>JAPDVU010000009.1:2989829-4292329 GCA_026230045.1 Corynorhinus townsendii
GGTGTGGGGCTGAGGGCAGTAGAGGCGGCTCACGGGAAGATTCGGTGAAGGACGCCGAAAGGAAAGCAGGGATCGATCGATGGTGTGTTTGGCAGTGTGGCTTCTCCGTGCTGCGGTTTTGCTTGTCTACTTTGTGCCCTTGTCCCGGGCGTGGCACTGGCCCGGATGAGGTGTTGGGGGCCCCCCGTCGTTGGGAATCGGCGCTTTCCCTGGCCCAGTCTGCCTGGTGTCATTGGATCTCGTGTCTCCCTCTCTAGGAAGCTACTTTGCCAGCCACTTCATCATGGGAGGAGAGAAGTTCGACTCAGCCCACCCCGAAGGCTACCTGTTTGGAGAGAACAGCGACCTGAACTTCCTGGGGAACAGGCCCGTGGCGGTATGGCTTACCCGTGTGCTGCACGGGGGGGGGGGGGGGGGGGGGGGGGCGGGGGGGGTGAGGCCGCTTCCTGCCGGCGCCGGGCCCGTGTCTGTGGCTTGGTCTGAGTTGAGGGGGTCCAGGGAGGCAGGTGGGGGTCCTGGGAGGCAGAGGGCGCCTCCGGTGGCAGAGCTGGGTCGCTGGCACTAGGAGCTGAGCCGTGCCAAGGCCAAAGGCCACCAGTGTGTGCCCGAGGGTGAGGCCGCCTCCCAGAAGCCAGCTGTCCGCGGGGTTCAGACTCGGCCTCGGTGCCGCTCCGCCGCCGACAGCCCTAGCCCAGCGCCAGCTCGCTCTCCTGGCTTTCCTTCCCTCTACAGCGCGCTTGTCACCATAGAAACGTTTACTGCCCGTCTCGCCCCGTGTGCCACCTGCCTTCCCTTTACAGTGGTCGGCAAACTCATTAGTCCACAGAGCCAAATAGCAACAGTGCAACGATTGAAATTTCTTTGGAGAGCCGAAAACCGACTCCTGCGCATGGGCCACCAAGTTTCAATCGCGCTGTACGTGCGCGCCCGCACGCGGTATTTTGTGGAAGAGCCACACTCACGGGGCCAAAGAGCCGCATGTGGCTCGCGAGCCGCGGTTTGCCGACCACTGCTTTAGGAGGTGAGTCCCCTGGGGCCAGGACTGCTCTCGCGGTCGCCTCGCAGCGCTAGAAGGAAGCCTGCGTAACGCTGGCCCCTGATACACATTTCTGGAATGAGCGACGGAGACGGTGCCCTCGATGTCCGATGTCCGAGTTGACGTGAGGCTCCGTCTGTCTGTCTCGGTTCCTTCAGCTCATCCCGCCCTTGCCTGGAGGGTTCCCTGCGCCAGCGGGAGGCTTGGGAACGAGGTGTGCGAGCCGGCGGGACACACGCGCGCGTTTGTTGAAGGAGCACGTTTACCCAGCACCTGCTGTGTGCCGGGCGCTGCGGTAGGCGCGGGGTGCCAGGCTGGCATGCACACGGCTTGTTCCTCCCTGGGACATGCAGGAAAACCAGGCTGGCGGAGTGGGCCTCTCCTGATGGCAAAATGCAATTGGCAAAGTCAGGGCGGGCGGGGGCTGGGGGGGGGGCGCCTCCATTCGCCAGCGGTTTCTGACTCCCTCCTGTCGGCCATGGGGTGGACCCATGATCCCGAGGCAGGTGCATCCCTGGAGAAGGTTTATTTTTCACGAAGATGAATCTGGTGATGGTCCTCCATCTGGAACTGGAACTGGAACTAACCAACGTTTTTGTTGGTGGTGGCTCTATTTCCTTCCTTTTCATCTGGGGTGACCCTTCTTCCGATCCTCTGGCCAGCAGTGGCTCAGCGGTATTTTGAAAATACCAAGTCCTGCTTGGCCAGTGTGTCTCGGTGGTGGAGCATCAAACCAGGAACCAAGAGGCCACCGGTTCGATTCCCGGTCAGGGCACGTGCCCGGGTTTCGGGCTCGATCTCCTGTCGGGGGCGTGCAGGAGGCAGCCGATTGCTGATGCCTCTCTCTCACTGATGTTTCTATCGCTCCCTCTCCCTGCCTCTCTCTCTAAAAAAAAAAATCAATAAAAACATTAAAAAAAAAAAAAACCCACAAAAAAACCATGTCCTTCCGGCTTCAGGTTAAGTTCTGCCGGCGAAGACTAGTCCGACGTCCGCCCTGCGTTTGCGGCCGCTGCTGAGCAGTTGGAGGAGCCCGCGCTGTCTGTTCTGGTCGCTCCAGGGACGAGGTTTCCTGTGGGCTTGCCCTGCGCATCCCTGTCTCCCTTTGCTTTTGCTTCTCTCTGGTGTCAGCACAGGTTTTGGTTGGTTGGTTGGTTGGTTTTTTTACATGTGTGACCTCTTCGGACCATCCAGAGGGTTCTAAAGCAAGTCGGTGCTCGGTTGGGTTCGGTTTGAGGCGTGCGTTGGCTGACACATTTCCCAGAGTGCCCGGCTGCGCGTCCACCGCTCCGTGAGCCTGTGGGTGACTGGCCAGGGGCCGTGACCTTCAGTTTGCGTCTTTTTCCCCACAGAGCACCCACAGGGGCCTCTCGGCTGTGGTTTCCAGGTGGCAATCACTGAGTGTGCTTCCCGGTGTGCGGAGCAAATGTTTTTCTCAAAAGACATCAGTGTTTTATGTGAAGAGAGCGAGGCAGAAGCTAGCTGCCAAGTAGTCAGGAGGATGGAAAGTGCAGCTCAGGCAACAGAGTCGATAATATCATAGTAACCTCCCGGCTGCGTGGCTCAGGGGCTGAGCATCAGCCTATGTGAGCCAGGAGGTCACGGTTCGATTCCCCATCAGGGCACAGGCCCGGGTTGCGGGCTCCCTTCCCAGTAGGGGGCGTGCAGGAGGCAGCTGATCAATGATTCGCTCTCCTCATTGATGTTTCTGCCTCTCCCTTCCTCTCTGAAATCAATTTTAAAAAATGTAATCACTGTGCCAGTGGGGACTGGAAATACCGGGGGCGAGGGGAACACTTTTGTAAAGTATATGATTGTCTGCGCTGGACCCCTGAAACCAATACAAAATGATACTGAATGTCAACTGTGATTGAAAAAAATTACAAAAGAGAAAGAAAACAAATCCGGGAGCTCCGTACAGGTGGCTAGAAACAGAGTATAAGAGTGAATGCAGCCCTAGCCGGTGTGGCTCAGTAGATAGAGCGTCGGCCTGCGGACTGAAGGGTCCCGGGTTCGACGCCAGCCAAGGGCACATGCCTGGGTTGCGGGCTCCATCCCCAGTAGGGGGCGTGCAGGAGGCAGCCGATCGGTGGTTCTTGCTCATCATTGATGTTACTATCTCTCTCTCCCTCCCTCTCTAAAATCAATAAAATATATATATTTTTAAAAAAGAATGAATGCAGCACACCCCCTTCCCCTGTGCCACGTGATACTCGTCACCAGGAACATTCATGACACACTCACTGTCTGCTGGGCCAGGGTGCTAAGCTCTTCGGACCTGCCGTCCCCACGCCCTGGTGAGGAAGGTTCTGCCGGACCGACGAGGAGCGCGAGGCACCAGGAATCTAGACGAAGGTGCCAAAGCCCGCGAGCGCCTGCCTGGGGCCTGGAACCCGCCGTCCAGCCCCAGAGCCATTTCTGCCGTCCGATCGGGTGGACCCGGGCCCTCCGCCCGCATCCTGTGTGTGAGCCGAGCAGGCCATTGAACGGCCCGGTGAGACGTGGCGCGACGTGTAAAAGTAGACGGATGTTCTCCTGGAGCGAGCGAGTTCTCTGGGCCTGTCATTCCACCCGCCGCCCTGAGCCCCGGCTTGCTGGCCCTGCATCTCAGCTGGTTTAGGGGAGGGAGGGAGGCCCAGGGAGATTGAGGGGCTGGGAGCTGAGTTCCCAAGGCCTGACTTCCACTCTCTAGTGACATATCTCCGTGTTGTCCGGGGACGTCCGGGAGCATGGGGCGGCGGGGGGTTTGCCGAGGAAGGAGCACAGCCTTTTAAAGCCGTCCGGCAGCCGGCAGCTCGAGGCGAGAGCAGCTCCCCCCTCCAGAGAGAACGAAGACGGGCTGCAATGAATGGTTAGGTCCCACGGAAAAGCCGTCGGCTTCCTGGCCCCTGGGATTTGTGGTTTTCCCGGGCCTTTCTGACCGATCGCGCTAAAAGCAGTATCATTCGCCCTCACTGGTTTGGCTCAGTGGCTAGAGTGTGGGCCCCTGGACTAAATGGTCCCGGGTTCGATTCTGGTCCAGGGCCCATGCCTCGGCTGCAGGCTCGATCCTGTGCGGGAGGCAACCAGTCGATGTGTCTTTCTCACATTGATGTTTCTCTCTTTCTCTGTCTCTTCTACTCTCTTTCTAAAAACATGAAAATATAATTATTAAAAAGATAAAAGGAGTAGCATTCGACCCACCATCGCTCCCCCTTAGTGGGTACCGTGGCGCGGTACTGAGCTGAGCGGCCACTCAGGAGAATCCCCGAAAGTCAAGTTTACCATCAAGTCTTGGGCGGTGTAAAGCACTAGCGCGTCCGCGTGCTCAGCAAGACAGCTGGAGGGAGGGAGGGAGGGAGGGAGGGAGGCAGGCTTGGATCGAGATTTCGGTCAGGGATTGCATCGCACCGCTCCGCTCTCTGCAGCCCTGGCATGCCTGTCGCTGGATCTCGGGTTACCCAGCTGTGAAGTGAGGGCGGTTCTGACCTTGGAGGCCTGTCCTGCTGGAGAAACGCCTGGATGGCGCCGGGCGGGAGGACCCTGGAGGGCAGGTCCTTTCTGCAGCGACTGCGGGTTCTGGGGGGGAGAGACTCCCTGGGCTTGAGTGACTGTCCTCAGCGCTGAGCAGGGTCTGCCGGGCTCCGTGCTCCGTGGGGGGCAAAGGTCACTGTGCTCCTACATCCGGGTCATGAAAATTAAATAGGTTTCCAGCCACCTACACGGAGTTCTTGGGTTTGTTTTCTTTCTTTCTTGTCATTTTTTCAGTCACGGCTGCCCCTCCCCTGCCTGGCTGGTGGGAGAGCTGGGCTGGCCTTTTGCTTCGTGATAGTGTGCTCGCTCTTGTTCTGTAGGCGCCTTGCCGCTGGGATCTGAGTTACTCGGAGGCGTGGTGAGCGTAGGGTGCTGTGGGTGGCCCACCCCTCGGCGGGGAGGGTTGCTGCAAGACAGCGTGTCCGTACTGGGAACTGGCAGCAGCCGATCAGTCGGCTCTGTCTCCACCGAGGTGCAGCTGTGCCTCCCCCCCCCACCCCCCCCCCGCCCCGTGGTTCCAGAAGAAAGCAAGCTCCAGAGAGCACGTGGAGCCCGACTTCAGTCCGATAGGAGTGGCAGGTGTGACGGCCTGGCTGTGGGTAAGCCTTTGGGCTTATAGGTGCATCGGCGTTTACAAGAGGACAACGCGCTGGACCCTGGTACGCGGTCACTCTTGGGGCGCGTCCTCGTATTCTCCTGTACGTTGTTTCCACGTCCCCCGTTGAACGTGTTACTTATTTACTTATTTTTTTAAATATATTTTTATTGATTTCAGAGAGGAAGGGAGAGGGAGAGAGAGAAACATCAGTGATGAGAGAGAATCATCGATTGCCTGTCTCCTGCACGCCCCCCAATGGGGATCAGGCCTGCAACCCGGGCACGTGCCCCTGACCGGAATCGAACCTGGGACCCTTCAGTCCGCAGGCCGACGCGCTATCCATTGAGTCAAACCAGTTAGGGTGTGTTTTCATTTTTTTTATTAAATTAAAGCATTTTAAATTTCTTACCACACAGAGAAGGGACTGCTGCTGAGCAGAGGAAGGAAGGAGGTCTAGGGAATAGAAAGAAGCAGGACAATGAAGGAAGTTCATAAGAGTGGGTGGTTTTTCCTAGTGAGCTGCAGGAAGGGTGGGGCCCGCTGCGGGGGAGGGGGGGGGACAGGGGGAAGGGGGGGCCCGCTGCGGGGGGGGGGGGGTGCGGTTTGTGGAGAAGGACAGGGAGCCGGAATGAGCCCGGTAAGGATGGGCACGGTGGCCCAGCCTCGTGGACACTGCAGTCTGCGCAGACGCAGCCAAGAGTAAAAGGAGCCCAGGCTGTGAGAGCTGAACAGGGAAGGGGTAGTCACCCTTTCTCAGTGGTGTCGGGCGTTACAGACAGTTCTACTTAAGGAATTTTTAAAAATATACTTTTACTTATTTCAGAGAGGAAGGGAGAGAGAGAGATAGAAACATCCATGATGAGAGAGAATCACGGATCGGCTGCCTCCTGCACGCCCCACACTGGGGATGGAGCCTGCAACCCGGGCACGTGCCCTGACCGGGAATCGAACCGTGCCCTCCTGGTTCAGAGGTCGACGCTCACCCTCTGAGCCACGCCCCCCGGGCCACGTAAGGATTTTTAAAGTCGCGTTTTTATTGTGCATGGCTCCCGCCTCTAGGCTCTCCCAGGGGCGGCCCCCTGCTCCGCTCAATAAGGAATCTCCTCACCCTTTGTTTTTACCTTCAGGTTGTCATTCTTTACATTTATGGCAAAATACACGTTCCGTGAAATGTAACGGCTTCACCATTTTCAGTGTTTTAAGTGTACGGCTCAGTCGTGTTAAGTCCATTCACATTGTAGTGCAAGCAACGGGTAGCACTCTTCATCTCGTAAAACTGAAACTCTGCCCCCGTCGAAGGTCAGTTCCTCATGGATACGCCGCCCACCCCCTGGCAGCTGCCCGTCTGCGTCCGGTCTCTGTGAATGTCGGCGCGCCCGGTCCCGCGCCCGGTCCCCCGTCCTGCCGTCTTTGTCTTTTTGCGTGAGGCTGTTTCACTGAGCCAGATGCCATCAAGGCTCGTGGACATTGTAGCGTGAGTCAGAATTTTCTTCCTTTAAAAAAAAAAAAAATTTTATTTGGTTGATATTTAGAGAGGGGGAGAGAGAGAGAGAGAGAGAAAAACATCGATCTGTTGTTCCTCTTATTAATGCGTTCATTGGTTGTATGGGCCCTGACCAGGGATGGAACCCAAAACCTTGGCACATCAGGATGATGCTCTAATGAACATCGGTGTGTGTGAGCCGTGTGTGTGTGTGTGTGTGTGTGTGTGTGTGAGCCGTGTGTGTGTGTGTGTGTGAGCCGTGTGTGTGTGTGTGTGTGTGTGTGTGTGAGCCGTGTGTGTGTGTGTGTGTGTGTGTGTGTGTGAGCCGTGTGTGTGTGTGTGTGTGTGTGAGCCTTGTGTGTGTGTGTGTGTCTGTGTGGCCACCCGGCCAGGGTGAGTGTCCTCCCTTTCCAAGGCTGGATGGTACTCGGTTGTGTGTCTGTAACACATCTTGTTTACCCATTCGTCCCCCGACGAGCACTTGGGTGGCGTCCACCTCTTGCTGCTGTGAACCGGGGTGTTCCATTCAGTTTTTTAAGGCGCACGTGCACACCAGTATCGGGCTAAGGAAGAATGATGATTTGGCTTTCAAAAATTATGTGAATGAAATTATTTTATTTTCAATGTTGAAACTTGTCATCCTATCTGATAAAAGGGTAATATGCAAATTGACTGTCACTCCAACACACAAGATGGCTGCCCCCATGTGGACACAAGATGGCCACCACAAGATGGTCAGCAGGGGAGGGCAGTTGGGAGGAACCAGGCCTGCAAGGGAGGGCAATTTGGAACGATCAAGCCAGCAGGGGAGGGCAGTTAGGGGTGACCAGGCCGGCAGAGGAGGGAAGTTGGGGGTGACCAGGCCT
Organism: Corynorhinus townsendii; assembly: GCA_026230045.1. NCBI lineage: Eukaryota > Metazoa > Chordata > Mammalia > Chiroptera > Vespertilionidae > Corynorhinus > Corynorhinus townsendii. Next base: position 2,997,326 of record JAPDVU010000009.1, read on the forward strand.
GCAGGAAAGGGCAGTTGTGGGGGGACTCAGGCTAGCAGGGGAGGGCACTTGGGGTGACCAGGCCTTCAGGGGAGGGCTGTTAGGGGTGACCAGGCCACCAGGGGAGGGCAGTTAGAGGCAATCAGGCTGGTAGGGGAGCAGTTAGGCATCAAGCAGGCTGGCAGGGGAGTGGTTAGGGGGTGATCAGGCTGGCAGGCAGAAGTGGTTAGGGGCAATCAGGAAGGCAGGCAGGCGAGCAGTTGGGAGCCAGCAGCCCTGGATTGTGAGAGGGATGTCCGACTGCCCGTTTAGGCCCGATCCTAAATGGACAGTTGGACATCCCTCAAGGGGTCCCAGATTGGAGAGGGTGCAGGCTGGGCTGAGGGACACTTCCCCCCACCCCCACTTGTGCATGAATTTCATGCACCGGGCCTCTAGTTATTAATGAAGATGAAGAAATCATTTCAGAGTCCTTCTTCTGGAGAAAGCTGCCTTGGGCCACTGAGAGAGTAAACACTGAATATGTAAACAGACTGCTTTGCCGTATAGCGACGGCATCATAGTCACCTTTCCAAACCCCCACGCTGTAGGTTTTATTCAAGAGTTCGTTTCAGCTGTTTCTTGATTCCTGAGATAACGTGGACAAGCTGGTCACGTGCGTAGGTAGAGTAGGACAGGGTTGTTTGTTTTGTTCCGTAGATAAGAGCATGAAACACGAGACCTCACAGTAATTGTAAAGTTAACTACACGTTATAGCATAAAAAAGGCCATTTTGAAAAGCTAGTTGGGCCCTGGCCGGGTGGCTCGGTTAGTGAGAGTGTCGTCCTGCTATGCCGAGGTTGTAGGTTTGACCCCTGGTCAGGGCACACGTAAGCGTCAGCCCTGGCCGGGTGGCTCGCCTGGTGGAGCGTTGTCCCTTATACCCAAGGTCTCGGGTTCGAGTCCTGGTCAGGACACATACTCAGGTGTGGTTCGATCCCTAACTGAGGCACGTGCAGGAGGCAACCAGTCGATGTTTCACTCTCACATCCACGTCTCTCTCTCTCTCTCTCTCTTTTATATGTTGTTACTGATTTCAGAGAGGAAGGGAGAGGGAGAGAGACTTAGAAATGTCAGTGACGAGAGAACCATTGAGGGGCTGCCTCCTACACGCCCTACACTGAGGACTGTAAAGCTGCCCTGGGAGGAGGAAGCAGAGGAGGAAGAGGGAAAGATGGAGGAGATGGAAGAAGAGGAGGAGGAGGAGATGGAGGAGGAGGGGATGAGGGGGAGGAGATGGAGGAGGAGGGGGGAAGGGGGATGGGAATGGGGAGGAGGAGATGGGGGAGGGGGGAGGAGAAGATGGAGGATGAGGGGGAGGGGGAGGAGGAGATGGGGGAGGAGGAGGAGATGGAGGAGATGGAAGAAGAGGAGGAGGAGATGGAGGAGGAGGGGATGAGGGGGAGGAGGAGATGGAGGAGGAGGAGGAGGAGGAGATGGAGGAGGAGGAGGAGGAGATGGAGGAGGGGGGAAGGGGGATGGGGATGGGGAGGAGGAGGAGGGGGGGGGAGGAGGAAGAGGAGGAGATGGAGGAGATGGAGGAGGACGGGGGGGAGGAGATGCCCCAGAATCCCACCCGCGGAGTCCACGTCCTTGAGCACCTTCTGGGACCGGCGGGATGTGGATGAGGTCGGAAGCAGACCTGAGCCGGCGTCTCTGTAAAGCCCTGGGTTGGAGGAGCGCTGCCTGGGGACACGCGGTGGTGTGTTTCTGCGTGGGGCACATGCCCAGTGAGAATGAACACGTGGTTTGGGAGCAGTGGCTTCAGCCTGGTTCTTGGGAAAGCCTGGGTACAACGTGTACCCGAGTCCGGGCCTGCGGTGGGCGGTGGAGGAGCAGGCTCTCCGTACCAGGTGGCTCTGGTTCCTCATTCCCGGGGAAGGAGCCGGCCGGGCCGGGCTGCGTGTGGCCAGCATTGTCTGCGGCCGGGGGATGGGAGCACGGGCCTGGCGGGTGGGGGCGGGGCGCCCACACATCACGGCGCACCGTACGCACTTCTGCCCTTGCTTGTTAACCGAACAGTGTATCTTGGAGATCGTTCTAGATCCACCTGCACAGGGCTGGCTTGTCCCTTTTAAACATGTCGGTGGGAGTATAGCATGCACTGAAAGGCCGCACCCCACGTGTGCGCAGTGATTCTGACAAGGTGAGCACGCCTCAGGGTCCAGCACCCAGGTCGAGACGGAGCACACGGGCCTTGGAGCCCAGGTAACCGCGAGCCTGGCTCCTGGTTTGAACTTGCTGTGAGTGGGACCCCGAGACATGTGCCCGTCCATCTGGGTCCCCAGGTCAGCGTGTCTGAGGCCCCCTCTCCTCGCAGGCGGCGCCCGTGTGTTCCTGCTCCTCAGCCCGTGCTCCCGGAGGAACACGCCGGCTCAGCGCCCTGGTGAGCACAGCGTCGGCCTTGCTGCTGGAGCACGTCAGCTGGTGTGAGCCGTGTGTGTGTGTGTGTGTGTGTGTGTGTGTGTGTGTGAGCCGTGTGTGTGTGAGCCGTGTGTGTGTGTGAGCCGTGTGTGTGTGCCGTGTGTGTGTGCTGTATATATGAGCCGTGTGTGTGTGTGTGTGTGTGGGTGTGTGGGTGTGTGTGTGTGAGCCGTGTGTGTGTGTGTGAGCCGTGTGTGTGAGCCGTGTATGTGTGAGCCGTGTGTGTGTGTGAGCCGTGTGTGTGTGAGCCGTGTGTGTGTGTGAGAGTGTGTGTGTGCCGTGTGTGTGTGCTGTATATATGAGCCGTGTGTGTGTGTGAGCCGTGTGTGTGTGAGTGTGTGTGTGCCGTGTGTGTGCTGTATATATGAGCCGTGTGTGTGTGTGAGCCGTGTGTGTGTGTGAGCCGTGTGTGTGAGCCGTGTATGTGTGAGCCGTGTGTGTGTGAGCCGTGTGTGTGTGAGCAATGTGTGTGAGCCATGTGTGTGTGTATGTGAGCCATGTGTGAGCCATGTGTGTGTGAGAGTGTGTGTGTGCCATGTGTGTGCTGTATATATGAGCCGTGTGTGTGTGTGAGCCGTGTGTGTGTGTGTGAGCCGTGTGTGTGTGTGTGTGTGTGAGCCGTGTGTGTGTGTGTGTGTGTGTGTGTGTGTGTGCGTGCGTGGCCGTGGGAGATGGCAGGTCAGCGTGGCTCATGCTCCGCGGGCCTCTGCCCGAGGAGTAACCCCAACTCTCAGGAGTGCTCCCCACCACCCCTCTGCCCCCCGGGGCGCAGGGCTCGCCCAGGGCGGACGCGGTCCCCCGCAGGCCTGCGCTCTTTCTCCTGAACGTCACCTGTGCTTGTGAGACCCCCGGGGCCGGGACAGCCGGGGGGCGGGCTTGCTCTGCTCCCACTTTGCTCTGCCAGCGTCTTCCTGAACTGAGACCCTAAAGCGCCTGCCCGTCCCTGTGGTGGGACTTGTGTCTCCGTGGGGCCTGCTGTGCGGCCGAGGGTGCCTTCCACTGGAGCGTGTGTGGGGTTCACGGGAAACCGGGGCCACAGCAAAGAGGCGCGTCCCCACGGCGTGTCCTGCAAGCGCTCTGGCTCCTGGACAAGACGCATCGAACTGCTGGTGTTTCACTGCACTTTCTTCCATCCAAGTATTAGGAGTTGCGTTATGGGTAGAATTCTTTAAAGAAGATGAGATGATCATGGATGATAATCACATCACAGCTGATAGCCTGTACCTGTGTGATTTTGAAAATATTTTTTATTTGGTCTCAAACACCCTACGAGTTAGACAAGGGCGGCCAATTCCCCTGCACAGATAAGGAGACTGATGCCCGGGCCTGGTGTCAGTGAGTGTGAGGACTGAGTGAGAACCGGATCTTCCCGCTCCCGTGGCCTCTGCTCATTTTGCTAAATCATGTCACTTTCACTCTCCCGTCTTGCACACAGTTCTCTGGCAGGACCCGCGGGTCGTAGCTCCCAAACTTCCTAAAGATTGCCCCACATACGCCTTTATTAAAAAGCCCACGGCAGCCCGGCCGGCGTGGCTCAATGGTTGAGCATCAACCTAGGAACCAGGAGGTCACGGTTCGATTCCCAGTCCGGGCACAGGCCCGGGTTGTGGGCTCGGTCCCCAGTGTGGGGCGTGCAGGGGGCAGCCGGTCCATGATCCTCTCTCATCCTTGATGTTTCTCTCTCTTCCTCTCCCTTTTCTCTGAAATCAGTAAAAAATACATATATTTTTTAAAAAGCTCAGGGCAATCTGTTTTTCAGGTATTTTGTGAGCATGGATTGTGGCAGCCTGTCATTTAGTCTGAGGGACACATGTTCGCAATTCGGGGAGTCACCACAGGCATGTGCTGTCCTCATCCGAGGGCCGTGCCCATCCCTTCCTGCGACACACGCCCGCGCTCTCTCTGCGGTGCCGGTCTGATCGCTCTGGGTCCCACGAACACGCTCTTATGTGGATTTTGCCCTCGAACTCACAGTCTCGAGGGAAGACCAGACCCCCACACGCAGGGAGGAGCGCTAAGAGGGACCCTCAGTTCCGCTGACTCGGAAAATGCCGCTCCACGCTCGAGCTTCGGGCGTGTTGGGCGTTCTGTCCCTGCGCACACCGGAGCCCCGGAACCCGGCGGTGTGCAGCGCTGAAACTGAAACACGTGTTGTCGGGATTTCCTAGAAATTTCTCTGAAGCGTCCTGAGACCCGGGGTGCGCGCTGTCACCTCTGTTTCCTGTGGTTCACCCGTCTTACGGGAAACTGCTGGGGCCGCGTTTCGCAGAAAGACCTGGCTCGCTGCTTGAGCTTTTAAAGCGATCAGGCAGAGTGGCCTTGCCGCTAAGGAAACCATAAAAGTCTCTAGAAGTCCGAGTCCCGGGCCCAGGGGCTTGACAGTCGGACACCGGTAAGTGACATCGGCAGGCAGCACACGCTTCCTTCCCCTAAGCGGTCTTGCCGGGCCATGGACTCGAGAAGTGGCCCCGGTTAAATTACGGGACTTCATCAGACAGGAGCCTCAGCTGCTGCAGGGGCCCTGAGAAGCGAGCTTCGCAGGAAAGGTGCCGAGTTACAGACCAGAATGCTGCCCCTAGCCGTGGCTTCCATTTATTACAGCTTTAAACGTACTCGGCCGGCGTGGCTCTGTGGTTGAGCGCCGACCGGTGAACCAGGAGGTCAGGGTTCGGTTCCCGGTCAGGGCACGCGCCCGGGTTGCGGGCTCCATCCCCCGTGTGGGGCGTGCAGGAGGCAGCCGGTCCACGATTCTCTCTCATCACTGATGTTTCTGTGTCTGTCTCCCTCTCCCTTCCTCTCCGAAATCAATAAAAATGTATATTTAAAAAATAAAACCAAAAAACTTTCCACGCTGTCAGCCCCGGGCTCACCCACACTGTGTGCCATGTTTCCTAAAGGAAGGGGTGGGGAGCACGCGGTTAGCTAGCACCTTCCCAGAAGCCGTGTTAAAAGCAAGCAGCAACGGGTGACATTTGCAGTCTGCAGAGATCCCTCCCAGCCCCATCGCCCCTGGGCCCAGGGCTCCGCGAGGCCGCTGGGCTCCTCAGGCCTCGCCTCCCCAGGCCCTGCCCACCGGGGGCGCGAGAGGGCTGTCGGGCGGCGGTCCGAGTGCCAGCCTCAGGGGGCCTCTAGGATCTGAGAACGAGGGGTGCCAGCTGTTTCCCGCGGCCACTCTGTCAGCTCCGCGTCCCCTGACAACCCCCGGCGTGGTGTCCGTGTTCCCGCTGGACCCAGATGCACGCGGCCTGTCCTCTCACACGCGGGGAGGTTGCTGGTACTAAGGCTGTCTCACAGGTGAGGAATGGAGGCTCGCCTGCCGCCACCCAGAGCCGAGACCCACACCTTCCGCCGTGAGCTCCTCTGCTCATCTCATCATGGCTCTTGCTGGACTTTTTTTTCCCCAGAGAGGAAAGGAGAGAGAGAGAGAGAGAGAGAGAGAGAAAGAGAGAGAGAGAGAGAGAGAAACATCAATGATGAGAGAGAGAGAGAGAAACATCAATGATGAGAGAGAGAGAAACATCAATGATGAGAGAGAGAAACATCAATGATGAGAGAGAGAGAGAGAGAGAGAGAGAAACATCAATGATGAGAGAGAGAGAAACATCAATGATGAGAGAGAGAGAGAGAGAGAGAGAGAGAGAAACATCAATGATGAGAGAGAATCACTGATTGTCCACCTCCTGCGCACCCCCCACTGGGGACCGAGCCCGCAACCTGGGCCTGGGCCCTGACTGGGAATCGAACCCTAACCTCCTGGTGTATAGGTTGACGCTCAACCACTGAGCCGGGCAGAACTTATTTGTTCAAAAGTCATCGTATGCTTCCCGAAGGGCTGCAGAGAGAGAGGCCCCCTGTACCGCTCGCCGGGCACCTTGCGTACCGGCACCTGGGTCCGCACAGCATGCGTGCACTGTTAAGAGCTGCAGGACCTGGATCCGCCCCGTTTTCCTGCATTAAGAGCCGCAGCGTTGCTGGGGCTGCACCCTTAGGGGCCCAGGCTCCACCCCGGACCCCCAGTGCCTTAGGTTGTCATGGCTCCTCCCGTCTGTGACCGTTTCCCCGGGCTTTCCTGACTTTCCATGACCTTGACAGTGCTGAGCGGAGCCAGTTCTGTGGAACTTCCCCGCCGTTTGGGTGTTGGGGTGTTCTCTCGTGGTCAGAGCAGGGTGATGGATTGGGGGGGGGGGTGGAGCCCACAGAGACAAATGACTGCTCATCATCGCTCCTGACTTCTTCCTGGGGGTGGCGACCTTGAGCCCCTGGGCAGGGTGGTGTCTGTCAGGTGGGCCCCCTATACGCCTGTCACCGAGTCCTCTGGCTGCACTTGGGCCTCAGCCTGACTTGCGGGGCTGTGCTTTCTGGGCAGGAGATTAACTAGGATCTCTGTGCACGTGGCCGGGCTAAAACCACCGACCCAGGAGCCAGCCGGCGCGGCTGGGAGGCGGGGCCGCGCGGGGCTTCCTGCGGAATCACTGCGCGCTGCGCTGTCCTTGCTTCCTTCCCTGTTCAGACTTGGCCGCTGGCTATTCCGAGTCCCGGAAAGCTGCTGGCTAACGCTCTGACACCCTGTTCATTCTGGGTGAGCTGGAATCACCTGTGGCCAGCCCTGGAAGATGGCCTGAGCTTAGCCAGGGTGGCTCAGTGGGTGGAGCATCATTCCACGCACTAAGAGGTCCCCGGTGTGATTCCCGGTCACAGGCCTAGACTGTGGGCTTGATCCCTGGTGGTGGTGGTCGGGGGGTGGGGGGGGTGGATGGGGGATGGACCGAGCGGACGTGGAGGGGGCGGGGATCTCAGGCAGGAGGCAGGGCAGGGACGGGGTGGAACACAGGACGAGAGCGCCCCAGTGACAGATCATGCTTGGAGCTGGACGCTGACCACGACATCCTGTGGGTATTTGTATTCTGTCCCTGAGATCCACCATGTAGAATATAATGGCCCTATTATGCTTCTTCGGGGAAAAAAAAAAGTATGTTGTATATTTTTAAATGCCTATTTTGACTGATACGGGGCTTGCCTCGCTGGGCATGTTCTTTCCAGGCAGTGCCGGGCGTCTGAAAATCTCTTGCAAGCGCATTCCTGTTTGAGAGCTGGGTGACGCGCCCCCTGCCCAGATGAAACCCAGAAGCCGGGCGTCCAGAACGGGGTGCTTGTCTGACAGGGGTGGTGCCTCTGGCCGTCAGTCCTTATCTACCCACTGGCCGGACGGAAATGATGACCGTCCTGCCGCACCGAGGCCACTCCTCTGTCCCTCTGAGCTCCCGCGAAACGCGCTGGCGTTGGGCAACACCCTCTGTAGCTGAACACAGCGCTCGGGGGAAGGAGCACAGTGGCACGGAGGGGGAGGGGGGTGTGTGTTGTCCCGCTGGGAGGGGCCCCTACCTTGGCGGGGGCTTCCTGTCCGTGAGGAAACCGGAAGCCGAGTACGTTGCATTTGTCATCAGAAACAGTGCACAGAGCCGGCTGGGTGCATTTGACCGTCAGAGTGGCACCGAACGGGCTGCCTGGTCAAGGTACCCCGCAAGGGAGCCAAGACCCGGCCGGTAAGAAGGGGGAGGCAGTGGGTCTTCCGTGGCCGTTGCCAGAGACCCGGGCCATTTTATGATGGCGCTGGACCCTCCGATGGAGTGTTCGCTCTTCCCCTATCGCTGGTTAAGGTGAACGGAGAGAACCGAGGCGTCGGGCCTGCTCATGCTGGGGTTCAAAGGTGTCGGAGCCCGGCTTGGTGGTTGAGCACCGGGAGGTCAGAGTTCGATTCCCGGTCAGGGCACATGCCCGGTTGCGGGCTCAGTCCCCAGTGTGAGGTGTGCAGGAGGCAGTCGATTGCTGATTCTCTCTCTCATCGTTGTGTTTCTGTGTCTTCCTCTCCATTTCTCTCTGAAATCAATTTTAAAAAGAAGAAGAAACAGGAAAAACAGGTCTTTAAATAAATAAATAAATAAATACACACGTGCATACATGTATGCATAGATACATACATAGGTAGATAGATACATAGATAGATAGATAGATAGGTAGATATATGATAGATACATACATACATAGATGGATGGATGGGTGGATAGATACATAGGAAGATAGATACATAGGTAGATAGATAGATGATAGATACATACATACATACATGGATGGATACATACATAGGTAGATAGATGCATAGATAGGTAGATATATGATACATACATACATACATGGATGGATGGATACATAGATACATAGGTAGATAGATACATAGATAGATACATAGATAGATACATAGATATATGATAGATACATACATAGATGGATGGATGGATGGATAGATACATAGAAAGATAGATACATAGGTAGATAGATAGATGATAGATACATACATACATACATGGATGGATACATACATAGGTAGATAGATACATAGATAGATAGATAGATAGATACATAGATAGATAGATAGATACATAGATAGATGGATGTTTTGGAAAGGTCAGCCTTCGCTGTGAGGTCACGGAGCCATGACACTGGTCCTGTGTCCTGCCCGGGCACCCAGGTGTCACGGGCTCTAAAGGGGCCACCTTCTTAGATCTCTGGTAACCAGACCTGGGCCCAGAGCACCTTCGTGTTGAGGTCACCCCGCGACACCCTCTTGGTGCCCCCTCCCGCCTTTGGTTGGGTGATTGGGGTGTCTTGTCAGCCTGGTGATCACCTTTCTGCTGTGGCAGTGAGCGCCCCAGGAGGATGGGGTGGAAACTTAGCGAAAGGGGGTTTTTCTGCTGCAAATAGAGCCCTTTGACAGGCTGGCCTGCGGCAGGCACAACACCACCCGCCTCCGGGCAGCAGCTGGTTAAACAGGCACATTTGCATTCATGTTGCGGCATCCAGCAGAGCCTGCGCCTTCTCCCCTGACGCGGATCTACGCGAACACTGTAAGGCCGCGCGAGTCTAAAAATACCGACTGCTGAGCCTTGGACACACAGCACTTCTGAGAAGAGAGGAAGTGGAGAACACAGCCAGGCATCAATAGAAGGAACTGCAGTTTAAATATACAAGCCCTAAGGCCTACCAACGAAGGGGTTTCTGTAGGGCCGTAAAGGAGGTATGCACGTGACTCCAGACATCGGTCGCCATAGTAACTATCATCGGATTCTTTGCCACAAATAGGACACGGCCGCTAACAGACAAAATGAGCACTTTTCTACTTTAGTTATAAATTGCCTAAAATGGTTCTCTGCTTCTTTGGAATCAGACTTTTGGCGTCGGGGGCTTCCTGTTTTCTAAGGAAAGACGCTATTAGCGCAGCCCTGGCCGGTGTGGCCCGGGGGTTGGCGCATCGGCTTGCCCACCCAAGGGTCTAGGGTTTGATCCCCGGCAAGGGCGTGCACCTGGGTTGCAGGCTCGATCCCTGGCTCCCGGCCAGGGCACACACGGGAAGCAACCAGTACTTGTGTCTCTCTCATCTGTCCCTCCCTCCCTCCCTCCCTCCCTCCCTCCCTCCCTCCCTCCCTCCCTAAAATCAGCGGGGAAGTATCCTCAATGAGGATTAGCAGAAAAAGGGAAAGAAGAAGAGGGGGCTCGCCACAGGAGGGGCACCAGCTTGAGGGCGCCCCCAGAGCCGCATCGGGGGTGCGCTGCACGCGGCCGGGCCTGAGACGAAGAGCAAACGTTAGCAAATGCTGCACTTTTTACAACAGCTTTCTTACCCAGGTTGTTTGTTTTTGGGATTGGGTTATGTCCTCCTGGGAGACTCCTGGGCATTGCCCGACGACTGACCACTGGAACAAGGGAGCCGGCCATTGCGCGTGCGTTGTGGCCACATTTCCTGCGACAGAAATGGGAATGCATTTGTAGGGGCAGTTGAAATTAGAATGGCTTAAGAAATGTCTAGGCTATGTGGTTGATATATACATATTGTGCGCGCGCGCACACACACACTCACACACTCTCTCACACACACACTCACACACAGTAGCAGTTCCACATTTGGTCACCAGGGGGCACTTTGCCGCCGTGAGGCCAACGCGAAAGACAGGAAACTGATCAACACCAGGGTTGAAGGTCAAAAGGAAACTGGCTCAGTATTACTCAGAGTCTTGATTGCCAACCCCCCTGGGGAGGCCCCTTTGAATGAGCTCGGCTGGCTGAACCCACACTACATATACTCCCATCCTGGGCTCGCGGCGCTTGGCATTTAAATCCCTCTGAGGTTTGGGCTTATCTCAGCACAGACCCTGCAGGCCCGTGCGGGGCGGGTGCTGTCCCCCCAGGCAGGGCAGCAGGTGGAAGCCTTACAGACGGAACTCAGACAGGCGTGCCTGGCCCACCCCGGAGCCCCGGGCTCAGCGGGCAGAGCCAGAGTGTGGAGTGAATGGGCAAATGTCTGGGTCCTTTGAAATTAATTCAGAGTGTCAGTGACGCACGTTCCAGCATCCTGGGCGCGAGGTGAGCCGCGGCGGCGCCTGCCGTGGCTGCGCAGAGCTCCCTGCCATCGGCGCCCCCCGCGTGTCCGTGTGTGTCCTCTGCAGGTGCCGTGAGAGTCACACACAAGGACTCTGTCACACCGAGTTCTAAGAAAGCTGGCTCTGAGAAGACCTTGGACCAGTGGTTCCCCCTTTTCTTGGCCACGCCCACCTAAGCACCTCTAACATCCTGGTGTGTCTCCCCCATGACGTAGAATTCTTATTATTCCAACAGTGAGCTCCTCATTATTCAAACAGTGAGCTCCTCGTCACGGGGAGGAAGCCTAAAAGGTCTCAACCAGCTTCCAGTGAGCAGGGCATCCGTGAAAGAGAAAAAGAAAAGAACGAAAGGACAGTGAAGTCCTGAGGAGGAAACTGTTAAATAATAATAATAATATGAAGTGATAAGAAAAAATAGCATATGACGTTTCAAAACATATCATAGAGAACTGGAATGCATAAATATGGCGCAGTATATATTTGCAGTATACGAGGCCCCTAGAACCATAAGAAATGCAAAAAAATCACTGTTAATAACTCATTCTCAAATGCCCTCCTTAAAACTCAAATTGCCCCCCTGTGCGGTGTGTGCCCCTACAGGGAACCACTGCCTTAGACACTCCTGTTAAAATGTAGGAGGGGCCCTGTCCGGTGTGGATAGAGCGTCCGCCTGCGGACTGAGGGGTCCCAGGTTTGATTCCGGTCAAGGGCATGTGCCTTCGTTCCGGGCACATCCCCAGTAGGAGGTGTGTAGGAGGCAGCTGATCGATGTCTCTCTCTCATCGATGTTTCTAACTCTCTATCCCTCTCCCTTCCTCTCTGTAAAAAAATCAATAAAATGTATTTTTTTAAATGTAGGAGGAGCCCTAGCCGGTGTGGCTCAGTGGATAGAGCATTGGCCTGCGGACCGAAGGGTCCCAGGTTCGATTCCGGTCAAGGGCACATGCCCGGTTGCAGGCTCGATCCTCAGTGCGGGGCGTGCAGGAGGCAGCCTTTCAATGATTCTCTCTCATCACTGATGTTTCTATCTCTCTCTCTCCCTTCCTCTGAAAGCAATAAAAATCCTTTTTTTTTTTTAAATGTAGAAGGAGGGTGGCATTAGGTCCCTTGGTTCTGCACTGCTGCCGAAGCACAGGGTGTCCTCCGGGGAGTTGGGACTAGCTTCCAGAACCTGCGCAGGCGACTGTTGAACTGTCAGACTCTCCACACACTACTCAGGTTTCTAGCACATCCTGGCATCAGAACCACTTGCAGACGGCCCCACGGCCGCCGAGGCAGCTGCAGTAGGAAGAGGGTGGCTTCTGGGTCTAAATCCTCGTTCTGCTGCTCATGAGCCCTGGGACCTTCCAAAACGACACCCATCCTTTGAGTCTCAGTTCCTTCTTTTTTTAAAAAAAAAAAAAAAAAAATTTTATTGATTACAGAGAGAGGAAGGGAGAAGGAGAGAGAGACGTCAACAGTGAGAGAGAATCATCAATCACCTGCCTCCCGCACACCCCCTACTGGGGACCGAGCCCTGACAGGGAACCTAACCGTGACCTCCTGGTTCATAGGTCAACGCTCAATCCCTGAGCGGTGCCGGCCAGGCCCGTCTCACTTTTCATAATGAAGACAAGCTCTAGCTGCAGCCTGGCAGACAAAGAATGAAATGGATCTGTTCCTTGTGACAGAGAATTAAGGCTCAGGTCATATTCTAAACGGAAGACGAAGATCACAAGGCTTTTGTTGAACCCCACCCCACCCCCCATTTTTATATTGTTTCTATTTTTATTTTTTTGCAGCGTGCGGAGGAGAAAGGGGCAAAGAGTGAAGGAAGAACAGGCCTTTTTATTTATTTTTTTAAACTCGGGAAGAGTTATGGCTCACTCCCGGTACCTGTGCAAATGTATATGATTAACTTGCTGCTCCAGAAAACTATTTTAATCCCCAAGTCATTTATTTTGGCTTTACAGTAGACTAGCATTTGTGTCGGATTTTCCTGCCCTAATTGCTTTTTTGCTTAAGCGTATTTGAAAATTGTTTTCAATTCCTTTGGTGGAACCGGGGGCTGGGGGGTGGGGTGGGGACATGGGCCACAGCCGGCTCTGACAGGGTTTCCAGCTCCCCCGAATAAAAGCCTCCTGACACGCGGCCGGTGGGAGAGAAAATCAGAACCAGCTTTCTGGAGGACAATTTGGCAAAAGTATTTTTAAAACTCTTAAAAAGCCCTAACTGGTTTGGCTCAGTGGATAGAGCGTCGGCCTGCGGACTCAAGGGTCCCAGGTTCGATTCCGGTCAAGGGCATGGACCTTGGTTGCGGGCACGTCCCCAGTAGGGGGCGTGCAGGAGGCAGCTGATCGATGTTTCTGACTCTCTATCCCTCTCTCTTAAAAGATATGCTCACTCTTGGATCCAGTCATTCCACGTCTGGGAACTTATCCTAAGGAAGTAATCAAACGAGCAGGCAGAAGTGTAGGACCAAGGCGCTCACCACATGTATGTCAGCAAAATAAAACACAGACACGCACGAGGTGAAACCAGCGTAAGCCAGGGAAGAAGACGGGATTGCTGAGAGCAGGCGTGCTTCTCGCGCGGCCGTGCGCGGCCGTGTCAAATCACGACTTTAAAAATGCCTGCCACGTTGTTCCGCGTGGAAAAGAGGCTATAAACGAGGTACGGAGACAGGGCGGCGGGTGGACACCGCGCGGGGGAGACGCCGCAGCGTTAGCCTGGGTCTCGCTGCGTGGCGAGAGGATGGCTGATTTTGTACCGTTTTAAAAAAATACATTTTATTGATTATTTTACAGAAAGGAAGGGAGAGGGAGAGAGAGTTAGAAACATCGATGAGAGAGAGACATCCATCAGCCGCCTCCTGCACACCTCCTACTGGGGATGTGCCCACAACCAAGGTCCATGCCCCTGACGGGAATCAAACCTGGAACCCTTGAGTCCGCAGGCCGATGCTCTGTCCAGTGAGCCAAACCGGTTAGAGCTGATTTTGTACTTTTTTGTGTGTTTTTCAGCTTTTCTGCTTGAATACAGGGTGTGTGTGTCCCCCCCCGCAAAAAATGTAGACACACTTTTTTTCTGGTAGCTCAATTGATGTTTCTTTTCAGATTTAGCCCATTGGAATGAATAATTATTCCATGTGCCGTATACATTTTGGGGGGGGGCACCCTGTACGCGTTCCTTTGTAATTAGAAAAACCAACTATCATGTATTTTAAAAGGATGCATGTTTAACGTATCCATGAAGAAAGTAACATGTTGCTATTCGCTACCCACACAGAGAGGGTCAATTGGATACACATGTGACAGTTCAGATTGAATGAATTTTCTCAAGAGTCCTGTGCAGGCATGTGAATTACCAGCAGTCATACCGCATTCGTAAAGTTAGGTACAGTGTAGGCCGTGTTTTCCAAGGGACAGAACCACCGTCAGCAAAACCCTGTGGGGGCGCAGGCAGAGTGGACGTGGGGCCCGCTCCTGAAGCCAGCTCCAGGGGGGGGACGGAGGCCGTCTTGGGAGCGCCACGCTTTGGCAAAGCTACACCGTCCAGTAGGTTTTCTGTGAAGGAGATGCAAAACTCCACAAAGCGTCGGAACAGTACTGGGAACACTGGAAAAATCCTGCTTCCTCTTCTGAAAGCAGTTCCCCTGTTAAATGCGTTACTATGCCTCCTCTTTTCTCCTCCTGGTCCTCAACTCAGACGCCCAGAGCGAGAGTGTTAGGTAAACGCTGGGCAGCCACGGACCTTGAGGCCCCGGAGAGCTCCTGGCGCCCATTCCAGGAACCTCCGCTGCCTCTGATGGGCCCGGGAACGGGGAATGTGCCCTGTGCCGGCAGCCGGCTCCTCCTTGGTCCGCAGGCGGCCGGCTCCTCCTTGGTCCGCAGGCGGCCGGCTCCTCCTTGGTCCGCAGGCAGCCGGCTCCTCCTTGGTCCGCAGTTGCCACATTCCCGAGGCGCCGTGCGGCCTCACTGAAGGAAACCCCTGCGCGTCGGGCTCCCTGCCGTCCATGGTCAGAGGAAAAAGCCTTTTGTGATGGATGCGGCCACTGTGTGTCCTTTGGAATTGAACTGCATTTGGTACTTGTAGGCATTCTTGTTAGTTACCCACATTGTGAATGTTGACTCAGATAAGCATAGAATGGGAAAAGCAGGTAAATCTCTCTTTCTTTAAAAAAAATGTATTTTTATTATTGATTACAGAAAGGAAGGGAGAGACATCAATAATGAGAATCATTGATTGGCTGCCTCCTGCACGCCCCCTACTGGGGATCGAGCCCACAACCCAGGCCTGTGCCCTGACCCGGAATCGAACCGTGACCTCCTGGTTCACAGGTGCACACTCAACTACTGAGCCACACCAGCTGGGCTGATCTCACTCTTTTGACGCCAAATCACATCCCAGTTTTCCCGGTTGTGACCTTGAGCAAGTTCACTCGCTGTGGGAGTTCTCCGTGTCCTCCCGGAGTTCAGAGCCCGGCGCCTGCCCACCTCACCTCGTAAGGCGGGGAGGCCCTGTGCCAGGGAGGGCGGTCACGGGTCTTCACTCACGCGCTGTCTTCTCCCGCTTTGCCCGACAGTTTCCTTATGCCGCCCCGCCTCCCCAGGAGCCGGTGAAGACTCTGAGGAGCCTGGTCAACATCCGCAAGGACACCCTGAGGCTCGTCAAGTAAGTTCCCAGGTTCCCAGCGCTCGATCGGGCCGGGGCCAAGGCCCTCCTGCGGGCAGGCAGCCACACCCCGCAGAGCCCCGCAGAGCCCGCAGAGCAGGGGGGCCAGGGACCCTCCTACGGGCAGGCAGCCACACCCCGCAGAGCCCCGCAGAGCCCGCAGAGCCCGCAGAGCAGGGGTGCCAGCCCCAGAGCCGGGCCCGCGCCTGCGTAGGTCAGGCTCAGCATCGAGACTGTTGAGGCTTCACCTCGCAGTCCGTGAGTGCAAGCACTGGGGCTGGCTTCCCTGGCCCCGTCACGCAGGTCCCCACCTGATGAATTTCTTTTAAAGGAAGAATGATTGCGAGAGAAAGTGAAGTTGCAGAGCCCTCCACAAGCCTGTCTAAAGATGAGCTGTTGGAACTTGGAATAGGAAATCCTTATTCATTGTTTACATTTGCTTTTAAATTTATTCTTAACCTCATATGCCCTGACACTCAGTGCCCGGGGCCCGGGGCCGGCGGCTTCGATACCCATCGTATTAATTGTCCTTGATTTGCCTTTTCTGTGCTGTTCCTGAGACGGTGTCGGCGTTTTGTTGTTTTGGGGTTTTTTATATACGTTATTGACTTCAGAGAGGAAGGGAGAAGGAGAGAGAGATAGAAACATCAATGATAAGAGAGAATCATTGACCGGCTGCCTCCTGCATGCCCCACGCTGGGGATCGAGCCCACAACCCAGGCCTGTGCCCTTGACCGGAATCCAACCCTTCAGTCCACAGGCTGACGCTCTATCCACTGAGCCACACCGGCGAGGGCTTCAGCGTCCGCTTTAAGCAGATGCCGCCTCTGCTAAGGCTCGGGGCTCCCTGGGGGACAGGTTGGGAGAGGCGGGAAGGGAGAGGAGTGGGGCCTTGAGGAAACTATGTCAACTACGTGACTAGAACCTCGATTCCGATGAGACGTAAACATAAATGCCTCTGGGCAAAGGCCAAGGACGCTAGCTGTGAGCGTGAAGTATCAGCGACCACCCCCCGCCCGCCCGGCGGCAGTGGCAGTGATGCCCTCGGCCGTCATCCCCAAGGAGGGCGGAGGCGGGGCTTAGGGCCGGAGGGCAGCCACAGTGTGTTAAGTTGTAAAAAGGGTGCAGTTTAAATGCCGGTTTGCCCCCCGGCCGAATGCTGAGGCTTGGCGCTCGCTAGGTGCGCCGAGGAGGTGAAGGCCCCGGGGGCCGAGGCCGGCAGAGCTAAAGTCCACTACAACGTGGAGTTCACCTTCGACACCGACGCCCGCGTGGCCATCACCATCTACTACCAGGCCACCGAGGAGTTCCAGAACGGCATCGCCAGGTACGACCGGGACCGGGAGCCGCCGCCTCCCCAGCGCTCACCAGGCGAGATCTGGCTCTTGAACCTGGGCTTTCTGCCCCAGACCTTGCTTCTTTCTTTAAAAACAATATATTTCTGTTGATGTCACAGAGGAAGGAGAGGGAGAGAGAGAGAGAGAAGCAGCCACGATGAGAGAGAATCGTTGACCGGCTGCCTCCTGCACGTCCCCCACTGGGGATCGAGCGGCAACCCGGGCCTGTGCCCTGCCGGACTGGGCATGGAACCGTGACCTCCTGACCCATAGACTGGTGCCCACCCACTGAGCCACGCCGGCCGGGCCTAGAGGCCCCCCTTCCTCCCGTTTCCCTTTAAGTTGTGCCATGTGGGTGCCGTGGGAGGCGGCCCTGCGTGGCCGGTGGCCACACAGATGCGTTTCATCGCGTTACCCAGCCGGCGCTGAGGAAGTGGATGGCAGGCGGTCCGGTCTGCCGGTGTCATTCCAGCGCCTGCGGGTGACTGAGAGCAGGCGTGAGCGGAGGGAGTGGCCAGGGCTGCCTGGGCCACACGCCGACTCTCGCTTTGCTCCCGGCTTTGATCCATAGCTACATCCCCAGGGACAGCAGCCTGCAGTCGGAGACGGTGCGCTACAAGCGCGGGGTGTGCCAGCAGTTCTGCCTGCCCTCCCACACCGTGGACCCCTCCGAGTGGGCCGACGAGGAGGTGAGCCGCCCCCGGCGGGGGGGGGGGGCGAGCACGCGGGGCAGGTGCCCCACGTGGGCCTGGACGGGCCAGGAGCTCCTTAGGACCACGGCCAGCAGCTAAGGGACTGGCTGCCCAGGCGCTCCAAGGTCATGCTCACCTCCAGCCTTGTAACGCCTTCATACCCTAAAGGATACGCCCAACCTCGACACTTTTCTATTCCAAACTAGCCCGTTAGCCGGGGGCGATTCAAGAAATCCAGGCTCCACGAAAAGAACCTGGAGGCTACAAGGCTGTGCCTCTAGGAGATTTTAAAGAGAAACGGGTGGCCTTCCGTCAGAGGGACATGGGTAGTGACTAGGTTGTGGAGGAGCAGAGATGAGGTTCATTTAAAACTACACACACACACACACACACACACACACACACACACACACACACACACTGAGTGGCCAGGTTATTATGATCCCTGAACGCATAATAATCTGGCCACTGAGTGTGTGTGTGTGTGTGTGTGTGTGTGTATGTGTGTGTATATATATATATATATATATATATATATATATTCATGCACCGGGCCTCTAATATATATATATATTAGAGGCCCGGTGCATGAATTCGTGCATCGGTGGGGTCTGGCCAGGGGGAGGGGACATGGGCTGTTGGCCGGCCTGCCTGCTGGTCGAACTCCTGGTCCAGGGGACAATTTGCATATTAGCCTTTTATTATATAGGATACACACTGAGTGGCCAGATGATTATGGGTTCAGAGATCATAATAATCTGGCCACTCAGTGTATATATTGATTGATTTCAGAGAGGAAGGGGGAGAGAGAGATATAAACATCTTTGACAAGAGAGAATCATGGATCGGCTGCCTCCTGTACGCCCCCCACTGGGGATTCAGTCCTATGCACAGGCATGTGTCCTGACCAGGAATCGAACCATGACCTCTTGGTTCGTAGGTCGACGCCCAGCCCCTGAGCCATGCCGGCCGGTGGAGAGGAGGTTCTTGGCAGTGCCCGCCTTTCTGGTGGGCCCGTGCCATTTAAATGTGTGCTTTCTTTCTTCCTTCTTCCCCTGCTTCCCCGTCAGCTTGGCTTCGATCTGGACCGAGAGGTCTACCCGCTGGTGGTCCATGCCGTGGTGGACGAAGGAGACGGTACGGACGCCCTCTGTCTCCTTCTGCCGACACACTGCCCTTTGGGGACGCAAGGCCTGGGGCAGCTGTGGCCGCCTCTGTGGGTGGCAGGCAGCGTCTGCATCCCCCTCCCCCACTCGTGTTCCCAAGGCCGTCGGCTGACAAGAACGCCCGGGTTCCATAGCGTGGCCCCGTCGTGACGGCACGGGCCGCGGGGAATGGGGAGGGCGGGCCGCGGGGAATGGGGAGGGCGGCGGGTGCGTCCTTCGGTTTCCTTCTTCATCCGCGTGCCCTCTTTCCTTCCAGAGTATTTCGGCCATTGCCACGTGCTGCTGGGCACTTTTGAGAAGGTAAGTGAGCGGATTCCTAGGGCCTCACCTCAGCAGGTCCAGCTCTTTCCCAGGAGGACGGGGCACCTCGTCCCCGGCTACCTGAGCTCAGCAGGTGGCGCTGACCCGGGAGGCTGCGTCTGGGGGTCAAGGGGGGGCTGGGGGCTGCATGGGGCCGAGCTCCAGCTCTGCCACCAACTTGTGCATGACCTTCAACCCCGAGGCCTCGTCTCCTCTCCGCCAAACGGAAGGGTCAGGCCCGACGTGGGCAAGGCCCTGCCAGCCCTGGGAGCCTGCAGTCCCCCCGCGGGGCTCCCAGACCACGTGCGGCTGGCCGTCACCGCCCTGCTCTCCTTGCAGCACACGGACGGGACCTTCTGTGTCAAGCCCCTCAAACAGAAGCAAGTGGTGAGTCCCGAGGGCGGCCTGCTGGTGTCCTCTCCCTCCTCTTTCTCTCTTCACTTCCCTCTCTCTCTCTCTTTTTTACTATCATTTTATTGGTTTCAGAGGGGAAGGGAGAGGGGGAGAGAGAGAGAAACATCCATGATGAGAGGGAATCATTGATCAGCTGCCTCCTGCACGCCCCCCACTGGGCACTGAGCCCACAACCGGGGCCTGTGCCCTGACCCAGAATCGAACTGTGACCTCCTGGTTCCTAGGTCGACGCTCGACCCGGGAGCCACGCCCGCAGGGCTCTCCCCTCCCCTCTCTTTTACTCTTCTGCTAAGCGCTCTTCTTCCCTCTCCCTGCCACCCGCTCTTTTTTTTTAAATCAAAGGGGGCATGGGGGGCGCCTGTGGGTTGGACGCTACGTGGGTGGCCCGGAAGGACCTGGGCTCTGCTGGCGTTACTGCCCCGGAATCCTTGGCGCTGCGCAGCCGCGATCCAAGCGCAGGGCTTGAGGGGGGGAAGGGTGAGCTCTGTCCCCGACGTTAGGACGTTAGGCTCGGGGAGGGCGCCTTGGATCCGAAACGCCAGGCCGGAAACACGGCAGGCTGGAGGGCGAGGGCTGCGGTCCCGTGCAGGGCCAGTGAGGGCGCTATCACCCGTGCTTTCCTTTTTTTTAAATGTGTTTTTATTGATTTCAGAGAGGAAGGGAGGGAGAAACATCGGCAATGAGAGAGAATCATTGACCCGGTGGCTCCTGACCCCTACAGGGGATCGAGCCCCCAACCCGGGCATGTGCCCTTGACCAGAACCGAACCCGGGACCCTTCCGTCCTGGGGCCGACGCTCTGTCCGCTGAGCCACAGCGGTCGGGGCCCCACCAGTGCTTTTCTAAAACCCCCGAGTTCGCTAGCCAGCTGCCCCCTTCCAGCACGACCGGCCGTTGCGCACGGGTCCGCTAGGCGTCCCGGCCCCAGCTGTGTGCCACCCGGTCCCTCTTGCAGAAGGAGGAGGAGAGCCCTGCAGGGCGAGGAGCGGGGAGTGGTACCCGAGACACTGGCAGCCCCCCCACCCCCACCCCACGGGGGATGGGCATCTGAAGTTCCACATTATTCATTTTGGGGGGTTAAGTGCTCTCCCCTCTCAGTGAGGTCAGTAAATCCGTAGTGTAAAGAAAGTAGCTGATAGTGTCCTTTCGCACAACATCACTCATTTGGAACAGGTGTTCGGTGTGCGTTTTTTTAAATATATTTTGTTATTGATTTCAGGGAGGAATGGAGGGTGAGAGAGAGAGAGATGTCAGTGATGAGAGAATCATTGATCAACCCGGGCATGTGCCCTGCCCATGAATCGAACTATGACCTCCTGGTTCATAGGTCGACGCTCAACCCCTGAGCCAGGCCAGCCGTTTAAGAGATGTTTTACGAGAGGCAGAGGAGGAGGTCCTGCCTGGATAGGGTGGCTGGCTGGGGAAGCTGGAGGAAAATGGCTTTTCGGTAGCTAGAGAAGCCTTAGTGACCGACTGTGTCAGCCTGGAGGGTGGGATAGGAAATGAGGGACAGGCCGGGTCTCGGGGAAGGAAGGCAGAGGCCAGGCCGAGGGGCGGGGCCTGGATTAGGGAAACCAGGGACGGGCCAGCGTCAGCGCGGCTGGGGCCCAGACTCATGGGAGTGAGCCTGGGTGGTGAAGGAGGAGTTTTAAGAAACAAGGGCTGGGGGGGGGGGGAGCGGGCAGGTGAAGGCATGTACTGGGGGGTAGGGGAGGCCGGGGGGAGGTCAATGGGGGGGGGAGGAGACATATGTATTACTATTTGTAATGCTTAAAACAATAAAAATAAAATAAGAAGAAGAAAAAAAAGAAACAAAGGCTGCCCTGGCCAGTGTGGCTCAGTGGACAGAGCGTCGGCCTGGGGACGGAAGGGGCCCGGGTTCGATTCCGGTCAAGGGCACGTGCCCGGGTTGTGCGCTTGTTCCCCAGTAGGGGGCGTGCCGATCCATGATTCTCTCATCATTGATGTTTCTCTCTCTCTCTCCCTCCCTTCCGCTCTGAAATCAATACAAATGTATTTTTAAAAAGAGTTAAAAAATATATATATATAAGAATAAAGGGCTAGAGGGTGATTTTGCTGCGTGTTGAAGACGGGCCGCTCCGTGGCGGGGGAGGGGCTCAGTGGGTCTCCTTCGATGCCTCCCTTCTGTGTTTTCCCCTCCCCCCCTTTCCTTACCCAGTTCTTCTCCTCTGTCTTTCTCTTCCGCTCCTTTCTTTGTAAACCTAACCTTCATGTCGTAGCTGAGGTTACATCGTGGTGCGTCTTCTCCCACCCTGTTCTAGTCTGCCCCTTTCTTTTTAAAAGAAAATATATTTTTATTAATTCAGAGAGGAAGGGAGAGGAAAAGAGAGGTTGAAACATCAGTGATGGTAGAGAACCATTAATCAGCTGCCTTCTGCACGCCCCCTACTGGGGATGAAGCCTGCAACCCAGGCATGTGCCCTTGACCAGAATCGAACCTGGGACCCTTCAGTCCGCAGGCCGGCGCTCTATCCACTGAGCGACACCGGCCAGGGCCAGTCTGCCCCTTTCTCAGCTGTGGGCCGTGGTGAGGGCAGGACAGCGGCATGCCTCTGAGCGTGTGAGTCCCTGCTGGTGGAGTGGTGGAAAAATCCAGCAACTGTTTGTGTTTGTCAACAAGAGAGCCTTCGGTTTTCCCCACCGTGAACCCGCAGCCCTCGTTACCAAGGCGGGGGCGTGTGTGGCCGCTCTTATCTGTGCCAGGGTCAGCCTGCCCTTGACGCTCTGTGTTTGCCGTTCAGGTGGACGGGGTCAGCTACCTCCTCCAGGAGATCTACGGCATTGAGAACAAGTACAACACGCAAGATGCCAAGGCGAGTTCCACCCGAAGTGCTGCCTGTCCTCCCGAGAGGCAGCGCGGGAAGCCCTCGGTAAAGCCGGGACCTGGGAGGCCGGGCGCCGCGCTCCGCAGTCCGTGCGGGCCTAGAGAGCATTTTCCTGCCCCTCATTTCAGATGACTGTATTTAAATCTCTCTGGGTTAGTCTCTGAGACACCCCCCTCCCCCCCCCATCCCCCCATTTGCTGTCTGGGCTTTCTGGATGCTGATCATTAAACCTGTCTTTTCCCCCGGCCCCACGGCCCAGCCGGTCAGAGGCAGATCAGCCTCACAGTGTGAGCGTGATAGAAGTCCCCAGAGTCCGTGAGACTGAGCGTGAACGCGCTTGGTAAACTGTCAAGTCCGATGAAAGTATGCTTCTGTTCCTATTCTTTTTTTCAATATTTTTTAAATTGATTTCAGAGAGGAAGGGAGAGAGAGAGAGAAACATCCATGATGAGAAGCATTGCTCGGCTGCCTCCTGCACGCCCCCTACTGGGAATCGAGCCCGCAACCCGGGCCTGTGCCCTGACCGGGAATCGAACCCGGGACCTCCTGGTTCTTGCGCTGATGCTCAGCCCCTGAGCCGTGGCGCCGGCCGGACTGTTCCTGTCCCTTGTCTCCGTCCTTCAGAAACGGCCTTGTCTAGAAAGTGCGCGTCCTCTGTCCTCGGCTCAGTTTCCGTCTCCCCGGCCAGGTGGCTGAGGACGAGGTGAGTGACAACAGCGCCGAGTGCGTGGTGTGCCTCTCGGACGTGCGGGACACCTTGATCCTGCCCTGCCGCCACCTCTGCCTGTGCAACACCTGCGCCGACACGCTGCGCTACCAGGCCAACAACTGCCCCATCTGCCGCCTGCGTAAGCGCCCGCCGCGGGGGCCGCCCGCCGTGCCACCGCGGGAGCAGGGATGGCAGTTCCTGTTCGATGCCCGCGCCCAGAGGGCCTGACGGCCCCTCTCCTCCTTCGCAGCCTTCCGGGCGCTGCTTCAGATCCGAGCCATGAGGAAGAAGCTGGGCCCCTTGTCCCCGACCAGCTTCAACCCCATCATCTCATCCCAGACATCCGACTCGGAGGAGCACTCGGTGAGTTGGGCTCAGAACCACGCCCCGGGGAAGCAAACAGCGAGGTCTCCCCGCTGCCTCCTCTCACCTGTGGCCCCTCGTTTGCGTGACGTTGCGGCGGGAGTGGGCAGTAAGCTGGGGGGGCCCACGTCCCCTGGAAACCAACCTGTAGTATAAGGTTGGGAATTGGGTGTCCTGAGGGTGGTGGCCACGCCTCGAGCCTCCCCCACTTTCCCCCTGTGGGCCCCACTTCCTCCGGGACTCCCCCAAGCAGAAACAAGGGGGTGGTCGTCTGAGGTTGGGATACAGTTTACTGTCTTTATCTGAGTCCTCGAAGGAGGTAACTGTTTCTCTTTCTTTTTTAAAAATATATTTTTATTGATTTCAGGGAGGAAGGGAGAGGGAGAGAAACATCAATGAGAGAGAATCATTGATTGGCCGCCTCCTGCACGCCCCCGACTGGGGATCGAGTGCCCTGACTGGGAATCAAACTGTAACCTCCTGATTCACAGGTCAATGCTCAACCACTGAGCCACACCGGCCAGGTGGTAACTGGTTTTCTTTATCCCATTTGGTGGGGTCAGGGGCTGGGAGCCGAGCACATGAAGGGATCCCCCTCCATTTCGGGGTGCAAGGCATAGTGTCGGGGTGAAGCCTCGGAGCGGATGCTGACTTTCTTTAGATTCCCACGCTAGGCGTATCATTCCGTGAGTGGTACTGGGATGATTCGTTAGCTATCTGGGGAGGAAAAATCAGTGTAGCTTACTCCTTACCAGATAACAGATTGCACATGGCGTAACCAGTGAACTGTATTCCAAACAAAGCAAACCAAGTGGAACGTTAAAAGGCTGGAATGAGTCACCGGTGACTTGCTGGTGGACTTTGGACGGGAGAGGGCTCACTACGCTTAAAGTGGAACAGAACGGACAAAGACTCTGCACATTTTACCACATAACAAGTTTTTTTTAATATATTTTATTGATCTTTTTTTACAGAGAGGGAGGGAGAGAGATAGTTAGAAACATCGATGAGAGAGAAACATGGATCAGCTGCCTCCTGCACGCCCCCCACCGGGGATGTGCCCGCAACCCAGGTACATGCCCCTGACTGGAATCGAACCTGGGACCTTTCAGTCCGCAGGCTGACGCTCTATCCACTGAGCCAAACCGGTTTCAGCTACCACATAACAAATTTAAATTTCAGCCCAGCTGATGTGGCTGAGTGGTTGCACGTCGACCCAGGCACCAAAAGGTCACCCGTTCAGTTCCCAGCCGGGGCTCATGCCCAGGTTGGAGATGGCCAATTAGTGTTTCTCCTTCTCCCTTCCTCTTTCTCTAAAAAAAAAAAATCAATAAAAACAAAACAGAACATAAGAGCTTTAGAAAACTTTTTGAATTTCAGATATATAAAACATGACCAAAATGGAAAAGCAAACAGCCACCCGTTTAAAGGAAAAAATGTCCTCACAACATTCACATCGGAGGAAAGCCCATGTCGCCGCCGGAGCTCCTGTGCATAAAACAGACCCAAAAAACGTTCAAAAAGGGTTTCAAGAAATTCTCCGAAGAGGAAACAGCAGGTTAACAGTCATTGCTTTCGAAGTCGGCCACATTAAAAATCAACAATATGCAAATCAGTGGGAGACACCATTTCTCACCTTTCAAATTGAAAAAAAACCTCTTTAAAGATACTCCATGCTGGCAGAATTAAGTAGGTTTTCTGTTCTGCTTTGAGGAGTGTAACTAGAAAGATGGTGGCGGGGGGGGGGGGAGGAATACAGCTGTGGATGTCAGGAGCCTTAAACAGGATTATGTATGGTGATCTCTGGTCTAAGAGTTTAATACCAGGAAAATCGTCTGGAAAAAGATTCACGCACAAGGACATCCCTCAGGCTGTTGTTCGCCGTCGGAAATGTCCGACGCAAGTAGCCAGCCCCGGGGAACCAGGACCTGGCGGTGCTGGTGAAAGGGGGCGGGTGTGAAGGAGAACTTCTGTGCAGGTGAAGTCCACAGGCTGTAAAGGTGTTGTTCAGAGAGGCCATAGCTGTGTAAACGGTACAGGGGGAGGTTGGAAGAAAATACACAGAACGCTAATAACGGTATCACTTCGGGTGATTCACTGATGGTTCACCCCTCCCCTTCTACTTTTCTTTTTAATCCTGACCCGGGGATACGTTTATTGAGTTGAGAGAGAGAGAGAAAGGGAGAAAGAGACAAACATCGACGTGAGAGAGGACATCGATGGGTCGCCTCCCACAACACACCCCAGCTGAGCCTTGAACCTGCCGCCCGGGCACGTGCCCTGACGGGGAATCGGGACCTCTGGGTTCAGAGGTCGACACAACCGCTGAGCCACGCACGCCGTCTGGCTAATTACCTCTCCAACCTGTGTGATTCCCCTAGTCCTCCGAGAACATTCCGCCGGGCTATGAAGTGGTGTCTCTTCTGGAGGCTCTCAACGGGCCCCTCACCCCGTCCCCCGCGGTCCCGCCCCTCCACGTGCTGGGCGACAGCCACCTCTCAGGAATGCTGCCCGCCTACGGCAGCGACAGCCACCTGCCCCCCATCCGGACGCTCTCCCCGCTCGACCGCCTGTCCGACTGCAGCAGCCAAGGACTCAAGCTCAAGAGGAGTCTCTCCAAGTGAGTAGCCGGCACGCGCCCGGGTTGGCCTGGGGTCCCCCACCTCCTCAGCGCCCTCCTGTCCTGGGTGCCCGGGCAGGGTGGGCCCGCTGGGCCATTCCCAGAGCGTCTCGTTTCCCGAAAGACCTGGCGCTGATCCCTGGGGGAGCTTACCCCATCCCTCAGGAGAGGAAGGTACAATGGCACGTGGGGCCTTAGGGGGACCAGATAGACAAATCTAGTCGGCGTTCTGCTGGGAGGGAGGGAGGGTGTCCAGGACATCATTTAGTCTGAAGACTACTAGTACGGCAACCTTGGGGTTTGTATCTTTTAGGCAATTAAACCCAACTAGGCCCAGACAGATGAGCTTTCTGCCGCAGCATCAAGGAAGGTAGCTTGTACACCAGGGATGGGGACCTTTCTCCTGCCCAGGGCCATTGGGATGTTTATAGCATCCTTCTCGGGCCATGCGAAATTAAAAGTTGGCCTGCTATATCTGGCCAAACATTTCATGGACTCACTCCTACTGCCTTGGCGGGGCCAGACCCAATGATTCCGCAGGCATTCAGGGGCACGGCCCGCGGGCCAGACGTTCCCCACCCCTGTTATAGATGAAACTGTGAAGACGGCAGAAATGTCAGTGGTTTTTTTCCCAAGTTCACACACAAGTTATGGCAGGAGCTGAAGGGAAAACGCAAAGGTTCTGATGCCCACCAGCGGTCTCAGTCCCTCCCTGTGCTCCACCCACCTCCCCTCGCCTCAGGATTTGGGGTGCTCCTCGCGGTCCGCCCCTTCTGCGGGGTCTGGTGGGAACATGCCGTGCTTTATGCGAGCAGCGGCTCAGCGGCTGTTCCCTCGGGCAGGTCCATCTCCCAGAATTCCTCCGTGCTGCACGAGGAGGAAGACGAGCATTCCTGCAGTGACTCGGAGACGCGCCTCTCTCCGCGGCCGGCCGCGCAGCAGCTGGGAGAGGTAGCCTGCACTGCCCCCGCCCCCCCCTCTCTGCCCCGTGGGTGTCAGACTCCAGCCCGTGTCAGATTCCTGGTCAGGCGCACCTACTGTCATTCATTTTTTTAACTTTTTTTTTTTAATATATTTTATTGACTTTTTTTACAGAGAAGAAGGAAGAGGGATAGAGAGTTAGAAACATCGATGAGAGAGAAACATCAATCAGCTGCCTCCGGCACGCCCCCTACTGGGGATGTGCCCGCAACCCAGGTACATGCCCTTGACCGGAATCAAACCTGGGACCCTTGAGTCCACAGGCCGACACTCTATCCACTGAGCCAAACCGGTTAGGGCCATTTTTTTTAACTTTTATAAATATGTTTTTATTAATGTCAGAGAGGAAAGGAGAAGGGGAGGGAGAGGGAAACATCAGTGAGGAGAGAGAATCATGCATCGGCTGCCTCCTGCACACTCCACACTGGAGCTCAAGCCCGCAACCCAGGCATGTGCCCTGACCGGGAATCGAACTGTGACCTCCTGGTTCATGGGTCGACCCTCAACCACTGAGCCACACCAGCTGGGCTGCCAAACACCTTTTGAACCCTCTCTGAGACAGCGGCAGAGGTTTCGTTCAATTCATTTATTCATGAGGCTGTTACTTACTTGTCTCTGTTCCGTCTGCCGAGGACAGCAGCAGTGAGGAGACCGCCAAATCCCCGCCTGGCGGTGCTTATGTTCTTGATGGTGGGGTGGGGGTGCCCCAAAAGGCAGTAAGTAAAAGACGTGTGTCAGAGGCTCTGTGCTCACTGTGGCAGAGGAGGGAGGAAGGGGGTGTCGAGGCCAGAGGTGGGGTTGCTCTCTTTACAGAGTGGTCCATGAACACAGACCGAGGGGGGGCGTGAGAGCCAGCTCTGCAGGCATCCGGGGAAAGAGGGTGCGGGCACAGGACCCGCTGGGAGGACGTGTGATGGAGGGAAGAAGGTGGGGTTTCCTGCCTGTGCCCCCCTCACAGATCCTAGGTAACACAGGTTCATTGCACCCCCTCTCGGCAAGGCAGTGAGCTGGGACCGGGAGCATGCGGGGATGACAGCGGGGGTCCCGCCCCCGGAGCTCGAGGACTAGTGGGGACAGGGCATGTGCAGTGTCTGGATCATAGTCGCTGCTCAGTTAAGCGTTCTTTGAATGAATGAATGAATGAATGAATTTAACGATAGGAAACAAGTGTGCCCATGGCGGGGACCGCAGTGCTGGGGCAGAGGTGGGAGAGACGGCACGTGGAGAAGACCATGAGGGTGAGAGGACGGCATGGAGCTAGCCGTGGGAGTTCTTAGAAAGGAAGAGAAAAGGGAGGGAAACGTTGGGGATGGGGAGCCGTCCGGGCTCTGAGCAGGTGGGTAGTTCTGAGAGTTTGGTTTTCTGAAGGCCCACGGGCTGGGGCTGTGTGGATGGATGAGGGGGAGACGGACTGAGCCTGGGTGGGAGGGAACCCGGAGCCGGGATCGGAAAAGCGCACTGGGCCCCGCTCTCGTGGCTCAGTGGTTGAGCATCTCTCTGTGAACCAAGAGGTCACCAGTTCGATTCCCGGTCAGGACACGTGCCTGGGCTGTGGGCTCGATCCCCAGTAGGGAGTGTGCAGGAGGCGGCCGAGGAATGATTCTCATCATGGATGTTTCTATCTCTCTCTCCCTTCCTCTCTGAAATCAATAAAAATATATTTTTGAGAGAGAGAGAGAGAGAGAGAGAGAGAGAGAGAGGGAGAAAGCACGCAGCCTGGAGAAGAGAATGGGCTGTGGAGATAGAATCCCTAGGGCTTTGCATCTGTCTGGGCGGGGGGCGGGGGGACGAGGGGGGTTGGCTGAGGCCGGGGGGAGGGGGGCTGGGGCCACCGGCCCAGCTGGCTGACGGGTGGTGTCAGGGCGGGCCAGGGAAGGGGCTGCTGTGTGAGACGACTGAGCTGGAACTAACCTGACTTCCAAGTGGGGGTGCGGGCGGGCGGGCGGGGGGCGGGCGGGCGGCCTCTGCTGCTTTGTGCCCCTTCCCTTCAGAAGGAAAGCTGTTTCTGATCCCGGGAACCTGGGCGTCCCGTGTCACAGCTGCCGCTGACCTGTGTCACCCGAGCCCAGTCTTTGTGGGCCCGGCAGGTGCTGTGCTGCGGGCGGGATGAGCTGACTGAGGTCTGCACCTCCCCTGGGAGCGGCCGGGGCCGGAGACAGCGACGACAGGCGACGACAGGCCCTGCACGCTCCCCATGTCGTGGCCGTGGCCGTGGGGACCTCGGCCCCTCCCAGTGTCCCCTCGCCCCTCCTCCTGCCCTCGCGTGTGTTTGACTTGAGCTCCCTCCGCTGTTGCCCAGGAATGTGGCGTCACTCCAGACAGCGAGAATCTCACCCTGTCATCATCGGGAGCCATTGACCAGTCGTCTTGCACAGGGACGCCTCTCTCTTCCACGATTTCCTCCCCAGAAGGTACGCGAGAGAGGGGGGAGGGCGGCACGTCCGCGTCCCCCTCCCCCCCCCATCCCCCAGCCCAGTCCTCAGCCCTGTTTCCTCCAGAGCAGACAGACCCTGGGCAGCGAGTTAACACCTAAGCTGGTGACCAGCAGGCCCCACTGGAGGGGGGAGGGACTGGCTCTCCCTGGGGCAAGCGGGGGCGGGGGGGACAAGCACTATCTCACCCCCAGTCCTGCAAGTCCCTGGTCCGAGTGAGTTCTGAGCTCTAAATGCGAAGGAGCAGAGCCCTGGAAACCTTCAGTCCGGCCCGGCTGCGTGGCTCCGTGGTGAGCATGGGCCTAGGAACCAGGAGGTCACGGCTCCATTCCCCATCAGGGCACAGACCCGGCTTGTGGGCTCAGCCCCAGTAGGGGGCGTGCCGGAGGCAGCCAGTCAAAGGTTCTCTCTCATCATTGATGTTTCTCTCTCTCCCTCTCCCTCTCCCTTCCTCTCTGAAACCAATAAAAACATACTTTAAAAAAGGATAACAAAGAAAACCTTCTATCTAAAACCCCTTCGGTGCGGGGGCGGACAGGCCACTGCGGCCTCGCCGTGCGGGGGCAGGGACGGGGCTCAGACCCTCGCGCAGCTCGAGCCCATGCTGACCCCCGTCTCCTCCTTCACCTCCCGACTCCACAGACCCTCCCAGCAGCAGCCTGGCCCAGTCAGTCATGTCCATGGTGTCCTCCCAGAGCCAGCACTCCCAGCTCAGCACCGACACCGTCTCCTCCATGTCCGGCTCCTACATCGCCCCGGGCACGGGCACGGGCACAGAGGACGAGGGAGAGGCGCTCCCCTCCCCGCTGGCCGCCAGCAGGGCCGCTTCCGAGGAAGGAGAGGTAAGGGCAGGGCACGGGGCGGCCTTGCCTCTCCGTGTGACACATCCGAGCAGCTCACGCAAGGTGCGCCGGGGACATCGGGGAGCCCCCACGTGCTGGGAAGGGACGCCATGGAAATGGGGGAATAGAACCCAGGGCTCCCCGCTCAGGCCTGACTCTGCTTGGCACCACTTTTTTTTTTCTTTTTAATCTTTACCCGAGGATATTTTTCCATTGATTTTTAGAGAGAGTGGAAGAGAGAGGGAAAGACAGAGAGAAACATCCGTGTGAGAGAAACACATCGATTGGTTGCCTCCTGCACGAGCCCCGACCAGGGCTGGGGCTGGGGAGGAGCCTGCAACCGAAGTACGTGCCCTTGACCGGAATCGAACCCGGGACCCTTTGGGCCGCAGGACCACGCTCTATCCACTGAGCCACACCAGCTGGGGCTGCTTGGCACCACTTGGGTCCCGAGGACGTGGTGGGGGTTTGCTGCGAGGCGGGTGAACGGGGTGTCCCCGGAGCTGGTGTCCCCGGAGCACCTCCATTCCTGTTACTCTTGCAGGCGATGCCGGCGGCGTCTCCAGACAGCAACTTCGTGGGCCTCGCTGAAGAGCAGGACGCAGAGGTAACCCCCACAGGGGACGTGGTGCCCCCAGAGATCACAGGGTGCTGGCGGGGGAAGCAGGCGGGAGGGGTGCTGTCCCGGAACAATCCTTCCTTCCCAGGTGGCGTTCGGGTCAGGCGTGCTGAGGAGGGACAGCAGCTGCACTAGAGGCGGGGGTGTCCACTTAGCAGAGGGCGCTGGTCTCGGGTTACGGCACCGAGTGGGCTTGAGCGCCTTTTGTCCTTCACTCACTTGCTGGCTATTACACCGGTGGCTGGGGTGTGGGTCTTGCCCGCCTGGGGGCCATAAAGGCCTGGGTGGCCTGGCTTCTGCCCCCCCCCCCACCCTCTGTACCCCCCAGACGGGGAGATGGGGTGACCATTCAGCGTGAGAAGTGCCTCGACCAAGGTGTGCTGAACCGCCCAGCTCACAGGGAGGGCTCGGGAGCTTTCCCCTTTTCCTCTAGAACTTCTTCTGGAGCCATATGTCCTAGAGGAGTGTCTGGATAGGGTTTGCGAGCGGAAGGGGTTTCTGTAAGGGCTAGTTTCCTGGGACACCTGTTTCCGCCTTGGAAAGCAGTACGAGCTAACCCGGGACCAGGGCAACTGCCGACCTGTCCGGCATGTCCGGCATGCGTCCGAAACACGCCCCAGACCCGTCCCTCCCCAAGCCAGCCGGCCTCTGCCCGGCCTCCCAGGCGCCTCCGCCTCCCACGCTGCTGACCCGGCCCTGGAGTTCAACACCGGGTGGGCGACTGGTCCGGGCTCCAGCCCATGAGTGTGCGGTGCGGTGCGCCCTTACACAGCGCGGCCCTGGAATCGGTGCGCCCTTACACAGCACGGCCCTGGAATCGGTGCGCCCTTACACAGCACGGCCCTGGAATCGGCTGTCTTTCCGGTCCGCAGCGGGGAGCTGTGTGCAGAGGCCGGCCGAGGTGACATGCGGATCTCCGGCCACGGCCACGCGGGTGGTCGGCGCCCCTGACCCGCCCTGTTCCGGGTCCGCCGTGCTCCCGTTACTGCTGTGGCCTCACGAGCCTTCCTTCTGTTGCAGGGAAATGATGTCATGGAGGAAGACGATGCGTCCCCCACACAGGAAGATGGTAAACGACCTGGTCTCTGCTCCCTCCCGTCTGCTCTCCCCCGGGGTGTTCTTGCACGGGCGCAGAGGGGGTCCTGGCGTGACCGGGTGGCACTCCTCAGCCGTGTGCCCCGGGGGAAGGTCACCTTCCTGATGGGACGGGGTGTCTGAGGACCGCAGTGCCCGCCCGGCTCACGCGGGGCCCGGAGCCAAGGCCGTCGGGATGGGGGTGCGGCAGCGGACGGTTCCCCCTTTACGTCGAACACATTCCGACGCTTCTCGGGCAGCTCCCACTGCCTGCCTTCCTGCTCCGGCTCCCAGCCGGGCCCCCAGAGCTCTCAGCGCCCCGGGTGCAGCAGCAGCAGCAGCAGCGACGCTGTCTCCTCCGCTTGGGAGGAAAGACTCGGGCTGCGGGTTTGGTGTTGCTGTAGCGAGGAAGGGGCTGACGTCGCTGGGACAGGGACTCCCAGGAGCCAGCGGCCGCGGGGCAGGCGGGGTGCCGTAGCTGCCGGAGTGGTTTTCTCAGGCCTCCAGGACACCCTCGGGTGGAGCGGTGTCGTTTCTAGGGTGGACAAGAGGAGGGGTGACCTGCTGAGCAAGGGCGTGGGGAGCGGGGAAGGGGCTGGGTCAGGCTGGGGATGGAATTCAGCTCTCCCCTCTGCTCTGAGGCGCCTCTGCGGAGGGACACCTCCAAAGCAGACCCGACCCTGCGGGGTGCAGGGGCCACCCTAATCGCTTCTGCTTCAGCGCTGGCCATTGCTTGGGGAGTTCAGTGGTGCGCATGCGGACTTGGCCGCTCTGCCTGGCCAAGTCGCCCTGAAGGAGGGGATGGCCGCCAAGACGGTGCCTCCGCCACCCTCTGCGCGCCGGCCCGAGACGGGGTTGGGCGCCTCCTCGACGGGGTCCATGTCCTCAGTGCTCACGGCTCCCTTTGGGACTGTCCCCAGCCCCCCGACAAGCTCAGGCTGCAGGTGCTTCCCCCTGGTGTTGCGTGGCCCCCATGGTGGGTCTGTGTGTCTTCCTCCCCCTTTCAGCAAGAAATAAAATAAGCCCTCACCGGTGTGGCTCAGTGGATAGGGCGTCGGCCTGCGGACTGAAGGGTCCCAGGTTCGATTCCGGTCGAGGGCATGTACCTGGGTTGCAGGCACATCCTCAGTGGGGGGTGTGCAGGAGGCAGCTGATCGATGTTTCTCTCTCATCCATGTTTCTAACTCTCTCTCCCTCTCCCTTCTTCTCTGTAAAAAATCAGTAAAATATATATATTTTTTAAAAGAAATAAAATAGAAAGAGGGAGGTTGAAAAAAATAACAGCTAAAACTCTACCCACCCCTCCCACATGTCTGTAGGTTTCTGGCCAGTCCCTTTAAAACGTCCTCAAAATAACAAATTTCCTAAGTCCCATAAGAAAGTGGACCCTAACTTGGTGAATGTGGTGATTCTGACTTGATATGCAAACTTGGGGAACCCGTGAGACCTCCGATTGTTCTAGTCTTTAGCATCTGCAGAGCTCTGTGGTCACAAGCACACCCAACAGCACCCACAGACACAGGCAGGAGCAGGGCGGCTCCGAGGCAGGTCCCCCGCTCCTCCCACCCCTGGCAGAGCTCCCCCCAACCCCCAGGCTCCGGCTCCTGCGGAACAATGGCTGGGAAGGGGCCAGTTAGGGAAAAGGGGCAGGCTACGTTGAGACCACGAACATGCCCACACAGTTTGATTCTTTTATTGTCCACTCTTTACCCACTTAATTACTGTCTTTTTTTTTTTTTTTAACACATGATTTGGTTTGTCTGTCTCCATCCCTAAGATGTGTGTGTTCAGGACAGCAGAGCAGAGACGCATCCAGCCCGCCCGTCTAACTGCGTTAACTCCCTTCCAGGCCAGAGGACGTGCGCATTTCTAGGCATGGAGTGTGACAATAACAATGACTTTGACATCGCAAGCGTGAAAGCACTGGACAATAAGCTGTGCTCTGAGGTCTGCTTACCCGGTGAGTGGCAGTCTGCCCAACGTGACCTTGGTGGGAGTCGCTCCCCTGCTCACACCCCTGCTCTCACCCCGGGGCACCCACCTCCTGCCCTGCGGCTCCTGCAGGAGCCTGGGCTGTGCTGAGATGCCGGAAGCTGCTGCCGAAAGGAAGTGTGTGCCCCGACGGAAAATGTCAGGCTGGGAGGAGGGAGCAGCTCTCCCTCTCCTTCGGGCCCTCCATCGCGATCTCGCAGATCCCATGGCGGGCGGCCTGGCCTTGTGTCCCCGACAGGCCGTGTGAGGCAGACGCCACTGTCTACCTTGGAAGGGGCGGAGCCCTTGCTTGTGAAGGGCATCCATGGCTCCTCAGCAGGAAGGCCAAGGCCAACGTGTCCTAGACGAGCAAGTGGCTCCGTGACCGTGAGCTTTGGGGTGCCAGTCGCCTTGTACTTAGCTCTGGATCCCAAAGGAGAGGTCAGGGCTGGGGGGTGACCGTGCTCCTGGAGCCCTAAGCTTACATTTCATCAGGGCTGTCAGGGTGCCCTTCCCCCCCACTACCACGCTAACCGGGACCCAGGCCGATTTCCTGCAGAGGAGCTGCGTTAGCCGCTGGTGGGCGCTGACCCCTCACCCGCCGTGCTCACGTGGGGCTCCCCGAGCCGCTTCTCCAAAGCCAGGTCCTGCCCACGTGGACTTGCCCTCGGGGTTTTATGGCAGACGCTGTCCCTCACACGTGTGGTCCGTCATCGCTCCCCCGCCCCCTGAAATGGAGACATTTCAACCTCAGAGCAGCCCCCTGGCATCGTGGTCCAGTGCTTTACGCGTTCCGCGAAGTGGCCAAGGCTTTGGAGCCACACAGCCGCCTGTGGTTGCCACGCTCCATCGGCCTGGGAAGGGCACGGTCCCAACGCTCCAGCCTGCGCGGCCTGCAGGGAGCCGGGCCTCGGACGACCGCCCTCCGGCCTTTCCCAGGGCTCCTGGGTCATCCTCTAGGGAGCGCTGGCCCAGTCCGGTCTGGACGTCACTTCCTGCCTCCCACCTCGCTTCTGTCTGTCCGTTTGTTTTCTGCGTCTTTCCCGATTCATTGGCGTTCTGTAAGCTTGTGTGAAAGCTCGTGTGCGCTCTGTGCCAACACTGTCCTCCTGGCTACGCCGCGCCCGCCCCCGCGCTTGCTGGGCCTGCGCGCATCCCAGAGCCTCCTGCTTCGGTTCCATCCCTAACCGGCAAGGGCCCGTGTTCCGCAGGCTAGGATTTTCCCAAGAAAAGAAAGCTATTTGGGAGGATATATCCATTCCTGTTCCAGAAAAAGGGGGTGCTTCTGTGCAGGGGTCATGGGGAGGGTTGGTTCCGGCCGTAGATGGCATCTCTGCCCTCGCTCCACCCTGTGTCTGCTCACTGGGCGTGCGTGGGGGGAGAGAATCTAGGTCGTGCCTCCCTTGAGGGGCTCCCACCGCCCCCTCCCCCCCCACTTGTTGGCAGAGGGAGCTGCTGGGAGCTGTTTGAGCCAGCCAAGCTGCTAGAAATTGAGCGTAGTCCCTCTGCGTCCTCCTCTTCCTCACACCCTGCAGCCAGCCTGGGGGTTGATAGTCAGTCCGCTCTCCCTCTCTGGGTTGGGGAGGGGAGTGAGACAAGGAAGGAAGGAAGGACCCCTGGGGTTCCTTGTGGGGATCTGAGATTAAAGTGAGGTGAGGGGCTCAGGTGTGAGCGCTTCAGGTGTCTCCGTGGCTCCTCACCAGAGGTCCCGGGCTCCGGTTCGGCCGGGAGCACCATGCTGGGAGCCAAGTGCTGGGGAACTGTCTGGAAGCGTCCATTGGGTTAGTGACAGGCATGTCCGCTTCGGTAGGTCCCCTGGGACGGAGGGGCCTCTTCTCCCTCGGCGTTAAGGTCAAACTTCTATCCTACGCTGGAGATCCCGAGGTTCCTCCCCGCCGGCCGGCTGGGCTCCTCAGGCCTGTGGGCTCCCACAGCTTCGCGGCCTTTGGTCTCCGTTTCCCTCTCCAAGCGGAGGGCGCTCCCCTCGAGGAGGGCCCCTGAGAAGCGGAGCTGGGGGCACCCCACTCTCCCTGTCCCCATCACCCTCCATGCTCACGGGTGCTCTGCCAGGAGGCCCGGCCGGTGGCGAGGACCACACAGGTCCCCATCCTCACCTCTTGTCCCCTAAGAAGCCTTTGGGGTTCTCGGGCCCCGAGATCCAGGCGTGGAGGGGTGTCCCCATGTTGTTGGGAGGGCGGCTAAGCGGACGGGGCAGGGGTGAGCAGGTGGGAATTCCGAGACCAGCCGAGGCGTGGTGGGTCCAGGGAATCGGATGGCCTGGCACACGGTGGCAGTGGTTGGGGACCAGCGGTCGTCCTGTGAGAGCCGCTGGGAGGTTAGTAATGGGAAAGAGCGAAGATGACGGGTTTAGTCGTGGAAACACAATACAGTTTTCAGTGGCCGCACCGGGCGGGCGTGGCGTAGCTAACGGAACTAAGAATGCCCGTGGAGGCGAGTGAGGGACCCAGACTTGGAGGCTCCTGGGGAAGGCGCCCGGGGTAGGGACTGAGGAAACATCCGATTTACACCCCCCCAACCCTCCCCAGAGAAACCTCGGGAAAGGGGTGCCCTGTACATGCTCCCCAAATCTGCCTCTAGAGGTCTCTTCACTCACCCATTTCAGAGTCCCCCAAACAGGAATCTAAGGGAAGCGCCTTTTTAAACCTCCGAGCCCCGTTTTTCTGGCCGGGGTCCTCCCCAGCATCCGGGGTTCCTTTCTGCGGCCGGGCTCGCACCCTGGCCCGGGTGAGCGAGGCAGCAGCGGGTGTCGCTGAAGGCCGGCAGCGCCCCCTGTAGGGAAAGGGCACCCCAGGGCGAGCGGACGCCAGCCTGAGTCTGGAGGCTGCCCCCGAAGGCAGAAGGCAGCGGTGTCGGCCGGGGAGGGTTCTGTTACGGCCGTGTCTGCCCAGAGCAGGAGCCCGACCCGCAGGCTCAGGCGGCGGCGCTGTTTTGTTCTGTGCATGCGTGTGTGTCTTCGCTCCTGTTCACCATCTGCTTTTGGTCTTTCCTACGAACAGCGCAGCTCCGGAGTCCTGCCCCATAGACTGAGGACTAGGTATGAGACCCACCGCCTGTGTGACGCACACAGCTCCCGCTCCCTCGTAACGGGCGGCCTCGCCTTCCCTTCTTGTCCTGCCGCCTCACAGGGAAGGAGCTGTTGGCCCCCATCCCCAACACCAGTACCCCAGGAACCAGCGGCCCCCCAGTTCCGGCTGGGTGTGAGACGCCTGAGGGTTTCCTTTCTACTCACCCCTCTTCCCCGAGGCCCACCTTCCCCACGGTTAGAGCCCTAAGCCGATTATCGCCCAGCGCGTTTCTTGGAAATAAGCAGTTGCTGCTGCTTAACCCCAGAGCTTCCGCCGCCAGAGGGTTTCATGTGGTTGGCAGGCCTGGCCCACAGCTGGCCCCCACTCAAACATGAACACAGCCAGCCTCAGGCCCGCCTGCAGAGTTGGTCGGCCCTACTCAGGAGGTGGTCCAGGCACAGCGTGAGAAGTGGGGTGGCCGTGCAGGCTGCAGGGGAGCCCTCCGACCCCCTGGGCCTCGTCTGGCAGGGGCCTGTACAGGCGGGTGGGGGAATCGCTGCTCGGAGTCCGGAGTTAGGTCTTCCTCCTGCGCTGCGGGCAGCTGGTCCTGCCTGTCCACGGGGTGTCTCCCTGCGCTGATGGAGCCGGGCCGTGGGCGGGGAGGGCGGACAAGGGGAGATGCAGAGAGGTGAGCATGGCCTGGACAGAGCCTAGGGCACTGGCCGTTGTGCACCTGCTAGTGGGTGCCCCGCTGGGCGCTCTCCCCTGTGGCCTCACCCAGTCCTCAAGCTTCCTGCGAGGCGGGAAATGCCCTGCCTGGCTCATGCAGGCGGGAAGGCAGGAGCCGGGGGTGGAGCCCGGCCATCCTGCCAGGTTAGGCAGCCTGGGAAGTGAACGGAGGGGCGGTGGTGGGTGGGATGCAGAGTGGTGGGGAGAGAGAAGAGCCGCAGGGCACTGAGAGGAGGGTGAGGAGCTGAGGCGTGATGCCCATGGGACCCCCAGTTTCTTGGCCTGTGCCTCCTGAGGTGGATGGCACCAGGGGATAGCAAGCCTCGGCGGCTGCTCAGATTGAAAAGATGAAGAGCGGCAGGTGTGGGGGCGGGGTGGCACTGCTCTCCCCCCCCCCCCCCCATGTCCCTGGCACCCTGCTGGGCAGCCAGTCGCTTCCTGCCCCACCCTGGCCCCCCAGCAAACACTCGGGACGCAAACACTTCTTCCCGCCGGAGGAAAGGCTCAGCTGGGCCCAGTTTCTTTCTCGTCCACCATAGCACGTAGGCCGACTTCAAAACAAGGCACAAAAGTGGGTCCGAGGGCAAGTCCGTAGAACAAGAAACAGCCCGCATGTCCCTCTGCTATGGGGCGCCGAGGCCCCGTGGGCAGGGGCGCCCACTTCTCCGTTCCCTCTCCCGCGCTGTGGCCCGCACACGCAGTTTCAGGTGACAGGCATCCCGCCAGCCTCCATGCCGAGCTCCCCGGCTGCCCTGCTGCCGGGAGACCCAGGGACCTGGCCGAGGTCGGGCCCTGTGACCTTCCTCTCTCTCCTCAGGCACCTGGCAGGCTGATGACAATGCTCTCAGTCGTCGGCACCCTCGGCGTCGGCGCCGGTCGTCCAGCAGCCTGGAGGATGCCGAGAGTGGGCGCTGCGTGTGGGGGCCTCTGGCCGTCTGAGAGCCCACCCCAGGCCGTCTGAGAGCCTGCCCCAGGCCAGTGCCCGCTCCGGCCCCCGCGTGCCATCCTGGACTCACTGGACCATGGCCTCCTGGGCATCTTCAGTGGGACACGTGGAGACTTACATCCACGTGGGAGCCGGGCGTGGAGGCCAGCCTGCTCCTTCTCCCAGCCCCCAGCCTCCCATCACCAGGACCCACCCCTCTCCGAAGGGGCTGGACGCCTCCTGCTTCCTTAGAGACCTTCTGGAACGTTCCCACTGTATCTTGATCTTCAGGGAGCCACGGCCCCCAGGCTGGCGTCTCCAGCATCTCTTCTCCGTGGCGGGTAGACCAGAAGGCTCAGAGTCTTAGCAGCTGTGTTTTCTGGCGTCAGGGATGGCAACACCAATTTGAAACCTCCAGTTTGGGGTGGGTTTGGGGGAGACGTGTGAGAAGGCAAAGCCACATTGCACTGTATGCGGAGTTTCCTTCAAGGACAAGAGAAATAGTACCAGCCCACCAGGCGGCTGGTTGAAAAGACAGTTCTTGCTTCCAGCAGGCGAGCTAGTCTAAGCCTCGTGTGACTGTCTTGTTTAGAGAGGAGGTCCTGGACCTGAGACACACACACACACACACACACACACACACACACACACACACACACACACACCGTTACATGACCGACCTCGGGAGGGTCTTGGATCAGGTGCATCCAGGAAGGCCTGGGACTCCACCCTAAGGTGACATTTCAAAACACATTTTGATCACTTTGCTCAGATGCGTGGAGCTACGTCATCGCTCTGGTCCTGTCCGCTGGTATTCCTACCCCTGTTTCCCCGTCTCCACTCCTGTTTGTTCATAGTTGAAGAAACAGGCTGAGAGGAGGGTGCACCAGGGACCCTCCAACTGGTACCCAGGACTCCCCAAGGAAGCGGTGGAGAGCACTGAGTGGGGGCTGGCAGTGGACTGGGCGCTGGTGGCAGGAGGCAGGGCCTTCACCCCTGGGAGTCTCCCCACCCCATGTTTTCCTCCCCCGCCTTCCAGTCCTCCTGAGCCTGGGAGGGCCAAGGGGAGGGACTGCCTTCCACAGGCTCCACGTTCCAGTCATGTGCCCCCCCCCGCCCCCCCGCCCAAAAGCTTGTGAGAGCAAGGCGGCCGGGACCATGAGCGGCTGGGTGTGCCTCCTCTCTCAGCGCTAGCCCTGCTGAGTCCTCAGAGCTCTTGGAGAGACGCGTTGTCTCTTGGCCTTTGGCAAAGGTGGTGGAGCGTGGGGTTGGGGAGCAGAGTTGAAAACAGCCATGTGTGAGGCTGGGATGTGGAGCCCAGGCGACGCCCGACCGATGGCTTGTCTTAGTATTTGGAACTGTCACCTGGAAGAGCCTCCCGGGGCCCTTGCCAAGCCTCCAAGGGAGCCCCGTGCCCAGGGCTCCTCGCTCGGCACCCTCTCGGCGGCTTTTTGCAAGGCCGGCTGAGCAGGGCCCTCCCACCGCCCAGTGGCCGCGGCTCATGTTCCGCCTGGTCAGCGGGGATCCTGCTGTTCTGACAGGTGTGACGCAAGCCACACCGGAATGGAAGCTTCTGGATGGAGTTCCCAGGCCTGCCTCTCCGGAATCCTGCAGTGGACTCCCCTGGTTCAGGCCCCACTCCGTGTCCTCCCCTTCCCCCACATTCTTCCAGCCCAGCCCCTTTCCCATTTGAGATCTGAGCAATAACCCCACTCCCCGAGTTCCTTGAAGTTTGAGCCCCAGAAACACCAGGGAAGGGGGCCTTCGCTCAGTCTAGGGTAGAGGCACGCAGACCCACCTGCTCTCCAGCAGGCAGCCTTCGCGGTGTGGTGTTACCTGAGATGAAGGAGCTGCAGGTCAACAGGAGGAAGTCATCCCCATCACCTTTCTGGGGGGTCTGTGTCCTCTCCTAGGGGGAGGGGGGCTCAGAAAGTTCCCTCACCAAGACCTCTGGGCTATAGAATGGCCCTTCAGTCCTTGTTTTGCAGTCACTTCCTGTCCTCTGCCCGCCCCGCCCCCCCTGTTCTCATTCAGATGTTGGCAGGCGGAAACATCCCACCCAGAGGCTGGTCCTCAGTCAGCCTGAGGGGACAAGGCCGCTGCCCGCCCGTCGCCTGGACCCCGAGAGAATGGGCGGGCATAGACTGGCTGGAGGCCGGCCGCTCCTCCGTGCCACACGCAGGTCTGAGCTCCCCATACCTCCAGGTGGTGTGATCCAGGCCTCCTTGCAGAGCCTTTTTCCACCCCGCCAGAGATCACGCCCACGTCGGGCACAGACCCACACACGTGAAACCATCTCACCTGGAGAGCGCTAGTGTCCTGACCTTGGCACGCTCGCTGCCCACTCTGCTTCAGGCTCTGCACAGCTGCTGCGTGCAGGGGTGTATGTGTACGGTTGTGCCATCTGGGCGCCCCTCATCCCTGGAGCCACGCTCATGGGGACGGGACAGGGGGGGCACCAGGATGCGGTGTTTGTGGACTGCTGCATGAATCTTAAAACGGAATAAAGCTGTTGACAAGGAAGGAGGGCGCTGCCGCTGCCGTTGGTTCCTGATGAGAGTTCTTGTCTGACTTTCTCCCGCCCCCTTCACCGCTTACTCTGGGGAATGTGGACGGGAGGCGAGGGCAAGGGGCAGGGGAGGCCATGCCCCTGGGAGGGAGTGGATGTGCCATCCCCTGGGCACTGGCTTCGCCCCGCAGCCCTCCAGCTCCTGAGGCCTGAGCAAGGAGCCCTCAGCCCCACCCTTGCCCTTAAACCCGAGAACTTCCAACACTGCAGCTCCTCAATAATTGAAGAGCAGGGAAGCTGGTGACAGGAGGGAGGCCGGAGGCGGGGGAGGGAGGGCCGCAGTCCCTGTCACTTAAAGGGTGGTGGCATTATTGGGTTAAATGATCCGGCTAGGAGGATTTGGGAAGTCCGTGGCTTCTCTGAGTTGTACCCGCTGGGTCTGCTTCCTCAGATATCTGGGAAGGAGAGAGGACTTCCGCAGAAGCCTCTGGAATGCCAGGAGTGGGGAGGCAGCCGCTTACCAGGAAACGGGAAGGATTACCCTACCCGCCTTGGTGCGTCTGCGGTCAGTACGGTTCAAGGCTGCGGACCTGGGCGGCAGGTGGCATCGGAGAGTCAGGCCTGCCCGCAGGCACCAGAGCCGACACTCGCGATCGGGAGAGAGGGACAGGCCGCAGAACGTGAGCAGTGCCACTCGCAGCCCCGCAGCACAGAGGAGAGGCCATGGAACCCCCAGCACACGGTTCCCGAGTCTGAGCCCGCTCCTGGCATGGCCCCGCGCCCCGGGCTGCGTCGCGGGAGCCGTGGACGCCTCGGAGCAGCCGGGACAGAAGGGGGCAGGGCGGGAGTACGGTTCCTGGGGTGAACGGCTCCCCTGGGTGCCCGAGTCAGGAGCGCGGAGCCGCGCGCTTCTCCGAAACCTGCGCGCGCCCCTCCGGCGGGAATGCGGGGCGCGAGCCGCGGGCGGGTAGGGGGCTGGGTGGCGCGGGAGAGGGATGCAAAAGGAGGGAGTTCCAAGAGAGTTACCGCCGGAGAGAGTGGCAAGAGCCCGCGGTCACCTTGGAGACGTGCTGACCAATGGCAGCAGCGAAAGCTGTTTATGGGGGCGGGGCGTCGCCATGGCAGCAGGAGAAGCCTTTGGAGCGGCTACTTAATGCGAGTCCCGGGCCGCGGGCGCTCAGAGAGGCTCCTTCAGGCTCGGGGGGCGACAAGGGGTGCTGGCGGGGCCCTCAAGCTGAGGGCTGAGAGCCGCGGGGGTGGTGGTAACTTCTTCCAGAACCTTCCTTTAGCCCGGGCCGCGCTCTGAGCCAGGTAAGGGACTGAGAGGTCTGCGGGCCGCGGAAGGTGGGCGGCAGCGCGCTCTCGCATGCGTCCCGAAGCAAGTGGTGGGCCTGCAAACTGACATCTGTGGAGTTTGGGGGTACCTTACCTTCCGCCCCCATAACTATGTTTCCTGTTCCCTTCCTTCCCTGATCTTCCACCCGAATAATCCCTTTTCAAAGATCAGGAGACCTTCCCGGCCCCCGCCCTGTCGTACTGCCTCGCGGGCTCCCTCGCCCCTCTTCCCTGTGTCGCGGGGTGGGAGTGTCTGATTTTCCGCTCTTGGGGAGAATGGGTTAGACTGGAATGCTCCCACCTTCTCCCTTTATTTGGCTAATAAAGTCTCCTCTTCAACCTCGAAGAGGAAATAGAAGAGCGAGGCGGTCCCTGCGGCGGTCGGTCCTGCTCCCCAGACCTCAGCCCTAAAAGACCCTCGCAGCTGCGGGACGATTTTAGAGGAATTACCCCCACGCGCCCGCCCCTCGGGGTGGGGAAAGAGGGCTCAGCTCCCGCTGTGGTCCCCGCAGGCCCTACGTTCGTATTCGGAGGAGGCGACCCCCAGGTCGCGGGATGGAAGCGCGCGTCCGGGAGGCTGTGTAACTGGAGCCGCGGGAGTGAGCGGACCGGAGAGCGCGGCGGGCCACCTGGGCTCAGCCGTGGATGCTGACCGCCCCTTCGGAGAGTCCCCGCAGACATGGCGGAGAGCTGGCTGCGCCTCTCGGGCGCAGGGGCGGCGGAGGAGGCGGGGCCGGAGGGCGGCCTGGAGGAGCCCGACGCCCTGGATGACAGCCTGACCAGCCTGCAGTGGCTGCAGGAGTTCTCCATTCTCAACGCCAAGGCGCCCACCCTGCCCCCGGGGGGCACCGACCCCCACGGCTACCATCAGGTGCCCGGCTCGGCAGCGCCGGGGTCCCCTCTGGCCGCGGACCCCGCCTGCCTGGGGCAGCCGCACACACCGGGCAAGCCCACCTCCTCGTGCACGTCCGGGAGCTCGCCCTCGGGGCTACAGGCTCCGCCCCCCGACGACGTGGACTACACCACGAACCCGAGCGTGAAGCCGCCCTACTCGTACGCCACGCTCATCTGCATGGCCATGCAGGCCAGCAAGGCCACCAAGATCACTCTGTCGGCCATCTACAAGTGGATCACGGACAACTTCTGCTACTTCCGCCATGCTGATCCCACCTGGCAGGTAGGGGAGGTGTGGGTCCCGGCTGCTCCTTCCCAGCCTCCTGCCTTGCCCCCTCCTCCTCCATTCTTGCAGGGACTCACTCACTTCACCCAGATCCAGGTCAAGCAGGCAGGGCCCCACGGGAGGAAAGCGCTGGAGGGCGGCCCCTGAGGGAGCCCAGTGTTTGGAAATGCCTCTCATTTGACATAAGAGAGGGAGGAGGGAGGATGTTCAGAGGGCTTTAGGGGTGAGGGTGCTGAGTTCAAAGGGCAAACACTTGTCACTCACCCAAGAGGCTCAGCCCAAAGACCAG
The DNA here is from genome assembly GCA_026230045.1 of Corynorhinus townsendii. Taxonomy (NCBI): domain Eukaryota; kingdom Metazoa; phylum Chordata; class Mammalia; order Chiroptera; family Vespertilionidae; genus Corynorhinus; species Corynorhinus townsendii. The sequence continues at coordinate 3,041,211 of JAPDVU010000009.1, forward strand.
GGCCAGACTTCGCCATGGACACAGCCCCCTGGGGGAAAGTGGTGATGGACTAGGGACACATTTTTGTCCCAAGTCCTAGAATTCCTAGACACGGCCCTGTCCAGGGAGTTTTCCAGGGCCCGACTCAGAAGTGGAAGCTGGGGCATCGGCCCAAGCTCTGCCTCCTGCCTGGTTGCAGTTGGCTTGGGGGGCAGGGGGTCGAGTGCTATGGGGCGTGAAGGCAGCTGTGGCTCAGAGAGTGGGTATGGGGCCTTCCTACAGCTGCTGCCCAGCCCCCACTCCAGCCGCTCCCCAGTTTCCTGTCTCCACTCCTCCCCCTCTTCTCAGTCAGGCTCCCTGGGGAGACAATTACCTGAGCCAGGTGCTTTCCGCAGGGGCTCTGCCTCCAGCTCGGGCTTCAGCCTCCAAGTCTCGGAACCTGGCGCAGAGCAGCCCAGGGCCAGGCCGCCATGTAAACACCCCGGCCTCGCCGCGGGGCACTGCCCACCTGTCCGCCCTGCTGGTCAGGCCCCCAACCCCTGTGCCCATCCTGTGCGACAGGATGGTGATCTGAGGCCGGGCAGGCATTGCCCTGAGAGTCTCGGGATCAGGGCCTGGTTGGGGAACAGAGGCCCCGAGGACCCCCAGACTCTTCCCTGGGCGCCCCCCGCAGCAGCAGGCCGCATGTCACAGTCCCAGCTCCTCTTCACTTGCTTGGTCCCTGGCTCGGGCAATGCCCTCGGCAGCCTTGGTGAGAAGGCAGAGACCCCCGCTGCCTCCCCCCCGCCCCCCCCCCCGCCCCGCCTGCGGGAAGTGGGCCCAGGAGTGAGCGCTATGCTCTTTGCTGGGTAATAATCAACTGAGGCCAAACAGCTTAGCGGGGAAGAGGGGCGTGGGGGGCAAGGCCCAGGCCAGCGGCTGGCTCAACAAGCAAGGAAAGCCGTCGGCTCCTACCACACCTCATCCCTACACACTCCTGTGTAGGCACGCCCGCGTGAGGACACACACACACACACACACTCTCACGCCGCAGGTCACCCAGTGCCGCCCACCCCAACCCTCTCCCTCCACAAACAGAGAGGGCCAGCCAGGCCAGGCGGAGGGAGAGGGCTGGCCAGGCCCTGGGGGAGCGGAGGCGTTTGGCCAGAGGCTGCAAGTGGTGGGGTAAGGGGGGGGGGGCGGGCAGGACAGGGTGGCACTGAAACCACCCCGTGGCTCGGGGCTCGGATGACTGAGCAGGCGGATATCCCGGCAACAGGGAATAAAAGCCCCAGCTCCGGGGCCTGTGGCTGATGTCCCAGAGCCCTCCTCCCCCTCCCCCACCCAGAGAAGAGGGTAGGAGCCAGGCAGAGCACACGCGGCCACGGACCCGTCCTCCCCACTCAGCACCCCCCCCCTCCTCTGTCCTTGCCCAGAATTCCATCCGCCACAACCTGTCCCTGAACAAGTGCTTCATCAAAGTGCCCCGGGAGAAGGACGAGCCGGGCAAGGGCGGCTTCTGGCGCATCGACCCCCAGTACGCCGAGCGCCTGCTCAGCGGGGCCTTCAAGAAGCGGCGGCTGACCCCGGTCCACATCCACCCCGCCTTCGCCCGCCAGGCCGAGCCGAAGCCCGGCCCCGCGCCCTGGGCCGGGCCGCTGGCCGTGAACACCGAGGCCCAGCAGCTGCTGCGGGAGTTCGAGGAGGCCACCGGGGAGGGGGGTTGGGGTGCGGGCGAGGGCAGGCTCGGGCACAAGCGCAAACAGCCGCTGCCCAAGCGGGTGGCCAAGGTCCCCCGGCCCCCCAGCACCCTGCTGCTGACCCAGGAGGAGCAGGGCGAGCTGGAGCCCCTCAAAGGCAACTTTGACTGGGAGGCGGTCTTCGACGCGGGCGCCCTGGGGGGGGAGCTGGGCGCGCTGGAGGCCCTGGAGCTGAGCCCCCCGCTGAGCCCCGCCTCGCACGGGGACGCGGACCTCACTGTCCACGGCCACCACATCGACTGCCCCGCCACGTGGGGGCCCTCGGTGGAGCAGGCTGCCGACAGCCTGGACTTCGACGAGACCTTCCTGGCCACGTCCTTCCTGCAGCACCCCTGGGACGAGAGCGGCAGCGGCTGCCTGCCCCCGGAGCCCCTCTTCGAGGCCGGGGACGCCACCCTGGCTGCCGACCTGCAAGACTGGGCCAGTGTGGGCGCCTTCTTGTAAAGGCCTGGCCCCACCCCCACCTGCGGACAGCATCCGAGTCAAGGCCCAGACTGCCCCCCAACACCGGCCCATGGAATCCTACTGCCCAGACAGGGGCTGGGCCACGTCTCCCGAGCTGGCACCACGGGGCCACACAGCCCCCAGCCTGCGCTGCCCTCGGATTCCAGCCCCGGAGGCTGAGAACTGGGGCTCAGGGCCAGTGAATCGCTGCCTCCCCTCCCGGGCCCCGTACCCACAGTGTTTCATTGACCCTCACCTGCCCTGCCCCAGGGACCAGCTAACCAGCCCTGCACTGTGAGCGCTGTGGCCTGAGGGCCCTGGCCGGGCTGGGGAGCCAGAGGACAGGACCCGCCCTGGGCACCTTGGTTTCAAGAGGTTCTCCTTCCTCCATCCCACCCCCCCACCTCCCCGCAGGTCTCTATCCAGAGAAAATTCCCAGGTACCGCAAATGCTAATTAGGTGACTGCAGATTAACCCCCTGGAGGCCTCTCCAGGCAAAGCATCCCAGGGGCTGGGCGGGTAGTAGATGGGGCGGAGCCGGGAGGGGGCAGAGAGAGGAGAGACGTGAGGTCCGGGTGCCCATGGGGCAGGGAGACTTCCTAAGGCCTCCGGAGTCTTCTCCTGGCCCCTCTCCACAGCGGGGGCAGGGGCGAGGTTGGAAATCCCTAATTTTTGAGCCCCACTGGAGGCTGACAGTAGTGAGGAGTTGGGGTTCTGGGGAACTGGGGACAGGGGTAGCCAAGCTGCAGGGGGCAGGGGAAGACAGACTAACGTAGTGAGTGTAACCCATAGCTGAGGTTTAACCGGGAGGGATGCCCAGCTTGCCAGAACCACCGGGACCAGGAAGGGGTGGGGGTCGCCTGTACCCCTGCCTGCACTCGTGGGGGGAGTGCCCCCCCCCCAGCGCCCCAGGCTGCATCCTGAATCCGTCCTCCTGCCCCACGGGGCAATTTAACCTTTTTCATGGAAAGTTATTTACAACACATTTTTTAAAATAAATTTTTTTAAATCTGCAAATGGACCTGCTTGCAACTTTCTTTGGGAAAAGGCGAGGGCACCGTTTGAAGGGGGGTTTCTCATCGGTGCTGCAGGGGAAGGGCTGGGAGGAATTTGGGGGTGGTCACTGAAGGCCTGAAACATGCCCCCTGATGACTGTCCCAGGGAGAAAGGGGAGAGGCAGCCCGAGGGCTCCCCTGCAGCCCGGGCCTCAGTGCCCCCATCTGCACAATGGGGATAACCACACCCACAGCCCCAGGAGTGTGTGAAAAAGGAGGCACAGCCCCCTCCCTGGCCCCGGGGACTCACAAAGGCTGTGCCTGCCCAGGGCTCCGCTGAGCATCCCCACCGTGCGGGCCTGCCTGGGCTTGCCTGCCTGAAAGTGCCCTCCCTGGCCTGGGCCAGCCTCCAGCACCTCCCTCCCTCGGTTCCCTCTTGGAGGGGACAGGGTGTGAGGTCAGAGGGCCCCGTCCCAGGGCCCGCACTCCCACCCTGGGGTGTGTGCACCCAGTGCACGCTTCCCTCCCAGGCCCAGCGCAGGCTGGAGCAGGAGGAGGCCACCGGGGAAGTCTGTGTCCCCAGACCCTCCCGCGTCTCTCACACTGGCAGGTCTGCTCTGTGAGGAACCCAGCCTACCAGGGTTCTGATGGGGAAACTGAGGCACAGAACATGTGTGTTTGAGTGACACACTGGCATCTCTCAATTCCCGCCCCTCCCCAGCTTCGTCTGGAACCCACCTCTCCACTCAGCCCCACAAGAACACCCTGGGGGGGCACAGCTCCTCCCCCAGTGCGCGCGCGCGCACACACACACACACACAGACCCTGGCACAAATGGGCATCTCCCGCACAGTCCTGCCCAGCCTCCACGGACCCCTTTCTCACCCAAGCCCTTTCTTTCCCTTCACTGGGGCTTGGCTCTAGGCCAGCCCTGCATTCCCCTTGCTAACTTGCTGCTTTCACTTGCTAATTATTCCAAATATTTCAGAGGGGCGCACACACTGCGGGACCAGTGGGGTTGGGGCCTTGCTGAGCCCAGAAGCCAGCCCACCCCCTTCCCACAGCAGACTGAGGCCGCCTCACTCTGTGACTCCTATCACCCCCCCCGCCCCACCCACCAGCCCAACTCTCTACTGGCCCCCAGCAGTGGGGAAACAGTGGCGGGGGGGGGGGGCTTGTGGCCTTCTCCACCGGCCCCCAAGATCAGCCTCAGGCCCAGGCCAAAGGAGTTACATGTCTGATTGACAGGTGGGCATGCCACCCTCTCTCCCACCTCACCCTCTGCCTCCGCTGTGCTGTGGGGAGAGGGGCAAAGTCGGGCAGGCAGAGCTGCCCACAGCAGTGAGGAAAGGCAGGAGGGGTGTGCAGAGGTAGGGCTCAGCCCTGGCTGTGGAGGAAACGACCAGGAGCTCCTGAAAATCCCTGTGCTGGGGCCAGGCATCAGCATTGATTAAGGGCCCCAGACGCTGCCAAAGCTGAGCAGGGGCGGGTGCACTGGGCTCCCCACTCTGGGCAGGCAGCAGCTGAAGAGGGAATATGTGAGTTTCAGAGCCCATCCCTCCTGCTTACCCCTGCCTGATGGCTTTTATTTTTATTTGTATTTGTTTTGATGTTGTATTGATTTCAGAGAGGAAGGGAGAGGGGGAGAGAGAGAGAGAGAGAGAGAGAAACATCAATAATGAGAGGGAGTCATTGATCGGCTGCCTCCTGCTTGCCCCACACCGGGAATTGAGCCGGCAACCCAGGCCTGTGCCCTTGACCGGGAATCAAACTGGGACCTCCTGGTTCACAGGTCGATGCTCAACCGCTGAGCCACGCCGGTCGGGCCTCCCTGGTGGCCTTTTAAAAAGCTGTTCATTTACCTCATAGTTACTGATGGCTTTGACGCGACCCCAACCAAAATGCACTCTGCAGCTTGTGACAGCAAGGTGCAGACAGAGTGCCCATTAGCACAAACAACTGAAGTGTACACGTCCTTAGAACAAGGACGTTCCTGCAGAGCCCTCGTGCCACCGTCACCATCAGGACACGGACATTGACCTGGTAATCCCGTCTCACCACCGGCCAGCCAATGTTTGCAGATGGCCCGCTGGTGCTCCTCCCGGCCCAGCACCCCAGTCCAGGCCCAGCACCCCAGTCCAGGGTCATGAGTTGCACTGAGGGGTCCTCTCTCTCTCTAAAAGAATTTAAAATATATATATAGCCCTAGCTCAGTGGTTCTCAACCTTCCTAATGCCGCAACCCTTTCATACAGCTCCTCATGTGGTGGTGACCCCCAACCATAAAATTATTTTCGTGGCTACTTCATAACTGTAATGTTGCTACTGTTATGAATCGTAATGTAAGTATGTGTTTTCCGATGGTCTTAGGCGACCCTGCTAGCGGTTCTCAACCTGTGGGTCGAGAACCACAGGTTGAAAACCTCTGCTGTAGAGCCTAAGACTGGAATTGAACCTGGTGGACTGAAGGTTGCCAGGTTCAATTCCAGTCAAGAGCACATGCCAGGGTTTCGGGCTCGATTCCCAGTGGGAAGCGTGCAGGAGGCAGCCGATCAATGTTTCTCTCTCATCATTGATGTTTCTGTCTCTCTCTACTTCTCCCTTCCTCTCTGACATCAATAAAAATATATTTAAATATATATATATATATATATATATATATATATATATATATGTGTGTTTTTATTGATTTTAGAGAGAGAGGAAGGGGTAAGGATAGAGAGATAGAAACCTCCATGAGAGAGAAACATCGATCAGCTCCTGCACGCTCCCTACTGGTGATCGAGCCACAACCCTGGCATCTGATCTGACCGGGAATCCAATCTGACTGGGAATCTGACCGGTGACCTCTTGGTTCATGGGTCGATGCCCACAATCACTGGGCCACACCGGCCGGGCGGTCCTGTCTCCTTTAAGCTGTGTGGCTTTGCGCCCAGGACTCTCCCCGAGCAGGTTCCTCATCTCCTTTAATCCCCACCTCTGAGGTGAGAAGCCCCTAAAGGACTTCGTTCTTAGGTGTCGGGGGCAGCCCTTTTCAAAGAAGAAGCCACTTTCCTGTCTCTTAAGTGGCCCCTTTGGCCCAGCTTCCATGTGACGGGGGAGAGGGCAGGAGCTTGGAGCTGGAGGCCCTTCCCCTCCCTGCCCAGCGCACATCCTGTTCCCCTGGCCAGGCTACCACAGGCTCCAGAGACCTGGGCTCCCTCAGCCCCGGGCCCCAGGCTGTCCCCCAGGCTGTCCCGCAGCAGAAGGCCGGGCGCCTGCAGAGCTGAGCTGAGGACAGAAGCTCTCTACCCCCCACCCACATGCACAGACTTTCAGAAGGAAGAGAGTGAGCTGGGGGGCGGGGGAGCGGGGGTGTGAGGGCAGGTGGGGAGGAGGTGGGCAGGAGCCGGGCGCACTTCCATCCTGGGCCAGGCCCAAAGGCAAACAGGTGTATTTGGACTCGCAGCAGGGGGCAGGGGGCAGGCCTGGGCCTGTCTGGGGTGGAGATGGGGGGGGGGGGGTGGCTGCGTTAACAATGGGGTGGAGAGTGGCTCAGGTCCTGCTGACACAGCCTTGTGTAATGAGGAGGAGGAAACGCAGGTGACAGGGAGGGGAGGCACCCTGGGGGGCTCTGTGAGGCCACCCATGCTGGGGCTGCGCTGACCTGTGTGAGGCAGGAGGCACATGGAGGCCCTGGGCGTCACCACCCTCCAGGAGCACATGTGTCTGTCCCACTCAGGGGCTCCAGGTGGGACAGGGACAGGTCAGAGTCACCCAGCGGGCATGCTGGGGCCTGAACTTGGCTTGTGTGGTCAGCAGCAGGCAGGGGTCAGCTGGAGAGCACTGTCCCCCAGGAGCCAACCCGCCTGGGGGTGCAGTGCAGGGTGAGGCTGGTGCACATTAACCGGGGGTGACAGACCAAGGTCTCCATGCCTTGCCCCCAGCTCCGGCACAGCCCCTCGCCCTGCCTGGCACCTGCTCGCTTGCTCAGAGGGCAGGAGGGGCTCAGACCCTCTTTCCCCTGGAAGGAAGCAGCTCCCTGAGCCCCTGGGACAGCAAGACTCCAGCAACTGGGGAGAGCAGGCCGCCTGCACACCGCACCCCCCGCCCATGGCCCCCAGGCTCCCAGGCCCCCAGGGCCCTCTGAAGCCACAGCGATTGCCCACAGCCCTCCAGACTGTTTGCCCAGGGAGCGAAGCTGAGCAGAGAGGCTGCTGTGTGTACGCAGAGCCACCCACGGGCTCTGTCAGTGGCCCTGCCCCACCCCAGACCACCCTGCCCTCTGCCTGCCTCATCTGGGCACCAAGCCCTGTCCCTATCCCCACATGATACTCAGGTTTCGCCAACTTGTGTGAAGTGTGCTGTGCTGGGCCGGGTAGGTGGGTGTCCCAGCCGGGGGGAGGAGTGACACACAGACCCTGCCCCAGAGTCCTCATCTCAGACGCTCTGGGGTCTGCGGACACCCGCGGGTGGGCACGGAACCTGCCTGTCTTGCCCCTTTCTACCTTCAGCATCAAGCACTCGGCCGATTTCCGAAGGAAGGAAGGAATGAGTGAATGAGTGAATGAGTGAATGAATGAAGGTGCTGGCTGGGCAGATGGATAAAAGGTAGAGAAACAGCCTAATAGCCTTGGCAGATTTCGACGGCAGACAGTAAACACGAAGGGGTTCCCAGCCAGGGGGGCTGGGGCTGGGGCTGGAGGGTGGGGGTTCCGGGAGGCCCCAGGCTGCAGCGGTTGGGGAGAGAGCGTTTGGGGGAGCGGGGTCTGTGAGGAAAGCCCCACGCTGCCCTGTTCCGGACAAGCAAGCAGCCCTTCTGCTGACCCTGTGGGAGTGGGAGTGGGAGTGGGTGTGGGTGAGGCAATAAGAGAGACAGCGGGGCCTGCAGTGCCAGCTGAAGCTGAGTGGCCCTGTGGCAGGTGGGAGCCAGGTGGGGAGGGAGGGAGAAGGGACAGGAGGCAAGGAGGAAGGCATGGAGGGAGGTGGAAGAGGCCCGGCCTCATGCTCATCTGCTCCTCTGGCCCCCCATTGCCCTGGGGCCTCTGTCCTGGGAGTGAGGATCATGGGGAGCCAAGAGGCAGGGCTGGTATGGAGAAATGGGCATTCAAGGACACCACCACCTCCTCCCCGAAAAAAAAAAACCCCACAGGGTCAGCAAGCGGGCCTTTCACCTATTTGCACCCCAGCTACAAGGTCACCAGGACAGAGCTGTGCCCGGCTCAGCTGTCCCTGCCTGGTCCCACCCCCACTGTGCACCAGGATGGGCCCAGGAGGTCTGTGAGGCCTGAGAGCAGAGCCTCCAGGGCCTGGGATTGGCTGGAGATGAACCCTGGCCTGGTGGGGTGGCCTGGTGGGGTGGCCGTCTGCGAGGCCGGGCCCGGAACTGGCACTGTGTCACCAGGAAGGTGGGGCAGAGACCACCCATTCAAGGCCAGCCCTGGAGAGAGGGGGTGGCATGCAGGCAGGGTCGTGGGCCAACCTCACCGAGGGCCAGGACTCATGGCCCATCCACGTTCCCTGGGTCTCTCTGGCCTCCCTATTACACGTGTGGGTTTTATTGTCCTGAGGGGGACACGGGGGGTCTCCCAGCCCCGGAAGAAATCCAAGGAGGGGGAAGAGAATCACCAACCAGGCCCAGCACCCCCGAGAACATAGCGGGTCATGGAGAGCAGGCAGTGCCCCGCCTGGCCCCCCCACCCAGGCTCAGCGCAAAGGCTCTGCCACCCCCTGGCCTAGGGAGCTCGTGTCTGAGGACAATTTGGGGAGGGGGCCTGAGGGCACTCTGACAGCGGGCTCCATGTGGCCTGGAGCAGGAGCAGGAGCAGGAGCAGGAGCAGGAGCAGGAGCAGAGCAGGAGGAGGAGCAGAGCAGGAGCAGGAGCAGGAGCAGAGCAGGAGGAGGAGCAGAGCAGGAGCAGGAGGAGGAGCAGAGCAGGAGCAGGAGGAGGAGGAGGAGCAGAGCAGGAGGAGGAGGAGGAGGAGGAGCAGAGCAGGAGGAGGAGGAGGAGCAGAGCAGGAGCAGGAGCAGGAGCAGGAGCAAAGCAGGAGGAGGAGGAGGAGCAGAGCAGGAGCAGGAGCAGGAGGAGGAGCAGAGCAGGAGCAGGAGGAGGAGGAGGAGCAGAGCAGGAGGAGGAGGAGGAGCAGAGCAGGAGCAGGAGCAGGAGCAGGAGGAGGAGCAGAGCAGGAGCAGGAGCAGGAGGAGGAGCAGAGCAGGAGCAGGAGCAGGAGGAGGAGCAGAGCAGGAGGAGGAGGAGGAGCAGAGCAGGAGCAGGAGCAGAGCAGGAGCAGGAGGAGGAGCAGAGCAGGAGCAGGAGCAGGAGCAGAGCAGGAGCAGGAGCAGAGCAGGAGCAGGAGCAGGAGGAGGAGCAGAGCAGAGCAGGAGCAGGAGCAGGAGGAGGAGCAGGAGCAGGAGGAGGAGCAGAGCAGGAGCAGGAGCAGGAGCAGGAGCAGAGCAGGAGCAGAGCAGGAGCAGGAGCAGAGCAGGAGCAGAGCAGGAGCAGGAGCAGAGCAGAGCAGGAGGAGGAGCAGAGCAGGAGCAGGAGGAGGAGCAGGAGCGGGAGCAGGAGCAGGAGGAGGAGCAGAGCAGGAGCAGGAGGAGGAGCAGAGCAGGAGCAGGAGCAGAGCAGGAGCAGGAGCAGGAGCAGGAGCAGAGCAGGAGCAGAGCAGGAGCAGAGCAGGAGCAGGAGCAGAGCAGGAGCAGGAGCAGAGCAGGAGCAGGAGCAGAGCAGGAGCAGAGCAGGAGCAGGAGCAGAGCAGGAGCAGGAGCAGGCCAAGCCCTGTTTGCAGAGGAGGAAACTGACCTCTGCGGTCTCACCCCTGACCCTGGAGTTGAGTGTCCCCATGACCTGGCAGGGTCAGAGCCCCCCTGAGAGCAGTCCCTACACTGGGCTTGAACTTTGACCTCCACCAAACGCCTGGCCCAGCTCCCAGGCCCCTCCACCTAGGTGACCCCCCCACCTGGACTTGGGAAGGGGAGTTCCAGTCTAGCAGGCGAGCCAGGCATGAGTGACCCCCAAAGAGGCCGCCACATAGCGGCGATCCATCCAGCGGGAAACAGCCCATTCGGGGAGGGAGGACCCTGCGGGAGGTCAGCCCAGGCTATGCGGGAGACAGTGGAGCCTGATGGGGAGCGAACCCACAGACGGGAAGGACCTGGGGCCGGGCTCACAGGCAGTCCCAGGGCCTGCGGGTGAAGGGCAGGTGAAAGCCCACAGGTGCAGGCACTCTCCCGGAGTGAGCCGAGCCGGACGGGACAGGACGGAGCCCTGGAAAGGGCCATGGTCAGGGCTTCTTGTCCCCCCTCCCCCCCACCCCCAACACCTGTTCCAGGCAGGCCCCGCCCCAGGAGCCTTCGGGGAGAGACCAGGCCGAGCGGGCTCCGGGCCTCCCGTGGGGCGTTTCCTTAGCCTGGTGGGGGTAGAACCCACAGGCGGGAGTGTGCGGGTGACGCGGGGTGGGGGGGGTGGGGTCTGAGCCTGGCACTGAGAAAGCGCTGAGTCACGTTCAAGGCGAACGGCCCCGGGGAGCCAGACCTTCCGGCCGGGGCTGCGGGCTGTGAGAATGCGCCCCAGGGTGCGGGGCGCGGGGCTGCGGAGGCTGCGGGGCGGCGGAGTGCGCGGGGCAGGCGGCGGGGGCAGATGGCCCGCACCTCCGCGGAGAGCTGTCGGGCGCCGGCATCCTCCGTTGCCTGCAGCCGCGGGGTCGAAATGCCGCGGGTGCCAGCGGCTGACATGACCTCGGCCGCTGGCTCGGACCCCGCTCCGGGCCGGTGGGCGCCGTGGGGCAGCGGGAAGAGACACACGCCTCGCGCCCCCTCGAGTTTTCTCGGCTGTCGGCTTCCTCCCGCCTCCACGCCCCTCTCCTCTCCAGGGCCCGCGGGCCCCTTGTTCTGTTGACACCCGTCCACCTGCCCTCCGTCCGCTCCCTCTCTCCCGGACCCCCTCCCTGCACCGCCAGCTCGCGGGGCGCGGCGGACGCGCACGGGCGGTGGCGGGCGCCCCCTCGTGGCCCCCGCAGGCCCTCCCCGCCGGGACTGGGGTTCCACTCCTGGGTTAGCGGGGGAGCGCGCCCCCTTGCGGCGCAGCCGCGTCCTCCAAACCCTCGCAGAGGCTTCTGGAAAGCAGCAGGGGCGTCCTTGAGCCTGAAGATGCCCCAGGGGGAGCAGGCGGGGGAGGGCAGGAGTCGGCGCCTGGTGGGACATTTTCCCACCCGCTCCTGGGGCCCGCCCTGCCCACGGTGACAGGTGGTGGGGGACTGGGGTGTGCTCCCTGCGGGCATGTTGCTGTGATGTTCAGGGCCCGGAAGCTCACAGTCGCCTCCAAAGGCTCATGAACCTCCTTCCTCTCAACTCCCCACGCTGGGACACCCCTCCCCCCGCATCCCCCCTCCAGGTCATCTCCTGCCGGTGGTCCTCCCTCCTTGCCCTGCTCCTCCCTTGCCCCCCTGGGTTTAGCTGTCACTTAGTTGTTTGTTTACTTGTTCATCACAGATGTGTTGTTCACCCTCCCCAGGTGCTGGGCAGCCGGACCTTCCTGTCCCCGTCCTGACACCACCTGCCTCCCGGCCTAGCTCTCCTCTCACTTTTGTCACTCGGCCTTTGCATCTCGCCTGCCTTTGATCCGCCCTCAGCGGGGTCCAGCCCTGGCCTGTGAGCCCTTCCTCTTGCCTGTGGGCCACTTCACAAGCTCCACCAGGAGGCCCTGGTCTGGCCTCCCAGCCCTCCCTTCCCCGGGTCACACTTGGCCTCCATTCCTCAAGTGGACATGTCCCCTGGGGACATCCCCCCAGACGCTTTGAGGACCTGAATTCAAACCAGTTTACTCCGGGGGAATTCAATTTGCAGGTGGGGAAATGATTTTACAGCTCACCTGGAGAGAGAAAAAATGCACTATCACTATCAAGTGAACATGCAGACTCCAGGAAAGTACATATTTTGTTGTTGTTGTTAATCCTCAGCCTAGGATATTTTTTTAGAGAGAGTGGAAGGGAGAGAAGGAGGGAGGGAAGGAGAAAGAGAGAGAGAGAGAGAGAGAGAGAGAGAGAGAGAGAGAGAGAGAGAGAGAGGGGAGAGCTTATTCCGTGTAAATACGCCTGGGTTTGTATAACTTCATCCAGAAAGTTATAACTGTGGTTCCTTCTGGGACAGAGTAACCACCTGGGGGTCAAGGCAGAGGAGGGCATATATACCTTCTTTTGCAGTTTCGATAGAATTACATTGAATTTAAAAAGTACTTTTAGCCCTAACCGGTTTGGCTCAGTGGATAGAGCATCAGCCTGCGGACTGAAGGGTCCCAGGTTCGATTCCGGTCAAGGGCAGGGACCTTGGTTTCGGGCACATCCCCAGTAGGGGGTGTACAGGAGGCAGCCGATTGATGTTTCTCTCTCATCGATGTTTCTAACTCTCTACCCCTCTCCCTTCCTCTCTGTAAAAAATCAATAAAATATATTTAGAAAATAGCTTTAAAACCAAATTGTAGCTTTGGCCGGTGTGGCTCCGTTCGTTGGGGCGTGGTCCCGTACACTATAAAGGTGGCGGGTTTGATTTCTGGTCAAGGCACATGCGCAAGTTTCACGTGTGGGAGGCAGCCGATCAATGTCTCCCTCTCCCTTGCTCTCTCGAAAGTCAATATAGAGCCTGGCCAGTGCGGCTCAGGGGTTGAGCATTGACCTCTGAACCAGGAGGTCACGGTTCAATTCCCGGTCAGGGCACAGGCCTGGGTTGTGTGCTGGATCCCCAGTGGGGGGCGTGCAGGAGGCAGCCACTCCATGATTCTCATCATTGATGTTTCTATCTCTCTCTTCCTCTCCCTTTCTCTCTGAAATCAATAAAAAAAAAAAATACATATTTCTAAAAACCAAATTGCAGGTTTGACCCCACACGTGGCTGAAAGCACACTAAACATTTCCTTTGCTCTCTCTTCCGTAAGAAAGCGGGCAATCGCTGTCCACTCCTGGGCTTTCTTTCGTTTTATATATAAAAGGATTTCAAGGAAAACACAAAACAGAGAATTCTCCTGACCACTCTGTCAGGTGGCATTGTTGATGGCTGTGGTTTCTAAATGAAACAAACAAAAGAGAATCTATTTTTTTTTTATCATTACCGAAAAAGGGAAAATTTGTTTTCTTAGAAGTGTTAGCAATAGAGAGGGAATTTAAACGCACAGTCTAGAAACTAGACTGAGTTTCACAGTCTGAAATTTCTTTCCTTTTTTGCGATGCATCCGTCGTATTTCAATGGCTGTAATCGCAGGAGCAGACACTGTTGTGGCTGTTCACGTCACAGCATGCCCATTTTCAGGATGACTGGGGGGCTGCCAGGAAGCATTCATTTGGAGGCTGTTACACTTGGTACATGGGGAGAAGCACAGTCCGGAATTAGGAAGGAAAGGTCACTGTTCCTCCCTTCCTCCTTCCCTCTGGAAAGGGAGCCTCAGCCGGCGGAGGGGGCTGGGTGATGACGGGCACCCCTGTGTTCTGCACAAGTTTGTGAAGGAAAATCAAGGCCTCTGCTTGCTCCTTTTGCGGAAGCAGCTTGTGCTGAGTCTAGTTGGAGGATTACGGGATCAAGGTCTCACATACATGCCTCACACTGGGTTGAGCATAAAGGTAAATGCATCTTTCCATACTGTCTACCTGTCTTTAGCTGGAGCATAAAGGTAAATGCATCTTTCCATACTGTCTTTCTCTCTTTAGCTGTGGTGCTCATAAAGGTAACCTGCTTCTCAGTGGGTTTTCCTGACCATCCGATTGGCAGCTTTGCGCAGCAACGAACAAACGTGCCTGAGCCGCGGAGCATGGAGGGGGGCCCAGAGCACGGCCTGTCCCAGCCAGCTGTGTTGATTTAGCAGCTGTCCTCTCTGCGCCTGAGCTTCCTCCGCTGCTGCAGGGACGCCACAGCTGTGCCCCACGCGGATGTTTATTGTGAGGATTAGCCAAGACGGCGGGCAAGAACGGTGGGACAGAGATAGGCAAACAGAAGGCTCTCGCTACCTGGCAGCTGGCTACCAATTACACTCAGTGGAGGGAATTGGAGAAAACACAAAAAAGCACACTATAGTTCATTTACCAAACATGCAATGGGGTTGTACAACGTTGAAAGTATTTGTTCATTGTATGCATAACCCATGGACACAGACAATAGGGGCGGGGGAAGGGAGGGGGGGCAGGCTAAAAGAGTCAATTGAGGGAAAAGCGGGACATGTTATACTTTCAACAATAAAGATTTGGGGGGGCTGCCCTGACCGGTGTGGCTCAGTGGATAGAGCGTGGGCCTGCGGACTGAAGGGTCCCAGGTTCGATTCTGATCAAGGGCATGTACCTTGGTTACAGGCACATCCCCAGTAGGAGGTGTGCAGGAGGCAGCTGATCGATGTCCCTCTCTCATCGATGTTTCTGACTCTCTATCCCTCTCCCTTCCTCTCTGTAAAACATCAGTAAAATATATTTTTTAAAAATATTTTTTTGGGGAAAGGAAGTATTTGTTCACAACCATAAAGGAGTCCCTATGAAGCATGATGTTCGCGATATATGTATATATTCTTAAAATATCTTTTTATTTCAGAGAGGAAGGGAGAGGGAGACAGAGACAGAAATATCAATGATGAGAGAGAATCATCGGCTGCCTCCTGCACACCCCCAACTGGGGATCAAGCCTGCAACCTGGGCATATGCCCCGACTGGGAATCGAACCGGTAACCTCTTGGTTCCTGGGTCTACGCTCAACCGCTGAGCTACACCCAGCTGGGCTCACGATACATTTTTTGAACGTGCACTATGGTGTTGTCCAGATAAGTAAAGAGCTGAGGGAGGCTTTCCGGGCTGGTCCACCGGAGCCACACTCCGGCCACACCCAAGATGGCTACTTTCCCAGCCCGACTCTGTGCCCCGCGCAGGAGCACTTCCGCCTGCCCCTCCCAACCTGGTCCCTCCAGTGCGCTCCGGGGCGGGGCCAAGAGCGGAAGTGGGTGTAACCGGGACGGAAGCCGAGAAGGTACGCACGCAGAGACAAAACACTGGAAGTGGAAGCGGCGCCGGGCCGGAGGGATGATTCCCCCGCAGGAGGCGTCCGCCCGGCGGCGGGAAATCGAGGACAAGCTGAAGCAGGTGAGACTGGGGCTGGGGAGGCGGGGGACGGAGGTGAGGGAAGGCGCCGAGGCCCGGGCCAGGGCATCTACTCTGGAAGGAGGCAGGGGTGAGGGGGCGCTCCCTGCAAGGAGCTGGGCTCGGGGGCGAGGCCGTGGGCCCGGGACGGCGATCGTTAGCCGCGGGCTTCTGGTGATGCCTCCGCTCCGCGCCCCCAGGAGGAGGAGACGCTGTCCTTCATCCGAGACAGCCTGGAGAAGAGCGACCAGCTCACCAAGAACATGGTGAGTAAACTCGGCCGGGAGGGGCTGACAGGCCTCCAGATCCCGCAGTCTCCTGCGACCTGGCGGGTCCGGTCCGGTCCGGTCCATAAGGCCCGGGGTTCTGGCCTGGGTAGGGATGGTGGCATTGGGTGGGTGTCTCTAGCAGCAGTGTGGCGTGTCGGTGACCGCGTTGCTTTCCCCTTGCCCGCCTCCTCACTGAGGATGCTGCTGCCCCGCTGGCCTGGCCTTCGTCTCCTTCTGCAAACACTTCGTGAGGCTGACTTAGGGTCATATGGCATCCTCACTTCAGGTGATCGGCGGAGGGCAGACCAGACTCGGTCATCTCCCGCCCCCCAGGGCTTTGGGGTAGAATGAGCTCCGAAATCGGACAGATCTAGGGTCTAGTCCTCACCCTCCACTTGTTTGCGTGTGGCTCCTGACAGGTAGCTCTGAGCCTCAGTTAACTCAGATGACAGACAAAACAGAGACAATGCCACGCTCCCCCTGTGGCGGTGGCGGTCATAGGAGCCAATACGTGGGGACCCGTCTTGCACAGCACCTGGTATACAGGTGGTGCTCAACAAATAGGAGGTTTCTTCTTTGTTCCTAGAGGAGACTGTAAAGCCCAAGGTGAGTAAACACGGACTTGGTGTGTGTAAGTAGTAACACAGTCCTGAAGTCCTAGTCCTTAGGTAGTGAGAGTCACCCTTAGAGAGAGAGGCTTTTGGAAGTGCCAGCAAGGCGTTGGAGGCTACTCCATATGCAACCACTTCCCGTTCGGTCTAGGAAAGCCTCAGAAAGAACAGAAATTGAGCTTCGGCTTCAGAGGGTGGAAGGGAAACCATCCTGGGGTGATTTATCTTTTGGGGGGAGGTCTTTGGATGCTTGCATTGCCTTCAAGTCAAATTTCATCCAGTGTATTTGGACCACCTCCTCTGTGCTGAGGATCCAGTGGTGACAGCTGCACCCCCGCCCTTCCCTCGTGGAGCCTATTGTCTAGAAAACCAGAGAAAAAGCAGCAAAGACCTGGTAGGTGGCTAGAAGCCACGCTGGGATGACCGCGAGGCCTGAGAGCACGTGGTCCCCCGCAGGTGTCCATCCTGTCGTCCTTTGAGAGCCGCCTGATGAAGCTGGAGAACTCCATCATCCCTGTGCACAAGCAGACGGAGAACCTGCAGCGGCTGCAGGAGAACGTCGAGAAGACCCTGTCCTGCCTGGACCACGTCATCAGCTACTACCATGTGGCCAGTGACACTGAGAAGATCATCAGGGAGGGGTGAGCGAAGGCCAGGGGGTCACGTTCCTTTCATTGTGTTTTTTTAATTGACCTTTTATTTTTTTGTTAATTTATTGTTGACATTCTTTTTCTTTTTTTAAAGAATTTTCCCATTTTTTAAAAAATATTTTTTTATTGATTTCAGAGCAGAAGGGAGAGGGAGAGAGATAAGACACATCCATGATGAGAGAGAATCATCGATTGGCTGCCTCCTGCACGCTCCCCCCTGGGGATCGAGTCCACAACCTGGGCATGTGCCCTTGACCGGAATCGAACCTGGGACCCTTTAGTCTGCAGGTTAACCCTCTGTCCTCCAAGCCAAACCGGCTAGGGCTATTGTTGACACTCTTGATGCCTCCTGGACCAGCGGCGTAGAAGGGGAAGGGGGTTGGATATATTTGAGCCTGGAGTCCCCTATATTAATTCTCTCCTTTCCCCTTCCAAATGGGTCCTTCTCTTCACCTTCCATCCAGCCAGGCTGACACAGCTCTGTTCCTTCCCAGCCCCACAGGTAGGCTGGAAGAGTACCTGGGAAGCATGGCCAAGATTCAGAAGGCTGTGGAGTATTTCCAGGACAACAGCCCAGACAGCCCAGAGCTCAACAAAGTGGTAAGGGGCCAGCAGCGTAACGGGAGAGGTGTGGGGACATCGGTCCCTGCCCTGGTCTCATGAGAGACTGAACCAGCTTAAAGGAGAATGTAGTAGAATAAACAGAAGCATCTAACATAGTACACGTACTGTAGTCCTGAGGAACTCTGCCTCAGGAATTACAGATATACATTTTTTTAAATATTTTTTTTATTGATTTCAGAGAGGAAGGGAGAGGAAGAGGGAGATAGAAACATCAATGATTAGAGAGAATCATTGGTCGGTTGCCTCCTGCACGCCCCCTACTGGGGATCGAGCCCGCACCCATTACTTACAAATTTAACGTTTGATTTTTACAAATGTATTTGGTGTTTTCTTATTGTGGTGAAAATACATAATATAAAACATTAATTTAACTATTTCTGTTTAAAATTTATTTTTATATTACAGTTGACATGCAATATTTTATTAGTCTCAAGTGCAGTGACTAGACATTTGTGTGTCTTATGAAGTGACCACCCTTGTAAGTGTAGTACCTACTTGCCACCATACATAGTTATTACAGTATTATTGATTATGTTCCCTATGCTTTGCTTCACATCCCTGTGACTGTTTTAATAATTACCGGTTTGTACTTCGTAATCCCTAACCTCCTTCACCTATCCCTCCAACTCCCCTCCCATCTGGCGACTACCAATTTGTCGTCTGTACCTGTGAGTTTATTTCGGTTTCGTTTGTTCATTTATTTTGTTTTTTAGAGTCCACAGATAACTGAAACCATGTGGTATTTGTCTTTCTCTGTCTGATGTCTTTCATGGTTTTGTATGAACATGCTTCCAATTCTCACATGTTCTGGATACCTGTCCCTTATCAGATATATGATTTGCAAATAATTTCTCTCATTCCGTGGGTATTTTTCGCTTTTTTTGATGGTATCATTTACAGCACAGACGTTTTTAATGTGACAGTTCAATTTGTCGACTTCTTTCCTTGCAAACCCCTTTCTAACAAGAAGGCAGATGGATGGGTCAGTGAGGAGACAATCAGCCAGCGTTCCTGAAGCCGGTGCTTATACAGCCCAGGTTTCACCTGTGAGCATCCAGTTAGCGACCCTGAGCTGAAGGAATGACCAAGGAAGGCTTCCTGCCTTTCTTCTCTGGGTTCAAGGAAGTGCAGGCAGGGGAAGGGAGGGGACGGCTAGCCGAATGCCGCAGCAGCAGTGGGCCCTCCTCCTCCTCCCTCCCCTCACCCCTGCAGAAGCTGCTGTTCGAGCGGGGGAAGGAGTCCCTGGAGTCCGAGCTCCGCAGCCTGTTGACCCGGCACAGTAAGGTGGTCTCCCCTGTGCTCATCCTGGATCTGATCGGCGGGGAGGAGGAGCTGGAGATCCAGGAGGAGGTGTCCCTGGAGCACCTGCCGCAGGGCGTGCTCCTGGACGTGATCCGCATCTCCCGCTGGCTGGTGGAATACGGCCGCAACCAAGGTGAGGGGCCCGGCCCCGAGGGCCGAAGGCAGGGCAGGGCCAGGGGGAGGGGCGGTCTTTTTTGTTTTGTTTTTAATAAGAAGTTTAGCCACGGCTGGGTGGCTCAGTGAGTTGGAGCATCATCCCGTACACCAAAAGGCTGTAGGATTGATTCCCAGTCAGAGCATATACCTAGGTGATGGGTTCAGTCCCCAGTCGGGGTGCGTACAGGAGGCAACTAACCAACGTTTCTCTTTCACATCCATGCTGCTCTCACTCAGATCAGTAAAAATTAATGCAATCATTTTGTAACGGCTAAAGATAATAGCGTTTTCTTCATTCACTGACATTGGTTGTCTCTTTGCCTCCTATAAATTACTTCCTTTGACTCCTTCCCTAATCTTTATATTTTTTGTCTGAAAATACTTAGCTTCAGAACTTAAAAAAAATCATCCGTTCTGTTGGGGGATACTTTCCCATTAAAGACTTTGCCTGATGCCGGGCAAGGCCCTGTGTGTGGCTGCGAGCCCGAGCAGCTGCTAGGAAGGGGTGAGCAAGTAGAACTAGTGGGCACACTACCGCCCCGCGGAGCTGTTCTAGAGGGGCAAGGCCGGGACCCGGCTGCCACGGGCCCATTGCCACGTCTCTCCTCAGATTTCATGAACGTCTACTACCAGATCCGCTCCAGCCAGCTGGACCGCTCCATCAAGGGCCTGAAGGAGCATTTCCGGAAGAACAGTTCTGCCTCTGGGGTTCCCTACTCTCCTGCCATCCCCAACAAGAGGAAAGACACGCCCACCAAGAAGCCCATCAAGCGGCCAGGTGAGTCCCCACCCCGGCCCTTTAAGCACCAGCCGGAAGGCGGTGGGAAGGCGGTGGGACCTGCGTTGCTTTCGGCCACCCTGGGGTTAGCAGCGTCGGCCCCTCCAGCTGCAGGCAGACAGGACAGAAAGCAGGTGTCTGCTCCCCAGCAAGGCCCCACCAAGGAGGCTCCTCCTGCTGCTCAGCAGGGTTTGGGGGCTGCATACGTGTCTTTGGAGGAGGGAGGGGCATCAGACATGTGAAGAGGCAGGGGGATGGGGTGCCAGGGCAGAGCCCCTGGCCGGGCCCCTGCTCCTCCCCTGTGGTCCCTCCAGGAGGCCAGGCTGACAGCCAAGCTCGGGCGATGGGATGGGCAGCCTTCGCCTCCCAGCAAGCCAGGGCGGCTGGAAGTGGCGCGTGGCTGAGAAGTGGGTGGGAGACTTGATACTTTCACAGTCGGTCCGGAGGGAAAACCCTAGCCCGCCCTCACAGAGGAAGCGCGCTTGGCTCTCAGGCCGCACTGCGAGTGAGTGCCTTGCGGCGGGCAGTAGAGGGCGGGGGGCTGAGGGCGAGAGGCCTGGGCCATGGATTGTTGCTGTCCTGGGTGAGCAGCTCACTGTCCTTGTCCCTGGCATCATGTCCCCACCGTCTGTGCAGGCAAACAGTGCCCTGTGTGCGCTGCAGCTTGGCGGGCCTGGGCTCAAGCTGCAGGCACTGCCCCAGGGTGGCCTGCGGGACCCGCCCCTGGTGACAGGCTGGGTGTAGAGCTTACCCTCCCTTTGTCCGGCCCTACCTGCCCTGCCCCTCCGAGGGGTCTGTTTGCACCTAGTGGCAGAGCAGAAGCTGCCCTGGGGTCGCAGCCAGGCGAGTGTTAGGGAAGCTGGGGGGCCTGGAAGGAAGGCACTGCCTTCTCCCCTCCAGTGTGGGTGCCCTGGCCGCTCCCCCAGAAAATCAGTGACTTCACTCAGCTGGCGGGCTTGGCCGAGGCTGCGGCTGCTGTCAGTCCCTCTCTGTGCCTCTGTGTGCTGAGCAGGGGCTGTGCCTGGGAGGTCGCCCGGGCCAGCCGGTCTGTGCTCGGTTCCCCTCCGTCTCTTCTCTGACGGCCCCGGGAGGCCCTGGGACCCGATGTGTGCTGCCCCGGGGTGCTGGCCGGCCACGCAGGGATAGGGCCTTCCGGGAGGAGGGGCTCACCGTGGACCGAATCCCTCCTTGGCTTGTAGACCCAAGAGGGAAACTAGCTGGGAGGACCCATGTTCCTGTGGGGGTTTGAGAGTTGTCAGGAGCTGGTGGGCTTAGGACCGGTGTCAGGACTAGGGAATCGGGCCTGGGGACGTCAGCTCCTGGCGTGGGGAGAGGAGCAGGGAGAAGAAGGTGGGTGGCCATGAAGCGCCAGCCTCAGCGTTGTCCATGGTAATCGGGTGCCTTGGTGGTCTTGGCAGCTGCCAACAAGCAGCCCCCACTGCGCACGCATGGCCGGTGCTGGCTGCGCGCCAGAAGGCCGGGCGGGCCCATCTGCTCCCGCTCAGCTGCGGGGCAGGAGTCTGATGTGCTCATTAGCGGCCGCTCACTGCACACAGGGAGACAGGTGCTGAGCCGGGGCCCCCGTGTTATTAGCAGCTAGTGGTGGCGTGGTGCGAACAGGAAGAAATGAGCCCCGACCTTGCCTCTTCACCCGAGCTCCTCTGGGGTCTGCCAGGACTTAGCAGACTGGCTGTGCCCAGAGATGGGGGGGGAGATGCGGGGGACAGGCTGCGGCTCCAGGGCGGAGGGCAATGCAGGCAGCGTGCTCGCTGTGGGAGATGCCGCTTTACTTCCCCACACGTCTGCCCTGCGGTGTCTCGTTCCCCAGAGTGGCCGACCCGAGGCTGGGCACTCAGCTTTGTTTTCGTTGTTTTGACTTGTGACACTAACGGTTGTGTGTCCGTCCGTCCGTGTCCCCCCCTCCCCCCCGTGCCAAGAGCATGCGCCCTTTCCTACCGCCCTCCCTGGCTCTCCAGGAGGCTCAGTTAACCCCTCTCGCTCTGGAGTTTTTCCAGTCGCTTTGGTGGTTTGGGTAACCGGTGTGTGGGCCAGGCTGCCTCTGGGGCTCCAGCCTTCGTCCTGGCCCTCCCTGCCAGGGGGCTCCTTCCGTCTCCCCAGCTCCCACGCTGCTTTCTGACTGCTGTTGGGCTACTGGCCAACACGGAGCATGCCCAGAGAGCTGTGCCTGGCGCTCCGTGGGGCACAGGCCTCCCAGCCTCCAGGTGCCCGCGCTCTGTCCTGGGTCGTAACTCCAGGTGTGAGAGCGTTGTCACCAGCTCCTCCAGCCCTTGTCCTCGCCTGTGTAGATTTCGGGAGTTCTTTTTGCTGGGGCTCCTCTCGGTGGATCTTTGCCTGCCTCGTCTCCTTCACCCTCCACGCGCTCTCAAATGACCTCAGGCCAGAACAGACAGGGTCAGCAGCAGGATCGGGAGGCCCCGGGGAATGTGTCCACCCCTTCCTCTCCACCTGCTGGGTCTCCCTCGGCCTGGGGAAGGTCTGCTGGGGGAGGCGGGTCTGGGCGTGCTCACTGTGGGGCCGGGCATGGGCTGGGTGGGCGTGGAGGGCCGCTGCTGGGAGAGGGGGGTCTGGGCGTGCTCACTGTGGGGCTGGGCGTGGGCTGGGTGGGCGTGGAGGGCCGCTGCTGTTTTCTCTCACTCATTTCCTAGGTCTTCTTATCTCCTCTCTGTGTGGCTCTGGTGACAGGGACGATCCGGAAGGCTCAGAACCTTCTGAAACAGTATTCCCAGCATGGTCTAGATGGGAAAAAGGGGGGCTCTAACCTCATTCCTCTGGAAGGTAATCACCCCGTGTTCCTCTCCCGTTCCCTTCTCCTCCGTCGTGTGTTCACTCCCGCAGCAGGGCAGAGCCTCCAGCCCCAGGAGGGCCTCGGGAGGAACCCTGAGAGGGCACGGGTGGGGCTGCCCGTCCCTGTGCCGCTCGCTCCAGCTGGCGCAGGACAGGTTTCGTGGCCTTGGCCTGGTCCTGTCTGGCTGATGGCAGCTCTGCCCTCCCTGGGGCTCCCCTCCTCCCCCCCCCCCCCACCCCCCGTCTCTGTCCTTGTCTCCTGTTTGAACTCAGACGGAGTTCTTTGCCGTGGGCAGCCCTTTCACGCTGAGATCAGCGGTGGCAGGACCCAGCTGGCCCAGGCCTCCTGGTCACCCCAACTTTATAAGGGGAGGGGGTGCAGCAAGGGGACAGGCAGCTGGTCGGCCACATCCCTTTCTCATGTCAGGAAGGACAGCCCCCCCCCCCCCGGAGGACCTGGCCCTCCTTCATAAGAATGAGCTGGGGACAAGAAGGCTGTCCCCATTGCCTCGCAGTGACATTTCTCTAACTGGGTCTCCCCCACGTCCGGTGAGATAACGCCCTGGGGCCAGGCATCAGCCGCCCCTTGGCTGCCGGAAGCCCCTCAGCTCTCCTTGGGCTCGGGGAAACCAGCTCCCAGGGCAGGGCTGGCGCTGCAAGTCAGGCTTGAAACGGCTGTTCCCAGGGTGGCCCGCGGCAGAGGAGGGGCCCAGAGCGCCCTCCAATGCCCTTCCCCGACACCCCTCTCACACCCCGCCCGGAGATCGAGGGCTTCTTCCCGGTCCCCGAGGGCCAGCCCGCCCGGCCCCTGGATAAACGCTGCTTGTGTTTGTGCGGCCGACGTCTCGCTAGGTCACGAGCATGATTTCCGAGTTAAGCACCTGTCCGAGGCCCTGAACGACAAGCACGGGCCGCTGGCCGGTGAGTACGCAGCCCGGCCCAGCCCGCGGGCAGCCGCTGCTGCCTTCCCAGCCATCACCGGCGGGCCCAGAGGATGGGCCAGACCTGTCGCTCTCTCCTTCCGTCTCTCTCTCCTTCGGGCACGCGGTCTCCCCGCCTCCCTCCAGCTGGGAGCGTGCACCTGGCTCCCAGGGCCCAGGCCAAGGGGAGAAGTGGCCGCTCCCTGGAAGGCAGGCCGAGAGGGGAGGTGGCGCCCGCCCGGCATCGGCTTCACCAACAGCTCCGACTCCTGGGAGCCCATCCCTGGGCGCGTAGGACCAGGTCCCCTGCCCCAGCCTCCAGCAGTGGGAACCGGTCTCCTCCTGGGGCAGCTGATAGCCAAGGAGCCCTCCCTCTCCGGGGCTCACAGTGCCTCTTCAACTTTAACCCGGTGCCAGCTGGCCTCATAGGCCGGAGCCCACGGCCTTCCTGCAGGTTCTGGAAGCCTGGCTGGGCTGGCCACCGCCCTCGCAGGCCCAGCGTTTTCTGAGATGGCTGTCTCCTTGGTGGACACTGCCGCCTGCCCCCCAGCTGCCCTCTTCCCATACAATCCGGACTCCTCCTTCCTGGGGCCATACCCTCTCCAGGGAGTCCATTTAGGGATCCTCCTCTTCCCCTTTTATCTGTCACCCACACCTCCCGTACCTGGCACTCTGGGCCATGAATCCCGTCCATGGCAGAGCTCAGAGTGAAGCCAGCCATTTTCCCCTTCAGCCCATGGGGCCTGCTGGCATCCTCAGCTCTCTGCCCGCACAGTCTCCCTCCTCCCCGCCTGGGGCCAGTCTGGACCCCCGGCCAGGAGCTGGGGAGACGCTCGCCCCGCAGCAGGGAGAGGGCTGTCCCCAGACCAGCAGCTCAGCGCACCGCTGTCCCCTAGGGAGAGACGACATGCTGGACGTGGAGACCGACGCCTACATTCACTGCGTCAGCGCCTTCGTCAAGCTGGCGCAGAGCGAGTACCAGCTGCTGGTGGAGGTCATCCCCGAGCACCATCAGAAGAAGACCTTCGACTCCCTGATCCAGGTGCTGCCCCGCCCGGGTCGGGGCCTTACAGAGCTGTCACCGCAGCGTGGGCCGTGCCTGTGGCCCGTAGCCTCCAAAACAGCCACCTCCTCCCCCCGCGTCCCGGGGATCCGTCCTGGCGGTGTGTCTGGTCGGCACCTCCCATCAGAAGCACCCTGGCTCCCCTCACCGCCCCTGGGAGCCAGCTCTCGCCTCTGCCCCCTGAGCCGCGTCCTCACCCTCAGGATGCACTGGAGGGGCTGATGCTCGAGGGGGAGAACATCGTGTCCGCTGCCCGGAAGGCCATCGTCAGACACGACTTCTCGGCGGTGCTCGCCATCTTCCCCATCCTGCGGCACCTCAAGCAGACCAAGCCCGAGTTTGACCAGGTGCTCCAGGTACGGGCTTGGCGGGGGGCTGGCGGACGTGGGGAGGCGGGACCCACCACGTGCTCGGCCCCACACGTCCGCTCGGGGGTGAAGGAGGCACCCCTGGATGAGGGGCCGGGGAGCAGCTGGAAGGAAGGGGTGCACGCCCGCCGGCGGCGGGGACAGGGGCAGCTGTGCCGCTCTGTCCTCTCAGGGAACAGCTGCCAGCACCAAGAACAAGCTGCCCGGCCTCATCACCTCCATGGAGACCGTTGGTGCCAAAGCGCTGGAGGACTTCGCTGACAACATCAAGGTGATCTCCCTCCTCCCACTGCAGGGCCACCGGGCTGTGGGCCCTTCGGGGCGCAGGCTCCGAGCGGGTCGGCTCTGCCAGAGGGATGACTCCCGTCAGCCCCCATTGCCTCCCTCTCTGGGAGCTCCAGGCCTGAGGCTCCTGCCTCTGTTTTCTGGCTTGTGTGTCTTGCTCCCCTTTGTGCCTTTCGGGGTGTCCTGACACCTGTCTGCCAAGAGGTGGCGCCAGGAGCAGGCTGAGGGGCGTGGGGCGGGCTGGGGCCTCCTTGGGAGCTCTTCCAGGGAGTGGCTGTTTCCACAGAATGACCCGGACAAGGAGTACAACATGCCCAAGGACGGCACCGTGCACGAGCTCACCAGCAACGTAGGTGCTGCCCGGGCCCGGGGGGTGGGGGCCCCCAGGACCTCGAAGTGCTCAGCAGACCCGGCCTTCCCTCAAAGCCCGAACCCACAGTGGGATCAAAGTTCTCACCACCGTTTTCACTCAGCAGACCCCCCGGGCCCTGAACTTGTCACACAGGATGTGCTGTGGGAATGACCTGACCTCTGGGTCCTGCCCTCACCTTCCTGACCATTCCCCACACAGGCCATCCTTTTCCTGCAGCAGCTGCTGGACTTCCAGGAGACGGCAGGTGCCATGCTGGCCTCCCAAGGTACTTGGCACCTCCCAGTGGAGCCCCAGCCCCGTGCCCCCTCCTCCCTCTTGCCTGGAGATGTGGGGGGAGCCCCCCAGCGGCACTGCCGCCTCTGCACTCCAGCCTGTGCAGTGGGTTGGAGACGAGCCTGGGGCAGGACCCTGAGCTGGCCGGGCTGCAGGGCTGGGCTCAGAAGCCGAGTGTCAGGAGGGCGGGTTTGACGGCCTTTCCTGCCCGACCTCTGCCCCAGGCTCCCTCTGGAGAGCGCACTTGTGTTTGAAGGCGCCCTTCCTGCCCACCCTCGTCCACATTTCCCACCTTCTCTTGTGCTCGCCTGTCCCCCTAATGAGTCTCACACCGTGGCCACTGGGAGGCTGGCATCTCGGGGCCAGCCCGGTACCTTCCTGAGGTTGGCACAGGAGGGCACACGCATTCCCAGCTGTTCGAGCACTGAGTCCCAGCCCGGCATGTCTGTGCCCCGGGCCCTCCCTGCTCCCCCATCTGAGGGCACAGAGCCAGGGGCAGCCTCAGCCTGTGGCTCTCAGGCCTCCACTTTGCTGCGTGCTCCCTGGTCCCCGTGGGTCTGGCTTGGGTGTGTCCTGCTGTCTGTCCTGGCTGTCGTGGGGAGCGGTCTGCTTGA
The DNA here is from genome assembly GCA_026230045.1 of Corynorhinus townsendii. Classification (NCBI taxonomy): domain Eukaryota; kingdom Metazoa; phylum Chordata; class Mammalia; order Chiroptera; family Vespertilionidae; genus Corynorhinus; species Corynorhinus townsendii. The sequence goes on from JAPDVU010000009.1 coordinate 3,067,538, forward strand.
TGGGATGACACAGCTGTCTCTAACCTGTTTTTGCACTTTGCATCTTTCTCCCGTCTTTTTCTCCCTCCTTCCCCTGTCGCACTGCCTTTCACTCCGTAGTTCTTGGGGACACATACAATATTCCTTTAGACCCCCGAGGTAAGCGGCAGGGCTCTGCAGCCCCATCCTCCCTCTCGAAGCCCCATGAGTGAGGTTCCCTGGGGACAGAGGCTCCTGACAGATGCAGGCCCTGTTGGGGAGTGGGGGTCAGAGGGCATCTGGTCCCTTCGGGGTGCTTCCCGCTCTCGAAGCTCCCTCATGGCCACTTTCTGTCTCTGAGGTTATCCAGGCAGTGTCCTGCTGCCCCCAGCACGCTGGGACACCCTCCAGCCAAGCCCAGCTCCTGCCTGCCCGCCCTCACCCCACCTTGGCCCTTGCTCTGTGTAGGCAGGTCCCCTCTGCAGAGCACCACAGAGGAGGTGGGACGTGGGGAAGGGGCCGGCCATGGAGCCCATTCTGACTCCCATCCTGACAGATGGGATAGGTGGGCCATGATGCCACCCAGCAGGGGCCGGGGTTGGAGGTCCTGCCAGCCTTCCTGCTGGTTGTGGGCCACCCTGGCACCACAGAGGGGCTTGCCCTGGGCTCCAGAGAGAGTCCGAGGCAGTGCTCCATGCAGCGGGCGGGAGCCCTGAGCCCGCGGACATCAGCTCTGCCCCAGCTCCCTCTGTCCCAGCAGCCGGGGGAAGGCAGGCTCAGAGGCCCCTCCCCACTGGCCCTCAGCTGCCCCTTGGGCTGAGGGGAGGCCAGTGAGGGTCCAGGCTGCCGCCGCTGCCATAGCTGAACTTCTCTCTCTCAGAGACCAGCTCCTCAGCCACCAGCTACAGCTCTGAGTTCAGCAGGCGCCTCCTGAGCACCTACATCTGTGAGTCTGCAGCTGGCGGCAGCCCCGCCCCATCCCTGCTTAGCCCCACCCCATCCCTGCTTAGCTCCGCCTCCTTTTTGTGCTCTCCCGCTATTCCCGGTTGCTCCTGAGCCCCCACCCCTGGAATCACAGGGGCTGAGGGGCTGGGCACGGGCTCCTGAGGCTTATGGTGTCTGGTGTCGGGGAGGGACAGGGGTGATGCGAAGACTTGGTTTGTGGGGCCTGGGATTGGGTGGTTTGGGTCAAACTGCCACGTGGGCAGGGCCACATCTTTCCTGTGCAGGTAAAGTCCTGGGGAACCTGCAGCTGAACTTGCTGAGCAAGTCCAAGGTGTACGAGGACCCAGCTCTGAGCGCCATCTTCCTGCACAACAACTATAACTACATCCTCAAGGCCCTGGAGAAGTAGGTGCCCGGGGGCTGGCCGTGCCCCTGCGGGTCCGGTGGGAGGGCAGGCTGCCCAAACCCACAGCCAACCCCATCCTCTCTACTCTGTCCCCTACTCCCCACCCCCCAGGTCGGAGCTGATCCAGCTGGTGGCTGTGACCCAGAAGACTGCCGAGCGCTCCTACCGGGAGCACATCGAGCAGCAGATCCAGACCTACCAGCGCAGGTGCGAGGCTGCCCTCCGCTCACCCCACCCCGTACCCACCGCTCATGCTCCCTTCTCAGTCTCAGGACATTGGGCCCAGTTGGAGTGGGGTCAGTAACGGAACTGTTGCCCTGTGGACCCATCCTTCTCGTGTGTTGTAGTCAAAACCGTGGGGTGGCAGTGGGAGCCCCCCCCCCACTGCTGGCTCCCTAGGGGGCCTTGGTGCTAGCCTCTGCAGAGGGCAGCCCCTGCCTGCGAGGGTGAAGCTAAGCGTAGTTGAAGGGCTGACGTCAAAGTCTGGGCAATGTTTGGCCCAGGCGAAGAGCAGGCTGCAAGAGGTGACCTTGACCTTGACTGAGCATCGCTCTCTCTTCTGCTGCGGGTTTGTGTCCCCCTCAGTGTCCTTCCCCTGGAAGTGTCTTCCGCTCCCTTCCCAGGACGCTCCGCCTCCTTTCCTCCTCCCCTGCCGCTCCCGCTCCGTCTTCACTTGCCAGGAGGCTGCTGTGCAGCGTAGTTGGTGGTACTGGTATTCGTTCAGTTATTGACTGCTCTGTTTCCTGTTCCAATTTTAAAAGCGAGCATCTCAAACACTTCCTCTTCCCGAGGAAAAACCTCAGTTGTGTTTTGCTTGGTTGTGACCCAGATGGACTCCTGCCCTCCCTACACCCCCCAGTAGATCCAGAGAGAACAGTGACACACACAAAGCAAACCAGCCCCGGGAGCCGCTGCCTGAGGCTGCCCTGCTTCCTCTCCCCGCAGCTGGTTAAAGGTGACCGACTACATCAGCGAGAAGAACCTGCCTGTGTTCCAGCCAGGAGTCAAGGTGGGCGGAGGGCCTGGGCTGGGAGGGGTGTCGGGCGGGTGTCATCCTGTTTGCCATGTCTCTGGGAGAAAATGGACAAGAGTCCCTGTGGGGCGAGAGCAGAGGATGCCTGTGGCCATCGGAGCAGCAGGAGAGGGCGGGGCCCGGGCGCTGGGGGAGCAGTGGGGCAGGCGCCTCTCTCTGAGGAGAGCTGTCTTGGCCCCCAGCTCCGGGACAAGGAGCGGCAGGCGATCAAGGAGCGGTTTAAGGTGAGTTGGGAGCCCGTCCCTTCCCCGCTGCTGCTGCTGCTGCTGCTGCTGAGCAATACACCCAAACCTTTGTCTCCGGGTCCCTTCTCTTCCCACCTTGTGGTGGCAGGGCTTCAATGACGGCCTGGAAGAACTGTGCAAGATCCAGAAAGCCTGGGCCATCCCCGACACGGAGCAGAGGGACAAGATCCGCCAAGCTCAGAAGCACATCGTCAAGGAGACCTACGGGGCCTTTCTGCACAGGTGAGCCCCGCCCCAGTGCCCCCGAGGCTCAGTGCTCTGCCTCTGGAAGACACCAGGCAGGGCGGTGCCCAGGGACACCCCACGGGGAGGAGGGCAGGCCTCCCCTCTGACCTCAGTGCCTGGCAGGTACGGCAGCGTGCCCTTCACCAAGAACCCTGAGAAGTACATCAAGTACCACGTGGAACAGGTGGGCGACATGATCGACCGCCTCTTTGACACCTCCGCCTGAGCCTGCGCGCGCCCTGCCTGTGGCACCAGGCCGCGTGGTATTGGACACATAAACCGTGTTAACCTGCCTCGGCCCCGGGAGTGTGGTGTCCTTTGGGACAGGACGTTTCTTCACTGCCCGGCCGGGAGCCCTGGCGTCCTGGTTTGTGCCTCTCCCCACGCCCTCTCACCCCCACCCCCATTCTCCACCAAACCAGCACTGCCCTGCACGGCTTCCCGCGCCCTGGGCTTGTGTCCCTGCCCACAGCCTGCAGGGGCCGCGTGAGGGCTTCAAGACGGAAAGGACAGGAAGACAGGCCTTGCCCGCACTGCCTTGTGAGCACGAGCAGGAGGCAGAACCACCCCCGCCATCCCAGTTCACAGCGGAGGGGGCACGGGGGGCGGGGGAGCGCTCCCCCTTCAGCTCAGGCATGTGGGTGGAGAGGCACAGGCCACATGGCCGCAGATGGCCTCGCGCAAAACCCAGCAAGCTTCACCTGCTCAGAATCCGTGCCGACAACACATGCCCCATTGCCCACGTCCCGAGGGCTGCGTGTTCTGTCCCCGGGAGGCTCTCCCCAGTCCCTCTGGGGTCCCGCACACCTCAGCAGCTCAGGAGTTCTGACCACCCCAGGCGGCCTGATCCTCCTGGCCCGGCCCAGCAGCAGGAGTCACAGAAGGAGCAGGTGTGGGGGCGGGGCGGGGTGACTGGTGGCCACTGGTGAGAAGTTCAGGAGTGGAGTGGGGGCCCCACCTACATAGGACAAGAGTGGACAGCTGAGCTCAATGGAAGCAGACCCTTCGGGGGGCACTTGCACTTGGGTGACGGGTTTATTTCACACTCGTTGCTTGTGTGCTAACAGAAGGGAGCGCTCAGGGGGCTGGGGGCCCCCAGGCTTAGGGAGGAGTTGGCCTCCCTCCTCCTGTCTCCAGAGACCCTGTCAGGGCCCACCCCAGGTCTGCAGCCCCAGCCCTGCCCTGTTACAGCCTCGGCTGCCCCCCGTGGGGTACGGCCTCGCCAGGGGCTGGGTCAGATTTGCACGTTGCCCACATCCAGAGTCCAATGAAGATGAACTGGCTGCACACCACCCCTGCCACGTAGAGCAGGAAGAAGGTGTGGTCGGCAACCTCGGCCCAGCTCCTCCATGACCCCGCGCCGCCTCTGGTGGCCCCTGTGGCGGAGAGGCAGGAGCAGGAGCAGGAGCAGGAGCTGTCCTCCAGGGCTCGCCCCACCCCTCTCCGAGCAGGAACCCCGGCACTGGCAGCAGGTTTCTCCCTTCCATAGATTCCCAACTAGTGGGAATGGGACTGGCCCACTCCAGGCCACCTCGAGTTGAAAGACCCTTGTAGAGAGGCTCACAGGCACAGGTCACCTCGTGGAGCGCAGTCACCAGGCCTTCAGGGAAGCTCACCTCGCTCCCTGCTCAGACCTGCTGCTTCCAGGGCCGACGTGGGGAAGCTCAGGGGTGGGGGCCAGCAGAGTGAGTGCCAGGGACCTCTAGCCCAGCGACCCCAACCCCACTCCCAGGGAGTGCAGCTGGCCAGCTCAGCCCCATCAAACCTGCTCCCAGCCTCCTTCCTCACCCACCTTCAGGACGAGGCCCTGCATCCTCATGAGCTTGCTGCTCCCCTCCGGGGGCTGGGCTGGGGCTGCGCTTGGCCCTGAGATGGTCCCAGGCCAGCAGCCCGGCCAACAGCACTGTCTCCATGGTGCTGACGAAGAGCAACAGCAGCAGGATGGTGAAGTAGTGAACTGGGGAGGGGCAGGGCTAAGTCAGGGGCCACGCCTGTGCCTCCAGTGCCCGGGGAGCTGAGCAGAGGGCCAGGGGAGGGCACAGGGCTTACTGAGCAGTGGGTTGCAGGAGGAGGAGCTGGGCAGGGCCTGAACCAGGGAGGAGTGGAAGACGAGGTAGCCCAGCAGCAGGGTCACCTTGTAGGCCGTGCGCTCAGTGGCCTGCAGGGGCAGCAGCCCCCCGCACATGTCAGCCAACAGCAGCGCCTCCCCAGGGACCAACAGGGCCATGACGGCCTTCAGTGCGGTGTTCTGTAGGTGCAGCTGGAAGGATTAAGATTGGGGCATTTGGGGGGATGTGCAGGAGTGGGCACTAGAAGGTGATGTCACGCCTCTGGCTCCGCATCCTTGATACCCCTGCTGCCCTCGTCAGCCACCTGCTGACTCACCGACACCTGGAAGCAGGGCACCAGCTGCTGGGGCGGGACTTGGGTTTTCACATCCCAAACTACATACTCCCTCTTGACACTCACGATCTCATTCACCACGTGGGCCTGGAACTCCAGCTCCATCACTGGGAGAGGGAGGGGAGAGAGCAGTGAGCTGAGACTTCCCGCTGTCCCCCAATCTCCTGGGAGCAGGGGCAGGCACAAGCCGGTGCCCAGGGGTGACGGAGACTCCCGATGGCTGCTGGGCATACTGGGAGGTGAAGCTGGTCCATGCAAGGGCTTCCCCAACCTTATTTGTCCCCCCGACACCCGCTTCAGGTTTCCTCCAGTCAGAGGAAGGGCTTTTTCAGATTCATAGACGGATTTTCATTGTAAAAATAAATGCACTTTGCACCACTTCATGGAGGGGGCGCTGTTGCACACTCATCCACCAGTGTCTCATCTCACACCTGAAATACTAGGGTTTGTGGGCGGCCGCTGTGGCATTTCCCAGGGGGGATGGGTGTCAGGGGAGGGTGGGCCTTCTGCCAAGCTGGGCATCACCCGGTGGGTCTGTGGGTGTTGCCTGGGTGGCTACACCTTCAGGATGTCTCCAGGGGTGAGGCCGCAGCAGCCTGAGCCGACACCAGTGGCCCAGCCACTGCAGTTTGGCCCGGCTGTGGAGGGCGATTGCTGTGCTAGCTGAGGCGGAGCGGGGAGACTGGAATGGGACCGCAGGGAGCACTGGGCGACGGGGCTGCTGTCTGAGTGGGAGGTGCAGGATGAGAAGCATGTTCTGCTTCTAGGCCTGTTCAGTCCCCCTGAGCCCGGGTAGATGGGTGTGGACGCAGGCCCGCTATCCATCCCGCCCCTGTCCGGTCAGCACCAGTATTGCTGAGAGCGTAGAAGCTGAGGGTGCAGTTGCTTTGGTCTCTGGGGAAGTGGAGGAGCTCGAAGTCACAGTTGGTCTCCGTGGTGAGGGCCAGGTAGAGCTCGACGTGGCCATCTTGGTCCACTTGGGCCCGTGGACTCGGGTCCTGCCAGTCCACCCTGAGCCTGCGGGGAAAGGCACCACAGCCAGAGCCCCAGCCCCCTCTGAAGGGGGAGGGGCACACGCCCAGGTGCCATCCCCTGGCCTCAGGGTTCCAAAAGGGAGGGGAACACAGGGCAGTGGAGGCACGGCGTGCCAGTGCTCTGCCAGGGCCATCAGGAGAGGGCATTCACTAAGGGCCTCTGGGGGGGGGGGGGCGGAGACAGGGACGTGCAGTGGTTTCTGGGACGAGAACTCACGCCTCCTGGATAGTGAGTTCCGGTGTCCACAGTGAGTCCCAGGGCAGTGTAAGCACGTGCCGCTGGTGCACACTCGCGTTCCAGGCCAGGCGCGTGTCCAGCCAGGACTGAGGACACAAGGACCCCACTAAGGCTCTGGCTCTGTACGTACGTGCCTCTCGGTTTGGCAGGTTGAAGACGGCACTTCTGAGCTGGGCTCAGAGCGGGTTCTGCCCCACCCCCCAGTGGCTCTCACCAGCCGAAGCAGCAGCATGGAGGACACTGTGTACCGAAGGATGTCCTGGGGAGGGGGCAGCGCGTCACCTGGGGGCGGGCTGCCACATGACACAAGGAGGCAGGAGCGCGCAGCACTCCAGGGACTTGGTCCCGTCCCATGCCCGCTCAGCACGGGCCCGCCCCTCCTTGGCCAGAGGACACTCACCACGTTAAACACGTTTGTCACGAACACCTGCACGGCCACGAGCAGGGGCGCGCTCCCGTTGTTCGGAATCTGGGTGGCTTCATGAACTTGCAGCGGTGAGTTGAGGCCGAAGAAGGACGGCCAGGCTGAGGGATGGAGGTCGAGGTCACCTGGGCGCGTTGGGGCCCAAATCCCAAAGCTCATGACCGTGCGCCTTGCACCTACCAACCGCTGGTGCGCGGAGGCTGCGGCCGGGGACCAAGGGCCTCGCGGTGCCAAGTCCGAGCAAGGCGAGATGGAGCAGGAGCCGCAGGGCCATCATCGGGCTGCAGAGGGAGGTGGGGCAGCAGCGCCCAAGCTACACCTCTGTTTCAGGCACGTCTCTGGGGGACTGAGCAGTTGGTCAAGGCAGCTGCTCTGCGCAATGCCCCTGGAGCCTTGGGCTTGGCGCCCCCACCCCACCCTGGGTTCTGCAAACACCGGGAGACAAAGCCCAGGGCCAAGCCCTGCCCACCCTGCACCTGCCTGGGCTTCCCTGTCTGTGCCGCTCCACTTCCACCACCTGGAACCGGTTGCCAGTTCACGGCCAGCCCGGCAAGCACAGCGCCGCCCCCTGCCTTGGTCCTTCCAGTCTAGGCAGGTGCCTTTCCGTAGAGGTGCCCGCCTGGCTAAAAACTCCAAGTGCCCCCACGTTGTGAGATGGGCACAGCCTTTGAGAGTGACCTGCCTCTCCAACACTGAACCGACCTCATGTGGAAAGCCTTGGCTCAAGGACTCCAGGACCGGGGACCCCGGGGACAGGCGGCGGCGGGTTTGCCGATGTATTTGCCCCAGGCGCTTCCAGATGGCCGCGTGCAAAGAGCCTTCGCCTGGCGCGTGCTCCCCAGCCTGCGCGTTGGGGAATTTCTGCGCAGATTTTTAACTCCGCCGTCGTGAGTGCGCACACTCGCACCCAGTCAGCCAAAGCTCCCCTGTGAAGGCCCAGAGGCCTCTTCCCGCAGAACCTCAAGACAGCGCGTCACTGCACGTGAAATGGTTTGCGCATTTTATTAACAGAGGAAACCATCCGCCCCCCCCCCCCCGACCTCTGACTCCAGTCCTTTAACCCACAAGCGTACCCGCTAAGTCACATTAACGGCCAGGCTGCCGTTGGGGACCTTTTGGTCCTGCCAGGACGGGCCCGGAACCTGGCCCGAGGCCGGGCCGCCGGGAGGCGCCGGCGCCGGGGCGGAAGGCGCGGCCGCCTCGCTCACTTGGGTCAGGTCCGTGGACTCGCGCTCCAGCACGCTGCCTCCGCGGGTGCCGGGCGCCGCGACGCACAGGCGGCCCGAGGTCCCGCGCGGGGAGCGGCGCAGCAGGCCGGCGCAGACCTTGCGGAATCCCTTGCGGAAGTGCTTGGACACCAACGCGTAGACGATGGGGTTGACGCAGGAGTTGGCGTAGGAGACCAGGTGCGAGAGGATGCGCAGCGCGTAGGTGGCGCGCGTCAGCGGAAAGCGGCCGAACCACACGCAGAGGATGAGCACGTGGTGAGGCAGCCAGCAGAGGCAGAAGAGCGCGGCCACCACGAGGATCATGCGCGTCACCTTGCGCTTGGCGCGCCGGGCGCCCGGTCCCGCCGCCACGGGGTCGACCGCGCGCCAGAGGTAGCGCAGCGTGCGCGCGTACGTCAGGCCGAGCACCAGCAGGGGCAGCAGGTAGCTGAAGACAAAGGTGCAGAGGTCCATGGCGCGGCGTCGGGGCGCGCTCCACGCCGGGTGGCACACGGTCAGGTTGGCCAACCTCGATTGGCGGTAGTAACTCAGGTAGGGCCCAGAGAAGAGCAACGACAGCCCCCAGATGAGCCCGATGGCCCCCAGCGCGTTGCGAGGCGTGCGCAGTTCGCGGGAGCGCAGCGGATAGCGGATGGCCAGGTACCTGCGGGTCGAACGACCGGGAAGGGAGGTGTCAGCCGAGCGAGCGGATTTGCGCATTCAGCCCAGGGCCTTTGCACCTCGGGCCCCACCCCCGCTCTCCAGGACGGTCCTTAGTGCACGGCCACAGCGCACACCCCCGGAGGGCGACCCAGCAGCGTCCAGATGTGGGGAGAGCCAGCAGCAGGAAAGGCGCACGTAGAGGCCACTCGTCTGCTCTTCCCGGGACTACTGCCCATCAGTGACGATGCCCGGGGAGGCAGGACCCAGGCGCCTCGAGGAGACAGCCTGGAAACGTCAGGGGAGCAATCTCCTGGGGCAGCCCACGCCCTCTGGCCGCACCGGCGCTCGGGAACCGACTCGCTCGGCGCTCGCTCACTCAGTGGAACTGGGAGGCGTATGTGGGATGTGGGCTCGTCTCGCTCCTTTTCCAGGGGAGAGGGGCAGCGCGTGGGGACACAGGGGAGCGGGGAGATACCGTGGTCAGACCCGCATTTCCTCCCCAGGTGTCCTTCCAAGTTCTGGCTTAGGGGGTGGGCGAGTTCTGCGCATTCCTCTCCCTGCCCTTGACCTGGGCCTGAAGGTGGGGTGCAGAAGGGGTGGGACCAAGCTAGGGGACCTCGGGCGTGGCATGGGCCCCCACGAAGGACCCACATTCCCAAGTCCGGACCAGAGTCCAGTGCGCCGAGCAAACCGTGGCTTCGAGGCTGAGCGCTGGTTTCCCGCACACAATTACTGGATGGGCGACTCTGAGTCAGTCACTGATGAGCTCCTCGGCCTCCCTCGTCCGTGCAGTGGGCACAGTAACGCCGCCCACCGCAATCGCACAGGGACATTGAGCCGCAAGCGAGACCACGCTCTGTACCCCAAACGCTGCGCTTCGTGGGCTGCCGGCGGCGCTGGAGAGCCGAGGTCTCCAGCCTGCAGCGCCAAGCGCAGCTGATAGAGGAACACTGCACCCCTCCACCCCCGCGCCCCTTACTCCTCTCTCGCCAACACGCCTGCTGGTCTTTCCCTCCCTCCCGGCCCTTCTGCCGTGGTGGAGTCCTTTTCTACTCCCGATGCCTCTTTCCTTGACCCTCGGTCCCGCCCCTGCCACAGGGACCGGCCCTGGGGGGTGCCAGGGCGCGGGCGTACCTGTCCAGCGAGACGGCGGCCAGCGTGAAGCTGCTGGCGTGCATGGTGAGGAAGATGAGGAAGTGCACGGCCTTGCAGAGCAGGGAGCCGAACACCCAGCCGTCCAGGGTGTAGATGGTGGCCTGGAAGGGCACGCAGCACACGATGAAGCACAGGTCGGCCGCGCCCAGGTTGAGGATGAACAGGTTGGTGGTGCTGACCGCCTGGCCGCTGCGCAGCAGCACGGCCAGCACCAGGGTGTTGCCCACGGTGCCCACGAGGAAGATGAGCGCGAAGAGCATGGGCACGAGGACCGCCTCGGGCTGCCAGCTGCCCCCGCCGCCCGCCTCGCTCGCGTCCTCGGCCCCAGGGCCCCCCGAGTCATTCATGGTGCGGCCGAACCCGAGGCCACCCGGGCTCCCGCACCGGCTGAGTCCGGGAGAGCGCGCAGCTCCGGCTGCTCCAGCGGCTGCAGCGCCCAGCGGGACTCCGCAGGCTGCAGGCGAGTGAGCTTGGCGGCGGCTGGAGCGGGAGCCAGGGTGCGCTGGGACCAGGGGGAGGAGCGAGCAGCTGAAGGGGTGGGCTGGCCCCCCAGGGCTGCCGAGTGGCCCTGGCGGGTCCTTGCCGAGGCGCGGGCAGCCCAGCCCGGGGCGCACGGCCCTCTGGCGTCGTCGGCGCGCTCCAGCCCCGGGTCCGGGCTATGCCGGGCTGAGCGGCGAACTGACCTCCCCGCAAACACGAGTGTTGGGAAGGATCCCAGGGCCTGCGTGTGTGTGCGGCGCCTGTGCTTACCTGAAGCCTGGTGGGGGCGCGAACCTCCCCGGACTGGGGGCTCCTCGGCAGATTTCCCTGCGGGTGCTCAGAGGTGGTGGCGGGGAGGGGACAGGGGGCGGAGGCAGATGGGGGACCCCTCGGGTTTCGGGTTTCGGGAGTGGGACTGCCCTGCGGTATACTCCGCGCCTCTTCCCAATCTTAGTTTCCACCGACCCTCACAGGAGAGCTCAGAGAGCCCACAGAGCCTCGGTGGGGAGGAGGGGATTTGCTTACTGAACGTTTCTCCCTCCACTTCAATCCAATAAACAGTGTTTATTGAGCATCTCCTGTGTGTCAGCCTCCGTCCTTGGCGTTACGCCTCAGTCTCCACAGCTGTAAAATGGGAAAGTAGCACCTTCGCAGAGGGCTCTGGTGAGAAGGAGATGTGCCTGAGAGGCCTGAAGCCAGTGATAGAATCTGAATGAATCAAATTCTTCTCTTTCTTCTGACCCTAGTCAGGTATCCAAACAGGGAAAACTTTAAAGTAGCAGAGCTGGCCCATATGGCTCAGTGGTTGAGCATCAACCTATGAACCAGGAGGCCACAGTTGCATTCCTGGTCAAGGCACATGCCCCCGTTCCGGGCTCAATGATTGTCTCCCAGGAGGTCAGGATTCAGTTCCCAGTCAGGGGACAGGCCCGGGTTGTGGGCTCAATCCCCAGTGTGGGGTGTGCAGGAGGCAGCCGATCCATGATTCTCTCCCATCGGTGATGTGTCTCTCTCTCCCTCTTCCTTCCTCTGAAATCAGTAAAAAAACAAAACAAAAAAACCATATTAAAAAAAAGAAACTTGACCAAAGTGAGGGAGCTAGATTAGTAGATCTCTAGGTGAAGAGCATTCCAGATGGACAGCCAGTGCCGGCCCTACAGCCGGCACCTGCTTGGGCCCCTAAGCGCGGAGGCTGGCGTGACTGTGCTGAGCGGACTGGAAGGAGATTGGTAGGAGCGGAGGTAAGAGGCACAGCATGTAGGGCTTTTTTCCACCCTAAGGACGGTGCTTCTAGCTCTGGGCTGAGAAAAATGAGGAGCCACTGCAAAGTTTTGACTAACCCAATCTGACTTACTGCAAAATTTTTTTATTGAAATCTATTTCCCATACCATACACATTTTAAGTCTTTTTTTTTTTTAAATTACATACAGAATTGTACAACCACCACAATCCATTTTGGAACATTCCCCCGCCCCAACCCCCCCGCAAAGAAACCTCTACCCTTTTAGCCATAAGTCTTCAATCTCTACCCCCACTCTCAGCCAGAGGCAACCACTACTTTCTGTCTCTATAGAACTGCCTGTTCCGGACACTGCATACAAATGGACCTATGCAATATACAGCCTTTCGTGGGGCTTCTTTCAGTGTTAGCATATTTTAAAAGACGCATCCGAGCCCACCCGGAGACGCCCTCCAACAAGCGGCTGGCTCCTGAGGGCCCAGAGGGGGAGGGGAGTCCGCCGCTATCCCATCAGCCTCTGCCAGGCAGGTCCCGCTCTCTCCCGCCGCGGCCGTCACGCCTCCTCTATCCCGTCCTGCTCTGCGGCACTGGGGCAAGATGGCTGCTGAGAAACAGGTACCTGGTGGCGGCGGCGGCGGCGGCGGCGGCGGGGGCAGCGGCAGTAGCGGCGGTGGACGCGGTGCCGGAGGAGAAGAAAATAAGGAAAACGAGCGACCTTCGGCCGGATCGAAGGCCAACAAAGAGTTCGGGGATAGCCTGAGCTTGGAGAGTATCCTAGAGTGATCGGGCCCCGCTTGGAATGACTACGTGTCGATCGGGCGGGCCGTCGGGGAACGGGCTGTAGAAATCACAGCTTGATGTGCTGGATGCGAAGGCAAAGCTCGAGCGCTCTGAGGAAAAGCTTGTTGCCCGTTTTGAATGCGAATCGCCGCAGCTTTGTAGCATCGCTCGCGAAGCTCTCTCAGTAGATGGGTCGGCATTTCATGTCACGTTCAGATGCGCTGGAGGAGTTGCTGTCCAGTTTACATCGCGGGTGATCACAGTTGAGTGCTGATGACGCTAGCTTTGTGGCCTTCTGAGATGAAGTGACAGATGGGGACCATGTAGCTGAGTTTCTGAAAGAACACATTTAGCTCGACGTCTTAATATAGTTAAGTTTTCAGGGGGTTGGAGTTTTTGAGCCGGTGGTGTAATGCCAAACGGATGTCAGGACTCCTTGATTTTCCTACGGACCTTATACCTCCTTGTCCCTATTTAGTTATTAAAACACTCCTTTTACTTTCCAGTCTTTGAAAATACACCCATAGAGAAGCATTGAGGAAACTGGGAAAAGAAAACCAAAGTTGTAGATAAAGGTCATTGGACTTTCTAAAGTTTGGCACATGATCTTAAACTATTTTAAGATTCTTAAAAAGGAGAGTTTAGGCAGGGCGTGTCCTTTCGAAATAAAAACTTCAGTATCTTTATGCCAACGGTGGCCTGGTTGGGTTGGCATGTGCTAATCATAGGCTCCTGCGGCATCACAGCTGTTAAGGAACCTTCGACTTGGCAGGTGCAGGAGCTGATGCAAATGGAGGAGGGAGTGATACACGTCATTTATAGCCCGAACCTGCCTGGATGAGTACATTACTGGGTCCAGGTGTCAATCCGTGGGAACCAGCCCACTTACACTCAGCATTTAGAACCCAGCAGCCTTATTTAAGCGGTTGGGTTCCAGTAATCCTTAATGGCTAGTAATGGCCTCCCTTTTTAGTGTGAAAATAGAAATCGTTAAAGGCAATCCACTTTTCTGTGCGCTCAGCCCTGTTCTAGGGTAAGATAGCTATTGAAAATGGTTTCACTCAGTTACGGTGCTAATAAGTATTTCAGGAATGTCTAACGTGCGTGGTTTGATACAAATATGGACGAATGGGGACACGTGATTTCATTGGGTTCCTTAATCGTGGCTCTAGTTCTTCAGATCATTAAGGAATCCCAGCAGCAGCATGGCTTGCGACATGGAGATTTTCAGAGGTACAGGTTAGTATCACGTGCAAATCCCTGTGGACTTTTCAGCTTGGTTTGCCTTTGTTAATATGCTACTTTGTGATAGCAGGAAGTATACCTAGAAAGTCTAGCTCTGAACTTACGTTGGATCCTCAAAAGATACTTAATTTTCAAATTTAAAGTTTTATAACAAATAAAAAGAGCCAATCTTTTTATCCATGTTGCCTCACAATATTGCAGACACATTAGAGGCTTCTGCTGAAATTAATAAGCAATTAATGGTAATCATTTTTTTTTTAACTTAGTCATATTGTGTAGTGTCGGTTAAATGCAAAGCTTTACAGTATTTTAAACATAGAAGGGGAATGTCCGGCATTATGATTCATTGGTAAACTTTTATAACAGCCTGTAAGTTGAAAAACATTTACTATGAGTCTAACAAAATATAACAGATGCCTAATGTGTAATATAGTTCAGTACTTTGAAAGCAGAAATAGCCAACTTTTTCTGTATTGTAGATATAGGCTTTGGCTACCTGATATTTAAAAGTACTACTGAAACACTCTCATTGCAGCTTCTAAGGAATTGGCTTTAAGGTGAAGGTCAGCAGACTGGGCCAGAGTGAGCAAGGTTGGAGGGCCCTGGAGGCTAAATTCCTTCAGGGGTCCATCTAGGTGTCGGGGAAAGCCACTGAATAGTTAAACAGCAGATTTTTATCACTTGATTTGTTTTTAAATATTAAGAAAATTTCCAAAAACAAATGTAGGGTTGATAGTACAATGAACTCATCACACATTTATTACAGTGATCAACTTTCTGCTCTGTTCCAATTTGTTTTTTTCCCTAGATATTAATTTTATTCAATATTGCATTTAAAGAAGAATATGTTTTTATTTATTGTAGAGAGGGGAAAGGAGAGGGATAGAGAGAGAGAAACATCAATGAGAGAGAAACATCAGTCGGCTGCCTCCTGCACCCCGCCTCCTGGGGATCGAGCTGAAACCCAGGCATGTGCCCTGACTGGGAATCAAACTGGTTACCTCTTGGTTCATAGGTCGATGATCAGCCACTGAGCCAATATTGGCCAGACCAGTATTACATTTTAATTGGCTTTTTGGTGGTAAAAATACACCTAACATAAAATTGACATCAGTGTGTACCTTTCAGTCATTTTTATGTCTTTAAATACATTTGTATATGTGTGCCCACAAAATAATGTTTTTGGTTTTTTAGTTCTTTTCTATGCACTTTTTCATAAGCTTGCTCATATTGTATGTACAAAGGTGTGTCCTGCTATTTGGCTGAATATTATATTGTATGTATTTCTTCCTGCCTATACAAATGTTCTACACACATGACTCTTATGAGTTGCACTATTAACCAGTGTTATTATATGTATACAATAATTTATTTACCTTTTTCTTGGAGTTGGTTACGTATGTGATAGCCAGTTTTTTAGGTTTAAAATTTTTGTTCCCATGAATCTGTTCAAACCTCATTGTATTTCTGATTATTTCTTGAGTATAGAATAGTACAGAAGTAGACTGTTGGTTCAGGGAGTCTGAACATTTTTAAGGATCGTGATAAATGTATCCAAATTGCCAGAAAACTCTTAGCAATTTATATTGCTCCCCATAAAGTATGAGTGTTCCATTTGATTTTTATGTAAAAGGTTAAGTGATAATTAAAGCAAAAATTATGAGTTGAGGGAGAAGATCTAGTTTATAGATTCAGCCAGACTGTTACTTTTCTTTTTAATAAGCTGTACCCTGGTAGCTTTAGGACTAAGATACTACAGTAGCATTTAAATATTATTCTGTATTGTAAATTATGCGCTCTATTATTTGATTAAGGGTTGGTAAAATTTTATATGTATTTTTACACTAATTTAGTCAAAATACTTTCACTGAGCATCTATATGGTAGGCACTGTGCTTAGGAATTTGAAAATACAATCATCTTTGCACTAAAGGAGTTTATATTAGTGAGCCAGGCATCCTGCTCATTCTTTCAAAACCCGTCATCGGTTCACTCCAGTGAAGTGTCAGCAAGAAGAGGATGATTACTCGTGTCCTTGACATTCAGTTTGCCATTTGCCTTGTTTTCTTGGTTGCCATTTTATCTGCATGATCCTCCCAACTAGAGGATGGGTTCTTTGAGAATGGGTACTGTGTCCTCTGTCTCGCGCTGTGTTCTGTGATGCCCGTCAGACTGCCCGGCTCGTTTTACTTCCGTGAGTGTTTGCAGGACGATGTGTGGTGTCTGCAGTAACCATGAGTAGGACATGTTAAACCTTTGGCCTGACCTTATTATGGAATTTACTGTCGAATGTCCTGTCGGGTTGTCTGAGTGATTCGTGTTTGTGGTTTCTTACAGGGGCTACTGTTCCCGTAGACAAAGGCGACTCCGGAAAACACTCAACTTCAAGATGGGGAACAGACACAAATTCACCGGGAAGAAGGTGACGGAAGATCTTCTCACGGATAACAGGTACCGCCGGCTCAGTGCTGGATGCTACGGACTTTTTACAGTGTGCCCGGCCTTTTGCCAAACTCTTTCATTGTCGCATGTGACAATGAAAAATATATATATATATTTTTTAACATATTTTATTGATTTTTTACAGAGAGGAAGGGAGAGGGAGAGAGAGTTAGAAACATCGATGAGAGAGAAACATCCATCAGCTGCCTCCTGCACACCCCCTACTGGGGATGTGCCCGCAACCCAGGTACATGCCCTCGACCGGAATCGAACCCAGGACCCTTCAGTCCGCAGGTCGACGCTCTATCCACTGAGCCAAACCGGTTTCGGCTAAAATATATTTTTATTGATTTCAGAGAGGAAGGGAGAGGGAGAGAAAGAGAGAAACATCAGTGATGAGAGAGAACCATTGATCGGCTGCCTCCTGTATAGGACTGAGCCCACAACCTGGGTATGTGCCCTGACCGGAATCGAACCTGGGACCCTTCCGTCTGCAGGCCCACGCTCTTCCACTGAGCCACACCAGCTGGGGCTCATGTGATTTCTTAGCAGCTCTGTGGGGTGGGCGTTTTTACTATTGCTGTGTTATAGTAAGGTTCGAGAACTTGTTCAGAAACTGTGATGGAATGGCAATGCCAAAGTCAGGGATGAGAATCTGCCCGGTGTTGGGAAAGGCTTCTGGAATGCAGAGGTCGGTGTTTTGAAGTGCTTGCTTCAGTCAGTGGGTCTCAGCTGGAATCTGGCCGCGTGCGGGTTACTGCAGGCGAGCCCTGTGTTTCGGTGCTGCCTGCACCGTGCTCCATGTTTCTGAAGGAGAACCTGCCAGGCACAGGTACTGAAGCCTCTGGGTCAGTTCCTCAAACTGCAGCCTGGAGGCCAGATTGGTCCTCCTGCCACCTGTCCTTCAAATAAAGTTTTATTGGAACACAGCCACACCGTTTGCTTAGTATTGTTTCCAGCTGCTTTGAGCTGCCATAACAGTAATTGTGAGAGAGACGGGATGGTCTCAGAGTCTAAACTCTCGGGCCCTCGACAAAAGGAATTTGCCGTGAATGGGATGATGGCAGCCCACTGAGTCACACCCCCCCGGCTCAATGTAGCGCCGCCTCCTGCTTTGGTTTCTAACTGGGTTGGGCTAAGAGAGGTGTGGGTTCAAAGGTGAGGCCAGACTGTGTGCTTGGACACTCGCTATTTGCTAAAATTTGGGAGGGGTCAGTCTAGGTTGGCCATTGAGGTGGGAGCAGGCTTTTCAGTGAGATGTATCTGGTGTTGGTTAGAAACCTGAGGTGGCCCTGGCTGGTTTGGCTCAGTGGATAGAGCGTCGGCCTGCAGACTGAAGGGTCCCGGGTTCGATTCCGGTCAAGGGCATGTGCCCGGGTTGCAGGCTCGATCCCCATTAAGGGGCGTGCAGGAGGCAGCCCATCAGTGATTCTCATCACTGATGTTTTTCTCTCTCCCTCTCTCTCTCACCCTGAAATCAATACAAATACATTTAGAGAAAGAAAAACAAACAAACAGACCTGAGGAGGAGCGTGAGTCAGGGCAGCTCAGCCCACGATGCTGATCTTGAAGTCTCGGTTGCCGCTGTGAGAAGCGTAGTCAGGAGGCGAGCCGGGGAGCGGGGAAGAAGTTGCGAGGCCGCAGGTTGTGCCTCGGAGAGTGCCTGAGCGTGCTGCTCCTGGCCTTTCCCGTCAGCTCGCTCGCTCCTGTCTCCGGTTTAGGTATTTGCTGCTGGTCCTGATGGACGCTGAGAGAGCCTGGAGCTATGCCATGCAGCTCAAACAGGAAGCCAACACTGAGCCCCGGAAACGGTTCCACCTGTTGTCGCGCCTACGCAAAGCCGTGAAGCACGCAGAGGAACTGGAGCGCTTGTGTGAGAGCAATCGCGTGGATGCCAAGACCAAGTTAGAGGCTCAGGTTAGTGTCTTCACGGCAGCCTTGCTTTAGGGTGCAGATGGGGGACGCGACTCCAAACAGTGCAGGTGCACAGAGCAGAGCTCCTTAGGGTATGCACAGAGTCAGGAGAGGGGAAAAACTGCTTTTGGTTCTGCAAGGTGAAGGTGGTATCTCTTTTTTTAATCCTCACTGAGGGTATGTTTATTGATTTTAGAGAGAAAGGAAGCGGGGGAGGGGGGGCGGGGGAGAAACATGGGAAAGCGATCGGTTGCTTCCCGTGTGCATCCTGACCGGGGGTCAAACTACACCCTGCGCGTGCGTCCAATAATAAATTTTTTGAAATGCATTAATTATTTTATTTATTTATTATTTTTTAAAATATATTTTATTGATTTTTTACAGAGAGGAAGGGAGAGGGATAGAGAATTAGAAACATCCATCAGCTGCCTCCTGCACACCCCTTACTGGGGATGTGCCCACATCTAAGGTCCATGCCCTTGACCGGAATCGAACCTGGGACCCTTCAGTCCGCAGGCCGACGCTCTATCCACTGAGCCAAACTGGTGAGGGCTTAAATGCATTTTTAAAGAAGAGATGGATGTTGCAAGTTTACATTCACCTTTTGATACTTACGTTATAGCCCAGAAGCTGGTTTTAAGTAAAATGAAGACAGCCAATTTCCTTTATTTTGGAGTTCTCTCCTGGGAAGTACATGAATCATAACAAACTACCTGTGTATCACCTTCGATTAGCGAGAAGTTGTTCTCCTTTAAAGTCAGCCTGAGTGTCTCTATTCTGGAAGCCCAAGCTGGAAGACATAGAGGAGGGTGAGCTGTCACACTGGTCCTTGGGCGCTGAAGCAGCTTCTCTTTCCCGGCCGCCCTGCAGGCTTACACGGCGTACCTCGCAGGGATGCTGCGGTTTGAGCACCAGGAATGGAAAGCGGCCATTGAGGCTTTCAACAAATGCAAGTAAGTCCTCCGCTGCTCGGCTCTGGCCGGGTTCGCTCTAGGTCGTCCCGTGCCTTCAAGCTGCAGCCCAGGTGGTGACCGTTTCTGTGCAAGTTAGTACAGCTTCTTGTTTTCCTTCCCCTTAGAAACGTGACTTAGTCTCCTTCATCCTCAGAACCTGCCAGCCCTGGTAGCTGGTAGAAGGTCCTCAAAGTGCCGTGTTTTCTTTTTAGCCAGCACGGTCCTTGTGAGCTCATTTTCTTAAAGTAAGGCTGCTGTGAAAGCTGGTGCTGCTTCCCTCGCAGGACTATCTACGAGAAGCTGGCCAGTGCTTTCACAGAAGAGCAGGCTGTGCTGTACAACCAGCGCGTGGAGGAGATCTCGCCCAACATCCGCTACTGTGCATATAACATCGGTGAGGGGCGCTGCGGCAGCCCTGGGGGGGTGTGGGGGGTCCATCTCCGAAGAAGGTAGGACTGTCAGAGCCACTTCTCAGAATCGCAGAAGGCAGTGCCTCGCTTTGCTTCCACCCTGCCGTCTTGCGTGCCCCACGAGCTCCGGGCAAGGACTGGAGTCACCGCACGCGCTTGCGCGGGGAGCGCTCCTTCCCGTGGGAGTCGAACCTCGTGGTTTTACAGCGAACAGACCAGTCCCTTGACCATTTTCCTCTCGTTCTCAGGGGACCAGTCGGCTATCAGTGAACTCATGCAGATGAGACTGAGGTCTGGGGGCACCGAGGGTCTCCTGGCTGAGAAACTGGAGGTAATCTAGTATGTACGTTTCTGTGTGAAAAGTCTTTGGTTTTAAAACGTCCAGAAAGAAGAAGTAATCCATAATCCCATCACCCAATATAATTGCTATTAACGTGCATGTTTATACCTACGTATTTTTTAGCAAAAAACTTTTCACTTAGTATTTTTAAGTATTCACGTTCTTTGCCATGTTACACTTATTTTCTAAGCAACATAGGCTCATCGGCAAAGTGGGAAATACAGAAGATGGGGGATAGGATCACGTGCGTTGCCACACACAGACCTCTGTAGGTGTAGGGGAAAAGGCATATATTTTAAAAATGGATCTCAGTGTGCAGTTCAGTGACATTCTTTCAAAATATGTCACGTGGTTTCCCCTCAGTAAATACATCTGTACACCGTCATCTTTTGATGGTGCTCCCTGGGGTCTGCTTTATTTGACCACTTCACTGTTACTAAGGGCTGAACAGTATTACCATGAGTACCTGTGTCCCCAGCTTTTGGACACATTCTTAACTCTTTCCTTGGGATAAATTTCTAAAAGTGTAATTAAATATTTTGGAAGCTTTCGATACATACTGATAAATACTTTAAGTTTCTACTAATTTACATTTCTGCTTGTGGTGTATGACAGATACGCTTTTCTCCTACACCCTCATCAGCACTCAGAGATGGTCTTTTTAACCTTCTGTGGTGTCTTTTTAAAATTTGAGTTTCTGTGAGCCAAGACATTGTCCCCAGGAGGAATTCAAATACAAATTTGTGTGTACTCTGTAAGGTATGATACGTTGGCTATGGAAGAAGACACTAATTTCTGTTTATTTCACCGTGGTCACGCAGATCCATCAGTTAAAGCTTTAACTTTCCGATACTGCTTTCTAGGCATTGATCACTCAGACTCGAGCCAAACAGGCCGCCACCATGAGCGAAGTGGAATGGAGAGGGAGGACGGTCCCCGTCAAGATCGACAAAGTGAGGATCTTTTTACTGGGATTGGCTGACAACGAGGCGGCCATTGCTCAGGTAAGGAGGCAGTACCATCCTCTCCTCTGTATGTTTCTGAAGAGGTGTGTGTTTGTGTGTTTAAAATCACAGAACAAAAACTTCCCTTAATGCTGTTGGGTATTTGGTAACGGTCTCAAGATGCACTCTCTTGAATAAAGTTATTTTAAAAGCTGAGTTTATAGAGGAGAGGCTATGTGTAAAGGGCAAAGAAATGGATGGCGGCAGTCATCAGCATACACCTGGGAGCAGTGGAGAGGCTGGCCTCAGGTAAGGGGGCGCTTTGGGCCAGCAGGTGGAGCAGCAGCTGCACTGTCTGTTTCCTCCTCTCTGACCTCTCACCTGGCCTCCTAGCCCTAAAGGGCCAGCCTCCGGTCCCAGGCTTTCTAAGGACAGCCTCGCTAAACTAGAGTATCTTGTTTTTCGTGCGGTCCGTGTAATACTCAGGCGGAGCTGCTTGCTGACATCATTGGGGCCTGTTTGTGGGTGCAAACAACCAGGGGAGTTTCAGGAGATGAGATCCTGGGGCTCTTGGTTTGTACAGGCGACGAGGCACTTTGTAGGCCTCCTCCTCCCTGTGCAGCGAAGAGCTTCTGGAAGAGAAAAGCCAGGCCGCTCCGCACGCCCGCCACCCCCCAAGGGCCCGGTGCTTCTTTCCGGAGACTCCGCAGCAGCTGGGACCTGAGTCCCTCGCGTGTCGGGCGCTTGGCTGGTTGTTCTGATGAGTTCCAGTCTTTTCAGTGACTTGTTCCAAAGGAGCCACCTTGTTTGAGGATGGCTTTCAGGGATGGAATTCCTTGGTGCCTCTGTGTTAGGTGCTGCCTCTCCAGTTTGCCTTTATTTGCTTCAAGGACAGAAGGTTAGAACAATGCTAGGAGGTTTATTTTGTCCCCTTAAACTAAGAGACTGAGAAACACTTCGAGAGCGTTCGTTGCCCTGGAGCGTGGCAGTCTCTCTTCTGGACTGGGGCTCTGGTAGCAGCAGCCGTGCAGGTTATGGGACCGGGGGAATGGCTTTGTTTTAAAGGGACACGTGCCGGGAGAACAGAGCTGCCGTCGGTGACAGCCGGGCAGGAGTTCTGGCTAGAATGGGTGGGGGGTGGGGGCCCACGGGGCAAATCCAGTGGGGGCTCCTAGGACTGGGCACAGACTTGTATCAGATAAAGGGCAAGAATAGCTGACATTTATTAAGTTTTAAAAATTATTCAGCTTAAAGTTTAGAAAATATAAATGATGTTTTAAAGAGATGGATCTGTCTCATGTTCCAGTCACTTCCGTTGCTATTTCACTATCATTTAAAGGAAACCAGCGTATTTCCTTTCAGTCTTTCTTGCATTCCTGAGGTATATTTTTTACTCGTTGGGATTACACTGAGATCTGATTTTGTATCCTGTGTTTATTAACGTTTTGTGAAGGTTTTTCATGTGCTCATCAATCATTTCATGAAACTTAAGAAAATACCCGGTGGTCGCCTGGACAGAGACCCCACAAGCGGAGCAGAGGAGGCTGATCGTCCTCCTTCACGTCCCAGGAACACTCTGAATGCTCCTGCCTGCAGGGTGGGCAGCACTCATGTGACGGATGGGACACGGGCCTCAGAGAGCCTGCGTGACTTCCCACGCACGTGCCATAGCGGGGAGCCCTGGCATTTAAATCCAGGCCCTGGGCTCCCTCTGTCCCTTGGCCTTTCCACATGTCCTGTTAGGTTCACCGGGGGGCTGGGTGCACAGCGAGATGTCATTTCACTTGACGTACACAGCGGTGTCACCACAGCTTGGGCTTTGATGCACAGCGAGATGTCATTTCACTTGACGTGCACAGCGGCGTCCTGGCTGGGAAAGGCTTGACGAGGCGCAGCCTGGAGTGGAACACGCTCCCTGGCAAAGGGACCGGCTCCGTGCAGTCAGTCAGCGGGGGGAGGCGGGTCTCCCACGTGGAGAACTCATCTTCCTCTCGTTTTTACCCGTCATTAGAGAAGAAAAACCTGTCATTGGGGAGGTCTTCGGCCTATTTGTATAGTAATTCAGCTTCGGCTAAACTAGACCAAGTGAGGACATTTCACACCTTAGAGATGAGGGCTCTTCAGCCCAGTGCGTCCCGACCTCCCGACACTGGTGTTTGCCACGGGCAGGAGCTGGGACGCGAGGATGCAGTCGTCCCCGTTCACTGCTTGTTGGCAAGGCGTCCGTGACTTCAGGACTGAGACCGCAGTTTACTGAAAAGCGTGGAAGGAAGAAATAATTCAGGGAGATGAAACGGGGGGACTGAAAAGACTGGAGCTGAGAGTGAATCCGCTGCCAAAATCCAGTTGCAAAATCCTGAGTCTCAGCCAAGCTTACATCTTCGTGTCTTTAATGGTGTCTCGCTTCATAGCTTCCTTCTATTTCGTTCCAGTCCCATGCGGTCGCCGCCGACTTGTCCCTGGGGCTGCTGGTGAGGCAGCTCTTTGGGAGCGAGGGCGGGCTGAACCCAGCGGCAGGCTGGGCGATTCTCAGCTGTGCTCGATGTTTTAATGTCTGGGTGGAAAGGAGACCGTTTAGTCCTCTCTTTTAAAAAATCTCTTCGACGTAAAGGTTTGTATCCCCTGACCAGATGCCCCTAGTTGCTCTCGACTTCAGTGGGCTGGGGGAGGTGTGTCCCCTCCCCTTGTTCTCCTGGGGTGTGGTGGGGAATGTGGTCAGACTTGCCTTGCTTGTCTCTTAGTCACACCACCACCTTGCAGCGATTTTTGTGGGCAAGTGAAATCGTCTGTTTTTAATAGCGGGGGCGGGGGGGGTCACTAGTTCAGGACATACAGCAGCCAGTTTGCTCTGTGCCAGTGAGCCTGGAGAGGTGACCTCAAGCACATCCCGGGGCGTTTGAGGTTGATCTGCAATGGGGGCACGAGGGCGAGTGAGTGACGCTCCCGGGCCTGAGGTCGCTCTGGGTCGGCGGCCACCTGGAAGAGGCCGGGCCCCCCTCGTTCCCAGGCAGGGAGCGGCCGCGTGCTTGGCGCACCCGTTGGTTCAGCGCCGACTTGGGAGGTCTGTGTGTGGGTTCCGAGGAGCCCCGCTCTCCATGTAGAGAGGTCTTTCCTGCCCTTTGTGCTTTCAGACGATCTCAGCCGCCAAGGTCGGTTCATGGAATAGAAGTGTAAATAGTGAAGCGTGCTGAAAGCTTCCTTGCGGGAAGCCCAGAGCGGGGTGGCCTCTGAGTCGCTGTGCCCCGCTGACCGGCGCCCTCCCTTCCGCTCGGCCTCCCCCTTCAGCGTGGTCTCCCCTTCCTAACAGCCCCGGGGGGCTCCGCTTTGCTCAGCACCCGATGCAGAGGCGTCCCCATCCCAAGGGATTGGAGGTGACCCAGGGCAGTAAAGGGGCTCAGCGGTATTTTCATTTTCTTCTTTGGCCCTCCCTGCAGGAGGGAGACAGATCCTGTGTAGCTGGTAAAACGAAGTTCACCCTCTTCTGACTTACACACCCGTTGTCCCAGCCGCGAACCCTGCCCGGCTCTGGAAGGGTGTTGGTGGCGTAATTGCCGGGTGGCGTGGTATCGGCTGGAGCGGGAGCTCCCCCGCTGCCGGGGCGGCGGCTCTGCTCTGAGTGGTTGCTGCCCAGTCTGTTCACAGATCTGCCTCCACTGAAACTGGCACGGCTGCCCCGACCCGCGGGCGTCTTCCTGAGAAATGGGCCGCCAAGTGTGATCAAACCGTTACAGAGGCGCTGGCGCCGGGGGTGCTGGTATGCAGTGTGTTTGGCCAGAGCCCACGCAGCACAGCAGCCGCTGGCACACGTGGCTGAGTTTAAGGGGATGAACACTCCAAGAGCTCAGAGGTCACAGGTGGCGACCACCTGCTGTGGGGACGGCGCCGGTCCCGAGCGTTTGCGTCATGGCCGACAGCGCCGTGGACGGCTGCCCTGGGTCTCAGTGAGTTGCTGGTGGCCGTGCTTGCTTTACGGATTCACAGAAGGACTGTCCCCGATTTGTTCCTAAGGTGGGGAACAACGGGAGTCAAGTGACTTATAAATAGAAAGTGTGTTTGGTTTATATTGGGTAACTCACAAGGAGGTTTTTTTCCACGCTGAAAACTAGGAAAAACATGAGAGCTCTTAAGAGAAGAAAAGGTTTTTTCTTTAAACCCCTACCAACCACCTCTCACAGGAGCGGGCGGTGCTGCATTTCCTTTGGGTCTCTCTTGGAGGTCAGTTGGCTGTTAGTTTCTGTGGAAATCCAACATAATGATGGAAGGTTGATGTTTTCGTGTCACAGTGGGTCTGCCAGTAACACAAGACACCCCCTCTCTGCCTTGCTGTGGCCCGCTCCCGCCTGCTCAGTCGGATTCTGTAGACCAGTAATGTGGTGTGGCAGGAATGCATTCAGTTCGTGAATCACCTTTCCCTTTCCCCGCGGCGCGCAGTGGGTGACGCCCTGTGCTTGTGCAGGGACCGTCATTAGTGCAGCCTTGTCAACCGTGCCTGCCCAGAAAGGCTCTCAGCCAGCCGTGGGGTGTCCGAGGGCGGCGTCTGAGTGCTCAAGGAACCTGTGCGAGGCAGAGAAACGGGTGCCTGATGGGTGTCCATCAGTACAGTTACTCGCTTGCTCGGACCTCAGCGCAATCCAGTGTCAGCGCGTCTGTTGGGTTACATGCAGAGGGATAATTCTGCTGGCATCCAGTGGGGTTCGAGGCCATTTGTTCTGGAAGGAAAAGGGGAAAGAAACCTCTGGTGTGCTTCAGTGAGAAGCAGCAGCGCCCAGGTCTGGCCTGCAAGGTCCCCCGGGGAGGCCGGAGCAGGCCCTGCGCGGAGGGAGCGTGGAGGGGAGTGGCAGAGGGTCTGTGATTGGAAACATTGGGAGCATCTGTTGCCTGACGGACAGTCCAGGTGGTTGGACAGGCGCTTTTCAGTGCGCTCCCTTTGTTGGTGGAGAATTCCTGTTTCCACCTGAAGAGTGAGTGTGGCTCCCAGGACAGTCTTCGTGGTGCAGCGCAGTGCCGCCTGAAACGCTCTCTGGCGGGGGCACTTTTTACTGGGTGTGAGACGGGGACTCAAAGCGCTGTGGTGCCCCCTCCCATCAGGACACCGTGCCTCACTCAGAGGAGAGTCGGCACCGCATTCTGCCTTTTTCAGGCCGAGAGTGACGAAACCAAGGAGCGTCTGTTTGAATCCATGCTCAGCGAGTGTCGGGACGCCATCCAGGCCGTTCGGGAAGAGCTGAAGCCGGACCAGGTAGGACCATCAGCTGAGGGCGGGCTCTGGCTCTGGGCTGGGGTCCTCCTCCTCCTCGGGGGCCCGTTCCAGGTGGGGTCCTCCTCCTCCTCGGGGGCCCGTTCCATTGAGTCTCAGCCACTGTTGTTTTGGGGGGTGCTCGGCTAACAAGCAACAGAAGCCTCTGGCTCCGTCAGGCTGCGGCGTCTCTCTCTCCTGCTTCTCCCACTGGTTTCCTCTGTGACCTGCTAAGCCTTTGGTCTCAAACTCATGTCCAGCTAGACCGCTCTAGCCCCCTTCTTTCATAAACCGCTGTGGTTCACGCGGCATCTGGGGAACCTCACAGCCATGGTGCCTCTTTCTTCCCTGTCACCAAACACCTGCTTCCTCTCCCTTGTAATTCTCTGGCCGCTCGTCCATCGCTCCTGTTTCTGATTGGTGCAGTGACTCCTCTCGGTCTGGAGCAGCGGTCTCCAAATGTTTATGCTAGTGCCCGTCCGTAAGTCACATTGAGCATGTGCCTCTGATATGTTTATTTGTAAGTTACATATCTTATTAGCCAGCTGATCTGAAATACATAAAATGCATTTTAAAAAGTTTTTAAAATTAAATTAAAAAGAGAAGATCTAGTTTTCTCCTTAGACCCACGCTCTTGAGGTTGTGTGCACCACACCTGAGAGACCGCGGCCTGGCAGGCACAGTGCCGACCCCCTGCGCTGGTGTGGAGCCTGCCCCGCCGGTGGTTCCAGCCTGTTTCCAGCCCTGAACTGTGCTGCTTCCCTCGGAGCCCTCTGCCTTCCGCTGTCTGCTCACTGTCATCTTCACATGCCTCTCCCACCTCGTGCACGCCTTCCCCTCTGCCCTTCCCCTCCTCCACCCGCTCTCCCTTCCGCTCCCTTCTCACACTCCACACCACGCCTGCTTACAAGGGTCAGGTCACAGCGCACCACCTCTGAGAAGCCCGCTACACCATGCTCGCCCATAAGACCTCTCCCTCGTCTACGTGTCTACATGTTTGATAGTGAACCAAGAACTGCCATTTAACATTTTGTTTCATATTTACCTTTTGTTTTCTTTTCCTCAAGATTGTCAGCATCTTAAAAGCAGCAATATATTTCCTTCAGCATATGTCCCAGTACATTGGGTATCAAATGTTCAGTAAATATTTGTTAGGCTGTAGCCACCTGTCTCCCTTGCCCATTCAGCTGCTTTTGCACGTGGCCCTTCCCTTCATCCACTTAGCAGGCACACGCAGAGCCCCAGCCTCCATCACCTCCATCATTCACCTGGAATTCACAGCGGTCGAGGGACACCTCCCAGATAGGAATATGGTGATAGCAAGGGGCACTAGTGCCCTGTGGCTGCTGCCGCATTACCACGCGTGGTGGCTTTCAGCAACACACATTGATTATCTTAACACATTGATTATCTTAACACATTGATTATCTTAACACACACTGATTATCTTAACACACACTGATTATCTTAACCGTTCTGGATGTCTACATGGGTTCCTTTTGGAAGCCCGGGGGCATCTAGGGGAGAACATACTTTCTGGCTTCTAGAAGCCACCTGCATTGCTCGGCTCATGGTGCCTTCCTCCCTCTTCAGAGCTCCACTCGGACTTCTGCCTCCGTCTCACTATATCACCAGCTCTCTGCCTCCCGCTTATAAGGAGCCTGGATTGCATTGGCCCCGGATAGTCTAGGCCAGTGGTCGGCAAACCGCGGCTCGCGAGCTACATGCGGTTCGCGAGCTGCGGTTTGCCGCTCTGTGGACTAATGAGTTTGCTGTCATATACTACCCTTTACCTCTTTGCACACAAGATGCCACAATTGGACTAAGGAGTTTGCCGCTCTGTGGATTAATGAGTTTGCTGTCATGTACGACCCTTTACCTCTTTGCACACAAGATGCCACAATTGCCTAATCCTCACAGCTTCCAACTACATGGTGACATTTAGTCTAGTCCAGCCGTTGGCAAACTCATTAGTCAACAGATCGGCAAACGGTGGCTTGTGAGCCACATGTGGCTCGCGAGCCGCGGTTTGCCGACCACTGTTGTAGGCTAATCAAAAGGCCCTTAACTTCACCCCCTCTTCAGGCCTCTCCCGCCATGTGAGAGGGCAGCTTCACAGGCTCCGGAGTTGGGATGTGGACATCTTGGGTTATCATTCAGCGACCACAAGAGGCAGGCGCTGACAGCACCAGGGGTCCAACTGGGTCAAAGGCCCAGACCCTGGCTGGAGCCGTGGGTGTGGCTGTCTGCCCTGCGTTAGTGCCGTGGTCTGGCTCGGAGCTGCGGACAGGAAGTCTTGCTGGCGTTACTCTTGAGTTCTCTCATCTCACTCACGTCCAGTTTCCAGGTGCCAGCGGCCACTGAGTGACCGTCGTCTAGAACATGGCCAGTAGCTCTGATGTTCAAGGAGTCTTGCAGGGGCTGTGGGACCACACCTGGGCAGAGGGGCCCGAGCCCAGGGGAAGGTCAGCTGTGTGACCTGTGCCTTTTCACTTCCTGCAGAAACAGAGAGAGTTCAGCCTGGACGGGGAGTCGGGGAAGGTCTCCAACCTTCAGTACCTGCACAGGTGAGGCGTGATGCTGGCTTGCAAGTGCGGTGAGCACATCATTGGAACGAGAGCATGTGTGACCGGTGTGTATTTCCTCCTCACCCAGGGAGTGAGGAGACTTCCCTCCCCTCCGACTCCTGTGTGGCTCTCACTTCTGCTCTCACATCATTTCTGAGGACTGTCGGTGTTATTTTTAAAAGGCAGTGTCTCATTCTAATTCTGTGGTCAGGAAGTCTTCCTCTGTCTCTCAGGGGTTATTAATCATCGTGTTTTTAGG
Source organism: Corynorhinus townsendii (assembly GCA_026230045.1). Classification (NCBI taxonomy): domain Eukaryota; kingdom Metazoa; phylum Chordata; class Mammalia; order Chiroptera; family Vespertilionidae; genus Corynorhinus; species Corynorhinus townsendii. The sequence continues at coordinate 3,096,285 of JAPDVU010000009.1, forward strand.
TTTTCTGCTCCCTGCAAAGCCTGGTTCTTCGACGTTGCTCGTTTCCCTCTTGGTTTTGACCTCTTATTTCTTGTTAGAGTAAATGTCTGATTCACCCTCCTGTGAAGCGTGTGGTTGTCTGGCGGCAGCTCTGCATGCTGCGCGGGGCTCGGCAGCTTTGGGCTTCACTGTAGGCATCCGGCTCTGCCCTCCACCCTGGATGCCTGCTCCAGTCTTGCAGGGTTTTGTCTTGGGCAGGTCGGATCCCCAGAACATCCCTGGCTGCTCTTGCTCTGGAAGCAGATTAGGTGAAGAAGGCTGGGAGGCCAGTCAGCACTCACCCTGACAGCCCTTTGGTCCCTGGCTCACTACGGAGTCCCTGACGCGGCCATGCCTGTGCCCTGGCCCAGGCCTCTGGTGTCCTCACCCAGGAAGGAGGCCTCCCGTCTTCTGCCGGAGGAGGATGGGGACCTCGCGGCCTGAGCACTTCTTAACAGATGTCTGAGTGGTTACCTGTAAACCCCAGACACCAAAGAGCCTCACCGGGTGGTTCAGTTCAAGTGAGCAGGCCCCAGCCACAGCCTCCGGGCCATGCCACCTGCACAGCCATCCAGAGCAACGCCCCTCACTCTCTGAGGGAGGCCGTCATGGAACATGCATCCCTGTGGTGGAGGCATGTCACACTCGTGGCCGGCGGGCTGCATGCCTCGTCTGGCACGCTTGCTGCAGTGTGAGTGTGGGCCAGGCGTGCACCAGTCCTGGTTTCAGGAACAGGCTTGCTCTCTGTGGTCTTCGTAAGGACTGCCTCTGGGACTGGTAGTTCTGCGCTCCTTAAAGAAGAAACAGAGACTGTAACCCCGACTAAAATAAATTCTGTCACGTGGTCTCAGACTGGTCCTCCGCATACTTGCCACTGAGCAGCAGCCAGCATTGAGGGCTTGAGGCCAGGCTGAGTGGCTCTGCCGTGTGACAGGCCCTCACCCCCACGCATCCCCTAGGTCAGCCCCGACCTGAGGTTCTTCTCAGAACTTCAGCGTCCTGAGCGTAACCTGAGCTGACCTGTGCTGCATTCCAGCTACCTGACTTACATCAAGCTGTCGACGGCCATCAAGCGCAACGAGAACATGGCTAAAGGTCTGCAGAGGGCCCTGCTGCAGCCGCAGCCCGAGGATGACAGCAGGCGCTCGGCCCGGCCCCAGGACCTGATCCGGCTCTACGACATCATTCTGCAGGTGCCCGGGAGGGTGGGTGTGGGACACCAAGTGGCTTCGCTTTACACAGTGAAAGGGCGGTGACAGCCAGCAGCTGTTAGGGTCTTGGTAAGAGACAGAGAGAGGTCTTGTCCTTGTACCACTTCAGTGACTGTGACCCCAAAATTTATTTATTTTATTACTTTTAAAAAAAATGTATTTTATTGATTTTTTACAGAGAGGAAGGGAGAGGGAGAGAGAGTTAGAAACATCGATGAGAGAGAAACATCGATCAGCTGCCTCCTGCACACCCCCTGCTTGGAATGTGCCCGCAACCAAGGTCCATGCCCTTGACCGGAATCGAACCTGGGACCCCTCAGTCTGCAGGCCGACGCTCTATACACTGAACCAAACTGTTTAGGTCTATTTTATTACTATTTCTTAAAATTGATTTTCGAGAGAGGAAGGGGGTGTATATATATAGAGAAACATGAATGTGAGAGAAAGACATCTATCAGCTGCCTCCCGCATGTGCCCCAGCTGGGAATTGAACCCGCCACCTTTCGGTGTCCAGGACAAATGTTCCAGCCAGCCGAGCCACTGGCCAGGGCTGTGACCCTGACACTCAGGCGTGTTGATGTGCAGAGACCAGGGACCCCAGGGGTTCACTGAGCACTTCACCTGCGTGTGATCCTCACCCACGTGCTGTGGCGCGTCCTGAGACCAAGGCCACACTGCCTCGGCCCCTGGGAGCTTGCCAGGCAGCAAAATTGTGAGACAGTCACACACAGGCGTCTGTAGACGCCAGACGAGCGGGCCGCTCTGGAAGGAAGGCGCTGAGCGGAGCTGTCCCCTCTGGCCGAGCTGCTCCGAGAAGGCGCTGGGGTCGGTCTGCACTGAGTCGGGGTCGGAGACAAGGGAGGTGACCCAGGTGTGGCTGCTGCCAGGTCACTGGACTCAGACTTTCCCCTTGATGGAAGCCCAGGCTTTCATGTTACCTCGTCCGTCTATTCTTGGTCCACAGCCACCTCTTCATGAGCTTTCTTTGTGCGTCTCGTGCAGAATCTGGTGGAGCTGCTCCAGCTCCCTGGCTTAGAGGACGACAGAGCCTTCCAGAAAGAGATAGGCCTCCGGACCCTGGTGTACAAGGCCTACAGGTAAGGACGGGCGGCCCTCTGCCCGGGAGATTGGGCGCTGGCTGCGGGTAAACCTGCCCATGATCAGAGGCCAGCAGCCAGCATGTTCGAGCGAAGTCTCAGGTGTGGCTGGCGGTTCCCAGAGTCCTTGTTTGCTCTTGGGTGGGCCGGGCAGCCAGAGAGCCCGCACGTGAACCCTCCTCTCCCTCCTCCCGTGGACAAGGGAAGGTGCTGGAAAAGGGTCAGCCGGCAGAGCGAGGCAGAGCCTGAGCTGAAGCTAAGGGAAGGCGGGCTTCTCGCTTTTCTAAGCGACTCATGTTATTTGAACTTGGGTGCGGGCTGTGTAGCAAGAGGGGTCTGGACAAAATGGCCACCTGGAGCCCTTTTCCTGGCCCTCACACCCCCTGCCTCTGACTCCCCAGGGTTACCCTCCTGGACCCTGGGACCCTTCCATCCTGTCGGGCCGGCAGCCTCAGGCTCTGCTCCCGGTAGACTGGTTCCCATTAGGAAGGGGGTTTGGATTTGGCTTCTGAAACATGAGCAGAGATGAGTGATGTGACCCATTGGGCCTTCATTGGCCCCTCCGATTGCGGGGAGGGTGCAGGTCAGCCCCGCAGACCTGGACAGGGAGCGCTGGGTCTCCCAGGCAGTGGTCCTGAGGTTAAGAAACCTGTTTCCAGATTTAACATTTAGCCCGGGCGGGCCGCTCAGTGGTTAGAGCCTCGTCCTGCTAGGCCACGGTTGTGGGTTTGATCTGTCAGGGCACATACAAGAATCAAGCCCCGTGAGTGTATGAATAAATGCAACAGCAAATCAATGTTTCTGTGTTTTCCTCCCCCTCCCCTCCTGCCAGGTGTTTTTTCATCGCTCAGTCCTATGTGCTGGTGAAGAAGTGGAGCGAAGCCCTCGTCCTGTACGACCGAGTCCTGAAATACGCAGACGAAGTGAGTTCCGCCACCGGGGCCTTCAGGAGCAGCCTGAAGGTGAGTCTCCGGGGCTTCCTGTCCTTGGGGCGGGCCCGCCTGGTCAGCCATGGGAGCTGCGGGCCGGGCTCCGGGCCTGAGGAGGACCCGGTTCAAAGAAGGGAAGCCATTCCTCCGGGTGAAATAAACCGCAGACTCGGCTGCACGTTGAAATCGCCTGGAAAGGTCTTTACCAAAAAACGGATGTCTGGCTTCACATCCCTCTCCGGTCCCACACACTGCAGGTTCTGTCTTGATTTACTGCCTTTGGGGAAAAGAATGGCTGTCTGGGTTGCACCCCCAGAGATTCTGATTCTAACGGGTGGGAGCTGGGATGAGCCTTGGGTGTTTAAAGTGACTTCCACATGCAGCCAAGCTGAGGGTAGGTGCCGAAGCCTTTCCCCACAGTGTGCCTGGGCCAGCGGCGGCAGCGCCTGGGCGTGTGCTGGGAATGCAGACCCCGGCCCCGGCCTCTGCGTGGAAGTCTGCGTTTTAGCACGACCCGCAGGCAGTTGGGTGCGCGTGAAAGGGAGCGCACTGGTCTAACGCGCTGGGTGGTGTGGCTCCTTTTACTGATGTGAAGAGAGCTGGCTGTTTAAGCTCGTGACTCTGGTGATGCAGAGATTCCTGAAGCACCAGCTGGTCCAAGGAATCCGTGTGTATTTTACGAGCAGAGACTGTTTAGAACAGTGAGCGGAGGTTTATAATAAAGGCGCTGGTGTTAGCACAGAGCCTGGCTGTTTGCTCAGAGCAGCACTCGGCATGGGGCTGCAGCATAACCCTGGTGTCTGCCTTCAGGGAGCTTGTGCGTTGGTCACCTCCCCAAGACCTGCGTGTGGGAGCCCGTCTGTGAATGCAGAGTTGGGGGGTCCTGGAGCAAAGACAGGCAGCCGGGAAGGCGGAGACGGTGCGGGCAGAGGAGGGGTGACAGTGTGGCAGCAGCGTCACCGTGCGGTGTCATCCAGATGTGAGGCAGACCAGTACGATGGCTTCTCCCCGGAGAGAAGAAACGTTTTACCGACGCCCATCCTCCCTAATGTGCCCATGGGTGTGGGGGTGTCTGGGAATAGAGGCGCGAGGGGTTCAGCAGGATCCCCATGTGGGGTCACTGTGAGTACTGCCAAGTGAGAGGCCGAGGCAAGAGAAGGGCCTTGTGCTCAAGCCAGGCGGCCTGGGTGGTCCCAGCTTCGCAGCCCCTGGGGGTGGCTACCACGGATTTGGCCCCTCAGTGCTTCAGTCTTACCCATACAACGGCACGGTGCGTTTAGTGCACAATAAACGTTTTAATACTATCGTCAGTCTCATTATCCCCAGGCACTGTTACTTACCCATGGCTAGCTTTCCCTGTTAGAACGCGCTAGTGCTTCTCAATAGGAGAAGTGTTCAAAAGTCTGGAATCCCCTGGAAAGACCAGTGGCGTCGCCTCACTCGGGGGGTTTGGTGCTGCTCCGGCCGCCTGGCTCATGGGCATGCGGTTTCTGATTCGTTGCAGGACCTGCCCGACGTGCAAGAGCTCATCACGCAGGTGAGGTCGGAGAAGTGCTCTCTGCAGGCGGCGGCCATCCTGGGTGAGCCTCCTCCCCCACAGCCCCCCCTGTGCTCCTCCTCTCCCGCCCCCACTGCTCTTTGAAGATTGAAAGGGGTTGTCTTGGTTAATCTGTAAGATTCTCATTTTCCTCACCATCACCTCCATGCACGAAGGCATCCAATTACGGGGAGGAATCTAGGGGAACTGTCGTACTGTCCCTCTGCCTAGTCGTGTCTCCGTGCAGTGTGCGGGCTGCCTGGGCCGGCGGCACGGTCTGGGCTTTCCTGTCTGCTCTGCGTGGCTCCTCAGCAGAGTGGGGGCCCAGGAGGGAGAGGGTTGACTCGCCCACAGGTTGGCCTCCTCTGCTCTCGGGATGAGAGCCGCCACGTGTGATAGGTGTCGTTTGTGACCGAGTCTGCTAAGTCCCCGTCCTTACTGAGTCCCTGTGACCTTTCAGATGCAAGTGACTCCCAGCAAACAGAGACTGCCTCCCAGGTCAAGGACAATAAGGTGAGCCTGGGCGGGGCTCTCGAGGAGTGAAAAGGAGGGTTCCTGACTCACTGGGAATGTGTGCTCATGGGTAGAGGGGCCCCCTAATCCTAAGGACATACCCTGCTTCCTCCCTTTTACTCAGAAGCCTGGAAGCTGCCTGTACAAGGCTGGTCAGGTGTCATCTCGATGGTCCCAACTCAGCTTAGGGACTGGTGCCGAGGAGCACCCCTGCTGGGAGTCCCATATGTACCCCAATCCCAGCCTGCCCCTCTCTAACCTCAGCTATTAAATGGGGGCACAGGAGATTAGGGGGGACCAAGCGAGGCCGCACCTATAGGCCCTGAACTGGGCGCCCCACACAGTGAGTCCCCTTGCTAGTCTGTGGCTCACCCGATCCCTCCCTTTGACTGGCCTCCCAGCCTCTGGTTGAACGGTTTGAGACATTCTGCCTGGACCCTTCCCTGGTCACCAAGCAAGCCAACCTCGTGCACTTCCCACCCGGCTTCCAGCCCATCCCGTGCAAGCCTCTGTTCTTCGACCTGGCCCTCAACCACGTGGCCTTCCCACCCCTGGAGGACAAGCTGGAGCAGAAGACCAAGAGCGGCCTCACTGGCTACATCAAGGGCATCTTTGGGTTCAGGAGCTAACCAGGCTCCCTGGGGGCGGGGAGATCCGAGCAGTCTGCCTTGTGAGAAGCCCGGCGAGTTCCGTGGTGGTAGATGCAGGTCCGCATCGGCCCGGGGAGGGAGTGCAGCCCCCCAGCCCTGCGTCCCTGTGTCTGTGTGTGTCTGTGCACTTACACCCTTAACCACGTGTGGGAGGGGCACCCTGTGGGCTTCTGGTGCGTGCGCGCGGGGTCCCTCTGTCCGGTTCCTGGGGGGCCACTGCCACCTGGTCCCGTGTGCACGGTGGTTGGTTTCCTTCGGCCGGTAACGTGTTCGGGGAGGAGTTCACACCAGGCACGGAAGGGGTTCAGGCGTCTTGTCCCCCCTTCAGTGCCGGGGGTTAGAAACGAGCTCCTCCTCGCCGTGAGCATCCAGATCCCTTGAAAAGCTTTTCTGTGACGGACGCGTTGGCACCGTCTCCCCGAAATCACAGTGGGCCTCCTCCCCTCACCTCCAAGTGGAAGTTAACTTTCCGAACAAGCAAAGAGCTCTATTTTTAGAAGAAATGTGTTACACTCAGAAATGCTGAAAGCAAATCTTATATTAAAAGGCAAAGATGTTGGAGACTGTGCCGTTTTTTCACGTGCCCTCACTCAGGCCCCGGCCTCTGCTGGGGACCTGCTGCCCGACCCCGGTGTGTCAGTGGAGCCTGACCCCGGGCGGGCGGGAGTGTGATGTGAGATGAGAGTGTCAGAGGCAGCTTCTGCAGTTCCCAGGCTGTCATTCTTGGCTGCCACTATAATTTAACCAGTTTCTCTCGTACCCTGTTATGCTGTCCTCAGTCATTCTTATTGTTCCTATTATAGCATCACTGATAAGTCACAAAGCAATGCGAGAAAGCGAGGAGTAAGTGAGTTAAGCCTGAGATGGACCTGAACCTCCGAGTCCCTGGGGAAGGGGACACATCCCATAGGAAACGGGGAGCGGTGGCCGAGTGTGGTTCGGACTTGGCGCCGACCAGAGCAGCTTGAAGAGGCGGTCGATCGCTTCAGGATCTGAGAGCATTCTTGCAAGCTGGCCTCCCGCCCTGGGTGCGATGGGCCTCGCCTCGCCTCCCCAGGGAATTGCAGAAGCCAGATTGTGGTGGGAAGACGCCAGGCGGCTCGGCAGAACTGCATCCTCTCGAGGTGCTCACATGTGATCCCTCCTCCCCCAGGATTTGCTTTGGGTCAAAGAGAACCTTTTTTTTTTTTTTTTGTAATTGAAAGTTTCATGGTCTCTGCCATACAATTTAGGGGTATCCTCCCTCCTAAAATACAAACAATGATCGTAGGTTGTGGTCTTGGTTTTTGGTCCTGAAACTCGGGGCTTATGGAGCTGAGGGAAGTTGGGGCTTTCACCCCTCCTTGCCCTCCAGCTCCCCAGTGGGCTGTGGTCCAGGGTCCGCATCCCCTCGCCGCCTGGAACTGACTGGTCACAGCCACAGGCTGTGCTCCACCGCCAGGAGCCCTCTGCGCAGCGTCCGAGGCACTGGGGGTGGGCGGGGCTGGAGAAGCCGTCCTCACCGCCCGTGAAGGTGTCCCTTGGTCTCACTAAGGGCCTTCCAGGGCCTCCATTGCAGAGCGCCGGCACCCGTCATCCTGGTCACAGCTCTCCTGAGTGTTTTCTGTCTCGTGGCCACACGAGGAAGTCCCTCCCTCCTGGCCTCCCTGCCGGCTGCTCTGACCAGCACGGCTGTGGTCAGGCAGCGATGCTGGGACGACATGTTTGGTATTACGAGGACGTATTTGCATTAGAGGACAGCTGGCAGGGCCTGGGTCTCCGGTGAGCTCGCACGTCCTTTGCGTAGGCTCCCTGGATGCTAGACAGGCTTTGTGGGGGACGGGGTGCCAGAAGCAGGGCCCATCCCGTCCTCAGGCCCAGGAGGCGGCTTCCTCCCCATGGGGACAGGCTCAGTCAGCCCCCGGGCCGAGGGGTTCCGGAGCGAAAGCTGCGCCCATGGTCCGCCTTCCCAGGGAGCAGGCAACGCAGCGAGGTCCAGGTGTGAGGAGTGGGTGTGGATGCCGCTTCGTTTCCAGGGCGACTTTCCTGCCGTTGGGGCGCACGTCCCTCTCCCAGGATGGGCTGTGGTTCGGCAGCAGTTGGGTCCTGTAAGGGTCTTGTGTCTCCCGGATCGAGGAGGAAGCTCCATCCCTCTGTTTTTAGGGCCCCCTATGGGCTGCTGTGGTCCTGATTATTCCCTCCCTGCTGCGTGAGATAGCCTTGATCTGCAGAAGCACTGGCTGTGGAGAGCTGCTTTCGTTGTCGGGATGATGCTCAGCCCGGGGTTGAAAGACACAATCTGGCCCCGTTTATCTGCCCTTCCCCTGTGGGTTCTGTTTAGGAAACGTGGTGAGCAGCTGTGACCGTCTTTCCCTTTCACATGCATTGTCCGACGTACTGGCTTGTCTCCCGTTTTACATTCACCCAAGTGAGGGTTCTGGGGTCCCTGTTTGAACATGAGACACTCCCGGCCTTGGTTCCGGCTCCTTCGCCTGCTGGCACCCTGAGCCTTGCCCTGGCTGTGGGTGGCAGCCCGGGAGGGTGGGGCCCCTCCGCCGCCGTGGCAGGACCATCATTGGGCTTTGCTCCCGCAGCCGAGGCGATGGCGCGCCCTCTGGGAGCGGAGGCTGGCTCGCCTCTCCCGTCTCACTGCTCGGCTGATTTCTCATGCTCGGCGCCACCCGTTCCACCCGAGCTCACAGCTCACAGAATCTAAACAGCACGTTGCTCTCAGACTCGGGTGCTTGGAACCTTCAGAGGCCTAGGAAAATGTCCAAAGATAGCAGAAATATGTGTTGGTTCTAAATTTTTGTTTTGAAGATACTTGTTGCTACAGAGGAGATGGAAACCAGGTTTAGCTGTAAAATTTATCGCTGCTCCAAAGCCAAGATAAATTGGAAACTGCCCGCATCCTGACATCACCGACTGGAAGAATCTAGCCTGGTGCGTGTGGATGTCAGAGACGCCGTGCGCGTGGGGGTGGGGTGGGGGCCAGGCAGGAGCACACCGGTGTCCAGCACAGCCCTGGCTGCAGGGTCCGCCCTCCCCGCCTGGCGCAGTGACGGCAAATGTTTAGCCAGCCGTGTCCGCAGTTGGTACAAGTTAAAAGAAAAACAGAATCGTTGCCCTGGCTGGTTTGGCTCAGTGGATAGAGCATCGGCCTGCACACTGAAGGGTCCCGGTTTCGATTCTGGTCAAGAGCACATGCATGGGTTGTGGGTGTGCAGGGGGCAGCCGATCAGTGATTCTCTCATCATTAATGTTTCTCTATCTCCCTCTCCCTTCCTCTCTGAAACCGTTAAAAATATTTTAAAAGCAAACAAACAACCAGAGACTATATATATATAAAAAAAAAAGTATCGCAGATGACTAATACGGATGGAATACTGGTGGGAGCTCTGGTCTGACCTTCTCCAGCTGGTGAGACTGGTCTGAGGTGTGTTTTGCTTTTGCTTTGGGGGCAGGGTGGCCACAGCCTCAGCGGCTAGCTGTTGGGAACCCGCAGAGGCAGGCCAGGGTCCTGCCCTCCTGCCTGTCCTGCCCGCCGCGGCCACGTTCATTGTGCTGCTCTGACCCCCGTTTTAGCAGGTGGTCTTGTTCGCCTCCGTGAGCTGCAGCGCTGAGTCCGCACGCGCGGCCTGTGGTCAGGTGACCCCTCACCACCACTTGGAAAAGAGCCACCTCCTCTTCATGAGGCTGGACTTGCCCAGGCATCTTCTGGCAGGCGTTTAGGACAGGCAGGGGACCGGGCCCGTGACGTTAGCGAGCTCTGTGTGACCCGAGGGGTAGAGGTGGTGCAGGGTCATCGCCCATAAGACAGAGGCATCTGTGTCTCTGACTGATTTCCTTCCACCCCTGCCCGCACGTCCACTCACCCCTGAGCCCTGCCCTGGCTCTGCCCCGGGCCCGTGGGAGAGCCCTGCCCAGCCAGGGCTGGGTCTGGAGAAGTCCCTCCTCTTCCTCACCGCAGCCATGCCGTGAGGAGGTCCCCGGATGGTCTGAGCCCAGGGCCGGTGAGTGGGGGCTGCTGGGCCCTCCGTTGGTGAGGCCAACGCAGCGGAGAGGTGAGGAGACCCTTCTGTTCACATGGGTTTCTCCCTCTCACGGGCCCCCTGCCTCCCGGGCTGAGCGTGGACCAGGGCCGCAGGTGGAGTCCAATGAGCTGCCCTCGTTTGCTTTCCAATTTCCTGGCAATAAGGCTGATTAGCAGTTAGTCTACGAAGACTGTTATTAGTATTTTCTTTCTTTCTGTTTGTTCATTTTATAAACCTTTTTCTTCCTCGGACCAGTGAACGGCTCAGTGTGACTTACCCAGCTGTCCCTCCCAGCGAGTCCCTGTCGCTCTCGCTCGGCTGCACGCCTGCTGCTGACCTGGGCGGGGGCGCGGTCCTCCAGCAGACCTGAGCTGCACGGTGGCCGCAGTCGCCAGGCCTGGCTCTTAAGGCTCCCCCCTGCACCCCCCCCCCCCCCCCCAGTAATTCAAGGTGACAGAGTGACCCGGAGCCTCTGCTTGCTCACTGAGGGGCGGGCTGCAGATGTCTGGGATTCAGGAGCCGTGGGCTGTGCCTGCAGCTGCAGCACGGGGGAGCTGGGGCCATCACGGTCGCCCATGACGGTCGCCCGAGGCTACGGGGAGAGGGAACCATTCCCTCCGGGGAGGGACGTATTCAGGGCAGCCTGACCGTGAGGACTCCGAGGTCCCTGTGTTCTCTGTCTTGGCACCGAGGATGGGGAACCCTGTGCTCGCAACATAGGCAGAGTTTGTTTGCTTGTTTGTTGAGTTGCTTCCTCTAAACTCTTCCTGCAAAAGGCACAAGTGGGGAAGCCAGCCCCTTTCCTGCCGCCGCCGCTCTGAGGCACGCCGAGGTCAGGGTCTCTCCAGGCCCCGTCAGCACTCGCTCCTCAGACCCGCTGGGTAGACTGGCAGCCAAGAGAGCGTCCCCTCCCGACTGCCTTGTGAGTCCCTGGGGCTGCGCCCCTGCTTCCCCGGGGCACCTGCCCACTGAAGGCGGCTCAGCTCCTGACTCCCCTTCCCACAGCCCTTGTCTTCTCGTCCACGTTTGTCCTCAGCGAGCCAAGGAGGGCGGGGCAGGAGGCCGTCAGCCAGCGGGGCTCCAAGGGTCTGGTGGCAGAGCTCTAGTACAAACAGGGCAATTTCCTGAGACGGCGAAACTTGTCCCAACCAGGGAGCCCCGGCAGATACGGCTCCCAGGGCAGAGGCAGCAATCGCCACCATCTGCTTCAGCAGGGGAGCCCAGGGCTGGCTGAGAGAGTGGGGCGCTCACGCCCTGGAACCCGCCACGCCGCCGCCCTGCTGCCTAGCTGCATGGGTGCGAGCGTGCCTGGCAGCCTCGGAGCTGTGCTGCTTTCCGCTCCGATGGGCCTCCTGAGCTCGCAGCCGCCACACAGCCTGCTCCAGGCCAGGATGCCAGTAAGCTGCCACTCCGAGTCAGCTGGCACAGGGCTGGAGGGAGACTTGGGCTCAAGTGACCTCAAACCTCTCGATCCACAGAGGAAGCAAGTGCCAGGCGAGGGGAAGGCCTTGGGGCAGGACGAGAAGCCAGGGCTGGGCCTCTTGCCTGGGTTCAAGGGGAGGAGACCTGTCAGGGGCGAGACCTAGGAAGGCTGAAGTCGGGGCCCTGCCCAGCTGCCCGACAGAACTCACGTGGGGCACCAATGCCAGCCTCATCTGCCGTTTCCAACTTTCCAAACATTAAAAAAGTGAAACAGGTGAAATCAATTTTTAAAAATACATTTCAGAAGGCGGGGGAGGGTGGGGGGTGGGGGCAGGTAATCCACCAAGGACCTTGTACGCACATATGGATGGCCCATGGACACAGACAATGGGGGGGGGGTGAGGGCCTGGGTGGGAGTGGGAGGTGGGGGGGAGGGGAGGGCTGGAGGGAGTGAATGGGGGGGAAGGGGACATATGTAATACTTTCAACAATGAAGAAGTATTAAATATACTCTTCATGTAACTCTATATCCAAAACATGTTTTCGATATGCAATCGACATAAAACCTTGAGGTATTTCACATCCGCTCTTCATACGAAGTCTGAAATCCGGTGTGAAGCTTACGGACAGCGCCCTCCGCTCGCACCGGTGGCTTTTCAAGTGCTCAGGAGCCACGGGCTCGCGCCTGCTGCGTGTGCCCCTCACTATTTAAAACGCTGTGCCCTTCTTCCTTTGTCCCCCGGGGCCAGGCCGCCTGGAGAGCGGGCGCCTCAGACCCGCGACGCCCGCCCGCTGCAGGTGGGCCCTGTCGGGGGGAGCCGGGCTCTGGTTTGCTTGGGCATCAGCCAGTCCCGCCAGGAAGCCAGCTCGTTTCTCTCGCCGTGAATCAGCCCTGGTCCCCGGGGGTGCCAGGCCCCGTGGCACTCATGTCCAGGAGGGCTTCTGCAGACGGGAGGCCGAGGTCCACCATTCCCCCCTCAGCCCGTCTCCCCACCCGCTGCCACGGGCCGCAGCCTCTCCCCCCCCAGCTCAGAGGGGCCTCCCCTGGCCGCTCCCACTCCCGGGCTGGACAGTGGGCGTCATCTCCCCCACCCTGGCCCCCACCTCAGTGGCCCCCACCTCAGTGACCACCGCCTCCGAGGGAGGGGCCGGCGCCCCCGGCGGGGCGGGCGGTGGGGGGAGGCAGACAGTGGGCTGACGCGGCCTCTCCAGTCTGGCTCCCCCGGCCGGGCGCCGCCTAATCTCACAGATAAGGACGTGTGCCGACGTGTGGGATGGGAGGCCTGTGGTTAGGCTGCTCCTGGGCCCTGCAGTCCTGTACGCAGATGGGCCCTTCCTGAGGACGGCTGACGGCAGGCGTGCTGCTGGTGTCTGGAAGGAAATTGTCACCCAGGAACAAGGGGGGGTGGGGTGGGCCGAGGCATCTCCCCCACCTCCGCCCCTACCCCTGCCACGCCAGCCCCTCCCCCTCCAGGGTGGGTGACCCCGTGTCCCCTCCCGAGGGCCACATTCAGCAGCTAGTGCATGAGGTGCAGCCAAAAGGGCCTCGGGCCTGCTCTGTCCCCCTGGGGCATGTGGCCAGTGCCAGGCCGCGGCCCTGGTCTCTCCAGTCTGCTGGGACCCTTCTCTCTTCTCCCATGCTCCCCGCCCTCCGCGAGGCCTGCTCGGACGTCCCAGCGCCAAGCCAGGGTGACTGCCCTCGACCCCTCCTTCCACCAAAATGGTAGAAGGGACGCCTTGAGCTGGGCCAGTGGCATGAGTGCCTGGAAACGGGGGGATGGGGGGGACCCCACTCCCTTCGTGAAGACGTTGGGGCCACCGCAGAAGAAGGCAGCTCCCAAAATGACCTTCCTGCCACTCAATGGGCGGAAAGGCCCATAAGCTGGCACCGCCGTCGGCCACTCCATCTGACCCCAAAGCCACCAGGGCCGCTCCCGGGGAACGGGGTCGGGAGAGGCAGTGGGTTCTGGGGGGGCAGGACCAGGACACGGGCGTCCTTGGGGGAGGGTCCAGGGGAGTCCTTGTCCCTCTGGAGCTGGTCTGAGACCCTCTGAGGGTCCCAGTCATGCATGTCCTCCTGCATCTGGCCCTGGAGTCACGGACAGCCAGGGGTGGCGGGACTGCTGGGTGGTGCCCACTTTAAAAATATCCCTGTGCCAGCGGTCTGAGTGCCCCTGGCTCCCCATCCTGTCAGAAGAGACCACAGGGCGAGCCCTGGATGCCTGGGTGGTAGGTGGAGACCCGGCACCCTCCCGCCCACCCACAGCCAGAGGTGTTCATTCACCCGAGCCCGAGCTCTGAGGCCCCCAGTCTGCCCATGCAGACGTCTGTCTGTCTGTCTGTCTGTTGGGAGTCCTGTCCCTCCGGCACCCAGATGTTTGCCCAGCTGGGCGTGACCTGCTGGCTGCCTCCGGGGATGTGGGTGTGACAAGTCCAAACCTTCCCTGGCAGTTGGGCGGGCTCGGCACCCGCCCTCTGGCTCTGCCCTTTCCTCCCAAACTGGTTGTGCAGGAGCGGGCGTGAGTGTGGGCGCGGGTGGGTGCATGCGCAGCCAGGCCTCACCTGTGAGAGGGGCCTCCCAGAAACTGCCTTTCCTCCCAGCGCCCAGCCGCCCCACCTCGCAGAGCCCAGCCAGCCGCCAGGAGGACACAGCCGCCGCCGCCGCCGCCGCCGCCGCCGCCCGCCCAGCCTGAGCCAGCACCTGCCTCCACCACCATGTTCAAGGGGCTGAGCAAAGGTGCCCAGGGGAAGGGGTCTCCCAAGGGCTCCCCTGCCAAGGGCTCCCCCAACAAGCACAACCGGTGAGTGGAGCCGGGGAGGGGGCCGGGTGGGTGGTGCCGGACCCAGGCGCCCAGCCACCTGGACGTGCAGCCTGGAGCCAGGACCAGCCCAGCGCTGGCATTCTGTGTCCCAAGGCCAAAGGCCAAAGGGCCTGGGGGAGGACTTTCTTCCTGTCTGAGGTTGAGCTACAGCCCTGGCAAGAGGCTAGGGATGGCCTGGGGTTCCTCGCATTCTCGGGTTGGGGGCCAGGAGTTGAGGCTGCTCTGCTACTTGGGGCCTGAGCTGCCTTCCCTGCTGGGAGGCCGGGTGGCCGAAAGCTAGAGGCTGGAAGGCTGGGAGGCTGGGAGGCTGGAGGCTGGAGGCTGGGAAGCGGGAGTGCCCAGCTCCAGTTCATGGCTCTGCCCTCAAGGCTCTGCTTGGGCTGGGACAACCCTTAGGACCTGGGCACAGGATGGGCAGAGGCCTGAGGCCAGAGAAGCCGGGAGCTGGGGGGTGTGGTATAGCGTTCCCCACGAGGCTCTCCTTTGGGGTGATTCCTTTACTGTGTGGGGAGGGGATGCTGTGGGAAAGGGGAAGGCCCCGCAGGCCCCAGACCTCCTCAGAGCCCCGCTTGGTTCACCTGCTCTCTGCAGGGCCCAGCCAGGCTCCCCTGAGCCCCGTGGTGCAGACAGACTTGCTGGCGTGCTTCCTGCTCTGCCGTCAGCCCCCTGCGGGGGGTGGGGGGGAGCTACCTGGGGTCCTGGGCGTGCAAGCGAGAAGGGAGACAGAAAACCTATTATCCCGATAGAGATCGGGGACAAGGACAACAACCTGGAGCCTGGGCTTCTGGATGGACGGGAAAGACGGCGCTGAAGCCTCTCATTGGGGTGACCTGTCCTCCCCGGGGCTCTGAGCCCTGCCCAGGGTGGAGGCGCCCCTCCTGGAGGGAGCAGGAGGCCGGGCCTGAGAACAGGGTGCCCAGGGCTCAGGACCCACAGCTCCCACTGCCCCCCAGGCAGCCTCCGGGGCAGTGCTTCCTGGCCTCACCTCTGTCCACGCTGCCCTGTCCTCTGGCTGCAGCCCCCTCACCCCCTCTGTGCAGTCCACTTGTTCAGCGTGTGCTTGTGACCCCACTGTGTGCCGAGACTGTTCTAGGCACTGGGGACGCCCCGCCACAGAGCTGACCGGCCCGCCTTCATGCACTTAATCCTAGTGGCTTGGTAACCAGCACTTCCCCGCCTGCGCAGGCTCTGTACTGGGCACTCCACACGGATCCATCTCTTCACACATAACACAGCCAGGCAGATACTATGAAAGCCCCGCTTTCCAGGTGGGGAACCTCAGGCACAGAGAGGCTAAGTAACTTGCCCAAGGCTGCACAGCAGAAGGTTGAGAAGGATCAAACGCTGTCTGGCCAGAGTCTTTTCAGACTGGTCTTGGCTGCACCACTCCTCTGCTCGGGGGCTTGTCCTTTGACCCCTGGTCCGAGCCCAGCTCTGTAAGGTCTCGCTTCCCGAGACGGTGACCTTGCAGGGCCCCGTGCTCCTGACGCTTGGGCCCCTCTTCCTTCGATTGGTTCTGCTTGACCCCTCAGCCCCAGAGAGTGCGCTCAGACATACAGCAGGTGCTCTATAGAGGCTGGAGGATGAGTGTATGCAGATGGAGCCCTATGGGGGCTGGTGGATGAGTTCACACAGGTGGCGCCCCATAGAAGCTGGTGGATGAGTGTATGCAGATGGCGCCCCATAGAGGCTGGAGGATGAGTGTATGCAGACGGCGCCCCATAGAGGCTGGAGGATGAGTGTATGCAGACGGCGCCCCATAGAGGCTGGAGGATGAGTGTATGCAGATGGCGCCCCATAGAGGCTGGAGGATGGGTGTATGCAGATGGCGCCCCATAGAGGCTGGAGGATGAGTGCATGGAAAAGACTGGAGAATCTGGTTCAAACTCATAGTCTGCTCCTGACTGTGTGACCTGGAATAAGTCAGGTCCCAATTTGGGCTCTGAATCCCCAAATCTTGAAAATGTTGGGGCGCCCTGGAAATCTCTTGGCCCCCACCAGGCCCCAGTGCTGTGTGGCTCCTCTGGATGGAGCCTGGGCATAGGCAAAGCCTGGGGCAAGGGGGAGAGACAGGGCTGGGGTGGGAGGAAGTTGGGGTGGGAACATGCTGCTGCTCCCCAGGCCCCAGCCCGCCCAGCGGCCCCTCCCCAAGGCCCAGCCGTCCTGTCTCAGGTGTTAGCGGCTGAGCTGGTGATTCACTCCCTGGGCTGCTGGCCCGCCCGCCAGGCAGGGAGCTGGGCGGGGGTGGGAACTCACTGCTAGGATGGTGACTCCGGCCGCTCCACCTGCCACACACACCTGGTCCCGCACTTTCTGATCCCTAACTGGGCGCAGCTCTCCCCACTCCGACAGTTCCTCAGCCTTCACAGAAACACCAGAGCGCCCCAGGTCCGGGGCTCTTCCCTCTGGGGCTGCGAGCCTGGCTGTAGGGCTGGGCGGGGCCAGGGAGCCAGGGGACCCCACCCCAGTGGGTACACTCTGCCCAAGGGAACAGGAGGACCTTCTCCAACCTGCTGCCTCTGTCCCACCACCCACTAGAGCTGCCACGCAGGAGCTGGCCGTGCTCATCTCCCGCATGCAGGCCAACGCCGACCAGGTGGAGAGGGACATCTTGGAGACCCAGAAGAGGCTGCAGCAGGTGAGGCCTGGGGGGCAGATGGCGGGGCGCGGGGCGTGGGAGGGCCTCGCCATGCCCTGGCGTGTCCCCTGGTCATGGTGAAGATGAGACAGGCGACCTTTGTTCTTCACTGGCCACTCCCCGAACGCGGTGGGAAAAGGGCTCAGCACTTCTCAGTGGGGGGGCGCGAGGGAGTCGGGGGCCAGGCCTCCACTGTGTCCTTGAGCTCGCCCCACGGATGCCCGAGCCTGTCCCTCCGCCAGTGTGGCCAGTGCAGTGGGGTTCCTCAGGGTGGGGCTCAGGGGCAGTGACAGGCAGCGAGGATGCCATGCCCCGCCCCCCGCCCGCAGGACCAGCTGCGCAGTGAGCAGAGCCAGCCCCTGCAGCATCAGCAGGAGGCCGGCCGCAGCCTGAAGGAGGCCGAGGTTCTGCTGAAGGACCTCTTCCTGGACGTGGACAAGGCCCGGCGGCTGAAGCACCCACAGGCCGAGGAGATCGAGAACGAGTACGTGGAGGGGCTTGGGCTCAAGGATGGAGGCGGCGGGGATCCCGGGGGAGCCCCTGGCCCAGCCCTGACCTGCTGTGTCTCCATGGCAGCATCAAGCAGCTGCACGAGCGGGTGACCCAGGAGTGTGCCGAGTACCGCGCCCTGTACGAGAAGATGGTGCTGCCGCCCAGCGTGGGGCCCAGGGTGGACTGGGCGCGGGTGCTGGAGCAGAAACAGGTCAGGGGTCATCCCCAATGTTGGCGATGCCTCAAGGAACTGGAAGGCACACCCAGCAGTGATCAGAGCAGTGCAGAGTGTTGTCAGGGGCCCCACAGTATGCTTGGACCCGGAGGTGGTTAGGGGTCTGGGAAGGGAGAGAGCAAGGAGACAGTGCAGTCAGCGCAGACTTCCTGCAAGAGGAGGCTCCGAGGCCTCAGAGAGGTGGAAAGGCGTGGCTGGGTTGGGGTGAAGTGGTGAGGAGAGGACATGCCAGAAAGAAGAATCAGAGGCTCCTGCCAGAGGACCCTGGGCGTGAGAGGAAGTGGGGTTTCCTGGACAGGCAGGCAGGCAGGACCAGATCACGGGCACCCTCAACCCTCACCCTGAGTGAGGAATTGTGCTTTGGTGCCACAACAGAAGGGGTGCCGTGATGACAGTGAAGGGCCAGTGGGGGGCCATGGGCAGAGCAGGGCCTGCTCAGGCTTCCAGAGCACGGCTGGAGGTGTGCAGGCAGCAGGTGCTGAGACGGGGCCGGGAGGAGGCAGGGAAGAGCCGGAGACTTCTCAGAGGCTGAGACCCAAACCCTGGGGACCAGTGGGATTCGGGGACCACCGTCATGGGGATGCCAAGGCCTCGGCTAGGGCCACTGGAGAAAGGCATGTCCCCAAGGGTGAGCCGCCAGCTGTTCACCCAGGATCTCCTCCTGGCTCGCCCACCTTCTGCGGCGCCACCTGCTGGTGGGGTGCGGGAGGGCAGGCCGGGCAGAGCTGAGTGGCCGGTTCCTCTGCAGAAGCAGGTGCGCGAGGGTCCCTACGGGCCGGGCATGGCGGAGCTGGAGCAGCAGATCGCCGAGCACAACATCCTGCAGAAGGAGATGGATGCCTACGGGCAGCAGCTGCGGAACCTCGTGGGGCCGGTGGGTGAGCCTCCACACACGCACCCCAGCCCCGGCCCCCTTCTCCCGTCAGAGCCCGGGCTAGCCCGCTGGCCTCTGGGGTGAGAGGAGGGGGCCTCCCGCGTGGCCCCGGCAGGGGCTGTGACCTCCCCTCCACCCGCCCTCACTGGGCCTGCATTTTCTCCCCCTTGGTTGAGGCAGGATGCGAACTCCATCCGGAGCCAGTACCGGGACCTACTGGTGAGCAGGAGGAAGGGCCGGGCTGGTGGGCTGGGAGCGGGCGAGCCTGGCTGCCTGCACCCTGGGTGGGCCACTGTTTCTGGGTGCAGCCTGAGGGTACCCCGTCTCTGTCCGAGCACAGAAGGTGGCCGCGTGGCGCGGGCAGAGCCTGGGCAGCCTGTACACGCACCTGCAGGGCTGCACGCGCCAGCTGAGCGCCCTGGCCCAGCAGCAGCACCGCATCCTGCAGCAGGACTGGAGCGACCTCATGGCGGACCCTGCGGGCGTGCGGCGGGAGTACGAGGTCAGCCGGGGGAGAGAGAGGGGCAGGGGGCGGGGGACAAGGGTATCCTCAGGCTCACTGCTCCCCTCCCCCACTCTCCCCAGCACTTCAAGCAGCACGAGCTGCTGAGCCAGGAGCAGTGCGTGAACCAGCTGGAGGACGATGGGGAGCGCATGGTGGAGCTCGGGCACCCGGCCGTGGGGCCCATCCAGGTGCCCAGGCCCAGAGCCCCTCAATCCAGGGCTCCCGGGAAGCTGGGAGTGGGGGCGGGGAGACATGGCCCAGGTTGAGGACAGCAGGCAGGGCCAGCAGGGTGGGCGGTGGGCGGTGGAGTGACCAGGGTCCAAGGGCTCCATGGCTCTGTCCCAGGTCCACCAGGAGGCCCTGAAGATGGAGTGGCAGAACTTCCTGAACCTGTGCATCTGCCAGGAGAGCCAGCTGCAGCACGTGGAGGACTACCGCTGGGTGAGCAGGGGTGGGAGACGCGGCTGGGCCGCTCCCAGGGCCGGGCTGGTGCACAGAGGTGCCTGGAGAAGACACAGGACACTCGCATTGTGGGAGGCAAGGCACCTCAGGACAATGGCAGGGGACTCTGTGACCAGGCCTCAGAGGGAAGGCAATGTCACACCTGCAGGCTCTCCGCAGGGATCCCCAGGGAGTGAGAGGTGGATCTTATGAGTGAAAAAAGTGTTGCTCTTTTTATGTCTAAACCATAGATATACACGCGTGACGGGTACACAGCCTACCTGTGGTGTCAAAAGCTCACTGGGAAATTTAGAGAAAATGTCTAAAATAAACGCCTTCTTAGAAAAGACAATAAAAAGTGCTGAGAAGCATTGAATTACTCTACAACAGGAACTTTTCCTGGTAATTTTCACCCCAAATTGGAGAGAGACAAAAGCCAAGGCATTTCCCGTCCTTTTTCGGTGTAAACCACAGTGCCATGTCGCCCCCATCGGCAAGAACTCCCCAGCTGGGGTGTGTTTCTTTTTTAAAATATGTTTTTATTGATTTCAGAGAGGAAGGGAGAGGAAGAGAGGGAGAGAGAGAGAGAGAGACATCAATGATGAGAGAGAATCATTGATTGGCTGCGTCCTGAACGCCCCATGCACCCTTGACTAGAATTGAACCCAGAACCCTTCAGTCCGCAGGCCAACGCTCTAGCCACTGAGCCAGACCGGCTAGGGCTGGGGTGTTTCTTTAAAGCACATCCCCAGGCCCTGGCCAGGCAGCTCAGCTGGTTAGAGCCTCGTCCCGATACACCGAGGTTGTGGGCTGGATCCCTGGTCAGGGCACATGCAAGAGTCAACCCATGGATGCATCAATAAGTGGAACAACAAATCCATGTTTCTCTCAAGTCAATTAAAAAAAAAGGCATAAAAACATCATCCAAGTACATCCCCAGCTTCTCCATCCTGAGCACCCATCCTGGGCACCCACCCCGGGTCCCAGCCCAGGTCGCAGCCAGCAGCCCCCGGGGCTGGAGGGAGGCAGAGGCGGCGGCCTCCCCTGCGCAGGGATTCCGGCCAAAGCCGGGCTGAGAGAAATGAGGTTCCGTGAACCGTTAGGGCCGTGGGCAGAGCCCTCAGTTAAAACGCCCCTTGGCCCGGAAGAAGGGCCGGCGGTTCGGGATGAGCCCGTCGGCATGTAGCTGTTTTGTGGGGTTGGCAGGCGGCGGGTGCCCTGGGCTCTGCTTCACACCCACCAACCTCAGTTCCAGGAAGAGGCCGACTCGGTCAGCCAGACCCTGGCAAAGCTCAGCTCCAGCCTGGACACCCAGTACAGCCCTGCCCCTGGGGGGACCCCAGGCGCCCCCACAGAGCTGCTGCGTCAGCTGGAGGTGAGACAGCCCCACCAGCCCCGGCACCCCACTCCTGGGAATACGGCCTGCCTGTGTGTCTGGGCCTCACCCCTCCCGGGTGCCTATCCCACCCGAGCCCTGGTCTGGAGGGCAGGAGGAGGGGGTGCTCTAGCCAGGAGGGGTCACGCTAGTCACCAGCAAACTCTTCCCCTCCCTGGCCTCAGTTTCCTCACCTGTAACATGACAGGGCCTCCAGGACTGCTGAGCCCTCCCGCTCCCACGCTGAGGCCTGGATGGCTCTGGGTAGCCCCCCTGGCCCCCCGCCCACTCTGCCCAGCAGACCCCAGGGTCCAGGCCCCAGAGAGGGGCTCCTTTTACTTTGCTGATCTAGAGACCCTCTTCATGAAGGCCAGGTCCCTGGCTCTCTTGAGGGGCAGATTTGGGGGAGCCTGGCCTGAACCCCCACTGCTTGGGACCCCACAGGCAGAGGAGAAGAAGCTGGCCGTGGCCGAGAAGACCATCGGGGACCTGCAGCGGCGGAGCCGGGAGGTGGCCCCCCTGCCGCAGCGCAGAAACCCGCCCCAGCAGCCTCTGCAGGTGGACAGCATCTGTGACTGGGACACCGGAGAGGTACAGGCTCAGCCTGCCCCGCCCCCCCTACCCCTACCCACTCCCACCACCCCTGCCCGTCCCCAGCTCCTAGCCCCCCCACCTGCCCGTCCCCAGCTCCTACCCCATCTTGGCCTTCTCGGCCCGCCCCTGAGCCTAACTGAGCCCCTCCCCCTGCTCCCAGGTGCAGCTGCTGCGGGGTGAGCGGTACACGCTGATGGACAACACTGACCCGCACACCTGGGTGGTGCAGGGCGCGGGCGGGGAGACCCAGCGTGCCCCAGCCGCCTGCTTCTGCATCCCAGCTCCGGACCCTGCCGCTGTGACCAGGGCCTCCAAGTGGGTCTGCCTGGGGAGACACAGGGGCAGGGGCAGGGGCAGGGGCAGGCTGCGGGCCCGCACTGGCCCTGTGGGGTTTGAGGCCTTTGCCTGGCCTTCGCCTGGCCTGGCTCTGTGTGGGGGGAAGCGAGGGAGGAGGGGCACCCTTCTCTGATCTCCTCCTCCCTCCAGGCTGGCCGAGGAGCTGCAGGCCCTGAAGCAGAAACTGGCCACAGTCCAGAGCCGCCTGAAGGCCAGCGCTGCAGAGCCCTTCCGCCCTGGCCAGCAGGGTACTGAGGGCCGGCAGGGCGGGGGGCGGGGGTGCAGTGGTGGCCCCGGGTTGGGGAGGTTTGCTCTGGGGAGCCCACCTCCTGGTTGGCAAGTCCCTGGGGTAATCCCTCCCTCAGTGAGGCCCTGCCCACCCCCTTCCCGCCCTACCCCGCATGGGCCCCCTGTGGGCACTCAGGGAGGAGCCCCTCGGGCAGATGGGCAGAGGCAAGGCGGGCCCTGGGCCCTCACAGCCCCTGTGCCCCCAGCTCCGACTGGCCCGGCCACAGCTGACCCGCAGGCCCAGAAGCTCCTGACGCAGATGACCCGGCTGGACGGGGACCTGAGGCAGATGGAGCAGCAGGTGCTGGCCTGGGCCCGGGCCCCGCTGAGCCACGCGGCACCGCTGGACGACCTGGAGGGCCGCATGCGAAGCCACCAGGTGGGTGAGCATGGGCAGCGGGGTGAGAGGTGGCCCTGCCCTGGGGCTGCACAAACTACATCAGCCAAGTGCGGGGGCAGCCACGGGACCCAAGGGTGAGGAAGGGAATGCCCAGCCCAGGATTCACACGGACTGGGTCCCGCCCGGCTCCTTGCTGACCTCCTCTGTGACCCTGGGCAATTCCCTTAACCTCTCTGGGCTTGGTTTCCTCACCCCTGAAGGTACAATAATATGCAGCTCATCTGGTTGTTCAGAGGAGGGAGTGTAGTAAGGCCCGGGGAAGGTTCTAGAAGGCAGGGCCCCAAGTAAAGGCCCTGGGATGTGTCCTGGGCGGGGCCCCAGGCCAGTAAGAAAGCCTGGAGCATCTTGGGCTATCTCCTGGGAGGCAGGGAGTGGGGTGGAGGGAGCCTCCCCGGAGAGGGCAGAGTGTGTGAACAAGAGAATTGCTCTGGCCCTCGCTGGTTTGGACAGAGCATCAGCCTGGGGACTGAAGGGTCCTGGGTTCAATTCCAGTCAAGAGCTTGTGCCTGAGTTGTGGGCTCGATCCCCACTGGGGGGCGTGCAGGAGGCAGCCAATCAATGATTCTCATCATTGATGTTTCTGTCTACCTCTCCCTTCCTCTCTGAAATGAATAAAAATATATATACAAATAAAAAAAGAGCTGCTTGGAAGTGCTACCAGGGAGGGTCCTGTCCTGGCACTGGGGTGGGGGAGGCCAGGTTGGAGCGGGGAGAGTGGGGGTATGGCCTTCCACATACATTGTCTGGGTTTGGTTTTTCCATTTGGAATCGGGCTGCTCACATGGCTGTGTGACTTGGGACTTGACTGCACAGTGAACAGCGAGAGGGGGGAGGTGGCACCTGCTCGACGTGGCAGGAGGGCGGGTGAAAGCCACCTGCCCAGAGCACAGACCACTGCCCTGCCCACCCCAGGGCACAGCCCAGCAGCTGCAGAGTCTGGGAGCAGAGAAGGAGGCGGCGCAGCGGGAGTGTGAGGCCTTCCTGTCCGCGCGGCCGGTGGGCCCCGCCGCCCTGCACCTGCCCGTGGCCCTCAACAACGTCAAGAACAAGTACAGCGACGTGCAGTCTCTCTGCAACCTCTATGGGGAGAAGTGAGTGCTCTGGGGGCGAGGGGCGAGGGGCGAGGGGCAGGGACCCGACGGCTGGGCGGGGCAGCCGGGGTGGGCCAACGGGGTTGCCTGACCCTCGGCCTCCCCTGCGCAGAGCCAAGGCCGCCCTGGGCCTGGAGCGGCAGATCCAGGACGCGGACAGGGTCATCCGAGGCTTCGAGTCTGCGCTGGCACAGGAGGCCCCCTTGCCCGCTGGCCCGGGCGCCTTGCAGGAGAGGGTCAGCGAGCTGCAGGTGAGTGGTCACAGCCTGGACACGCTTTGGGGTGAGGTGGCAATCAGGATGGCCCACTGCCTGTGTCCCCTCCCCCCCCAGCGCCAGCGAAGGGAGCTGCTGGAGCAGCAGGCGTGCGTGCTGGGGCTGCACCGCGAGCTGAAGGCCACGGAGCACGCGTGCGGCGCGCTGCAGAACCACTTCCACGAGTTCTGCCAGGACCTGCCGCGCCAGCAGCGCCAGGTGCGGGCCCTCACCGACCGCTACCACGCTGTGGCCGACCAGCTGGACCTGCGGTGAGTGGCTGGGCCGGCGGGGCTCCAGGCACGCCCCACAGTGCGCAGCAGCTGCTGCTGATCCTGGGCTGGTGACTTCACCTCTCTGAGGCTCCGGTTCTTCATCTCCAAAATGGGGTAATAGCAGCCCCGCAGGTGGTGCCTGGCAGACTGTGGGGTCCATCTTTGCAGGCCCAGCTCCAGCACAGGGCCAGAGTCAGGGGGTCAGCATGGTGGTCACTCCGGCCTCCTCCGTGCCCCCCTTCCTGTCCCCAGAGGGCAGCTCTCACCTGCTCCGGCCTCGTCCTCCGCAGGGAGAAGACAGCGCAGGACGCGGGCCTCACCTACCAGCAGTTTAAAAACTGCAGGGACAACCTGAGCTCCTGGCTGGAGCACCTGCCCCCCAGTCAGGTGCGGCCCAGCGACGGGCCCAGCCAGATCGCCTACAAGCTGCAGGCGCAGAAGGTGAGGGGCGGGGCTGCCGGGGACCTGGGGGCAGGACAGACCCCTGCCCAGAGCTGGGGCCTCAAGCCACATCCACCTTCCTGGCAGCCTCTCCCACTGGGAGAGCCCCTTGGGGGGTGCCTGTGGCCTCCTGGTGGCTGGTGTCCTGAAGACGTAAAGCTCAGACCACAAAGGCTGTAGGCCATCACCACCCCCCACCCCCAAAATGCTCTGCTTTGCCCCCAGAAATGGCCAGTCCGTCGCTGTCTGGCCCAAGGTGGGCAGTGGGCTCTATGCCCCTGCATCACAACTCCGACTGCATCCTCAGCCTCCCAGTTGCCCTCCCATGCACTGGCCATGAGCCCGGGGCTGGGGGAATAGCCCGGGGCTGGGGGAATAGCCCGGGGCTGGAGGGGGGCAGCCTGGGGGGAACAGCCCGGGGCTGGGGAGGACAGCCTGGGGGGAATAGCCCGGGGCTGGGGGGACAGCCTGGGGGGAATAGCCCGGGGCTGGAGGGGGGACAGCCCGGGGAGGCCATCCCGGGGCTGGGGAGGACAGCCCAGGGGGCCATCCCAGGACTGGGGGGACAGCCCGGGGCTGGGCAGCTCGGGCGGGTGGGAGGCGGTGTCACAGGCCATGGTGCTGTAAGTGCTTGGTGGGGAAGCCAGTGCCCTGAGAGCCCACGGCAGGACATGTGCGGGTCAGGGCAAGTGGTCTGGAGGCCCGAGGAACAGGAGGGAGGGGTGAAATGTCCGAGCGAGGCCACGCAGGTCGGGGGTGGGGGTGGGGACAGGGCAGTTCCCCACAGAGCCCTCCTGCCCTGCCTCTGGCCTGGAGGCGTCTGGCTGGAGGGGAGTCCTGGGCCCGGTGCTAGCTGACCCCCCCGCTCACCTGTTCTGAGCAGAGGCTGCTGCGGGAGATCCGGGGCCGGGAGCGGGACAGGGCCGCGGCCTCCCGCCTCTCCCAGGACCTGCAGGAGGCGCTCCAGGTGAGTTCTCCTCCTGTTGGCCCCTCTTTATCCACCCGCCCCTCCCCTGCCAGTCCCTGCCGGCCCACCCCTGCTTCCCTCACTGACCGCAGCCTGTGCTCCCTCCTCCCTGCTCAGGACTATGCACTGCAGGCAGACACCTACCGCTGCTCCCTGGAGCCCACCCAGGCGGGGTCGGCCCCCAGGAGACCCCGAGTGGCTCCCCTGCAGGAGAGCATCCAGGCCCAGGTGAGGCAGGGTCCAGCGGGGCACCAGCTCTGTAGCCTCGGGCGGGAGCTGACCCGGCCTCTGGCCTCCCTTTGGCCTCCAGGAGAAGCAGCTGACAGAGGCCTACACGGAGGCGGTGGCCGTGCACCAGGAGCAGCTGCACCAGCTGGAGTTTGCCAGGAGGGTGCTGGAGAAGGTAGGGAGGCCCGCTCCGTCCCCGCGAGGGAGCCTGGCCAGCTGTTGGCCCAGGCGTCTTCCTGTCCCCTCTCCCCGCCTCCTCAGGCTGGGGTTCCACCTCCCCCAGGTGTCCCGCCAGCAGCTCTTCCAGGCTGGGCCCCATCTCCGAGGAAGGTCCTGGAGGTGTCATTCAGGGGCTCGCAGCTCAGCCACTGGGCGGCCCCCCAGTGGGAACAGGAGAAAAATGCCCCCGGTCCTCAGCCTTAGGTGCCAGCAGTGGGCAAGAGGCCCCCTGGGTCCCTTCTCCATCACTCTTGGTGACTGGCCGAGGGACTTGCCAGCTTTTCCTCCCCAGAGGGGTAACCCAGCATCCCCCAAGGGGTGTGGACCCATTTCTGGGAGCCCGGATGGAAGGAAAACGGGGAAAGTTTGGGAGGGAACAGGTTTCCGTACAAACTTGGCCCGGACCCTGCCTCGCATCCTGCCGTCCTGGGCTGGACGGGTCCTCTCAAACCCTGCATCCCAGCACCCCAGGTCTCAGCGCCACCTCCCAGACCCTCCGGGGGAGGATGCCTCAGGAAGCAGGAGGGTCTCTGACCCTCCACAGCGCTCTCCCCTTCTTCCCTCTGCAGAAGGAGCTGAGTGAGGACATCCGGGTGGCCCACGGTGCACGGCAGGGCTCTGAGGGCCCAGCCCAAGCGGGCAGGGAGGCAGAGGCCCTGAAGGTGCAGCTGGAGGAGGAGAGGAGACGGGTGGCCCAGGTGCAGCGCGAGCTGCAGGGGCAGAGGGACCAGCTGCTGCAGCTGCGGACCCAGCGGCCCTTGGAGAGGCTGGAGGAGAAGGAAGTGGTGGAGTTTTACCGGGACCCCCAGCTGGAGAGCAGCCTGTCCCGGCTGAAGTCCCAGGTGGAGGACGAGGGCAGGAAGCGGGCCGGCCTGCAGGCAGACCTGGAGGTGGCGGCCCAGAGGGTCGTCCAGCTGGAGAGCAAGAGGAAGGCCATGCAGCCTCACCTGCTGACCAAGGAGGTGACCCAGATCGAGAAGGACCCGGGTCTGGACAGCCAGGCGGCCCAGCTCAGCGGTGAGATCCAGCACCTGGGGGCCGAGAACGCCGCTGTCTCCGCCCGGCTGGAGAAGCTCAAGGGGGAGCTGCTGGCCCTGGAGCAGCAGGAGGCGCGGGTGATGGAGAAGGTGGTGGTGAAGGAAGTGGTCAAGGTGGAGAAGGACCTGGAGATGGTCAAGGCAGCCCGGGCCCTGAGGCTGCAGATGGAGGAGGACGCTGCGCAGAGGAAGAGGGCGGAGCAGGCCGTGGCCGAGCTGCAGGCGCGCATCGGGGACCTGGAGCGGGCCATCAGCAGCGTGCAGCCCAAGGTGATCGTGAAGGAGGCCAAGAAGGTGGAGCAGGACCCAGGCCTTGTCAAGGAGGCGGCCAGGCTGCGGAGCCTCCTGGAGGGGGAGAGGAGTCAGAACGCGGCGCTGGCCAAGGAGCTGAAGGAGCTGCAGGCCAAGTACCGCGCGGCGGAGAAGCAGAAGCCCAAAGTGGAGCTCCAGGAGCGCGTCCGCGAGATCTTCCAGGTGGACCCGGAGACGGAGCGCGAGATCACGCGGCTCCGGGCCGAGCTGCAGGAGACGGCCAGCAAGCGGAGCGGCGTGGAGAAGGAGGTGGAGCGGCTGCTGCCCGACCTGGCCGTGCTCCGGGCCCAGAAGCCCCGGGTGGAGTACAAGGAGGTGACGCAGGAGGTGGTCAAGCACGAGAGGAGCCCCGAGGTGCTGCGGGAGGTGGACCGCCTGAAGGCTCAGCTCAATGAGCTGGTCAACACCAGCGGGCGGGCCCAGGAGCAGCGCATCCGGCTGCAGGGTGAGCGCGACGAGTGGAGGCGGGAGCGGTCCAAGGTGGAGACCAAGACGGTGAGCAAGGAGGTGGTGCGGCACGAGAAGGACCCGGTGCTGGAGAAGGAGGCCGAGCGGCTCCGCCAGGAGGTGCGGGAGGCGGCGCAGAAGCGGCGGGCAGCCGAGGACCTGGTGTACGAGCTGCAGAACAAGTACCTGCTGCTGGAGAGGAGGCGGCCCGAGGAGAAGGTGGTGGTGCAGGAGGTGGTGGTCACCCAGAAGGACCCCAAGCTCCACGAGGACCACAGCCGGCTGAGCCGGAGCCTGGACGAGGAGGTGGGCCGGCGGCGGCAGCTGGAGCGGGAGGTGCAGCAGCTGCGGGCCGGCGTGGAGGAGCAGGAGGGCCTGCTCAGCTTCCAGGAGGACCGGCACAAGAAGCTGGCTGTGGAGAAGGAGCTGCGGCAGCTGAGCCTGCGGATCCAGGAGCTGGAGCAGCGGCCTCCCGCCGTGCAGGAGAAGATCATCATGGAGGAGGTGGTGCAGCTGGAGAAGGACCCGGCTCTGGAGGAGTCCGCGGGCGCCCTGCGCCAGGACCTGGACCAGGAGAAGACCCGGGTGGCCGAGCTGCACCGGGAGTGCAAGCACCTGCAGGTCCAGGTGGACGTCCTCCAGAAGACCAAGTCGCAGGAGAAGACCATCTACAAGGAGGTGATCCGGGTGGAGAAGGACCGGGTGCTGGAGGGCGAGCGGTCCCGCGTGTGGGAGATGCTCAGCCGGGAGCGCGCGGGCCGGAAGAGCCGGGAGGAGGCGGTGCAGCGCCTCCGGGAGCGGATGGACAGGGCCGAGGCGCTGAGCAGGACCTGGGCCCGGGAGGAGGCCGAGCTCCAGAAGGCCCGGGCCCAGGCGAGCCAGGGGTGCCGGCAGCTGCAGCAGGAGCTGCGCGAGCTGGAGCGGCAGAAGCAGCAGAAAGTGCTGCAGCTGCAGGAGGAGGCGAAGCTGCTCAGCCAGCGGTCGGAGGGCGAGCGGCAGCGGGCCGCCCAGCAGGCCCAGGAGCTGGCGCAGCTCAAGGCGGCCATCCTCCAGGAGAAGGACCAGATCTACACGAAGGAGAGGACCCTCCGGGACCTCCACAGCAGGGTGAGCCGGGAGGAGCTCGGCCAGGAGACCCAGACGCGGGAGACCAACCTTTCCACCAAGATCTGCATCTTGGAACCCGAGACAGGCAAGGACCTGTCCCCGTACGAGGCCTACAAGAGGGGCATCATTGACCGCGGCCAGTACCTCCAGCTGCAGGAGCTCGAGTGCGACTGGGAGGAGGTCACCACCTCGGGCCCCTCGGGGGAGGAGTCGGTGCTCCTGGACCGCAAGAGCGGGAAGCAGTACTCCATCGAGACGGCCCTGCGGTGCCGGCGCATCTCCAAGGAGGAGTACCACCTGTACCGGGACGGCAGCCTCGCCATCTCCGAGTTCGCCCTGCTCGTGGCCGGGGAGACCAAGCCCTGCCCCTCGCTCTCCATCGGCTCCATCATCTCCAAGTCCCCGCTCACCTCCCCAGGCCACCAGACCACCGGTTTCTTCTCCCCCGGCTTCTCCCTCGGGCTTGGCGACGACAGCTTCCCCATTGCCGGCGTCTACGACACCACCACCGACAACAAGTGCACCATCAAGACGGCCATGGCCAAGAACATGCTGGACCCCATCACCGGGCAGAAGCTGCTGGAGGCCCAGGCGGCCACGGGGGGCATCGTGGACCTCCTCAGCCGCGAGCGCTACTCCGTGCACAAGGCCATGGAGAGGGGGCTCGTGGAGAACACCTCGACGCAGCGCCTGCTCAACGCCCAGAAGGCCTTCACCGGCATCGAGGACCCGGTCACCAAGAAGAGGCTGTCGGTGGGCGAGGCCGTCCAGAAGGGCTGGATGCCCCGGGAGAGCGTGTTCCCGCACCTGCTGGTGCAGCACCTGACCGGGGGGCTCATCGACCCCAAGAGGACGGGCCGCATCCCCGTCCCGCAGGCCGTGCTGTCCGGCATGATCAGCGAAGAGCTGGCCCAGCTCCTGCAGGACGAGGCCAGCTACGAGAAGGATCTCACCGACCCCATCTCCAAGGAGCGGCTGAGCTACAAGGAGGCCATGGGGCGCTGCCGGAAAGACCCCCTGAGCGGCCTGCTGCTCCTGCCCGCGGCGCTGGAGGGGTACCGCTGCTACCGCTCTGCCTCCCCCTGTGGGCCGAACGCGCTGCGCTGATGCAGCTGTCATGGGAGCGTATATGGGGGCGGGGGGGCGGGGGGGAGGCTGCAGGCACCCCTGGCCCCGGCGCAGCCTACCCCAGGGGGTGGGTCTTCCCTCTGTCTGGTCCCTGTTCTGTTACTCAGGTTCACGGTGTTGGGCTCCCTCCCCCGACTTGGTGCCCAGTCCATGCCCAGGCCCGGAGATCAGCAGATCTGTTCCTCCCCACCCAGTACTTGCAATAAACCAATCCTCCCAGCGTCTCGTTCACCTTTGGGAGTGCAGAGTGGACCTGTCTGGGGATGAGTCCTTCCCACGTGGGGGGTGGGCATGCCCACTGGGTCCTAGGACACGGGGGGAGGGGGCCATGACTCTGGGAGGGACGGGCTGGCGGGCCATGGAAGGAGGTCGCAGACGGGCAAGTCCCTGCTGGGCCCCAGCAGAGAAACACGGGACACTCAGAGCATCACTTTTATTTCCTGCTCTTCAGCCCAGAAGCAAACAAACGTACGCACATCCTAGGTGACAACTCCTTAGAACAGCCACACACACTGGGACCAGGAAGTGTCCCCTCCCCACACCCGCCTTCCTGTTTAGCTTGGGATTCAACTCTTCCCCCAAACATGTGAAATCCCGACAGACCAGCAGAGGGCACCCTTCCCCTCCGGGTCTGGCCCTGCGGCCGAGGGCGAGGCAGGTGAAGGGCGGAGCGCCTTGCCCACAGCAGCATTGGCAGCACAGGCTTCCTGCTTTCCTTGACCTGCTGCCCCAGTGGCCAGGAGACCCAGGGCCCAACATACCCCCTCGCACCCGGAGCCTCTGTGCCCCCGTCTTGAAACGGCACCGTCGAACCCAACAAACAACACAGGAACTCGCTAACTTGTTGGCGGGACGAACCCAAACTCAGCCCTCTGGCAGCTGATGCAAATTCCTTAGAGCTCTGCCCCCTCCCCAGACACGCCCCCTGCGGGGGAAGCCGGTGAGGAGGCAGCGGGGGCGGCCTCGCGCATCCTCAGCGGCAGAAGCGCTCCAGCACACACTGGTGGGGGGCCCGGGAGGTCTCCACGGATGCGAAGTACGGGTGGGCAAGGGCGCCCTTGGCCGAGATCCGCCGGCTAGGGTCGTACTGCAGAAGTTGCTGTGAAGGGAGGAGGAGGAGGAAAGAGACTGGGCCTGGGCGTGCCAGGGTGGGCAGAGGAATTACCCCCCAGCCCCAGGCTGCAAGGCCCCAAGCCCCCAAAGGGCTGCCTTCAGACCCAGAACTGCACAAAGCCACCTCCTCCCGGCTCCCGAGCCAGCTCTGGACACTCCCGGGATGTGGAGACCAAGTCTCAGTGCTGGTCCAGCCCTGCTGAGTCAGCCGCCCCTCTGGGCTGCGGTTCCCCGGCCCCAGCCCGCTGTAGCTGAGACAGACTTCCCTCTGTGCACCAGCAAGTGGGGGCCACCCTGCCGGCGAGGCAGGAACCCCAGACCCTCTTCCCAGCCAGGCGGGGGGAGGACCCACTGCCTGGGAGCGGGAGCAGCCAGGACAGCGTGCGAAGAGCTGGGTGGCAGCCTGTGCGGTGCTGCTGGCCCTGGGCTGGGGCACACACACGCTCTGGAAAGTGGGACACGTGGCTGGATGATGGGAGCAGGGCCCCGCCTGCCTCCGGCCCAACACCGATGGGAGGGAAAAAGGTGCCCCTGAGCCCTTGTGGGCAAGAACGGGCCGGCTCTGCTCAGGCCTCGGGGCAGTCTGGCCCGGCCAGCCCGAGGGACCAGGATGGTGCAACAGGAGGGGTGAGTGAGGACGTGGCAGGGGCCCAGGCCGCAGGCACAGCCTCGCGTGGGAGTGACCACTGTGGAAGGCACGGTGGGGAACAGGCGCAGGAGGGGTGGCCCCTGCCTGGAAAAGCTCACGGCGGAGATGGGAAAACGACCAAGAACACGAGGTAACTTAGGGAAAAAGGGCCAGGATCACTGCGAAAGCCCCACAAAACCAACCAGGAGAGACGTGTTAGAAGGCACGGTGAACACGGGACTTTTCCCGGGTGCAAAGCGTCTCCAGGTGGAACAATCATTACCCACAGGGCCAGGGCCAGGGCCAGGGCCAGCCAGGGCGGGCAGGGGTCAGAAAGGAGGCCAGCCGGGACTCGGGAGGAGCCAGGGTTACCCGAGACACCGGCGAACAAGAGGGACACTTGGGGGAGCAGCAGCTGCCGCGGGCGGCCTCTCTGGCCCTCCCGCCACCCCCCCCGCCCCCCCCCCCACCCCCGTACCCACCTGGAGCAGGTCCTTGCCCTGTGGCTCCAGATTGGGCACAACCTCCTGCAGCTCCTTCCTGGACCACTTGGGGAAGCTGCCCTTGTAGTCGGGCAGCTGGGTGACGCCCGGCCACGTGGCTTCGCTGGGTGTCCCCAGGGTCCGAAAGATGCGAAAGAGCTGGTCGATCTCAGAGTCTCCAGGAAACAGAGCTTTGCAGGTCACCTGAAGCGGGAAGGGGCGAGGTGTGGGGTCCACCCCCGTATCACTCGGAACCCAATCCCAGGTAAGAGGCCAGAGCAGCTGTGCTAAGACCCTGGCCTTTCGAGGGTAAGGCCCCAGTCCCCAGCCAGTCCCTAAATCCGCCTCCAACAGGTGACGCAGGCCCCCCACCCCACCCCATGTCCGTAGGCCCTCCCTGTGGCCACGTCTGCCCACTCTCTACCATCTCTGCAAAAATGCACCCAATGCTCCAGATGTCCACAGCTGTCGAATAGAACTTGCTGCCCAAGAGGATCTCGGGGGCACGATACCAGAGCGTCACCACCTGCGGGGACAAGGCAATGGGGTCAGGGTAGCTGAGGGCACCGGGGACTTCCCTTCAGCGGCCCTTCTCTGCCCACGGCCCCACGGCACCTCGTGGGTGTAGGTGCGCAGGGGCACCCCGAAGGCCCGCGCCAGCCCGAAGTCCGCCAGCTTGATGGCGCCCAGCTCGTTGATGAGCAGGTTCTGGGGCTTCAGGTCCCGGTGGATGACCCGATGCGAGTGACAGAAATTCACCCCCTGCAGCAGCTGGAAGAGGTAACTCTGGAACGGGGAGCAGGGAGGCCAGAGGGGCTGGCTGAGCGGAAGCGGGGCTGGCTGCTGGGCGGGGGGCCCGCCGGTCTCCCCCAGCTACCTTGACTAAGTGCACGGGGAGCTCGGACACCGGGGTGGCGTCCATGAACTTCTTGAGGTCCTGGCTGAGGAACTCGAACACCAGGTACAGCTTCTTCTCGCTGTGCACCACGTCCAGCAGCCTGGGGGCGGGAGGAGGGGAGGGGGCGCCGGTCAGGACACGGCTCCCAGGAGGGGGGGGACAGGCCCAGCTCCCCTGCTTCCTGCCCCCCTCACCTGACGATGTTGGGGTGCTTAAGCTCTTTGAGCAGGGAGATCTCCCGGATGGCGGTGCTTGGGACCCCCTCGGTCTCCCTGCAGGAAAGGAGGGCACGGCGGTGGAGGCAGGGAGCCAACAAGGGTGCTCCTGCCCCGGGGGGTCGCCGTGTTCCTTATTCCGGAAGGATGGCGCCCCTCAGCGATGGGGCCTACGCTCCCAGGGCCGGGCCGAGCCTGGGGGTGAGGACCAGGGAGGCTGGCCTGCGTGGCCGCCCCGGGGTCACTGGGCAGCAGCGGGAAAGGGGGGCGCGGAACCTGAGGTGAGAGATGGGCGGGAGCCCGGCCCGGGGGTCACCGGGGTGTCCGGGCGCCAGCACTCACAGATCCAGCCTGATCTTCTTGAGGGCCACGAGCTGCCCCGTCTCCTTGTTCTTGGCCTTATACACCACCCCATAGGTGCCCTCGCCGATCTTCTCCACCTTCTGGAAGGCGTCCATGCCCGCAGCTGCCGGGGACAAGGCGCCCCGCTGTGCGCTGGGCCTCGCGGGGCCCTGCCCGCAGCCTCCGGCCCAGGCCCTGCTCCCCGCGCCCCTGGCCACAGGCCGCCCGGGCTCGGCCCGCCCCCCCTCCGGACCCGGGTGTGAAGTGGGGCAGCCCCTCGCCCAGCCCACGTGCCCCCAGGCAGGCGCCCGGCTACGGGGCGCGGCAGGGCCCAAACCTCCCCGCCTCAGCCCGGCCAGGCCCGGCCCCGGGGGCTCGCAGCGGCCAGCGGGGGGCCGGTGGGGGGGATGGAGGGGAGGAGAGGGCAGCCAGGGCAGCTCGGGGCAGGGTCAGGGGTTCGAGGGTTCCTGGAGCAGCGGCCCCGCCCTAGGCCGCACCACCGGGGCGAAGGCCCGGGCCCCCCGTTTGCGGTCGCTCGGCCTCCTCGAGGCCAGAACCTCGGCGGGGCGGGCCCCCACCTGGGCCGGCGCCCCAGCCCCGTCCCCTCAGGCCCGCCGGACTCCCCGCGCGCGGCTGCGCCCCCCGCCCGCGCCCC
This sequence comes from Corynorhinus townsendii, assembly GCA_026230045.1. Taxonomy (NCBI): domain Eukaryota; kingdom Metazoa; phylum Chordata; class Mammalia; order Chiroptera; family Vespertilionidae; genus Corynorhinus; species Corynorhinus townsendii. The sequence goes on from JAPDVU010000009.1 coordinate 3,130,514, forward strand.
GGCGCCCCCTCCCGGCGCCGCACCACGTGGCTGAGTCGGGCGTGTTTATTCGCGAGGACGCGGCGGGGACAGGGCGAGGCCTCGGGGCCTCCGCGGGCTCTGGCTTCGGGGACAGCCCCTCTTCTCTGCGGCTCCGGGACAGGCCGCGCGGGGCCTTCTCCGTGCGGTCCCGGGAGCGGGCGGCGAGGGTCCCCGGAGCCGCAGTCCTACGGGCCGGCGTCCCTCTCCCGCAGGTACAGCCTCTGCTCCCGGACGGCCTGTTCCAGCCGCGGAAGGTGCAGTCCCTCCACGCACGTCAGCACGCGGGCCTTCACCACCGGGCCGCCTGCAAGACAGACAGCGCGCTCAGCGGACGTCTCCCTCCGCTCGGCCCCGAGCCCCCAGCCGGGACGGAGGTTGGACGGGCACACGCGGCGCTGGGGAGGGGGCCCTGAGGCCCGTGCGTTGTGGGCGCACGCCTGGAACTCGGGGATCGCCCGAAAGTTCCACTTCTCCAGGGAAGATGGCCAGAGAGACGCACCCTCCACCTCCCTCCCTCTCATCTTAGTCCCTGCCACCTCCTCTGTGGTCCCCAGGGCGGGGGCTGAGGAGGGGGGGTGTCTCATCGCCATCCAGTTCCGTCTGTACCAAGGGAAGGGCATCCTGAGGCCCACGGTCTGGCATTGGAAATCAGGGCAATGGGCACCCCGAATGCAATGGGGGGGGGTGTTCCTTACAGGGGTGAGCCATCCCACCCTGGGCCGGGGAACGGGCTCCTAGCAGATGCCTGGGGACCCGCCGGAAAGGCTGGTCACTGTTCCAGTGGCGGCAGCAGCGGCCGGAAAAGGGCCTCCGGGGCGGGCCCTGCTCCTTGGCTCTTCCCTTTCTTTCTGTCATGTCCTCGCTGTGCCCCCGGCCGATCAGAGTCCGCTCAGTGTTCTAGAACACTCCTGCTTCCTCTGATGCGGGTCCGAGAGAGGCTCTGGGTTAGGCAACGTCTTTCTGGCCGTCCTCGGGCCCAGGCCCCTTTATGGGCTGAACACGGCCGGGGCAGAAGGCAGAGTGCCGGGCGGCCCGGGTGCCAGACTTCAACGGGGAAGATGAACTCGTGCGGAGCACGAGGTCGCCTGCGGTCACTGGCTCGTTGGCCCCAGTGCCCGGCTGCAGAGACCGCACGGCCGGAGTGACGACCCCTGGGTCTCCCCGCCGGCGTAGACGGCTGACGCGCAGCCCTCCTTGGGAAGCGCTGGCCAGCTGCCCTGACCCGCAGGTGAAGGATGGTAGCGACCACACGTGGGTAAAAAAAATTGCTGTGTAATATTTTGACCTTGCTGATTTGGGTTCTGTACTCATTTAAAAGTTATTTTGGTTTTCTGAGCTTACGTGTGATTGAATACTCCGTTGATGACTGTTTGAATATCTCATTGATTGTGATCTCACTGGTCATTGAAGCACATTCCTCTGGGACCCAGGACAGATAGCGATCCTAAATCGTCTCAGCAGCCACAGAGAACTGAGTTGACTGAGACAACTTAGTTATCTCAGTGATCTCAGAATCTGGACAGCACAATTATTCTAAAATTGCCCAGGCGGTCCCAGATAAGGCGTTTCTGTTGATTCAGTGATTCCTAGATACTTTAGATAACTGAGTTGCTCAAATTCTGCTTCTGTAAAAATGCTTTTTCGCGAAACAGGTTCCTCAATCCAGAACCAAAGATGTAATCGATACTTTTGTGATATTCTGCATGTAAGCCAGAGGTGGTGAGCTGTTCGGTGCTGTGAGGTCTGGAGCGCTTTTGCTCCCTCCTATGCCGCCGGCTTTTAATAAATGACTCCATAATTCGACCTTTCTTAAGGCGTCCTTTGTAAGATGGGGGTTACATCACAACAGATCAAGACCCCAGAGCGAGGAGGAGGGACAGGTGGCCAGAGCAGCTGAGGTGCACGGGACTGAGGTGTGAGCAGGAGACGAGGGAGGGGCGTAGGGAGGCCAGAGCTTCCCTCAGGAAGTTTGACTGTGAAGGGAAAGAGGGTCCCAGCTGGGCAGGCACAGAGAGCAACTGACAGTGTTATTATTATCGTCATCATTATTGTTATTACTGAGGCAGGGAGGGCAGCGCAGGGAACAGAGGCCTCAAGCTCTGCCCTCCCCTTCTCCTGGGCTGCAACATCGCAGACATGACCTGCACTGCCCACCTGTCCCACCGCTTCCCCCTCCTCGATGGCCTGTGATTGAGAGGAAAAAAGAAAAAAGGAAGAAACTGATGTCTGGAGAGGAGGGACAAGGACCAGGGGCACAGGCAGTGGCCCTACCAGCGTCAGAAGCAGAGGACCACCCTATGCCCCCTTGCCCACGTTTAATAAAAACCTTCCTCCCAGACCCCACAGGCACGGTGGTTCTCCGAGGCCGCCTGCTCTCACTTCTCGGTGGGCACTGTGCTTCGCTAAATCTTTCTGTCGTGCCCCTGAATTCCTTCTCGGGCCCTGACAAGGACGGGATGGGGCTGAGGCCGCCCTCGGCCGCCCGGTATCATTGCCCATTATGATCACTACTTTAACATGGAAGAGGCTCCGGGGCTTTAAACACTGGGCGGGAAGCAGCTGTGGGAACAGGTGAAGGGTCCGGCGGCCCGGGCAGCGTCCCTGCGGAGGGCAGGCCAGGACCACGGCGCCGGGCAGCGCCTCGGCCAGGGGACCTGCTGGAGGGAAGGCGCTTCGGACGGCCGTGGATGCATGTGATTTTGGGAGGATGGACGGCTGCTGTGGCCCCAGTTTCTCCGGGGATGGAAGAGGTGAGGGAGTCCGCGGAAAGGGGCAGGGGAGGTGATGAAGTCGGTGTACTGCGTAACTGCCCGCCTGAAACAGCCGTGCGGGTTGTGGGACAGGCACTGATCGGGACGCGGGAGGTTCTAGGCAGCGTGGAGGACCCCGTGACACGAGGGACCTTGCAGTCTCTGTGCTAGGAATCCCAGGCCCCAGGCGCTGCGTGACCTTGGCCCTCCCCAGCGGGGTGGGACCGAGAGGGCGGGGGCCTGGGTTGAATCAGGCGGGAGGGAGAGGAGGCGAGGCCAGGAATGTAGCTGAAATGATTGTAGCTGAAGTGACAGTGAGGTGCACGGGAGGGGAGGAAAGCGAACAGGAAAGGGAGGAGTCCCCAGTCCCCGGGGCGGACGGGGGAGGGCAGAGAGAGATGAGCGTGGATGAGCTGTTTCAGGTGGCAGAGGTGGCGCCACGCTGGGAGGAGCCGTGGGTGTCAGGCAGACGGGTCACGGGGCAGAACTGGTACGGGGGAGCCAGCAGAATGTGGGCCCGCCTCTGCGGTGTGTGGGGCCGGGGACGCTGACCAGGCCTCCCTGCGGGAGGGAGGGGGGGGAACTGCAGCCCGGGAACAAGCCAGGGGTCAGGCGGTCCTGGAGGACCAGACAGGAGGGCCTGTGGAGGGGGACCAGGCGTCAGCTGGAATAAACCAGAAGGGCGGCACTTATGGGGGTTTCTAGAAAGATCTAAGGCAGCCCCGTTCTGTAGGCAAGTCGCCTTCAGCATGGTGACTCTAATAGGGACCCTGGAGCTGAGCGGGGAGAGGCTGCGCCCCAATCCCTTAGCGCCCGAACAGGACAGGAAGCCCTGGAGGGCCTCTGGAGGGTGCCCAAGGAGGGTGACACAGCCAGCGAGTTTCAAAACGGAGCTGGCATTTCTTCACCTTTCCCATCGCCTCCGCAGGCTCTCTGTGTAAACATGTCGGGCAGGTGATGGTATGCAGCCTCTTGTTGGTCCTCAGAACCACCCACCCGGTCACGGGGCACGCCTGGCGCCTGGTGACCTTTGTGTCGCCACAGGACTTCGGACCTGGCCGGGGTCAGCCACGCCGTGCCCCCTCTGCCCAGGCTGGGGGTGGGGTGGCCGCTTCCATGCTCAGCCCACGCTCGGCCTACACTCTGCCTCTACCTCCTCCTCCTCAAGTTTCTTTCCTGCATCAGTTGCGAATGATGAGCGTGCATGACTTAGAATCAACCAGTGAATGCATAAGTAAGAGGAACAACTCGATGTTTCTCTCTCTCGCCCTCTCTCTCTGTCTCATACATATATATATATATATATATATTCAATTAAATTTTTTAAAAACAAGGTTAGAAAAATACAGGTTGTAACGTACTCAGTAAACTAGTGACAGGCTGGAAGACTGATGCCTGAGCTGAGGGCTGATAGCCCAGGCTCAGCTTCTCCCTTTTGGGCACAGTTCGGAGTGTTAATGGTCGGATGGACGGGCAGGCCCAGGTCCTGCGCTACCACATTCCCCACACGCTTTCGCCTGACGAGTCCAGCAGCCGGAGACAGGCTCGGGGCTTCCAAAGAGGCGACTTTCAAATGCAATGCTTTCTCCTGCGTTTAGTCACCGTGCTGGCCTCTAAAGAGCGTTCCCTCACCAATCATGTGGTTTCCCGCAAGCACGATCCAAACAGAAAAAGGCCGATCGTGCGAGCGGAGAAGGCCGCAGGGTGAGGAAGGCAGCCAGGAGGAAACAGCCAGCCAGGCCCAGACTCCACTAGATTCTACAACAGGGGACCAGTTCGCCAATAAGCGGCATTATTTTCATAAAAAGAAAGAAAAACGGAGGACAGAACTGTTAGGGATGAACAGAGACTTGGGATATGTCAGTCGTCGGCAAACTGCTCTGTTGACTAATGAGTTTGCCGACCTCTGGACTGGACTAAATGTTACCGTGTGGTTGAAAGCTGTGAGGATTAGGCAACTGTGGCATCCTGTGTGCAAAGAGGTAAAGGGTCGTACATGACAGTGGTCGGCAAACTCATTAGTCAACAGAGCGGCAAACCGCGGCTCGCGAGCCCGCGCCACGGTTTGCCGACCACTGGGAACGTGATCCGAGTGCAACGTGTGAACGCCAGGGCCTGATCTGAGCCGCCAGTTGTAAGCACTCGGCTTGTCTGTCTGTGTGTGAGGCAGCGAGGGGGCGTGACCTGGACGAGGGATGAGGTTACGTGAAGAAATGCTGTGTTTGGTGGGGTGTGATTGTGGTGGTGGGAGAGACATCATGAGGTATTTATGAGACGATGCCCTATGTTTGCTTTAAGATACACCAGGGCTACAACATCACCTCGGATGGCTGCGTAATATTCTGCCGGTCAATGCACCATACTTGCTTTAACCGATAATCAACGTGCAGTCTACTTATAAGAGCAAAGAATTACAACAATACGCATGTCCAAGGGTCACGTGAATTAGGTCACACATCTAATCTGTAAAATATTATGTAGCCATTAAACACTACGCCTAGAAAAATCTGAAGACTCGGGGAAATGCTTAGGATATAATGTGAAGCCAAAATAACCAGATCCAACATCGTATGGCATCGAACATGTGAAGGGAAATGGCCCGGGACAGCCACCTGGGAGGCAAAGGATGGGAGCGCCTGAGTTTTAGAGAGCAGCCTTCAACTCTGGAAGCCAAGATTCTTTCAGGCTGCTTTTCTTCCTCCCCTTGTGTCCTATTTCTCTCTTTTTTTAAAAGTTTTTTTTAAAAAATCTATTTTTATTGATTTCAGAGAGGAAGGGAGAGGGGGAGAGAGAGCGAGAGAAACATCAATGATGAGAGAGACTCATTAATCAGCTGCCTCCTGCACGCCCCCTACTGGGGACCAAACCCACAACCCAGGCATGTGCCCTTGACCGGAATCGAACCCAGGACCCTTCAGTCCGCAGGCTGACGCTCAGTCCACTGAGCCACACCGGCCAGGGCTGTCCTCTTTCTCTTACCCTGACTTGGGGATGGTTAGTCCAGCCCCGCCCTCTCGGGCCTTGGTTTTCTCATCTATGAACTAGCAATAAGAAGACTCAGGTTAAGGGCCGGAGGCAGATTCAAAAGATTTAAGCACACCTGGACGCGGGGGCCTTCCGAAACGAAGGGTCTCTGTCCACTCCTTCCCAGCACCCTGTGGCAGCCCGGCTCCGAGCCCACTCACATGTTTCCCATGAGCCCTTGCACTTGTGGGATGATCTGGGAGGAATGCGATCCCCAGGGAGGGACACTGTTGGGCCAGAAACCAGGCCCAGTCCCGCCCGAGTCACCGCCCAGGAGCCAGAGTGCAAAAGCGCGTGTGAGCCCCGGCTTACCCTTCTGCTGCTCCAGCTCCCCCAGGACGAGGTACAGGGAGCCCACCTGGGCCTGGAGCGGCTCCACCAGCTTGGTGCAGACGAGGACCTGGTGCCGCTCAGCTCCGTGCTGAGCTGTCAGCGTCGCTCGGGACTCGGTCATGTCGTAGAGGCTCAACCTGGAAGTCCAGGAAAGTGCGATCATTTCTCTCCTCACACACAACCGCCACGGGGCTTGGAGCGTAACAGGTTTGGGGAGGGAAAACGGCCAGGCTTTGATTTTGACAGACAAAATAAAAATGGCAGCAACACATCAGAACAACTGGTGCGGTATAAGTTACCTGCATCAAAAGACACTTGTCCAACGAGTCTGGACAAAAACACACACTTGGTGTAACCACCACCCCCGGCAAGATTTAGTACGTTTCCGTCACCCCGAAGTTCCCTGAGTCTTATCGACAAGAGCCAGCACTAACTCGCCAAAACGTGTGACCCAGGCCCCCGGAAGCAGATCCTCCAGGTCCCGTCCAGCCTTCAGGGGTTGGCCCAGCTAAGCTACTCCCAAGTCCCTGACCCACAGCAGCTATAAGATAATAGCTTTTGTTCTGCATTATTGTGGTGTGTGTTTTTGTTCCTTTTTGCTTCTGGTTTGTGTGTGTTTTTTCTTTGAGAGGGAAAGACAGAGAGAAACACTGATGTGGTTGCCTCCCGCACGAGCCCTGACCAGGGCCCCGGCCAGGGAGGAGCCTGCAACCGAGGTACGTTCCCCTGACCGGAATCAACCCCGGGACCCTCTGGTCCGCAGGCCTGTGCTCTACCCGCTGAGCCACACTGGCCGGGCTGTGGTGTTTTCTTTACGAGAAAGAAGAAGGGAGAGGGAGAGAGAAAGAGAAACATCAATGCGAGAGAGGAACATCCATGAGTCGATTGCCTCCCTTCTGTGCCCCTACCAGAGACTGAACCCGAAACCTGGGTACCTGCCTGAGACCCTTTGCTGCATGAGATGCCACACAGGCCAGGGCAGAAACCACAAGCTTTCACTCTCCTTTTAAGCCACTAAATTTGGGGGTAATTTGTTACATGGCAATAAAATGACTGCCTCATAGTATACCTGCATGTACACGTGTGTAACATAGTGTGTATACATACCCACCCACATACACACACACACACATACATACATGAAAAAGCGTGTAAAGCAATCACCATGAGCAGTGGTTGTTCAGGCAGTGGGATCACAGGTGATGTTTGCTTGCTTTCTTTACACCTTTATGAATTGTCTACATTTCTTTTTACAATGAATGCATATTAAGTTTTTCATCATTTTTAATCAGACAAAATGATGACTATTTTAATTGGTTTTTTTGGGGGGGAGGCAGCCACTTAAACATCCCCCCCACCTTGTGGAAAAACAAGCATCTCACCTGCCAAACGTGCGCAGCGCGTCCCCGTCAGGAGCCTGGCCGGCACTGACCTCCCAGGGGAAGTAATAGGCCCCGGGTTTGGGCAGCGTCATTGGCGCCGGTCACCAAGGCGTTGGGGTGGATCTTCGAAGATTCCTGACAAACCAAGCAGAAGACAAGGCGGGGATTAAGGGATGCCCGAGAGCCACAACCAGCGGACGGCGGTTTAAAGTAAAATTGAAAACAGAAAACAAAGAACGTCTTTTTGATAGGTGATGCCTTCACTCCTTTTGAAACACAAAACAACATACAAAAGACGTACAAAAGCTCTACGCGGAGAAATCTTGTTCCTACTCCAGCCCGTGTGCGGCCCATTCCCTCCCCCTCCCCAGACTCGGCGCGGGGAGGGGTCTGTCAAGGGGCAGGAGGCCACGGGAGGCCTGTCACCACCACTCAACTCCGCCATCACAGGATGAAAACACACCGGCGACACCTGAACCGACGCGACCAGGTCATTTCTCTCCTCTCCCGACCATGTCTATTGTACGCCAGGCTATCAGTCACAGCGCCATCAAATTTATTTGCATCTTTAAAGGTATCACACAGCAGAACTGATTCTTTGGGGGCACACACTGACAAATTTAACCTCAACTTTTCCTTCTCAAACAGAAGTTGCTATGCGTTTATGAAGACAAGCACAGCTGGCTCCATGAATCACTAGCCACGTATTGTCACACATCCCGTAACGTTTCCAAGAAGATCTATCAGGATGGGCTTCTCTTCGACTCAGCTGGATTTCAACTAATGTCCCCAGAAGTCTGAGTAGGGGTGCAGCCTGTAATTAAGGGCCCTGCCCTTTTCGTTCCCCAAGATACTTCTGGGAAGAAAAAAAAATCCCTGGTAGGAACAAGAGAAATCGTCTTCTTTTTCTAAGGACTGGGAAGTCTGCAAATACGGCACAGGAAGGGTGGCGAACCGATCTGACTACTTCTGCCATCTCTCCTGAAGCGATTGCCAAGATTTCTGGGGTCGGGCTGAAGGTCAGAGAAGGAAGGCCTGTAACCAGGTTCATCAGAGCTTTTACCAGCTTTGGGTCTGTTTCTTGAAGACACGAACCTTGACTGCGGATGCTTACCACTCCACAACTGGGTCAGATCACCAGTTTATTATGAAAGGCGCAGGCCCATGGAGGAGTGCACAGGGCAAGGTGTGTGGGAAGGGGGGGCGGAGCGCCCACGCCCTCTGAGGGCACCACTCGCCCACGCACACACCTCACATGATCGCCAACCCAGAAGCAACTCCTTCACGTTCTAGAAGTTACGATTATTTGTTAGCCGATATTGCCCAATGAATCTTCAATCTGAAAACTCCAGTTACACATGGCTTGAACTACGGCCTCAAAAGGTCCGAGCACACGGGGATGACAGACGTTACACCAATCGCGGCGAAGTGGATTTCACAGTAACCAGATAAAAGGGTTATCTTACTCTGTCTTTAAACGTTTTGCAATCAGAGGAAATGTATTCAGAGAATCATCATCCATGGATGCTAAAGGCACTGGCTACACGTTTGATGTGTCTAATACAGCCTATGGGACATTCAATATTTATTTATTTGTTTGTTTAAAAATATATTTTATTGATTTTTTTTACAGAGAGGAAGGGAGAGGGATAGAGAGCTAGAAACATCGATGAGAGAGAAACATCCACCAGCTGCCTCCTGCACACCCACTGAGGATGTGCCTGCAACCAAGGTACATGCCCTTAACCGGAATCGAACCTGGGACCCTTCAGTCCGCAGGCTGACGCTCTATCCACTGAGCCACACCGGCCAGGGCTCAATATTTACTGAATGGATGCAGAAGAGAGTGAACACCAAAACACCATCTACCCCCGCGCTCAGCTTGGGATACAGAGAACCCCAACCCCATCTTACAGCCTACATTAAGTGACTTTGTGGTCCGCTGTCTTCACTGGCATTTCCTTACTCTCCCTCCGCCGCTCAGGCCAGGCAAACGGTTTGAATAGCAACAGCCAGTTTGCCCACTGAGATTCTCTGAATTCCCTCCCCAGAATTCAGAGAATCTGAATTGTTTCCCCAATTTTGGACTGTGGTACAGTCATTCTTTGGGGGCCCGCACTTATATGGGCTTCCACAATCCTAATCAAGACTCTAAACTGAAAAACTGGCCTTAAACCACACGTCCAGTTCTCAGAAAACCCTGGCCTTACCTTCTCCTCTCTGACACGCTGCCCAGGTTTTGCCGAGTACCGTTCGCCTTGCCGGAGGAAGCAATAAACTTGGCTTTGTTGTGTTGGTGATCTTCTGAGCCAGTGTTTGCCGAGAGGAATACAATCTAAACACATAGCCAAAAGAAATACTTTAATGCCTGGGAGCATTAAAAGCAGCATCAGCAATAGGTGCCTTCCCCAAGTATGCCAGAGCTTGAGACAAAACAATGAGTAATCATGAACCCGTATTTATTTAAAATGTTGCTATTCTGTTCATTGTGGATTTTCTTGCATTGATTTTGATTTTTTAAATGTTTTATTAAAACACTGTTTATCTTAATTTTTTGGTACTTCCTTACACTTTGTGTTGGAGGCGAATGATTCACTCATCGTACCCTATTCCCAGTGCTGGAAGGAACAGAGCATTAAATTTAGAGTTTTGTGGACAGAAAAAAAAGGTTCTATGGAAAGTTAACTTCCCAGGGTGATCTGATCATAAATTCCTAAATGGGCAGGTCGTCATGGTGGGCAGTGACTTCCCAGGCCTGTAACTTCTGTAGTAAAAGGTTTTAAGCCAGCCCTGTCCATTGTTCTTGTGCAGCTACGTTAACACAGCTTGGAAATAAGCAAAATCACCCTCAAGAGAGCACATGACGTTGATAACGGTCCTGTAATCCAATACCCCCTTGCTTTTTCCCACTTCCATGTCATCTTCCTTACATCTTCTCCTTTAATTCCAAACACATAAAAGCTGCAAAATTGTTATTCTCCGTAGCATTTGAGATCTTGCTTCCCCAAATACGGCATCAATTTGGCTCAAATAGACGCATAAAAACTCTCTATAGGTTTGGCCGTTTCTTTCATTTTTAAAAACAGGATTAAGGATGTTGATGCCGTTATAAAGGTAAATTAGGGAGATATAAAGGAGACGGTGTGGTGTGCTTTATCTTCATTACCATGGCATTAAGTCAAAGGCTAACGAAAACGAACAAATAAACAGCATCTAAGTGTTTTACTTATCAACTTTTTAGGAATCAGAACTAAGAGCACAACTGATCAAAAGGGGCTGCTTCGAAGGCTGAACTTTGCTTTTCATTACAAACCCTTCTGTACTGGGTCTTTAAAAAACGTGTGCATTTACAACCTGGATGACGACGATGACAATTGTGCAAACAATAAAGTGGATTCCAAGATCTCTAAGTACAGGGCTAGCTCGCCAAGTCCGCGCCCACCAGCCCAAACCCAGTCCACAGCGCCTGCGCCTCTGGCAGCGAAGATGCCATGATCTTAACAAGGGATAACTAGAGCCTCGCCCCAGTGTTACTTCGGTCCCCGTCCTTTTCCGATCCAGTCTGGGCGGCTTTGGGGAAATCCTACCACCTCCCTTAGCAACTGCGCAAAGCCCACACGTTCACCACCCCCAGGACCTTGAGTCTCCTTCCCCGCTCTCTTCCCGGGAGGCCTTTGCGCGTGGACCCGGAAGCGGCAGGGTAGTCAAGTCCCAAGACGCAGGCGCAATCCTCCTTTACCTTGTTGTCCCGCCCCTTCCCAAGCCTCCAGCCAACCGGTTTGGGCGTCCGGGCCGTCTTTTGCTTCCTTTTTCCGCCCCGCGTGATCGCGTGACGAGGGGCGGTGCTGAGCGCGCCGCACTTCCCCCTCCCTCTGGGCAATTGCTTGAGCAGCTTCCGGGGTCTCTTCCCCGAGTTTTGGGGCGGGGGCTCGGATCAGGGTCTCCCCGGGCCGAGAGGTGGGGATTCGCCTTCCCGGGGGCTGACCTGAGTCAAGGAGACCACTCCGGCGCCACCGCCTCCTTGGCTGAGGCTGCTTACACGCCCAGCAGCCGCGGGGAAGTGGAGGGGGCGGGCCTGGGCGGGCCGGGGGCGGGGACTCGCGCGGTCCTGGGGCAGCTCCTGGGCCCGGCCCGCGTTGGAGAGTCTGACTACCTTCGTCGACACCGTCTCGGCCTCCGCTGCTTCTGATGGCTGTCACCATGAACCAGGACCTGCGCCGGGAGCGGGCCTCCGCCAGCTTCAACCCCGAGCTGCTCACGCACATCCTGGACGGCAGCCCGGAGAACACCCGGCGACGCCGAGAGATCGGTGAGGGCTGCGGGCCAGGCCTCCCTCGATACAGTCTGGGGGTGCAGAAGGACGTAGGCTCTGGCCCAGCTTTAGGGGAGCCGGGACCCCCCACTTCCGGGGGCGGCCTGTGGCGGGGGGTGGGGGGATCGCCCATCCGCAGAGGGGACCAGGGCCGTGACTCTGAAACCAGCTGTCATTCAGGGCGGTGTAGCAGAGCCCAGCATGTCTGTCTTCGTCTTGATGCCCTTTAATCCCTTCCAGAGAACCTGATTCTGAACGACCCAGACTTCAAGCATGAGGACTTGAACTTCCTCACTCGCAGCCAGCGTTACGAGGTGGCTGTTAGGAAGAGTGCCACCTTGGTGAAGAAGATCAGGGAGTTTGGCATCTCAGACCCTGATGAAATCATGTGGTTTAAAAAGTAGGTATGCCTTAGCGCAGATCCAATGTTCACCGATGACGGAAGCCCAGACTTTAAATCCGCGGTCTGTGGGTGCTTGCTCGTCGTGCGTGGCGTTTGAAGATTCCCACTGGCCTGTTTTCACGCCACTTGCAAGTTGTGTGTGTGGAAGAGAATGTTTACCTTTGTACCCAAGCCTTTTAAAAGAATGACATTGGGGAATGCTGATAATGCATTGGTGACCCTGCCATTTTCATTCTCAGGAATCGTACAGATTCTTCCCGCCTGGAGTCTCAATTTGAGTGATTCCAATTCAAAATGCCTTGGCTCTCTGTGGGAAGGAGGCTTGCTACATTTAGATGCTGGATTCCGAGGGAGTTTTCCGTTGGGAGTCCAAACACTAGTAAATATTTCATAGCAATAACGTATTTTTCTATGGTAGTGTAGATCTTGAGTTTTAAATAATGGAAAACGGGATGGATGAAGTCAAACCTCAGAATGAACAGAAAGCACCCTAAGAACTCGGCATTGTTGAATCTGGTGGCAGTGTGAAACGGTTCTCTGGTGCATATGAAGCCTCATAAAAACATCCCGAGGTCCCAGCGCTGAGCAGAGTACCTTCCTTTTTTCAGACAATCGTTTTTTTGTTGTTGTTTTTTGTTTTTTAATTGGGAAAAAATGCTCTTTGTTTTTGCCTTTATCTGAGCAAACACCCTATAATTACATGATCTTATCACTACAGGATTCCCTTTGGCCTGCAGCACCCCTTACACTGCTCATTTATTCCTGGGCATTTCCTCTTTTAGGTTTCCATATTTTAGAAGAACTTCACTATTTTCATCAATAAAGATTAAATATGATGAATAGTGTATATTCAAGGGCCAAGATAAAATGAAACAGGTTACAAGTTTTGTCTTTATGTAGTAACTAGAGGCCTGGTGCACGAAATTCATGCAGGGGTAGGGTCCCTAGGCCTGGCCTGTGATCAGGGCCAAGGGGGGGCTTCCTTTGTTCCACACTGCCCCCTGGTGGTCAGTGCGCGTCATAGAGAGTGATCAAACTCCCAGTCAAACTCCAAGGGGACACTTTGCCTTTTATATATATAGATAGTCATTTCTCCCATAATACTGCCTGTAGTTCATTTGGTATCTAATTTTTATTTTTTAAGAGAGGGAGAGGGAGAGAGAGAGAGAAACATAAATGACGAGAGAGACTCATTGATCAGCTGCCTCCTGCGCGCGCACACACACACACACACACACACACACTGGGGTCAAGCCCGCAACCAGGGCATGTGCCCTGACCTGGAATGGAACCATGACCTCCCAGTTCACAGGTTGATGCTCAACCACTGAGCCACGCCGGCCGGCTGTTACCTTGCTGTTATTGTCAATGTGGAATAATTTACTGTGGCCCTTAGCACTACCCTCAGAATTCCTTTCCGTTTTTGTTATAAAAATACAATTTACTTTTGGTAGCCCGAATTAAGAGTACTTACTTCCAAATGCTCTTTTTTTATTTTTAAAGTTTGTAGCGCGTGGCTGGGGAGATACTGAGGTAGGTGGAGCAGTGCTTTTCAACTCTTTTCATCTCATGTCACACGTTAACTCATTACTAAAATCCTGTGGCACACCCAAAGACATATTTTTTGCTAATCTGACAAAAAGAAAAGGTATAATTTTGATTCACTTACACCAGACGGCTATTGTGTTGGCTGTTGTCATTTTTTAAAATTTATTATTAAGAGAAAAGAGGTCAGTGCCCCTGACTAGATGGTCAGATATTATATGTTTTTTGTTTTAGAGAACTTTTAAATTTGTCTTTCATTTTTTTTATTGATTTTAGGGGAGAGAGAGAAACATTGATTGGTCCCACTTGTTTATGCATTTATTGGTGATTTTTGTGTGTGCCCTGACTGGAGATCAAACCCCAAACCTTGGCATGTCAGGACAGTGCTCTCACCAGCTGAGCTACCTGACCAGAGCAGGTATCGCGTGTTTTAAGAATTCTTGTGACACACCAGTGCGCCTCTTGCCACACACCTGCTGAAAATCACCGAGGCAGAGCAACTCCCTAGAAGATTAGGTTTCTGAATTACCCAACATGGGTTTGTAACCCTTGAAATATCACTAAGACTTTGTTGTTCCTTAAGGTAACACAGAAAGAGAGGTTTATTTTGTTTTGCTTTTAAATGGCGGATGCAGTGTAGTTCAGAGTTGGACGGTTTCATCATCTGACGGTAGCCAGACTCCAGTGAAGTCATGGGGAAATGGGACAAAGTCCTTTATGTGGGTTAAAGATTAGTGGACCTCAGGCAGTCTGGTACTATTTTTCATGACATAGACCTCGCTGTTTGGGGATTAAAGGACAAACTTTAACATGCCCTTTGACGTCCTTCCAACACCCACAGGCTGTGACAGGGAGATCGATATGTTAGCGAAGGGGATTGAAGAGTAATGTTGGCAAGTCTGGGATGCCAAGTCTTCAGCCTCCTTTGCATGGAACTGACGCCCGTGTCTTACATAACTGCGACAGGTCACTGACACAGCTTAAATTGTGAGGTACAGCAGATTTCTTAAGTGCTAAAATTGGGGTGGGGGCGTGCTAGAATTGATGGGAAACTCGAGTATTTCTCTTCCTGGGGATTCGGGGCATTTACTGGTCTCTTTTACATCCACTGCTATCAAAACATAACTCACTTTTGACGGTGACTGAATAGTAGTAAAACAACTTTGAAATTTCTCCACATGAGCAACAACCGAATTTTTCAGACTTTGAGAAAGTAAGACCGTGCTGTTGGGGGGATATAAAAGCTGTTTTTCTAATCTGCTTTCCTGTAATTTTGTCTGTTAACTAGACCGTTTGCTATGAAAAAAACTGTTCTTAAGCGTAATTTAAAATTCTAATGAGAATCAGCCATGGATTTTGTTACCGTTTTTAGGTTGTTACTTATTTTTTACTCGTTTTGAGAGAGAGGGAGAAACATCGATTCGTTGCTGCACTCACTCATGTCTCATTGGTCGCTGCGTGTCTGTGCCCTGACCGGGGTGGAACCGCACCGGGCGGAGCAGGACCACGCTCCAACCAACGGAGCTACCTGGCGGGGCCCTTCGGTTTTCAAAGCCGCTTCCCTGGACGCCTCTTCGGGAGAGATCAAACGTACCTTGAGAACAAGCACTCAGCCCTGACTGGTTTCCTCAGTGGTTAGCGCTCCAGCCTTTGGACTGAAGGGTCTTGGGTTCGATTCCTAGTCAAGGGCACGTACCTCGGTGGCAGACTTGATCCCGGCAACCAATCGATGTGTCTCTCTTGCATCGATGTTTCTCTTTCTCTCCCCCACCCCCCTGCCTTTCCTCCATTCTCTCTAAAAAAAAATCAGTGGGAAAAATATCCCTGGGTGAGGATTAGAAAAACAAGCGCTCCGATTTTGTTCTTAGGTTGATTTTCTCTCTCTTTAAAAAATATATTTTATTGATTTCAGAGAGGAAGGGGGAGGGAGAGAGAGAAACATCAATGATGAGAGAGAATCATTGATCGGCTGCCTCCTGGGGACCAAGCCTGCAAGCCGGGCGTGTGCCCTGACTGGGAATCAAACCGCTGACCTCCTGGTTCGGAGGTTGACACTCAACCACCGAGCCACGCCGATTGGGCATTAAGTTGATTTTCAAGGGGCCTCCAAAAAAACCCCCCATAGCTCAGCATGTTACTAAGCACATAAACATCTCTGTCTTTATCTTGTGTCACATTTCCCCTCTTGGTTCCCTAGAACTTTGTGTGTGCCATTGTCGTCATGTCATAAACCCACAACCTCAGTTCCCTCTTGAAAGTAGGAGTGTCTTTTTTTTTTTTTTTTTTTGGCACCATTTTCAGCACCTGAGTGACTGCTCGTGTTTCTCAGAAATCTCCTGGGCTCATTGCCTCCTTTGGTAAGACACATCAGGGAGCGCTCTGATCCTCGTCTGCCTTGAGAATGACTTCTACACGCAACTGTGTCTTGGCTTTGGCTCCTGTGTCGGTGGCAGGCGGTGTCTGTGAAGTGTGTTACTTCCCTCCGGGGTGCTGCTAACCCGAGTTCCTGGGAAAGCAGCTCCCCTCTTCCGTTCACACTCCTGCCCCCTCTCTCCCTCCCCTCTTCCGTTCACACTCCTGCCCCCTCTCTCCCTCCCCTCTTCCGTTCACACTCCTGCCCCCTCTCCCTTCCCTCTTCCGTTCACACTCCCGTCCCCTCTCTCCCTCCCCTCTTCCGTTCACACTCCTGTCCCCTCTCCCTCCCCTCCTCCGTTCACACTCCTGTCCCCTCTCTCCCTCCCCTCCTCCGTTCACACTCCTGTCCGCTCTCCCTCCCCTCTTCCGTTCACACTCCTGTCCCCTCTCCCTCCCCTCCTCCGTTCACACTCCTGTCCCCTCTCTCCCTCCCCTCTTCCGTTCACACTCCTCCCCCCTCTCTCCCTCCCCTCTTCCATTCACACTCCTGCCCCCTCTCTCCCTCCCCTCCTCCGTTCACACTCCTGTCCCCTCTCCCTCCCCTCTTCCGTTCACACTCCTGCCCCCTCTCTCCCTCCCCTCCTCCGTTCACACTCCTGTCCCCTCTCTCCCTCCCCTCTTCCGTTCACACTCCTGCCCCCTCTCTCCCTCCCCTCCTCCGTTCACACTCCTGTCCGCTCTCCCTCCCCTCTTCCGTTCACACTCCTGTCCCCTCTCCCTCCCCTCCTCCGTTCACACTCCTGTCCCCTCTCTCCCTCCCCTCTTCCGTTCACACTCCTCCCCCCTCTCTCCCTCCCCTCTTCCGTTCACACTCCTGCCCCCTCTCCCTCCCCTCCTCCGTTCACACTCCTGTCCCCTCTCCCTCCCCTCTTCCGTTCACACTCCTGCCCCCTCTCTCCCTCCCCTCTTCGTTCACACTCCTGTCCCCTCTCCCTCCACTCAGTTTCGGTAACAGGTGATACTGCTGTAAAAATCAGAGGCCGTGGGGGGTGGCCAGTCCAGGTGTTCCTTGGGTGTGTGAGTCTGTCCCAGCACCTCTGGAGGGTGATCTTCCCCCCGAAAGATGGTGGGGTGATTTCAGGGCCTCTGCAGAGGTGCAAAGGGGCAGCCTACCCTCCTGTCCCTGCATTCATGCTCTGCTTGTACAGACCAGGACGCTGGCGGCGACACCGCCTCCTCTTCAGCCCTTGAGAAGTCATGCATGTCAGTTTATTTTGTGCTTCCGGCTCTTTCCACAGACAGACGGGACAGAATGGGCTCCTGTAAAGTCTACCGTGCTCTGCAGCCCAGGCCGACGGTGTGATTTGTATTTTGATTATTTCACAGCTTCTGTTCTATGAGCCAATAGTTGAAGACTGAATTTTATTACGACTAGAATGCCTTTAGTCCAGAGTAATTCTCCGAGCCCATTGGCGATGGTTTAACAGGCTCACGGTACCGTCTGACCCATCTGTAAACTCTGAAGGCCTTTGGCGATCTCCCGCCCTGGAATTTAGAGCTACTTACCAGCCTGGTGTTCGCTTCATTATCTAGGGAAGGGTAGTTTACATCCTCCTTTCTTTTCATCTGCAGTATGTTACTGTGCGTCTCTAGGAGAATTCTCTTTGTAACGTAGCCACAATGGTGTTGGCGTGCAGAAAACATTACCGAAATTAATTAATGCATCAAATACCCAGTTGGTGTTCACTTTCCTGACTTAACCTTTTTTTTCAGTGTTGTTGTTTTTCTATTGAATTTTATGGGGTGACATTGGTTAATAAGATTACACTAGTATAGGTTTCAGGTGTATGGTGTTACAATACGTCATCTGCACGTTGTATTGTGTGATCACCACCCCAAGTCAAGTCTCCTTCCTACATTCTTCTTTAGGATTTTTTGTTAACAGATCTACAAAGAAGCGTTGTGTGGAATTCTTTGGATTTTCAAATAAGTAAAACCTGAAATAAAGCAAAAATAAAGACTCACCAAAAAATCCATCCAAGCAAACCAACAAAACAAAAAACAAAAGGTGTTTTTAGGCTAAAAGGATGGTAGATCGGCTTCCTGGGTTAAGTATAGCATTAAAGAGGAATTCTGACCCTGCAGTGATAAGGGACAGAAAAGCTACCACTGGATTCTGCTGTTGGCTCTTGGGTGGTAAAATGGTACATTTTACTCTTAACCTCACAGGAAGGGGCAAAGCGTTCCCGACCTCCCTCCTGCGCCCGGCAGGCCGGCAGGGTGGTAGATGCAGTTGCCAGTGAGTCTGAGACGCTTTTCTTTTCTCTCCTGTAGACTACATATGGTCAATTTTGTGGAACCCGTGGGCCTCCATTTCTCCATGTTTATCCCCACCTTGCTGAATCAGGGCACCACTGCTCAGAAAGAGAAATGGCTGCTTCCCTCCCAAGGACTCCAGATAATTGGCACCTACGCCCAGACGGAGCTGGGCCACGGTTAGTCCACAAACGAGGGCCCGTGGGTAACCTGCCTCGGGGCGTCACTTCCCAGCTGACGCCCGGCATTCCGCATCTCTGCTGCTGAACATTTGGGACTTTATTTTTAAATTGTCAAACGTTAAATGAAATTCAGCGCCCCATCCTCTCGTAGATCAGATCATTTCCCCATAAACTGGGCCCGGGACTCTGATCAGATCATTTCCCCATAAACTGGGCCCGGGACTCTGATCAGATCATTTCCCCATAAACTGGGCCCGGGACTCGTCTGAAACAGAGCTTCATTGTTACTCACTGTTGCTCCGTCTGCCCATTTTAACAGGGTCGAGCAGTTTGGAAAGATGGGGTTGGAAATGTGGCAGAGAGCCCTGTTGTGTTGGTGTCTGAGGATGGAAGCGTTGGAAATTCTCGAGAGGGTTAATGCCTCTACGTCCGGTAGATGCGTCTGCTTTAACCGAACGTGGATTTTACTGGGGCGGAGGATTAGAGCAGCTAAGCGTCTTACTCATGATTCATCGCCCACTAGCGGGCTTACGAGGTGGTTTGAGAAAAAGTCGGTGATTCTTTGTTTCTGTTACACGTCTTATGTATCCATGTCCGCGTTCTCTGCATTCTGAAGAATCCTCGGTTCAATTGATCCTAAAAGCCTGGCTACTTGCAAAGTTTGGTGTTTGGTCTGGATGTGAAACAAGTTTGTTTCCGTGGGCAGGGCCCGTGGCAGGTTTGTGTGTCTTGAATTGGCATTGCCCTGTCTCCTTTCTCATTACCGTACTGCCTCCGTTGTGTAAATAAAGGGGAGGAA
Organism: Corynorhinus townsendii; assembly: GCA_026230045.1. NCBI lineage: Eukaryota > Metazoa > Chordata > Mammalia > Chiroptera > Vespertilionidae > Corynorhinus > Corynorhinus townsendii. The sequence goes on from JAPDVU010000009.1 coordinate 3,149,936, forward strand.
AGAAAGGGAGAGGGGGTTTGGTGCGTTTTGATTTGTGAGCTGGTTTAAGAAATGCTTTTTAGCATAATCCCCGAGAGGGCTCCCACTCTGGTGCCATGGTGTTCTGAACACCGAAGATCTGAGCTTCAGGACAGCCAGTCCTGAAATCACCAGCCTGGAGAAAGGGAAGGAAAATCCCATCCCCAGGCGCTCTCTCTCGGGAGTGTGGGGGGAGAGCGAGAAAGACAGAGTGTTTTGTAGTCTTGAAATAGGTTGTGGTGCAGAACCCTTTTTCTCTTTCAGTATTTCTCCTGCAGAGTGTTATGACCTAATAGTCATGTTGCTCGCCCTGACTGGTGTGGCTCAGTGGATAGAGCATCGGCCTGCGGACTGAAGGGTCCCAGGTTCGATTCCGGTCAAGGGCATGTACCTTGGTTGCGGGCACATCCCCGGTAGGAGGTTGTGCAGGAGGCAGCTGATTGATGTTTCTAACTATCCCTCTCCCTTCCTCCCTGTAAAAAAATCAATAAAATATATTTTTAAAACAATAGTCACGCTGCTCATAGGAGTCATAAGATGTAAACCCTTCTGAGTCTGCTGTGTTTATCTCTCTTTTTTATAAATATATTTTATTGATGTTTTTACAGAGAGGAAGGGAGAGGGATAGAGAGTTAGAAACATCAGTGAGAGAGAAACATTGATCAGCTGCCTCCTGCACACCCACTGAGGATGTGCCCGCAACCCAGGTACATGCCCTTGACCAGAATCGAACCCGGGACCCTTCAGTCCGCAGGGCGACACGGACCTCTTTTCCCTTAGATTGTCACATAAAAAATGACAGCAGCCACACAACAATGGCATTCCAAGGTGCGTGAATCAAAATTACACCTTTTTGTTTTTGTCAGATCAGGAAATGGTAGAAGATATTTTTTGGGGTGCTGCAAACTTTTGGTAATTGCTTTGTGTGTGCATGAGATGAAAAAGGTGGGAAATCAGTGCTTAGAGAACAGCATTGTAGGATTAGGTCTGGTTTCTCGCTGGAATTTTGTTCCCGTTGGTGTGAGCTGTACTTCACTGACTGCTGTTCTTTTCCAGGGAAGCCAGTCATTCTGTTAGTTCAGTGAAGTCCTGAGACTTTGGAACATTGGTCAAGAACGGTTATCTAAAGTGTTCGCATAGAATTATCCTTCCCCTCGGAGGAGCCACTGAGCAGGGGAGAGACTCGGTATTGCTCGTGCTCGTTCCAGGATTGCCAAGAACCCTAGAGTTCCATCACCTGCCGCAAGTCTCAGTCACCCGTTTTCCCTCTTGCCTGCAGACTAGCTTCCCCCTAAATACGCACATGTCTGCGTAGGCACACAGGTTCTGACACACATCTGGTCTGTGGGCCTGTGAGCCTAAGGCAGAGGTCTGGGCACGGGAGAGCACCCTGCGCCTAGGGTTTGCATGCTGGCGGGGTAACCCAGAATGTGTGTGGCCCAGCGTTAACCATCCTGACCACACGCTGCTCCAGGTCGCAACGCAGGTAGTATGTGTGGTCTTCACAGGTACTTGGTCATTTCACGTTCTGGGCACTCCCTAGTGATTCTTCTTGCGTGTTGTTTCTCTTACTGACTGTTACTATTGTCATTACTGTTAAGGCAAATGCAGCTTATACAATACGCAGTGATCGTCCTTGAAGATGGTGCAATATCTTTGCAAATTCCCATAGCAGCTTTCTCCCTCTGAAACTTGAAAAATAGTGACCTTGAATTTGTAAGTCAGTGCTCTTTCTCCCCCTGTATCTTCACTGCTCTGTCTCCCCAACAGTCTCTGTCCTTTTTCCTGGGTGAGTCTCTTCCCTTGGACTTCCCATGGGACTGGCTCCCTAGGTACTTGGGCTAGTCTCCTTTCCCACTGTTAGAAATAACAGTGTCAACTTCTTAGCTTCTATTGCATAGTGCAGTACTTTTCCTGAAACATGGAGCCAGTTTACAATATATTTAGCAACTTTTTAGTATACTGGTATCTCCATAGCCTCATCAGCATGGTTACTGTAACTTTGTATTGCTACATTAATATGTATCTAAGAGTTAAGAGTTTTAATTTTCCATGCTAGTGTGCCTAGATATTATTACATGTTTTGGCTTACTGTCTGCATTTCCCAAGTATAAAACTGAATTTTCTACTTAGACTATCAATTAAATGGGATATGCATGTTGATCTTATATGAGTATACTGTACCCTTGCAATATTTTTCTGTTGCCTCTGTTTCATTAAACATTTGGCCGTATGTATTCAGCGCACTCTTCTCTGAGTAGGTGTAAGTGTTCTATTTTCTCCCAATCTTGTTGGTTTGGTATTCAGTGCTTTGACCTATGTATGCTATAGAGTGATGAATGATCCCTTACTGTTTTATGTTTATTAACTCTTAGCTCATCACCATTGTTATGTTTTCTGGTTCATCTTATAATAGTTTTATAATAGTTTCAATTTACTTCTAGAATCTTAAATATATTACAGTCATTTGTTTCTTCCTTTGTTTTCCTCCTAGCATCATAAACTTTGGCTTATTGTTGTTTTGTAAGATATTTTAAAATGAGATAGGCTAAGCCTACAACTACTGTCACATTTCAAGATACATGTATTTGGTGTACTTTGCATACTTCTAGATGAATTCTGATTGCAATTTTTCAAGTCGTAAAATTTATTCTACAGGAACTTAAAATCCATGTTACACTAAATCCTTGTGATTTATTAGGGAGTATTAACTTTATTTAGTCCTTTCAGCCAGGAATTAGCAATTTCTTTTTTGTTCTTATCTTTTTTATTCATATTATTAGGTATATATCTTTCCTAATTAAATTTTTAATATCCTGAACTAAGTTACTTAACACATTTTAAATATTTTGTTGATTTTGTAAATCTCTTCTCTGGTGTTTCTACTTGAATGGTCCTAATCAATAAGAATGCAGTGATTTTTTTTTTTCTTTATAGCCTACAGCTTTTCTTTCTTTGTTAAAAATTTTATTTATTGATTTGAGAGAGAGAGAGAGATCGATTTGTTATTGCACTTATTTATGTATTCCTTGGTTGCTTCTTGTGTGTGCTCTGACCGGGATCAAAGCCACAACCTTGGTGTATTGGGACAATGCTCCAACCAGCCGAGCTACCCAGCCAAGGCTGACAGCTTCCTAAAACCATTTATGAACGATGGTGTTCTTTTTATTTCTTCTTTCTCTTACATTATCAACCAAATCCTTTTGTCCACAGTGTTGACTGGAAAGGCCTTCAGTGTTACGGTTTTAAAAGAATTAACTCTAGTGCTTCACCAAGTAAAATGTAAAATCTATAATAATAAAAGCGTAATATGCTAATTAGACCGGACAACCTTCTGGACAAAGCCGGGGCTGCGAGGGAAGCCCGGGTCCCGGGTGCCAGAGGGAAGCCCAGAGGGAAGCCCGGGTCCCGGGTGCCAGAGGGAAGCCCAGAGGGAAGCCCGGGTCCCGGGTGCCAGAGGGAAGCCCAGAGGGAAGCCCGGGTCCCGGGTGCCAGAGGGAAGCCCAGGTCCCTGTGCCAGAGGGAAGCCCCGGTGCCGGTGCCAGAGGGAAGCCGCTGGGAGAAGGAAGGCCTACTCTTGCACGAATTTCGTGCATCGTGCCTCTAGTGATATATGCAGCCTCGGCCGGGTAGCTCAGCTGGTTAGAGCATCACCCCCATACACCAAGGTTCCGGCACATGCAGGCATTAACCATTGAATGCGAAAATAAGCGGAACAGCAAATCCATGTTTTTCTCTCTCTCAGCCTCCCTCCATCCCCCCCTCTCTAAAAACATTTTTAATATAATCTTCATTATGCACGACATTTTACAACGAATATTTAAGTCAAAGAATTGTCCAAGATCACTTTCTCCTTGTGACATGCCGAAATTCCATCCACTTCTAAATGACATTCTTCAGTCTCAAGAACAGCTTCTGGTGCAGTGGTTTTACCGGGGCCCTACACGTGGGTTTTGTGGTAGCCCTGTGTGGTATCATTGCGCAATGCCACACTCCGCTGCCCGCCCTCCCGGGCGTCTGATGGGGCCTTCCCTCCCCGGGCGCAGCTCTGGTTTCTAGTAATGCCAGTTAGCCCTCAGCGCTGCGCCTGCTCCCTGGCCACGGTTGTCAGCCCTAGTTCAAGGCGGTTTTTCCTGTTCAGGTCCCAGGCATACATTTCTTTTGCTCCCTGGTCACCGTGCTTTTAAAAACAGTTGGCATTCTTGTGAGTGAGAGGTACTCTCTCATCCTTGAGCGTGTTCTTTTACCTGGTCGTTTTGAAATGCTTGTCGATTCCTAGGAAGTTGCAGAAATAGCATAGAGCAGTCCCGGGGACCTTTCACCCAGTGTCCACCAGTGCTCACATCTTCCTGGCCGTTCCCAGGGACAGCTCTAGTGTCCTCGTCATTGTCCTCAACCCGGGGACACTAGGCTCGGCCTGTGGTCAGCAAACTGCGGCTCGCGAGCCACAGGCGGCTCTTTGGCCCCTTGAGTGTGGCTCTTCCACAAAATACCACGGCCTGGGTGAGTCTGTTTTGAAGAAGTGGCGTTAGAAGAAGTTTACGTTTAAAAAATGTGGCTCTCAAAAGAAATTTCAGTCGTTGTCCTGTTGATATTTGGCTCTGTGGACTAACGAGTTTGCCGACCACTGGACTAGGAGATGTGTTTAGGCGATAAGAGTCTTTATTTTCTTTTTTGGGAGGGAGGAGGAGGGGAGAGAGGGTTCCAATTATTTATGCATTCATTGCTTGACTCTTGCACGTCCTGAGCAGGGAGCAAACCCACAACCAGCAGGGGCATGCAGGAAGCAGCCCCTTGATGTTGCTCTCTCCAATCACTGTTTCTCTCTCTCTCTCTCAAAATTAAAAAATAAAAAAAATACAAGAGCTTGTAGAAGGCATATAGAACTACTTCCTATTAAGATAAATTCACACAGAAGTCTAAGGCATCTGCAGACTTTAGGTGGAAAGGATGACTTTAGTAAGCGGGATTAAAATTACTACGAAGATGCTTATTATCATTAGTGACAATCCCCAGAAACGATAATGGAGAGCTTGTTAGCCACGAATCTGTTACTTGTGGGTGATTCTATGGTCTTCACTAGAAATTGCATGTTTTTAATTTCTGACAGTTATTGGGGTGAAGAGCACTGCCGGTTTCTGCATAAGCTGTTTCCCTGGCATGAGGCTAGATCTCGGTGGGGAACCGAGTGAGATGCGCACAGCTGAGGCACGTGGGGCGGCGCCGGCTGCTTGGTGGACAGACAGCAGAGGCCCGCGTGGCTGACACCGGGCCCCGGCCTACCTCCCCGAGAGAACGAGCGCTCTGTCTCAGCTGCTCCTCAGAGCAAGCAGTGCGCAGCCTCAATCCCGCATTCCACGCGCCCTCTTCTGATCTCTCCTGTCCTGTGACTGGAGGGCAAGCCTGGAGCCCTCGGCCTGGCTCACGCGGTTGTGTGCCGCACAGGCTTTGAAATGGGCAGGCAGTCCTGCCGAACGGAATCGCTTTGGAGACGAGCGCTGTGCGAAGAGAAACGGAAACAGCCACGTTAGGAAGTAACGCAGAGAGGGGCAGTGCTCTGGCACCTGGTGAAGCCCACCCACTAACGCGTACTCACAGAAGGTTGTTTTTTCTCTCCTTCCCTCCATCTGTCTGTTCACATTGCTGCTTCTCTCCCACCTGACGGCCCTTCTCAAATGCCCACCTTGGTGTGCCTTCGAAGCTTTGCGCACCGAGGGCCTTCGCCTCTGGATCTCCACTTGGGCATGTTCCTGCCCACCTTGCTTCACCAGGCGACTGCGGAACAGCAGGAGCGCTTCTTCATGCCCGCCTGGAACTTGGAGGTCATTGGCACTTATGCCCAGACAGAGATGGGCCATGGTACGGTGCATTCAGTCTACGTTCTGGGTTGGGCGGGGCGCTGCAAGCTTAGCACGTCTGGCCTGCCCGCCACGTGCTAGCGATTGCATGTACGAGCTGTGTACATGCAATCTTTCTGTAGCAGCCAGGTTTTTCAACATACAAGTCCTGGCAAAGACATCGCTTTGGTCAGTGAAAGTGAAAGGTTACATGATCGCAGAGATGTGCTGATTTTTCTTTCCCACTGCTTCCCCGTTGAAAGATCAATAATGACAAGTCAGGCCTTGCTCAGTGTTCACTGAAGTTGCGTAGAATGTATGCAGGTAGACCCTGAACCCATCTTTCTTCGTCACTATCTGATTGCCCTCACTCCTGATACATCATGAATTGCAGAAATTCCAGAAGAAATACAGATTTATAGTATGTCTGCTCTTGGATTTGCTGATGGGAAGTGAGCGGCTTATATAACCAAAACATGAGGCGTTTTACACCTGGAAGTTACTTACGCCTTGATTCAGTAAATTCAGTGACGTTCTAAAGCTAGCGTAGCCAGCGTTCAGAAACAGAGGATGAGCTGTGCCCTGGCCGGTGGTGCTCAGTGGTTGGAGCGTCGGCCCTCACGCTGAAGGGTGGTTGCTGGCTCAGTTCCAGGTCAAGGGCTCACACTGGGTTGCAGGTTCCTGCAGGTTCGATCCCAGTCCTGGTTGGGGTGTGTGCAGGAGGCAGCCAATTGATGTGTCCCTCACATCAATGTTTCTCTCTCTCTCTCTCTCTCTCTCTCTCCCCCTCTCTCCCCCTCTCTCTGTGTGTGTGTGTGTGTCGGTTCCTCTCCCTCCCTCCCTTCCATTCTCTCTAAAACTCACTGTGGAAAATATTCTTGGGTGAGGATCAGCCAAATAAAGAACAAGACCAGCTGGGCCTCCAGGCAGATGGCTTGTCTCTGGCTTTGCCATTCGTTCGCTCTGGCTTCTCTCTTTCTCTCGGAGGTTTCAGGGCATCTGGGCTGTGCAGTGCCGTTTGCTTCTTATTTCTGTGCGACTTCATGTCCTGTGAGAGCTGCCCTGTCTTCCGGCTTCGGCACTCTGTGCTGCTTGGCAGGGCACTCAAGGCTCCAAGTGGAATGCCATTGGGTTCCAATGTGCATCGGGAAGCACCGGGTCGGCGTCGGTTCTGGTCAGTGTTGCCTCATTCTCAGAAAGCTGCTGCCTTGGTGAAGGAGTCTGCGTGTCTGTTTTCTCGATTCCCACTCTGGGAAGGTGTGGGTCACACGTAAACTGGCCGTGGCTGCGTCCACCTGGGAAGTTTCTAACGGTCTGAGAGTTTCCGTGTTAATGAGCTCCATCCAGCATGGCACAGCTGTTAGTGTTCCGAGGGAGAGTGACACTGAGGACATTGGCCTGTAAGTCTTTTCAGAGAACTGGCACGTCTGTATTGGGATTTAAAACATGGCTCCCTGCCCCCCTTCAGTAAACAGGGCACTGGGAGCTCTCCCTGGTCACACCAGTGAGCCTGCCAGGCGAGGCGCCCCTAGGTCTTCTCCCCAAATGTGACACCTTTTTCAGATCTTGTTTGCCATCCTAGCAATCATTCTGAAATAAACGCTCGACTTACAAGACCTTTAGCTGAGAGCCTCTTCCTGTCACATTATCTTACTCTTCATAGTTGGTGAGGAGACAGAATAGTGTGCGTTGAAATTGGCATGCTCACACTTAGGGATGGGCTTACGCGGACAGCTAACTGTGAAATTCGCGTCCTGGGATCTTAGAAACCAGGACTCTAAGCTGCCTTTACTTTTACTTGGGTTGCTCTAAGGAATGTTACCTGGTTAAGTGCAGGGAGTTACGTGTCTTGGTTATCAGCCATGGGCAGCTCATCGGAAAACGCTGTGTTGGCGTTAGAGCTTGTTACCCTCTGAGATACTGGAGCGTAGAGGCCTGGCCAGGGGGCCTGACTCCGCCCCTGTTCCCCCTTATTTAGCTGACGTCATGTGATTTATCTCCTCAGGGACTCACTTGCGAGGCTTGGAGACCACAGCCACATATGACCCTAAAACCCAGGAGTTCATTCTCAACAGCCCTACGGTGACCTCCATCAAGTGGTGGCCTGGTGGACGTAAGTGAGCTTTTCAACAGTTACTGGGTGTTTTAGGATCATGTTTAGAATGGAGAGCTTCTACGAGAAGGTCGTTTTGAAATATAGGAAAAACTTCTTTTTTGTAATAGAAAAACTCTCCAGGCTTAACTATTCTAAGCTGTTTAACATTCTGCTGAGCGTGTTACAGATACATATACCTTACACAGCGCAGGAAGGAGAGCTGTCTCACTCTGCTTTTCTCAGCTTTCATTGAAGCATGTCTGAGTATTAGCGTAGTTTACATCGTCAGCATTCAGGTAGCTCTGTACTCCCTGTTTGGTTAGTCATTTCTGTATTGAAAAGCACTTGAGTTTATTCGGATTTTTATTATAAGTAAGTTTGACATGGAACTTATTTAATATTGTCTTCCATTCCGAGTCATTGTCTTAGAATATATATTTCAGATGGTGTTAGTGCTTGAAGGATTTTGTTATTCACATTATACACCGAGTGGCCAGATTATTATGATCTCTGAACGCATAATAATCTGGCCACTCCCTGCATATCCTATATAATAAAAGGCTAATATGCAAATTGTCCCCTTGACCAGGAGTTCGACCAGCAGGCAGGCCGGCCAACCGTCCATGTCCCCTCCCCCTGGCCAAGCTGGCCAGACCCCACCCATGCACGAATTCATGCACCGGGCCTCTAACAAATATATATATATATACACTGAGTGGCCAGATTACTATGTGTTCAGGGATCATCATAATCTGGCCACTCAGTGTGTATGGAAATGAAGGATTGCTCTGCCAGCGTTCCATACATTTTAATAATTCTCATCTCACATGGATTTTCTTCCGGAAACTGGGGTGGCGCAGTCGTAAGACAGGCGTTCTGGCCCACAGTTGAGAGTCTGGCGTTACATTTAACGTGTTTTCCCTTTCATTTCTGTCCCTTGGATCACGTGAGAATCGCTCACTTGTGTCCCTTGTTTTTCTGATGTTGCAGTTGGAAAGACTTCAAATCATGCGATAGTACTAGCCCAGCTCTACACCCAGGGGAAATGCTACGGATTACATGCCTTCATTGTACCTATTCGGGAAATTGGAACCCACAAGCCTTTGCCAGGTTAGAGTTGTTCATCTGACGTTGAGATGAAAACGTAAACCGAGCACTTGGTTCTGCAAAAAGCATAAAGCACCACTAAAGGAGAGCGGGGACAGCCGGGATTTCCAGAGCATAGACCCTGGTGACTTCCTTTCTCTCGTGGTAGGGATCACCGTTGGCGACATTGGTCCCAAATTCGGCTATGATGAGATGGATAACGGCTACCTGAAGATGGACCATTATCGCATCCCCAGAGAGAACATGCTGATGAAATACGCCCAGGTACGTGGGACAAAGGAGGAGCAGCGGCGTCGGGCGCAGGGCACTGTGGCTGCGGGTCTGTTGATCTCAGGGTTAAAAGGGTCTGTTTCTAGGAGCTACTGACATAGCTTTACTTCTGATGCTGCTTTTATTATGACAGTGAAGCCAGAAGCCGTTGGCAGGTCTGAAGAGCATATTCGGCTAAACCAGCGGTCTCAAACCTGAGGGCGCATTAGAATCATCTGGAGGGCTGGCTGAAATCCACAGTGCTTTGCCGCCCAGAGTTTCTGATTTAATGAGATTTTTTGTTTGTTTTATCTTACTGATTTTTAGAGAGGAAGGGAGTGGGAGAGAGAGTAACATCAATGTGAGAGCAGAAACATCGACTGGCTGCCTCCTACACACCCCCTCTCTGGGGTCGAGCCCGCAACCCGGGCCTGGGCCCTGACCAGGAATCACACCAGCAACCTTTCGGTGCCCGGGACATGCCCGACCAACTGAGTCACACCGGCCAGGGCTTTCTGTTTCAAACAAGTTCCCAGGCAATGCCCTTGTGCCGTTCTGGGACCACACTTGGAGGACCACACTTGGAGGACCACTGGCCTAAGCTGCCTCTTGGGCTTCACAGAGGAAGCCTCAGCCCTGTGTCCTTTTCCAGGTGAAGCCTGATGGCACCTACGTGAAACCCGTGAGTAACAAGCTGACCTACGGGACCATGGTGTTCATCAGGTCCGTCCTCGTGGGAGAAGCTGCTCGGTGCCTGGCGAAGGCCTGCACCATTGCCATCCGATACAGCGCCGTGCGGCACCAGTCTGAAATCAAGCCGAGGTAAGGGCGGAGGCTGAGTGGGCTCATTACTGAACTCCTGGCTTGGAGCCCATTCAGATACCAAACCCCCAAATGCAGTGTGGAGAAGACGCCGTGGCCGTAAACTTAGCTAAGGGGGCAGTGAACGGGGCCTGCTACTTAGAACCTAGGTTTCCTCTTCTTAAGCGGAAAGAGGAGAGTACCACTTCATTCTTCTTAACCTGCTGCGAAAAACAGTAATGGCATTACTTGAGCTCTACTCAGGAAATGTTCAAAACCATGAAGGCAGTTTGAAAATTCTAATTGCTACTAACAAGTACAAATCGGGCATGGCGAAAGTGACACTGAACTTGGCTCCCTGTTGTGTCCATGCCCGTAGTTTATCCCTACTACTGCCTTTCACTTGGGCGTAACCTTTCACTCCGAAAGAAGGAATAAAGAAATCGATAAGAGCAGACCTTCTTAGAATTTAAATATTTAATTCTGTGCATTGGGTCTTCTCCATAGTTGTGGTCAAATATAATTTATTCAGCCATCTAGTTAGCAGGTTAGATCTCTTTACCATTGCCTTCCTCCTACGACGTTAACTAACTCCGCTTGGGCGTGTTGCCGTAAGATACAGTTTCTGTAGTCATGCTGGAAAGACAGAAAGATCTGAACTTCACAGCTGGAAACGTGTGTCCGCCTAAGACGGGGGCTTACGAGTGTCTTCTGTGGCAACATAGTCTCACTGTACATCGAGGGTCTGCCCCTTACTAGCTGCGTGAGTGCAGCTGGGTCCTGGACCTCGCCTCGTCCATCTGTGAAGTGGGGTAGTAAGTGTTAGCTCACAGGGTCTTTATGAGGCTGAAATAAGTTAATACACCAACGTGCTTGGACTAGAACCTGGCGCAGAGTCAGCTCTGTATGTGTGTATAATCTTTCCCTTTTTCTATATATTTTAGTGAACCGGAACCACAGATTTTGGATTTTCAAACGCAGCAATACAAACTCTTCCCACTGCTGGCCACTGCCTATGCCTTCCACTTCGTAGGCGCCTACATGAAGGAGACCTATCATCGCATTAATGAAGACATCGGCCAAGGGGACCTGAGTGAGCTGCCCGAGGTGCGTGTGGAGGCCCATGCACGCGGGGGCACCCTGCTCTTTCATGTTGCCTGTTAGATAGTGTCCGGAGGGAAGCACACACGGGTTTCTTGAATGGTCCGTGTATTCTCAAAAGATCCAAAACATTCTTCTGATTGAATGGAGTTAGCTATGAACACGTAGGGTTTATTTCTCTTTATCATTTTTATTGATTTCAGAGAAGAGAGAGCGAAACATCCATGATGAGAGAGAATCATGGATGGGCTGCCTCCTGCACGCCCCACACTGAGGATCGAGCCCACAACCCGGGCACGTGCCCTGACTGAGAATCGAACCCTGACCCCCGGGTTCATAGGTTGACGCTCAACCGCTGAGCCCCGCCGGCTGGGCTGTGGGTTTGGTCTTTAAGTTTCCGAAGCGCCGCACCACGTTGCTCGTCTGTTAATGACGGGAACGTAGTGGAGGCTTTTTGCCAAGCAGAGCAGTTCCGAGTGTGGGAGTGGGAGTGGGGTGGTCAGGCCAGTAGGTGCCCACGCTGCTTCCGGTACAGGCGTGGCGGGTGATTTTGGAAGCGACCAGCGCTGGCAGGGCAGGGCTAGTGTTCCTCCTCGGAACTCGGCCGTCAGCGCACACGTTCTGACGGCCCTCGCTTGCCCTCAGCTTCATGCCCTCACCGCCGGGCTGAAGGCTTTCACCTCCTGGACGACTAACACCGCCATCGAAGCCTGTCGGATGGCCTGTGGCGGGCACGGCTACTCTCACTGCAGCGGCCTCCCAAACATCTACGTCACCTTCACCCCGACCTGCACCTTCGAGGGAGAAAACACCGTCATGATGCTGCAGACCGCCCGGTGAGTCTTGACGGCGATGACTGGTCTGTTGGCGAGGGGGTTCGCGTCCTTCGCACCGGCCCCGGCCACCATGTTTTCCCTGCACGCTGAGTGTGTTCCTGGAAGACGCCGTTGTGCCTTCTGCCCGGACCCCTCTGTTGATCTTGTGACCAGGCTGGTGAGGGTGCAACTCACCTGTCCCGTAGCTACACCTCTCGAGGGGCTGGTTTTATTCCTGTTTCACAAGCAGCAGCTGCTGAAAGCGTGTGTGCTGGCTCTAGGTTTCTGATGAAAAGCTACGACCAGGTGCACTCGGGAAAGCTGGTGTGCGGCATGGTGTCCTACTTGAATGACCTGCCCAGTCAGCGCATCCAGCCGCAGCAGGTGGCCGTGTGGCCCACCGTGGTGGACATCGACAGCCCCCACAGCCTCACCGAAGCCTACCGGCTCCGGGCGGCCAGGTGAGCTCCCCCTGGGACAGGCGTGGGGCCTCGGGCTGGGCGCCTGAAGGGAGAGGAGGGAGGCGCGGGCACCATGGATCCCTTCCTCCGAGCTTCAGTTTTCTTTCGTTTCGTAACAGGTTAGTAGAAATCGCGGCCAAAAACCTTCAGACTGAAGTGAGTCACAGGAAAAGCAAGGAGGTCGCGTGGAACCTGACTTCCGTGGACCTGGTGCGAGCAAGTGAGGTCAGTGATGGCGCGGCGCTCCCGGCCTGGCCCTCAAGCCTCGCTCTCCGGCAGGCGCCGCCGCTGGTGGCGAGTCCTGCAGCGTTCTCACCTCTGCTGCCCTCTCTCTCTCTCTCTCTCTCTCTCTCTCTAGGCGCACTGCCACTATGTGACCGTAAAGCTCTTCTCAGAGCAGCTCCTCAAAATTCAAGATCAGTCCATCCAGGCCGTCTTGAGGAATCTGTGCCTCTTGTATTCCCTGTACGGGATCAGCCAGAAGGCGGGGGACTTTCTTCAGGTCAGTCTGTTCTTAAGTGGGAAGCTTCTTTTTCTTTTTTTTTGGTAGAAAAATGATTGTGGTCTGATTTGTAGTTGTGCATGCATATAGTAGATCGAGCTGTCTACAGACAGGGGTGGGCAAACATAGGTCTGCAGTTGTTCATAAGGAGAAAGACATGCAGGTTTTGTTATTACAATAGCGTCATTAACGCAACATCACGATGCAACCGTGAACCTCCTGTTGCCCACCCCTGGACGGGCACATACATGCCGTTTACGTGTTTTGTTTCTTGCAGGAGAACATCCTGACAGACTCTCAGGTCACCCAGGTGCACCAGCGCATCAAGGAGCTACTGACCGTGATCCGCCCGGACGCTGTCACGCTGGTCGATGCGTTTGATTTCCAGGATGTGTCGCTGGGCTCCGTGCTGGGCCGCTATGACGGCAACGTGTATGAGAACCTGTTCGAGTGGGCCAAGAACTCCCCGCTCAACAAAGCCGAGGTACCGAGCAGTGTCCTCTCGCCAGGGTGATTCTTCAGTCCCTGTCAGACAGCAGACCTGGCGGCTCCGTCCGTAAAGGCTTTGAAGCTCGCCTCACAGTCGGTCACTCAAGCAGCAGGTTCAGCAGGGAACTGGGTCGTTCCTGCAGCGAGCAGGTTTGACTTGCTTGCCTATTTAGTAAGTCGTGCAGGTTTTCCAAACACACACCAAAGGAAAAGACGGCCCTGGTCATGCTGCGGCCACTGTCCGCTCACGGCCAGCCTCCGCCCGCTCCTCCTAAGGATTACTATTGTTTTTAATTTTTTATCGTTGAAAGTATTATATCTGTCTCCTTTAACCCCATTGACCTCTCCCCCCAGCACAAGCCTTCACCCCCCTACTGTCCATGTCCACGGCTAAGGATTGTTTTGAAACAGATCTAGGATGCCAGATAATTTCATCCATAGATCCTCTCTAATAAAGAGGGAATATGCTAAGTGACCATCACTCCATCACAAAGATGGCTGCACCCACAGCTGAGGCCAAGTTCCCTTAAGGAGCCTTAATGAGCAATCAGCAGGGCCCTGAGGCTCTGCCCTCCCCCGCCCAGTCGGGCTTGACAGGGGATCTCAGGCCGTGTCCCCCACCTGGTGGGGCTTAACGGGGGACCTCAAGGCATGCCCCCCACACCATCTGGGGGACCTCAGGCCACGCCCCCATCCTGGCACCAGGCCAGGGGACCTGAGGCTATGCCCCTGCCCGGTGGGGCTTGACAGGGTGGGGCTGGTTGGGTCTGGATCTAGCCCAATGGGGGGACCAGGGGCAGCTGGGTCTGGGTCTCACCTGATTTTAAGGTGCATGTGGGTGGGTGGGGACTTGACTCTGGGTCCCCCTTTTAATGTGCACAAATTTCGTGCACCGGGCCACTAGTATTTCAATAAATACGTATCTCTAAAAGAGAAGGATTATATCATGAAGTACTCCATGCCCAGATTCCCCAGTTGGCTCAATTCTGTTCCCCCCCTCCCCCACTTCAAATTCTTTGGGTCAGGATCCAAATAAGGCCCTGATAATTTCTTGGTTTAAAGTATGCTCTTCTAGCCCTGGTCGGTGGGTTCAGTGGTTAGAGCATCGGCCAAGCACTGAAGGGTCTCAGGTTCAATTCCCAGGCCCAGTCCAGTGTTTCTCTCTTCTCCCAACTCCATCCCTCCCTTTCACTCTAAAAATCAGTGGGAAGAACATCCTCAGGTGAGGATTAACAACAGAAAGTGTGCTTTTACACTGCAAGCTCCTGATCAGTCATTTCTCCCCCTGCCTTCCCTCAGGTCCATGAATCTTTCTACAAGTACCTGAAGCCACTGCAGTCCAAGCTCTGAAGGTCACGACCTCAGTCCTCCACGCCCCCTGCACCTGTCACACAAACCTGCACGGAATCTTGATGCATCCAGAGAGCTTTGGAGCACATGATAAATTGACCCTTTCCTCTTTATCAACGAAGAAAACAATGAACACCTTTCAGAGATTGAATGAAAAAACAAATGTTTTAAGTGCAATTAACACTAAAAGAGACCTGCTAAGCATTCAGAAAAAGCTTTAAGAAATGCAGTATGATTTCCCTTTGTAACGCTGCTGATCCCAGGCCATAACTTTTGATAATTCATAGAGTTTAACTACTAAGTAGTTAATTTTTCACTTCTTAATTGCTAATCACTGGATATATGTGTTTTTAAGCAAAGGTATTTTTAAAATGGGGTAGCACCCTTCTGAGCTTTCCTGCTGAATGCCCTACCCCTCCCACCATGGGCCCTGGCTTAAAAGCAGAACCGAAGAAAACGCATTGGGAGAAATAAACTAATCAGGAAATTCGGTGTGAGTCTGTGCTTGACACATTGCCTGCTTGCCCTTGATTGCTGACGTATTTTCTGATTGTTCGTAGTAGCGTTTGTCCAACACAAGGATTTCTTCGGCACGGGCCCACTGCAAGGTCATGGTCCTGTGCAGTTGGGAATCATCTTCCATTTGAAGGACCCCTAAGTTGTCACTGTAGTAGCACTGCCACTCCCTTTGTCCCCAACATCTTGGGAAGAGGTGGGTAGCAAAGGTCTCTCACAGGACCCTTGGCAGCTGATGGGCCCTCGGTCAGTGGTGTTTGATCTCCTGCCCTCCTCCTCAGCCTCGTGAGGGAGGTGAAGAAAGGAGAAAGAGGCACCGTTCCTTCCTGGTGGAGGAAGTGTAGGGAGCGCTCTTGGTTACGCTTCCTGTGACCTTGGTGACCATGTTAACTGGAAAGCCTGGAACAATCCAGGTTTCAGACGTGCTGTCATTTTGGCTAACCCATTAACATGCTTGGAGGCTCCAGCAGCGGGCGTGACAGAAGTAAATCACTCAGGTTACAAACGCTCACACCCAGGTAGCACAGAAAAACCCTTCGCAGGCCATGTGTTCTGATTTGGGATCAGAAAATCTAATCATTGAAACTATGGCTGAAGGATAAGTGGAAGTTGCATAGAACCTTCCTAACTGTGCATCTGGCTTTATTTTCAGTATGTTCCTAGGAGTTTTATCCGAACTGCTAAATTGTCCTTTCAATGAAATCTAACTTACACAACCGTTCTATATGTAAAGGGTAAACATGTATCTCTTAGTGAGTTTTCTTTTTAAAATCAATGTAAAACAATACGTCACTTGATTTTTTTTTTTTTAACCTGTTCACGGTGTCTGTGAAACTAGTTGTTTCTGCCTCAGGAAACTGGTTGTCCTTGAGGAAGTGCTGTAGTTCATGGCACTTCGTTCCCATCTAGGGACCTGACAAAATCTGGCCCAGTCACAGGAGAATTTTAGGCCCGGCAGGAATTGTCTGTTGCACAGGCCTTCCTCTCACCAGGAGAATTCATTGGTAATTGTTAAGATTGAAGTAAAAAGCACTATGTTCACTTCACTTGAGTATTTCTTGACAGTAGTTCAGATTCTGAGAAATAATACTTAAATTACTGGATATTGACTTGTCCCATACAGAATTGTTTCAAAATCAGTGCTTAAGCACCTTACCCACAGGTGAACATCTGTAATCAGGATCTGTGTTTGAAATACATGCCCCTAATAATAAACTAAATCTGACATTTGATACTATTTTTATTAATATTGGGATGTTTTGTCTTGAACTTGACTCACTGTCATCAAAGAATAAAGATGTAATAGAACCTCACTAATTTGTACTGTGAAGAGTCCAAGAGTGTGCCACATAATTAAGCAAGTTCAGATTATGAAGAACTTGAGGGTAAAGGGTTTATTAGGTTCAGGTAACTCTAAGAACAAAAGGAGTGAGGCCTGCCTGTGCCAACAGCCTCCCATCCGCTGGCATTGTCGGGAGCCAGGAGCGCTCGGCCCATTTAGGAGAACTGGTTTGCTGAGTGCTGAACAGGAAGCAGTAGGTCCAGTCTGCGGTCCCTAAGAAGGCAGGCTTGGTCACAGATTAGTTTGTGCTGGGTTCTTGTGTGTAAATTAGATTTTCAGAGATTACAAAGGTAAACTTCATCCGAGCCTCCTCCAAAATGATAAGGCCGAGTAGACTTAACAAGATTTTCCTATTGGATGATACTGATCTAAGGTTTTGTCAAAGTGCTCTGAGCAGGACTCCAAAGTTTGCGGTTCAGTAGGGAACTTGTGCTCTTTGTGACGGATGAAGGTTGCTTCCTCCTCGGGTGCCTGGAGCGCTGTCTTCCCTGTTAGGTATGTGCTGAGGGGTATTTCAGTGTTTGAACGTTAGTGACCTCCGGACACTTGGCCCCCAAAGCCTTGGGGCCTGTCCTGTTCCTGTTTTCGGGACAGAACATTCCCGCAGTATCAGCTGACTCCAGAACCCTTTCATGGCGGCGTTAACCGTGTTGGCCTGCGTTCTGATAACTCACTGCCCGGAGTTTCAGGTTCTCTCGGGCATTTTGTAATTCCTGAAGTTAACATGTTACATCTGAATCCTTGCCTTTCTTCAATGAAGGGCTTTGACTGGAGAACACTGTTCAAGTTCACGACCCCAGAGTTCTCTGGGGAATGCTGCTCAGTCCCTGCTCCCCTTTCTCAGTTCTTTCCATCCATCTTATTAGGAAGGTATTAGGAAGGGAGAGAATAGATGCAGATCTTCCTAACGCTGCTGATTTTTTATTTATTTATTTTTAATATATTTTATTGATTTTTTACAGAGAGGAAGGGAGAGGGAGAGAGAGAAACATCCATCAGCTGCCTCCTGCACACCCCCTACTGGGGATGTGCCTGTAACCAAGGTACATGCCCTTGACCGAAATCGAACCCAGGACCCTTGAGTCCGCAGGTCGACGCTCTATCCACTGAGCCAAACCGGTTAGGACTGTTGATCTTTGTCCACACGTGGAAGCTATGCCTGGAGTTAGAGGCTGCCTTGAAGCAGCAGCTGCTACTGCGGCTGGAGAAGGAGCAGAGCCAGGAAACGGATTATTCTACCTGAGACCAGGACTTGTTGATTCTCCCGGTCCCCATAAAGGTTTTGGTCATTTTCATGGAGTAACGCAGAGATCTCAACCAATTGAATGTTTACTACTCAATATTTTACTTGGAGGATTAGACCAAGCCATAGGTAAATGACTAAAGTGATTTTTTCATTTTAAAATGGCGGTGGTTTCCCCCAGCCAGCGTGGCTCAGTGGTTGAGCGTTGACCTATGAACCAGGAGGTCACGGTTCGATTCCTGGTCAGGGCACATGCCCAGGTTGCCGGCTCGATCCCCAGTGTGGGGGCATGCAGGAGACAGCCACTCAATGATTCTCTCTCATCACTGACATTTCTATCTCTCCCGTCCTCTCTGAAGTCAATAAAAATGGTGGTGGTGGTGTTTTGCTTTTAGCTGTGCGTACTGATTAAATTTTTCAGTAACTATTTCTGTGGTCCATGACAGTAAACAGAATTATAAGGAAGCTTCGGAGGGAGTTACCAGATGTTAGCTGTTACAGGCCTGCAGATTCCTAGATTCTAGGGGGGTTTTGTTTGTGTGATTTTGCCTTAAATGTAAGTGAACCATTCATTATCTCAGGGAATCATGGGAAATTGGAAGTGATTTTAAGAATTCTGAACCAGCCCTGGCCAGTTGGTTAGAGCGTTGTCCCAGTAGGCCAAGGTTTGTAAGCTCAATCCCCAGTTGGGACACATACAAGAGTCAACCAATGAATGCATAAATAAGTGGGACAACAAATCAATGGTTTTCTCTCAAGTAAATTAAAAAATTTTTCTGAACCAAAGTAAGTTGTTTGGCCACAATACTCTTTTTTTTAAAATATATTTTATTGATTTTTTTACAGAGAGGAAGGGAGAAGGATAGAGAGTTAGAAACATCGATGAGAGAGAAACATCAATCAGCTGCCCCCCCCCCTGCACACCTCCCACTGGGGATGTGCCCGCAACCCAGGTACATGCCCTTGACCGGAATCGAACCTGGGACCCTTCAAACCGCAGGCCGACGCTCTATCCACTGAGCCAAACAGTCAGGGCTTGCCACAATACTCTTGACTTTCATAGATTAGGTAACAAATCTGTAATCTTCAGCATAATATTCAGACTGCTGACTACCACTTTGTTTTATTTACAATTGCTGTGGATTCACGGATGGGACTTGTATCCGTTGGAGTGTATAATGTCTTTGCTACCCTTCTTCCTTTTACCTGTGGTTTGAGTTTGGTTTTTACCTGACAGGGTGCATGTAGCTTGCGTTGTTGCCCTCCCAGGCTGGACCTTGAGCGGGGACGGGAGTACAAGGTGCAGGAGTCCCCAGCATGTCGGTCACGGCTAGACAGCGGTGACCCACCAACACGGGCCTGCGCGTAAGCCAGACCACTAACCCCTTTTTCCTTTCAGTCGAAAGACCGCTAATAAAACCTGTAATTAACACAAAAAGTGTTGTGTGTCTTTATTGGGGATGGTATTGGGTTTCATTCTGGCGTAGCATCTTTGATTTTCTTAATTGAACAGGTCACAGCCACTTAAGCTTTGGAATGTGGGATAAATACATAATTATGGCTTAACGTGTCAATATTCTCAACTTAACCCATTTCTTACGCCCTCCCGGTCACGACTGAGCCCACAGAAGAGTGCTCTGTCTTAGAACCCAGATGTATTCGCCTTGGAGCCAGGGGCCCTCTTCCCAAAGCGGCGTTGAGGCAGCTCCTAGCAACGGCCGAGTAGTGACCCGAGGCCGGGTTTCAACTAACGGCCGCGACGGGGCACCCTGGGAAATGTAGTTCATCTTAGCGTCCCTCTGTTTCCTTGGTCCCGGCAGGTGAGCGGGGCTCAGACTACAACTCCCAGGATGCCTCGTCCCTCCTCTTTCGAAGGCCGGGCGACTGAGAGAGAGGCGTCTACTGGGTTCCGAAGCGGGAGGCCTGACCCAGCTGGGCCGGGGCCCTGGGCTATGGCTCGGACACGTCCCGGGGACTGCGCCTCCGAAGGGAAGGGCGCGTAACCCGGGGCATGTCGAGGGCTGGGAGGATCATAGGCTGCCCTGGGGTCGAAATGGGCTGGGTGAGCGGAGGGGGCGCACCGAGGGGCACGGCATCTCGGGACCCAGGGCCTGCCACCGGGAGGACCCTTGCTAAGGGGCAGGCTCGGGATTTTAAAACGACTGGCACGGCGTTGGCTGAACAGATGCGACGACAAGATGGTGCTCGTGGCCCCGTGGCCTTTGTAGACCTCTTAGAAATTCCCGCGGTCTGGGAGGCTGGGACCCGACCCCCACCCCCCAACCCGGGAGTGACCGGAAGGGCCTGGATGTGCTGCGAGACAAAGCGCCTTTGCACTTTTAGGTCGTGAAAATGGCCATTACAGAGACAAAGAAACACAAGCATTCAGAGAGGGCCCTGTATGTAACCCCAGATAAACTTTGCATCCGAATAACAGGACAGGCCGACAGCGGAGAGACAGAGAGGACCCCCTTCCCAGGTGGGCCACAGGTCGGTTCCGGGGGCGCGGGGAGGGGGCGGGGGCGGCGCACGGAGGCAGAGGGAGCTATTCTCGAGAAAACAGTCCTCTACATGGGGTGAGACGGGCTTATAGCTGGTGTGAAGGAAGAGATTTCCACGTGAAAATGGGTCCTGCCAGGGAGTAGCCAGCGTCCGGTCCCCGTGTGTGCTGACTGCTTCCTGGACAGCCCTGGCGTGGCCTGGGCAGGTGTATCGGCCGCAGCGCCAGGCCCCCCACCTCCTTTCCGGGACGGGCACCTGCCGTCTCAGCATCCTCTTTCCAGGAAGGGATGCGGAAGGAAAACTGCGCTTGATTCGCGTAAACACCGGCTCATCAGGTTACGGGGAGCACTTAGCTTCCCACCTGAAGGACTCCCCCTGTAAGGAACTTTTAGTCGATGAAAGTCGGTTTCGGCCTCTTGAATGGGCCAAGTGAGAGAAGCCTTGATAGGCCTTGGGCTCAAGCATCGTTCCCGTGACATCCTTTTTAAGCAGCCATTTTCATTCTCTTCATTAGGGAGCAGGAGCCTGATGTGGGCAGCATTCAGATGAGTTGGATCGTGCTGTGGAGGAGCCACAAGCAGCCCCCAGAGCCTTGAGATGGTAGGCAGAATGCAGGGTAAGATGTGTGGGATGTGCATGTGCCCCCACGCGCCAAGGCCCTGACTGCGTGGGCCGGGTGACAGGGACCCAGATGTGGTGCCTGGAGGCGAGTGACCGGAAGTCGCATTGATCTCCATCGAAAGGAACTTCTTGTTAAGCTCCGAGCAAGCATTTCTTGGAGCCTCTGCGTGTCCCACTGGAAGCATCTTTAAGCCTGTCGCTGGTGTGGAGCGGGGGCTGTGGGAGAGAGGAAAGCGCTCCCAATCGCGTGGCATCCTGGCTGGGAGGGTTTGCGGGTGGCATCTGGAATTCAGGGAGAAGGAGAGGCTTCTGCACGGAGCGGGAGGGGCGCCCGCAGTGGCATCCACTGCCTTAGGCTCATGTGCTCCTTCCCCCCCATGGTGACTTAGCCAAAGGCAAGGCACTTCATTCTGTGTTCTCACACGTCCATTGTTTGATTTCCCATTCAAGTGATTTGCTTCTCCCATTGTAGGCACCAAAGGCCAAGAAAGGATTGAAAGGTGAGTGGAGAGATGGAACATCACCCGTAAGCCAGAAAGAATTCCCCCGCCTTGGGTCCACATGTAACTTACATGCCTCTGTGTCTGAATGACCCTGGTGGTTCCCCCATAATTCCATTGGCAGCTTTGGTCATCGGGGGACTCCTCATGCTGCCTCAGTGGCCCTTTGCATAATTCAGAAATAAGCGAGGGATGGGACTTGGGAAAAAATCCCTCTCACTGGGGTCTGTATCCGGAAGTACTTGGTTGGGGTGAAGGCACTTGAGTTGGATGGGGTTCCCCCGTGCCCCCCGGAGAAGTGGCCAAGGAGGTGTGCCCCAGACCAGTCCTGGTGGAAGGGGTCTCGGGTGGAAGGGCTCTAGCAGGCTGTCGGGATGAAAGCGGCTTGTGTGTGCCCACAAACCTCGGACTGTTTCCCAAAGACACGCTGGGCTCTGTCCAGAGTCTGGAAGACCGGCTTGGTGGCCAGTGCGCCAACGTAGGTTCTACTGGAAACCTTCGCCATCGTCCTTGGAGAAAGTTGTTCTCAGTTTACCCTCGGGTCTTCCAAGAAGGCGATGTGACTTGGTGCCAGAGAATTAGGAGACGTCGCGTGGCCAGTGAGAGAGAGCTAGGCCCGAGTCCAGCGTCTGGGAGCCCTGAGGTCCTGGGGTGAGGGCTCAAGACGTGCGGCTCTGAGGACCACTCCTTCCTCCTCAAGTCACCCGCCCCCTCTGTTCCAGGCTCCATTGATGACGTCCTTGAGGACCTCCTGGGGGATGACAGTAAGTGCCCCTTCCCAGAATCCCCTGATTTAGGCTTCTTTTTTTAAAAAAGTATTTTTTATTGGTTATTTACAGAGAGGAAGGGAGAGGGATAGAGAGTCAGAAACATCGATGAGAGAGAAACATTGATCAGCTGCCTCCTGCACACCCCCTACTGGGGATGTGCCCACAACCAAGGTACATGCCCTTGACCGGAATTGAACCTGGGACCCTTCAGTCCGCAGGCCAACGCTCTATCCACTGAGCCAAACCGGCTAGGGCATAGGCTTCTTCTTTAATTGAGATACATTTCACATAAAATTTACTCTTTTAAAGTGTACGTGTCGATGGCTTTTAGTATATTCACAAAATTGCCCAACCATCACCACAGTCCAATCCCAGAACCCCATAAAGAAGCTCCATGCCCATTAGCAGTCCCTCCTCATTCTGTCCTCCCCCCCAGCCCGAGGCAACCACTGGCCTTTCTCTCTCTGCGGATTTACCTCTTCCAGACATTTTACATAAAATTAACCCTGCAGTGCGTGGCTTTTGCCTCTGGCTTCCTCCATGTACCAGGATGTTCGAGGTCTCTTTCTTCGTTCCTCTCCACGGCTGGGCGGTACTCTGTTGTGTGGATACGCCACGTTGTGTCTATTCAGCCGTTAGTTGATGGATAGTTGGGAGGTTTCCACACGTTCCCAGGCTGTTGGGAATAATGCTGCATGAGCATTCACATACAAGTTTTTGTGTGGATGTATGTGTTCAGTGCTCGGGGGCGTAAACCTAGGAGTAGAGTTACTGGGCTAGATGCTGACTCTGCGTTTAGCTTTTGGAGGCCCCTGAGGTGCCGCCGATCCCTTTTGACAGCAGCTGCACCATTTCCCATTTGCCCAGCAGTGCGGGAGGGCTCCGGTTTCTCCACACCCTTGCCAATACCTGCTCTTGTCTGTCTGCTTGACCCTAGCCATCCTCATGGGTGTGAAGTTGCGTCTCATCATGGTTTTGATGTGCGTTTTCCTAATGGCTAATGATTTTAAGCATCTTGTTGTGTATTTATTGGCCATTTGCTTATCCTCTTTGGAGAAGGTCATTTTTGACTTGGCGCATTGTAAGCGGTCCTTATTCTGGACATTTCTTACCCTGTATGTCCATGTTTGGTGTTCTGAGGAGCAGGGCTTCAGAGTCACGCAGAGCTCCCAGGACAGCAGGGACAGCAAGGCTGAGGTCCCCCACTGGCCCACGCACTTGGCCCAGCCCCTGGTGTTCCAGCCGACAGCTTTGGGCCACGGAAGTGCACTGTTCTTCCTGCATTTCCATGGGGGGGGGCGGGGGCATTTCATTTGTCACCGGTTGGCATTTAGGCTTGATGTCCTGCTTGGAAACACACTGCCCCTCCCCGTTCAGGCTTTTCAAGGGGCAGCATGGGAAGCTGCCTGTGGGACCCATTTCCTTCCTCCAAACGGGCCCCCCTCTCCATCGCGAGGTCTGGGAGACAGCTTGCTGGGGGACCTGCACCCCTTTTCATCTTCGCTCCAGTTCTCTGTGGCCCAGTGACATCTTTGCTGTTTTCTTTTGTTTCCAGTGACACTACCTGAGAAGCCTGTTAAACTGGCGCCACGTGCCAGAAATAAGACGGGTGTAGCCCCGGCGCTCCCTGCCGCAAGGGCGAGGACAAGGTAAGAAGGGGACTGCGTGGGTGGCCTCGACCCGCCCGCCCAGAGGCTCTGCCTCCCCACCCCTGCTTGCCACTGACCGGGTGCCCGCCTTTCAGTGCCAGCGGTTTCCTCTCCTCGCCCCAGCTCCTGGTCGGGGGAGCAGCCTCGGGGAGTGGAACGAGAGTGGAACTGGAGGGCAGAGTGCTGGCTGTGGTCTCACTGACACCTGCTACCTGCTGTGTGCCCCTGGGAATTCCCGAGCCTCTCTGAGCCTCCGTTTCTTTCTCGGGCCCAGAGGCTTGCCCCAGATGGGTGATTTTCAGTCGTTTGTTCTGAGGTTCTGACAGTTGAGCCGTAGGAGGGAGCTTTGTGGAACACCCCGCCACCACCACCCCCCCACCCCCGCTTCATTGTAGCTAAAGCAGATCTGTTTTTCTCTCTTACCTGCTGGGTTTTAAGATTTTGCTTTTGAAGAGGCTCTACTTTGTTAAAAGTTAAAAGGCCCGGCATTGGGCAGCCTGCGAAGTTCCTCTCAGCAGCTCTGTCCTCCGCGGAAGGGTCTGCGGGCTCACTGGCCTCTCCAGGCCATTCTCCTTTCGCAGTCTCCTGGCGCCTGCGGAGGGGTGCTCATTCCGCCCTTTGCAGGTCCCTCCTGGAACACGCCGCCTTCGGCACCATGGCAGACCTGGCGGGAGCTGAGGCCGAGGTGAGCCTGGTCCGGCCCTCCTCCCACCCCCTCTACGGAACCCCAAAACTGAGATGGGTGTCACGGCCAAGGGCTGCTCACAGGACGGCTTAGCAGGCCCTGCAAAGCCAGTTCTTAAAGCAAAACAACACCCACGGACTGCCACATGCCCAGAGCAACATCCCCTTCCTTCCCCACGGGAATGGAGACGGCCTGGAAGGCAGAGCTGCAGCCGCCCGGCCTCAGTGTCGCCGTGGAGCTGGGTGCCCACAGGAGGCCCCACGCGCAGTCACTGGCGGGACGCGCAGCTCTGAGGCCCCAGAAGCGGGCTTTCCAGTTGGGAGGAAGCGGAAGTGGCAGCGCTCTGGGCCTGCACACCTGGGCCGGTTCCACTTCAGACAGCACCCAAGGCCACGGGCGGGCAGGCTCCCAGTGAGGCCCATGGGCGAGCTCTGCCCCTGCCCCGGGCTCCCAGGCCCTTGACTAACACCCGTCCTTCCCCTCCGGTGGCCTCAGGTGTCCGACATCTCAGATGCAGACCCGCAGGCTTTGCTCCAGGCCATGAAGGTAGGAAGCCGCTGCCGGTGAGTTCTGTAGTGAGGCTGGGCTGGGCTGGGCTGGGCTGCTGATACCGCTTGTCACACTTTCATTCTCCCTCTCTCGATGGCGATTGAGGCCTTCCCAGGGCAAGAAGGAGCTCACCATGAGCTGCTGCCCGCTGCCCCTCTGGGGATGGGTCCGGTTTCCTGGTTCAGAGATTCTCCCACGCAGACACACCAGGCCCAGGCCTCTGTGACATGGCCTCAAGGCTCACCTGGCTGCCTCCCTCCACCCCCTACCCCACCTGGTGGGGAAGACGGGAGACAATCCCTCTGGAGCTGGTTCTCAGCCTTTCTCCACATCCTCCCACCCCCCGCCGAGTCCCCTTCAGTCCAGCTGTCCTCTGAGAGGTCAGGACCCAAGCTGACCTTGACCCTGGAATTTAAGACATCAGTTCTGAAGACTTGAATCTCTCAGTGCTGGGGCATGGAGGCACTCGGCACAACTGAGCACCGTGGGGTTCCTCCCTCCCCCCGCTTTTCCAGGATCTGGACGAGATGGATGCTGACCTCTTGGGTCTGAAGAAGTCTCCTCTAGCCCCTAGCAGAGGCGCGGCCAAGGGTTCTGGGAAGGAAGAGCTGCCCAGCAACCCCCAACCTGCTGCTCCGTTAACAGCCCGTGAGGAAGGTGAGCAGGACGCCCCGTCTCAGGCCCAGGGAGGCTTTGGGCTGGAAGATGCTTAGACGGGAGCTTTCCTGCCCCGTGGGGTTCTCTGCCTCGGACGGCGGATGGCGAGGCTGGAGCTGACTGTGTGTGTGAGTGTTCATGGTGGGAGGGGGCCAAGGCGAGCTTCCTCCTAGGGCTGTCCCCGTCCCTCTGAGCCCAGTGGCAGCTCCTGGAGAAGCCATCTGAGCGAAACTGAAGTTTTGTGGTAGCCCCGTGCGCTCCCAGGCCCGCATCCCTGCAGTGCCTGGTGACGGGGCAGAGAGCTTCCAGGCCACGTTTCCCGCCGGAAGCCTGTGTGAGCACAGGGAGGTGCAGGCACAGCCCATGGCCGAGTCACGGCCCGCCCCTGAGCTCCCGGGAGAAGGGCCCGCCACCCGGCCAGGCCCCGGCCATGACCTTGCCGTCTCTCCGCAGGGGATGCCATTCCCACCAAGAAGCCCTCCCCGTCTCCCAGCAGCTTTGGGCATCAATACAAGAAGTTTTCTTTCGAAGGTACCACAGGCCTTCCAGCCACGCTTCTGGGACACTCCAGCTTGGGGAGGGAGTAGCCATGGCAACGCAAACTTGCCCGCAGCCCAGTGGCTGTGTGTGCCAGACACGGAGCAGGGGGCTGGTGCCGCTGATTTCATCCTCATGAGTCCAGGGTGGACGAATGTGGATTCACCCGGATATTTGGGGAACTTATTTGCAAGGAACTTAAAGCCAGACATCACGCTGGAGCTTTTATAAAGTGCAGAGAAGCCCTTTCCCTTCGTGGGTACACAGATGTTGGACTTCTCTTCCGATGCCAGGGGATGTTTCCAGAAGGCTGTGCTGGCTCAGGGTCTGGGGTCACGGCCAGCCTGGCACAGTCACGCTGGACCACAGGCCCAGGGCCGCTGTCCTGTCCCCTCCTTGCGAGGAGCCCGGTCTGTGTCCAGATGCTGAGGGGCAGCGACGGGGAGGAAGGACGCGGAGGCCCCGGCGCAGCGCAGGGCTCATCTCCCTGGCGCAGCGTCGGTCTGACCTGGGCTCCCCTCCCCAGACGCGGAAGACCCGTTGGCAGGCCTTCTCTCCGACGATGAGGAAGGGACCACCAAGAAGCTGCCTGGGACGGAGAGCAAAGCGATTTCTGAGAAGAGCCCAGCCCCGGCCAGAGACCAAGGTGAGGGGGCTTGTTTCTTGTCCTGGGAAGAGGCAGGTGGCAGTCGCTCGCCAAACTTTCTGGTGCAAAGCAGAGACCTGCCAGGCGGGGGCCGCAGGCCTGAGATCCGGGATCAGGAGGTCTTTCATCTCTAAGAAGCGGGGAGGCGGAGCGGGTGAGCCTGGGGGTGGGGCGGGTTGGGGGGACAGATCTTGTGGCAGATCAGGCACGCTCGATGCCTGCTGCCCCAGCCAAAGGTGAGGGCTGCAGGGAAACACTTCCCTCAACCCATCCAAGCACCACCGTTGAGGGGCGGATGACTGGCACTGTGCCCTGCGTCTGTCTCTCAGGTCCCTCCATTCCTCTCACTCCTGGCGACACCCCTGTCCGGAAGAGAGAAGAATCGCTCTTTGACGATGAGGACGACCTCATGGCCGCCCTGGGGTTTGGAGATAGCCCCAGAGCAGAGAGGAGGCAGCCAGGAGACCAGTAAGGACCCTTCAGAGGGCAGCGTCCCCGGCCGAAGCTGGAGGGTGGCTACAGCGTGCCCCCAGGAGCCCCTCGTGTTCACACGTACCAGCCCTGTGTCGGTCCTGCAGGGAAGGGTCCCGTCCTGCTTGCTCCAGGCTGGATGAGCTGCTGGGTCGAGGCACTGCCACCGCACACCTGGCTGGTCCAAGCACTGGGGAGCCCCTGGAGCTCAAGCCGGACAGGAAGTGCCAGGGGCCACAGGGTGAGGAAGCTTGCGGGACAGGGAGGTGGGGGCTCCTAGAGCAGGTTTTGCCACAACCATAGTAAGAACTAAGCTTGACATCGGGACCCACACGCTATGCCCGTTTATAAAGGAGACAGTGTCGTGAAATAATAACTCCCACGTCCCATACTGCTACTTTTTCTTTTTAGGCATTTGATTTATAAATACAGTGTCACAACTCACTACATTCTCTACCTGCTAACAGGTAGCAGCTCAGTGTGAAAGCCACGCAGTGTCGCTCACAGCGTCACCCAGGGGGTTGACGCGTTCTCGTTACACACGCAGCTCGTGGCCTCACCTCAAGGCTGGCGGACAGGGCCCCGCTAGTGCGTTGTAGCAGCTCCCCGCGGTCTCCCAGCGTTGGATGGGTGACACCCGGCCCCCCGCCTGCCTCTTGCAGAGCAGCCTCGCCTGCACACGCCTCACACGCCACGCTGCCAGGACAGTGTCACTCCCCTGCCCTAGATCACAGGCTCCTTCATTCACAGACAAAGAAGACGCCTGGGCCAACGAGGACTTCACCTTTGGGGCCTATCAGCCCACTGTGGCCTCCTCCGAGGGCTGGCAGTCCCGCCGGCAGGCAGCCAGGTAGGCGGGCCTCCCCCCTCCCATGACAGTCTTGCTGGGAGGCCACGCTGGGCTTCCCAGGGGCTCGGGGCTCTGCGGGTGTGAGGTCAGAGGGAGGTCGCCCGTCCCACCTACACATGCCACGTGGTAGAGGCGCCCCCAGCAGGAGCCTGCGCCCCGTTCCGCTCCCAGCCTCTGCAGAAAGAAAAGAATCGTCTGGATTAGGGTTTTTTCTCCCAGTATATGTTTTAAACTTTGTATTTTATTTTTTTTAAATATATTTTATTGATATTTTACAGAGAGGAAGGGAGAGGGAGAGAGAGTCAGAAACATCGATGGGAGAGAAACGTCGATCAGCTGCCTCCTGCACACCTCCTTCTGGGGATGTGCCTGTAACCAAGGTACATGCCCTTGACCGGAATCGAACCTGGGACCTTTCAGTCCGCAGGCTGACGCTCTATCCACTGAGCCACACTGGTCAGGGATAAACTTTGTATTTTAAAATAATTTCAAGCTGACAGGAAGGTTGTCAAAACCGTACAAAGAACTCCCTCCTGCCCCTTCGCCCGGACTTTGCGGTTGCTGACATTATGCCGTATTTCTCCCTAAATAACCCTCTGTACATGTCAACACGCTTCCAGTCCCTGCTGCCCGGCCAGCGACACAGGCAGTGGCTGAGCACAGGCGCCGGGAGCCAAATTACTATTGCCGGAAACCACGTGACCAGCTGCTTCCCTCTGGACGGGTGTGCCTTGGCTGGCATTTGGGCCTAGTCACTGCACGTGGAATTGTCCCGGCTCCTGCGATGGGTTTTAAGGTGTCTGTGCCACCATGCTGCCACCTGAATCGGTGTGGGCACCCCAGACTCCTTGGCGTGGGCCTGGCAGTCACCCGCCCACAGCAGAGGGGAAGACCGATGGGGGCTCTTGGGACAGGCTGCTTGCCCTGCTCTAGACCCCTCCTCTCTGTCTTGAAGTAGGTTCTTTGCAGAAGATGGCATAGACCGCAAGGGAGAACCAGGCTCCAAGCAGGCCGCCCCAGCAACAGCCAGCCCCACCCCCCCCAGGAAGGGAGGCGCTGACTGGCTGGGCCTCAAGGACGAAGATGAGGACCTGCTCCCTCCCTCTCCCACCAGAGAGCCTCGCAGGAGAGGCTCCGCACTCCCCACACCCTCCGTGCCCCATCCCGAGAGACAGCCTGCTGCTCCAGGCCCACGCTCTGCCCCGGCTGGGCCACCGCCCCCGGGTGCGGATCCCCCTGCCAAAGCCAGCCAGCCCTCCCAGCCGGGAGCGTCTGCGGAGAAGGAGGAGGAAGACTGGCTGAGCCATGCCTTGTCTCGGAAGAAGGCCCGAGGCCTGGCCAGGGAAGAGCGTGCTGCAGCCCCTAAGGGCCAGATCTCGGTGGGGGCAGTGGGCCGACCCCCTTCCGGCAGGTGCGGGCTCGGGCTGCTGTCTCCAGTGGAGGGAGGGCTGGGCCGGGTCAGACAGGAGCACCACCTCTTCCCTGTGCTTCCTTCCTTCTGCGCGGCACAGGGGCTCGGACTTGGGAGGAGAATTACTCTGCCAACCTGTTGCGAGCCCTCCAGGGCTCGAACCAGCAGCTGCTGGAGGGACCGCAGGACCAGCAGCACAAAAGCCGCCTGCCCAGCCTGCCGCCGCGGGGTACGTCTGCAGCCAGGGCTGAGGGTGAGGAGAGGGCGGGGGGCCAACCAGGCCTCCTCCTGACTGAGAGCCCGGGTGAGGGCGCTTCCTGCAGCCGGCCCATCTCTGCTCAGGGAGGCCTCACGGTGAAACTGCAGCCACGGCCTCTCCCGCCGAGGATGTGACCTCTTTTCCTTTCCTGCCACCCCTCCCTGTGTCCGCAGGGCCCCCGGGACTTGGAACCCGGCCACCTTGGCTCTCAATGCAGGCGACTCAAAGAAGGACACAGTCCCTGGAGACCTCTCTGGCACTGGTTTGTTTTCTGCTTTGGGGGTAAAATCTGGGTGAGAAAGAGGCACGTTGAGCTTCCTTCGGGGCTCCCAGAAGACAGAGATGCTGGAACACACGCACACGCACACGCACACGCACGCGCGCACGCACTCGCGCGCACACGTGCTAGAGAGACAGAGACAGACCTTGGGACCTCTGTGGGCTTCCGTCCTGCTCATTTCTCTGTTGTTTGTTTTCAGAGCCTGCAATGCGTTTCCCAAGCTCCCAAGACCCCACAGGGCTTGCTGGGCCTGCCCAGGTAGGGAGACAGACAAATAGGCCCGGGTCTCAGCCCCATGATGCAGCTCCCCGCGCAGAGGTGACGGCAGCGGTTCGACCTGGTGGCCTGCAGGATGTCAGAGAGCGCACCTGGCTCTCCCACCAGCATTCCCTGCACTGAGCCTTGTCGGGCAGAGCTGGTGCCAACTTGCCAGCACCAATGGGGAATCAGAGGTGGTACCCAGGCGGCGTGGCCAGGATGCTCCCGTCCGAAAGCAGGGTTGCAGTGCCTTGCTCCACCTAGAACAGTGGTTCTCAACCTTCCTAATGCTGCGACCATTTCATACAGTTCCTCATGTGGTGGTGACCCCCAACCATAAAATTATTTTTCTTTTGCTACTGAATCGTAATGTAAATATCTGTGTTTTCCGATGGTCTTAGGTGACCCTGCTAGCGGTTCTCAACCTGTGGGTCGCAACCCACAGGTTAAGAACTGCTGCTGTAGAGCCTAAAACCATCGGAAAACGCAGATATTAGGAACACAGGCATTAGGAAGGTTGAGAACCACTGATCTAGAAAGCCGCCTCTCTCCTGCCACCCTCCCTCCATGCCTCCACCTGCTTCCCAGGTGTGGCGTCACCTCTGACCCTGGGCCTGAGGAGGCCTAGCCCCACAGGAGCATGTCCCTGGTAACCCAGGGCCCTTTTGGAGATGGGGTTGGTGGGCAGGAAACAGGAGCTATGCCATTTGGACTACGGCTGACGGCAAAGGTGCATCGGATGCTTTTGTCGTCATTAAGACTGCTGGGACGTAGCGTTGGTCTAGGAGGCTGGACCACTGTGGGAGGATGTTGTCCTGAGGAAGGAGGGACTCATTCTCCTAACCAGACCTGAGTGACCACGTAACATTCCGGACCCCCTTCCTCGGCTTCTTGGTGTCATGTCCTTGACCCCATCTGCAGCCCCTGGTCAGGTGCAGGGCCTGGGAGGCCCAGTAAGCAGAGAGCCCGAGGTAGCTGAGCTCTGCTGAGTCCCTGCCCCTGCCTAACCTGGAGCGTGTCTCCTTCTCAGTCCCTGCTGCCGGCGTCCCTGGCGCAGAGCCTGCTGCCGGGCACAGGATACCAGCAGCAGCTCCTGGCCGCGCAGGTGCAGCTTCAGAGTGGCACCGCCCAGCTCCAGGCTGAGCTTCTGCAGAGCCAGGCCCGGCTGGCAGAGCTGGAGGCCCAGGTGAGGGTCTGGGCCCAGGTGAGGGTGGAGGCAGGGATGCGATGGGAAGGCATCACTGTGTGGGCTGGAAGGCTTCCCCAGGGACCTACGGGACCTGCCCCCTACCCCACGCTGTCTCTCTTGCTGTCTCAGGTGCGGAAACTAGAGCTGGAGCGGGCCCAGCACAAGCTGCTGCTGGAGACTTTGCAGCAGCGACACCAGGCCGACCTGGAGCTCATTGAGAATGCTCACAGGTACCCCCTGCCCAGGGCCTTCAGGGCTCCCCAAGGCTCCTGGCCTGCCCCAGCCATGTGCTCGGGGAGGCCCCTCCGGTGGCCGCCCTCACCTTCTGAGCCCCACAGCTGGGTGTTCTGTTGGCAGAAGCCGCATCAAGGTGCTAGAAACTTCCTACCAGCAACGGGAAGAGCGGCTGCGGCGAGAGAACGAGGAGCTGTCTGCCCAGTACCTGTCGCACTGCCAGGAGGCCGAGCAGGCCCGGGCCGAGCTCACCGCCCAGCACCAGCGGCGCTTGGCAGCCGCCGAGCAGGAGAAGGACCAGGAGGTGGAGCGGCTGCGGCAGCTGCAGCGGTGAGGGCCAGGCCCAGGGCCAGGCGGGCAGGGGAGCAGGCTTCTAGGGTGGCCAGGGCAACCTGATTACTGTGATACCCCCAAGCCGTGACTTTGAACCGAGGTGAGGACCCAGGCCAGCACACTGACCCATCCACCCATGAGGGGGGGCATCGCCCCACAGAGGTGGAGTGGATACCCACAGGGCTGGTTGGGCTGTGCCTGGCAGCAGCAAACAGGCGGGCTAACTCAGCCCAGGTCAACCCACACGCCTGCTGGACCGCTCAGGTCCCGTTTCCAAACGGACCCTGGTGTGGTTTGCGCTCTGTGCCTGGCATGGCGATCTGGTTGCCTTTCTGGGTTAGGGCAAAACTAAGAAAAGGCCCATAGGGAGCTGGCTGATGAGGCGGAGCGGCCCCGTAACACTCGTCAGAGTCCAGGCACGCCTGTCTTTTCCTCCGCGTGAATGACGGAAGGAATATCCCCTTAGAGAGTGGATATGGCATTAAGGCTCCAAGGCAGTTAAGGCTGACAGCCAGGGAAACTGAGGCAGTGCCCGGAGAAGAAAGGGAGGCCTGGGAGCACTACCCCGGAGGCACGCTCCCCCCTGGAGAAGCTGCCCACAGTCCGCCCTCCCACGGCGCTGCAGGGCCTCCATCCTGGAGATGCGCAAGGACCATGAGGAACAGCTGCAGCGGCTGAAGCTGCTGAAGGACCGAGAGATCGATGCTGTCACCAGTGCCACCTCCCATACGCGGTATGTGTGAGGTCCAGGCCCTGCCCACCCAGGGGGCGGTGCTGGGGTCCCCAGGCCAGGGTGACTGGCTCCTCCCCAGGTCCCTGAATGGCGTCATCGAGCAGATGGAGAAGTTCTCCAGCAGCCTGAACGCACTGTCCTCCCGTGTGGAGGCCTCGCACCTCACCACCGCCCAGGAGCGGGAGCTGGGCATCCGGCAGCAGGACAAGCAGCTCCGAGGTACCGCATGGCCTGCCTCCCGCCCCACCCAGCTCAGTGGGAAGGTGGGCAGACACTGAGTGTCCTGTGGGCTGCCCAGCACTGCAGGAGAGGCTGGGCCTGCAGCAGCGGGACATGGAGGAGGAGCGGAGCCGGCTCCAGGAGGTCATCGGGAAGATGGAGGCCCGCCTGAGCGAGCAGAGCCGGCTGCTGGAGCAGGTGAGCCGTCCTCCACCCCATGGGCCCGTCTCCCAGAGCACCAGGGAGCTCAGTGGTACCCTGAGTTTGGGACTTCCTTCTGCAATGTCTCCTGCCCCTTCCTGCCCTGGCCCCCCATCCCCACCTCCGCAAGTGCCCTCGCCCACGGCCGCGAGGCCCTCTTCCCAGCCTCTGCACGTCCCACTTTCTTTCCAGTCACTGGAACCTGCCATGGCTGCTGGTGCCTGTGACACTGGGAAAGATGTCGAACGCCCTACATAGCTTACACATAAGAGGAAGCTGTAGTCTTTAAAAAATGCCTTTCCTTTCTTTTTTACTAGGTATAACATGACACATTTCACTGAAAGAAATTAAACTACATGAAACAATAAAGAAACAATAAATGAAAATTACCCAGTAGCCAGAGAGAGCCCTGGCGCTGTCACCCGGGCCTGTGGACGAGCAGTGTGCAGATAGGGAGGGTTCTGTGTCCTGGACCGTGTGTATTCAGGCCTCACTGGGTAACTTTATGAAGCCCCTGCCTCGGGCCAGGCCCAGTCCGCTCTGACCTCATGCTGTGTGAGCCCTGCGTTCCCTGGCACGCGCAGTGTCATGACCACCCCGTTGCCTCGCCCGCTTGGCTGATGGGAGACGGGGAGGCGAGTGCTGTCATTGGCAATTCAGGGGCCAGGAATGCTGCTGCCTCCGGAGCTCCCAGCAGAGGGCCCTGAGCCTCAGTCCTGGTGCAGTTAGCCTAGCGGTGGGCCGAGTCCTCCTGGAAAGGAAGTGTTTGTGACATAGTGTGGGAGGCGCAGGTGCTTTGCGCAGCAGTGAGGCCTGACTTGACGGGGCAGGTGGAGCGCTGCGGGCTCACTCTCGGCCCTGCCTCAGGAGCGCTGGCGCGTGAGTGCTGAGCAGTCCAAGGCCGAGTCCACGCAGCGCGCCCTGGAGGAGCAGAGGAAGGTCACGGCCCAGCAGATGGCCATGGAGCGGGAGGAGCTGGAGAGGGCCAAGGTGAGTCCAGCCGCACCGTATCCAGCTGCCATCCCTGCTACCCGAGGACACTCCCCCCTGACCTTTGCACCCTCGTCCCAGAGTGCCTTGCTGGAGGAGCAGAAGTCCGTCATGCACAAATGTGGGGAGGAGCGGCGGCGCTTGGCAGCCGAGTGGGCCGAGTTCTTCGCACAGCAGAAGCTGAGTAAAGAGCGGGCCGAGCGAGAGGTGGAGCGGGTGCTGCAGGTGGACGCCCAGCGGGAGGGCACCCTCATCAGCCTGGCCAAGGTAGAGCCCAGTGCTGCCAGCCCCGCCCTTTCCTTCCCGTCCTCACTGTCTGCTCCTCCATCAGGCTGGGACAGCTTAGCAAAGGGCGCAGCAACAGTAATCATATAATAACAACTTCCTTCCACTGGCCTAGTGCTTTACGCACATTGCTCATTTGCTCCTCCTCACATCCCCACGATTTAGATATAAAAGACGGGCTCAGAGAAGCTGAGCCCAGGGGTGAGGGCAGCACTGAGGCATGGCCCTGGGCCTCCCTGACTGGTTCTGGGACCCCCTTACCCCACCCCCTACTCCCAGAATCAGGATCAGATGGAGCCACAGCAATGAGGTGGGTGGGCCAGGGGCTCCTCGAACCCTGAGCAGAGCCCAATTCAGCTCCCAAGAGGACACAGGAGTGAAGGCTTTGCCATCTCCAGGAGCAGGCAGAGCTGAAGATCCGGGCAAGTGAGCTCCGGGCCAAGGAGGACCAGCTGGCGGCCGAGAGGGAGGCTCTGGAGCGGGAACAGGAAGAGCTGCGGCGGGAGAAGGAGAGGGTCCGCGCCGCTGCCCTGCGCATCAGGCTCCGCTCCGAGGAGGTGGAGAAGATGAGCCAGGTTCCGGCAGCTCTGCGGCGCGTGGCCGGGGCTTGGGCAGGGCGCTGTCCCGGGCAGCCAGGCTGACCCAGGTGGCCTCCCCGCAGGTGGCCTCGGAGAAGTACCAGGAGGGGGAGCAGGCACTGCGGGAGGCCCGGCAAGTGCAGTCGGAGCATCAGGCCCGGCTAGAGCTGGTGCGGCAGCAGGTGGAGCAGCTGCAGCAGCAGGAGCAGCACATGCACCAGGCAAGGCCCCCCCCTCAGCTCCTGCTCCCCCCGGTCTGGCTCCACCGACCCCCCACCTTCAGACCCTCATGGCTGTGTCTTCTCTCTGGGGACGGGGGACAGGAGCATCTGAGTCTGGCCCAGCAGAGGCTGCAGCTAGACCATGTCCGACAGGACCTGCCCTTCGGTCCCGTGGGGCCACTCGCCCAGGCCCAGGGCCTGGCAGCGTCTGGCCCGAGTGGTAAGTGGCTCCAGAAGGATGACCATCATGTGGGCAGTGCCAGTAGCATCCTGCCCACGCCTCCCTCTACTCAAGTTCAGGGCTAGCTGGCTTTAAAGTTATCTCGTTAACACGTATTTACACAAGTAATGCATGTTCATTATAGAAAAATACATTTGAAAATAGAGGGAAGAAAACTTTTAAAATAAAATGTCACTCTCAACCGCACACTCTAGAGACAAGCACTTTTAACATTTTGGTGCATGGTGTTCCGGACTGCATGTGTGTTTTTAAGAACAAAATTGACATCATGTCATATACTGTTTTGTACCTTGGCTTTTTTATTTGGAAATATACATACAGAATATGTTTTCCTATCAGAAATTAAACACTTAAGCATAATTTTTAATCAGTAAAAGTTTCCATTAGGAGGCTGTTCCATACTTTTAATGGTTTTGAATAAGTTCCTAGAATTAGACATTAGACTTGCCAGGTAAAATCCCCGCATTTTTAAAGCCTTTTGAGCATTGGAGAAGGTGGGTCCTGGGTGCACCCACCCACAGTGGTAAGAAGGCCCCCGGGAGACAGGCTGTGGCCGCCCCGTCCTCCCACCCACGCGTGGTCCCTCACCTCCTCCTCAGCCTTTTCAGCCATCGCGGCTCCTGCTCCCGCCAATCCTCAGGGCACCCAGCCATCAGCCACCCTGGGCCCCTCGCTTCTCCATGCCAAGCTGGTGCTGCTGAAACACACAGCTGAGCAGGTAAGCATCCCATAGCAAAGGCGGACTCCACCCAGGCCCGCCACTCCCCCTGGACCAAGGGTCCTCATGGTCACCTTGGTGACAGGCAACTCAGGGCAGTCAGAGAGGAGCACATCCCAGCCCCTGGAGGGGACCATCTCAGACCTGTCCTGTAGGCCAGGCTCTGTTCAAAGCCATTGCCTATATCTTGCCAGCTGACCCTCACAGTAACCCTGTGGTAGCAGTGATGGCAGCTCCAGTCACTGCAGTTCCTGTGTTCAGGCTCTGTCTGAAACACTCCTCTCCGCCAGCCTCCAGGCAGGCAACGCTCTTCTCTCCAGTTCACAGGCAGGCTTAGAGAGTGACGTCATGTGCCAGCAAGTGGCCTTGCCAGAACAGACCTGGTCTTTCACTCCAGTGCGCCTGCTCCTTCCAGGCCCCCCTTCCGGCTCACAGCTTCCCAGAGCCAGGGAGTAAGTGGGGAGGGCCTGGAGTGAGGTTGGCTCCCTAGCACCCAGGGATCCCCCTCACGCAGTCCCTCAGGTCTGTCCCTGTTCACAGAAACAGTACAGGAGGGGCCAGGGGGAGGTGCTCACCCAGCTCTGCCTTTCAGGACAGAGACTTCTTGGAGAATGAACAGTTCTTCCTGGAGACCCTGAAGCAAGCCTCCTACAATATGACATCCCACTCAGCCTGAAGGCCCTGCTGCTTCCTCAACAGAAGACCCGGACCCGGGCACTCTGTCCTAGTGCCCCCTGGTTGCCAACTCCAGGGAGGGGGTCCCCAGGGAAGGCTCTGAGATGCCCAGGGCCTGATAACAGCTCTTCAAGTAGACAGGGTACAAGGGCATTCTGACCATGCCAGCCGCAGCTGAGGCAGGCAGGTGCCCCGGGCCTTGGGTTTGAGGTCCAAAGGCCTCTGGGGAGACACAATGCTGAGTGTCTGCCCCCCGACACTGTCAGCTTCAGCTTTGGGTCTCTGGATGCCTCCCCTCGTCGGCAGGCAGGTGGTTAAGGGGTCTTTTCACCTGGGCCTCTTCTGAGACGGGGTCTTCTCCAGGGATGCCCTGAGCAGCCTCCTGCCCTCCCGCCTGAGGCCAGCAGAGACAGCACAGGGCCCCTCCTAATGGGGACGTGGAGTTGGACCACGTGTTTGAAGGGCCTCTATCCTGCGGGCCAGGGGTGGGGGTGCAGGGGCAGGAGAGGGGTGGGAATCGCAATGACTTGGAAAGAACATGCTGGTGAGCACGAAGGCAGAGCGGCAAGCTGAGTGGCCCCGAGCAGGCAGTCCGTGTGTCTGTCGCAGAACAGCTTTCGGGGGACTTCCTTGTTTACCAACAACCTGCAGCCTTCATCTTGGACCCATTAAATCGCTGTGTTTTTTAATCCCGCCGCCTTTCATTTCTTGCCATATTTGATTCAGAGATAGCCCTTCTCTTTCTGGTTCTATGGTTTCACTCTGTATGTACGTATCCACAGACAAAACAGAATATTCATTTGTGTGTTTAAAGAGCTCTCTAGCCCTGGTCAGTGTGGCTCGGTCGGAGTGCAGTCGTTCCATACACGGGAAGGTAGTGGGTTCAGTTCTGGGCCAGGGCACGTGTGGGTTTGATACCTGGTGCATGCAAGAGGCAAGCAATTGGTGTTTTGATCTTTCTCTCTCCCTTCCTCTCTCTAAAGCCAATTTAAAAATACCTAAAAATTTAAAAATACCTATATGGTATTCTCCTATACTAGAGGCCCAATGCAGGAAATTCATGCAAGGGGCTCAGCCCTCGTAGCCCTGGCTTTGTCCAGAAGCTCTTTTGGCTGTCTGGTCTAATTAACATATTAATATGCTAATTAGACCAGATGTCTTCCAGACGTCCTTCCAGACAAAGCCACAGTGGCAGGGGCCGAGGCAGAGGCAGTTAGGGGCGATCAGGCCGGCAGGGGAGGGCAGTTGAGGGCGATCGGGCTGCCAGGGGTGGGCAGTCGGGCCTAAACCAGCAGTCAGACATACCCTGAGGGCTCCCAGACTGCGAGAGGGTGCAGGCTGGGCTGAGAGATCCCTCCCCCCAAGTGCACAAATTTTGTGCACCAGCCCTCTAGTATTTATAATACCAATAAGCTTTGTTTTTCCACAACTTTTTTTTACATTTAACCTTGTTTTATGTAGCTGCAGTTCATGAATTTTAACTGCTGAATACTATTTCATTGTTTGAATATACCACTATTTACTCATTCTTTTGCTAAAGGGCAAATAGGGTATTTACAGTTTTATTGGGATTTTATTGTAAACAATACTGCCATGACAGTGCTGGGCATGCCTCCTTGGCATATATGTAAGCACTTCTCTAAGGTAGATACTAGAAGTAGAATTTCTAGGTCATAGAGTATGTGCTTAACTTGACTAGTTAAAACTGTACTAATTACTGGCAAATTGCTTTGTAAAGTAGCTGGACCAATTTACACTCCAACAGTGGGCTTCAATGCTTATTTAGAACTGGCGGGGCCTGGGACCTCCCGCCTACAAGCTACACACCATGGCCAGAGGGTATGAGGCTCAGGGAGCTCCGCGCATCCGGGCATCTGCCAGACCTGGCCTGCCGCCCCGGGTGTGTGCCGCCCCCCAGTGGCCGGCCGCGGGCAGGAGCCCCGACCGCTCCCAGCTCCGCCCTGTCGTCCTCCGAGCACTTCCGAGACCGGGAGCCCAGGGCCCTCTGGCGCCTCTAGCGGGAAGGAAAGGACCTCCGGTTCTCCCCCGCAAAGAGGGATCTGGCCTGGGCGGGGGCGGGGCTCCTTGGTCCGAGGCGTGGCCTTGGCTGGGCGGGGGCGTGGCTCAGGGGTCCGAGGGCAGAGCCTGGGTGGAGGCGTGGCTCCTGGGTGGCGGGGGCGGGGCCTGTCAGGGGCGGGGCCTCCGCGGCGTTCAGGCGCCGTCACGGCCACCTCAGTAGGCTTCTAGCGGCGGGGGCGGGG
Source organism: Corynorhinus townsendii (assembly GCA_026230045.1). Classification (NCBI taxonomy): domain Eukaryota; kingdom Metazoa; phylum Chordata; class Mammalia; order Chiroptera; family Vespertilionidae; genus Corynorhinus; species Corynorhinus townsendii. The sequence goes on from JAPDVU010000009.1 coordinate 3,189,385, forward strand.
CCGACCTGAGGGAAGATGGCGGCGCCCTTGTGGCAGGCAGTGCTGGGCGCAAGTCGGAGGTGGCGGTGCTTCAGCACCTCGGGTGAGGGGCCTAAGGGTGTAGGGCTCTTGTAGGTCCCCATTAAGCCCGAAACCTGGGACTCGAGCCAGCGCCCGCGCGCCCTCCGAGGGGCCGGGCCGCCGCCGGCCTGAGCCGTTCCGCTCTCTGCCCGCAGCCGCGCTGAGCCGCCGGACCCCGCCGCTGGGGCCGATGCCCAACGAGGACATCGACGTGAGCAACCTGGAGCGGCTGGAGAAGTACCGCAGCTTCGACCGCTACCGGCGCCGGGCGGAGCAGGAGGCGCGGGCCCCGCACTGGTGGCGGACCTACCGGGAGCACTTCATGGTGGAGTCAGGTGCGAGGCGCCCGGGCGGGGGGCCAGCCTGCACCCCGCGTGGATGGTATTGTCCCACCAGGATTTTCACACCTGTTGGCCCCCCTGCTTGAAAAACTCCCTCCCCCATTAGAGTTCCACCCTAGGTATTTCTGCTTCTAAAATCTTTCTTGGCCGCCGCCCCCACCATGGCGAGTCAGAGCGCCGCGCTGTGCCCCTAAAATGCTCCGTGTGCAGCCCTGCCCACGCTGTACTTCCTCTCCGCTGCCTCGCCCCCAGACTGTGAGCCCCCCGGGGACGGGGGTCCCGCCTGCCTTCACCATCTTGGGCTCCTGCACCCCCAACAGTGTACAACACCTTGCTGAATGAAATAGAAAGCCCTGGACCAGGTGCCTGGGGAAGGCTGCCCTTGAGCAATTGACAAGCGCATCCCTTTGAAACCTTGACTGGGCCAGCGTTGCGGGTGCGGTGTGTGTGTCTGCTACTGTCTAAATGGGAAAAAGCGTTGGGTTCCAAGTTCTCTAGGGCCGTGCTACTCAAAAGCGTGTCCTGGGACCAGCAGCACAGACATTACCTAGAAACTCCTTCGAAATGCACTGCCACGCCCTGGCCAGTGTGGCTCAGTTGATTGGAGCCCCTCGGGGACCCCAAAAGGTCACGGGTTCCATTCCTAGTCAGGCAATGCTCAGGTTTGGGGTTCGATCCCCAGTAGGTGCAATTGATTGATGTTCCTCTCTCTTTCCCCCTCCTCTTTAAAATCAATAAAAATCAGGTCCTCGGGTGAGACTTTTTTAAAAAATTGTGGTTTCAGTTCCCACTCTGACCTGCAGAATCAGAATCTGAATTTTAAGAAAATTCCCCGGTGACTTGTATGGCTCGTTTATTAAAGCGTGAGAAGTGCTTCTTTAAGTTCTAGCTTCAGCTAGTCTACTGAGGACACAGGTGTGTGTCCCACCCCCTGGACAGGCTTGAAGGTGATCCCAACTATAATTGGGAGGCCAAGTGCCTCTGTTAACCATGACCTGGACCAGCGGTCGGCAAACCTCGGCTCGCGAGCCACATGCGGCTCTTTGGCCCCTGGAGTGTGGCTCTTCCACAAAATACCACGGCCTGGGCGAGTCTATTTTGAAGAAGTGGCGTTAGAAGAAGTTTAAGTTTAAAAAATTTGGCTCTCAGAAGAAATGTCAACCGTTGTCCTGTTGATAGTTGGCTCTGTGGACGAATGAGTTTGCCGACCCCTGACCTAGACAGACAGCGGAAGGGGCTAGGGATTAGGAAATGCAATCTCAAGTTTATCCAATTTGCTTAGCAACTGGGCCCTGCTCGGGTCTGAGAAGCAGCCTACACGGTGTTCCGTTTTGTGAGTTAAAGAGGAAGCTTTGACAGCGGATCTTGGGCAGGTGAGAGGCCTAGGTAGAGACAGGTGGCTTGGCCCAGAACCGACCCCACTTCCTCCAACGCATCTCCCCTCCCTAGATCCCAAAGACAAGATCGACATTGGGCTGCCTCCACCCAAGGTCTGTCGGACCCAGCAGCTGCTGGAACGGAAACAGGTTCTCCGGGAGCTGAAGGCCAATGTGGAGGAGGAGCGGGCCGCCCGCCACCGCACAGGTAAGCCCTCCCAGGGGAGAGGCCCTGCTGTGTCTGCCCCCGCCCTGGGCCCAGCTGCCGTTATTCCTTCCCAGTGTGCATTCCGCTGGAGGCTGTGCGGGCTGAGTGGGAGAGGACCTGTGGGCCCTACCACAAGCAGCGGCTGGCGGAGTACTATGGCCTCTACCGAGACCTGTTCCACGGTGCCACCTTCGTGCCCCGAGTCCCCCTGCACGTGGCCTACGCCGTGGGCGAGGATGACCTGATGCCTGTGTACCATGGCAATGAGGTCACTCCAACAGAGGTAACTGCTGGCTTGTGCCCCTTCCTGCTCTGTGCGCACAGACGCGTCCCCCCGCAGGGCCACGTGCCTCCCTTCTCCAAGAACATCTGTGTGTCCCTGGTGGGCGGGCCAGCTCCCTCCTTCTCTCCCCATCAGGCTGCCCAGGCCCCAGAGGTGACTTATGAGGCAGATGAGGGCTCCCTGTGGACACTGCTGCTCACCAACTTGGGTAGGTGTCTAGGGTACAGGAGCCAGGGCCCTGGGGCTGGGGGATGGGAGGGGGGGGCAGGTGGAGAGCCGCAGCCCCGGCTCCTTCCATGGGCCCTCAGTCGGTGGGTCTGTTTACGTGCAGATGGACACCTGCTAGAGCCGGATGCCGAGTATATCCACTGGCTGGTGTGAGTACCTGGGGTGGGGCCATGGGTCGGGCATGCGGGGAGGCCCTGGCATCCTGGGAAGAGCCGCACCTGCATTGCAGTCTTGGCTCCGTCTCGGATTAGCAATGGGACTTGGGTTAACCTCCCTCCCCTGGAGGTGGCCCCTCACCTCTGCTTCCTGAGCGGTCGGGGGCCTTGGGATCCAGTGGCTGGAACCGGTAAGAAGGAAAGCAGGCAGCAGGCCTTGGCTGCTCCCACGGGCCTTCTGGTCCCCCGAACGCATGTCCTCACCCGTAAACCTAGGGCGGTGCCTCCATGTTCCTTACGCATCTCCCTGAACGCTTCTCCTCACCCGTAAACCTAGGGCGGTGCCTCCACGTTCCTTACGCATCTCCCTGAACGCTTCTCCTCACCCGTAAACCTAGGGCGGTGCCTCCACGTTCCTTACCCGCTCTCAGGGGCTCTGTGACAGTCCAGTGATAGAGGGACCGTGAGAGGCCTCTGGCCGCTGCGATGTGCTCAGGTAGCCAGCCTTTTGCTTTCTCGGAGGCTTTTGGCTCTGAACACCAGGGACAGAAGTCAGGCAGGTGACCGCAGCTTTGGAGTTTCTGGGTAATCGAGGCCAGTGACTGGGAGGCTGGTTTCTGTCGTTTTTATTCAACTGCAGTTACCCACCGATGCAGCAGGACCCTCTGGGCTGCCTCTTGAGGTGGGTACAGTGGCCATTCTGGTGCCAGGCTGGGCAGACACTCTGACAAAGCCCAGAGTTTCAGGAAACAGAAGCGGCTCAGAGGTGTCATGGTCTCCAGCCAGAGTGGCTGTGGCAGCCCCGCAGCCTCCCCCGGCTCCCCAGGGCATAGCAAACAGGCTGCTCGCCTCCCCAGGGCATAGCAAACAGGCTGCTCGCCTTTGCTCTCTTCCTGACTCTGCAGCTAGTCCTCCACCTCTGAGACCCAGGGCTTTGCAGAGCTCCAGCTCCTGCTTGATTGCGCAGAAGAGGTCCTTGTAGGCTCTTTGTCCCCGGCGTTGTCTCAGCCTCTAGGGAGTGCTGGATGGGGACGCTCCGGCCGCCACTCCTGTCCAGTGGCAATTAAAGCTTCCTTTCCTCCTGCCAGAACCAACATCCCAGGCAACAGGGTGGCTGAAGGACAGGAGACGTGTCCCTACCTGCCCCCCTTCCCTGCCCGGGGCTCTGGCTTCCACCGCTTTGCCTTCCTGCTCTTCAAGCAGGAGAAGCCCATCGACTTCTCTGAGGATACCCGGCCGTCCCCCTGGTAATCTACACCCCCACCGTGTCCCCGCACCCCCACCCCCAGCCTCAGGCCAGCTTCCCAGCAATGGCCAGCCTGGCTCAGTCATCCTGCCTCTCTTCCCTGGGGACTTGAGACGGACAGGCAGTGGTTGTGTAGGCAGGCCCTAAGGGGCTTCTCAGGATTGCCTCTGAGGCAGAGGGTGTGTGGGGCCCTGGTGTCCCCTCCCCACTCACATTCTCCCCATCTTACAGCTACCAGCTTGCCCAGCGGACCTTCCACACTTTTGATTTCTACAAGAAACACCAGGAAGCCATGACCCCAGCTGGCCTGGCCTTCTTCCAGTGCCGCTGGGACGACTCGGTCACCCACACCTTCCACCAGCTGTTGGGTAGGGACAGTGGGGGCCGGAGGGGGCGGCTGGCGCCCACAGACCTTTCCAGACCTGGCGGGCAGTTCTCCCTGGTCTCGGGGAGTCGCCCAGCCCTCCGCTGGGCTGGCTGGCTAGTCCCAACCTAGAGACAAGATGGGGGTTCGGGCCGGCGGCAGTCCACACTCACACGCCTCACGCTTCTTGCAGATATGCGGGAGCCCGTGTTCGAGTTTGTGCGGCCGCCCCCTTACCACCCCAAGCAGAAGCGCTTCCCCCACAAGCAGCCCCTTCGCTACCTGGACCGGTACAGAGACAGTCATGAACCCACCTATGGCATCTACTGAGTGGCTAGACTGCCACCCACCTCAGAGGGTGGGCTGGGCCTGGGGCCACTCGGTCAGGCTCCGCAGGCGGAAGCCATAAACACCGCTCCAGGGGCCAAGCTCTGGGGCTCTGGGCCCTGTCTCAGGCAGCGCCTTGGTGGCAGGGTCGGCGATGAATAAAGACGATTTCTGCTGTAACTGATCTGGCTCTGTGTTCCAGGAGCAGCCAGCTCCCCCCCTCCCCCCCCCCCCCCCCCCCCCCGCCCCGGTGGTGTTGTATTGCTTTGTGGGTGGGAAGAGGGCTGCCTCCCACCCCAGGAAGTAACCCTGTGATCCAGTGGCTGAAGAGGGGTCCAGAAGAAAAAGCAGGCCCAGGTCTTGGCTTCTCTCACAGGCCTCTGGGAAGAGGTCTGCCCCCTGAGCATTGGCCCCTGGCTGGCTGTGGGGTGCAGGCTCCTGGCCTGTCAGGTCTCCGAGACCTCAAGCTCACGCCCCTGCTCGGGACAGATAGCCCCGCCCCCTCCCCGGTGGTCAGGGCATGGCTGTCTCTAAGGGGAAAGACGGCCTGTAGCCAAGCAGGAGGAGCTCTGTGCACCTTCTCCAGAAAGAGCGACTTCACCTGCTTCCAACCCAGGACACGATGCTGCATTGCACCGAGGGCAGCTTCCCTTCACAGGAGGCGGGGTTGGCATGGCTCAGTGGGTGAGCATCGACCTATGAACCAGGGTTCCATTCCCAGGCAGGGCACATGCCCAGGTTGTGCGCTCGATCCCCAGTGTGGGGTGTGCAGGAGGCAGCCGATCCATGACTATTTCTCATCATTGATGTTTCTCTTCCTCTCTGAAATCAATAAAAACGTATTTTAATAAATACATCTGGCCGGCTTGGTCAGAAGAGTTAACCCTCCTCCAGCCGGTCCTGGGCAGACTCGCCCTGCCCCCGGGGCAGGTGGGTTTGCAATCAGAAGCCCTCTGCTCAGCTGCGGGGAGCCACTGCTCTGAAAACTGAGGTTCTAGAGCAGCAGCGGGCTCACACAGAGGGGGTCTCAAGTGCAGTTAAGTGCTTCCCGTTTCCATGAAAGGGAGTGTGAAAAACCCGCTGCACTGGTCTGATTCACCCGAAAGGTGTCTTATTGACCACCTCATGTTGACATGTAGCCAAGAGAAGAGAGACACCCTGGTTTGGCAAATGCCTGAAACTCCGCTCAAGGGAAAAGTGCAGCAGGGCCCTTGGGTGGGAGAGCATTGAATGAGGACTACCTGCGCGCCTGCTCTTGCTGCCAGACACTCGCACGCGCACCGTCCCTTTAACCGCTGAAGCCGGCGGCAGATTTTCAGATGAGGCCCCCCGCCAGGAGGAGGCCCCTTGGGGTGCTTGTCTCTAGAGGCTGGGACCGGACCCCCTTCTCAGGAGCTGCCGCACTGAGGTTTAGGAAAGCGGGAAGGAGGTCCCAGGGTGAGACCAGAGACAGCTGGACCCCAACTCCCAGCCATGGGTGGCCGGAGGCAGGCAGGGGTGGCTCTGGACGTAGACTGAGTGGGAGGCCGTGGGCGGAGTCGCAGGGCGGGATTGGGTGCGCGGAAGCCGGCGGGCGCTGGGAGTGGCGGCTGGTCCCGGGCCTCGGAGGAGGGTTGTCCCCCTCTTCTCCCTAAGCGGCCCTCGCTCCTGCCCGCCGCACCCACGGGCTTCGGTCCCTTTAAAAGGCGCGGACGTCCCCGGGTGTGCTCAGCCCGCCGCCGCCGCCGCCGCCGCCGCCGCCGCCATGGCCCAGCAGCTGCTGCAGGAAAAGCTGACCTGCGCCATCTGCCTGGAGCTCTACCAGGACCCGGTGACGCTGTCCTGCGGCCACAACTTCTGCGGGGACTGCATCCGGGACTGGTGGCGCTCCCATGAGGAGTGCCCCGAGTGCCGGGAGCCCTGCCCCGCGCGCGCCGAGCTGCGCCGCAACGTGGCCCTGAGCGACGTGGTGGAGGTGGTGCGCGCCGAGCCCCCGGCCCCCGGCCCCGACCCTGACCCTGACCCCGACCCGGGCGCGCGCTGCCCGCAGCACGGGCGGCTGCTCGAGCTCTTCTGCCGCACCGAGGGCCGCTGCGTGTGCAGCGCGTGCACCGTCGGCGACTGTCGCCTCCACGAGCGGGTGCTGCTGGACGCGGAGCGCCGGGAGCGCGAGGTGACACACCGGTGCCCCTCTACTCTCTCTGTGTGCAGGCAGCTTCTTTACGCCAGGGTGGTGGGCAGAAAACAGGCACTAGGAATAGATGCCCGAGCTGGGGACAAGGCCCGGGTGGGGTTGGGGAGTGAGGAGCTGAGGGGGTGAAGCTAAGGGCTGTGCAGGTGAGGAGGTCAGGAGCCAGAGCCAGAGCCAGAGGGCTGGAGGTGACCCCCGTGGCTGCCCAGGTCTCAGGGAATGGGCCTGGGTGAGACTGTTGGCAGAGAGACCGGGCACTAAGCATGAGGGTTTGCAGTGGGCCAGTAGGTGACAGGAACAAGGAGGCACGGGGACAGGCGGTAGAGCCCATGGCACTTGTGCCAGTGGAGGGGGATTTTGCTAGAAGGAGGGGAAGTGAAGTAGGGCTGCTGGGTGTCCTCTGGGGGAGTCAGATGACCCACTTCCTCCACGGGCCTGGACTCAGGAAGAACTGATGGCTTTGGCCGCACTGGTCAGCCTCTCACCATTTCCTCGTCTGGAAGTGGGGCGAACACCCATCCTCACCTGGATGTGTGGCTGCGAGGAGAGGAAGCCGGCCAGGTGCTTGGCCAGGTGTGGGGAAGCAGATCCTGGAGGGGAGTTTTTCCTGCTTCCAGGACATGACATTTACATCCTGAGGGGGCCAGCCGGGGCACCGCCAAACAGGAGTGCCCTCTTCCCCGCGTGCCCCCTGGTCAGCCTCGCCGGGGGCAGCACGAGGAGGGGACACTTCACAGCCAATGCCGGCCCCCTCTTGTCACTCGTCCCCTGTCCCCCGGTGGACACCACAGGCCCAGCTGAGAGCCATGCTGGAGGTCACCCGGCAGCAGGCCACGCAGGCCGAGAGCCAGCTACAGGAGCTGCAGCAGCAAAGCCGCCGGATCCAGGTAGCGGCCTGCCTGTCCCACCCCCCACTTCGTGTTTTGCTCTTCAGGCAGCCACCAGCTGGTCCCTGGGACCTTGGGCAGTAGGTGTGAGCCACCTTGAAAATGCCTCCTGGCATCAGGGAGTGAGGGGCTGAGTGGGGGAAAGAGGTTCCAGGGACCCTGTCTCCCCATATCCGCACCCCTCAGCCCCGTGGGCAGCGGTGGCCCCGGCCACCCTAGGCTCCTCCTGTGCCCATCCAGAGCTCGGCCTGCACCCTGGCTTCCATGGTCTCTGGCAAGTTCAGCTGCCTGCTGCAGGCCCTGGAGACGCGTCAGAGCAAGGCACTGAGGGGCATTGAGGTGGCCAAGACGCAGGCGCTGGCGCAGGCCCAGGAGGAGGAGCAGCGGCTACAGGGCCACTTGGAGGCCACGGCTGTCTTTGACCGCAGGATCCAGGACCTCCTGGAGCAGTCGGATGACCGAACCTTCCTCCAGGTACCAGGACAAGGGGCGGCAGGTTGAGGGACCAGGGTGCCCACCCCTTGCTTCCGGCTCACTGCAGCTACCCCCGGACTCAGGGGTCACAGCTCCTGGCGCCCCCAGGGCCTCTTGGGCCGCTGACCCCTCCACAGTGGGATGCAGATCGGCAGCTGGATGGCCTGAAGGAATTTCTGAGCCAGCTCTGTGGCCTCCTCCTGGACAATGGGGATCCCCGCGGGGCGCCAGCTGAGGCGGCTGACTCGGGTCCCCCCGGTAAGGCTGACCCCACATCTCTCCCTCACCCTGAGCCCAGCTGTCCCTCCCACTGAGGGTGGGAGTGGAATCAGGGCCCAGTCCCCATGAGCTCCCCTCCCTTGTCCTCCCCTCCTAATACTGCTTTGCCCCCTAGAGACCCCAGGTGCCCTGGCATTGGTCCCAAGCCCGGTTTGTCCGCTGAGGAGGAAACTCTGGCAGAGTAAGGAGGCCCAGCACGTGTGTGTGCGTGTGAGTGCATTTGTGCACACATGTGGATACAGTTGTGTGCACATGTATGTACACGTGTGTGTGTGTGTGTGTGTGTGTGTGTGTGTGTGGCACATGCTATGACTGCCCCGTCCATGCCCTTCCCTGGGTCTGGCCTCGCCCCCGGTACCCCTGTCGCAGGAGGCACACCTCTTACACGCGGAGCCAGTACAGTGTTTAAGGAGGTTCTGGGCACCCCAAACTGGATCGGTCATGCTCCTTCCATTGCTGTCAAGTTAGTTTCCTTTCCAGACCTCAGTTTTCTCATCTGTGAAATGAGGCTCACGGCCGGGTCTGCCTCAGGGGTCGCCGCCAGGACTGAGCGCTCGCTCGGCGGGCAGTGTGCCTGGCAGGGGTTTCATTGCCATCAGTGGAGCGTCCGTCGCCATCTCTCCTGTCCCCAGAGGGTGGACTCGCACAGGCACCCTGCCTGCTCACCTCCAGTCCCTCTCTCCCCAACAGATTATCGCAACTTGACCTTTGACCCAGGGAGTGCCAACCGTCACCTTTACCTGTCCCGGCAGGACCGGCAGGTAGAGCACCGGCGAGAGCCCCGAGGCCCGGCTGAGCCGGGCAGCTTCGAGCTCTGGCAGGTGCAGTGTGCCCAGAGCTTCCAGTCTGGGCGGCACTACTGGGAGGTGCAAACGTCGAACCACTTGGTGACACTGGGCGTCGCCTACCCGGACCTGGTACGGCGCAAGCTGGGGCTCTACACGGACAACATCGGCCGTGGGCCCAGCTCGTGGGGGCTCTGTGTTCAGGAGGACAGCGCCCAGGCCTGGCACAACGGGGAGGTCCAGCGCCTCCAAGGGGTGCCAGGGAAGCTGCTGGGCATGGACTTGGATCTGGCCTCTGGCTGCCTCACCTTCTACAGCCTGGAGCCTGAGACCCAGCGCCTGCACACCTTCCACGCCATCTTCACCCAGCCCCTCCACCCTGTCTTCTGGCTCCTGGAGGGTAGGACCCTGACCCTGTGCCATCGGCCTGAGGCCAGGCTCCCTCCAGGGCTCCAGGAAGAGGCCTCGGGGCTCAGCTGAGGAAGGCACAGGATGGAACTCTGGACGGGGAGCAGGAGCCACCGTGCCTGTGTGCCCAGGAGATGCCCTTGCCCCTGGCCTGGGGACCTGAGGCCACAGCTATCAAGAGGCCAGCTGTTGGCCAGCAGACTGACTCAGGGTGAGGCTGGGCCACTTGTGGGGGTGGAGGGACCCCCAAACTGGAGTTAACTTTTCCAGCCTCTTCGAAAGGGCTCAGGGACTAGGAATGGAGTAAAATGGGAGGCCCCTGCTCCAGGCAGAGCCCAGTTCCAGGGGCTGCCTGGGCGTCAGAGGCAAGGGCAGCGCCCAGGGACTCCTGGTCCTACAGGAGAGCCCGTGCAATGTGGTACGCGCCACAGACTGCGGCAACAGAGTGCACTAGCGGCTCCAGCGTACCTCCCGCCGAGACTGTAGCCAGGGGAGCTTCGGGGTGTGGGGAGGGGAACCGCAAACTATTCCTAAAGACAATCTAGAGAAAGGTGGTTTTTACCTCCTTCTTCCCTGTCTCTATCTCTTTTCTTTTTTCCTTAACGTTTTTTTAAGTTCTTTTTTTTTTTTTCTTAATATATTTTTATTGCCTCAGAGAGGAAGGGAAAGGGAGAGAGAGAGAGAAACATCAATGATGAGAGAGAATCATTGACCGGCTGCCTCCTGCACGCCCCCCACTGGGGATCAAGCCCACAACCAGGCATATGCCCTTGACCGGAATCGAACCCGGGACCCTTCAGTCCACAGACCAATGCTCTATCCACCTAGCCAAATGAGCCAGGGCTTTTCTTAACATTTTGCTATATTCTAATCTCTTTTATTTTGTACGTCCTTGTGGCTGCCGCTCCATAAACAGTTGTGTTTTCTGCGTTTTATTTTCACATTATAAAAATTGTTTCCTGAATGATGACCCTATAAACAGTCATTCTCATGGCTATCAGGGTTTATCGACCCATTATCGGACATTCCAGTTGTTGGAATTGGGCTCATACAGATACTGCCGCGATGAGTATTTTTGAGCAGGGTAGGGCGTCGTCCCAATATGCCAAGGTTGTGGGTTCGATCTCCGGTCAGGTACATACCGGAATTAACCAATGAATGCATCGGTAAGTGGAAGAGCAAATCAGCATTTCTCCCCTAAAAATAAAGTCTTTCTAGAGGATAACACATGCAGACGCTCCAAAGAGTACCAAACACGTTTGTATTGCTTAGCAGGATCGCCCTCCCACATTGCTATCTGGCCTTGGTGACTGCCACAGTTGCAAACCCCATCTTGTGGCCTTGCTCCTCAGCCATGGGGCTCTCTGGTCCAGGACGGGGCCAGGCCTCTGACTGGTACAGCCTGGACAAGGAGCCCCCAATCAGATTCCTAAGGCGTGGGGAGTTCCCCAAACTTGGGAGGGGGCATCTCACTCTGGGCAGCCTGATAGTAACAGGAGGCACCAGGCCCTCACTCAACAGCCGTACCCCGAGGGGAGGAAGCAGGACAGGGTACCTCCCGCTGCTGGCTACCCCAGGGTACAGCTCCCAACCACCCCTCCTCATCCGAGGGCCCCAACACACATGTCCAGCTGGCTGAGCCCACACTCTGACAGGGACAGAGGACGGAAGACGGGCTCCCGTTCGGCTCCCAGGGGCCCCTTATTCTATGAATGTACTTTCTCACGGGGTGTTGGTCCGCTCCATACTGTTCTGTGGGAATGTCCTGGATCATGACTAGGAGCCTTCGTGTCACATGATGCGATGCTACTGCCACTTCGGTAGTGGGGAACGGAGCAGTGCTGCTCTAGGTGGGGACAAGCATGTGCAGATTTCAGCTCCCGCAGTGTACTCGGTCTGCCTGATTCTGGCAGAGAAATGCATTGGTAGAGAGGGAAACCAAGCAGGGACGCTGGGGTGTAACATTTGACTAGCATGGGTGTTTCCGGCACTTCTGCGCCACCCCCCCGCCCCTCCCCCCCCGCCGCTCACAGGTCTGGGCGTCTGTGCAACAGAATCAGGAGGAGGGACACACAGACAGAACAAGGACACACAGAACAAGGACAGGAGGGCAGGAGAGGTTTTACGAGACAGGAGATATTGTCAATATTGAAATAACTGTAGTGCCAGGTGGGTCCTGAAAATACAGGGGGAACACTGTGTAAAGTATATGATTGTAACCGCTATGCTGTACACCTGAAATGAATACAAAATAATAAGTTTGAATTAAAAAAAACACACACTAAAAAATAGCCCTAGCTGGTGTGGCTCAGTGGGTAGAGCGTCGGCCTACAGACCCAAGGGTCCCGGGTTTGATTCTGGTCCAGGGCACGTACCTTGGTTGCAGGCTCCTCCCCGGCCCAGGCCCTGGTCAGAGCTCATGCAGGAGGCAACCAGTCGACGTGTTTCTCTCACATGGATGTTTTTCTCTCTCTTTCACCCACTCTTTCATTCTAAAAACCAATGGAAAAAATACCCTCAAGTAAGGATTAATAACAACAACAACAGAAAACAACTAAAAAGTAAATCTTTTAGGGGCTAGTGGAGTTGGAGGGAGTTGGGCTGGAGGGCAGAGAGGTGAGGGGTAGAGAGGAGGCGGCCCTCCCCCAGGCAGGACGGGAAGGAAGGGAGCAGCACAGCAATCGTAGGAAACGTGGCTTCAAGTCAGGGCACTGGAAGCTGGAGGACAATGGAGCCAGGCCTTTGAGATTAGGAGAGGAAAGGATTTCCATTCTAGACTCCCATACCCAGCCAAACTGTCAATCAGGGTTGAAGCCTGAACAAAGACCTTTGCAGGCACTTCCCCATCCAGGCTCAGGAAGCCCCCAGAGGACTTTCCAAAAGCAAAGAAGTCAGTCAGTGAAGGGGAAGGAAGGTCTGGGATCCAAACAATGGACTTCAACATGAAAGGTAAGTGAATAAGAATGTAAATCTCCAGGAATCGGAGCACAGCACCCACACAGGCTCGCGGCTCAGGAGGACATACTTGAGAGTGGAGGTAACTGCTGACAGGAACCGGCTGTCCGTGGGAGCAAGAATCTGGGGTATGCGGGGCCAGGACTGCCAGTTTTTATTATTCTAAGCCTCATCACATGAAACCGTTTACGCTTTAGGTACTCAAAGTGTATTATTTGAAAGAAACACATCCCATTGTTTAAAACTTCTTCAAAAGGCCTGGGTCCCGTTTCAGTTTCTTTCAAAGATGCAAGCTGAGCGAGGCTGCCTTGTTCACGACTCGCCTTGGCTGTGGCGCTTTTGCTGGTTCATTTTTTGTTTCTGGTCGACATTTATTTATTTTTAGTATATTTTATTGATTTTTTTACAGAGATGAAGGGAAAGGGAGAGAGAGTTAGAAACGTGGATGAGAGAGAAACATTGATCAGCTGCCTCCTGCACACCCCTTACTGGGGATGTGCCCGCAACCCAGGTACATGCCCTTGACCGGAATCGAACCCGGGACCCTTCAATCCGCAGGCCGACACTCTGTCCACTGAGCCAAACCGGTGAGGGCTTTATTTATTTCTTAAGCAATCCTGCAACCAGACAGACTCATCGATGAGGCTCAGGATTATTTTCAGCCTGCGCCTTCTGGGTTTAAATTCTTCCTCCTCTGCAGGACTCCTTATGTGACCTGTATGGCAAGATACGGAGCCTGTGGGAATTCCATTTCCCGTCCCTCACAGCAGTCCTTGTAAGGGTAGAGACAGAGGGAGATGCAGGCAGGAGCATGCTCCAGCAGAGCTCAGAAGTGCCCGTTACCCTTTCCCCTTAAGAGCCAACTCACTGAAAAGCAATGACTATATTGGGCAGACAACTTTAAAGCTATGATAACGCAAATAGCTACCACAATGCCACCCCGCTGACAGGTCAAATCGCCACGCCTTCCTGGGGGAGCAGATCTTCCCAAACAGGCTGTGGGGTAGGAGGCAGAGGGCCAGCCGGGACTCGCCCCTGACTCCCCCAACCCAAAAGGTACCCCCTTCCCCTCCAGAACCAGGCAGGCCTGTGGTCTCCGCAAGCCCAGGAGCAGGGTGGCGCCGACGCCTGAGCCTCTGAGCCGCTCCTGCTCTTGGCAAACAAGGGACCTTCGAGAGCAAGGGCTCCTGTGGAAACCGCCTTCCCGCCAATGCAGGCCCGCCCAGGCCCGCTCCCTCGCTGTCCTTCCGCCCTGACGATCTCTTCCTGCCCTGGTTTCTGCACGCCTGAGTCCTAGCAGTCAGCCTGCGAACGCCCAGCTCAAATGTCACTTCCTCCAGGAGGGCCTTGGTGATTCCCGCCTTTATCATGAATCCACCCCCCCCCGCCCCCCGCGGAAGTGGAGAGCACCTCTCTTTCAATGTTTCCCAGCTCTCAGCTTTCTCCCCGCCATCCCCCCAGCCTCCATGAGGAAGATGTCAGGAGGCTCTTCATAGCATGATTCTAAAGCAGACATTCTTACTCTGGGGTCTTGCAGGGAGAGTCTAGCTGTGTTTTCATTGTCCCCCGGCTGAAATCCAGCACTTCTCTCCGTTGTGAATGGAGAGAATACACCACAATGCTACTAGCAATACGGGTGACCTGTCACCAATAGAAATGACAGACATTTTCAGAGCATGTTGCCATGGTGACAGAGCAGTTGGAATACCATTTATGTTCATCACTGTTTCAAAGATACAGTAACGGTTAGGCCCCGTCAGGTGTTGTTTATTGTGTTAAAGAAACACACGCAGCCCGGCAGGCATGGCTCAGGGGTTGAGCATTGACTTACAAACCAGGAGGTCAGGTTGGACTCCCTGTCAGGGCACACGCCCGGGTTGCAGGCTCCATCCCCAGTGTGGGGCGTGCAGGAGGCAGCCGATCCATGATTCTCTCTTATCATTGATGTTTCCATCTCTCTCCCCCTCTCCCTTCCTCTCTGAAACCAACAAAATATATTTTTTTAAAATGTATATTAAAAAATAAAAGCATTACATATAATAAAGTGCACCATTTTAAATGCATAGCGAGATGAGTCTTAACAAATGCCTCCACTTGGGGACCCGCACCCCCAGGCCCAGGCACACCACAGGTGCCTATGCGTGTCCATGGACCAGAACGGAATTCCTCAAACAAGGGGCTTAGAGGAAGGCATTAACTTCCCATTTCAGGGTTAGAAAAGTCCCAAGTTCCCCACGGGTGGGGGTGGGGGGGGGTAAATGGAGTCGCTGAAGGGCACAAACATGCGCACATCAGCAGTTCTTTTCCTCGGCGTCAGCAGCTCCGGAGCTGTGCTAATGGCGCCGAGGAGGGGGCTGGAGGTCAAAGGTGCTGGCTGCGCGAGACTGTGGCCACAACTGGGGAAGGCTTGCAGGGTAATGGAGGGGTGAACTCCTTCCCAGTTCCTTCAAGCGTGCTGCCCTCGCTCGCATCCTCTGCCCTCTGCCCTCTCTCTCACACACCTTGCAGCAGCGCCTGCCCCTCAGACCCGCGGGCCCAGGAGGACCCATCACCCAGGAGCCCCTCGAAGTCCGGCGGGGCGCAGGGCCGCCGAGCAGTCAGAGCTGGGGCGCTGGGGCGGGGTGTCAGGGACCCGGGGGCGGGCCAATGGCGCTGGGGGGCGGTCCGAGCTGAGGAGGGGCAGGGGCGGGAGCGGGACCCTTGGCGGCGGTCCCAGGGGGCGGTGCCCGGGCGTGAGCGGTTCGGTCCCTCCCAGGCGGGAGCAGAACAGGCGGCGCCGGGCGGCCGCGGAGCCATGGACGGCAGCGGGCCCTTCAGCTGCCCCATCTGCCTGGAGCCGCTGCGGGAGCCGGTGACGCTGCCCTGCGGCCACAACTTCTGCCTCGCCTGCCTGAGCGCGCTCTGGCCGCACCGCGGCACGGGCGGAGCCGGCGCCCCCGGGGGCGCAGCCCGCTGCCCGCTGTGCCAGGAGCCCTTCCCCGACGGCCTGCAGCTCCGCAAGAACCACACGCTGTCCGAGCTGCTGCAGCTCCGCCAGGGCTCGGGCCCCGGGCCCGGGCCCGGCCGGGCCTCGGCCCAGGCTCCCGCTCCCGAACCCGCGGCACCCAGCGCGCCGCCCAGCGCCCCCGAGCCGTCGGCTCCCTGCGCGCCCGAGCCATGGACTGCGGGCGAAGAGCCGGTGCGCTGCGACGCGTGCCCCGAGGGCGCCGCCCTGCCCGCCGCGCTCTCCTGCCTCTCCTGCCTCGCCTCTTTCTGCCCCGCGCACCTGGGTCCGCACGAACGCAGCCCCGCGTTACGCGGACACCGCCTGGTGCCGCCGCTGCGCCGGCTG
This sequence comes from Corynorhinus townsendii, assembly GCA_026230045.1. Classification (NCBI taxonomy): domain Eukaryota; kingdom Metazoa; phylum Chordata; class Mammalia; order Chiroptera; family Vespertilionidae; genus Corynorhinus; species Corynorhinus townsendii. The sequence goes on from JAPDVU010000009.1 coordinate 3,205,262, forward strand.
GAGGAGAGCCTGTGCCCGCGCCACCTGCGGCCGCTGGAGCGCTACTGCCGCGCGGAGCGCCTGTGCCTGTGCGAGGCCTGCGCCGCCCAGGAGCATCGCGGCCACGAGCTGGTGCCGCTGGAGCAGGAGCGCGCGCTCCAGGAGGTGGGGCGCCGCGCACTGCTGGTCACGGCGGGCGGGCCGAGGGTCACGGGTCGCCTCCCGCCCCCCATCCTCCCCATTTTATTAATGTTCTGTAAGTTGAGGATCTTTGCTGTCCCTTCCAGCCCCGACAATGTCTTCCGCTCGCGATGGGATGGGCTGATGGGGGGACCCAGCGAGAACGGGAAAAGGACGCGGAGGTTGGGCCGGGGGCCTGACGCCCAGGCGGGGCCCATGGGGGTCTCAGGCAGGAGGGATCTGGATTAGGCGCTGCGGTTCCTGGGCAGCTGACTCCCGCAGCGCGGCTGATGAGGCCGACCAGTCCATGCGGGTCCGGGCTCAAGATTCGCCCAGCGCGGAGGCCGCGGGTTTAGATGGGTGTGGCGAGCGGCCGGAGTGCGGCCGGAGGAGCACACAGACAGCTCTGTCCAGCTGTTCCGGGCCAGTGGTGGGACCGTGTGCGCGTGGTCCTTCCTGCTGCCTCCGCCCCCAGTTTCCTTTGGCCTCCAGCCCGGTCTTGGCGCTTTGGCCTTGGGATTTTCCGTCTCTCCAGCCTGAGCCACCGTGACTCATAAGACCCAGGGGATTTGCCTGGAATCCCCATTTTTAAGGCCTGGATTGGGGACCGGGGTCCCCACGACAGCCGAATGGCCTCTTATGCGGCCCCTACTCCCTTCGTTCTCTGCCTCTTCTCCGCTGAAGGAAGTTCTCAAATAAATGTGACATTGAGGACCACGGATGGCCCCACTGGTCAGAGAGGGGAGGCAGACAGCCCCCAGCCAGACTGCTCTCCCCCGGCATTTGGCCTTGGCCTGACATATGGCCCTCTGACATATTGTGGGACGGCATGGCCACTCCCAGTCCCACCGACCCACCGATACCACTCCCACGTCTCCCGTGTCCTGCCCCGGGATGAGGCCTGGGACCCCCAGGGCAGGCTGTGGCCGCTGCCAGGCTCCGTACTCATGAAGCTGTCCCCCACAGGCCGAGCAGCCCAAAGTGCTGAGTGCCATGGAGGACCGCATGGATGAGCTGGGCGCCGGCATTGCCCAGTCCCGGCGGACCGTGGCCCTCATCAAGGTCAGCCCCGACCCTGACCCTGCCCCCTCCTGCAGGAGGCTCCTGGGGCATTGCCCAGTCCCACTGAGCACGAGTGTCTCCCCCGACCTGGCATAGACCCAGGGTGGCTCCGGGGGGGTCCCTCTGTCCCTCCCAGAGGGTGGGGTGGGAGAGTGGGGTCTGGAAGGATGGGGCCCAAACGGTGATGTTCTTTGCCCTCCCCGCCGCTCCCACCGTCCGGTGCAGAGCGCGGCCGTGGTCGAGCGGGAGAGGGTGAGCCAGCTGTTCGCGGAGGCTGCGGCCACCCTGCAGGAGTTCCAGAAGGAGGTGCTGGGCTTCATCGAGGAGGGGGAGGCCGCCATGCTGAGCCGCTCCCAGGGCGACCTCCGGCGGCAGGAGGAGCAGCGCAGCAGGCTGAGCCGGGCCCGCCACAACCTCAGCCAGGTCCCCGAGGCCGACTCAGTGAGCTTCCTGCAGGTGAGGGCCGCATCTGGGCCCAGCGAGGGCGGGAGGCGGAGAGAGGAGAAGGCAGCGGGTGCCCGAGCCCTCAGGGCTGTGCCCGCTCCCCGCAGGGCTGCCTCACCCGCCCCGCCCCCCCCCGCTGGGAGGCATTGTGGCTCGCAGGGCCTTCATGGGCATGTATCTGGCACAGGAGCTGCTGGCACTCAGGCTGGCCCTGGAGGAGGGGTGCGGCCCCGGGCCTGGTCCCCCGCGGGAACTCGGCTTCACAAAGTCATCCCAGGCTGTGAAGGCGGTGAGAGAGGTGCTGGCCGCGGCCTGTGCCAGCCAGTGGGGACAGCTGCGGGGGCTGAGCGGTGACGAGGACGGGCCCCACAAGCTTGGCCCAGAAGGTGGGTGCCCCTCCCAGTGACTCACCTTCCCCAGGCTTCCCTCCCGGGCCCCCCGGCCCAGTGCCCATTCAGGAGCAGAGGGTGGAAAGTGCCTTTTGCTGGGCGGGACCCAAACCCTGCCGGTGACTGGAGCCGCCACCCCGGAATGACCAGTCCGCCTCTTGGCCATGGCCTGCAGGGCGGGGCGGGAGGGGGCTTCTCCTTGCCCACCCTTCCACTTCAGAGGGGCTGGGGCCCGGGGGCAAGGGGGGCAGAGGGCAGATTCCGAGGACCGGGCATACATGTGAACACAGGGTACCCTGTTTGAGCGGTGTGCCTGTCCCAGGAGGCTCGGGTTGCTGGGAGGAATTGGGGGAAGAGGGAATTGGGGTCACGGCTTTGGAAGGGGCATCTTGCAGAGCAGCCCGGTCCCGGGTAGCTGGCGAGACCCCTCCGCTGTCTCCTCTCTGCAGCCGATGCTGAGTCCCAGGACCCAGATAACAGCAGCCACCTGGAGAGCGAGGCGCCCCGAGATTACTTCCTCAAGTGTGAGTACACCTGGGCTCGGCCCTCTGCACACGGGGTCCTCTGATGGCCGCAGGGCCGGCCTGGCCCTGGACTCCCTCCCTTGTCCATGGGGTGAGCTAGGCCAGCTCATGGGGCGCTCTCCAGCAGGGCTGAGCAGTGCTGGCTGCAAAGGTGGGGCGAGGCTGTGTTTGGGGAGGTGGGCGCCTAGGGGAGGGGCCCCTCTCTGGCCTTGCCCCTGAGCCCCGCGTCTCCCTCTCCCGCCCGGGGAGCAGTTGCCTACATCGTGGACCTGGACAGCGACACGGCAGACAAGTTCCTGCAGCTGTTCGGAACGAAAGGCGTGAAGAGGGTGCTGTGTCCCATCAGCTACCCCGAGTCGCCCACCCGCTTCGCGCACTGCGAGCAGGTGCTGGGCGAGGGCGCCCTGGACCGGGGCACCTACTACTGGGAGGTGGAGATCATCGAGGGCTGGGTCAGCGTGGGGGTCATGGCTGAAGATTTCTCCCCGCAAGAGCCCTACGACCGGGGCCGGCTCGGCCGCAATGCCCACTCCTGCTGCCTGCAGTGGAACGGGCGCGGCTTCTCCGTCTGGTTCCACGGGCAGGAGGCGCCCCTGCCTCACGCCTTCTCGCCCACGGTTGGGGTCTGCCTGGAATACGCCGACCGAGCCCTGGCCTTCTACGCCGTGCGGGACGGCAAGGTGAGCCTCCTGCGGAGGCTGAAGGCCAGCCGTGCCCGCAGGAGCGGCCCCCCGGCCTCCCTCGGCGACCCCTTCCAGAGCTTCGTGGACAGCTACTTCCCGGAGCTCTTCAGGAGCCGGCTGAAGCCCGCCTTCTTCCTGGAGAGCGTGGACGCCCACCTGCAGATCGGGCCCCTCAAGAAGTCCTGCATATCAGTGCTGAAGAGGAGGTAATGCAGGCGCGGGGCCTCGCCGCTCCTGGCGTGCGCGTCTCCGCAGCCCGCACGTCCTCAGCAGCCTCATTTCTAAAAGAACACTTGGCCTCCCGCCTCTCGGGGAGGAGGCCTCCCAGACCTTCTCAAGTGCCTTTCAGACCCCCCCCCCCCCCCCCACTGCAGGCCTTGTTTCGGGAGAGAGAGCCACAGCCAGGACAGATCCAGGCTACCCTAAGCCCTCCTTTTCCAGGTGCCTAGGACAGCGCCTGGCACACAGTAGGTGCTCAATAAACATTTGTTGAATGAATGACTCCTTCATGCGCTCCACCCGCCAAGAATTTCCCATCTTTCAAGAGCTGGTCTTGAAAGGCAGGAGAAGGGAACAGAAGTCCCTGGTCCCAGGATTCCTGTTGGGAGGGAGGGGGCCCAAAGAGGGGGCTGAAATGGGGTGCCTGCCCTTTGGGGCAGCCCTACTCCCTGGTTCCAGACAGGGGCAGCTAGAGATGGCTTCTCCCGTGGGGGTCCAGCCCACGGTCATTCTGGCTGCCCGTGTGTTTGCTTTGCCGGCCTGGTTCCCATCAGCTATTTTCATTCTTAATGCCACAGCCTCGCTCTGGACCTGCCTTGTGGCGTTTATGCCTGGGACTAAAGGCAGACATCACCCCTTCTCCCACCCACCCCCCAACAGGGCAGGGCTCCTGGGTGTGGGCAAGAAGGCTTGAGACCCGAGTTTCTGTCACTCACACACTTCAGCCCAGGAAGGGTGTGACTGAACGGACCCGGGTGTGGCTGGAGCCCAGAACATCTACAGTAAAGGGACCTGTGTCCTCTGGACTCTGCCTCACCTCCTGCGCCCCACTGTGCAGCTGAGACAGTGCTCAGCCTCCAGGCTGGGGAGACCCGTGCCCTGCACCCCAGCAGAGCCTCTGCTGCTCTGCCTGGAAGGCCGGGGGCCCCGGCTGCCCCCAAATCCCCATCGTGGCCTGGGATGCCCCAATTCTGCTCCCTGAGGCTACCCGGTGAGAGTTTCCAGGCCAGCCTGCCCTCCCTCGGTTTTTTGTGGCCCGGGGGCACCCCAGAGAATGCCCCAGCAGGGAGGGCCAGGGCAGACGGAGGCCTCTCTGCGCCCGGCCCAGGTCAGGCGGGACAATGGGTGAGTTATGCAGCCAGACAGCAAGGCCATACAAGTCCTGCCCTGGCTGCCTTGGCGGCTAAAAATAGTCCCTCCTGCCAGCCCTGCGCAGCCCACAGGCAGGATGTTTTTCTGGGCGGGCCCTCCGTGCTCCTGGTGTTTTGGGTTCCGAACACCGTTCCCTAGGCAGCCAGGGCCCCCAGCTCTCCCAGGCGCGGAGGGGGGCGGCTCTGTGGCCCTGGAGGTGGACCCGTGAGGCTTCCTCGTGTCCGCTCACCTGCTGTGAGCCTCCCACCTTTCACAGCCCCTCCCACCACCCCTGCACTGTCTCAGCCCGCCCCGTCCGCCCCTCCCCGCCGCCGCCGCCGCCGCCGGCATGGGGCTCCCTGGTGGAATTCCAGTCGGACTTGTCAAGTCTGCAGCCAGCGTCCCTGCCACCTGCAGCGATTCCAGCTCCCAACACGCCTGTGCGTCTTCCTCGCAAACAGCCCTGCGCAGGGGGCGGGCACCCAGGCTGCACAGCGGGCACGGGGCCGGCGGGCAGGCGCGGCCCAGGTTTCAGTGTGGTCCCCACTCTGGGGTATCCACATGCCTGCCCTTCCTCCAACTCTGGGATCATGCGAGAACTGGAGGGATGGCGTGTGGGAGTCTCTTACGTTTCTCTGTGTATTTGTGTGTCTGTCTGTGTGTCTATGCATGTGTGTGCCATGTGTGCGTGTGTATGTCTGCCTGTCCGCCTGGGTGTACGTCTGTATTTGTATGTCTGAATCCAGTTGAACTTTTCAAACTGTTCTGAGAAGACCAGGAGTTAAGAGGTGCCAAGGTGGGGCAGATGGCAGCTGGGAAGGGGCAGTGGGGCAGGACTAGCCCCTCACCACCCGCCAACACTTTAGTTAGATAGATTTTACTGAAGACTGCTCGGAAAAAAGAGGAACCGTTAAAAAGAAAAAAGTTAGAAACCCCATGTATCCAAACCTTTCCCGTAGGAGGAAGCTGGGGCACAGGCATGCAGGAGCCTCCCAAGCCTCCCCAGTCCAGCACACTTGCTCCATGCTCCACTCTTAGGTGTGTCCTTGCTTAGAAATGTCTGAACACACGCACGCACACACATGCACAAGCATGCACTCTTTCCCAGCATTGCAGTAGCCTGTAGAAGAGCTGCCCTGGGCCTGGCCCGGTTGCCATGGCCACCAGAGCCCCTGGCGGAGCTGCCCAGAATGTGTGGTCTCCGAAGCTGCCGCCGGCGCCCAGCACAGACAATGGTGCTGTTGCTGAATCTGGCTCCGCTGGGCCAGGCAGGGAGCCAGCCTCCACTTGCACTTTGTTTCTGTGGGAAAATGACTCCAGAATCTCTAACAACAGGCCGGTGGTTGGCAAACTGCGGCTCGCGAGCCGCGGTTTGCCGCTCTGTTGACTAATGACTTTACCGACCACTGCAGCTGACCAAGCAACAGACTTGAGCATCGCTTCTCTTGGCAGCTGCGGACGGCTGGGTCCTGCACCCCTCACCGCTCCCAGCCCCTCCGCACACCCCAGGAGGGCCGAGGCAGACACCATCTCCACCCTTGTCCTCCCCTCCTCGATCCCCTCCCAGGGAGCAGCCACTGAAGGGCCTTCCCTCTCCGCCCCTCCTCCCAGGCCCAGGATGAGGCAAGGCCCAGACTGTGGCCAAGCAGCAGGCTGTCCGGGAAGGCAGGCTGAGCTGGGGGGGGGGGGGCGCTGAGGTCCAGAGGCTCTGCTGGGCTGGGCTGGTTCCCCCGGAGAGGAAAACAGCACTTAGCTGCAGGGTCTGCGTCAAACCCAGCCCCACCCCCAACACACACACGCGCACACGCACATGCCCTTCAATGCCAGCGTTCACACCCTTTCGCAGTCTCCTCTGGAAGATGCAGAAGAAGGGCTGGAGGCCGGGGTGTCCCCCCCTGGAAGCCCCAGCCTATGTCCCCAGGGCCCTCCAACAAGGGGCCGGATGGAGCTCACACCAGGACAGATTTCTGTCCTGTGGCGCCGTGCCAACCCAGATCACCGCTCTACTGAGATGGAAGACACCAGCACCACCTCCAGAGATGCCTGAGGTCCAAGGTCTTACCCTCTTAACAAAGGGCAGCTCATAATAGATTTTTATTTAGGAAAAAGACCAAAATTGGCATTTCTTAGACCTGAGGGTTCAGGAGCAAATGCATGCTGGATACACTGGATCGTTTTCACACAGCCAGGGAGAGAAAGAAACTCGGGTGACCCTCACGCCCGGCATTCTGTTGTTAGTTGGCTGGCTGAGCTGTGGGCAGAGTGGCAGCTGCCAGGAGAGGCCCTGGTGAGGTGGAAGGGAGCTATTTCGGGGCGGGTCATGTTGGCCCTGGGTATTTCGGTAACAAGTCCCTTGCTTCTCCATCAGGAGGCAGAGCCAGGGCACGGCTGGGGCTGTTTCTGGTTGCTATGACGATGAGCCCCACCCCAAGGTTCCCGGTCCAGACCTCCCAGCTCTGTCAAGTTCAATTTCCCCAGACGTAGCTGCAAGGCGTGTTCTGAGCCAGCCCGCTGTGGAGTGTTTACACAGACCTGCTGTCCGGTCCACTTTGCCTCCCGAAGCCAGGACGAGGCGGGCGTTGCCTCCAGGGAGTCAGCCCGCGAAGCCACGTGGAGGGCGCTCAGGGAAGGAGGGCTCAGACAGGCGCTTGGGGGCCTGGGCCCCTCCCTGCTAGTTCTGGGTCCCCCTTTCCAAAGTTGGGGTGCTCCTCTCCATCCACCCGGAAAGATGCAGAGGGGGTAGCCTCGGTCCCTCTCATCCTCTCTTTTCCTTCCTTAAACCCACTTCTCACCTAAACTGCAGTGACTTTGCGCTTTCAAACCTGCTTGCATTGCTTCCCCAGGTGAAAGCCGGCCGTGGCTTCCCATGGCTCCTAGGAAAAGTCTAGAATCCTGACCAGGCTCCGTCCCTCCAGAACTGGCCTGCCTCCCTCGCACCTCTCCCACTCCTTCCTACAGGCTGGCACCCTGGGGTGCGCCGCCCCCCCTTCACCCCCCAGTCCAAGCCCTGGCCCACCCTTCTTGCCTTGCTAGCTCCTCCTTGCCCTTCAGACCTCAGCTGCCCCTTCAGGGTGGTCCTCCCTGAAAGGCCCCGGGGCAGCTGCTGAGATGCCGGTTGTCCCAGCCCCACTGGTCCTGTAGGGCAGCCTCCTTCTCCCCTGGGCCAAGCAGGGCTTGGAGATGGTTGTCCTTTTGCTCCAAACCCACCGCGGGGGTCGGCTGAGCTGTCATATGAAGTGCCACAAACCGGGGGTTAAACAAGGGCTAGTGACTGTCGCGCAGTCTGGAGGCCAGAAGACCGAAACCAAGGTGTGGGCCAGACCCGTGGCCGTGAGGGAGCGTTGTCCCGGGCCTTCGGTGCCCGGTGCTTGGCTGGCGATTGTGGCAATCCGGCTGGAGCTCTCTGCTGTCAGCCGGAACATGCCTCCCAATCTCTTGAGTCTCCTCCCACGTGAAGAGGAAAACAAAGGGCGTAGCTAAAGAATGACTCAGCCCGGCCAGTGTGGCTCAGTGGTTGAACGTCGACCTATGAACAGGAGGCCACAGGTTCGATTCCTGGTCAGGGGCACAGGCCTGGGTTGTGGGCTCGATCCCCAGTAGAGGGCGTGCAGGAGGCAGCGGATCAGTGATTCTCTCCCATCATTGATGTTTCTCTCTCCCTCTCTCTCTCTCTCTCTCTCTCTCTCTTTCTCTCTCTCTCTCCCTCTCCCTTCCTCTCTGAAACCAATAAAAATATGTTTTAAAAAATAAATGACCCTGTCACCCCCAGAGGTCGCGAACTCCGTAAGCCACACTGGCCCGCCCCTCAGCACGCTGCCCGGGGAGCCGTAAATATGGGGCAGTTTCAGCTCCAGGCACAGAGGCCACATTGAGTGGGTGCTCTTCTCCCCCTCCCCCCTCCCCCCACCCCTGTCCTTCCTTCTGCAATGGGAAGGGGGCTCTCAAGAGGAAGATTGCAAAACCTATTTAGTGCTTAACAATTAGAAAGTTTTTATTTATTTTATTTTATTTTTTAATATATATTTTATTGATTTCTTACAGAGAGGAAGGAAGAGGGATAGAGTCAGAAACATCGATGAGAGAGAAACATGGATTAGCTGCCTCCTGCACACCTCCTACTGGGGATGTGCCCGCAACCAAGGTACAAGCCCTTGACCGGAATCGAACCCGGGACCCTTCAGTCCGCAGGCCGACGCTCTATCCACTGAGCCAAACCGGTTTCGGCAATTAGCAAGTTTTTAAAATAACAAAGTAGAATAGAGAATATTGGAGAACAACATAAAATAAAACTTGTCCCAAACGCACATCTTTTTTTTTTTTTAGCTGATGTCATTCAGTCTCCTTTTGGGGCGGTGGGGTGGGGGTGGAGGGATAGCTTAAGCACTTAAACCTTAAGCAATTTTTCAATAAACCTTCACGGCATGAAGAGCGCTTCCAGGAATGAGCTCCCCACCACCCAGCTGCCTTTGCTCAGGCGCCCAGTCTCCTCTGGCCAAACAGCGGCTCCTGGACAGTTCGCCCCAGGATGGCCCGCGGCCCACCAGAGGGAGGCGGGAAGTAGTCTTAGTCAGGTGTGGGTTCTGGAGGGTTCTGAGCAGGGTCCACAGGAAACGAGGATCAGGCCAGTCCTGGGGGGGGGATGGGGACTGCTGGCCCTGAGCAGGGATTAGAAGCGGCAGAATTAAGGAGTGTTGGGTGTGCACTTTAGCATGGGGCACCCCCTAACGGTGAGGAATTGCCAAGCCTGCCTGGGGTATTTCGGGTAAGAAAGCAGCAGTCGCTGAGGGAGGGGGTCCTCATGACCTCTGACCACTGCGTGACCTTGGGAGAAGCGGGCCCTCTGCAGCATGACCGAGGCTTCGCCTGCGTCTCCCCTCCCAGCCGGGGCGGCTCAGGCTGCTTTTGCTCGTCCAGCTGATTTTCACTCTTTCCTTGCACTTATAAATATGCACCCGGGCGTATGGGTCTCGGTATAAAATGTATTGCTTGCTGTGGGTCCAAGTTCAAAAACAAGGCAATGTTGGCGGCAGCAGGAAGGGCACCAGGTTGGGTCCAGCGACCTGGGGCCTTGGGTTCTGGCTGGGGAAGAATTCAGAGCCAAGACCCACGCTGTAAGAGAACAGGGACCGGGTAAATCCCAGAGGTAGAAGGAGTGATTCTTAGAAGCAATGGTCTTAGGAAGCAAGTTACAGAGGCAAAGGAAGGGCCCTGGGAGCTGAAAGTGAGGAAGGGGCTGGGCAGGGGGCGGAGAAAGGTGAGGGCCTGCTCCTGGGAGGGGGAGCGCGCTGGGTCCTCCGTCCTAAGGACTTAAGGGTGGAGATTTTAGGGGAGGCCCCCGGGGAAGATCCCAATGGGGTGTTCAACCGCTTTCCAAGTGTGCCCTTGCAGGGTGGTGGTCTCCAGGTCAGGGGTCCTTAGTCAGTGCGCTTAGCCCTGAGGTCAGCCTTGGTGTCGCTGGGCTGGTTTGGCTGCTTTTCTGGGCCTGGAGCTGAAATACTACTGAGGCCTAGAGGTTATCTCCAAGGCGGAAAGGTTAGGAGGTCTAAGCCCATGACCATGGGTATGCCAGGGTAGGAAAGGTCCCTTGGGGGCGAGGTCCCCCCTACAATTGTCCATTGCTAGGCACCCAGGCTTTCCTCCCTGGTGACCTTCTGAATCTGGCCCGTTGTCCTTGCTCTGCTCAAATCTAACTGCCCACCACGGAAAGCCACCACCTGGCACACTGCTGCTCCACCTTTCTGAGGTCTTGGCATGCAAAGGAAGTGATTATTTGTTCAGCACAAACGATATTTGTTCTGCTCACTGAGGCAAATAGATGGAGCCTCTTGTCCAGGGGCCCTCTCACCTTGGACCCCACCTGGCTGCCCTGGAGGTGGGGGAGCAGTGTTTCTCAGGCATCCTCACGCCCCTTCTCAGCACACCTCAGGACGCTTGGGTCTGGAGAATAGGAATACTTACAGCCTAACAAAAAGGGGCCATTTCTGGAAACAGGCAGAGCCTGTGTGGACTAGAAGGCAGGAGAGGTCTGCGCTCTGAGACCCGGGCCCAGACGGGGGCTCTTGCCGCAGACTTGGGTCAGCAATGAACTGCCCTTGAGCCGACCAGTGCGGGTGCTGGGAACCACCGGGCCTCCACAGTCTGGGAGCAGCCCTAAGGATGTGTTTTTATAAAATGTGCAAAAGTTGGACATTTAAGTCGGAATCTGCTAAGCCTGTTATCTCTCTCCACTTCGACTTCCTCCTTATCACATTTCCCCTCCTGTCAGGAGACCTCATTGTGGCCACAGCACTGTGTATTTATTCATGATTGTGTCTGTTAGTTTAGACCCTGAGAAACAAGACAGCTACTAAAAAGGACTCCTGGTGGGTAACTGGGGCTCTAAAAAATAAAATAAAATAAAGAGCCTAGCAGCCATTTCTCTTCACGCAAACTGCGCCTCAGGAAGAAGCCAGCGCCGAACTGCCTGCCTGCAAGGTGCCTCTGCCAGCGCAGCCAGCCCTTGCAGAGGAGGTCCTGGGACCCTATTTCTACCAGAAGGACTGAGGCTTCCCCCAGCCAATTGGAGCTGCACAGCTATAGCCCATCTTCATCACTGACCAATCAGAGCGGCTCCATCCTGACCAATCAGGACAGCGCCTGTTGGGCCACTGTTGGGAGGTGCACCAAAAGGTTGCTTGGAAGAAAGAGGCAGCCCATGGGTGTTAGGCTCTTCTCCCTTCCTCTTTCTCTAAAAATCAATACACTATTCTTTTTTAAAAGAAAGAGAAAAGGCCCTGACCGGTGTGGCTCAGTTGGTTGGGCGCCGTCCCATGCACCTTTGATTCCCGCTCAGGGCACATGCCCTGGTTTGGGGCTCGGTCCCTGGTAGGGGGAGTGCAGAGAGCTGCAACAGATGTCTCAGACTCACATCAGTGTTTCTCTCTCTCTCTCAAAATAAAAATAAAAAATCTTTAAAAACAAAACACAACTGTTGGGATTTGGTGTCCTCATTTGCATGAGAATGGACCAATCAGGGACCAGGCGGGACTTCTGTCTCTGTAAGCCTGGTGCCCTGCGGCTGTGAGAATACTTTCCTTTCCACCAAAGATGGCGTTCTCTGGCTAGAACTGAAACACTGGAGGTGCCAGCGCAGACCAGGGCGGGGCTTGTGCAGGAGGCACCCAATCAATGTGTTTCTCTCACATCAATATTTCTCTCTGTCGTTCCCTCTCTCTTCCATGCTCTCTCTCTAAAACTCAATGGAAAAAATATCCTTTGGTGAAAAAAAATATATATCCTCCGGTGAGGATTAAAAAAAGAAAGAAGTTAAATGAAGCGGGTGGACCCCGTGACTGGCCACCACGCGTCAGGGAATCAGCTGTTTGTCTGGGATGAAACTCTGAGCCCTTCAGATGAATGGTGCACCAGCACCTCCACGCGGGGGTGAGACGCTCACACTCCCCCTTAAGAATCCCCCTCGAGGTGGAGGAGTTTACTGACTGCAGATGCCCAGGAGGGCCACCCAAGGCTAAGTCACAAGCTAAAACGAAACAGCCCTGTTTTGTAAGCTGCCAGCCCCACATTGAGCCTAATTTCATTCAGTCTGGTTAAAATCTTCCAGCCAGAACGCTGCGGCTGGACCACAAAGCCAGAACATTCTACAGGGAGCAGTGCCACCTGGAGGCCAGTTGTGGTGGAGGCGGCAATGAGGTGGGGGCGCATCCCCCGGGACAGGGACAGTGAATTTGGTGGGGAGAACGCGGAGATTCTCACCGCCCACCTGTTAGGGTCTGAGTTTGTTTTTTGCTTTTTTAAATTGATTTCAGAGAGGAAGGAAGAGGGAGAAACATCAGTGATGAGAGAGTATCATTGATGGGCTCCGGCTCGCCACCTACTGGGGATCCAGCCCGCAACCCGGGCGTGTGCCACGACCAGGTATTCAGCTGTGACCTCTTGGTTCACAGGTCAAGGCTCAACCACTGAACCACCCTGGCAGGGCTAGGGTCTGGGTTTGATGTCATGAAGGGAAAGTTTTTCTTGGCTCTTCTCTGCCAGCTACCCAGCCCACCATGTCCCGCAACAGAAACTGGGTCTTGCACTCATCTACACATGTGGCTCAGTGACTATCCAAGTCGGACGTAAAGTCATCTAGTAAGTGCTCCGTAGTGTTGAGTGAGTGAAGATGCCCTTGTAAGGTGACCGCTCTGCGCTCCACACACCAGATTTAGATTACAGCTCCCATTCTGTGTCCAGTGCTTTTTTAAAAATATGTTTTCATTTATTTCAGAAAGGAAGGGAGAGGGGGAGAGAGAGAGAAACAACGATGAGAATCATTCATCAGCTGCCTCCCGCATGCCCCCCACTGTGGACTGAGCCTGCCACCTGGGCATGTGCCCCCAACCAGAATCCAATTCGGGACTCTTAAGTCCACAGGCCAAGGCTCTATCCACTGAGCAAAACCAGCTAAGGATGTCCAGTGTTTTTTTTTTTGTTTTTTTTTTAATTAATTTCCCCTGAGATGCGCCCAACTATTCATTCCACAACGTGGGGAGTACACAGGAAGATTAGTTAGGCAAGGTAGTGAATCAACCAGGCCTATGGTCTGGGAGACTACCAGTTCCAGAATGCATCCTTTATTAGTACACAGAGAGATTGAGGGAGCATTGCCTTCTGGGAATTGTAGTCTTCAAGTTGTTTGTGATGCAGGCGAAACTAGGCGGAAGGGGGAGAGTGTAAACTCTTGACCACGTGACACTCGGGATCAGGTGGTTGGGCCAGCCTCCGTCTAAGAGCTGTGATTGGCTGACTCTATTACTAACGACGCCACTAGGGGCGGGCCGAGAGGAGCGCAAGCGCACTGCGTTGCTAGTCTTGGGACCTCTTTCCAAGGGACTATGGCGCTCAACAAGAATCATTCGGAGGGCGGCGGAGTGATCGTCAACAACACCGAGAGGTGAAAACGCTTCGCAAGATCCGGGAGGCCCGAAGGGAGGGCGACAAGAGTGTGGGCGGTGGGCGCTGGGCAAAAAAATCGGCGAAGAGGGGAGATTGATGGGCTGCGCTGTAGGGGGGGTAACGGCTGGGGGCGGGGCTGGAGGAAGGTGGGTGGGTCGCGGGGGAAGGGGCCGGGTTCCACGATCCGCTTGGGATGGGGGTGGGGCGGCTGACGGGGACGAAGTTTAAGGAAGCCAGTGGGGTCGAGGGGGGTAGCTCTGGAATCCCTTTCCCAGAAAATGCGACTTTTAAGTGATGGGAAGAGCCTTCGACAAAAATAATTGCCCTTTATTGGGCGTTTACTATGTTACTACGCATCCGGCACTGCCCTTCTCTTATCTTATTTAATACGTAAACCCTGTGGGGCAGATACTATTATACACATTTTACACGTAGGGAATCTAGTGGCGGGGGGAGGGGCACAGAGAGGTCAAGTAACTTGCCCGAGATCACAGAGCTGTAACCGAGATGGAATTCCAGGAAAGGAATCTGGACTCCAAAAGCAATAGGTGAAACTTCCAGTATATTCCAGAACTGCTCAGACGAGAAACAGGCCCGAGCTGAGATTAGACAGATATCGTTTGTCAAGCGCCTAACACAGTTCCTGCCCCGGTGCCGTTTTTTTGCCTCTTCCTCTTGCATCCCTGTTGGCTTCGGTAATTCCCCAAAGCAGAGGTCTCCCAACTTCAAGATTCTTTCTACCAACCCCCTCCCCAGTTACTGCTGTCTCTCCCCCAGCGTCTGGGCTGCTTGGATGGCTCCTCTCTCCTTGCTCCTTGGGCCTTGAGCCTCAGACCAGGCCCGCCCTGGTTGAGCTATGCTGAGCCCCAAGCGCTTGGTCAAGGCAGAAGGAGCTTAGGAGGAACCTGAGTCCCCAGAGGAGATTTGGTGGATCAGAGCCTGGAGCCGGCTCAGGGCAGCACCCAGCCCCGGAGCTGCCACCGGGAACGCTGGATGAGTCAGAGTCTTGAGAACTAGAGCCCTCACCTAAGAATGCTGACTCTCCATCTTACCTGCTTGGACTCTGCCAGGCCATCCTGTTCCTGCTAACGACCTCTTTTCACTGAACTGTGCTTCCCTTTTTCGGGACCAGTCCCTTCCCGCTTACCCTCCCCAGCAAGGAAGTTGTGGTATTTGGGAGGAGGAAAAAGACAAATGGAACCACGTGAACTTAGAGCAACCTTGTTATCTTATAATCGGAGAAACCTCATGTTGCTCCCAGTTTGTTGCCTCTGTGCTCGAGCCAGTCCCTGGCCTGACAAACACTTTTGATGCCATGTGGTAACATCGCCCGGACTGTTCTTCTTACGCTCTCAGTGAGCTTTTTTCTGGGACAAGCTGTGTCAGTTCTGTGGGGCCTCCTGCCTGGCTTAGGGCTCAGTGCTGCTAAATAATGGTGTGCCTTGTTTCAGAAAACGCCTCATCCTGAAAACAGAAAGTGTACACAGTCTTTGACGTTCAAATCCGTGCTCAAAATTTCATGTGTAAAATAGTCCTCCTCACCCTTCAGGTCATGAACCCCTTGAGAGTAACGAAAGCTATAGGTTTTCCCAGGAAAAATGCAGGTACAGGATCACCTCTGGGGTTTCAGGGCCTGACATCCCTGCAGACCCAGCTTACGAGCCCCAGGTTTAAAGGAACCCGAAGTCAGCCCTTTTGTAATGTGTAATCATGTCTTAGAATGTTTATGTGTTGGGATTAAAAAACAAACAGACAGTACTCTAACCGGCTTGGCTCAGTGGGTAGAGTGTTGGCCTGTGGACTGAGGGGGTCCCAGGTTTGATTCCGGTCAAGGGCACATGCCCGGGTTGCGGGCTCAATCCCCAGTTGGGGGTGTGCAGGAGGCAGCTGATCAGTGATTCTCTCTCATCATTGATGTTTCTAATACTCTCTCCCTCTCCCTTCCTCTCTGAAATCAATAAAAGTAGATGAAAAATAAAAAATAAAATAAAACAACGAAAATGGACACCTGTCATAAGGACTCGGAAGGAGATAGGCGTGACCTCAGATAACCTAACCTGCTCGCCGCAGCCGGCGGCTCCTCTGTGCGCTGGCCTCTCCGCTGGTGGTGGGGCTGGAAACTCAGTAGAACCCCCACTTGCTCGTCTCTCCCACGGCCATGGGAATGGTTTCCTTGCAGCCACGTTGAAACTGTTCAAGAGATGACATGCCGGGTCCCTGCTTTCCGGGAGGGTCCGGTCCCTCCTGACGGATCGTGGCTGCAGACTGTCTCGTCAGACCCTCTCCTCTTTTCCCATCGCAGCATCCTCATGTCCTACGAGCATGTGGAACTTACGTTCAACGACATGAAGAACGTGCCGGAGGCCTTCAAAGGGACCAAGAAAGGCACCGTTTACCTGACCCCTTACCGGGTGAGTGACCCCTTGCAGAGGTTGGTTTGGGGGCCGTGGCTGCAGGCTGATGTGAGTCTTAGGACAGCCTCAGTCTCGGGAGTCCAGTGGCCTCTGAACCGCGTGATGTTAGTTCCTCACTCCGGGAGCTTCTCTGCCACGTGCTTCTGGGTCCTAGAACCACCAGGCTGTTTGTGCAGCCGAGCTGACCACTGGGCAGTGGACCTGCATGTCCCATCCGTGTTCTGAAGGCAGCTGCTGGAATGGCCTGGGCCTGGAGAGGAGAGGCTGCTGTTATTTTGATTTCTGTAGGCGTCGCCTCCAGGCCTTTGCACACCAGAGTGATCAGTATGGTAACCAGGATGCGGTAGCATGACCACAGCCTCCGGACCGGGCCGAGAGCCCGGCACCGCCCTGCAGAGCGAGGAATGCCAGGCTGCACAGTGGCCTCGCCTGAGAGCTATCCAGGCGACAGAGACTTCCAGAGAAATACAAGCGGGCGTTCCTGGGAAAGGCCCTGGAGTTGCCCACGAGTCAGGCTTGCCTGGCTGGGGAGGAGCGCATCCTCGTGTTCACCCCCAGGATTTAGCAGCAAAAGGGGAGGCTCCACGCCCATGTCTGGTGGGTCAGGTGGCGTCTTCAGTCACTGGAGCTGTGGGTTTGAAACTGATGGTTCTGCAAGTGCGGATGTGAGACTGGCTGTCTGAGCAATGAGTCTGGGGAGGGGTCCCTCAGCTCCCTCCGAGCTCCACCGCCCTCGCCACGCCTTCGTTCTTGGTTCTGCAAAGCTCAGGCCAGACCTCCCTCCAGGACTCCTCCCCTGCCTTGCCCCTGCCTCTGCCCCAGCTTTGCAGGCCCTGTCATTTCCGCACCACATCCGCCACCCTTCCGCCGCCTAAGTGACAGCAGTCTGCTCACGTGCTGCCTGTGAGTGGCACGGTTTTCTGGTGACTGCACGTCTGGCCTCTCCCTGTGAAAGGCTCTCTCCAGGAGGGGCTGGTGCCGGTGGAGCGCTCTGGCTGCTGGGCCCTGTCTGGCTGCCCGCCCGCACTGGCGTGGACTCGCCACACACAGGAAGCGACGGCCCGGTGGGCGGTGGTTTGGCTGGTGATGGTTCTCGTCTTCTCCCTGCAGGTCATCTTTCTGTCCAAGGGGAAGGATGCCATGCGGTCCTTCATGATGCCCTTTTACCTGATGAAGGACTGTGAGATCAAGCAGCCCGTGTTTGGTGCAAACTACATCAAGGGGACAGTGAAGGCTGAGGCAGGAGGTGGGTGATTTGGGGGGCAGGGGGGAGCTTAGGGACATCTATGGGGCTTCCAGAGAGGCGCTCCAGCGCCTGATGGCTGCCTTGGAGATGGCCTCTTTGGTCCCTCCCCGTCCCAGCTTGTCCTCTTCCTGGCTCTGAGTTAGCTTCCAGCACCCACACCTGGGTGCCAGCTGTTCAGCGGAGGTGGGTTTTGGTTGACAAGAATGGGAAGTGCTGGCATGGAAGGTGGCAGTGCACACCACCTTTGCAGAGAGGGAAGCGGCAGAAGCACTGAGCTGAGTGGAAGCGCTTCTGACCTGGGCGTGCTCCGGTTTCGGGTGTGGAAGGCCTCTCCCTGGAGCCCGAGGAGCTGCTCTGTGATGCCCAGGAGGTCCTGCTTGGCAGGCTCTTTCACGGGCGCCCTTGACCTCTGCCCAGCCCCCCGGCCCTCACCCGGCCCCGGGAGCTCACGTTGTCACTGAGGGGCTCACAGGTCCCCTTTGGCGGGACCAGGCCAGAGGGTCCGGGAGTTCATCCTTAGGCCCCAGGGTGAGATCAGCTCTGAACTTGAACGTCAGTGGTTGCTGACGGTACCTGCTCCTGGGAAGTGCTTGATTGGGGTGGGAGGCCCTAGCGCAGGTGCGCTCAGTGCTGAGTGGGAGGACAAGTTTGTTCCGAGAAGGAAAAGCCCCGGTTGCAAAGGGCACACGCTGGAGGCGGCAGCTGGCACGGTGGCTGGAGGCAGAGGTCTGGTCCGTCGAGGCTGCGGGCCCGCCCTTCCCCACAGCCGCGGGGCAGTGGCCGGGGCGGAGAGGATCAGTGGTCTCAGAGTGACAGGTTCTCCTGAGCTTGGCTGCACTGTCGTCCTCAGGTGGCTGGGAAGGCTCTGCTTCGTACAAGCTGACCTTCGTGGCAGGGGGCGCCATCGAGTTCGGACAGCGGATGCTGCAGGTGGCGTCGCAAGGTATGGGGGTTCTAAAAACCAGGGCCGAGGACAGTGAAGCGTGTGGTGTTTTGTTCATTGGGTCTGTTTACCTTTGGTTTTGTTTTTAAGTACTCGAGCTAAGTCTCGGCCTGGGCTGACCAGGCTGGGCGTGGGGAGGAAGCCTGTGATTGGCACCACCCTGTCCTGCCCCTGAAGGCTGGCTTCTGCCTGGCGCAGGGTTAGACACTCGGCCGAAGCTGTTTGGACTCAAAATCAAAACACCCTACAATTAAGCTGTCTTGGGGTCTGTGACAAGAACCCGCAGACAGCCGCTTGAAGTCACCGGGAGCTGTGTGCACAGACATCCTCACCTAGTCCCAGCCTCACCAGCCCTGAGCCTGCCTCCCTCCGCTCTCCCTCTCCCCCTGTCTTGACCGCCCTACTCTGACCTCTGTCCCCATCCTGACCCCTCGCCTTGTTCTGACCAAGGTCAACTCAAGTGTGGGGGGTGCGGATGGCGTGGGATAAGGCACGTCTGCTGTGCACATCCTGGACCCTGAGCTCCCCTCCCAGGGGTGGGACCCTCTCCCCAGCCCCGAAGCTGAGCTCACTTCTCTCCCTGTACTTACAGCCTCCCGAGGCGAAGCCCCCCCTGGAGCCTATGGGTACTCCTACCTGCCCAGCGGGCCCTATGTCTTCCCCCCGCCCGTCGCCAATGGAATGTACCCCTGCCCTCCTGGCTACCCCTACCCACCGCCCCCACCTGGTGAGTGTGTCCTTTGCTGCCCACCCCTCAGCCACCCACCAACCAGCCCCACCCAGGCCAGGGTGGTGTAGAGGGGAGACTTGCTGTGGGACCGGCTCCAGGACTAACGGGGGGCTGGCCGCTCACTGGGTGCCTGTCCTCCTCTTGCCGAGCAGAGTTCTATCCAGGACCTCCCATGATGGACGGGGCCATGGGATACGTGCAGCCCCCACCACCACCCTACCCGGGGCCCATGGAACCGCCGGTCAGCGGCCCTGAGGTCCCCTCCACTCCTGCAGGTGAGGCCCCGGGCTGCCCGCCGTCCTGGGAAACCAGCCCTGTCCCAGGGCTGCACGGAGGGCCTCAGAACAGGGGAGGCTGGCTGGGAGCCCCAGTGGGGACTGCCCAGGGCCCCGGCAGTGTGGAGGCTCAGGATGAAGAGCTAGCCATGTGCCCAGGTCCAGGCAGGTCTCCCTCTGCCTCGGCCTCCTCAGCTGCTCAGCTCCGAGCAGATGGTTCTGGGCCACCTGGCGGGGTGATAACCGGAAGGGAGGACTGGGGAGGACAGTGGCAGGTGGTGGGGGGGCTAAGGAAAAGCTAAGGCTGTGCTGTGGACAGAGCTGGGTCCTAGCGCCCTGCCCTGAGCAGCGTGGCCACGGGGCTGAGAGCAGCCCCAGCCCCGGGGAGGCTGGAAGAGGGGGAGGCTCATCCCTGGTGTTTGCCTTCACAGCCGAAGCCAAGGCCGCAGAAGCAGCTGCCAGCGCTTACTACAACCCGGACAACCCGCACACCGTCTACATGCCCACGGTGGGTGTGGAGCAGGCGGTGGGGAGCGGGGACACAGCAGGGCGGCCACAGGGGGCTGGGACTTAGGGGTGGGGAGACCCTGGCTGGGTTTGAACCTTCTAATTGACCTTTCCTTCCTCCCTCACAGAGCCAGCCTCCGCCCCCTCCCTACTACCCCCCGGAGGATAAGAAGACCCAGTAGACCCCCCGCCGCCTCCTGCCTCTCATCACTCATCCTCGTTCCTTCCCTCCCCTTGGGGCCGGGGCGGGGCGGGGCGATGGGGAGGCCTTGTTCTTCCTCCAGGCCTGACTATAAAACACTTTCCAGGAACGGGCGTTGATGGAAGGGAGGGGCCCCTCGACTGGGAGCTGCACCCCCGGCTCCCCACACCATCCCGGGGCCCACAGGTGCCCAGCGCACTTCCTTGCAGCACCCGGGCCTCCCCTCGGGCGTGCGGGGTGTCCCCCAGTTCCTGTCTTGCTCTAGTAGCTTCTACCCACGGAGGGACTCTCTGGCCACCTCCTCTGCCGCAGTCCAGCTCCCTCGTTTGGCGGCCACGTTGTCCTCATCCTCCGGTCCTCCCAAGGGCCCGGCAGCCCTGCCCACATTCCCTGCCCTCGGTCTGGGCCTGGCCATGGAGGCCCTTCCGCCCGACTGTCCGCTCACATTCCGTCCCCAGCACCTCCGGCCGTCACCCCTGCCTCCCCCGTCCTGGTCATTCGGTTGCCACCGCTGTGACATGTGGAGCTTTACCGTGAGCTTCCAGGGGTGGATGGCATCCGGGCCGGAACAGGCTCGGGAGGGAGCCCCCTGCTTCCTGCTTGTGTTTCTGGGGTTGGCTTCCCTCGGCCCCAGTCCCGTCCAGAAGGGGCTCCTGGGACTGGAGAACGTGTGTGCGTCCCAGCATGCCACTTGGGGGCAGCTGGGTGGGCTGGAACACAGGCCGCTGCCCCGCCCCGGACCTGCCTGGGCGCGTGCTGACCCGATGGCCCCATGCCCCTCGCCGGCCCTCTTCCCCTTCCTTCCTGCCCGGTTGGCGACGTGCCCGACTGCACTCGGATTTGCTCCCCCCTGCTCCTGGACTGGCCGTGAAGTGAGGAGATGGTTATGTAAAGAGAATGCCCTATTTATTTGACAAAACGATTCCAGTTAATATATTAATGTGAAATAAACCCTGTTTGCACCTTGACTTGTTTGCTGAAAATGTGAAGTAGTAAAAGTGAAGTAACTGGACCGTGTCTGGCTCTGCGTGACCGAGGTGGCCCCTGGGGAGGAGAGCCGTCAGTCCGGCTCCGAGGCCCGGGGGGTGGGGGAGTGTGCCCTCCTGTGGGAGTCCCTTGTTCTCCTGTCCCATTTGGACCCAGGAAGCTAAGGCCTCTCATTTCCATTCCCCAGCGGTTACTCAGCAACTGTGCCCCCCCATCCCCGAGTCCCCGGGGCTGGTGCCGCCCAGCAATGCCGTGGAGAGGAGGCCTGGAGGCGGGGCCGGGCTCCCTGTGTGAGGTCCTGTGTCCCTGGCCCCGTGCTCACCACCTTGGCAGCACGGCCAGGCCCAGGCTTGGCCCCAGGAGCTGCTCAGCTCGCGACAGGGCCCCTGAAGCCGGCCAGACGGACCCCGCAGGACATGCTCCTGCCACCCTCCTTGTGACCCTTAGTGCCCAGGCAGGGGGTAGGAAGCAGCCAAAGTCCATGCCCAGGCCTGTCCACCCTCCCCTGAGCTCTGAGAAAGCCGAGCCCTGAGTGTCCACTTTCCTGCCTCTTCGGGACCAAGGTGCCTTCTGGAGAGAGGCCAGGCTCTGCCTTGGCCTCGCCGCCTCTGCAGCATTTGAAGGGGCGCCCTCCTGGCTGTCCTGTGGGGGCAGGGCCTTCGGGCCGTCCCCGCCTGGCGCAGCCTGGACCGTCACCTTGCTGGAATGTCACCTGTGGGGTGGAACTGGCTGAGCAGACACCTCCCTGGAGCCCTCAGCCTGTGCCCTGCCCACCCCCACCCCAGGTCTGGGGCCCATTCAGGAAATGTGGGTGGGAAGCCCACCCACCCAGGGAGTCAGCCCACCTGACGCCCCCTGCTGGGGAGCACGGACCTGCCTAGCCTCTGCGGGAGGGTGGGGTGGAGTGGGTGGGGCCAGGCCTGCCCATGAGGCCACCTCTGCCTCCAGCCCTGGAGTTCCTCCCAGGGTCCCCACAGGCCAGCGGGAGGGAGGAAGGTGCAGGGCCCGACGGGGCCTCTGAGGTGGTGAAACCCTGACCTGACCCTCTCCCCACCTGCCCTCCTTCGCCCCTCCCCGGCTCAGGGTGGCCGCCCTCGGCCCTTTGCATAATCCTGTGGCTTCACTATCTTCCCTGCAGCAGCGAGGAGGGCAGGGCAGGCCGGCCACCATGGCGACACTCCTCTCCCACCCGCAGCGGCGCGCCCCCCTCTTGCGACAGGCCATCAAGATAAGGCGCCGCAGGGTCCGAGATACAGAGGATCCCCTGCCCCAACCGACACGGGAGGTAGGAGTGACTTCAGTGGGGAGAAGAGTGGGCCTGGGTGGGGCTCTGTGGTCTTGGGGTGCAGGCCCCACCTCTCTGGGGCTGGGGCTGGGGCTGAGGGTGTGCTCGCCTCCCCTGCCCACCCCCTGGGCAGAGCCTTCTGGGTCAGCAGAGCAGGGTCTGTGTTCTCTGGGCCACCCCTGGGCCTCAGGTCGGGGTCTGAGCCCCTCTCTCTGGTGGAAACACACACCCCTCCCCAGCTCCTCAGGCTCCAAAGGCACCGGCTCCATCAGGCAGGGAGGGCCCCCACCGGGCCAGGCGGCTTGGGGACCAGCTGAGCAACCCCCAGGCCTGCTTGCCATGACCCCCATGTCCCACCTCCGCTGCCGGGCCTCACTTCCGCCGCTGGGGCGCGAGCGTGGCCGCCGATAAGCCGTGCTGTTTCCTCTGGGGAAGGAAAGGAGGGGGCCCCGGGGGCCGAGGACTCACGCTGCTGGGGCAGCTGAGCACCCATGGACCTCGGCCGCCACAGGCCCGGGGCCGAGGAAGGCGGCCCAGGGGCCAGCCCCCCAGGAGGCCTGCTGGGGGAACAGGTGCGCCGGTGGGCTGGATGCCGGGCCGGGCCGGGCCTGCTCTGCAAGGAGCCGCTCCTGCGGTCCAGGCCCTGACCCGGCCCCCGACACTTTGTCTTTCCACCTTGCTCCCCAGATCGAGCCTCCATCCCACCACTTCTCCCCGGAGCAGGTAAGGGTCGGGCCGGAGTGTGGGGACAGAGAGGGGCTGGGAAGCAGCCTGCATCCTCCCAAGCAGCCCTGGCACCCTGGCCAAGCCTGATGGCCACAGCCCCCCGCTCCTGCATGTGCGGGCGCCCCGGCCCCGCTGTGTCCCGGGCTTGGTGCGGCTCAGCCTCGTGGTGGGCGGACGGGTGCTGAGGTGACCCCGCTGTGTCTCAGCGGGCCCTGCTCTACGAGGAGGCTCTGTACACCGTCCTGCACCGCGTGGGGAAGCCTGAGCCCAACCACGTGACCGAGGCCTCGGAGCTGCTGCGCTACCTGCAGGAGGTGAGCCCAGCACCCCCTCCCCGGCGGCCGGGACTCAGGCACCCTCCTTCCCGCCTGGCTGCCCCCCACCCACGCCCGGCCCCCCTCGCTCCTCCTCCCAGGCCTTTGACATGGAGCCCGAGGAGCACCAGCGGATGCTGCAGCAGGTGCAGGAGCTCGAGGTAACCCTGGCCCCCGGGCCCGCTGGGCAGGGCCGGGGCTCGGAGCCCAGCCCCTCTGCTGCTCAGGTGCCCCCTCCTCTCTCTCCAGAAGCCAGTGTTTTGCCTGAAGGCCACGGTGAAGCAAGCCAAGGGCATCCTGGGCAAGGATGTGAGCGGTGAGTGGGTGCTGGGCCCTGAGGGCCTTCTTCCCGCTCCTTCCTCTCCCGGCATCACAGTCTGTCCCTCAACTCTGGGTGGGGGCTCGGGTCCCCCAGACACCTCGAGGCTGCCCTGGCGCTGATGGCTCCTTGCCCTGGGAGTCTGGGGTGGGGGGTGATGAAGGACCCTCCCACGGAGCCTGGCCAACACCCTCCCGCCTCTCCTCCCAGGGTTCAGTGACCCCTACTGCCTGCTGGGCATCGAGCAGGGGGTGGGCGTGCCGGGGGGCAGCCCGGGGTCGCGGCGGCGGCAGCCCAAGGCTGTGGTGAGGCACACCATCCCCGAGGAGCAGACCCACCGCACCCAGGTCGTCGCCCAGACGCTCAACCCCGTCTGGGACGAGACCTTCATCCTGTACGTGGCCCCGTCCCAGTGGGAGGGGTCCCCCGGGAGGGAGACCAGCAGGACTTCCTGGCCTCGGGAGGGGCCTGGCTTGACCCTAGGAGAGGCCTGCTCCTGACGCAGGGCGGACACACAGGGCAGACAGACATAGGGCGGACAGACAGGGCAGACACACAGGGAGGACACACAGGGCAGACAGACAGGGCAGACACACAGGGAGGACACACAGGGCGGACACACAGGGCGGACACACAGGGCGGACAGACAGGGCAGACACACAGGGCAGACACACAGGGAGGACACACAGGGCGGACACACAGGGCGGACAGACAGGGCGGACAGACAGGGCGGACACACAGGGAGGACACACATAGGGCGGACAGACAGGGCAGACAGACAGGGCAGACACACAGGGAGGACACACACAGGGCAGACAGACAGGGCAGACACACAGGGCGGACACACATAGGGCGGACAGACAGGGCAGACAGACAGGGCGGACACACAGGGAGGACACACACAGGGCGGACAGACAGGGCAGACACACAGGGCGGACACACATAGGGCGGACAGACAGGGCAGACAGACAGGGCGGACAGACAGGGCGGACAGACAGGGCGGACACACAGGGCGGACAGACAGGGCGGACAGACAGGGCGGACACACAGGGAGGACACACATAGGGCGGACAGACAGGGCAGACACACAGGGCAGACACACAGGGAGGACACACATAGGGCGGACAGACAGGGCGGACAGACAGGGCGGACAGACAGGGAGGACACACACAGGGCGGACAGACAGGGCGGACAGACAGGGCTGGCCGTGTGCTGCCGGGGTGGGGGTGCAGAGGTCAGCTTGCGGGGCTGATCGGGTAGCCTAAGCCTTAACTTAAAGGAGGAGGGATGCGTGGGGAGGGAGGTGGAGTTGCCAGGAAGCCGCTAAGTGCAGGGGTGGCGCTCCCGGGGATGGCAGCCTCGCGAGAAGCCCTGGGCCGGGGCGGCCGGGGCTGGATGCGGGGTTTACCCGCCGAGGCCCTCACCATGTCCTCCTCTCCCCATAGGGAGTTTGAGGACATCAGCAGCTCGAGCTTTCACCTGGACATGTGGTGAGGAGCCGGCCCCGCTGGGGGGTGGGGAGACAAGGGGGGCGAGGTCAGCCTCCAGCCCACGGGGTCGGGAGCTCCCCGGAGGCCCTCGGCCTCCAGCTCGCACCTGTGCCGCCAGGGACCTGGACACTGTGGAGTCTGTCAGGCACAAGCTCGGGGAGCTCACAGACCTGCACGGGCTGCGAAGGTGGGTGCCGCGGGCTCCCGGGAAGGATGGGGGCTCCCCCCGCCCACACCCAGCACCTGTTGCTGGGCCCTGTGGCCGCACGGCGGGGGCAGGTGCCGTCCTGGCCCCTCAGCTCTGGGCCCGCGTCCCTCACGCACCCTGCCTGGAACAGGATCTTCAAGGATGCCCGCAAGGACAAGGGCCAGGACGACTTTCTGGGCAACGTGGTTCTGAGGCTGCAGGTGAGGGGGGCGGGGCAGAGGCGGGAGAGAGGCAGGAGGGGGTCAGTGAGGGGTCAGGGGTGGGGTTGCAGGTCTGCCTCCTGGCGCCTCCCTGTCCCCACTTGTGGGCATGAGCTTCTCCTGGCCCCCGGCCGCCAGGACCTGCGCTGCCGGGAGGATCAGTGGTACCGTCTGGAGCCCTGCACCGAGACCTACCCAGACCGCGGTCAGTGCCACCTCCAGTTCCAGCTCATTCACAAGCGGGTAGGACTGGGCCAAGGGCCAGGGGCCTCCCAGTGGGCTGGACGGGCCACACCGGGCATGGGGGGCGCAGCTCACCCCACACTGGCCCTCCCGCAGAGAGCCACAGCCGCCAGCCGCTCCCAGCCCAGCTACACGGTGCACCTCCACCTGCTGCAGCAGCTCGTAGCCCATGAGGTCACCCAGCACCAGGTACCGCCCTCCTGGGGCCAGGCAGGGCCCGGGGCTGCCTGCCAGGCCCTGACCCCCTCCACCTGTCCCTCAGGCAGGCGGTCCCTCCTGGGACGGGTCGCTGAGTCCCCAGGCTGCCACCATCCTGTTTCTCCACGCCACCCAGAAGGACCTGTCCGACTTCCACCAGTCCATGGCGTGAGCGCACCCCCCCTTCCGGCCCCGTGGGCTGGCAGCCGGAGCCTAAACCCCCAGAAATTTCTCTTTGGCCTAAACTGTGTGTTTTCGGTTTTGAGTTCGTTACCAACTTGTGAATCAGGAGGTTTCCGTGCAGATTCATATCGCCAGCTCTCGCGAAGCCTCGCGCTGCCTCTTGCTGGCTCCGTGGCTCAGAGCGGAGTGGCACGTCCTCCCCAGTCCATCACGTTGCCCTCAGGCCCAGTCACTCCCTGCCATCGCCTGAATCCTGGGCATCTGAGTTTGCCAGCCCTGCCCCAGGCCCACCCCACTTCCCAATGCCACCGCCGTCCTGCGGCAAATCGCGCGCTGAGGGCATGGCTCTGTGCCGGGCCTGTCACATCCCCGGGGTCACCACAGATGGGGGGAAGGCCAGGCAGGCGCGTATGTGAGCTCACAGACATTGCAGTGCCCACGGGGGTCGGAAGGAGGGCACAGCGGGTGCTGCCCTGAGCAGGGGCTGACCCTTGGCATTGGAGTCAGGGGTGGAAGGAGGCAGCTCTAGGAAGGGGGCAGGTGGGGATTCCTGGACAGGTCGGGGGTCAGGTGCGGCTGAGACTGGGACAGCACCGATGAGGAGGGCCTGGTTTGCCCACTGGACCCAAGCCTGTCACGCAGGTGGCCGCCATGTCCCAGCAGGGACAGTACCAGGGCTGTGCCCTCCCCCCCCTCCCCCCCACACACTCGAACCTTGTCCCATCACCATCGCCACCTCGGGGAAGTCTCCCCTGAATGATCTAAAGGGAAGTTCCAGCCAGTGTTTGCTCAAGTCTCCAAATCCGATTTTTCAAAAGCAGCAAGAAAGCCGAATTTTAAAGTCACAAGTGTCCTAATTTAAGAGATGGGTGATTAACCAGGCGCTGTCCCTCCCGAGGCGGGGCTGGGCTGGGCAAGCAGCGGGAAGGGAGATGCCCACCCTGGCCAGGCTGAGGGCTTCCGTGTGCCACAGGCAGTGGCTGGCCTACAGCCGAGTCTACCAGAGCCTGGAGTTCCCCAGCAGCTGCCTCCTGCACCCCATCACCAGCATCGAGTACCAGTGGATCCAGGGCCGTCTCAAGGCAGAACAGGTGGGCTGGGGGGGGGAGGGGTGTTGGGCAGGCAGGGCCCAGGGATGGGGGCCCCATCATGCAGCTCAGGCCTCACAGCACCTCCTGGGCACCTTCCCGGGCATGTTCCTGGGCCTGCAGCAGGAGGAGCTGGCCACCTCGTTCAACTCCCTGCTAGCCTACGGCCTGTCCCTCATCCGGAGGTTCCGCACCGTCTTCCCCCTCTCGGTCGCCGACTCCCCAGCCCGGCTGCGGTCTCTCCTCAGGTCAGTGTGGTCAGGGACGAGGGAACAGGGGGGCACCTGCAGGGATGGGAGCTGTGGAGGGAGGGGGTGTGGGCAGCAAACTCTGTCCTCACAGGGTCCTGGTCCAGATGTGCAAGATGAAGGCCTTTGGAGAGCTGTGCCCGGACAGTGCCCCACTGCCCCAGCTGGTGACCGAGGCGCTGCGGGTATGGCACCCCCTGGGGATGGGGAGGGCATGTGCCCAGGCCGAGCAACCCCCTTGCTCACTGCCTCTTTGCCCTCAGGCTGGCACCATCGAATGGTTCCACCTGAAGCAGCAGCACCATCAGCCCATGGTGCAGGTGAGGGGCTGTGCAGGGTGGTGGCAGGGTGCCTGCTCTCCCAGCCCTGCTCAGCTCGCCTCTGTCCCCGCCAGGGCCTGCTGGAGGCGGGCAAGGCCCTGCTGAGCCTGGTACAGGACGTCACTGGCGACCTGCTCCAGTGCCAGCGCACGTGGAACAAGATCTTCCACAAGTGAGCGGCGCTGGGCCGGGAGAGGAAGGCGGGGAGGGCTGAGCACCGGGCCAGGGGACCCCCTGGGGGGCACCAGCTCACCCGCCGCCCCTCCCGCAGTGCTCTTAAGATCGACCTCTTCTCCATGGCCTTCCTGGAGCTGCAGTGGCTGGTGAGTCCCCGCGCCCAGGCCTGTCCTTCTCCCTCCACCCTGGCCCTGGAGCCCCGCCCTCCACGCCGTCCCCTCGCAGGTGGCCAAGCGGGTGCAGGACCACACGGCGGCGGTGAGCGGCCCGGTGTCCCCAGAGATGGGCGAGAGCCTGTTCCAGATCTACATCAGCCTCAAGGAGCTCTGCCGGCTGGGCCCCGCGCCCTCGGAGAGGTGGGCCGCAGGCGGGCCGCGGGTGCGCAGGGGACAGGAAGGCCCGCCGCCCGCCCGCGCTGGCCCGGCCTTCCCCAGGCTGAGTCCCGGCTCTCCCCAGGGATGGAGTCCTGGCCCTGGACGGCTTCCACCGCTGGTTCCAGCCCGCCATCCCCTCGTGGCTGCAGAAGACGTACAGCGTCGCCCTGGCTCGGGTGCAGCGCGCGGTGCAGATGGACCAGGTGGGGGCGGGGCCTGGACGGGGGGCGGGGCGGGGTCCCGGCTTTAGGGTGGGGCTTGGGGCTCTGCTGGGACTTCAGGATGTTCAGAAGCAGGTCACCGGTGATAAAGGATGCTTTGATTTTTCATTTTTATTCTTTTTAAAAATACTTTTTTATTTTTAAATTTTAAGAGAGGAAGGGAGAGGGAGAGAAACTGAAACATCAATGATGAATTATTGATCGGCTGCCTCCTGCACGCCCCCTACTGGGCATGTGCCTTGTCCTGGAATCAAACCGTGACCTCCTGGTTCATAGGTCGGCACTCAGCCACTGAGCCGCTGCGGCGGGCTAAAGGGTGCTTTTAGGCCAGTTGTATGCGAAACGCAGCCTCATGCTGTCCTTGGAGCTGTGGCTTCCCTTTACAGACGATCCTTGCAGGGAGTGGGGCGGTGGGGGTGGTAGGGGGTGGGAGTGGGGGTGTTGCGGGCAGTGGGGGTGTGGGTGGTGGGGTTTGGGGGATAGTAGGGTTGTGGGGAGGGGAGTCTGGGCGGAGCCTTGCTTGTTCCCCTGTAGCCCCCTGCCCAGCTCTGTTTGCAGATGGTAGAAGCAAGGAGTGCAGTGGAAAGCAGGAGGGAGGAGGGCATGGATTTAGCAAGCCCCGAGCCCTCCTTTCTGACTGTTCCCCACCTCCCAGCTGGTGCCCCTGGGTGAGCTGACCAAGCACAGCACCTCGGCTGTGGATCTGTCCACCTGCTTCGCCCAGATTGGCCACACTGCCCAGCAGCTGGACTGGCCCGACCCAGAGGAGGCCTTCATGATCACCGTCAAGTTTGTGGAGGTGCAGCATCTTCCCACATCCTTCCCGCCTTCCAAGACAGCCTCATTCCCACCCACCGTGGCTCTCCAAGGCCTGCCTCCCAAGTCCTTGAGATTCCTGTGCCTTCGCCATCTGCCCCTCCTGGGTGTCCCCCCCCCCCCCCCATTGACCACCCCCTCCTCACCCTAGGACACCTGTCGGCTGGCCCTGGTGTACTGCAGCCTGATAAAGACCCGGGCTCGTGAGCTCGCTGCAGGCCAGAAGGACCAGGGCCTGGCAGCCAACATGGTAAGGACCAGAGCTGGGGCTGGGCTGGGCTGGGGTAGAGACTGCCCCACCTGCCCCTATTCAGGGAGCTCTGTGTCCCTGTGCCCTGCCTGCCCCAGCTGTGCGTGGTGGTGAACGACATGGAGCAGCTGCGGCTGGTGATCGGCAGGATCCCTACCCAGCTGGCCTGGGAGGCGCTGGAGCAGCGGGTCGGGGCGGTTCTGGAGCAGGAGCAGCTGCAGAACACGCTGCACGCTCAGCTGCAGAGCGCGCTGGCGGGGCTCAGCCACGAGATCCGCACCGGCGTCCGCACCCTGGCTGAGCAGGTACCTTGTCTGACCCACGGTGACCCTGGCCCTGCCATCCTCAGCCTAAAGCCTCCCCCCGCCCCCAGCAGGCTGATGTCCAGCCCCCACTCCTTCCTGAACCTAAACTCAGGCCCTGGCCTCCCCGCTGCTGTTCTGTGTCTGCAGCTGGAGGTGGGCATTGCCAAGCACATCCACAATCTGGTGGGCCTCAGGGAGTCCGTGCTGCCGGAGGATGTGAGTGGCCCCCCCTCTCGCTGACCTTTGCCAGCTCTGTGGGTCTAGACTGCGAAGGAGAACAGGTTGGGCAGAAGGCTGGACGTCATGGGTGTCCGAGATAAGTCCCCCAGACCAGACATGGGCAGGGAATGTCCCCTCCTGGGCCTCGGGTTCCTCCTTGGGTGCTGAGGGGGCAGGGCTGGGACATTCCACGAGCTCTCCCAGCTCGGTTAGAGTGGGGCTGTCAGGGGACAGGGTTGGGACTTGGCATCCTTCTCGGCTGCCTGTTCACACAGCCCGCTGGCCTGTCTCCTCATCCGCCAGCAGGGGTAGTAAGTAAGGCATACCTTTGATGGTTTGGGAGGTTCCTCACTAAATAATCCATCATTATGTGGGCACCCACTTGTCCAGGCATTGCTTAGGTGTGTGAATATGTGCCTATGTCCACACACACATGCACGCACACACACGCGTTAGATAATAGGTGTACAGAGAAAATGAAACACAGAAGTGGGACGTGTCACAGCTTGAGATTTCAGAGAGTGGCCGGGAAGGCCTATCTCAGTGGGTGCCAGCGAGTCCACACCTGCAGGAAACCAGGGAAGGCCAAGGCCTGAGGTGGGACATGTCTGCGGGGTCAAGTGGGCCTGGAGCCAGCGGTGGGCGGAGCCCGCTGCGGAGTTCCCAAAGCTGGCACCGAGGCTCCTGTGGCCCTGTGTCCTCTCCTGGACCGGGTCAGGGCCGGGGTGGGACCAGGCTGGGCCGAGCTGGACGTGCTGCCCGCCCCTCTCCGCAGGCCATCCTGCCCCTGATGAAGTTCCTGGAGGTGGAGCTCTGCTACATGAACACCAACCTGGTGCAGGAGAACTTCAGCAGGTCTGCAGCAGCGCTGCCCTGCGCACCCACACCTCACCCGGCTCCACCGGCCCCCTTTCCTGGCCTCCGCCCCCCTCCCGGGAGAGGGGGCCCCGGCCTCTGCCTTGGTGCTTGCTCCCGGGACAGGGAGCTCACTACCTGGCGTCCTTTCTGCACCAGCCCCGGGCCATCTGGCCTCACAGACTGCGCCCTGACGTCATGGGCAGCTGGCTTCCTCTCCCATGACTCGGGGCAGTGGGGGCTGAGGTCAAGGGCGTGGGGTCTGGACAAGCTGGATTCAGACTTCAGCTTCGCCGCTGCTGGGGGTGGTCTTGAG
Organism: Corynorhinus townsendii; assembly: GCA_026230045.1. Taxonomy (NCBI): domain Eukaryota; kingdom Metazoa; phylum Chordata; class Mammalia; order Chiroptera; family Vespertilionidae; genus Corynorhinus; species Corynorhinus townsendii. The sequence goes on from JAPDVU010000009.1 coordinate 3,236,466, forward strand.
GGGGTGACTCCCGTTTTCTGTGTAGAAGGTCGTAGTTCTAGCCTCTATTAGGGCTCAAAGAGCTTCTGACGTGCTGGGAGCAGAGCCTGCACAAAGGAAGAGGTCCGTGCGCTGCAGGCACGTGGCAATGGGGTGGTGCTAGGTGGCCGTGGGCCCTCCCCCTGCTCCACTGCTAGTGATGGGGGCTGGGAGCACGAGAGGACACCTTTTTTTTTTTTTTAATATATATATTTATATTTATTTCAGATAGCAAGATAGAGAGAGAGAAAAAAACATCAATGATGAGAAAGAATCATTGATCGGCTGCCCCCTGGGGATTGAGCCTGCAACCCAGGCATGTGCCCTGACCAGAATTGAACCTGGGACCCTTAGGTCTGCAGGCTGGTGCTCTATCCACTGAGCCAATCCGGCTAGGCCAGAAGCCCACCTTCATTTTTTAAGCCATAGAATGCCAGTTGTTGAGCTTTTTCACCTAAAACGGAATTTAATCTCCACCCAGATAAGAGCTTTCCTCTCCACTGCCTCAGACGCCCTTAGAACAGTGACTGGTGCATGAGTATGTGCCTAAGTTAGCTACTTTTCACGTCGACCTCCACATTCTTTCCTACACATTTTTGTACTTAGTGGAGCCTGGCTCCACTTTGACACGTGAAATTTCAGCTGTTTCAGGTAGTTATTAGGCAGCTACCTTTTCCTCCCAACAGCTGGCAGATGCTTCTCCATGCGGTGTGCTGAAATCCTATTCGTTTTGGCTACTGCCGTCTTGACCCATGATCAGTCATTGGGGAGCGGCCTCCCTCACCCCTTGTTTGTTGGGGTTTGATAATCCTGAGAAGGTTTCTGCACGAGATTGGGAGACATGCTGGGTAGGACTGGCCCAACTCCCCGCCCCTTGCCCTCAGGAGACCAGCCCTCACTCCTGGGGCCAGCCCTGGCCCCAGTCTCTCCTGTGAAGCAGGTGGCGGGTGAGGTGAGGAGGCGCTGTGGAGGGGCCTGGCTCCCATGAGGTCCTTTCTCAAAAGCAACTCTGCTTCCTCCTCTTCCGTCTTTCTGTCCTGTGTCTGGCATCCCTTGGCACTTCACCCAGCCTTTTGACCCTGCTCTGGACCCACACGCTCACGGTGCTGGCGGAGGTGGCCACCGCCCAGCGGAGCTGCCCCCTGGCCTCTAGGAGGCTGAAGATTGCGCTGCAGGTAAGAACCCAGTGACGCAATGATAGCCCTGTTGGCGTGTGTGCGGGGTCAGCTCTGATGTGTCTGCTCATCCTCTAGAACCTGGAGATCTGCTTCTATGCCGAGGGCTGTGGCCTGCCGCCCGAGGCCCTGCACACCGCCACCTTCAAGGTACGGGCCTTTGGTGTGTCTGGGGTGGGGGGAGCCGGCCCTCCCGTGCTCACCTGTGTCCAGGAGAGCTACATAACCACGCTGGTTTGGCTCAGTGGATAGAGCCTCAGACCGAAGGGTCCCAGGTTCGATTCCGATCAAGGGCATGTACCTTCGTTGCAATCCCCGGCCTGGGTCACAGTGCATGCAGGAGGCAACCAATCGATGTGTCTCTCTCACATGGAAGTTTCCTTCTGTCTCTCTCCCTCCCTCTCTCTAAAAATCAATGGAAAAATATCCTTGGGTGAGGATAGCAAAACAACAAAAAAAAACCGTGGGCTTTTTCCAAAAAAAGGAAGCAACACTAGCAGCAGCACGTGAAGCCAGGCGTGAGGGTCGGAGCATGTGGAGGGGTGCTATGGGTGGCATGCCTGCCCGCCAGGGCAATCCTGGGGTGTGTCCCCTGCCTGTGGCCCCGGGCGCCCAAAGCTTTCCATGTCAGACTAACCTCCCGGAGGGCAGCGCTGGCCGAGGCAGTGTGACAGTCAGGTGACTTCTGGGCTGGGCCGCGTTCGCAGGATCTGCAGAGGGACTTGGAGCTGCAGGCGGCCTCCAGCCGGGAGCTCATCAGGAAGTACTTCAGCAGCCGCCTGCAGAAGCAGGTGAGGGCCCTCCCCAGGCGCCCGCCCCTGAGCCCCGCCCCCATGACGCCCCGAGCCCCGCCCCTGGGCCCCGCCCCCGTGCCCCGCCCCCGCGACGCCCACGTGCCCCGCCCCCGCGACGCCCACGTGCCCCGCCCCTGAGTCCCGCCCCCGCGACGCCCACGTGCCCCGCCCCTGCTGACGCCCACGTGACCCGCACCCAGGCCGAAACTACCACCGAGGAGCTCGGGGCCGTGACCATCAAGGCTTCCTACCGCGCCTCCGAGCAGAAGCTGCGCGTGGAGCTGCTCAGCGCCTCCAACCTGCTGCCCCTGGACGCCAACGGTGAGTGGGGGCTGCCCGCTGGTCACTCCCGGCCCCTGGGGGCTCTGCTCGCCCACCGGGAGCACTGGGTGCACTTCCTCCGGATGACCAGGAGGGGGCAGTGCTGCTGAGCAGGGCACAGCTGCAGGGAGTGGAGGCTGGACGGGGCGGCTGGGATATCCTTGGCCATTGTACGCCCTCTCCCCTCTCGTCTCCCCCCCCCCCCCCCCCCCGCCCCGGCCACTTGCCAGGCTCCAGCGACCCCTTTGTCCAGCTGACTTTGGAGCCCAGGCACGAATTCCCTGAGCTGGCTCCCCGGGAGACCCAAAAGCACAAGAAGGACCTTCACCCGCTGTTTGATGAGACCTTTGAATTGTGAGTGGGTCCCACGCTTGCAGCGCTTCCCCAGCCCTGGACCAGCTCCTGCTGACTGGGCCCAAGGGGCTCCCCTGAGGTGACCTCCTTTGGGTCCGTGGGAGGGGCACGTGGGACAAGGGTTTGCTGGCATCAGTCCCAAACCTGCTCCCTGGGAGGGGCCAGGCTGTTGGGGGAGACTCCCCATGTCACTTCCAGGGAAGGGTCCTGACCTGAAGTCCGCTGTTGCCCAACACCAGCGGCCCAGCCCCGGGACACAGGGCCCCTGCTTTAAAGCACCGGCCCAGTTAGAGCATCAGACCATGTGGCCCATACTTTGCAGTCCCTCCCTCCCCCCAATCTGGCATCTTTCTCCCAGTCCTGGCCTGTCCTCAGGAACAGGAGGTGAGCCCATGAGTGGGAGTGGTTGGCAGTGGCAGTGTGTGGGGTGGGAAGCCGAGCCCAACTCTGCCCCCGACCCAGCCTGGTGCCTGCTGAGCCGTGCCAGAAGGACGGGGCGTGCCTCCTGCTCACGGTGCTGGACCATGACACGCTGGGGGCCGACGACCTGGAAGGGGAGGCCTTCCTCCCTCTGCGCTTGGTGCACGGCCTGAATGGGACTGAGGAGCCTGGGGAGGTGCCTCAGACGCGCCTGCCCCTCACCTACCCCTTGCCCGACGGTAGGCTGAGCCCAGCGCTGGGGATGCAGGGGAGGGGCAGCCTGGAAAGGCCCAGACTGAGGCCCCCAGAGGTGAAGCCATCGGAGCCAGCGTGGTGGCTGATGTTGCTGAGACCTCTGGGTCAATCAAGCAACGAGCGTAATTGACGCTGCGCCTCGTGTAGTGACTGTTTCTGGTGGAGGAAGGTCACCATTTTCCTGGGGAGGGCCCATCTTGCTAACAGGACGAGGTCATGTTTGTGCACTTACGGGCCAGTTTTACTTACTTGACATATATTACTAACTTTCTCAATCCGCACAACCACCCACTGAGGCAGATACTATTACTGCTATTTTATAGACAAAGAGGTTAGCTAGCCTGAGGTCCTCATATTAGAAGGTAACAGTTGCCTGCTGACCCTTGCACTACCCAGGCACTGTCTCACCGCCCCCCCCCCCCCGCCCCAACCTAACCCCCAAACGCCTCTCTTCACAGGGGACCCAGTCCTGCGGCTGCTGGAGAGCAGGAAGGGGGACCGTGAGGCCCAGGCGTTTGTGAAGCTGCGGCGGCAGCGAGCGAAGCAGGCCTCCCAGCATGCCCCACAGCCAGGGAGATAGCCGTGGAGGGTGGGCTCCTGGTAGGGACAGGCTTTCCTGGGAGGCCTGGGGTGTCCCCACCGCAGTGCAGCCCTCCAGTCTGGCCTAACACTCAGAAGGGCTCTGCAAGGCTGGAAAGCCCAGAGTGCAGACCCCTCCGGTCTCCTGCCAGAGCGGGGCCCCGGTGCTGGGGACACCATCAGCAGTGTCTAGACTCTCCCCTCTTCCCCCACCCCCGCCTTCAGCCTTGGCCTCAGCATTCTCTGCCAAATCCCAGCACCGGGGCGGGGTGCAGCTGTGCATCTCCTGCCCCTGCTCCGCTGGGAAAAGTGCTGGCAAAGCAGGGACTCAGCCATCTGTCCCCCGGGAAACCTATTCCAGCCACTGGGTGTGGGTGGGCTCCCTTGGGCCTCTTCTTTAGCACCCCCACTCAGACTCATTGGGGCCAGGGCTGTGGGCACAACTGCCCTGGGGGCCGGTAGCCATAATGAAGGAGCCCAGGTCCCCTCCTGATGGGACTGCCAACACCCAGGCTAAGAAGCCTGGAACCAGGGACACGGCTCTGCCAGGAGAGAACTGGCAGGCGGGGGGAGTGGGCTGGCATGGAGGCCGGAAGCAGAAAGGACAGCTTGGCTAACTATATCTACTGAGGACACCTCCTCCCCAAGCCAGTACCGGCCCCCTAAAAATGTTCTGAGCAAAAATAAAAAAATCGCAACCCAAGGTCCTCTTAGTAAACATGCTGTTTGCCTACAGGGGCCCAGGTGTCAGGTCATGCAACCCCCCCGCCCAGCCTGCAGGACACCTTGGGCTGCCCCACCCTGGGGCTTGGCCCACCCCTCTCCCCGCTGTGTTACAGGCTGGGAGTAAGCGTGGGGGTTACTGATGCAGAAGCAGATGCGGGGCAACTGGTATTACTGATGTTTGGGCCAAGAGCTTTGAACAGAACACTACCAGGCACACCCATTTCTGTGGTCGCTGCCAGCACGGGCCTGGAACTCTAGGGGGCACCGGGAGCGGGGAGCCTCCCAGGGCGCAGGCTGGGGCTGAGCGGCTGCTCTGCACAGCAGGGCTCAGAGGAGCGGGTCCAGCCCTGCCGGGGGCAGTGGCCTCCGTGCTGGGAGTCAGAGCCTGAGGCCCGGTTGTCATTCTAGCTGCGTGACCCTAGTCAAGTCACTTCCCTCTGTGAGCCTGCACAGGGTGATGTGTGCAGGTCTGAGATGGCTCCATAGCCCTCTCCAGCGTTGAGCTTCTGAGGCCACACAGAGAGGAGCCCCTTAGCTGTGTTTTCTCACACCCACCCAACAGGCCAGCCGAGAGCAGGGGGCGGGAGGGCGTGGCTCAAAGGCTAGGGCCCTCAGCCCTCAGGGGGCAGGGTGGAGGGCAGGACATCTCTGGGCCTGCCTTTCTCTTAATGTGTTTACGAGAAGGCCCTGGTGGTTCCTCCAAGAAACCACTAGGGCCCTGCCGTCCTTTGGAAAGCAAATAAACCAGTGGCAGCTGTCCATCGAGCCCTAAAGAAAGAGGGGAGTCGTCGGGCCAGGAGGTCTCTGGGGCTCAGAGTCCCCAGAGCAACCAGAGGCCTGGCTCAGAGAACAGGAGCCTAGGGAGTCCTTAGGCCTCTGCAGGCGCCCAGCCTCAGCTCAGGTGGGGGCACCAGCTGCTTCCTCAGCCGGGGCAGAGCTCCCAGCCCAGGGGGGCCAGGGCCCGGGCGGGCACAGCTGAGCTGGCCCACCCCTTCGTCCAGAGGCCCTCATCTGGGACCCCACTGCCCTCACCCCATGCAAACAAGCTACCATTGCAAGTTCATATTTTATTTCAATAGGTTTGGAGCTTTGTTGATTTTTCCATTTTTGTAAAAAAAGAAAGTTTTCACTTAATTCATTGAAAGCCCTTTCGTGCTGAGCACAAGGGGGGCTGGGGCCAGAGCCTTGCGGCGCTCTGGCTCCCACCCCGGACACCCAGCGCTGGCAGCGGGGTGGCTGCCCTCCGCCACTCCGCCCTCCACCCCGCTGCATCTGTCTGTACAGAACAATTTTAAAATGGAAGCTAAGACACACTGTACATCGGACAGGCACGCACACACATGCACACGAGCGTCCGTGCCGAACCGGCAGGACGTCAGCTGCACTCAGAGAGCACCAAGGAATGCATTCGGAGCCCCTCCTGGCAGAGGGAGGGCAGGGCCTGAGCCCCCTGGTCCTCATCCGCAGCTCCTCCCCACCAATTGCCCTGCTAGCTGCCACAGGGAGGGGGCGGAGAGCACTGGCCACGCCAGAAGGGGGGACAGCTGAAGGCAGCAGGGGGTGACGGGGAGGGCAGTGCCAGCCTGGTTGGTGGCTGTGGGGCCAGGGAGGCTGCTCTGGGAACCGGGGAGGACTGAGGCAGACCCCCTGCCTCAGGAACCTGAGGGTACAACTCCCGGGCCTTGACCCTCACGGGCTTCAAGGGCCTGGGCTGGGAGCGGGGCTACTTGGGCTGCCAGCCCCGAACTAAAGATGCATTTGGTAAACCAGGAGCCAGCCTGCCTGGACCCCAGCACTCCCCTCAGGCCTCACAGCCGGAAGCAGGTCTACCTGGGCCTCCAAGCCCCCGGCCCTGGCCTAGAAGGTGGGGGAACAGGGCCTGCCCTGAAGGCCTCCCCTCTCCCCTGGGCCCCTTCCAGCTTCCCACCTCCCTTGCTCAGGCCCCAAGAAAAAGTTAAAAATAGTTAGTCCTACATATAAAAGAGACAGAAACGGACTCTGGACTCCCTGCCGGAAGGCGGTGGGAGAAGAGGGAGGGGAAGGTGGGAATGGGCAGGGGAGGACTGCAAAATAGTTTCTTCTTTTAAAAAGTGCTTGGTAAGTCTGTTTAAAGTGTGTGTCTATATCTACACACAGATATACACACAGACACTGTCACACTGGTCGCCCACGCATACCTGCACACGCACGGAGATGTATACATATACATAATCATATACATATACATACATACATACATATATATATATATATATATATATATATACTTTAAAAAGTCCTAGGTGGGAAGATGTGAGCCAGGCCGGGGCCGGGCCTGCAGGGTCACGACTGGAGGGCGTGGGCCCGGCCTGGCTGGCAGACGGGGCACTCGCTGCCCTCGGCACACAGCTCGCACAGCACGGCGTGTTGGCATGGCAGCACCGTTCGGTTCTGCTCCTGACACTTAAGGCATTTCACCGACTGCATGTGGAACACGGCCTGCGGGGAAAGTGACATCATGGTCACTGGCCTGGCCTTGGGTCGGACAAGGTTCCCTAACTCTCACTTCAGCCCCTTTGGGAGGAGGAAACTGAGGCACAGTGCTCAAGAGGCTGACAAGTCAGGGTCAGGCCGTTCATGTCATCTCAAGACTGCGAATTTCCCCTCTGGCTGTGGGCTGAGTGGGGGAGGCGGAGCCCGGGGAGGGAGGGCCAGGCAGCTCCGCAGCCCCATCCCGAGGGCTTTTCCTCGCACCCGATCTCGATCTCGCAGTGACCCTAGGTCCCCAAACGAGAACAATGAGGCCTGGAGAGGGCAGACAGCAGCGGGTGCATGGCCACCTGTGAGTTTCTGCTGTTCTCCAGGACCCCCTTCCCCCACCCCCCATCCTCTGTGCTCCAAGGGATGTAGCCAGAGTAGCCCGGGATGCAGCCAGAGTAGCCCTGGGGACCTCCCCGTTCTGGAACGTCTGCTGGTTCTTGCAGAGCTCAGAGAGGCCATCAGGAAGTGACTTAGGCCAGCGCCTGCCCTCAGAAGTGCTGGGGTGGGCGCGGACCCACCTCCTGCTTTCTCCCTCCCCAGTGACATTCCCTTCCTAGCTCCCCTCCAGCAGGATGGCATCCCTGGAGCAGTGAGGACCCACCAGCATCCCAACACTGGCTGTGGCCTCTTATACCCCCACCCGGTGTTCCCCTGACCTCCTGGGCTGACCTTGTCCACTTGCTCTAGGCGGGCCCGCAGCTGCTTTTGGAGGGAGTAGAGGGTGGAGAGTGAGAGGGCCTCCAGGTCGGAGAAGGCGGGCAGGGCCTGCGGGTCGGCCCCCGAGTGCAGCCGCTCTAGCTCCTCCCGCAGCTTCTGCACCTGCACCTCCAACGCGTCCCGCTGCTCCCGGGCCAACTCACACTCGGCGCCGGCCGCACTGGCCCGCTCACCAGCCTCCTCGGCCTCCTTCTTCCAGGCATCGCAAGCCTGTGGGCCAAACACGCAGCACCTGGTCACGGCCCCTGCCCCGTCCCCTGGGAGCGGAGCTCTGGGAGCCGGTATGAGCCACTGTGGCTGTGGGGCCCGCTAGGGAGCTGGTCAGCTGTGGGGAAGGGGCAGGGAGGAAGCTGACGCTGCCTGCAGAGAAGGGAGGTTCAGGACCTGCAGGAGACCCTCCGTGGGCAGGGAAGAGGGCTGGGCCCAGAACGGCTGCCCCGGACAGAGGGCCCAGCTCAGAACCTAGAACCTGGACGTGAGCCCTGAAGTCAGGGCTTCTCAGGAGAGGCCAAGTGGTGCTGGGACCAGACCATGTGAACAGCCCAGGGCTCGGGGTCTGGGGCACCAGCCACCCAGGCGCCTGCCAGGGGGAAGGAGAAAACCAAGTTTCTGCTCTGTCCTCCAGGACCCCCGGCCTCCCACCCCCTGGGCCCTGTGTGAGGGACCCGAGCGGGATGCCACCAGGCCCTGGGCCCGTACCTGCTTGGCCTGCTTCCAGGACTCCTCCCACTGCTTGATGGTGCCGTTCGCTTCCTCCAGCTCCTGCCGAAGCCGGGCCAGCTCAGCAGCCCCTGGTCCTGACAGGAAGGCAGGGGATGTGCCTGGGGAGAAGCTTCCAGAGGCAAAGTGCTCCCAGATGCTGCTGTTCATGCCATTTAGACCTGTCCCAGGGAGGGGAGGAGGTTCAGCGCTCTAGAGGCCCGCCCGGCCCTGCCAGGGCTCCCAGGGGCCGCTCTGCCTGGCCCTGCCAATGCCAGGCTGGAGAGTCTGGCGGGGACCTGTAGGTGCTGCAGTTGAGTCAGACCTACTGTGATGCCAACTGCTGCTCATCAGCTGCCACTTAAATTGTGAGTCTCAACATCCTCATCTGTAGGATGGGGTGACTCGGCCCTAGGGAGCGCTGTAGGGAGAGCAGCCTGTGAAGGTGCTCGTTTGTGGTGGTCACTTCAGGCTACACGGAGGGAGCCTTCATGCGCCCAGGGTGAGGGCCGGGAGGGGCGTCAGATGACGGCAGAGCTGTGGAGCAGGAAGAGCCGGAGCCCGGGGCCGCCCCGCTTTATGGCAGTAAGTGGAGGCCAGGACACGGGCTGCCTAACTCCCACGGCCTCCTTTCCAGTCTACGAGGCGGCACACTCACGCTCCTCACCCACTCACCTGTCCACCAGACACTGGCTGACACTGTATGCCCTGCTCTGGGGCCCTCGGGGCAGCCCTAGCTCTGGCCTCATCCTGCCCCATTATTCTAGGGACTCCTTTCTTGCCTCCTTTCCCACTAATCCAGCCGGGATTTTCTGGAACCAAATGGACTTAAGACAGTGTTCTCCCAGCAACACCAGCGCACCCGCAGCATGACGGCGTCCTGCCTGTCCGAGACGGGGACCAGCATCACCGCACCGACACACATCCCAGCAGCAAGCGCTGCCCCGCCTCTCCTCCACACTTGGAGCACTGGCTCTCTCGGAGAGCAGCACTCCTCAGCGAGGGCCCTCTTTGTAAAAGTATTTTATTTTTTCCATCGCCATTCACCTCCCTTCTCCCTCCTCCTCTGCCTCCCCCACTCAGAGGGCCCTCTGGACCTCTAGGTGAGGTTCCTCTTATTCGGAATCCCAGCCCAAGCCCTCTGACTCCACACAACTGCTCTAAGTATGACCTCATGCCTGTCCCCTGCCTCCCCCAGGGCCACGGCGCCATGCCAGCAGGGGCTGTCCAGCTCACACTGTACCTATAAAACTGCTCAGTGACCGCCCGGGGAAGGAAGGGATGGGTGGCCAGTGAGCAAGCTGCTGGCCTTCAGAGCAGGGGACAAGCCAGACAAATAGGAGGCTGAGCATCCGAGTCTGACAGTCAACAGAGAACAGACGCCTTCAAACTGCAGGTGCTTGGGGAGGCAAAGCACAGCGCAGGGCACGTGGTCAATGAGACTGATAACCGCATGGTGCCGGGCGGAACATCGGGGCGCCCTGTAAAGTACGTGACTGTCAGCCACTGCGCTGTACACCTGGAACCAGTACAAGATAACTGAAAGTCAACTGACCGAGAAATAAGACACACGAACGAACGAACTGGAAAGGTGCTAAGCAATCACTGTGCCGCCCTGACCTCTGCGGTGAGGTGAGGGACAGTCCCAAACCAGGTCAGAGTTCGGGGCCCAGGGTGCCCAGCACCTTCCGGGGAGGGGCTTTCCGAGCTTGAAGAGCTGTGGGGGGGGGGGGGGGGGGCGGGGAAGTAGCAGCTGCTGTTTATGGAGAGGCAGTAGGTTGGTCTCTGCTTGTCACTGGTTTGGCTGTTACCTCGGTGAATATTCACGTTCCTACACGTGGCAGGTAGCGGAGCCACAGGTCTGTACACACCTCCAACCACTATGCCTGGCCCTGCCCTCCAGAACCCCCAGTCCAGCCAATGGCCTTCGGGCCTGGAGCAGGGTCTCCCTGGTGCCTCTGCCTGCCAGGAAGGCCACGCTGAGCCAGGGCTGAGCCGGTCAGACCTCTCCCTTGGCCTCCTGGGACAGGCAGCCGTGACCGGCGGCTGTGAGCCTGCCTCCGGAGCCCTGGGTGCCTGGGCAGAACTGCCACACTGACATGAGGAGCAGACCAGACGAGGCCCTGGCAGCTCTGAGCTGCTTCCCACTGCGCACTGGCCCTGTGCCTAACACTTCATTCAGGCCTCACAACCACCATATGAGGTGGGTGCTGCCACTATATCCATTTTACAGCACAAGAAACTAAGGCAGAGAGACTAAATCACCTGTCCAGGCGCACACAGCTAAGGGAGGCATGGGACAGGGGCCTGACGCCCCTCCCAGCCCAGAGCCCTGCTCTCCCCTCCCCCTGCACTGTCTCCGGCCCCGGACAAAGAGGCCAAAGGCCCTTTCCAAAAGCCCAGTTCCTGTCCCAGTTCTCAGAGCCACGTCCCTTCTTACCCAGAGATCCATGTGATGCTGAGGTCCCCAGAAATGTGTTTTCTGGCTGGCTCAGGTGGCCCTGGGGCTGCTGCAGGAAACGTGAAGAGAGGCTAACGGGAGGGGACGGGGATGCGGAGTGGAAGGAGGCAGAACTGCCCAAGGAGCCCGGGATGTTCACGGGCGCAGAGCTCTGCAGCAAGCTGCCACCTGCAAGAGAGGCCGGGAGGGGCCGGGTGAGGGGGGAAGCCACGTGGGGCCACGCCAAGGAGGGCACTGCTCCACCCACCCACCCACCCTGGCCAGACGGACCCCCGGAGCCCTCCCACCACAGCCCAGTACCGATGGTGATGCTGCCCGGGTGGGGCACGGTGCTGCTATCGAAAGTCTTCTCCAGGGCGGCCACCCCAAACTCGTTGAGGTCCAGGTCATCCAGAGCAGACTCTAGGAGCAGAACAGTCAGGGTCTGAGCCTCCCGGCCTCCGGGACACACAACCCCCAGCTCCAGGCCTCGCCACTTGAACCCACCTGCCCTTTACCACCTCCTCTCCTGCCCCCGCCTCATCTTCACGCTCAAGTCCCACTGGACCGTCCTCTCTCGAGCCTCTGCCTGGGGCTGGGCTGCTCCTGTCACACGAGCCCCGACGCTGTCTGCCTAGCAAGTCCAGCTCCACGGTCTCCTTTCTGAAGCCTTCCTGGACACCCCCAGGGGAGTCGGCTCCTGCCTCCTGATGTTAGGGTTCACAGGTCTCATCTCTGAGCTACAGAGGGCAGGCTCGTCTCTGGGCCTTCAGTGGCTAACGCATAGGAGGCGCTCGACAAACGTGCTCTATCCTCTGCTGACTGGCCCCGGGGGTGGGACAGTGTCCCTCCTTGATGACTTCAGGTCTGGAACCCCCGCCTCTACACTAGGACCTGGCACAGAGTGGCGCCCATCAGTGACTGCTGAAGGGGAAGAGCCGTAGCTTCGATGGCCAGGGACCCCGAGGACGCTGTGCAGCTCGTTCACCGCGCAAGGAAACCCAGTTGCGAGGGAGTGGGCGCTGCAGGACACGTGGAAGGAGACCACACTAGCCCAGGGGAAGAGGCGCCTGGACTCCCAGGGCTGGTCCTGGCCCAGCCCCTTGGGTCGGTCTCCTCTTTAGCTCAAAGGCCCAGAGTGCCTGCCCTCCGATCCCCAGTCAGGTGCCTAAAGCTGGAGTCTCCAGAGACCTAGCGCCTCTGAGTCCAGATTGAGGCCTGGACTTGGCAACAGAAATGGCCTAATTACCTATGACCGACTCTACCGTGTCACTGGTGGGGTAGAAGGGCAGAGCATTTGCATTCATGCCAGGGATGCTGCTGGTGCCCGCGGGGCTAGGGGGAGTAGCTGCCAGGCTGGAGGTGATACTAGAAGAGATGCTTGAGGTCAGGGGGCTGCCCACGGGGAGGATGCCCAGCATGTCCTGCAAGGAGAGAGTGAAGAGAGGCAATGAGATGCCCACCCAGGAGGCCCCGGCCAGGTGCTGGGGGGGCAGAAGGAAATGGAGCATCAGCCCTAGTCTGGCTGCCCCCATGCCCAGATGGGACCCCACCCACTCAACACATAGTTGGAAGGTTGGAGGTTACAGGGCCACTCACCCCTACAATCTTGCATAGGGGAAGGGAGAAGGCAGTGTCAACACTCTCTAAGTATTTTTTTTTGACTGCCTGATGATTGACTAGGAGGTGAGGGGCTCTAGGGCCTGACCCACCCTGTCTGGATTGGGGCTGGTGCCCCACCTTAGTCCTGCCCTCAACTTGGGGGAAAGCATGCCTCCCGCTCTCTGTAGCCTCCTGGGGCTGTGGGCCTGGCCTGGCCACAGCAGCTGCCAGAAGGGGCTGAGGACTGGTACCTGTTTGGGCTGAAGCAGAGGCTGCTCCTGATTCCTGGGCTCTAGGGAGTGGGCTTTTAACTTGGCCTGAGAAAGGTCAGAGAGCAGGAGATGGACGTGGTGCTATGGAGGGCCTGAGCCCAGGAGCCCTCCCAGCATCACCCCTGCCATGGCTCAGAGGCTGCAGGACACACCCCTGCACTCCCCCTGCACACGCCTGCCCTGGCTCTCCCGCTCAGGCCTCCTCCTTCCCTAGCCTGGGAACCAAGGGGCCGCGCCTCTCTTCCCGGCGACTCCTAGCGTCAGGGAAGCCCAGCGAGGGACAGCCACATCACGGCAGCACAGGGCAGGGAACAGGCCGGTTGTGGGGTCCCCTCCATTAAAGTTCTGTGACACCGGGTGGGGTGCTCAGCTTCTCTAGCCTTCCCATCTTCATCTGTAAAATGGGCCGGCCCTCCTCACGCTGCTCAGTCTTGGAGGCTGAGGAAGGGGGCTCCTAGCTGCGGGTCATGCTGCTCCATGGAGCAGAAGGCTAACCTCCCCGGGCTGCCCCTCACCCCTTACCTGGCATTTAAAATTTTTCAGGAACTCGGCTCCCACCTGGTCTTCCCTCTCAAAGCCAGGAGCCTTCTTATAGCTGCCAGGGGCCAGGCCAGACTCCCCAGGGAAGACAATGCCCTCTAGGTTTGGGGGCTTCCTCACGGAGCCCGGGGGGGAGCCGCAGAGGTTAGACGGGCTGCCCAGGCTGCTATTTCTACAGAGGAGCTGTGGGAAGGAAGGGAGCAGGCTGGTGGGCAAAATGCAGGCCAGAATACGGCCTGCCCTCCACTTGCCAACGGGCAGCAACCCACCCAGGAGACCCAGAACCTCATACAGGAACTGTGTGTGAGGGGGGTAGGGGCGCGGGGGGGTGGGGCACGGGTGACAGAAGGCTTTGTCTCCTCTACCAGCACTACCCTGTCTGACTGACGCAGGCTCTGGGGACACGAAGCCCCACCCACCACCCACTTTTGACAGAGAAAATAACCCTGGGCAGAAAGGCAAGAAGCCCAGCCCACCCGGCGTGGCTCAGGGGTTGAGCATCGACCTATGAACCAGGAGGTCACGGTTTGATTCCCGGTCAGGGCACATGCCTGGGTTGTGGGCTCCATCCCCAGTGGAAGGCGTGCAGGAGGCAGCCAATCAATGATTCTCTCTCACCACTGATGTTTCTATTTCTCTCTCCCTTTCTCTCCCTCTCTGAAGTCAATAAACATGTACATCACAAAAAGGGGGGTGGAGGGGAAGAAGCCCAAGGCCTCCTCCCCAAACCCAGGCTGAGAGGGGTGAGGGGCATGAGAGGCAGGCGCCCACCCATCCCCCTGGACAGGCACGTACAGTGCTGAGGTCAGGGGCATGTGGGCTGGAGGGGCTCACGGGCACCGAGTCTCCGGCAGCAGATGGCATGTACAGGACGGGACCCGGCTGCGTGGGGCTGGACACAGCTGAGGAAGGCTGCAGCTCATCACTGAGGGGCGGCTCTGTAAGACACGGGACAGGTGTCAGGAGGCTCTGAGCCAGCACGCACCTGGGTCTCTCCCAGGACCCTGCAGCCCTGCACATAAAGGGAGGAAGGCTTCCTTCTCTCTACCAACATCGGGTCCAAGCTGTATGAACGGCGAGTCTTCACAACGAAGACACGGTAAGAGCACAGTCTCCGTTTTATAGATAAGGAAACTGGGGCTCAGGGAGGCAGGTAAGGCTACCATGGTGACAGGACCAGGGAAGCGAAGAGCGAGCGGGGACTTGCGCCCCAACTGTAGGGCTCTAGAGCCCGAGCCACGAATCAGACGTAAGGGAGCAGCGTTGTATTTTGAGGGGCAGCCCTGCTCTCAGCAGGGAGGGCTCAGCAGGGCCACGTTCAGCTAGTGATGTCTGCCATGCGTGTGGCACAGGGTGGCATCTGCCTAGAGGGCCTGGAGGGTGTCACCCCAGCCTGAGCCTGCGCAGGGTAAAGGAGGGGAGCAGGGAGAGGACACTGCCTCAGGACAAGGGGAGCAGCTTACGTTCTACGTGGGCGAAGGCGCAGAAAGGTCCTCGGGGACAGCTGCCCGCCTGCTGCATGTCATTGCACTTGGTGGACTTATAGATCTGCAGGGACAGCGCAGGCAGAGGCGGTCAGGCTTGGCAGAGGCGCAGGCACGGTGCCCTCGGCATGGCGCGTCAGACTGCCATCTCCTTTCTCCTTCCCGTTCCACTTCCCCAGGTGTCTCCCTGCCAACTTCCTGCTCAAACTCCTGAAGCAGACACTGCCACCCCATGCCGAGGGCACCCTCCCTCCTGGGATCGAGCCAGCCCCGCCCCACCCTCAAAGGGGTCTTTCCATGCTGCTCTCCACCCAGGGTCTTGGCCAGGGCTGTGGCCTCCGAATGGGCCCCCGGGCACTAAAAGAGCCACGTTCGCAGGCAGCACCTGCTCGCCCAGGGCATCCTGGGTTGGGACCTATGCTGGGCCTAACTTCTCACCCTGCTGTCTGCAGCCCACTTACGGTGGTCTGTCCGTGCATCTACCTCAGGGTGCCCTGGGCTCCACGGAACCAGGGGAGGGGACAGCATGTACCGGTGCGTACCTACACAAGACCTTGCACACTGAACATGGCTCCAGGCCAGGCCATGGGGCCAGGGGCTGGGGAACTATGCCTGGGAGGCTGCTGGCACGCAGGCTCACAGGCTCTGGTTTGGAACACAACTGTCCAGGGCTTTATTTTTTATCTGGATTGTACGCACCACTCATGGTACAAAACTCAGCATGGCTGGACACCGCACTCCATGTCAGGAGGCCTGGGGGTACAGCCTGGGAGCAGAGGGCTTCATGGCTCAGAACAAGGGAAGTTGCTGAATTAAAGGGGCGGAGCCCCTTTAGGCACTGCTGGTCAGGAAGCCTGTGGCTCTAATCCCTCTTCCAGGATGGAGTCAGGGTAGGTTCTGCCTTGCTTCTCCAAGAGCAGGGGTCCTCAAACTGCGGCCCGCCGGGTGCTGCTGCCTGTCCTGCTTAGCGGCCAACTCGTCCCGGGCCCACAGTGCGCATAGGAATTTGTTCATAGTTTTTTTTTTAAACTATAGTCCGGCCCTCCAACCGTCTGAGGGACAGTGAACTGGCCCCCGTTTAAAAAGGTTGAGGACCCCTGCCCAAGAGGCTGTGAGAGGCCACCCGCCCGGAAAGGCCCGGCCCCACCCTAGGCCCACCTCGGGGTGGAACTGCTGCTCCGTGCGGGTGTGGCAGTACTGGCAGGCGTCGCTGTTCTCGCACTTGCCTGGGTCTCCCCACTCATCCCCGTGTTTCACGTTGGGACATGGAGACGACCTGGTCCAGTGAGAGGGTGGGGCACAGGGATGCCAGAGGGAGAGATCAGGACGCGGGGGATGCCACCTAGATCCCTGCCCCAGAGACCAGAAGCAGGCCCTGCTTCTCTGCCCAGCTCTGCCCGTCAGCCAGCTCCTCCCACGGGCACTCCGGGGGCCCAAGGACAGCCCCCTGCGGCCACCATACTTTCTCCACCGTGGCTCAGCCCTCCAGGCACCCCTCTGGATTAGAGCTCAAGGGGCCTCAGAGGGTCGGACGCCAGATCCTCCTTTCATGCTGGGAGGACCCAGGCGGGCTCCCGTCCTGCCATCCTGACCAGCGCCTTGCCCCTGGGCCGCCCTGACTCCGAGAGCACAGTGGAAGCCGCCCTGCTGGACCCCATCCCCGCCCCCGCCCCCCGGCGGCCCTGCCTGGGAAAGGACCTGTATTTGTGCTTCCGGGGGCTCCGCCGCCGGTCCTTGCTGTTGTGGTAGTAGGGGCAGGCATAACCCTGGCGGCACAGCCGCGGGGGCTTCTTGCACGGCTCCGTCTTATAGTTCCCCAGCACATAAGCGGTCTCTGCACGGGCCAGAGGCAGGGGTCAGGCGGGGGGCGGGGCAAGGGAAGGGGAAAGGAGAAGCCACTGGAAGGGTCTAGGAGCTGAGGCTCCCGAGAGAGGTCTGAGCAGGGCCGCCTTTTCACAGGCCAAAGTGCAGACTGAGCTAAGCCAGGCCAGAGGTCAGGAGGATGCTGTCCCTCACTGCACACAACGCTCACAGGGTAACAAGGGCGCCCGTGGGAGGTTCAGGGACACACGTACTTACATACATGCTCAAGTTTGCATGTGTGAAAGCCCCTGAGAAATCTGGGGTGCTCCTGGGATGAGGGGAGAAGGGCAAGGCATGACTGGGGAACTCCCCCAGAAGTGCCCCTGGGCCTGTTTGGCTAGATGTAAGGGGGGTGAGGGGGCACACCCTCCCTGCAGAGGTGGCGGGGCACCGATCCTTTGGGCAGGAGCGGGGTGAGGACGCGCCGGGTGGGGTCTGGCGCCGGTGGCCACCTTTACCTTGCCACCGCGGCTCTTCACTGAGGATCTTCTCTATCATGGCGTGGCTCGCAGCCCCAGCGGACTGACCCTCGATGCTGCCCTCCACTGTGGCCTGGCCGTTCTGCAAGGCCTCCATGGCCTGGAGCTCTCTGGGAGGAGAGAAGACGGGGAAGGGCATGAGCGGGGGGCACCAGAGTGCCAGTCCTGCAATCCACGTGTGGTCCTCACCGTGCCAGCAGCCAGGCCCCCACCCCGGCCCACCGCCGGCAGCCCAGCGCGGCGTCCAGCCCACCTGATGTCGTAGACCGGGGAGCGGAGGTCATGGGGCCCGTGGGCAAAAGCGCAGTGCAGGCCGTTTTTGGTGCAGTTGCCTTTTGAGTCCGTCTCGTGGATGCAGATTCCAGTTTTGTAGTAGCGCAGGTGGTACCTGCGCTCAGTGTCCCCTGTGGTCCTGTGCAGGAACGGACACCTGAAACATGGAAAAGGGGGAGGGGTCACTCAGCTGTGGCCCCTGCAGCTGAATTAAGGTGGTCTGCCCATGTGGCCATCTCAGCGCTGGGCTCTGAGCGGACGTGACTGATGGCGAGAGCCACGGTGGTTCTCATGTGGCCCGTGGGCTGAGCACGAGAAGGGCCCGGGGAGGGTTTCCCCTAAGTGGGGAAAGGAGAGGGGCCGCCCCCAGGTCCCGGCCACAGGAAGCTGGGCCAGGCTGCAACAGTGCCCCCCAAAGCAGCCTCCGGCTGGCTGCTCAGACTCTGCCTGGCCTAGGCCACCTGGCCCGGGAGGCGGGGCACTTCTGAGGGCGGGCGAGACACTCACTCGTCGCCCTCCGGGCAGAGGCCCGTGGCCTCGTCGTACTTGGTGCAGTAGACGTCGGGGCTGTAGTTAAACGTGCCGTCGCGACGGCGGATGGACCGGCGGCGGCGCTGGTTCACGAAGTGCCAGTGGAAGCAGGTGTAGGGCCGATGCTGCGTGCATTTGTGTTGCACAAAGAGCGGGCACTGCTCCGTGCGGAATTCCTTCAGGTACCTGCAGGGAGAGCCCCGTGGGGGGCCGGGAGCGGAGAATGAAGCCTCTGGCTGCCCAGCAAGAAGTCAGCCGCATGTTCCCCGAGGGCCCTGCTCTGGGTGCTGGTTTCCTGGGGACACCAGAAGAGCCCCAGAGCGAAGGCCGGGCCTCAGCCTGTGGACCTCTCCCGATGCCCAGGTCCTAAGCCAACCCGAAGGGTGGGAACCAGGGACCGCAGGGGTCCTCAGCAGTCAGCTGTCAGCCCTGGTAACTAGTGCAGGCTCCCTGGTTTCCCATCCAAGGGCTGCCAACAAGAGCAGGAGGAGCCTCCCGCAGACTCCCTGCGGGGTTCTCTGCTGCCCAGACCTGCCTGCCAATTGCTGGAGGCCTCCCGTGTCCCAGGAGCAGCCTGGCCAGGGCTCCAGGCTGATGGCCAGGGAGGCTGCTGTTTGGAGCTGAGCACCCAGGTCACAAGGCATCCCTCTTAATTACTACTGTCCTACCTACCTCGTCCCAGAGACATTTCCTAGCACCGCCCAGGTGAGTGAGTGGGCAGGAGATCACGTTAGCAGCATCTGAAGAAAACCTCCCTCTCAGCCTTGCCGGTGGCCGATCATCTCACAAATGTGTACCTGCCGCAGCTGGGGATTTACATCCTGACTGTCCTGGGCACCTGGGGGCTCTGTCTGGCCTTCTGGCTTCCTCCCAATCTTCACCGCTCTCCTTTGCTCTGCACGTAATAGCCAAGACATCCCCAAAGCCCCTCTCCCATGCGCCACCCAGTGGAGGGCCCAGGTCCACTTCCCCCTTACAAAGCATCCATCCAGCCATCTGTTCACTCGGCGTGTCCAGGGGATCCTGGGTTGGGACCTATGCTGGGCCTAACTTCTCTCTACCAAGGCAGGTGGTGCAGCCTGCTCATTCCCTCAGGCCCTAACAAAGCAGCTACAAATACTCCACAGAGAGCATTGGATGAGAGAGAGGAGGAGGATGCTTCTAGAAGGTGCAGAAGAGAGTGTGGAAGGAGCAACCCCTGACCTGAAGCAACAGTCCAGGCTTAGAGCAGCACCTGGAGCTGGAGGACACGGGACATTTGCTGAAAGACGGTAACAAGAAATAAAAATATCTCAGAAAGGGCCAAGTCCACAAAACATGACCGGCAGTTCCAGTGCTGCCAGCAGGGCAGAGCACTGACCCGAGCGCCTAGCCTCCTCCCTTGGGGGAAGCATTACAGCGCAGGAACCTGGGGCTCAGCACAGGGCGGTGCTGCCGCACGCCCCTCAGGAGGGGGGGCCCAGGGACCTAGTCCAGGCAGCAGAGCCCCCTTTCAATCAGCTCTCATGAGATGAAGGAAGCATCTAACCTTCTGCTTAAGTCACTAATGGAACTTACCATCCTTACCAACCTAGGAACCAAAATGTTGGGTCCGAATGTCCCTTCCCCCCACCCTCTCCACCTTGTGCTGACGGGCAGTGCAGTGCCCACAAGGCAAGGAGAACACCACGGAGAAATCACTCTTGTATTTTCATGGATTGAAGTGAAATTTCAATGATCGGCGGAAACGCACGACTGTCTGTTAAGCTCCGATCCATCTTTCCATGTTAAAGGTTTGAAAGCACAGGATTGAAGAAACTGAACAGGCTGAGACTCACTGTTCAGTTCCACCAGCTCTCAGGAAGCCCACCAGGTCCTGGGGTCTAACCACGGAGGCAAGACTCACCCACCACCCCCTCCATCTTCCAAGGTCTGGGAAGGGCACAGGGCCACAGGACTGAATTCTTCCCTCTCTCATCTCCCAGGAACACAGCCATGCACACAAGGGAAAAAGCCAGTGGGCCTAGACTACAGCTGCACATGGAGAGGCTTGCTGTGGCCACGAGAGTCAGGAAACCACTCAGGCCCCGAGTCGGTAAGATCTGCCAGGGAGAGCCGTGCCTGTGGCCGGCAGAGGGGCTCCACGGAGCTTGGAGGACAGCGACTGGTCAGAGCTCCACTCGGCTGAGCCGCGCCTTCCTGCTTGCCCCACCGGGGGCTGGCTTCCAATCAAAACCACCTTTCACCCCTTCCCAAACCATCACATTAATTACCCTACTAGTGAGTGGTTCACTTATACATGTGAAAGGTTATTAGGGAAGTGACATGCCCACTTAAAGGTCAACAGCACCCTTCATTCCCCACTAATGCTAGCCTTTTGGTAACTTTTCTCCCAGTATTTTATATGGACAGCATTATAATATATCATCATGCTAAACTGCTTTATACAAACTATTAATACTTTTTTCTCAAAACTTATCAGATCTGGTTTCTTAAAAAAACAAGTAATACTTTCAATATTATTGGAGTATCTTTATTTTCTGAAATTCTAAAAAAACAGCAAAATTCAGGCTACTTGAAATCTAAAAGTAATCACTTGCCCCACTAAACCAACAGTGATGACACAGAAGGGATTAACAGTCAGTAAATTATGTCACTTAAATCAAGTGCTCAACTACCACCTTCATTTCCATCTAAACTTTAAATCGCATTCCACTGTCTCACTGAACAGATGCATCAGTGTGTGCCCCTCTCTGGGGAGGAGGAAGGGGACAACGTGAACACACTGAACAAGCAGGAAGGCATGGGAGATGCCCGACAGCAACACCGTGTAAGTGGGGAGGCAACAGGGACCCAGCAACTGATGTCTGCACCTGCACTAGCGCCCCACTGCTTCTGGAACACGCTTCCGGGGCCTCACTGCTGCCAGGGCCGGCTCCCTCCCCAACGAAGTCAGCTCTCGGGCAGGGTCAGCAAAGTTTTCTTTAAAGGACCAGATGAGGTATTTCAGACTCAGAGGGTCAAGACATCAAATTGAGGATATTAAGTAGGTACTTACATAACAAGAGAGAAAACAAATTTCCACAAATTTTTTATTGATATTCAAAATATAGTAATTGGCTACAATTTTTTTTGTAATACAGGTCTACTAATATGAATGGACTTGGGAGGGATAGTATTTGCCAGGTTGAGGTTCCTTTCATCAAAATTATAAATGTTCATCTGGTAAGGGTAGTTCTGTAATAACATTTTACATATTCCATCTTGGAAGGTCTGATGTAAACTGCTCAGATGCACAAGTAAGTGGATTCTGAAATAGGGAAATTTCCTGTGTGTTCATACCAAGATGCAAGATTGCTGCTGGGACGCAGTCTGTGTTTAGAAATCACATCCGTGGTAAATCTGTGTGCAAGTGGAGAGCTCACCTTGGGTGTGGCTTTTGACAGCACGGTGTATTAGGCAGCGTGACAACGCCGTGTCACACGTTAGCTGCCGAAGTGACTTTACTGCAGTACCAAGTTTGCGTATGAGTGATGGCTTATTTGCCTTGTGATTTTGGAGTGAATTCACTAAAAACATGAAGTCTGCAGCAAAAGCTAATTTCCAAAGCCATTCATTGTTCAATAACAGTAGTTGAAAATGATTCTTCTCATTCAGAAAAATTTCACTATCAGCCCTGAACTCAAAAAATGACAAGAAAACTTGATCACTGCTAAGCCATCAAACCGTTGTGTAGTAGGGCATGTCAGAATATTCAGTTTCTATTTCTGACAGAAATTAAAGGAACTGATGAGGGTTAAATCCACAAGCAGAAGTGAAGTTCAGCACTGATCTTAATGGCTTATTAACACCATAATCAAAATTTTTCTGCAGAGTATCTGCTGGTGAAAAACATAGTAACTGTAAGCTTTAAACACCATACATTTTCCTAAATTTTATAAATTTATGTTGTGGAATCCTCATAACAACCTCAAGCGGCACTTATCTATAACCTACTATTTTCCATATTCATATTAACCCTAATGGCTACTTTCTCCCCTCATACATATTCCTGGAGAAATTCAGGCATAAGGGTCCATACTTAATGGCTTATCAAAGATTCTTCAGTTTTAAGTTTGAGAAGAATACTTTTAACTTCAAGGGGAGTATTAGAGCAGATTAGTAGATTAAGAATACTAAATTATACAAGTGTGTGTATGATATATACATAAACATACATACATCTTAAACATCTTGAAATCTGTTGAAAATCTTTTCTGTTTTGAAGAGCTTTAGGTAAATTATTACTAGTTGTAAATTCATTTTTGTAAAGACATACTCATTGTTTGGACATCAAACATAACCCAGAAACGATATAATTTTGTAATAATAACCATACAGTGGAAGTTGCCAAAAAATTACTTTTAAAAAACGAGGCCAAAAAAAGCTAAAATTGGTGCTTGGCAAATATTTGGACAATTCTGATAAAGCGCCATAGAGCTATAGCGATTTGGCTTCCAAATCTTCTGAGGTGATCCTGGTTTAACATTCTCTCTGGCAGAAAAAGCAAGCAAATAAAAGACGTGTCTGGTGAATTTCTGAGTGTGTCTGAACCTTTAAGGCAGGCTTTGATCCTGTAACTGGCTTTTAGCCAGAGAGCAGCTGTGGTTAAGGCCAGAATGAACCTCCTAAAAAACGAGACTACCCTAACCCAGAGATAGGTACACGCACAGGAACCCACACAAGTGCTACGGGCACTTAGGAAAGCAAACGCTTTCGGGCTGGGAGCCACTCCCTGGCAATGACTTCACCCACGCGTCACTGAGAAGGTCCCACACCTGTGAGCTGTCCCGGCCCCAGGAACTAAGGAGTCATGAGTGCTACAGTGTTGACCTAAGTAGCCCACGTGTCCCTGCTTCCTTCTTGCTGTTACTGTCCCCTTGCCCCAAGGGTCCTAGAACTGGTAGAAGGGCGCAAAGTTGCTGTAAGCATCACTCGCACCCCTGACCTGGAGAACGTGTGGGGAGCACTGAAAACCCTGGTCGTTTTCCCTAAGTTAGGTAACACCCTGACTGGACTCAAAGTGCCCCATCACAGGTGGCCCGGAAAAACTCCCGGTTGATGAACAGTTTAGTGTCACATTTAAATTAAATTGATGTGTTATTTTGTACGGTGTTTTCTGTACAACCTAAGTCTTTGGCCCTGGGAGTGGATCCGTTCACAGCACAAATCCACGGTGTAGGATACAGGGAGTCTGAGGGAGGCTAGAGGAAAAATGGGGACTCAGGTGACAATGGACGCGGAGCGAGGCGTGTGCTCTGAAGACAACCCTAACCCACCCGTGCCCTGTGAACTGAAGAATCTGCTCCAGTGTGGACGTGGCCAAAGGAAGCATTCGGTTATGGCCGCCGAAGGAGACAGCAGGCAAGGGAAAGCATTCAGCGGGCCGTGTGCAGTACTGGCAAGTACAGTACTTACATGGCGCTAAGTGCCAAGCACTGTTTTAAGCACTGTACATATATTAACTCACTTAACCCTTTTAACAGCTGCATGGGACAGGTACTATTGACAGCCTCCGGAAACTGACACACACAGAGGGAAGTCATGTGTCCAATGTCCCACAGCTAAGGGGCAGAGCTGGGCTTCAAACCAAGACAGTCTGGCCTTGGAGTCAGTACTCTTTTTTTAAAATGTTTTTATTGGTTTTAGAGATAGAGGGAGGGAGAAACACTGATGAGGGAAACATCGATTGGCTGCCTCCTACACCCCCTACTGGGGATGGAGCCCACAACCCAGGTATGTGCCCTGACCTGGAATCGAACTGTCGACCTCTTGGTGCATGGAACCACACAACCAAAGGAGCCACACCAGCCAGGGCTTAACTAGGTTCTTCTTAACTGAGCTACAGGGAAAACCAGAGCAGCAGCAGATAGGCATAACTGACTCTGGATACGGTTCAGAGTACGTCAGGGAGTTTGACAGGCCATAATTACAATGCCATAAGATAAATCACTACAAATAAAAACAGAAATGTTAACGTGAACAAACTCTACTGATTACTTAATTCTCACTTTATGTACTCATTATAAAGGACTCCCAGTTCAACAGTAAAATTTAAGTGTTTTTTTAAAACAAGAGGTTTCTAATTTATACTATGTTTCGATAGGTCTGATTTAGACAAATCTTAAGGTGACAGGCTAATAAATGCCTGGCACCTCTTGGCAATAAAGGGGACATCAAAAAGATATAGCAATGCTCTTACCAAAATTAATAAAAGCTAACGTACTCTTTGAAACTATGGGGGTAGTTTTGTCAACAGGCCAAAATTTCATCGGAAGTGGGAACACGGGCCTTCCCCCTCCTCTTCAGGAGTCCTCCTATTAGGACTTCTGGTGGCCACATGGTGCTTCCAGTGCTAATAGGAAACAAATGCGCCGACTTAAGAATACAGAAAGCAAACTGATCTGAAGACTCAGGAAAGGGAGGAGACACTTCAATAAGCTCAGATATGACATGGTGATACTATCACAGGCTTCGGTATCTTCTTTAAACCTTAGCGAAATTGAGCCACCAACAGAAAAGTCACCTCCCAGAGAATGCTATGAGAGTTTTAAGTCGCTAGACTCCTTCCCATCTTCTCCTCCTCATCAGCTCTCGATACTGCTGTCAAATTCTACACACTGGCAAAGAAAAAAGGGGTGCAAGTTGAGGGATTTTATAGAGAAATAATTAAAAACCTGTTGTGATTATTTGAACTAAAATATTATAGCCCCAATATCCCCTTTTTTCACTGGTATCACTTTAAATGCCTAAAATACATGGCCTGTCCTGAAATGCCCATGGAACATTAAACCAATCATCACAATACCTGAAGTACAGGCTCTCTTACATGTTAGCAGAACAGCCACCTTCTCTTCCTTCTCCCACCCACTCTGGGAAATAAACACAGTTCACTTCACAAAGACACGGGGGGAAATACGCTTGCTTCTTATAATGGCTGTCAGTTCCGAGGCAATTAAAAAACACTTTTTTTTACAGTGAGGAAATTAATTTTACTTTCCAAGGGAGGAAAGGGCCGGTGTATTGCTAGTCAACACAGGGCCAATTCAGAGACAATTTTAAGCACAGCTACCAACAACCAGGAGTCTCAAACTTGCCGACTATTCACTTTTCATCTCCGAAGCATCTCCAAAGACTGACAACGAGTGCACTCACTGGAAGGGGTGCGCCAGGACTAAGACCCTGAGAGGGAAGGGGCTTTCACAAGCTGCAGGCTTTGCCATACTGAATGACACGGCCAGGCCCTGAGGGGCCATGTGCTCTGGGGCCTCTCTACTAGTAGGGACTCACATGCATTGATTTTTTTAAAAAATCGAGATGTGATTTAATCACCATTTTATAGTGCACATAACTGTGGTTTTTAGTATATTTACCATGTTGTGTAACCATCACCAATTCCAGAACATTCCCATCACCCCATAAATATCCCCTATATCTATATAATAAAGAGCTAATATGCTAATTAGACTGAACAGCAGAACAACCGTCTGGATGGGCTGGACCTGCGAGGGCCGAGCCCCTTGCACGAATTTCGTGCACTGGGCCTCCAGTCTGTTATAATATGCACTGATTTTCCCCAGAGTTTCTCTACAGATATGTTGCCCAAGCAGGTATTTAAGAGGTTTGGTTGGGTGGATCCCATGGAGTATCTAGATGGTAAGAAAACAATAAAGCTACACTGTCCAGAAGGACACTGAACCCGAGCTCTTGGCAATCTGAACTTTTTACCAATTAAGAACAGCAGCAAAAATGACATTCAACATCCATCTTCACGTAACACATTAGTGTTCCCTAAATTCATCCAAGATGTTAAAAGAAGGGAAGACACTCTACAAGGATTAACATAGCTGTCCACAGTTGCAATTTCAAGATACAGAAGATGCGTATGTGGGAAAATCTCCTTTAATATCAAGTATAGCTAGATTAAAACCAACAAACAAAACTTGGTAATTAAGCAAATATTGCCCCACTTGGGAAAATAATCCCTAAACCAGGCCACTAGTTAAAATAATATAACCAGAAGGGCAACCTCCCTTCCATCACTCTGCTGGCCAAGAGCCTCTCCTAATGAGAAAGTAGCCGTTGGCAAAGGCTGGCAGGAAAGCCTGCAGATGCAGTGCTCTGGCTGCTGCAGGGCTCTCATTCCCTAAGCGCGCATGGCTTCTAAGACACACAGGAAGGAGGCCTCACCTTCAGGCAGCGGGGTGTTGAAAGCGGGAGGAAGTAGGTCCACGAGGGTGTCTTGCTTTTGTGCACTTATCTGGGGTGCTATTTCCAGAGAAGGAGCTGCTTTACAGAGGGTGCCCAAGATGGATTTCTCTAAGTTGCTCTCAGAGTTGTCCAGCTGCCCTCACCAATAAGTCACAGTCTTTGTAGGTTGATAGAAACCACCAGTCAAAGCAGATGCATATGGGTTGTGGGGAAGCCTTCTTTAGTATCTAACATAGCTGGATTAAAACAAAAAAACTTAACCATTAAGCAAATCTTCACTTTAATCATTAATTTAGATTGTAGCAAATATCAACTAGGTACTAAGCTTGAGTCTACCACTAGCACGGACACTTAACACTTATTAACAGGGATTTTGTGGGTTCGATTGACGGCTGCAATGAGCTCTTAACTTTAGTTCTGTAAGACATTAGTTCTACTTGATAAGTAAACAAGATCCAGAAATATTTACTGGTAATTTAACTCATTCTTGCTGAAGTTGCTAAGCAACACTTGCAGTGACTCCTGCTGTGCAACAAGTTGTACTCTAGTAATATATTTACAATTTTATTGTAATTTGCAATAATGATTTAAATACCTGTTCATTTCCTGGATTTTCTAAAACACAATCAGGTGCAATCAAGTGAAGTTCATGACACTTATATAATGTACAAACTAACAAATCTGCCTCAGAACAGTTATCTATGGAAGCACTGCTACATTATCCTTGTGTAAAGATGCCCAGGGAACCGTCCCAAATTGAAACGACACTTGGCTAAACGCAGCTACAAAGTATCCATCCTCTGTCTACCTACAGGAAACATCCCAGTGGCCAGAAAACGCCAAGAAACCTTCCCCAGCTAGAATTTCATTCCCTTTAACACCGGTCGTTAAGTTTGAGAATCAACTGCAGGTGAAAGAATCCAAAAATGACTTAATGTATTTGAGATTCTTACAGGGTCAAAACAATGATATAATTGTTATACAGTAAAAACCCCAAAGTTAGCTAAATTTTGCAGATATAGTTTGGAATGTAATTGCTCCAATATTTCCCATTCTTAAATTTGTTTCATAAAACTTTTCTAATATAAATGCCCTAGCAAGAGGTCCCATGGCTCTTGTATTGGAAGATACTAACATATGCACATTATCATGTTAGGGTGCTAATCATACACTTGGAGCTGTTCAACAGAGGAAATCCTGATATAACCATTTTCTAAAAGGGTCGGATTCCTCAGGTCTCACACAAGTGCCTGCTGAAAGGATTATTTCAAAATTTCCCTTAAATCAAGATTATTCAAGAGATTTAAAAAATGCCAACACAATCATTATCCTTCAACTGTGTTATGAACAATTCTCTTGGTTTAGAAGGAGGAGGCTCAAACTCTAGCACTTGGTGTGTGGGACAAGAACAAAGGGATGAAGGCATACAGGAAGGGAAACATACAGAAAGGCATGAGGATGAGTGGGACTCAGTTTTAATGCACATTTCCTCCGGGTTACTGCAAAGAGGATTGCATGTCACATACCCTCAAAGAATACAGTTATAAAAAATACACCTAATTAATGTACAATAAAATTTTGACCGGTAAAAAGACGTTAAAAAGAAAAAGGTCTATAGCTATCTGTTGACGGGATCCATACATGCGCTCAGGCCATATTCAGAATGAAACAAATTCTGGAAATTCATGCTGCAAGGGAGAATGAAAAATTGCTGTGCAGCTCAAAATCTTACAGCAAACACGGAAGTCAAAATAAAATGTTCCTGCATCCTAACCCTAATCCCCCCAATAACAAATGGGTTCATCTGAAAAAAATAATAACCAGAGCCAACAAGGGTATTGGTGTCATCATCTGTGGCCTCCTGCTCCCCGCTCCTCAAACCTGGGAAGACAGGAGAAGGAAGTTTTCCCAATCATCACAGCGTCTGAATGCCCGTAAGTCTATAAAGGAAGGCAGCTGACTTCCATCTCTGACTTTTGGGGATATAAACAGAGACACACACACGAACAGGTTACAGGAAATAAAGAGCTGGAAACAGCTACAATCTCCAACCACCCAATCAAAAACTTCCGTTTCCCCTCCGACTGCCCATTTACGCACCGCCTCCAGAGCCGGGCCTAATTACTCTGCACTTACCCCAGCCCAAGGGATGGAAAGGCCGGTTTTCAACCCATGAGGACACCGACTCAGCTATGCACCTCGACCTACACAGCTATTGACCCGTTTCAGCTGTCAATTCCATAACGAGGGGAAAGCCTGTCTACGGGACACACGCCTCAGTAGACAACACAGCCCAGAGGAGGTGGCTGAAACCCAGACTCCCATCACTAAGCATGGTACGGGCATTTTCCTGGAAAACGGGATCTGAGCAACCAGAGTATAAAGTTGCCATTTTATGCCAAGTCTGCCCATGAAGTTCCCATCAGGACCACACTGCTGGCTGACCGCGACATTCAACTCATCAGTATTCTCCCAGGCAAGACCATGGCGCCCAAACAATGGAAGGGTGCAGAAAACTCCAGGGAGGAAGGCCCAGCAAAGCCACACGGCGTTAGGGAGGGAAGGGGCAGTTAACCTGAGTCCGCCTCGAGGCCAGACAGTGTTTCCCAGGATCTCAACCAGCAGCAGGGACTCCCACCAAGAAGCCACATGGACGCCCCCCAATCCCAGCACCGTTTCCCAGTGGGTTTCCCTTGTGAGCAGAGCTCCTCCTCGTAGTGTTTTCGACTCCCACCGATGCTTCCTGCTCTGGGTTCCCCAGGCGGCTCTCAAGGGTCGTTCAGGCCCCCACGTTCCAAACCTGCAGCAAGCACGAGGTGCACTTGGGGGGGGGGGGTCCTCCTCAACACGCACATCGCGCGGGAGCCCACGGGGACGAGGCACCCCAAGGCCATCGGGGAAAATGGAAACCAGCATTTTGCTTAATAGGGGGGGGGGGGCGCCTCTTTTCATCTTTCTGCCAAAGCACCTAGCACTAGGTGGTTGGCTTCACGTGCCTTCAAAAGCCATAGGAAGAAGACAGACGGGGACCTCCACTGAGACACAAGCAGGTTCCCGGGAAGAGGTCTCCCGTCTTACTGGACTCGGGCAGGCTCGGCCTTTGGGGCTTTCCCTCGGACGCCACATTTCGGTCGGGCCTGAGAACACACTCAAGACCCCACCATCATGCTTCAGGGTCCCTGTGAGGTCAACTGTGCAAGTGGAAAACATACGGGCCTGAGGGACACAACACGCCTGGACTTCGTGCTAATCGTCATCCGCAGGTGGCTCCAGGGCTGGCCCCTGAGGATCGCATCCTGGTCGTGTCTTGGACTTCTTATCGCCCCGCCAGTGCCTGGCGCTGTGGTTTACGGTCTGAGGAACAGTTAGGCCTCGAAGGCCGGGCCTAAGATGTGTGCACTCCGCACCCCGAGCTCCCGCCTTCCCCACTCAGCGGCGGGGACCAGTTTCCCGCCCCACGGCCCGACCAGAGGTTGGTGGCAGTTGAAGGCAGTTGGGACCGGCCCAAGCAGGTTGGAACCGGTCTGAGCCGGGCCGGAGGAGGAAGGGGGGAGGGAGAGGCCGCCTCGCGCTCTCCCTGCGCGCGTGACTCACGCTGGCCGCTGACGTCAGGCGTGCGCGCGCGGCGGGGGGGGCTCTACGTACGTGTAGTGCTGCGGTTTCTCGGGCTGTGCCTGCAGCACCTGAGCGGTAGCGGCCGGGGGCGCCGAGGAAGCTGCGGAGCCGCCGGGCCCGGGGCCCTTCGACATGGTCCTGTCTTCCTGCCTCTTCGCCGCTCCCCTTTTATTATTCAGTCTGCGCGGTCCGCGCCGAGGACTCAGTGCGCCTGCGCCGCGCCACGAGAACGTGAAGACCCCCCGCATGGCAGCAAGGGTTGCTGGGAGTTGTGGTCCTCGGTTCGGCTGGAATTTTACCGTCGGCAGAGGGTTGCTGCCAAAGGAACGGACCACAATACCCAGGGATCCTTGCAGACGGTGTCCCGGATGCTGAGGGCCCGCGACTGCTTTTGGGAATTGCAGTCCGGCCGTGTTTCTCCTGAACGCGGTTCCAGTTTCGTAGGGGTACTTTTCCTTGAAACTGGAGCCCCTGCAGTAGATGGGGCCCAGAGCTAGGGAGGCCCTGATGACTTATGTGAAACAGTTTCAAGTGTAATTTTACTGCCAGCAGTGTAATAATTACCTCGCCTCCAGACTTGGTATACCTTGGGCTCGGTTCAGAGACCGGCCGCTAGCAGAGCTTAAGAAATCTTGTGTCCTCCGTTTGCGCTGCAGGCGCCTGGGCTGCGCCAACATCCTCGTTCCTGCAGAACTAGGGACTAGGCAAGCAGGAAAGTCTGCCTGCTGGAAGGCAGCTTGAGAAAGCTTTGCTAAAGAGGAGCTCCCCGGCACAATACTCCATTCCCATGTCTTTGCTGGGACGCTCCATAAACCCTTGGCAACCCTGCAACTCCACGATTTGGTTCTCTTTTCAACTCGACACCTGGCCTGACCAACTTGTTTCCAGTACATAAGGGGCCAAGAACGAATTTAACCTCCGTCTAGAATAGTCTCAGGTGCACTGGCAAGTCGCAGGAGTGTTGAGAAGCATTAGTGTCCACAGGAAGGGCCTGGGTTGGAGCAGTAGGAGGGGCGATTTGTATAATCCACTCCAGTTTGTGGCTCTGAAATCAGCTGTTATACTTGGGAGCATGTGTCTCCCCTTCCTGCTTCCCGCCAGTGGGGCTCAGTTTTTTCATTTTGTAAAAGAAGCCGGTTCCCCCAGACCCGGGCATTTGACTGTGTGAGCTTTACAAAGTTCTTCATAGATATTTTAACTCTTTTGTTAACTAATGATCATCTCATTAAAGACCACATTAGGAATAACCTTAGGAGTGAGGGAGTGTGGGGTGAATGGAATATTGTTAAAAAATGACACGTACTTGCCCATTGTTGCTCAGTGGTTGAAGTCAGGGGTTTGATTCCCGGTCAAGGCACATGCCTGGGTTGCTGGCTTCGTTGGGGGAGGGGGAATGGGGGAGGGGGGCACACTGCAGCAGGCAGCCAAGCAGTGATTCTCATCACTGATGCTTCCATTTCTCCTTCTCTCTAAAATCAATAAAAATATATTTAAAAAAGAATGACACATACTCATTTTTATCTAGTTCCCTGTAACCTCCTATCAGAAGCCAAATTGTCAGCCTACAATGTTAAGAAACTGATACTTCCTTTTTTAAAATTGACAGAGAGGAAGAGAGAAAGAGAGAGAAACATCAATTTGTTTTTGCACCTGTTTATGCATTCATTGGTTGCTGCTTCTATGTGCGCCGACCAGGGAACGAAACTGCCACCTTTGCACATGGGGAGGACGCTCTAACCAAGGGAGCCAGCCTGCCAGGGCGAAACCGGTATTTCTTAAATAGGCCGAACGGCTAGCCACTAGGGGCGTGGGAAGATGAAAAATTACGACAAGACAAAAGTTGTAGTGTATTGCTTTAACCCTATTATTAAATCCCAATAATTGGTCTATGTTACCCCACAACACTCCAGCGCGATTTGAATGAAAGAATGTAGTTCAGCCCTGGCCGAATAGCATCGTCCCCATGGGCCAAGGTTGGGCCCATACAAGAAATCCACCAATTAATGCATAAGTAAGTGGAACATCAAATTGACGTTTCTCTCCCTTCCTCTCTCTCTCTCTCAAATCAACCAATAAAAAATATTAAAAGTATATGGTTCATAGTGCTAGATTTTTAATATATTTTTATTGATTTCGGAGAGGAAGAGAGAGACAGAAACATCAGTGATGAGAGAGAACCACTGGGGATGGAGCCCACATCCAGGCACGTGCCCTTGACTAGAATAGAACCCAGGACCCTTTAGTCCACAGGCTGATGCTCTACCCATGGAGCCAAACCAGCTGGAGCCACAGTGCTAGGTTTTAAATAAGTGTACATCAGGAGCTTCGGGGTGAGTGTGTAGTAGTAGAATCGGGAGCTATCCAAACTGCTTAATTTACAAAACAGAGAGGTCAAGTAACTTGCACAGAGTTACTCAGCAAGTCTGTGATAGAACAGGAACTACAGCAGTTGCCTACATAACATTGTGCATTGTTTTGATGGTATAAACACTTGCAGTTCTTCGTTTTCTTTATAGCTTTTCCTCCCCTGCACCAATTTAGGAAAAAGACGATCTAATTTGTATGACTGCCACGTAAGAGGAGCAAACTATTTCCACTCGTCCTTAAATAGATGAATGTAAATCCGTTCCTGGCTTCTCCTGGAGCAGTTTTAGCTCCTCTCTAATAATTACAAAATTGAAAAAAAAGTTACTGTGTCTCCTCTAGGAGTCATGGGACAGACGGGGTTCTGGGTGTCCTATAAAAACATTGGAATACATGCCCTAACCCCGTGGTCGGCAAACTGAGGGAGCCACATGCGGCTCTTTGGCCCCTTGAGTGTGGCTCTTCCACAAAATACCGCGGCCTCAGCGAGTCTATTTTGAAGAAGTGGTGTTAGAAGAAGTTTAAGTTTAAAAAATTTGGCTCTCCAGAGAAATTTCCATCGTTGTCCTGTTGATATTTGGCTCTGTTGACCAATGAGTTTGCCGACCACTGCAGGCCTAGCCGGTTTGGCTCGGTGGATAGAGCGTCGGCCTGTGGACTGAAGGGTCTCAGGTTCGATTCCAGTCAAGGGCATGTACCTTGGTTGTGGCACATCCCCAGTATGTGCAGGAAGCAGCTGATCCATGTTTCTCTCTCATCGATGTTTCTAACACTCTATCCCTCTCCCTTCCACTCTGTAAAAAATCAATAAAATGTATTTAAAAAAAAACAACACATTGGAACACAAAGGGGTGTTTCAAGGAGCCCACTCCCTGTTTCTTTACCTTACAGCCCTGAGAAAGGGCAGGAGCCTCTTGGTCTCTCTCCTTAGCAGGGCATGAATGAAACAGAAAACAATCTCCCCCCTATCCTAAACTGAGCAGAAGCCAAACATTAAAGTTAGTGTATCACATAAAAGCTTAGCTACATGATAATTAAATACATGTTTTGAATATTACAATGGAAAGGGCTGAACTAAGGAGAGGGGTTCAGTACCTGAGAGCGGGCCGAAGACGTTTTGGCCATGGCTACTTTTTCCAATTGTGCATTTCCCGCCTCGCTATTGATACTGCCAGGGGACTTTTGGTGTCACAGTACATTTTTGAGGCATTTGTATTTATTTGTAATAATTCTCTGAGTTGAAATCCATATGTAACTGGTTTTGCTAAAATAAGAAGATTTTAATAATTTAAAAATATTCGGTGAATCCAGAGTAAGGACTATGGAGTATCATACCCATGGCTCTATTTTTCAATTCCTGAGCTTTGTTTGGCTGGCCTGAACCTTAAGCCTGCTTTGGTATTTTATATATCTGAATCATTGGAGTACTGAGTCCAAGACATTTATCTACACAAAGATAGGAATTAACATTTTTCTATATTTGCCATGTTTCTTCAGAAGTAATTCCAGGATATACCATTCAACACAGAGGCATATATTAAATGTGGTTGTCTTTTCTTTACTCTTTATAGCCATGCAAAGGCTGTCGAAGGATTATTCCCATTTTGGCTATATGTAGCAACTTCACTTAGTTGAATTACATAATCCAAAACTATGTTGCTTAGAGGTTACATATTGAAATCACAAAGCATTTTGTGACAGACCTAAGAACATACCAAGTGGTACTCATAAAACCATTTATTGACATTTGTTTCTTTGTAGCTATGACCCCTCCCCACCCTACCAAACAAAAGAACCGCTTTTTGGTTAAAATGTCTATGAAAGGTAAATAAAATACTTGGGAATATAACATGGTTTACTGAATTCTAATTCTTATTTACACTACTACTTAACTATCAAAATGTTAAAATGAATTAAAACATTTACCTAGAATATTTTGTTTGAGTTCTTGAATAAACTTGGGAACAAAAAAACCAAAACTACCAAAATGTTAATGAAACGTGAATAACCGCAGGGAAGATGTTTTATTTTACACTGGAAAATATTTACAAAAATTGTATTAACGTAACCTCTTCCTGCATTGATGGCATTACTTGAGGCAAATAAGGTTAAGCTTCTGCCATCCAGACTCTTCCATCCTGATGGGGACCAATACAATTTATTTGCATTGACTTTCTATTGTAGAGCTTTGGAACCAAGGGAAGGATCCAAACATAGCTCCATTTTATCCAATGAGAAGAGCCGCTTAGTGCTAAACTATGATTCGTCCATTTCTCTTTGCTTTCATCCAATCGTTAGGCTACTTTAACAGCCAATCAGCGGCCTATATATCCGCCAATCAGAGTACAGGGCCCTAGCACGGCCTTTGTGTCGAGGGATGTCAACGCGTCGGCGAAAGCTTCGGCCAATAGAAAAAGTCGTTGGTGTATGCAAATGAAGGTCCTATGACGCAGAGACGCAGCGTGAAGCGTGGGTATAAAAGCGGAAGCATCGGGGGGGTTTGGAGCAAAGCGGTTTGGTTATTCGTTGGGTTGGTCCGTGCACTTAGCTCCTGGACTGCGGCGCTCCCTTGGGCAGCAGGAGCGGCGTCACGGACTAAGAAGCGGCCTAAAACTTCGGCGTTGAGTAAGTGTTCGTGGGTTTCCCCGTGACTTGGGGCGCGGCAGCCGTTAGGGCCGTGGGGTCCCGGCCGTTGGGGGCCGAGTGCGGGCTGCCCGGGCGGCTGGCTTCGGGTGTGGGGTTGAGAGGTTTTCCCCTGGGACTTCGTTCCGGGAATCGCGTTTCTTCCCGTCTCTGACGCTCAGAGATCTCGGCGTCGGCTTCCGGGCAGCGCCGCCTCCGCCCGTCGAGGAGGGGAAATGACTCCTCCCCGCGCTCCCCCTCCCGGGGGAGGCTGCCGCTCCTCGCGGTCTGAGTCATTAGGGGTGAGGAGGAGGAGGCGGCGGCGGTGGAGGCCTCGGCCATCTGCCGACGCGAGGAGGGGTGCGAAGAGACGGGAGGGCAGGGGCGCCGCGCAGAGCCTGTCCCGTCCCCTTAACCCCATCCCCTGGCGAGCGCCGTGGCGCGGGAGTCATGGGATGCCTGTCTTAGGTGAAAGAAAATGGCCCGAACCAAGCAGACTGCTCGCAAATCCACGGGTGGGAAAGCGCCCCGCAAACAGCTGGCCACTAAAGCTGCCAGGAAAAGCGCCCCCTCTACCGGCGGGGTGAAGAAGCCCCATCGCTACAGGTAGGCAAGGCGGAAGGAAAACAATGACTCCGCGGCGCCCGGCGGTGCGGGAAGGGCCCCTGCGGGGTGCCGGCGCTGTCAGTTCACTGCTTTCCGTTTACCTCCTCCTTGCCCAGGCCCGGGACCGTTGCGCTTCGAGAAATCCGTCGTTACCAGAAATCGACCGAGCTTCTGATCCGGAAGCTGCCTTTCCAGAGGTTGGTGAGGGAGATCGCCCAGGATTTCAAAACGGACCTGCGGTTTCAAAGTGCAGCCATCGGTGCGCTGCAGGTGAGACAAGGGCCGCGGCGGGGGCGGGGGCTTGAGGCTGGTTTCTCGTGTTTCCGAAGAGTCTAATCGTGTGGCTCTTGTCCTCTGCAGGAGGCTAGCGAAGCGTACCTGGTGGGGTTATTTGAAGATACTAACCTGTGTGCCATCCACGCTAAGAGAGTCACCATCATGCCCAAAGACATCCAGTTGGCTCGCCGGATACGGGGAGAGAGAGCTTAAGGGAAGGCAGTTTTTACGGTGTTTTGTAGTAAATTCTGTAAAATACTTTGGTTTAATTTGTGACTTTTTTTGTAAGAAATTGTTTATAATATGTTGCATTTGTACTTAAGTCATTCCATCTTTCACTCAGGATGAATGCGAAAAGTGACTGTTCACAGACCTCAGTGATGTGAGCACTGTTGCTCAGGAGTGACAAGTTGCTAATATGCAGAAGGGATGGGTGATATTTCTTGCTTCTCATGATGCATGTTTCTGTATGTTAATGACTTGTTGGGTAGTTATTAAGGTACTAGAATTGATAAATGTGTACAGGGTCCTTTTGCAATAAAACTGGTTATGACTTGATCCAAGTGTTTAACAATTGGGGCTGTTAAGTCTGACCATGCATCACTGTGATAGAATGTGGGCTTTTTCAAGGGTGAAGATACAAGTCTTAACCACAGTGTAATAACTTACAGTTTCCTAAAAAAAAAAAAAAGTAAACCTGGCAGCTATAGAATACACTATGTGCATTTATAATAGCTATTTTATATATTGTAGTGTCAACATTTTTAAATTAAATGTTTTACATTCACATGTGGGGAGTCTTGTCATTAAGGTGTGTGTAATTTAGGGTCCAGTTGGTGTTCTAACTAGACTGCACTTGTTTTCATAGTAAAATGCTTGGCCAATGACACCTTGCAGAAGTCCTCATTCTACCACATGTGAACTAACCCTCTAGCTGATAATGCAGACACTATCGGGGGATTTTATTTATAAGGGCTCTAGAATACAAGTTATCACACCAGCATCACCTGTTACTAATATTCTGACTAGTCATGGTTAGTGCGGCTTTTCTTTGTGTTGTGGTTGGTTTCATCCCTAGGTTGAGTTCTTCCTCTCCCGAGAGGAAACAAGACCCGAGTTTTTCCTTGTGGAGTTTGTATTATAACCCTTAGTGTGACTTTGCTGTGGGGAGGGGGGGCACTTAGCTCCAGCTTGCTGAATCCCGGCCAGTTAAGATGGCGGCCAGTTAGCTTACATCTGGTATATCGTCCTGGGGAAATCACTTTATAGAGCTGGTCTTCCAAGTGGTTTTTAAAATTTATCCTTCTATTGAAGTTTTTAGGTCAATTATGTATGTTGACTAAATTTACAAATAAACTTGTTTATCCAACTAAGTGTCAAAAACCTAAATTGAATGTACAAAAAAAATCCACTACCTAGGTTCTTTGTATCCTAAAGTTTGAGCTTAGCTTGCTTAGATTTTGCTTAGAGGAACCTTTTGGTTACAAAAATAACTCCAGAAACATGTAAAGGCCCTCTGCTCTACAAGTGCCAGGGTTGCCATGTTTACAGCGTCAGCGCTTCCCTCCACGTTGTCAAGGAGTTTTAAAAAAAACCATGCATTGCAGGTGCCAGGTAGGCCAAGGGAAGTAAATTTATTTATAATGCTAGGGCTCAAATTTGGGACCTGTTCCATGACCCTCTGGGTGGACTTCACTGATCTCTAAGTTACTTTACAATTCCAGAGGCACACAGCTTACTAGTCCCAGCCGTCTTCTCCGTGTGAAAGGTCTGCTTGACAAGGCCAGCAGTAAAGCGTAGCCTGGCCCTGTTGGCCAGCAAGCGCCAGTGCCACCAGAAGCTGTAGCAAGACCTGCCCTAAAAGCGATTTTTAGTAAGAATTCCTTTCAGGTTTAAGCGGCTTGTCAAAGAGAAACTAGAATAGGCTTGGGGGTCTAGTTAATGAGCCTTGTGTGTTGTCAAAGGTGTTCAATGTAGCAAACTGGTTTTCTGGAAGGCTCCTAAGTAGCCAGCTCTGGAACAACTACCGGGACTGCCAGTCCCTCACACGGTGCATCCGAAAGACGGTCCAGCCCTAGACACTGGCATGTGCCTGCTCTGCAGTGCTGCAGTGTCCAAACGTGGTGGTCAGCTTGTTACCAGTGGCAACCCCAGTGCATGACAGTTGAACTTTCACCCCCCAGCCCACATCATGATGCAGGAGGTTCCTGGGTTTTACTGGGTGGCTTGGAGTCTGCTTAAATAGCCGCTTGCACTCCATACTTTGAGCACCCTTAACCAGAAGGCAATATTTTTTGGTTCTAGGAAGCTGGCCACATAGGATATCCCTGGGTATAGTGATGGAACAGTCTATAAGGAGAAAAGCAAAAGCTGGAGCTGATGAAGCTATCCTGTGCCCCTGAACAGACAAAAATAAAGTTTTTGAAGTTGGGACTTGGTAATGGTCTTCATTTGAAATCTGTTTCACAAGTTTCCTCTGGCGAACTGTCCTAGAAAGCCTTGCCTTCTGACCCGCTGGGGAGGGGAGGGCCTTCAGTAATGAGACAGGCAGACCCCTTATCCTTAAAGGGATACATGTCACCATTTGCTCAGGACAGGGCCCATTTATGCTTGTTGAACCTGCATATTAACAGTGCCTCTTGCCCGGCTGGTGTGGCTCACAGGTTTGATTCCCAGTCAGGGCACATGCCTGGGTTGCAGGTTTGATCCCCAGTAGGGGGCATGCAGGAGGCAGCCGATAAATGATTTGCTTTCATCATAGATGTTTCTCTCCCTCTCCCTCAGAAATCAAAAACATTTTTTAAAAATAAGTATATGGAGGCAGGCATGCACTTCAAACCCAGCTTATTTCCAGAGATCTGTCCTTACACAGAAGATTCACTGCCTTCCCCGTTACACATCAGAGGGAGGAGCAGATGAGAGAGGCCAACAAGGACCAGCTCAGGCCCCAGAGCCAGGCCCCCAGCCAGGGACCTCTGCCTGACCTGTGTCAGTGAGGAAACCACTGTCAGCTGGGGAAAGCTGAGGAATGACAGGCTTGGGGCAGGTGGCCTTTTCCCGAGGGCTGTGTGAGGGTCTGCACGGGTCCCCGTGGAGGTGGTGCCTGGGCTCCATTAACCCCTACTCCCTTCCCACCCCCGCTGTTGGACATACAGGGCCCCAGGCCCTTTCCCATAAGCTCCTCACCTCCCAGCACTGAGCCAAGACTGTTAGCAGAGGGGACGGGATGGGGTTGGGTCCAAGGCCCAGGCATCATGAGCCTGTAGTCCTACCGGAGCTCAGCCTCTCCCTTCCCATACCCTGCTTTTGGCCAGACTCAGTCCTGCCCCCCGCCCTCCCCCGCCCCCCCAGGCCTGCAGCCCCTGCCAGCTGTAGTGCCGTGTGAGCTGCAGGAAGATGGCTGCAGCCCTGAGCTCTCAGCTGCATCCTTTGAGACCGGGTTTGCTCCGTGGCCTTTGACAGGGTGGTGCTCAGCCTAGAGGGCAGGAACTTCAGGGATATGGTTGGGGCACCAAATAAAGACATGGCCGCAGCTGAGCGCCGTCAGCAGGGCACCCGAGGTCAGGGAAGGGTGAGAAGCTCGGTGCTCCGAGTCTTGCCTGCCTGCCTCTGGAGTCGGGCCTGACACATGGCAGAGGCTCCAAGAATGCTTGCTGACCAACCCCAATGGTCCTGGCAGCCCCACAGCCCAGCTGGCTGGATCTGCTCCTGGCACACGTGGCAAAGAACCGGGCCAGTTCCCAAGCGCCGTTGGTCACTGGCCTGGCTTCCCAATTGGAACCCTTTTATGTAGGAAGCAGGGCTCCAGTGGTCTGGGAGAGCAGCTGTGCCTCTGGCCCCTCACTGAGGCTGAGCTGTAGGTACTCCTGGGACAGGCGGGTAGCTGAGCATGGGCTCAGGGGCAGACAGGCCCAGGTTCAAGGCCCCGCTGTCCCACTTGGATGCGTTCCTTCACACATCTGTGCTGCTTTTCCTCATCTTTAAAATGGCTTGTGAGGATTTAAAGAAATAATCTGTGCAAACTCTGGTGATTTTTGAAATATTTGACAACAGAAGTCAAGGGCACTGACCAATCAGTACACAACCAGCACGGCCCTGCAGGCTGTGTACCAGCCCTGATACCAGGGTTACCACACGGTCCGGATGAACATTATCCACGCCTCAGAGGCGGTTATCATGAATATTACAGAAAGGCCAAGCAGGCCCACATCATTAGGTAGGCTAGTGCTGTGGAAAATTATAAAAAGAACCTCCCAGAACGGGTGAGAGGGTGGCCATCTTCCGAGGGCACACACTTTCCGAGACCTTGTGGGTAGAGACTCGCTCGTGAGATGTTGCCTCAAGTCCCGTCCGTGAACCAGGCTGTGATTGCAATGGAGAAGCCAGCGCTGCATGGAGCACGCAGACCTTCATCACATAAAAAAGAGCAAGTCTAGTAGGGAGGGCCCAAGGGCTAAGGACTGGCACAGAGACCTGGCCCGTGTGGCTCAGTTGGTGGGCATCATCCTGTGCACCAAAAGGCTGGGGCTCAATTCCCTGTAGGGGGTGTGCTGGAGGCAGCCCCTCTTTCCTCCTCCATGCCAGCCTTGGTCTCAGTGGCCAGGTTGTGTCTGCCTCCCATCCAGAGCGTCCGAGGCTTCTATCTGGCCAGTTGCACGCAGGAGAGTCCACTCATGTCTGTTGCATGATTTGCTCTCAAATCAATGTTTCTCTCTCTCTCCCTCTCCGTTCTTCTCTCTGTAAAAATCAATACAAATCTTTTTGGGGAAAAAGAATTGGGTGCAGACATAGACACAGACTCTGGCAGAGAAGAGACGCCGCTGAAGCACCGGTCCTCAGGGGTGGGCCAAGTCTCGCCGTGGCCTGGGCAAAGGTGCCTTGGAGACTAGGCCTGCCAAGGGCTCCAGGGCCCAGCTGGCATGGGTGGTATTCCCGCCACTGGGAAGTAAGGCCCTGTGGCGGGTATTACTGGGGATTCTCTCTGGGTGCCTCAGTCCTGAGTGACAGCTGGCTCTGGCTTGCGGAGGCAGGTGAGAAGACAGGCTGTGGGGCGCAGTGTTCCCATTCAAGTTCCACCCCCTCCCAATCTTGTAACATCTGGCCAGGAAATGGGAGGGAGGGTCAAAGGTTAAGGCAGACTTCTCAACAAATTTCATGAAACATGCTAGATGGGATTAAAAAAACTGAGGAGCCCGGCCAGTGTGGCTCAGGGGTTGAGCATCAACCTATGAACCAGGAGGTCACGGTTCGATTCCCAGTCAGGGCACACGCCTGGGTTGCGGGCTCAATCCCCACCTGGGGGCGTGCAGGAGGCAGCCGATCGATGATTCTCGCTCATCGTTGATGATTCGCTCACCCTTCCTCTCTGAAATCAATAAAAACCTATTTAAAAACAACAACTGAGTAGAGCCAGATCTTTGAGCATTAGCTCCCTTGTCTCTGGGTATGAGCCGCCTCCTGGAAAAAAAACACCAAAAACCTAAAAAAAGCCCAAACCAAAAATGAGTGTAGACACAAATAAAATCGAGGTTTCAGAGTCCATCGGGGCAAATGGAAGCGTTACCCTCTTAGATGCATCCAGGTTCTCCAAGAACAACTACGACAATAAAAGGGTGACAAGGAGCCACGTTCTTCATCCTCACCCGAGCGAGGGGACTTTTCACACGATTTTTAGAGAGAGTGGAAGGGAGGGGGAGGGGCCCACAGAGAGAAACATGGCTATGAGAGACACATCAATTGGTTGCCTCCTGCACCGGCCCCAGCCCTTCAGTCCACTGGCTGATGCTCTAACCCAGTGGTCGGCAAACTGCGGCTCGAGAGCCACACGCGGTTTGCCACTCTGTTGACTAATGAGTTTGCCGACCGCTGCCTTAGGGGAAAAACACCTAAAAAACCTTTTAATAATGGACTCAAGTCTTTAACCGGAAGTGAGGGGTACATGGACGTGTTTTCAATCAAAACGAAAGGATGGAAACAAAAAAGTGTAGGGGCTTCGCAGCCGTCAGGATTCCTCCTGCCTCTCCTTGCTCAGAAAGCTCTTTCCTCCTCCGTGCCAGGCTGGTCTCAGTGGCCAGGCTGTGCCTGCCTCCCCACCAGAGCGAGCGCCCCAGGCTTTGCTCTGTCTGGCCAGTGGCCCGCAGGAGAGTCCACTGGTGTCTGTTGCATTAACGGATGACATAATACTAGCAAACACTTACTCTGTGTTTACTAAGCGCTGGGTGCTGGGCCGGGCACTCAATCAAGGTGATCTCATTGGTTCCTTTTATAACAATCTGTTAACGAGGAATCGCTAGCCTCCTTTTACAGACGGGAGACCGAGGCTTGGAGAAGCCCAGTCATCTGCCTGAGGTCAGACAGTAGCAAGGGAAGAGACTGGGCTCGGGACTGCGGGACGCCAAGGCTGAGATGGGTAAAGGATTCCCTGGAGAAGGGGCTGTTGCTTCGCTCATAGCTGCCCCAACAGAGCGGTGCCTCCTTGGGGAGACAATGGCTTGTGGGTTGAGATTGGTTTCGACTTGCCCCAAGACCTACGACACACACCATACAGTTCACCCACGTAAAGCGTACGATTCCTTGCCCTAGCCCTGTGGTCGGCAAACCGCGGCTCCAGAGCCACATGCGGCTGGCGAGCCGCGGTTTGCCGCTCTGTTGACTAATGGGTTTGCCGACCACAGCGCCGGCCTGTGGACTGAAGGGTCCCAGGTTTGATTAGGGTCAGGGCACAGGCCCAGGTTGCCTGCTCCATCCTCAGTAGGGGGCGTGCAGGAGGCAGCGGATGCATGATTCTCCAATCATTGATGTTTCTCTCTCTCCCTTCCTCTCTGAAAGCAATAAAAACGTGTTTTTTAAAAAGCGTACAATTCCGTGGTGTTAGTGTATTTACAACCATCACCACAGTCGAGCTTCGAGCATTTGCCTCAAAGAGAGCTCAGTACCCCCAGCTCTCACCCTCTCACCCTGTGACCCCGCCACCCCCAGGCCCCGGCGCCCTCAGCAACCCCTGCTCGGGACCAACAGCCCAACCTACCTTGGCCGCGGTGGTAGGTCCTCCCAGCAGGGGCGGGGCCCACTGCTGTCCATGGCCACCCGCCTCAGCCCGCACGGCCAGGAGCTGTGCCTGCGTGTCCACCCCGGGAAAGGAGCCGGTGGAGAGCCACTCCCCGGTCACCACCAAACTTGGCTTTCTCCCCGCTAACACTGAGGCCAGGCCCCCCTTCCGGAGACCCGTGGCGAGGGGCTGGTGACCTCTCACAGCTGCAGGGCTTTAGGACCTAGGCGGTCCCTTTGGGACACCCCCTCCCCACCCCCCGTCGGCTGGGTCGCAGCGGGGTCGCTCTGGCTGTGGGTGGGTGGGTGTGGGCACAGAGCCAGGGAAGGGCGGCTCAGACCTCCCAGGCGGCCCGATACCACTCGAGTGGGCGCCCCGCGCTCCTTCCCCAAGTCCGGGCCCCGCCCCCCCCCGCGGGAGGAACAGGACGGCGCAGCGGGCGGGGCGGGGCGGGGCCGGCGGGCCGGGCGGGGGCAGGGGCGCGGGCGCAGGAATGCACGCCCCCCGCCGCGGCCCCGCCCCGAGCATCCCGCTCCGATCGGGCTGCACCTCGGCGCTGGAGGGCGAGCGCCATGGCTGCTTCGAGACCACCCCAGGTCGCCGAGCTGCTGGCCCAGGCCCGGGCGGCCTTCCGGGAGGAGTTCGGGGCCGAGCCCGAGCTGGCGGTGTCGGCGCCAGGCCGCGTCAACCTCATCGGGGAGCACACGGACTACAACCAGGGCCTGGTGCTGCCCATGGTGAGGGCTGCGAGGGGACCCGAGCCTCTCCGGGGGTCCCGGCCGCCCCGTCGGGAAGGCGGGCCAGAGGCGCGCGGGGAGGAGCCTGGTCCCCGCGTGAACTGTGCGTCGGGCCGCGCCGAACTTCAACTCCAGCGAGTTTGGGGGCCGAGCACGTGGGAGGGACCCCGGGACGGGACATTTCTCACGTAGGAAGGGAGGAAGGGCCATCCGAGAGGAAGTAGGCTGGGAGGGGGTGTGCCGACGCCTCTTCGCTCCAGCTCGCCCTCTGTGGACTGCTGATCCTTACCAGCAACCTGGGAGCCACCGCGAAATGTGGCTCCCCGCCCCCCCCTCCGCTCCCCCGTGTGTTGCACGTGGAAAGGAGGTGCTTTAGACCCTGTGAGAACTAGCCCTAAGCCTCCAGCCTGGTCCACTTACTAGTACAGAGACAGGCCCAGAGAGGGCTAGCGGGCTGCTCAAGGTCACACAGCTGGGGCTTGGTGGGCCTTCACTGGGCTCAGGAGGCCTCCCAGCTCTCAGCCAGGGAGGGGTTCCTTCCACCCCACCCCGCAGCTTGGCAAGTGCGTGGGTACAGCACACCCCAGGTTACCCCCAAATGGGAAGGCATCCGTGGAGCTCCTGATTCCTTTTTCCTTTTGAGCTCGCGTTCCACTGTGCCCACAGCTGGGCGCCCACGTGGAGGGCAGAGTCCAGGTGTGTTCTCTGCACTGGTCCCGCCCCTGAAAATCCAGGGGGCAGGGCCTAAGCCCCCAAGGCCAGCTCAGCCCTCAGGCTCTTCCCTGAGACACTGCGATTCTTTTCCTGTGGAGCCTGGAG
Organism: Corynorhinus townsendii; assembly: GCA_026230045.1. Classification (NCBI taxonomy): domain Eukaryota; kingdom Metazoa; phylum Chordata; class Mammalia; order Chiroptera; family Vespertilionidae; genus Corynorhinus; species Corynorhinus townsendii. The sequence goes on from JAPDVU010000009.1 coordinate 3,280,844, forward strand.
GTCACGCTCCTGTCTGTCCCACGTCCCTCCCTCAGCTGGCGGAAGCTGTGCATACCCTTTGTCTCTTCTGTCCTGCCAGGCTCTGGAGCTGGTGACCGTGATGGTGGGCAGCCCCCGGGCGGACAGCCTCGTCTCCCTCCTCACCGTCTCTGAGGACGCTGACGAGCCCAGGCGGCTGCAGTTCCCCTTGCCCACAGCCCAGCGGTCCCTGGAGCCTGGGACCCCCCGATGGGCCAATTATGTCAAAGGCGTGATTCAGCACTACCCAGGTATGGGACCCGGGCCTGGGTCAAGTTCCGGAGCCAAGAGCACCACCTCTCAGCCATAAAACCCATTAGCTCACCCAATTCACTTTGGGGTAGGCTTGCAGGGTAGGGCATCCCATTGTTCAGATGGAGACACGGACACCCTGAGAGAGTCCAGACCTTGCCCTGGGTTGCCCATCACATGATTGGAGGAGTCAGGATGCAAACCCTAACCTGTGGCCTGCGGAGCCCTACACCAGGAGAACTGGGAAGACTGTGTCCCAGGAACCTCAGGGTAGAAGGATGGGGGGCCATGGGCCCCTGGGCCCAACAGGTTGGTGGCCTTTTGCCAACTGAGACCCATTCCTGGAAGGCAGGCACCGGGCAGTCGCCTCATGTCATACCGAGATACAGTTCATGCCTTCCTGTGCCCATCCTCCCAGACGGCGCAACTGACACTCACCCATCGCTTCCCCTGCAGCCGCCCCGCTCCCTGGCTTCAGCGCCGTGGTGGTCAGCTCAGTGCCCCTGGGGGGTGGGCTGTCCAGCTCGGCAGCCCTGGAAGTGGCCACGTACACCTTCCTGCAGCAGCTCTGCCCAGGTACCTCCCGGAGCCCAGCTCCCACCCAGCGTGCCTCCCCCGAGGTCTCCTGTGGTCAGCTTCTTCTCTTGCTGTGGCTCTCAGAGGGGGCGGGGAACCCACCTGCCCCTGGTGCCTCCTCTTGGGCCCCTAGCTGCCCAGCTCACCCTGTGCCACAGATTCGGGAACAATAGCTGCCCGGGCCCAGGTGTGTCAGCGGGCCGAACACAGCTTCGCAGGGGTGCCCTGTGGCATTATGGACCAGCTCATCGCTCTGCTGGCGCAGAAGGGCCATGCGCTGCTCATCGACTGCAGGTTAGGGGCTCCCCTTGTCTCCTCCACTTCTGGGCCGAGCATGTCCACTGCGGAGCATGGCAGGCAGACACTTGGCCTTGTCATCTCCACACCAACTCCATCCCAGGTCCCTGGAGACAAGCCTGGTGCCACTGTCAGACCCCAAGCTGGCTGTGCTCATCACCAACTCCAACGTCCGCCACTCACTGGGCTCCAGCGAGTACCCCCTGCGGCGACGCCAGTGTGAAGAAGTGGCCCGGGCATTGGGCAAGGAGAGCCTCCGGGAGGTGCAGATGGAGGAGCTGGAGGGTGAGAGCTGGCCGGATGCCCTCTGTCCCGGAGATAGCGGGGCCCCCTGCTGGGTCTGCGAGGACCTCATCCCCAGGACCCCTGCCATGCTCTGCCCACTCCCCAAACACTATTAACTTAGGGCTCCCACCTCAGCAGGGCTGCTGGGAATCTTAGTACCGTTGTTCCTAACATGAGGGTTGCAGACAAGTACAAAGAATAAGCGGTAAGGCCACTACCCAGAGATAGCCACCGTTAGCTTTGGAGTGTATTTCCTCCCAGCTTTTGCACATCTGTATCTTCCAAGTGGGACCCCCTTTGAAAAAGGTTTTTCCAAGTTGAATATTGTCACCCTCTCCCTTTAGCAAAATGTAACGTTATTCTATGCCATGAATGGCCCATCACCATGGCTTTCTTTAAGCTAATATTCCGGCATCCAGGTAATGGTAATTTACTTAATCACTTTTTAAAAAAAACTTTTTACAAAATCTACTTTTATTGATCTTAGAGAGGAAGGGAGAGGGAGCGGGAGAGGTAGATAGAAACATCAATGATGAGAGAGAATCATTGATCGGCTGCCTCCTGCAGGCCCCCTACTGGGGATTGAGCCCGAAACCCAGGCATGTGCCCTTGGCTGGAATCGAACCCGGGACCCTTCCGTCCTCGGGCCGATGCTCTGTCCACGGAGCCAAAGCAGCCAGGGCTTTAATCACTTTATGATAATTACACCTAAGGCGGTGATGAACATTTTAGCCAGGTCTTGCTCTGCATTCTCTTATTCTTAGGATTAGTCCCAGGAGTGGGCTCACAGAGTGAGACGTTTTTAGGGTTCTGATCCACGCGGCCAGGAAGGTAGTCGATTTAGGTAGCAGGTGCCCTGGCGCTCCGGGCTGCGGCTTACCCTCTCCCCTCAGTGTGTGGGTGTGGGTATGAGTGGGGGGGAGCCTGCTGGGTCCTGGTGTGCCCTGGGCCCTTGCCTGTGCCTCTCCCATCCCCACCTCTGGAGCCCCAGGCCTCAGAGGCTCCCTGTGGTGCTAGCGCAGACGAGGGGTTTCTCCCTCCTGCTCTCCCTCTGCCCCCAGGAGGCACTATGTCCCACTCGCCTTGGAAGCTGCGGGTCTGGGACTTGAACTGCGGATATGAGCACCCATGTGTGCCAGGCGCCCTGCCGGGAGCTCTGCAGGTGTCAGGCCACCGGGGCCTGGGCGCCCTGAATCCAGTGGGTGCCCCACTATACGTTGAGGGGAAGCTGGGAGCTTAGTGACCAGCCCAGGTTCTATACCCATGACCTTGCCAGAGCCAGGCCTCCCACCGGAGGCTCCCCCACCACCTGGAGCCATGGTGCCCTGTCCCCCACGTCCGCAGGGGCCCTCGCCAGGGGGTGGTGAGTCGGCCGACCCCTTTCCTCTCCAGCGGGCAGAGAGCTGGTGAGCAAGGAGGGCTTCCGGCGGGCGCGGCACGTCGTGGGGGAGATCAGGCGCACGGCCCAGGCAGCGGCTGCCCTCCGCCGGGGCGACTACAGAGCCTTCGGCCGCCTCATGGTGGAGAGCCACCACTCCCTCAGGTGAGGCCCTGGGCACCAGGCACCGGGCACAGGCTGTCCCCCGGGCCGGGTGGGGCTGGTCCCAGGCCCGCCCTGCATCTGCTCTGCAGGGATGACTACGAGGTGAGCTGCCCGGAGCTGGACCAGCTGGTGCAGGCCGCGCTGTCTGCGCCCGGGGTTTATGGCAGCCGTATGACGGGCGGCGGCTTTGGTGGCTGCACGGTGACTTTGCTGGAGGCTTCCGCTGCTCCCCAAGCCATGCAGCACATACAGGTGGGTGGACGCTGGGGCCAGGGCGAGGTGGGGAAGCAGGTTCCCAGGATCCCGCCAAGCTCAGGCCTCTGCCTCTCCCACAGGCACAGTATAGCGGTACCGCCACGTTCTACCTCTCCCAGGCCGCCGACGGTGCCCAGGTGCTGCCCTGATGAGCTGCCCTGGTGAGCTCCACGTGGGCATGGGCCTGCCCAGCAGCAAGCCAGGAAGCTCCATGCAGCTGGCGCCTGCCCTCCGCACCTGGGTGCTCAATAAACTTGTGCCTCAGACCTCAATACCTCTAGAGGTGGTGTGTGCTTGGCCATCAGAGAAGGGGGTGTCGGACCGCTCCCTGGCTCTGGGCAGGCCCCGGAAGACTGGGCAGGGCGGAGCCAAATGGTAGCAAACTCTTTTATTAAGTGCAGAACAAAGCTGGGTCCGTGTCATGCTGGTCCCTGCTCTTTGGTTACAAATGCGCTTGGGGAGGGGGATGGGGATGGGGCAGACAGAGGGCCTTCTGGGACCTCTGCCCTCTTCCTGCCCCCCAGAGGGCACCTACCCCCAGAAGCACTGGTCCTGTGATCAGCATGCGGGGGGGGGGGGGCCACCAGGGGTCCAAGGATGGTATAGCTGAGGCAGCTCTGGGGAGGGGGGGCAGTGGGGGCCCAGGTTCCAGGATGCCTGGTCGTGGTGGGGAGCTCAGGTCTGGAAGAACTGCTGGTCCACCTGGCTGCTGAGGGTCCCACTGGTGGTCAGCGTCTGGCTCATGAACTCCTGGGTCACATGCCGGGTGAGGGAGCCACCTGCCTCCAGGCCCCGGGGCCCCAGCGTCAGTCCCTCTACAGGGGAAGGGATGTTGAGAGACATGTCTAGGTCCCTGCCCTCCTGCTCCGTTAGCTCCGCCTCCCCCAGGAGAGCCTGGGGCCCCACCGGGCCACTCACCCAGCAGGAAGGGCTCGGCGGTGCTGGTGTGGGTGGTGGTGATGCTGCTGTACTCGCCTGGCAGTGGGTGCTGGTAGAGCCCCGAGAGGCCACCCAGCTGTGGGAAGGGGCCTGGAGTGGACAGATGAGCCCCTCAGGGGATGGTGCCAGCAGGTGTGGTCAGAGAAAGGATGGGGGTGCGGAGGGGCAAGGTGCCCTACCTCCATCCTGGGACTCAATGGTGATGATGCCCTCACGCTCCGGCCCAAAGCCCTGGGTGGTCCTGGCCTGCACCTTGAACTTGTAGGGCACGTTCTCCCGGAGGCCCGGCACCGTCAGCCTGCTCTCAGCACTGTCGCCATCCACCTGGAAGGTAATGGCTGGCTCTGGGCCGGGGAGAAGCCTTGAGCCTCTGTGGCTCCCTCTCCACCATCCCCTGCCCACCCCTGACCCTGGGGCGGGCAGCACCTCCTCCGTGGGCCCTCTCACACGTGACCATGTAGCCCAGGATGTCTCCGTCAGGCCTGCGCGGCCGCTCCCAGCTCAGCTGCAGCGAGTCTGGGCTCAGGGCGGTGAACACCAGTGGGCCCGGGGCGCTGGGCGTGCTCAGGGTGAAGGCGGAGCCTGGGGCGGCACAGGGAGAGGGTGATGTATGGATCTAGCACACATGTAGAAGCAGGTGTGTGGGTGGGGGTGGCGGGGGAGAAGCTCACCTGGCAGGGGTAACAGCGGGCTCTGAGGGTGCACCTGTGACTCGATGGTGATGACACCCTCGCGCTCCGGGCCCCAGCCTTCCTGGCTCTGGGCCCGCACGCGGAACACGTAGGAGTGGTTGGGCAGGAGGTCTTCCACCACCACGGAAGTCTGCCCGGGGTTGGGGATGTTGAGCCGATGCAGCTCACCTGCAGTGGGATGGGGTGGGAGCCGCTTTATTCCTGATCCTGGCCTGGTCCTCCCCCCCCCGCTCCCCCCCGCCACACTGCTGCCAAGACCTGGTCAGCACCCATCAGGAGTCGCTGGTTTGGGGCCAGCCTGCTGTGGTCTGGTGGGTCAGGTTGCACGCTACACAAGGGAAGAGGGGGCCTGAACTCCCCATGTTCTGTTTAGGTCATTGACGCTGCTGAGAGTATGTCGGCCCAGAAAAGGGCCGGTTCCCACAAAGGCATCTAGGCCAGCAGAGGGCCTGGGTCCTGAGGCCCATCAGGCCTCACTGGGCGACACCTTGCCGAGGGAGTAACCTGGGGAGCCCCCGGGAAGTGGTTGAGGGCTCAGAAGGGCCCAGTGCGGGGCATGGAAGTGAGACCCTCTCAGGCTGGGTGGCAGGGCTTTAGTGTTCAAGGGACGGGGGTGGATTCCTGCCACAGCTGTGTGCCCCTGCTGTCACATGGGGCCAGGCCACAGCCCGCCTGCAGCCGGGCCTCACCGCCATTCAGCAGCTGGTACTCCACGCTGTAGCCCTGCAGCGCCCGCTCGCACTGCGGCTCTTGCCAGCTCACTTTCAGAGATGTGGGCCCCAGGGCTGAGAACACCAGGCGGGTGGGGGTGTTGGGCAAACCTGCAGCCAAGCGGGAACCTGGAGACAGGAGGCCACGGTCAGTCTGGCTCGGGGGTCCGTGGGCAGGAGTCCTAGCTCAGCTCCTGACCTCCCTCAGCTGTCGCACCTACACTGACGGCTGGCCAGGTGGCTCACTCACCCGGCAACAGCCTGTCCTGCCCCCCTGGCACCTCCCGCCTGTCCTCAGGGTGGGTGTGGGCCCTGCCTGTGCCAAGCGCCGTGAGCCCCCGACCCCTCGGCTGGCCTGGCCCCTCCTGCCCCAGCCCGGCACCCCTGGGAAGGCGAGGCTGTTAGGCATCAGCACTGATGTGGATGGAATGGAGGGGATGCAGGGTCATGGGCAGTGACTGCAATGGCCGTGGATGATAGATGGAGCAGGACAGCTGTGGAGACTCGGTGGCCACGCTGTACTACCTGGGCCCCAAGGGGGCGCTGCTGGCTGCCCAGCCAGGATTATAGAGTCTGGTGAGTCCCTGGAAGGGGGGAACCCCTTCATCTGAGCCCGACTCCAGGACCCCAAGGTCCAAGACAGCGGAAGCCTGCTCCTCCCGTCTTCCCAGATGGGAGGGAGGCCTAGGGTGGGACAAAACAGGAGTGAGGGGGCAGGAAGCATGAGTGTGTTGGAGGATGGGCGGGGGTACAGCAGGCCGAGGCAGCCCAAGCCTCCAGGAGCCGGAAGAAAGGAGGGGTCAGCCTGGCCGGAGTGGCTCAGTGGCTGAGCATCAACCGATGAACCAGGAGGTCACGGTTCGATTCCCAATCAGGGTACATGCCCTGTTTGCGGGCTCGATCCCCATCTGGGGGGTGTAGGAGGCAGCCGATCAATGATTCTCTCTCATCATAGATGTTTCTATCTCTTTCTCCCGCTCCTTCTCTAAAATCAATTTAATTTTTTTTAATTTTAGAGAATATATTAGAAAGGGAAAGAAAGGAGGGTCAGCAGGAGAGGCGGGCTGGCGGTGCACTCACTTTGCGAGGAGAGGGAGGTGAGGGTGGAGTAGTCCCTGGGCAGCGTGCCCGAGTTCTCCGTGCGCGTCAGCGAGTGGTAGTCCCTGGTGAGGGTGGAGGAGGTGCTCAGCACCCGGTGGGGCAGGTGTGGGCTCAGGTGGGTGCCGTAGGAGGCGTTGGTCGTGGCCAGCCTGTGCAGGGAGTTGGCGCTGCCTGGGAAGGCAAAGTCCATCCGTCCGTTTACCAGGTGCTCTGCGGGGGAGAACAGGGTCACCGGGCAGGCCAGCACCAGGTAGCCCTGGGAATTCCGGGACGGCCTGGCCACTAGAGGCCTCCCTTGGCCCACGAGGGAGGAGTCCAAGGGGCCACACAGGTTCCTGCAACCCGTGGTCTTTGGTCTCCGGCCGGCCAGGCCTGGCTATGGACAGGCTGAGCCCCGCTGAGCCAGCTGGAGAGCGCTGTCCCTGCATTCAGCCCTGCCCCTGAGGGAGAGCGCCCACAGGCCCTGCCCTAGGGGTCCTTTGGCTCTGCCCTAGGGGGAGGGAGGGGCCTCAGTGGGCAGCCTGGCCGCAGCGAGCTCAGGCTGGGCCCCAAGACAGCAAGAGAGTGAGCCTAGGTGGGTGTGGGGTCGGTCACCTCCGGGGGTCCCGGGCGCGCGGGCCCAGCTGCCGCCCTCCCCCACTGCTCCCCCAGCGCCCCCTTCGGCGCCGTCGTCCGGGGGCCCGAGGGGCAGCTCGGTGGCGTCGGAGGACCGCCCGCTGCTGGCGGACAGGCGCGGGATGACCTCCGGGGGCAGCCGCCACGTGACGCGCCGCAGGTCCAGCTCCTCCCCCAGCAGGGCCTCGAACTTCCAGCCGCCGCCTTGGGAACAACGAAGGGCGCGTTGGCACCGCCGGCGGCGCGGGAGGGTGCGGGCGGCGGAGCGGTCCTCGGGCTCTTTGGGATCCAGGTGGGGGTGGGAAGGGGTGCACGGCAGGGACGGGGAGCAAGGCGAAGGCCCTTCTCCCGCGGGCGTGCGGGAAGAGCCCTGCGGACGAGCCCGTGCAGCCTGGGGGGCGGCGGGTAAGGAGAGAGCCGGGAGGCCAGGGGTAGCCCTGGCTTTGCCACCAGCTGTGCGGGCTCCCTGCTCGGAGCCTCAGTTTCCCTTCTGTGTAACGGAGAGAGCGATCCCTTCCTTGCCAGCCTCCCAGGGACAGTTCCCGAAGCCGGAATGTTTGGGGGTGGGGTGGGGGGAGGGGTTAGTAGCCGTTGAACTGGGGCTTCTCTTGCCCCCAGACTCTGAGCCTCTCAAGACGCCCATGCGGAGGTCCCTCAAGCCCAAGCTCTGCCTGGTGAGGGCAGGAATGTGGGCCCTGGGGCCTGAGGCATAGACAGGGATGAAAGAAAATAGTCCTGGAGGATTTGCACGCATGGCATTGTGCGATGGGCATCCCATGGCACCCCATTGTACAGATCGGAAAACGGAGGCACAGAGGCCGTAAGGGATTTATCTGAATTCCCGCAGTGGAGCCAGAAGCTCGGGCTGTGGAGCTGGGAGTCCAGCTGAGGGCTCTCGGCACCGCAGTGTGTAGGAACCGGGGAGGGACCAGGAGCAGGGCAAGTGGCCGCCCCGGGCCTCCGGGCCGTGCCTGCCTCCTCCCTCACAGCCCTGTCCCCCGGAGGCCGCCAGGGGTCCTGACTCCATGGCACAGCTGGTGAGCCTTTCAGCTGCAAAGCTGTGTTTCCGCGTGGTCCCGTGGGCACGAGTCGAGCACGTTTGCCCAGGTCTGTGAGCATCTGCCCCCGGCAGGTGTCTCCCTGGCCTCGTGCACAGATGTGCACGTGTTTGCACGTGTGCCATGTGCTCTTCGTCCCTGTCACACTACTGACCTGAGAGTTTGACCTTCATGCCCAGAGGTCACTGGCCCCTTTGTTCTCGCTGGACACTAGTGACAGCCCCACCCTCTACCCAGGACCCCCACCTTTCCTCTCGGGGATCCTGCTCACCTGTGTCATCGGAGACACTGGGCCGCTGGCTGCCGGTTGGGGAGCGGAGGACTTCGTCGCTGTACATGAGGTAGCTGTCATAGTCTTCCCCGCCCTGCGCGTCCACGATGGGGATGTCGGGGATGATGGGGACTGCAGGGGAGGGAGGGTGAGCCAGAGCCCCAGTCGCGGCCTCCTGTGCCCCCTGTCTACCCCATGCCTCCCTGTCCCCCACTCACTGGACATGGGCCGCTTGGGCTGGGTGGCCAGGTTGATGATGGCCTCCCGCTCGGGCCCCCAGCCTGCCCCGTTGCGCGCCTTCACCGTGTAGCGGTAAGGCTGGGACTCCCGCAGGTTCTCAATGAGCAGCATCCGCTTCTTGGGGGTGTCCACCAGCACCTTCTTCATGGGCCCGATGGGTCCTGGGCGGGGAGAGTGCTTCAGAAGGGTCGCCCAGGTCCCGCCGGGCCCCAGCCTGCCTCTGACAGAGCAGGACAGGAATGGCACCCGGGGGGGCTCTGGGACAGGCAGGGAGTGAGCAGTACTGAACCCCTGCGGGAGCCAACCCCAGAGAACCTGGGCGTGACTGGTTTAGACACGTGTCGCCAACTCTCCAAAGGGCTCGTCACTAAGGTAAGTGGCAGCATCAGGTCTAGACTCAGGGTGACCCCAATGTCACCTCTACTAATTGGTAAAGGATCCTGGGGGACCAGCAAACATCTCAGATTCCAACGCGGTCCAAAGGAGCTTGTGGAAGTTGATTCTGCATACCCTGATGTTCACCCCAGCCAAGGACCAGCTCAGAGGGCTGTGACGAAGACCTGTCAGCCTGTGGGGGTCTCTCACTCCAGGGCCCAGCCCCTTGCATCCTCTCAGCTGGTGGGAGCAGGGAAGAGGCCACCAAAGCGCCGATACCCTCGGGCTGGGCCCCACATTCCAGCTGAAGCCGTGCACTGACACCCCCAGCCATGAGCTTCTGTTGGGGTGCCGGTCACCCCTGGGATTAAAGGCAGGGCCAGAGGCCACTTCCTGACATGGACTACGTGCTGTGAACTCCGAATGAGCCCAGGATGTGATGCAGGTGCTGAGGAGGTTGTGCCTGGTGTGCCTGGCTGGCCAAGAGCCACGATCCCGAGGCCCAGCACCATCAACCCCGCTGCCCTCTGCCCGGTGGGCCACCAGGCGGCTGAGCCTGACCCACGCAGGGGCCACAGGTCAGAGGGGCGGTGAGGTCTCCGTCCTGGGACTGACCACGCAGAGGTGAGGGTGCGAGGAGGTCCCGGTCCCAGGTGAGTGCTTGGACCAAACTTCCTCAGATACTTTCTCATTTGAGGATTGGCAGGGATCGCCCACACTTGCCTCCCTGCCCAGACTGGTTCTGCCGGGTGCGCAGGCCTAGGGCTGCCAGAAAATGTGGCATGAAATGGACTGAAAAACTTGTTTATCAGAACAGTAGAGGAAGTGAATGACCTTCACTGCTGCACTTTTTTTTCCATCTTTTACTTAAGAAACTAATTTTTTTCTTTTTTCCTCCCTTGATTTTAATTATTACATTTTTGTTTTCAATCAGTATTATTACTACTAATATTTTACTTTTTTAAAAAAAGTATTTTATTTTCTCTTTATTTTACTTTGGGATTAGTATTCTGCATTCTATTTTCATCTTCCGTTTATCTGAAATAAACAAGTCCTCTGTTCTTATTTGCTAAATCTGGCAACTCTACTCTGCCCGCAAGCGAACGGTGTGAAAACCAGCCGTTCTGGTTACCTGCATGGGAAGGCACCCCTGCCTGTGAGCCCACGGCACGTGTGTAGCGTGTGTAGCGTGTGTAGCCTTCCACCCCCTCCCGCCCTGGAAACCTCGGGGCCTGACCTTGGAATGCAACCAGCCTCAACCAGACCATAAACCGAAGGATGCCTCAGGCGACCAGATGTAGGGGCTCATCCGCCTAGCAGGACAGGTGACCTCCCTCCCACTTTCGGCCCCGCCCCTTCCATGGCTGCCACGCCCCCCCCGGGGCGGAAGGAGGGGCCTTACGGTTGTCCTCGTTGACCAGGCCGTAGCAGACCTCATAGGCCGTGATCTCGCCGTTGGTCTCGGCAGGCTCAGCCCAGCTCAGCTGGGTCACGGTGGAGGAGACGACGTTGAAAGCCAGACGCCCAGGCTCTTTGGGGACTGGGTGGGGGGTGGGCAGGAAGAGAGCTGTCAGTGGCAGAAGAGGGCGTAGATCTGGGAGGTAGGGGACAGGGCTGGGCACACAGGCATCAGGGTGTCAGGGATGGGCGGCTGGGCGGCTGGGCATGGCGAGGCCTCACCTTCCTGGTGGGTGCGGCAGGACACCAGGGAGCTGTAGGGGCCCTCGCCCTGCGTGCCAAAGGCGCACACCTTCATCTCATAGTCGCAATACGGGTACAGATTGGTGAGCTCCACCGAGGGCACCTTGCTCTCAAGCACGTGGGCTTCGGACTCGGAGTCCCCCTGGATCCAGTACCTCACCTGCTCCCGGGGGAGGGACTGGTCAGTGGGGTAACGTGAGCGCCAAGCAGCTTGGATTTCATTGACCTGCCCTACTGTCCCCTTTGCACAGTGAGACGCCAAGGCTCCGAGGGGCTGAGTGACCTCCCGGGTTCACACAGCAGGGCTGGGGGTGGGGTGGGGGGCTCTCGGGGGCGGAGGGGTCACGTTCCAGGAAGGAGGGGAAATGGCTGAAAGCTCGCTGGGCACGGATGCTCGGCCCACTGGGGCCAACATGCCCTCGCTCACCCTCATGGCCCTCTGGCCCTGGGCAGCCACCTCCCCAGTGGTTGCCAGCCTCACCAGCCACCTCCCTCATCGCCCCTCTGCCTTACCCTGTACCCTGTTGGTTTGCCAGGAGGCGGGAGCCAGTTGAAGTGGATCTTCCGAGACCCGGCGGCTTTGGCATTGGGGTTCTGTGGGGCGCCCAGGACACTGTGGGAGACTGGGAATGCAGACTGGGTCTGGTTCTTGAAGGTCAGGTCCAGTTCGTCTGTAGTGGGTGAAGTCAGGGCGGGACAGCCAGTTCGGACCTCCCCTCACACAGCAGAATCTCCCTCTCACCACCAGGGGGCGCAGGAGGCCCAGTGAGACACCCAGCTGTAATGGAGACACCTGCTCTGCAGTCTCTCTCCACCGGTGCCCCCGGGGGTGCCGCAGGGGGCATCCTGCCAAGCTCGGTGGAGGACCCAGGAGGGTCTCCGGAGCAAGGAGGAGGAGGAGGGAGACTGTCTGGCAGCCAAGGGACTGTTCCCCATGAGGACATTGGCTCCTCCTCTCCCATTATTTTCCACAAGCGCCTGGGGCTGGGGGGTGCTCACATCCGGGAGGCTAAGGACCCATCAGAAGTAACCCTTTCACCCCTAAAGCGGAAGTCAAAGGGCTTAATCCTGGGGTTCACGGTGAGCATAGGGGTGCCAGGTAAAATGCAGGATGCCTAGATACGTTAGAGTTTCAGAAGCTGCGGATGTGCTGGTCGGCTCTGAAATGGGAATGTGGCTGGACGGCCTGTGTTTCTGTTGGCGAAGACGGGCAGCCTTCGCGGAGAGCGCCCCAGCCTTCCCTCCCCACCTGCGTACACGGACCCCGGGCTCTGCCCACCTCGGTCCCCGATGACGACAGTGGCCGCGTGGGGCTGGCCGAGGCGGGCCCCGAACTTGGGGTTGCTGAGTTGGATGTTGAAGCGGCGGGTCTGGCGGCTCCGCAGGAGGGAGTCCACCTCCTGCAGCTCCAGCAGTTTCACCTGCAGCTCCTTCCAGGTCTCCCCGGGCTGGAACAGCAGCTCGCCCTCCGTGGGGACGTAGTCCTGGGAGAGGGAAGGGGTCAGTCTGGCCCCGCGCCCCACCCTGACCTCAGGGAGCCCGCAGACCATCCCACACAGGCTGTCCCCCACGGGCATACCGTGGCTCAGTTCATATGGCACCTCCTGTGCGACACTTGACAAGTATTAGCTCATTTCATCCTCCTAGCAGTGTGAGGTGGAGAGAGCGTTGTCCCCATTTTACAGTTGAGGAACGGAGGCCCGCGGAGGGGCAGAAACTTGCCCACATTCACACAGGTAGTGGTGGGGGAGCCGGGATTTGAACCAAGGCATAGAGATCCCCGCAGGCAGGCGCTCATCCCCGGAGGGGCTGGGATTTCAGGTCCCCCACACTGTGGCTCTGCAGTCTAGGATCCTGCCAGCCCCCAGGCCCTGCCTGCTGGGCGGGGTGCTTCTATCAGCTCCCGCTTTCCACTTGCAGTGCCCCAGAGCTGTCCTGAGTGTCCCCACGTGTGCGCAGTGAGGAATCAACTGAAACGGGTGTGGGGCGGCAACCCTCACAGCAGACCACCAGGTGGCGCTCCAACACTAGCATTTCAATTCCAGGCACCGCTGGTCAGGCCCACTGTGCCCACCAGGCAAATTCTCCAAGTGCTACAAAACCCAGAGTGAGACAGCCAGTGGAAGAGAAGCAGGAATTGCCTGCAAGTCCACTGACGTGGGCTGGCGGGGGCGGGGTGGGGGGGCAGTCTAAAATGTCAAAGTCATTTCCAAACGCAAAGCTGGGAAATTGCTCTGGGTTAAAGGAGCCTCAGGACACGGGGCCTCAGGCCGCGATGCCGGCTCTCTGCTTCCTGGAGTGGGGAAGGCAATCAGGGACACACGGGGACATGCGAGCACAGGGAGCTCTGAATGTGGACTAATGATTAGGTGCGAGTTTGATGGGAAGTTTCTGAAGAGTGGTAATTATGTTGCAGTTTTGCAGAAGGAATGACTGTGTTCCTGGCAGGTGCTGCACACGTATTTAGGGTCCACATGAAATCTACAGTTGTGGAGAGTTCAGCAAATGCACTGAGTGGCCAGATTATGATGATCCCTGAACGCATAATAATCTGGCCACTCAGTATATATATATATTTATTAGAGGCCCGGTGCATGAATTCGTGCGTGGGTGGGGTCCGGCCAGCCTGGCCAGGGGGAGGGGACATGGGCGGTTGGCCAGCCTGCCTGCTGGTCGAACTCCTGGTTGAGGGGACAATTTGCGTATTAGCCTTTTATTATATAGGATATACACTGAGCAGCCAGATTATTATGCGTTCAGAGATCATAATAATCTGGCCACTTAGTGTGGAACTAAGCCAGATTTTCTCTCCCTTCTCCCTATAGTCATACAGCTGTGGAACGACAGATACATCTGTATCCATCTGCATGGATACCTAGATCTGTTATAGCAAGAGAGAGAAAGCAGATATTAACAGCTGGTGGGTCTATCTAACAGGCGCACATATGCTAATTTTATTAGTTTTCCATTTTTCAGGAAGTTTGACGTTTTTTCAAAATAAAAAATTGGGAAATAATAAAAATGTGTTTTTTTTAAATTGTTCAAGACCAACAGCATTTTTACAAAAGCCTAACAGGACAGCTGGAATCTCTTGTGTATTATGGCCTATTCCGTGAAATTTCTGGACGTGCAAATTCTCCTTTGGAATTTTTATCGGGAGCGTTGAATCAGCAATGAAAACGGTCCCTCCCAATGAAGACTCGGCGTGGCCGGGCTGCCGGACCTGCCAAACGCATTCTCCCTGCTTTTGCCAAATGGCCCTGAGGGCCCAGTAAGACCAGATTTCAGTGTTTTTTGAGTTAATTTTTGATTGGAATATTTTTAGTTTTTAAATGCTGGCCATAAACTCCGAAACACAAACAAACAAGCCTGCAAGTCAAACCACGCACATCCACCTACAGGCGTCCAGGGACCCAGGCAGCCGCCCTGTCCGCCCCCCCGCCCCCCATGTGCCCTCAGCCCCAGGCGGAGCTTACCCGGTTGCCCTGCGCCGTGTTGTCCTGTGTGCGGTAGGAGACCTGGGACTTGCCGTTGTCCAGGATGCGCCGGACGACGGGAATGCGGGCCACTTGCTCCTCGATGCCGACCAGGTACTCAGGCTGCTCAAAGGACACTATCCCGTTGGCTGCAAGGGGCCGGGCACAGTCAGAGGGTCCTAACCTCAGTCCCTTCTCCACTCCTCCCGCCCCTGGCCCCGCCCAGCCCAGACTCCAGGAGGCTGCCTGTCACCCCTCACCCCACCACTCTCCGGGGAGGACCGAGGAAGGGGATGGGACATTTTTCCAGAAAAAGTTGAAGGGGCTGGGACAGTGTCCAACACACATCCTGGAGGGGCCAGGGCAGGGAAAGGAGGCCAGGTGGGGACACAACCGAAGTGAGGCCCTGAGTCCAAGGAGCAGGGAGGGAGGGCAGCTTGCGTGTCTGTGGTGCGAAGCCTTGCCCACCCTCTAGATGGGCCTGGGCACAGGGGGGCCCACTCCTTCCTGCTCTGATGGCCTGGCATCCCAGGGAGGTGCAGCCAACAGCCTGGCTCAAAGGCCGGAGGGGGAGAGCAGGGGAGGGATGGGCATGGCTCCAGGCAGACCCAGCACCCGTGAGTGATGGTAACGGAAGCTCCGCGCGGAGCTGTGCAGCCACACGCTCCGTGTGAAAGCCCGAAGCCCATTTTACAGATGGCAAAACCAAGGCTCGCAGCGGTTAAGTGACCTGCCCAGGCCACACAGCCAGGCCCCACTTCCACTCGAATACAAGGGGCCTCAGCTCCCCATTCGTGTTTTATTTTCTATTGATTTCAGAGGGAAGGGAGTGGGAGAGAGAGGAACGTCAGTGATGAGAGAGAATCATTGATCAGCTGCCTCCTGCACGCCCCCCGACGGGGGATGGAGCCTGCAACCCGGGCATGTGCCCTTGGCCGGAATCGAACTCGGGACCCTTCCGTCCGCAGGCCGACGCTCTATCCACTGAGCCACAGCAGCTAGGGCCCCAGACCCCCCTTTTGCCCCCTTGCTCCCCCAACAGTGACCGACCTTGCTCCTTGATGATGGTGATGTTCACCAGGCGGCGGCCGAGGGTGGCGGTGCCCACGGGCACATTGAGGGCCTCCACCAGCAGCTGCTTCTCGTCGTCGTCCTCCGGCCGGATGAAGAGGGGCACCCGGACGTCCACCAGCTCCACGCCCTCCTGGAACTCCACCATGCCCCGGGCGTCTGCGTGGGGGGTGGGGTGGGGGCGGTCAGACGTGGGGCCACACGGGGCGGGAGGTGACACTGAGCTGCGGGGAGCGCGGCCCACTTACCCTGGTCCGCAGTGAGGGTGTAGTACCCTGGGGCCACCTTGAGCTCGTGGAAGGCCCGCTGGGCCACGTGCTTCTCCGTCAGCTTCAGCAGGGCCTGCTTGGCCGAGCGGGGAGCCATCAGCACCGTGTCCACGATGGTGTGGTCCTGCCTGGGGGAGGGGTCGGGCGGAAAGGGGTCAGGCTGGCCGGGAGGTGGTGGCACTTGTCCCTGTCATCAAGGGGCGAGATGTGGGGCAGCAAAACAGTGCAGGTTCTTCCGAACCAGGCCCATGCCGGCCCCACCCCTGCACCCTGCACCCCCTGCACCCTGCAGCCCCTGCACCCTGCAGCCCCGGCCACGCCCTGTGCCTCCCGGAGCCTCAGTGACCTCCTCTGTGAAACGGGGCTGTTCTCGCCCGGGAGACGCAGGGCAGCAAAGATGCGAAGGGTGGAGGCGCTAAAGCCTGGGTTCAAATCCTGGCCCTCTTTCCTTCCTTCCTTCTTTTTTTTTTTCAATCCTCATTCGAGGATATTTTCCCATTGATTTTTAGAGAGAGTGGAAGAGAGAGGGAAAGAAAGACAGAGAGAAATATCGACGTGAGAGAAGCACATCGATTGGTTGCCTCCTGCACGCACCCTGACCAGGGTCCAGGCCGGGGAGGAGCCTGCGACCGAGGTACGTGCCCCTGACTGGAATCGAACCTGGGACCCTTTGGTCTGTAGGCTGATGATCTATCCATTGAGCCAAACTGGCTAGGGCCTGGCCCTATTCTTTCTTTCTTTTTTTAAACTTTTTAAATTGATTTTTTACAGAGAGGAAGGGAGAAGGATAGAGAGTTAGAAACATCCATCAGCTGCCTTCTGCACACCCGCTGCTGGGGATATGCCTACCACCAAGGTACATGCCCCTGACTGGAATCGAACCCGGGACCCTTCAGTCCGCAGGCCGACGCTTTAGCCACTGAGCCACACCAGTCAGGGCCTGGCCCTATTTCTTAACAACCCGGTAACCTTGGGCAAGTTACTGAACCTCTTTTAGCCTCGGTTTGCAGGGGACCACCCTGGTCCCGAGTGGACCCCTCGGTGTACCTGTTTGTACAGGGCTGGCACCTAGGAGGGCTCACGTCAGTATTTCTCACATGAAGGTCCTACCCCACGATAGACATACGGCCTTTCCCTACCTACAGGATGGCAATGGGGCGGGGGGTGGGGTAGGGGCAGGTGGGGCAGGTGGCTGGGGCTATCCCACCCGTGTCTTCAACTCACTTTTTCCCGGCGTTGGGCTGCTGCCTGTGGGGAACCAGAGGGGACTGTGAGCCAGGCGGGCCCTGGGGCAGCTCCCGCACCCCACCCCGGGCGCCCAGGACAAAACGCACCGGAACTTAGTCTGCTGGAGCTTGTGCGAGCCTGCGATCTGTCTGTACACCTCGTTCAGCTGCCAGGCAAGGGTGGGCATGAGGACCTGCCTGGGCTGGCTGGGGCCTCCCTGTGGGCACGCCCACGGCCTCATCCCCGCCAGGAACCGCTCAGAGGGAGCCGATCCCAGGAGACTCCACACCAGGCGCGTGTCCAAGGAGGCCCTGTCCCACCGGGAACATCCAGGTCCCGCCCCCCAGGTCTCGCCCAGGCCCGGAGAGGCCGCTGCCCTTACGTTCTCCTCCACCTCCTGGCGCAGCTGGTCACATTCTCGCGTGCCCGGCTTCAGCAGGTTCTCAGTGCAAAGGCGGGCGAGGCGCAGGGACAGCCCGTAGGGCACTGGGGGCGGGCAGGGAGGGGGCTGTTAGCTCCCTGCACGGCGGGCACCACAGAAGCCCCTCCAGGCTGGGGGGCGGCTGGCTGGCTGGCGGCCTGAGCCCGTAGCGCCATCACGAAGGGCAGAGAGCGGCCAGGCCCGTGTCCGCCCCCGACACTCGGAGAAAAACGGGAATGGCGTGGATCCTGGACCCGGAACAGCAGGGAACGTGCCCCAGGCGCCAAGGGCCCCCCCAGAGCTGCAGCACCCAGCCCTGGCCCTCACCCAGCTCCGTGGGGTTGGTGCTGGCAGCGTGGGTGGCAAAGCCGGGCCGCTGCACGTTGTTGGTGACCTTCCAGCGGACCCTGTCGATGGCCTTGAAGTTGCCGTTGCGCAGCATGGGCGTGTCCAGGTGGTCCGAGGCCATCAGGCTCTCCCGCAGCATGTAGTGGTCCTCCTTGAAGCCCACGATGTGGCCTTCGGGCAGGTTCTCAGCATGAGGCCCCTCGCCAGGTCCTCCCCTCCCCGCGCCACCCTGGGGGGGGGGGCGCCCAGGGCCTGCCTCCCCTGTTTCCGGACTCCGCCCTCCTTCCCCTCCAGCCCCGCTGGGCAAGGAGTGCTCAGAGCCCCGCCCGCCGCCCCTGCCGATGCCAGGCCCGTACCTCGGTTGCAGCAAGGGAGAAGTGCCAGGCAGGCCTAGGGGACAAGGGGTGGGGATGAGTGCTGGGATCGCTGCCCAGCCCAGCCAACCCCTCCGGCCACCGCCCCACCCACCCGCAGCATTGGTCCAGAGGGCCCCAGTGCCTCCGCCAGACACCAGGACAGCCAGGCAGCTGCAGGGATCTAGGTGTGGGGCACAGAGGGCGGTACAGGGGGTGATGGGGCAGAGAGTTCCCAAAGTGTGTGCCAGGGGACCCTGGTCTTGCAAGATCTTCTGTAACGTAAAGGTTCCATAATCAAACCCATGTGGGAGGCCCTGAGCTCATTCCCCTCTTATGGTTTCACTACGCATCAGCTGGACCAAAGGCTCTGAGAAGTCCTGCAGAGGTCACGAGAGTCCCAATGTGTTTGGTCACAGAACTCTTGCTCTGTAACTCGCACTAATATCCCACAGCCCTGGAGGTTCCCACAGGGCGTTGCCTCTGCCCCAGCGGCCCAGCCTCCCGGGCTGTGCCACCCTCCAGGCTTTCCTGCCTCTTGTCTGTTGTTGCAAGGCGACCGTCAGCTCCTGGTGGGAGGGCTGTGGGCTCCCGGGCCCTTTGCAGGGGGCTGACCCCAGGGCAGGTGCTCCCAGCCAGCCAGCCGTTGATGTGGGCAGAGCCAAAGGACTGGGCGGGGGGAGGGGGGGCATGAGAACTGGGCAGAAGATGTGGCTTCACCTGGCCTCTGACAGCTACGAGGACCCTGGGGCGGGGGCAGGGGACCGGTGGGGACCCAGGAGCATCACCTTGCAGCAGGCACAGTACTTCCAGCACAGCAGCAGCAGCAGCGCCAGGAGCAGCAGGAGGAAGATGAGCAGGGGGATGAGCCACCAGAAGGAGCCGGGAGGGCAGTCTAGGGGGAGGAGGAAGGTGGTGCTCGTCCCTGGACCCGTCTGATGGGCCCCCCACCTCCGGCGGCCGAGCGCCAGCTCACCCTTCTTCCTGTGCACCAGGACGGTGCTGTTGGGCCCGGGCGTGCCGTCGCCCTCCACGGTGTAGCTGTAGTTACAGTCGTCCTCCTCGTCCCGGAAGGAGCAGTGCTCCACCACCTCCTCCGCTGCACCCACAGGCAGTCAGCAGGCGCCCCTCGCCCCCCAGGGCCTGTCCCCACCCAGGACACCCCCCCCAGGGTCCCCGCTCACCAGGGCCCACCCCCCAGGGCCAGCGGCATCTCCCTGGGGAATAACGCAAGTCCCCTGCACAGAGATGGGGCCCCGCCCTGGCCAGAAGCATCCGAGTCTGCAAACCTGTGCCCCCACCTCCCCATCCTGAGCCTCACCTGGGAGCTGGGCTTCTGGGAAATGGGTCTGACCCAGGGGGAGGACACTGTGGACCCGCACGGCCTGGTATGGGCCCCTGCTGTGTGCACACCCCTGCCCAGGCCGGTGCCCCCCTCCCAGACTCTTTGGTCCCTAACCAGCTCTGCCCGTGGCCCGGTTCTATGTGCCTCCTGCCCGGATTTCGTAACCCCTCCCAGGTCTGAAACCCTTATCTTGACTGCGCAGCCTCAGCCTCAGTTTAATATATATATATATATATATATATATATATATATATATATATATATATTCTTTTTTTTTTTTAATATATTTTCATTGCTTTCAGAGAGGAAGAGGGAGGGACAGGTAGAAACGTTAATGATGAGAGAGAATCATTGATTGGCCGCCTCCTGCAAGCTCCTCACTGGGGATCGAGCTCACAACCAGGGCATGTGCCCTTGACCGGAATCGAACCCGGGACCCTTTAAGTCCACAGGCGGACGCTCTATCCACTGAGCCAAACTGGCTAGGGCTGCACAGCCTCAGTTTAGATTACGAGGCCCTGCCCAGCTCTGTACCCCTGTCCAGATAAGTGACACCTCCTACCCCACTGAATGCCCCTGGCCTAGGCTCTTGGCATCCCCAATCCTCTGCCCCTGCCCCTTACCGTTCTTAAGCTCATCCACCATCTTGACCTTGAAGCCACACTCCTCGCACGTGCGCCCCTTCTTCTCACCTGTGCCCCAGGCCTGGCACTGCACGCAGGAGCGCAGGTCCTCGCAGAGGCCCAGACGGACCTGGGTGGGAGAGGAGGGGCAGGCGAACACTGTGCTGGGCAGGCCTCTGCCAGGCCCACTCCCCCAACCTCGCACCCTCGTCCGGCTCCTACAGCACCAAGCTCAGCCCCTCCTGCCCCCCCCGGCCCTATGCCCAGGGTCCCCGTGCCCACAACCCAGCAATACGGCCTTACCGCCGAGTAGTTGATCTCACAGATGGTGTCTGTGTAGAGGGACTGCTGGCTGCAGTGGCACCGGCCACACTCGCAGTGGCCACGCCCATTGCAGATGCCCTGAGGCGAGAGGAGGCACTGGTGAGCCAGCTGCACCCCACCCCTGCCTGAGAGGGTGGGTGGTCCTGACTGGACACCCCTCTGCCGCCCCACACTGCCTGCCCCATGCCCAGGCCTACCCCGTTGCTGTCGATGCAGGTGGCATTGCTGAGAGGGCAGTCACAGCTCAAGCCTGTCCAGCCAGGCTCACACTCACACCGGCCCATGGAGCAGCGTCCCCGGTCTGCAGAGAGGGGGCGGGGATGGGAAAAGAGTCCATTCATACCTGCAGTCCTGGTTGCCCACCTGCTGGGGAGGACCTGAGGGAGCTGAGCTCAGGGGTAGAGCCATCTCTTCCTCACTTTCTTCAAAAATCTTCCCTCCATCTGTTCCCCTCCATCCCACCTTCTACTTTCCACTCTGCAGCCAGAGGGACCATCCCAAAACACAAATCCAGTCGCGTGGCTCCCCTGTTTAAGAACCTCTATTGAGTCTTGGCCAATGCAATAAGGTAAGAAAAGGAAATAAAACTTATCAGTAGTGGGAAGTAAGAAATAAAACTGTCATTACTTCCAGGTATCAGGAACTTATCACAAAATATCAAGAAAAATGTACAGGTAAATTATTAGATCTCATTCGTGAGTTTAGCAAGGTGCCTGGATACAAGGTTAACATACAAATAGCTAAAACATGAAAACAAAACCTCCAGTGCCTCTCTTTTGCCTCTAGGATAAAGTCCAACAGCCTTCCACTAAAGGTTGACTGACTATGGACTGTAGGCCAGCCCACCTCACTACCTCTTTTTGCGAGTTTCACTGGAGCACAGCCACGCCCCTTTGAGGCATTGTTCACAGCTGCTTTCTGCTTCAGCAGCAGAGATGGGTAGTTGTGACAGAGACCATGCGGCTCACAAAGCTGAAAACATTTATTGTCTGACCCTTTAATTAATTAATTAATTAATTAATTTATTTATTTTTAAAATATATTTTATTGATTTTTTACAGAGAGGAAGGAAGAAGGACAGAGAGTTAGAAACATCGATGAGAGAGAAACATCGATCACCTGCCTCCTGCACACCTCCCACTGGGGATGTGCCCGCAACCCAGATACATGCCCTTGACCGGAATCAAACCTGGGACCCTTCAGTCTGCAGGCTGACGCTCCATCCACTGAGCCAAACCAGTTCGGGCTTGTCTGACCCTTTAAGAAAAGGTTTGGCCCAGTGGCATGGCTCAGTGGCTGAGCATTGACCTGTGAACCAGGAGGTCACAGTTCAATTCCCAGGCAAAGCACATGCCCAGGTTGCGGGCTCAAGCCCCAGTGTGGGATGTGCAGGAGGCAGCCGATCAGTGATTCTCTCTCATCATGGATGTTTCTCTCTCCCCCTCTCCCTTCCTCTCTGAAATCAACAAAAGTATATATTTAAAAAATGTATATGTATACAGTGTAAAAAAGAAAGCAAGCTTTTGGACTAGCCTAGACCTGGGCCCACCTGTGTTCTGGGCTTGCCCAGCAGCGTCCCCCTCCCCTCCTGGCTCCCAGCTCTGCCTTCCTCCCGATGAACTAGGTTCCTCCTATGTTCCTCTGAACACACGCTGGGGTGGACGGTGGCAGAAGAGAGATGGGGCAACAGCAAGAGTGGACGAAAGGGTAGGAAAGCAGGGGCTCCACCCTCAGAGGCAAGTGTCCAGTTGGGGCTTAATAAGAATGCGACGCGTGGATTTTCATTCACCCTCCTCCATGCAACCATCCAGTCCTTCCACGTGGCACCTATCTGGGTCCTGTGACCCCGCCCGGCTGGGAAGCGCTGGCCAGGCGATGGCCAGGCGTGAGGCCCTGTGGGGCTGCGGAGGCTGCGTCACTGCAGGCGTGCCTGCCTGAGAGAGGCGTGACGGCCACGCCGTATCCCAGTGACGACGAGGGTTGAGCTGGGCGATGCCCACCGTAGTGAGATGGGAGAGTGGAGACGGGGGGTGGGCAGGGCCTGGAGGACCTCAGGGAAATGGGGGTCTTCCACACAAGGGGAACGTCGCACTGGCCTTGGGCATCAAGTTCGTAGAGGGGACAGAGGGCCAGGTTGGTGCTGGACTTGAGGGGAGGAGGAGCTCAGGGAGTCCGGAGGAGGGCTGGGTCTGAACTGGGGATTCTGCCTCTCAGCCTGGCTCTCCCAACCTGTCCTGGTGGGGGAGTGGCAGGCAGGGCAGGGCAGGGCAGGGCAGGGCAGGGCAGGGCAGGGCAGGGCAGGGCAGGGGCTGGCCCCGGGCCCCACACTGGCCGCCGTGGCTGCTGCGCTCACCGTTGCAGAGGAAGCCGGAGGTGCGCGGGCACTGGAAGTTGTCATACTCGCAGAACTGGCCCTCGTAGCGGCCTTCGCCGTAGCACACGCAGCGCCCGCACTGGCACTCGCCGCGCCCCGAGCACGGCTTGTCCTCCCCGTCCCGCAGGCAGGGCTGGATGTCACTCAGCGAGCCCGTGGAGCAGCTGCAGGTCTTGCCACTCCTGAGGGAGGAGCCAGTCACGTCCCACAGCCTGGGGCCAGGCTGGGCCTTTTACCCTCCCACTTTACAGATGAGAAAACTGAGGCTCTCCAAGTCACGCAGACAGCAGGGGCTGAACGGACTCAAACCTCAGCCCCCTGGGTCCCCTCCTCACGAAAGACTTGTTCAACGTACCCCTCCTTTATGAGCTCCTTTCTGACTAGGTACTACGTGTGTGTGGTTCCAAATACAAAAGGTACAAAGTGGCCCTAACCGGTTTGGCTCAGTGGATAGAGCATCAGCCTGCGGACTGAAAGGTCCCGGGTTCGATTCCGGTCAAGGGCATGTACCTGGGTTGCGGGCACATTCCCAGTAGGAGGTGTGCAGGAGGCAGCTGATCGATGTTTCTCTCTCATCGTTGTTTCTAACTCTCTCTCCCTCTCCCTTCCTCTCTGTAAAAAACCAATAAAATAGATGAAAAAAAACAATCAAAACAAAACAAAAGGTATGAAGTGAACAGTCAGTCTCCCCCCTCCCAGGCCTGTCCCAGGCCCCAGCCCCCACGCCCCGACGGCCCGTTGTCCTGATTCTTTCACGTCTTTCCAGCTGCATCCTGTATGTCTAAGTAGCTCCAAGTGCTTTGAAGGGGACGCACCTAACAACGGGTGCCCTCTCCTCGTCAGGCATATCCGGGGCCCCAGGGTGAGGCCCGCGGGCCTCCCGGGCACTGCACTCACCAGCCCTCGTTGCACACACAGTGCCCGCACATGAAGGCTCCGTTGCCGCTGCACTGAGGGGAGCCCACCTCTTTTTGCTGGAATGAGAAAGTGTGGGGGTGTGTGCGAGGGGGGCCGGGCCACGGGACACCCCTGCTGCCTCTGCCCCTCAGGGCGCCCCTCGAGGGGGACGCGGCCACAGGGCGCAGGGCTTGGGGTGGCTGGCTCCGCTGCTCCCTGCCGCCCCGGGCACGGCCGTACCAGCTCGCAGGCGCACAGGTCGCAGATGATGCCCACGTCCATCCGGAGGCCGTCGGAGAAGGAAGGCTTCAGGTGGATGTTGCCCTTCCTGTCGTGTTCTGGCAGCTGGCACACGTGCGTCCCGTCCATGTCCTCGATGGCCCGAAGCTGAACTTGGTAGGTGCCCTGCAGGGACCTTGCTGTCAGCCGAGGCAGGCCCGAGTCTGAAGGCCCGTGGGCCTCAAGCTTCGGATGTGCCTGGACCCTGACACCCGGCTCCCTGCCTGCTCGCCCTTGGCGCCGAAAACTGGCTCGCTCTGGGCACAGTCACGTGACCCCAGCCGTGACCCTCCTCCTCTGGCCCGTTCGCTGTCTGAGCAACCCTCGGAGCTCCGTGCAGGCGGACCCCGCTGTGCCGACGAGGTCACAGACAAGCCGAGGGAGGTGCCCAGCTCATCCGAGGGGCTGACCCGGGGCCTTCGAACCCAGGCCTGTCTGACTCCGGAGGCCGCGTCCCTGACCTCTGCTCAGGCTGACCACCTCGCAGGGGCTGTGCCCGCCCTCCCTGCCCCAGGGCCCCATGAAAACGTACCACTTCTCCTCGCCGGATGTTAAAGGACCCAGTCTCTGTCTTCTGGAACATCTTGGAGGTGACCTCTGTCCGCAGGCCGCGGGGGCTGTCCAGGGCCCGGATGTCCAGGTTGGAGTGAATGCGCTAAAAGAGGGCCAGGGGTCAGCGGTCTGGGGGAGCCTGGCTCATCCCCTGGGGCCTGGCTGTGCTCTGCCCCTGTGTGGGGACTGGGGTGACAGGGCTCAGGTGGACTCGCCGGGGACCCTGCCTCACTGGCCTGTCCTATTTCTCCACCCTGACTGGGGACACCCTCTGCCCACTTGGCCTCCCCCAGCACGGCCCGGAGGGACCCGGCCTCGGGCGGGCGCCGCGCCTCACGTTGAAGGCCTCCTGCAGCAGCTCCACGATGTTGGACGAGTCCTCCTGCAGCACGCCCAGCGAGGACACGGGGAAGTACCGGTGCAGCTTCTGCGGAGAGAAAGCAGGCACCAGCTCAGGGTCATCCCCACTTTGCAGCTGGGATCGCTGAGGCCTGAAACCTGCTGCTGCATCCAGAGTCGGACCTCTTAGCCCCACCTGCCTGGGGGGGACGGGCACGTGACCTCCCTGTTCCACCAGGGCACACCCTGGAGGTGCTGGGTGGTGGGGCGGGAGTAAGGGATGAAGGGAGGGAAGAGCGACGAGAGATGTCTGAGGAGATCCATGGACCCCTACCCACCCCTTTCTGGGTTGGTGAGGCCCCAGGCCAACCCCCCCTCGCCGCCCCCCCACACACACACCTCGTAGTAGCTGTAGGAGTAGTTGGTGACAGCGAAGATGGGAATAATGTTGTGCTTGGCCAGCAGGCGCACCAGGGTGGGCACCGACGGGTAGTCCTGTGTCCTGTACTGGGTGTAGGTGCCTGTGGCATCCAGGTGGCACTCCTCATCATTTCGGTTCATGATGCCAGCCAGCACATTGGCACCGTCGGCCTCATAGTGGAAGGCGGACTCGGTGGAGAACACCAGCAGGTGGGTGCTGTCAGGGCGCCAGCCGATGTCCCTCTGGGGAGAGCAAGGAGGACAGTCATTGCGCTGTCGTGACAGTGAAAGTGGGTCCCCATGTGGCTACGGTCCGAACAGCATGCCATCGTCATGAATGAGTGACGACATGGAAGACAGAAACCAGTGACCGGGCAGGAAATGGGTGCGGGTCTGTGCACACCGTGTGTGCCATGCAAGACCTGCACCAGGGCCATCCGACTCCCCCAAGGTCTTCCCCGCCCTCCAGAATGTTCTAACTGCATAGGAAAATGTTCCCCGCCGTCTGACGGTGGTGACGTCATAGGCTGTTTCTGTTCTCTGCTTTCCAAACTGTCTATTCAATGGGTATATTCTTTTCAACACGGCAAAGAGTTGCTATACACATACAACCAAGTGCCTTCGTCAGCAGCCCAGCTCGGTTGGAGACTGGGAGACTGGCATTAGGGAGGAGATTGGGTGGGAGGCTGGCATCAGGGCACGGAAGGTTCCAGAGATCCGGGACTCAGGTCTGCCTCGCCGGCCAGTGCTCAGGGCGAGGGGCTGTGGCTCCCGGCACATCTAAAGCCACATTGTAATCGAGGGCCACCCAGAGCGTCGGGATGTGGGGCCTCCGCCTGGCATCGAGCAGGCCAGTGGGCAGCCGGTGTGCCCTGGTAGAGAAGCGCCGCCCCTCCCAGGCCGGCAGCCCCTCCCGGTGCGCACCGTGCACACGGCTGTCTGCAGGATGGCGTCAAAGCCGCCCTCGGGGGCGTCCAGGTTGCCCGAGATGCGCTCCTGCTGCAGCTTCCTCCGGAACTCGGTCACGTCGTCCGTGAGGCTGATGACGTTCTTGAAGGAGAAGGGGGCGTCGCTGTTGGGCCAGGGCTCCTTCAGCCTGGGCAGAGGGGGAGGGAGAGAGTCAGGGGCCAAGCCCGCCCGCCCGCCCGTCCTCTCTGGGAGGCCGCCCCCTCGGGCAACAGCCAGTACTCCTGCCCCCTCGGTCACTCACTTCTCCGGCCTCATGTCCGTCTGAGGGACGCTGACTTTGTCCACAAACTTGCCAAATCCAATAGTGTAGTCGTTGGTGAGCAGGCTCAGGACCCGGGCTGGGCATCAACAGGGAAAAGAGAGGGCAGCTGAGCCCCAGCGCTCCCACATCAACATGGGGGGCCGGGGCTGGCTCGGGAAGAAGCGGTGACCTCTGTGGACACACAGTTCTGCTCCCAGGAGCCCTTGTCCCTATTCACAGATGAGGGCCACGGGACTCAGGTTCCAGAGTCCTGCACGGGGCCAGCTGGAGAAGGCGGCCTTCTCTGAAGTCCCAGACCCTG
This sequence comes from Corynorhinus townsendii, assembly GCA_026230045.1. NCBI lineage: Eukaryota > Metazoa > Chordata > Mammalia > Chiroptera > Vespertilionidae > Corynorhinus > Corynorhinus townsendii. Next base: position 3,307,622 of record JAPDVU010000009.1, read on the forward strand.
GGGACGCTCCCCTGAGAATGTGGGGCGTTCTGGGGGGGAGGGCGTTTAATGTCCTGTCCTTCCTTGTGGGGTGGGGGCAGCTGTCCTGAGCCCTGGCCTCTGAGCAGGTGCCCAGCCAGCCGGGTGAGGCACCTGCCCGCCCCCTCCCCCGCCCCTCTGTCCTCCATGCTGGCCCGGCCGTACCCAGGTGCTCCCCCATCTGCTTGAGGTTGTCCAGATCGTCGGACATGGAGTTGGAGAAGTCCATGAGGATGTACAGGTCCACGGGGCTCTCCAGCGGCTCGAACACCTCCAGCTCAAAGTGCCGCTCCTCGCCGGGCCGCAGGAGGACCTGCAGCGCCTGGGGGGACACCTGGCTGCGACGCAGGGTGGTGTCGATCTGCGTCTCCTGTGACGGGGGGTGAGGGGGCGACGACAGAGGGGGTCACTCCAGATAGCTGATGGGGAGCCTCTCTGCCCAGCCGGGGACAGTGAACCCCATACCCGGCCGCCTTGAGCATGGCGGTCCCAGCTCCCTGGCCCCCCGCCCGGGCACCTCTGTGATCTCGAAGCTGCTCTCCATGACCACCACGCTCTCCAGCCGGCAGCCCGCGGCCAGCAGCTCCGCCTGGGTGTTGCAGCGCCGGTCCTTGAACTCCTGGCCGGAAGGAGACGGGTCAGGGGGCACAGGGCCTGCCCCTGGACTTGTTCCCTCTGAGCTTCCTGACCTTGTCTCCCACACCCGCCCGGCAGGACGCTGGGCTGCAGGTGTGGCCAGTGTGGACTTGGCCGAGCGGGGTGAGGGGGGCCAGGGGGGCACCGGGTTGGCCGGCGGCGGCTCACCTGGTCGGTACAGTAGGCGCAGTCCTTGTCCACACGGATGCACTCGGTGCAGCTCTTCACCTGGGCCTTCCTGCAGCGGTTGGCTGGGTGGGGACCGGGCAGACTGCTGAGCTGGACCTCCCTGAGGCCAGGCCATCCCCACCCGCACCCGCCCTGGAGGGGCGGTGTCTCTCCCAGTTCACAGAGGAGGAGACGGAGGCGGCCTGCATGGTCGGCCCCAGGGAGCACAACTAGAGAAAGGGGCTCACGCCTAGAGCTTCCCACTGACTCAGTGGCGGCTGAGACAGAGGTGCTGGCCCATTGGCGGGGGGGAACACCCTAGCCACCCCCTCACCTGCTCTAGTGCCTGGTCCAAAGCCGGACTCACAGTAGGCTGTTAGCAAATGAATGAGCTAAAGCTCCTGGGATTCCCTTTGGTTCTATTCAGTTAAAACCACAGTCAAGACCTACTATGTGCACCCAGTGTGCCCAGTGGGTGGTCTCCTGGGCCCCAGGCGATGGCCTGTTGTCACTGTGATCAACGGATCTGGCCAGGAGCAGTGGGCGCCCTGACCTGCAGCAGCTGCCAGTCCCTGTGGTGTAAACATGGCCCCTGGTCCACTTCACCCTGTCAACATGGCCGCCACCCACAGGCCGAATTTCACATGTCACGGGAGGAGGGGCTGCAGCCAGGGGTCGGAGGGGCTGGCACAGGCACAGCTGGTGATGAGTCACCGGTCTCTCCTCCGGATTCGAGGCCTCAGCACATCCTGCCAGAGTCTCCATTCCCTGAGTGGGCTTCTTGTTTCTCTCCCTGACCAAGGCTCCCCTCCCCTCCCCTTGTTCTCCAGCCACGCGGCTCACGGCTCCCCAGCCCCCACCGTGGGCCATGGGCCATTTGTTGAATGGCCGAGTGGGTGTCTGGGCCAGATACCCCTTGAGAGGCCCCGTGTGAGGGTGTGTCAGGAAGGGGTGCCCTCACCAAGAGGGGTGCCGCAGGGGCGTGCGGGACTCACCCATGTCCCCAGGGACGCTGACACTCAGCAGGGCTGCCAGCAGCAGCTTGGTCCATGGGCTGGGCCGTGGGCCCGCCATCCTCTTCCTCCTAAGCGACAGCAGCAGTTCATGTCGTTGCCTGAGCAGCGTCCTGGGTCCCCAGCACAGGCCAGGCCTCCCATTCCCACCGCTCAGGGTGGAACCCGGGGCCCCCACCCTCTTGCCTTTGGGGGCTCTGGGCTCCGAGCTTTCTGCTGGGCCCTCGAGGGCAGGGCTGCTTCTGACTTTGCCTTTCAGACCCCAGTGGGCCTGGGTCAGGCTGGGCAGGGACAGGGTCCCCCAACAGGGGCCACCTCTGGAGGGTCTGGCTCTCCCTTCCTGCCCCTCTCCGCCCTGGCCCCCTTCCCTCTGTGGGGGTGGGGCAGCCAGGATATGGGTCCCTCCCGATATCTGGGGCCTCGGGGAGGAGGAGGGGCTCCCTGCCCTCAGCTGGGCTCTGTGAGGGCTGCCCCATCACAGGTGGGGTTCCCTGCCCCACTCCCACCTCTGTGTGGCCCGCAATTGAGTTGCAAGGCCTCTAAGTAGTTCACCCTTTTTTACAAGTTCGCCTGGAGGTAGAGTGCAGCCCCGCCTGCCCCCCGATACACACACACACACACTCACTCACACACACACTCACTCACACACACACTCACACACACACTCTCTCACACTCACACACACACACTCACACACACACTCACACTCACACACACTCACACACACACTCTCACACTCACACTCACACACCCACTCACAATCACACACACTCTCACACACACACACGCGCACACACACACACTCTCACACACACTCTCACACTCACACTCACACACACACCCACACACACACTCTCACACTCACACTCACACACCCACTCACACTCACACCCACTCACACACACTCTCACACACACACACACTCACACACTCACACACACACACTCTCACACACACCCACTCACACACACACTCACACTCTCACACACCCACTCACACTCACACCCACTCACACACACACACACACACACTCACTCACACACACTCACACACACTCTCTCACACACACTCACACACACTCACACACACTCTCACACTCACACACACACTCTCACACACACTCACACACACTCACTCACACACATTCTCTCACACACACTCACACACACTCACTCACACACACTCTCACACTCACACACACACTCTCACACACACACTCTCACACACACTCACACACACACTCTCACACACACACACACAGTCACACACACACTCACACACACACACTCTCTCACACACACACACTCTCACACACACAGTCACACACACACACACACACACTCTCACACACACACACACTCACACACACTCACTCTCTCACTCACACACACACACACACACAGTCACACACACACTCACACACACACACTCTCACACACACACACAGTCACACACACAGTCACACACACACACACACACTCTCACACACACACACACTCACACACACTCACTCACACACACACACACACACACACACACACACACGGTGCCAGCCACCCAGGAGCCTCGTCTGCCTTGGTTCAGTAGTAAACCACCTCAGCGCATCAGCAGCCTCCAGGGCTGGCACAGCGCTGCCTCGGGAAGAGAAAGGGCTGGCCAGCGCCCAGCCTGCAGAGCCGGGCGGACGTAGCCTGGCCTCAGGGCCTCATCCCCGGCGGGTAGCAGGTCAGTGAGACTTAGAGCAGCGCCCTGACACACCAAGGTTGTGGGTTAGAACCCCCGGTCAGGGCACAGACAAGAAGCAACCAGGGAATGCATCAATAGGTGGAACAACAAGTCAGTCTCTTGAGCTCTCTCCCTTCCTTCCTCTTTCTCTAAAATCAGTAAAAATAAATCAGCCTGGCCTCTCTCTAGGGCCGGTCCCCAGTGACTGAAGCCACGCCATGCCCATTGGCGCCCACTCCTCGGGTCCTTTCTCAGTCCTGGGCTCGCGGGGCAGGGGCCGGCTCTGGAGGGCTGAGGCGCCCACAGTGCTGGGCAGGCCTGGCCTTTCTCCCTCCAAGGCATGTGGCCCCAGGAGGCCCCCAGCAGCTCTGATACCCCAGGGGCAGAGCCAGTCTGGCTCCTTGAGGGAAATGACTTTCCTGCAGCCTCGGGGTGTAGGCACCACACCCACATGCCACACAGTACAGGCTGCGGCTCGGGGTTCCCTGGGGCACCATTACACATGCAGGTGCGGGTGCTGACGGGCTCAGCAGGCTCTCGCCCTCCCGTGCCCACGGCTGGGTGCGTGGCGGCAGGAGCCCAGCACTGCAGGTGACTGGCTGCTCTTTAACAGGCACCCAGTGGGGGTGCTGCAGCACCCCATTTCCCAGATGAGGAGACAAGACACAGGTCTCTGAGCTGCCCCACCCGGCAGCCAGCAGTGGGGGAGCCTGGATGGGACCCCCATTTGACCTCCGTATTGTCCTCCGAGGCTGTAACATGGGGTTAGGAGGCTAGTCTTGCACTCGAGTGTTTTGTTTGACTCAACCTGTGTTCATAAAGTTTTAAAAGTAGTTGTTAACATGAAAAACAATGAGGTGTCACGTACAAGTTAGGGTGGTGGGCTTATCAGAGGGTGTGGCTACGGCGGGCTGGGCGGGGCCCTCTCCAGCCCACCCTGGTCCCGCCATGGACCAGCCAGGTCCTGAGAATATGGGACTGCCGCCCTGATGGGGGTCACCCTGCAGCACACGCAGACCGTCCGCACAGAGGACATGTGCATGGACACACGCCGTGACCCAAAGGGGCCGAGGCTCGGAGCTCTCCCGCACCCCCTCCTCCCACCCATGGGACCACCGGGCACACGAGCACTGCCCACCACGGCACCGCCCCTCCCACTCTCCCATTTCCTGGCCCCTCCGCGGAAACCGGGGTCAAGGAGACAGGCACCCCTTTCCTGCTTCCCAAATTGCCCCTCTCTCCCCTCCGCCCCAGGAGGGGGCCTCAGCCATGTGCCAGCTCTGTGGGGGGCAGCCACAACTGTGCCACTGGCGCCCAGGCCTCGGGCTCAGGGTGTGGCAAAGCCACAAGGCAGGAGTAGGAGCCCAGCCTAGAGCCACAACCAGAGGGCCACCCACAGGTGGGCCGAGCAGGTGGGACAGGGGCTGCATCAGAGGAGGTCACAGGGGTAGGCACAGCCCCAGGGCTGCTGCATGAGATCTAGGAGCTTCCTGGAGGAGGCGTCCCAAGCCGCTTTGTGGGGAGGGCGGGTGTGTGCTTGGCCAAGAGGAGAGTCAGGGACTCCCCAGGCCCCAGCGGGATGGGACCCCCCCCTCACCCCGCTCCCCGAGGCCCTGCCCAGCCCAGCAGCGAGGGCCTTGGCTTCTGCGTGGCTGTTCCTTCCACCTTCTTTGCAAACCCCAGAGGAGCCCAGCCGGGGAGGCCTGCTGTGCTTTGCCCATGTCTCCTGCACACCCACCCGACACCCAGGCTCCTCTCCCTGCACCTTCCTCTAGTCAGAGGTCTGATGGCCAAGCGCGTCCTCTCCTGCCCCTCCCGCCCCACCCCACCCCCCGCGCCTCTGCCCCCAGGGCAACCTGGCAGGCTTGGCACTTGCCCTGTGCAGCATGGGCAGAGGGGGCCAGCGCCGGCCAGACTCCAGGAAGGGGAAGAACTGGGAAACAAAAGCCAGCCAGCACTCCCAACCCACTCCCCTGCACCCGGCCCAGGCTCTGGGGGTACCCCCTTCTCCCGTCCAGGTCTCAGAACCGGCAGAGCCCTGTCGGCCTGGGGACCCGGAGGGGCGGGCGGGGTGCCTCCCGGCGACCCCTGACTGCCCTCCTGTCCCTGCCCCTGCCCCTGCCTCTGCCAGGCGGGGGGCCGCACCTACCTGGGCGCAGATTCGCGCCCTCCCCGCGCTGGGCTCCGCGGCTGGGCGGCTGGGCGGCTGGGCGGCGGGCGCTCGGGAGCTGGACGGCCGGAGGGCGGGCTGCGTGGGGGCGGGAGGCAGGGCGGGGAGGAGACCGCTTTATGGGGCGGCAGGTAGGAAGGAGGCGCTGGTGAGTCAGGCAGGGCGCATTCCTGCACGCGGCGCACACCTGTCGGGGCAGGAGCCGGGGCGCAGCCGGGCCCGCCCCTCCGGAAAAGACTGCGGCTCCCGAGGCTCAGGCCCAGCTACCGGACCGGACCGAGGGCAGCGTGGACAGGGGAGGAGTCACCCTGCTCACTCCAGTCCTGCCCGGGGCGGACGCAGCGCCTCTCCACCCCTCCGGGCTCCAGACTTGGGGGCCGAGCTGCCCTGTGCTAGGGGCGGCCTCTTCGCCCCGTGCCCGGATGGCTGTCCTCCGTCCAGACCCTGGGCGGGGAACCTCCGCACCGCCCGAGGGCAATGAGCGGGCACCACCTCCCCCCTCCTGTGCCAGCGCAGGGATGGGCCCAGGAACTGCCCCAAGCCAGGTCTGCCACTAGGTTCTCCCCTCTGTTCCCCACCCTCCAGCCCCCACATGTGTCCAGAGGGCCATCAGCTAGGACCGAGTGCCCTCAGGCAAACCACTCAAACCTCCCCTTGTGAATAACAGCCATCAAGAGGCCAGCACCCGCCCGCAGGGAGCGGGCACTCCAATCGCTGTAGTTGTTCTTAACACGCTGGTTCACACACCTGCCCCTCCCGCCCTCCCCGTGCAATCTCTCCAGGGCTGCTGATAAACGTGTGTCAGCCGGAGCCTCCCAGGTTGCCCCAGACCCCATCGGTCTATTTCTCTAGCCTCACCTGCTGACAATGCCGTTCAACAGGCTCACTGGCAGCCCCGGCCCAAACCGTGCAGCTTCAGGCCGCCACACTGGCTCAAAAGGACCTATTTTGAGGTCTCTCTTCTCCACTGGACTGTGAGCCCTGAGGACGGGTGCGCTCTAGCACATCTTTTTATTCCCAGCTCCTTGCATAGTGCCGGCACGTGCAGTGCTCCATCAAGGCGTGCAGTGCTCCATCAAGGCGTGCAGGGCTCCATCAAGGCGTGCAGGGCTCCATCAAGGCGTGCAGGGCTCCATCAAGGCGTGGCTGAGCCCAGTGGGTTTGCTAGGCGGCCTCCCTGAGCCTCAGGACTCTTGTGGGTCAGTGATTGTGGGAGCACTGCTCAGCCGCCTGGCCCAGTCCTCTTTGAGAGCTGCTCACTCGGCCAGGCTGGCTCCTGGCTGGGAGCACTGTGGAAGGAGCCCCAGTTTGGTGGTGGTACTCAGGCCTAAGGCAAGCCCCCGGTTCCCCAGGTTTCTGGGAGTCTGGGATGTCATTACCTGGAGTCTGTGTGTGGACCTTGCGGGGTGTGTGTGTGTGTGTGTGTGTGTCTGTGAACAATCTGAGATCATGTGCAAAACTCCAGGTGTAGCCCTGGCCAGTTTGGCTCAGTGGATAGAGCATCGGCCTGTGGACTGAAGGGTCCCAGGTTCGATTCCGGTCAAGGGCATGTAGCTTGGTTGCAGGTACATCCCCAGAAGGAGGTGTGCAGGAGGCAGGTGATCGATGTTTCTCTCTCATCGATGTTTCTAACTCTCTATCCCTCTTCCTTCCTCTCTGTAAAAAATCAATAAAATATATTAAAAAAAAACACCACGAAACTCCGGGTGTATGTGGTATAGGGCAGTGGTCGGCAAACTCATTAGTCAACAGAGCCAAATATCAACAGCACAATGATTGAAATTTCTTTTGAGAGCCAAATTTTTTAAACTTAAACTTCATCTAACGCCACTTCTTCAAAATAGACTCGCGAGGCCATGGTATTTTGTGGAAGAGCCACACTCAAGGGGCCAAAGAGCCGCATGTGGCTCGAGAGCCGCAGTTTGCCGACCATGGGTATAGGGGATGTGACTGGCCAGGAAGAGGGCCCTTAGTTTACTTGTATTCCCAGATAGGTTACTGGCCCCAAAGGGGTTAAGAATGACTGTATTCCCTATTCATTTGGTAAAAATTAAAACCTGCTGTCTCATTCGGCAGCCGTAGGGCCAGAGTGAGGCTGGCATGTAGGGGCCACCTCCTCGGGGCTCTGCCAGGACGAGCTCTGTACTGCTGCTCCCACTGCCCAGCACACCGACGGGGCTCGGGTAGGCAAGGCCAGTGCCCCCGTTAGTTCAATTCCTTATTCATTTTACAAGCATTGGATGAGCTCCCCCATGCCCGGGGCTGGGAAAAGCCCGAGGCATGGAATACACCACCTGCTTGCTTCTGGCAGCGCCAGAGCAGGCGGCATGTTCTCCAGGGATGCACCAGATCGCCCGCTATTCTTGTGCCTGACAACATACATCGCTTACTGGTGCAGTGATACGCGTTTCTGCGAAGAAACAAGTGAAATGATAGGGGATATGTGATCAAAACAGTTTGATGGGCAGTGCCAACTGCCTCGTCTGAGGGAGAGGCCTCCAAGGTGGACAGTCACTAGGCCTGGTCTCTCCGAGTGCCATGGTTGTTGCTAGTAGGTCCCCTTTAAGATTATAATCCCCCCAACTTTATATTGAATATTTTCAAACATGTGAAAAAGTTGAAAGGAGTATAAAGATCATTTGCATTTTTACTACCTGGACCTAACCAAGAATTAACATTTTGTCATATTTACTTTATATATTTGTCATGTGTTCCTTTATCTTTTTTTCCCCCTCCCAATTAGCAATCATGCCTCGGATAAACCTACGTTACTGCCACTGCTCAAAGCTATGCACATGTCTTTCTATATGAATTTAAGATATCATGACATTTCCTCTCCACACTCCAAATGTGTGTCTGGTCCCCCACACAACCACAATAACTTTGTCACACCTAAAAAAAATGAGCAAGAATGTCCTCATATCTGACTCAGTCCTTATTAAAATTTCTTAGTTGTCCCCAAACTGTTATAACTATTTCCTTTTTTAAAAAATATATTTTATTAATTTTTTACAGAGAGGAGGGGAGAGGGAGAGAGAGTTAGAAACATGGATGAGGGAGAAACATCGATCAGCTGCCTCCTGAACACCCCCTACTGGGGATGTGCCCGCAACCAAGGTACATGCCCTTGACCGGAATCGAACCTGGGACCCTTCAGTCTGCAGGCCGACGCTCCATCCACTGAGCCACACCGGTCAGGGATAACTATTTCCTTTTGAATTAGCGTCCACTCCGTCACCCATTGCAACTGTTTTCTCTCTTACTCTAAAACAGCACCTTCCTGCTCCTCCCCCGCCCCCTCGCCCCGCCCCCTCGCCCCCCCGCCCCGCCCCATTGACCTTTAAAAGCCAGCTGACCTGCAGAATGTCCCACTGTCTGGATTTGTCTGGTTGCTTCCTCATGGTGTCACTGGGCTCTTTTAGCCTCCTGCAAACTGGAAGTTAGGTCTGAAAGTCTGATTAGATTTAGGTGAAACATTTAAAAAAATATATTCTTATTGATTTCAGAGAGGGAGAGGGAGATAGACACATCAATGATGAGTCATTGATCAGCTTCCATTTGTTCACATCCTTTCGCACACTCCCTACTGGGGATCGAGCCCTCCATCCGGGCATGTGTCCTTGACTGGCATGGAACCCGGGACCCTTCAGGCCGCAGGCCAATGCTCTACCCACTGAGTCAAACCAACTAGGGCCAGGTGAAACATTTTTGGCAAGAGTGGTCTTAGGTTGTGCTGCGTGTTTTAACGGGTGGCACATGTCAGCTGTCTGTTAGAGATGAGGAAGTGACAGCCATCAGTCTTCTTCGTACAAGTACGTTTTTCACTTTGTGAGTCAGAAGTGATCTAGCGCAGGGGTCGCCAACCTCTCGGACCTCACGGACCACCAGTTGGCGACCGCGGATCTAGAGGGCGCCCTGTCACCCTGCCCGGTTTCCTGTTACTCTCACCGTTGAGTTCTGGCGTCCACTGTCAACTGTTCTTCTGACGTTGCAGAACTGTGATTTTCTGTTTCTACATTGAATAGAAGGCATCCTTCTGATTAAAAATAGAGGTTCCCTTCATCAACGGGATGAACTACGTGCCTCCAAAAATACAGGGGGAAGGTTGCTTTTTGTTAAAAAAAATGTTTTTTTAAATCCTCACCCGAGAATACTTTTCCATTGTATTTTAGAGAGTGGGAGAGGGAAAGACAGAGAAATATCCATGTGAGAGAAACACATCGATTGGTTGCCTCCTGCACGTGCCCCAACCAGGGCCCGGGCTAGGGAGGAGCCTGTAACTGAGGCACATGCCCTTGATCAGAATCGAACCCTTTGGTATCCACTGAGTCAAGCTGGCTAGGGGTAAAAAAATTTTTAATTATTATTACAAAGCAACCCAATTAAAAAAAAATCGTAGTAAAAAAATGGAACATAGAAATTACCACCTTACTTTTTACATGTCTAGTTCAGTACGGTTACGTATATTCACATTTTTGGGCAACAGATCTCCAGAACTTTCTCATCTTGCAAACAGAAACTTTATACTTATCCAACAGCACCCCATGCCCCCCGCCCCCAGCCCCTGGTTACTGTTGAATTTTGCATCTTTATGAATCTTCCTGCTGGAGTAAAGCTACCTGCTAGACGTGGGATCACACAGTATGTGTCTTTGTGACTGGCTTACTTCACTGAGCACATGTCCTAAGGTCCCCTCTGCTGTAGCAGGTGTCAGATTTCCTCCCTTTCCAGACAGTAACATCCCCCCCGTACGTCTAGGCCACCTCTCGGTCATCCCTCAGCCTTCAACGCAGCCTGGCTGCTTTCACGTCTGGGACACCGTGAATATGAACAGATGTAACTTCGAGACCCTGCTTTCCTTTTGGACATACACCCCAAAGTGGGACCTAGGGACCACACGGTAGTCCCATTTTTTACTTTTGAGGCCTCCCATGGTCCATAGCAGGGGCCCCTGATGGAGGCTGCCGGGGAGGAAGCCCCTTGAGAGACCCTCTCGGGCCCTGGCTGGTGTGGCTCAGTTGGTTGAGCGTCGTCTCCTGCACCGAGAGGTGGTCGGTTCCATTCCCAGTTGGGGCACATGCCTGGGTGGCAGGCTAGATCCCCAATAGGGGGTGTGCAGGAGGCAGGTGATCAGTGTTTCTCATTGATGCTTCTTGCTCCAAAAAATCAGTAAGAAACATTTTAAAAGTTAAAAAACAAAATAACCGCTAAGGAAAGAGGAGACCGCTTGGGACTATAGGGGCAGCAGCTCCTCCCCCAGGGTTGCGAAGTCCTATCAGAGGAGGAGACAGAGGGTCCTCGAGTGCCAAGTCCTGTGTGGGGGAGGGGATGAGTGTGCCTCCATTTTTATTCTGGGGACGGCAGGGCAGACGCACCCTAAGAGCATTTTAGGAGCACCTTCCCAACCTTCGCGTGCCCCAGGAAGCAGCGCGGCTCTTCACAGCCCGGCTTCCCTCCCTGATGTGCAGCCCTGCCGCCGGCGTGGAGAGGTGGCAAAGAGCAGGAAAGGCAAACGGGTCCCTTTGGGTTGGCCACGGCTGGGAAATCTGTTTTGGCCCCGAGAGGAGCCCAGCACTGCCCAGGGGCTGCTGCGGGGCAGAGATAACAGGCACAGGAAGGGTGTGGAGGCAGGGCCCTCCCAGGAGCCCGGCTCTCATGTAAACAATGAGCTGCCCAGCCAGGGCAGGAGGTGATTCATCTCCCTGCCGACTGGGCAGTGCTGGGGGGGGGTGCCCAGGGGCCAGGCAGCTGCGGCCAGGAGCCAAGGCTCTGCCCCTCCCCGTGTGGGTGGGGACCAACCCCAGCCCTCCTGGGAACAGGCTTGACTTTCGAGTGTGGGTGTGTCCAAGGGGTCCGGAAGCTCGATCACCCCCAAGGGAACAGCAGCCTCCGCTCCTGTTTGAGAAGCGGCTGGGTTTTGGAAGCGGGACAGCAGGCAGCAGCCACACGGGGCCTCACCCACGGTCTGGGCCCCCTCCTGCCACAGCATCTTCCTGGGCCACCCCTCAACACTGAATAATAGGCCCAACTGGAAGTCAGAGAGGGCACCTGAGCTTCCGTGTTCGCCTGCCAACAGACTGTAGGAGAGCCCAATGCATCCGAGATGCCAAGATGCAAGAACACAGCACTTTTAATAGGGCAAAGGGCCTGGGTGGCGGGAGGACCTGTCCACAGCCCACGCCTCTGCAGCAACTTCCTCGTGGGGTGGCCTCGGGAGCAGGTCCCAGTCCTCAAATACACCCCGCGGAAGCTCCCCTAGGCATCGTCACTGGGCTCAGTCCCATCTCTGATCAAGCCCTGGAGCGGCTCCTCCCTCGAGGGCAGGAATGTCCGAGCCACCCCAAACTGGTGCCGGGGTCACTGCTTGGCCTTCTTCACGATGGTGCCCACGGCAGAGATCACAGTGGTCTTGGAGCCGCTGGCACTGGTGGTCACAGTGACGACAGCGGGCAGGGTGGCCGTGGTGGTGAGGATAGTGGGCTGGGCTATGGTTGTCACTGGGATGGCGGAGTCCCACTTGCTCTTTCTCTTCTGAGCATCTGGAAATAAAGCGAGACAGAAGTTAGGACCAAGACAAAGCAAACAGCACCTCCTCCTTTCCAGAGGCCAGCGGCCAGAGCGTAGGGAACAGCAACCTCAGGGCCGGCCCCAGGAAGCCAAGGGGCACGGGGAGCCCACCCGCCTCCAAGGCTGGCTCGCCATCTCTGGGCTCAGAAAAAAGCACCGGGAGGGCTGCGAGGCCTGGGTCCCCGTGGGGATCCCCTCGCTTCATCCGCGGTGCAGCTGGAAACCGACAAGCGCCTTCTACCTGCAACAGCTGTGCTGGCCGTGGTGGTGGTGGTGGCCGTGGCGTTGGTCGTGGTGCCTTTCTTGGTGCCTGTCACAAACTCAATCTGGAGGGGAAGAGGGAAGGGCGTAAGACCGGGGCCACGCTGCTGGTCCCACCTTCGTGCCAGCCATCTGCCCCAGGGGACAGGCGTGTGGTTGGCGTCACACAAAGCAGGCATTGAGACAGGTCCATCGTGACTGGGGGAGGGGAGGTGTTTGAGGCGCCTGAGGGGATTTTTACTCTTCGGAAGAGAACTCCCCAGACAGACACTGGATCCTCCCCGGCATCACCAGGCTTCTGCACACGCCAGGGGAACCCCTTCCCGCCGCCCCACCTCCCACGCCCAGGCCCTCTCCTCACACCCGCGAGGAAGGGGTGCCGGCAGCACAGGGAAGGAAGCTCGGGACCCCAGGTGCTGCGCACACGCCGCAACAAGCCTGGGTTTGGATGGGGGAGGGAAAGGAGAGAGAAGGGAAACTCAATCCAGGGCTAAGAATGAGAAAACCCAACCGCCCCCAGCACAGCTTCCAGAGGCCGCCAGCAGCTCCTCTGCTGGGGGGCGAGGGAGGCGCCGGCGGCCACAACTGCGGGAGGGTCAGGCCAAACCAAAGGCGGGAGGGCTTTGCCCTGAACTTGCTCTTGGAGACCCTGGCCATGAAGTGCTGGAGGACATTCGGTCTCACAGCCACATTTCTGTTCCCCGAAGGTCCCATCCTGCTTGGGAAGAAGCGGTGTCCAGGGCCCTAACGTGAGGGGTCACCTGGCCATCAGACAAGGGACCTCCAGGGAAGCACTGGGCAGGCCACCAAGGTCAGCTCTGGAGGCCACGAAAGGCACTGACCAGAGTGCTCTCAGGAGGAAATCCTGGCCTCCATTCCGGCCAGGGAGGACACCGATGGCCCCAGAGAGCCACCAGGGCTCTGCAGCTGCAAGGGGAGGGGACGGAGGGACAAAGGCAGCAACTACAAGATCCAAGAAACCAAATGGAAGCAACTGGAAAGTGACTTCAAGCTGAGACAGGCGGGAAAGCGAGCAAGGCCTGTCCATCCACAAGGCACCCCTAAGGCAATGAACTGGGGTGAGGGGAGGGCCGGAGAGCAGCCCGGAATGCTTGGGGCTCAGGCAGCAGGACCCACAAACTCCAAACACTTCCCCTTTCATCCCGGTCATTTGCCCATCGCTTACTTTGGTTCGCTCCTTCTTGGCCTTTTCCAGTTTGTCCATTTCAACCTTCTGGGCTTTGGCTACGAAGACAAGAGAAGCTGTTACAGAAGTAGCCTCGGAGCAGCTCCCACACTTCAGGCCGAGGGACCTTAGTCCAGCACTCGCTGCTTTCCCTGCAGCTTGTCTGATGCACTAAGGTGGCCTCCAGGCCCGCAGGGCCTCAACCCGAAGGCCCAGCATCGACTACCTCCCCAGTGACCGTGAGAAGCTGGAGTTATGTTTTCCAGGTAGAATGTTGTCAGCTGTTCAAGTTAAAGCAAGACAAGATTTGTGTGGGCCAAACAAAACCCGTCTGCGGGCCGGAGCTGGTCCACGGGCTGCTGGCATGGACCCTTTGAAATTCCTCCCCGTACCCCTAACGGGCCCCCTTGAGAACAAGCTGTGCTCTCGCGGCCCCACAACATGCCATGCCCCTGCCTGCGACCGTCCACATCTGCTGTGTGGCCTCGGCATCGTCACACCTCTGCTTGAACCTGTTTCCTCAGTGCCCAGCCCCCGGCCTGGTCAGGCGGCCCTGCCTGCACCCCACTGCCACAGCACGCACTGCTGGGATTCCCCCTTGAACCCTCTGTCTTCTTTGAGTCATAAGCCTCCTAAGGCAGGGATGGGGCCTGTCTTGCTGAAGGCTGTACACCAGCTCCGTGGACAGGGACTAACAGAGGAGACCTTGAAATGCATGGTGCCTGGTGACTGAATGATTGCACGGACAGACGAACAGATGGAAGGGACAGATGGGTGTGCAGGTGGACGGACAGACAGATGACTACTCGCCTAATGCCTCGTAATAGGAGTCCTCAGACCAGCCATGGGGGTCAAACATATCCTGAAAAAGAAAAGGTTAACACTTTTCTAAAAGGTAGTCAGTAAGGGCCATCTCTCTCCTGTAGCTCAGCCTCTGCGCGCGGGATGTACCTTCGGGTAGTTGGTGCCAAGCTCATCAATGGCACAGAACTGGATCAGCTTCTCGTAGATGCTGAAAGAAAAAAACGACGAGGCCCTGAGCAGGCCCGTGGCCCTGCGGGGCGCCAGAGTTAAAGAGATCACCACCACCCAGCTCCTGGGCTCAGACAAAATCTTAGAACCCAGCGGGACTGTTCTCAGCAACTTCCCGGTGCGAGGGAAATGTGCACGGGCCTGACATGACCAGTCATCTCTGCCCGCCACTCTCGCGGGATGCACGGCTAGCCAGGGGCCAGGCTGAGCGGCGTCGAGTTGAGGGCTGCGTTTTTGGGGTCTGACCTGGACACCTGACCTCCAGCTGTGGCTGGGCTGGGGCTACCACACTCAGGCCAGCGCAGGTCCCTGCTGCTGCCACACCAGACTTTCCCAGGTGTGCCCCTTGCTCAGGCACTGGGCAGAGTAAGACCAGACAGCTCTGTCCTGAAGCCTGTCGCCTACATACAGAACCAGGGACTTCTTAGAGGTGAGAGCAGAACCCACAATGGTCTAGTCCAAGCCCCTCTCATGGA
This sequence comes from Corynorhinus townsendii, assembly GCA_026230045.1. Taxonomy (NCBI): domain Eukaryota; kingdom Metazoa; phylum Chordata; class Mammalia; order Chiroptera; family Vespertilionidae; genus Corynorhinus; species Corynorhinus townsendii. Next base: position 3,322,874 of record JAPDVU010000009.1, read on the forward strand.
TGAGGACACCGAGGCCTTGTGAGGTCACGTGCTTTAGCAGCAGAGTGGGGATGAGAACCTAGCCGGGCCCCATTCTAGGCCTGACCTCTTGGCTCCCACTCAACACACTCGTTTATGTTCAGCCTGGATCGGAAATGGCAAATGTCCCGCTGGGATAGCAGATTGGCTGATGGTCCCTTTGGGCTCGGGTGGGATCCTAGCTGGGTCTCTCCTTGCCACATCCACGGGGCACCTCAGTCCCTGGTCCAACGTCAATGACTCAACCAACCCTGTAGGCTCATGGGAAACTCACCTGGGGTTCCGGAACTCTTTCTTCCTTTGGATCATGTAGTTCATATCCATTCCCTCCTTCATCTTCCGCTCATACAGCTTCTGGATCTTGTCCTATGGAAGAGAAACAGGGCCCTATGACCCCACCGTGCCCCCAGTCCCAGTCTGTGGTCACGTGGGCTATGGGGACACATGGACACAGGAGGTCCAGGGCCGCCTGAAGCCCTGCTCCAGCCACAGTCTTTCTCCACCCAGCCTTTGACCAGCCCCTGAACTGAGCAGCCTGTTTACACCATGCTTCCTCCTGATCCCCTCTGGAGAGCTGGTAGAGGGAGCAGTAGAAAGGTCAAGGCTGAGAAGCCACGGAGAAGACCGTGGACAGGTCCCCACCTGGCTCGGCAGCTCCTGAATCATCCGCAGAGGAGTTTCAGGCGCTAGCGGTGATGGGCAGGGGCTGGAGGCTGGTTTTACATGTTAACACGGGGCAAGTCCGCAGCGGGAGACCAGAAGGCTGTGTCCTTTCGGAGGAAGGCAGGAGTAGAGGTTTTTGGATTTGGCCTCACAAACTTCCTAGAATGTCTTTGTGGGGAGGCTTCCAGGTGGCTGGTCCCCACCACTTCATCAAGAGGCACCGTCAGGGGTGAAGTTCAGCTCTCACTTGTGAGAGGAGGTGGCAGGGATAGAAGTCCAGTGGATGCCCTCTGGGGATGTCGGGAGAGGTGACTGAGAAGGCCCACCTTTCTGCCGTGGCCAGCGGAAGCACCGAGAGAGAGAGAGGAGCAGAGGGAAGAGGGGAGCCGGAGGGACAGACCTGAGCGCTATGGCAAAGGTAGGCAGGGAGGCCCACAGAAGGCTCGGCCTGTGGGGCAGCCCTATCTTACAGAGGACTTTTCTGGGTCTCCTGGGCCATAAGACGCATCTCAGGTGAACTGAAAGGTGTGCTGCATCATGATCTCTACCATTAGGAGGATCTAAGAGGAGAAATATCCTAACTTAGGGCTGAGCGGCTGGCTGGCTGTGCCTGGCCGATGGCTAGACTGTCCCGACAGGCTGTGACTTGTTGCCTGGTGTGGAGGTTACACTAGGCGTGGGGTGGCGGGCAGGGGGTTGACGACTCAGCAGAGGGAGGAGACTTCCGGAAAAGGAAGAGAATCTTCACTGTGCGAAGCCCCAGGCCGCTGCATTCCACAGCCGTCCCATGAGTCATCCATCCGTGAGGGTGGTGCATGGGCCTGTGGAGCAGCACGAGGCTCCAGGAGACTCTATGGGGTCGAAGGTAGAGCAGGTAGCCCCGTGGCCACCGCGGGCAGCCGGCAGTGGGTGTCTGCCTACTGTTTGTCACAGGTCCCACTCACTGGGGACCTGAAGAGGGACTAGAAACCATCTCAGAGGCTAAAAAGGCCGAACCCCGGCTGTCCCCCAAGGGCCTGCTCCCAAGGGAAAACTGCACTAACTGCTCCACGTCCTTGGGTTTCAAAACCTCGGCTCAGGTCTGTATGAGACTGTACGACAAGAAGCTAGTGAGCTGGCATTGTTGGGATACAGCACGGGAATTTTATGCATAAAAAATGCTTGTGTTTTACATTTCTATAATTTATTTTACATTCTGATGGTCCTATGGTTTCTTAACAAAGTTCCTTCTGAAATGTTCTCATTGGCTCAGCTGGGTTCCATGGAAAAGGTGTGTCATCTCTGTCTAGGCATAGGACGTCATGGAGGGCAAGCCAGGGTGCTCCAGCCAGCGCAGCACCAGGTGAGGTGGCGGAGGGCGGCATGGATACAGAGCCAGCACCAGATGAGGTGGTGGAGGGTGGCATGGGTTCACAGCCAGCACCAGGTGAGGTGGTGGAGGGTGGCAGTTAGTACACAGCCAGCACCAGGTGAGGTGGTGGAGGGTGGCAGTTAGTACACAGCCAGCACCAGGTGAGGTGGTGGAGGGTGGCAGTTAGTACACAGCCAGCACCAGGTGAGGTGGTGGAGGGTGGCAGTTAGTACACAGCCAGCACCAGGTGAGGTGGTGGAGGGTGGCAGTTAGTACACAGCCAGCATCAGGTGAGGTGGTGGAGGGTGGCAGTTAGTACACAGCCAGCACCAGGTGAGGTGGTGGAGGGCGGCATGGGTACACAGCCAGCACCAGGTGAGGTGGTGGAGGGCGGCATGGGTACACAGCAACTCCTGAGAGCAGGTAAGAGGGAACCAGGACTGTAGGCTCCTTCCCACCTGGGTGTTTCTGTTACAGAAGCCTTATCAAGTCAGACCAAACCAGACACCTGCCCCAGCCACAGCAGTCAAGCTCGGTGCCTACCTGCAGGTGATTTGAACATCTGCCCGGGGGCTCCGGCGGGATCTTGATTTCATCAGGTGACATATTCCGGACTCTTTCAGAAAAGGAGGCTGTTAGTTGAGAGAACAGAGGACAATTCTGTAGGGAGGTGGGGGTTAGGATAGGGGTTACATATGGGCAATGGGGGGCACACAAGGACAATGGCGGGAAGCACATACAATGTTTTCAGGGAGGGATAAATGCTATGGAAGTGTTCAGAGCAGCCTCTCAGAGGGCGGTGTCATCTGAGTTGAGATCATGTGACCAGAAGGAGCCAGCATGTGCCCACTGGGAGGAAGGAGAGTTCAGGCAGAGGGTGTAAGTGTAAAGGATGCATGCCAGCATGTCACAGCTGTAACTTTCAAGGAAAGAGTATGCCCGGGGGTGCTGGCAATGGGAGGTGGGGACGGGGACAGCCACTATCTGCAGCACCTGCCAGTTCCCGGGGTGTAAACTCGGCCATGAACAACGGCAAGGTACCGAAGTGAGGTAGCGGAACCCAGGGCCGGGGAGGGATGTGCACACGGGCTGACAGTGTGAGGCAGCTCCAGCTGACTCCAGCCCTCCACTGGCTGTGTCCTTAAAGCAGCCTCCCAGGGTTCTGGAAATTCAGAGTTGCTTAATGCCACCCTTCTCATCCTAAGATAAAAGATAAAGAGGGCACGAGGCTCTCTAGATTTGGGGCCTCCAAGCATTCAAAGCTACTTTGTGCATAAATGGCATTAAAAAAGTTACCTGTTAGAAATTAGCTTAGGGTCTTTAAAAAATAAACAGACCAATTGACCCTCTTTGGTCCACCTCATTCTTGGGAACAAAAGGCCTGATTCTGAAGTGGAGAACCACAACTCCCAAGGGACAATTCCCTGGGAGACCTGCCACTGCCCCCCCAGTCCCTCTCCCACCCACTCCTTTCCCCGGCCCGGCCACCCCTGTGACTGCAGTCCTGCTCTGGATCACTCAGACAATGAATGCACTGTTTGTTGTGAGGTCTGTCTGTGCTCTTTAAAACACTCGCTCATGAAAAGGACCATACAATGAGCAAAACAGCAGGCGGAACGGGGTGGGGCAGGATGAAGAGAAAGAATGTACAAGAAGCACCAGCAACACCCAGCAGGCACTTACTGGGTACCCTCTGTGTGCCGGGCTGGCCGAGTGGCTGCGCTCTGCCTGGGGGTGGCCTGGCACAGCCTCCCCTTCTCCAAGGCTGGGTTAAGATGTGTCTTAGCAGACAAGATGCTTTGATTTCCATTGTTACTGTCAAGAACTCGGTGCTGATACAGTTGAGGGTACGGATCCTTGGCTTAACCAGTCTCAGCGGTGGCCGAACACGCCCGCACACACTGCCAGCACCGAGACTGGGCTCAGCCAGGGCAGAGTGTCCCCTCTCAGCGTGTCAGTGGGCCACCCCAGGTGCCTACCGCCCAAGAACCGAGCACTAGAGCTGCCACGTGGGGCGAGGACAGGAGGACCGCGCCTGGGTGACATCCTGCTGTGGACCCGAGACGGCAGTGCAGCCTCGGAGCCGTTTCCATCAGGTACCATGTGATCCTATTTGCCCAGCACCTTCCCCTGCCTCCTGCAGCAAGGGTGACACCCAGATCTGGCTGAAGTTCAAACTCATTCTGACTTCCTCCTTCCTCCCAGCCCTGGAGAAACTGGAGTTCGAAGGCCCAGATTCAAGCAGGTGGCAGAGTCGAGCCGAGAGGGAATGGCTGGGGTGAGCTGGGCCTCCGATTTCATGAGCAACAGCAACAAGAGCGAGCAGGGCCTGGGCAGGCTTTGGGCACACGGCAGGGAGGGGCAAACTCTTCCCTGGCGTGGAGAGTGCATATGTGCACGTGACACACAGACAAAGAATGCCCTTTGGCATTTTCCAGGAAAGCCTTTAGGAAAAACAGGGTGTGACAGTGTTGCCACAGCAACCCAACCACACTCGGGCTCAAATGGTACACAGTATGGCAGGGGCAGGGAGAGCCCCTCCTGAGATGCTGGGTTAGAACAAGAGAATTCCTAGGAAGTAGCTGGCAAATGAAGCGATACGTTCAGGAAACTAGATAAAGGTTATCCCTTCGATTTCAGGAGCAACCTTTTAGCGATTCATTCCTAAGCCCCAGGGTGAATCGAAAGGAGACATCAGACCCACCTATGTGGCTGTTTGCGTAGCCAGAGCCTCCATTTTCCCAGGAGACACATTGAGAAACGTGCCCAGCACCGGGGGCGGGTGTGTGTGTGTGTGTGTGGGGGGGGCAGCCGTGTCTGGCTGCTCCTAGGTCTGTCAGGCGGCCACACTCAGGATCTGAGAAGCCTGCCCTCGGTGTGATTCACCCCCGTGCACACCCAAGTCATGAAAAAGCGATGGCACCCACAGCTGCCAGGTGCCAATCTAGCAGGAGCAGCCAATCAGCTGGCTTAGTAACGAGGGAGAGAAGGATGCCTGGCGGCTACTGTGGGGCTGTGGGCAGGAGGCACTAGCTCCCAAGTGACATGAAGAACACCACCAGGTGCCATGGTGCCAGGCACTCCCATGGGGCATTGGTGGGCACCTGGAGGGGCCGGAGAGAGTGTGCTTAAGCAGCTGGAAAGACCGAGGGGTCAGCTCCTCTGCTGTCATTTGCTCCATTAAACCTGGGGCTGTCTACACAGATGAAATGCTTTCACACTAGGGGAGCAACCCGAGTCCTCCATCCAGAGAATGGACAAAAGGAGTGGGGTACAGGCACTGTTCAGCTGTGCCTCTCCTCGGTGAGAAAGGGTAACGGTAATCAAAACAATGAGGCTGAAGATCTGTGTCCTCCACAGGTAAATGGATTACAGAAATGGTGCAGACAACAAAACAATGAAAACAAACAAAAACAAGAAGGGAGCATTTGGCAGTGTCTAGATACATTTCTGACTGTCACACTTGGGCCAGGAGGAGGGCAGTACTATTGGTATCTAGTCCAGAGACCAGTGATGCTAAAACACTGTCCGATGCACAGGCCAGGCCCCCAAAGCAGAGTTATCCAGCCCCCAAATGTCGCCAGTACCGAGGCTGAGAAACCCTGACTTATGTGACCTTCCAAACGAGGAAAACCAGTGAAGAAAGGCCGCTGCCTGCCTGGGCTGAGGGAGGGGACAGGGACATTCGGAGTCACGGAGTGTTCCGTACCACGTCTGTGGTGGGGCTGACCACTGCCTCACCTGTCGAAACGCACCAGATGGCACACCTTAAACCGGTGAATCTTACTCTGGGTAAGTCACACCGCAATACAGCTATTTTCTAAAGTGGCAAGGAGAGAAAAGTGAAAGTTGGTGGTGGAAGGTGGGGCGGACATGGCTGATGCCCACACACATTCCACCGGAGGACAATGTGGCCTCGGGCTCCTGGGTGGGCTGCTCTCTGACCCCAGCGCCCGCCCCACTCCCAGTTTCTTGGTAGTAAACAGCAAAGACGATGGGCGCAGGAGGGGCTCCAGTCTGTCCTCACCAGGGACCACCCACGCGGGGAGGCCACGGGCATCCTGGCAGGGGCTGTTTTCCTCTGCCACAAAGCCAACCAGTGCCCCTACAGCGCCATTTTCTAAAGAGTAAACCCTGAGGTCTGAGGAAAGGTCTGATTCTCACGGGATTTGAAGGACTCATACTCCATCAGAGAATTCAGGAAGAAAGGGCCACTCAGAGTGGTCACGTTCCAGAAGACAAACAGGAATCATTTTCAGTTCTTCCAGCAGGAAAACCAGAGTGGGTCCTCACCTCCACCCCCGGTGAAGGGGCCCTGCCCAGGGAAAGGACAGGCAGAGGCGCTGCCGGCAGCGGTGTTTCCAGGCTGTGTGAAGAGTCAGCCGGCAGACAGGGGCTGCCACGGGGAGGCGCGGCCACCCCTTGGTGAGGTTTGCGGGCTTCGGGAAAGCAGGTTCGAAGTCCAGGCCATGCCCAAGGAGTTGAGGGGCTTGCAAAAGGATTAGGAGGCTGGGGTTTAACAGACCTCGAGGCCATTTCCCAGAAATGTAACTACCCTGCTCTCCAGTCACAAAGGATCCCGACTCTAGGACTGGGAGGCATGCTCTCCCCCGGGGACAGAGCAAAGTGCCAGCAGAGGCCACGTGTCTGCTCCTTGAGCACATGAATATGCCAGCAGCGGGCGAGAAGGGGGTGCAGGGATGGAGGATGGGCCCAGGACAACAGGGGAATGAGCTCCCTGCTGAATGGGGCCCTGCGTCCCCCCTACAGCACTGGCAACTGACCAGAGCCAGTGAAACACACATGACTATGATTTTCAAAGAAGAACTGTTTGTGGGTGTCTTACCCGCACATCACAGGAAATGCCAAAGGCCCCGAGAGAGAGGAGGAGAGACAAGGATCGCAGCCGAGGAGGAGCCATGCCCGCAGGCCCCAGCAAGGTTCAGAAATACGCCCCGAGGCTCCCTGGGAACTTACCAACTAATTCCTGTGGATCCCGCTTTTCCACTTCTGGGTTATCCTGCAAAGACAAACAGAAATACAAGGAGGTAAGCCTGGCCCCTGACCCACAGCTGCTTTAGGCAGAGACCACTCAGGATAATTGAGAAAGGAAAAAAGGTGAAGGCATCCTAAGAGTGAGCGATGCTTGGGGGGAGGGGCGTTGGGGATCCCTGACCCCCCTTCTTCCTTCATCAGCGCAGCTGGGATGCTCCAGTTGCCCATTTCAGTCTCTCCTCGCGGCCTCCAGCAGGGACCAATACCGCCACAACGGAGGAGAACAAACGCCAGCCAGTGTCACCCGCATACCTGGACCCTCCCGGTGCCGTCCCCTGGCCAGTCACCCCAGAACACCGCCGCCCAACCTGGTACTGAGGAAGCAAGAGGGGGCTACTTTATAACATGAAATACCAACACGAAACACAAAAGACTATCTACTCCGAAGAGATTTTTCTAACTTTTAGTTTAAGCAAAACAAGGGAGACTTCATCACGGGGGGCAGCCCGTGGAACCCGGAGCAGGCACGGAGCGGCCTTTGATCACAGTGACCGAACCACCGAGGCGCTTCTCCTGGCTCTCTTCTGCTCCCCTTTTGGCTCTTTCCCGTCAGCTTTATATTCCCGCTGAAGAAAAGCTCTCTCTGATCCTTCATGCAAACCACTGCTCCCAACACCTACTTCCGTGGCCCTTGGTTCTAGGCGTGTGCAGAACCCTAAGAGCAAAGGTTTCCGAGCAGACGTTTTCCTAGCCTTGCTGTGCATTTCCCGCTGAGTAAAGGCTTCCCCTCACCGGGTCTGCCTGGAGAAGCCAGGGCCCAGCCTCATCACAAGCCCAGCGGGTACGTGGAAACAGCTGCAGAGCTCTGCACTCCACTCACGAGGAAACCTTACACCAAGAAACAGTGTCAGAAAGTGGGGTGCCGGAAGGCCACCTCACCTCCCACGCCATGGTCCCATGCTAAGGCCAGAGTAGAAGACCTCAGCCCCTTCCCCAAAAAGTCCCTCCTGAGTGTGGGACAGGCCCAAACCCTCCCACTCTCCTGAACACTGCGGCTGGTCACTGGACCGGCACCATGTCCAGGCCAGGCTGCTTAGCAACCTGTTTCTCTACCTCGCACCCCCTGCCAATCAGGTGGGCAAAGAGGAAGCCGGCCTGTGCTGGGACCCAGCGGGTCGGAGGCGTGCCTGGAGGACTGCCATGCCAAATCCCGGCTGGTCATCCATCAGCTGCTCCACGGACAGTGCCAGTCTCCAGGGCCCCACAACCACCCCTTTGTGGAGGGACTCCGGGGCAACACATGCTAGAGAGCGTGACAGTAACAAAACGGGGAAAGGCTCTTAAATTTCCCTGTAGGGGACAGCCCTCTGGGTGCTCATTGTGGGGAACCATCAGCTGGGCACATCCTACCTCTTCCCCTGGGCCAGCTGGCTGGTCACAGGGAGTACTGACCCGCTAACCATTCAAAGGCCGCCCGGGGGCTCTTTCCAAAGCCCAAATGCAGAGCCCCGGAAGGAGGCAAGCTAGTCCATGTTGGAACTGATGGGATTCTAGGTGTCTCCTCCAGAGGCACAGGAAGTCAGTCACCAAATAAGTGCGTCTCTTCAAAGGGGATCTACTCTGGAGGCTCCCTGGGCAGGTAAAGGCCCTGAGCCTCCCTGTGGCTTCTTGTAGGTTTGTGATCCGGAGCAATGGGGAGGCGGGAGGCAGGGAATCCCTGCATTTCACAAGGTCCTTGCCTGGCTTAGCTGAGGTGGCTTCGTCTTTCCTTTTGTGGCTTGGCTCCTCATCCCCCCAAATTAATCATTCTACTCCCACAAAATAAAAACAGCTGCTTCGATTTGCCAGCTAGTCTAGTCTTTGTTTTTACCCTCACAAAATGTTCATGTGCAAACACACACACACACACACACACACACACACACACGCGCACACACGATGCGTGCCCTGAGTGTACCCTGAGCCCCATGGAGCTATGGACTCTTAATCACAACCCAATGTCCCCAGGAACAAGTCCCACCAACTTCTCCGCAGTGGAATCCAGCTCCACGGTCACTCCAAGCAAAGGACCGACCAATGGGCATGGACCCAATGCCAAGTGTGAGAAGACTGTCCTCCTTACAAGAACCCTGTCGGCCAAACGTGTAAATGAGCCTCCACAGGTGAGAAGCCACAATTCTGCACGACTGTCTCCTGGAAAGATTGGAACCTCAGGTTGTGCGGATTCCCCGTTTGTGTCACAGGCACCACTGGGACTTCTAAGGCCTCCGAAGTCAAGCAATGGGAACCCATGCCCCCCGGTGGCCACACCTTGTCCTGTTTCAGAAGGTAACTCTTCCCCCTGACACACGCTGGGTGGCAAGCTTCCGGCACGTGTCACTGTACCAGCGTGTCCCTGAACAAGGACACCAGCAACCCAAGTTCTTCTAAACCCTAATGCTGCTTAACCCCACAGCCTGTCCTGAGCATGAGAAGGAAAAGGCTTGATAATGCCCCACAGCCAAGCCCTGCAACCCCATCAGCATGCATTCTTCACCAGCTGAGTCCAGGCCTTCCAGCCATAAGGAAGGAGTCAGAGTGTCTGGTCAGAACCATTTACGCACCACTGGCTTCTGAGGTCAGTTTCAGCCAATGAAAGCAGCCTCCAGGGAGGACAGGACTTGGGGGTGGGGTGAGGGTGTCCACATGCAAGATGAAGACATGGGGACAGCCTCCTCCCAGTCACGGCCAGTCACGTACCAGGAATCCAGTACAGAAGAAGAACCGAGCGCCCACGATAGCGATCTGGGAAGCCAGCCTGGGTGTTAGAACAAACATGGGACAAGTGCTTAAAACGACAGACAAAAGGTTCACGCTCTTCAACTGTCGGCAGTTCAAGAAACCGGTCTGACAAAAGCTGCAGCCGGGCGATTCTCTCTGCGCCCTCACACAGGCAGGAAGGGGGCCGTGAGGGGCACAGTCAAGGGCAACAAGGAACCACTGTTCCTTCTCTTCCTCTTCCCCAAGGCAGGTTTCGAAATGCACAGAGACACCTGTCTTGACTTGTATGCGCAGGGACACCCGCCGGGACTGGCTGAATCCACCGCTCGGGCCTGCAGGGAGATACTGCCGTTGGTGAAAGTCTGAACTCAGTCTGGAGACCTATCACAACGAGTGTCTGCGTCAGCTGGGAGGGATGGGCCGAGACCTGGACAGACCTGGACACTGGGCCGCGCCCTTCAGACACACGGGGCTGAGGGCTTTCCCAGTTCACGAGGAAGGTGAAAACAAAGCACCTCACCTCGCAGCTCCTGGAGAAAGACCAGGTCAACAGCCTTAGCTATAGTTCAAGTCCAACTCAGACAGACACCAGGAAAAACGAAACGAAGCCCACAGCTTCCTAAGAAGCCAAGAGGGACGAGGAGGCAGACCCCTCGTCGGTCCACCCGCCGGCCTCCCCAGCCTGAGCCCGTAGGCGCGTGGCTGCGCAGCAGGCCGGCCGTCCCTGGAGAGCAGGGATTCGAACCTGCTAGATTTTGGTTCTCAATCGTGTCTGAGACTTGTAAGAACGCAATATTCCCAGCAGGGGCCTCATGTTCAGGAATGACAGAACCTGGACTTGGTCGCCCTGCAGAGAATACGGAAGTCCAGTGGCCACTGCGGCTAAGGCAGAGGATGGGGTGGGAATGAAGCGGGCCAGGCTGCGAGCTGCGAGGATGGACCAGCAGAGGGAGGGAGGGTTATTTGCAGCCAATGATTCACCAGGCCTTTCTGGAACCTGCCCCACAGAGCACACTCCAAGGTCCAGGGTCCAACTCGAGACAAAGCAACCAGCCTCAGGCAGCTCCACTGGGCCCTGCCAAGTCTAGCTCCTCAGCCTTGGGAGCCTTAGGCACAGAGAGAGCGCTAGGCACAGAGGGCAAAAGGCAGCCCCACCCCCACCCCCAGGCGAAGAATGCCACAGACCGCACGTTTTTTTCTGTTGGATGATGTCAACAGAGTCTCCCAAGTGGGAGGCAGCTGGACAGGGAGATGAGTAAACAATGCCTTCCACACCTCATGTGCTCAGACCTGGGGCTGCCCAGCAAAGTCCCAAGAACGCCTCACTTCAGGAGCAGAGCACCTACTTATAAGCCATCCTCCATCCTCGCCGTGGCCCAGGCCCTGGGGGACTCCCTGCGCCCACTTCAGCCTCCTCCTCCCACAGGGTGCTAGCGGGGGTGGGGGTGGGGCACAAAGCCTGCTCCCTGGAACATCTCGCCTCCTGTCTCCTCCTAGCAAGCCCCATTCAGAACTCAGAACTCCGAAGGAAGCCTTCTTTTACCCCACCCAACCCAGCCAGTGAGGACAGTGCCCACCCCGCACTCACAGTCTTATTCACCATGGTGTCCCAGCACCTGCAGTCAGTCAGTCAGTGCCCTGCCCATATCAGGTGCTCGAACACTGACCCCCCGCCCCCCCACAGGCACACACACTCAAACACATCCACACACACAGCCCTTTCTGGCTGGCCAGCGGTCAGATTTTCTTCAGTCCAGTTTAGGGTTTCTTTTTATTCTTAAATTATCTTTTTCATTGATTTCAGAGACGAAGGGAAAGGGAGAGAGATAGAGACATCAACGATGCGAGAAAATCACTGATCAACTGCCTCTTGCACAACCTCTACCAGGGATTGAGCCTGAATCCTGGGCATGTGCCCTGACCGGGAATCTGTGACTTCTTGGCTTGTAGGTCAATGCTCAACCACTGAGCCACACTGGCTGGGCTAGTTTAGGATTTCATAGCCAGCTTCAGTTACAGAGCAGAACTTTGACCTCCCCAGACTCCAAACTGTTCAAGTCCATTGCTACTCTCACGGCGTGGACTCAATATCAGGAAGGAGGCGGCAGAAGAGGACTAATAAAGGGGCTGGATGGGCAATAAAGGCTGATATGGGACAGGCAGGAGGAAGGGAGAGGTATCAATACTGAGCTGGAGAAAAACTTACATCAAGCCTGCTACTCCTAGTCCTAAAACAAAAAGACAGAATTATTATATAGTTAACTCACTGATCTTCTCCACAAATAATTACTGAGCATTTATTATGGACCAGGCAATGACCAAACACTGGGGATGTAATATAAACAAAGCTCAACCTAGGGGAATAACTGCAGGCACGATGCCAAGCACTTTAATTCTCACAATAACCCATGAAGTTGTGGGCACAGTACTGCTGCTTCAGAAGCCACTGATGGGCCTGAAAAGGCATCAAAATGACAATTAAGACCGTTTTCTGAGATGTGAGTCACTTCATGTTGCCAAGAAAGCAGAAATTGGCCTGGCTGGTGTGGCTCAGTGGTTGAGCATTGACCTATGAACCAGGGAGGCCAGCCTGATTCCTGGCCAAGGCATATGCCCACGATTGGGCTGGATCCCCAGTGGGGGAATGTGCAGGAGGCAGCTAATCGATGATTCTCTCATCATTGATGCTTCTATCTTTCTCTCTTCCTCTCTGAAATCAATAACTTATATATATGCAGAAATTCTGGAACCTTTACCTCCAAGCTCCAGAACAAAAGTACTGCAGCCTGACAGACAGGATGGAGAGCTGTCAGTAACCCCAAGGCTCCGAGAAAGTCACCAAGACCCGCGCTGCGGGGACAGCCCACGGCAGACGCTGTGTGGCTGTTTCACCAACGCACAGGAGCACTCCGGAGAAAGCCCGTCAGCAGCACATTTCCTTCAGTTGTATCCTGTCGGCCAGGACGGGCCACTGCCGTGGCCTGCTGCCTGCCTGCGATGGAAACACTCGATTTACAGAAAAATGGGCGGAAGTTGGTGGGGCTACTTTGGATTCAATGAACCGCCTTCAACCCCAGGGTCCTGACGGGAAGGCTCAGGTCCCCAAGCAGAGCGGCCTCTACAGGAAAGGGTTAACTGGGCGCCTGCCAAAACAAATGAAGCCGCCCTGGACCGGCCTGGGGGCCTGAGAAAGGCGGGAGATGGGAGGAAGCGGTCTCTCCACCTGAACAAGCGGGCTGCCCACACTGCTCAGCCAGCGCTGCCCCAGGGAACCAGGCAGACTTCAGTGGAAACGCAAGGCTCTGGTCAAAGCATTTCCGAAGGGACGCTTTGCTACCTGACTTCCAAATGCCGTGCCAGACCAACAGTCTAGAGCAGTGGTCGGCAGACTCATTAGCCAACAGACCCAAATATCAACAGGACAACGATAGACATTTCTTTGGAGAGCCAAATTTTTTAAACAACTTCTTCTAACGCCACTTCTTCAAAATAGACTCGCCAGGCCGTGGTATTTTGTGGAAGAGCCACACTCAAGGGGCCAAAGAGCCGCATGTGGCTCACGAGCCGCAGTTTGCCGACCACAGGTCTAGAGAATACTATGAATACTTCTCAAAGACATCCTCTAATTCTCCTGCGATTTATGTAATTAACTATATTGTATTGCAAACTTTGTATTGAATGTATTAATGTTGTTAAATATAAGCATTTAAAAATATTTCGCCGAAACCGGTTTGGCTCAGTGGATAGAGCGTCGGCCTGCGGACTGAAGGGTCCCGGGTTCGATTCCAGTCAGGGGCATGTACCTTGCAGGAGGCAGCTGATCGATGTTTCTCTCTCATCGATGTTTCTCTCTATCCCTCTTCCTTCCTCTCTGTAAAAAATCAATATATTAAAAAAGTATTTCCTCTCTTTCTCGCCTCTCCTTTTCTTCTCCTCCTCTTCCTCCTCTAGCCTCCTTCCTCTCCCCCTTCCTTCTTCTGTAGCCAGTTATCACAGCTATAGGGACAGCCCCGTGTGCCTCAAGGATCCCATGCGCCTTTTCCAAAATAACTGTGTCTCTCCTTCCTGCACACACTTGCATCTTACTGCATTACGTGTGGCGTTTAGTTTTGCTTTGGTTGAGGTATGATACCATTTGTGTGAATGTTCTTTAAGAAGGAACATTGTTCTTTAGGAACCTACTTTTTTTAAATTGATTTTTTTTTTTTTTTAAGAGAGCGAGGGGGAGAGGGAGAGAGACATCGATTTGCTGCCTCAAGCATGTGCTCTGATAGAGAATCTAACCGGTGACCTCTTGGTGCACGGGACGACACTCAACCACTGAGCCCCACTTGCCAGGCCAGAACATATTTTTTTTAGACCCATTCCATGGCTGCTGATAAATCTAGATCTTAAGAGGATTTTTGTTTTCAAATTTCATTGTCCATTTTATTTAGTACTATTTTATAATAATATTGTTTACAGCAAGTACAACACATCTCAGCTGTGTCAAGGGTAAAAATAACTATTGATTGAATGCCCTTTGCTATCTACTTTTTAAAAAAATGTTTTTATTGGTTTTTAAAAGAATATTGTTTTTATTGATTTCAGAGAGGAGAGGGAGAGATAGAAACATCAATGATGAGAGAGAATAATTGATTGGCTGCCTCCTGCACGCCCCCTACTGGGAATCAAGCCTGCAACTTAGGCATGTGCCCTTGGCTGGAATCGAACCTAGAACTCTTCAGTCCCCAGGCCAGCGCTCTATCCACTGAGCTGAACCGGCTAGGGCTCTATTGCTTTCTTAGAGCTAGGCATTGAGAGAGAGAAGGAGAAAGAGAGAGCGAGAGCGAGAGCGAGAGAGAGAGAGAGAGAGAGAGACATCAATGTAAGAGAAACACTGGCTGCCTCCCGTACGAGCCCTGACTGGGGACTGAGCCCACAACCTGGGCATGTGCCCTGCCTGAGAACGGAGCCGGTGGCCTTTTGGTGCGTGGGATGACGCTCAACCAACTGCGCCGCACCGGCCAGAGCATCTCATCTTTTTTAAAGGGTGTTGTTTATATTAGAAAACACACCCCAAGTTTCAGAACCCATCCACTTACAATCTTCAATAACAGCTCCATTTCTGAGAGGGGGCTGCCCAACTAGTAACTTAGGAATCCAACACTATTCTGCTTTGTGCCTTTTTAAGCCATCATGATCTCATCCGAGTAGCAATCATAAAAAGTACCTATCAACTAGCGACATTTATAAAAAAGTAAAAATAAATAAAAATATTCCCAAACAAAACAGAAAATGGAAAACAGAACGAAGAGGGAAGAGCAGGACTCCCTGAGGACAGACAGCTTGCTTTCTGCATCACATCATTCCAAAAAGATAAATCCCAACTGGGGAAGGAGGGGCAGCCACACCTCGGTTAGTAATCCGTGGCATCTGGGCCCACGGGGAAGGAACTGTGCTGGGGCTTGCAGGGCGAGGGCGAGGAGGCGGGCAGACTGGGCGGGCAGCGGCTCCTTCCGGCTACAGGACCAGCCCCTGCAGGAGCGGGTGGGGCTTTTGGGAATCTGAGCGCCAGGTGACTTGGAGCAAGTGGATCAAGAAGGCCCTACTGGCTGCGAGGGAGCCAAGGGCGGGGTGGAGGGGGTGTCAGCAGGAGAACAGTGGTCATTCGTCCCCTTGGCATGTGACAACTTCCAGCAATGACACGGTGTCTACCAGCAGGGCCCAGCTTAAGATGTCGCCAGGCCTCCTCGGGAAGATGGCAAGACCAAGGGCCTCGCTTGGATTTCTTCAGCCTGAACGACAAAGGAACGACTCCCAGACTCCCACAGCGGCCCCGCCTCTGTCCTGTCGGCTGCTCAGCTCATGTCACCACCCAGGCACCCCGGCAGAGCCCAGCTTAGGCGGGTGAGTTCTCCCAGCACAGCAATGTCATGTCACCCACTTCCACGAGGGCAACCCCGGCCTCGTTAAAGGTGAGTCTGAAGAACGCCATTCACTTTGGTGAGAGAAAGCAAATGCCAAAGGCTAAGCAGGCTTGGCTTTAGCCTCAACAGTTCAAAGGCCGCATGGCCACTTCCAGCGACAAGTTCAGATCGGATGGCTCCCAATCCAGCAAGGTCAAGGGCCATTTCCTTTTCCGGTCCTAGGTGAGTCACACTGCAAGTTTTTAATAATCAGCACGTAAACTCAACGAGGCAGACCTCATTATGTCCATTTTACAGATGAGTAAGAAACGGAGGCAAAGTGCAATGAAGCAGTAAAGGACCACGCCAAAATCGGACCCGTGTCTTCCGACTCCCAAGCCCAGGGATACCACTTTCCAACGTCTCACCTCCTCCCTCTGGGCCAGGAGGCTGCAAAGAGCAACAGTTCCTGTGAAGCCCTTGGTTCAACCGTTGGAGACGCCAACACCACAGACTGAGGAGAGAAAAGGTCTTCAGGAAGATGCCACAGCCGGCCACAGAGCAAAGCAGGGTTCAGCCTTCAACTTAAGGGGAAGTCGGCCCAAGCTTTTACCTTTTTAAAAGGCAGCTTTTTAAATTGATTTTTAGAGAGAGAGGAAGGGAGAGGGAGAGAGAGAAACACTGATGTGAGAGGGAAACCTCAATCAGCTGTCTCCTGCATACCCCCTTCTAGGGACCAGCCCACACTCCGGGCATTTGCCCTGACCAGGTGAACCATCAACCCTTCGGTGCACAGGATGACGCACAACCAACCGAGCCACACAGGCCAGGGCCAAATGTATTACCTTTTAACTCGAAGGATCAGGCGAAGCAGCTCAAGATCCTATGATGCCCCAATGAGTAATGTCTGAGTTGACTTGAATGGAAGGGCTGGCCCACAAGACTTAATCGTATAAACAGTGGGTGCCGCCACCCTTGTCCTAAGCTTAGAGACTTCCTGGGGGTGTACAGAAAAAAATGCTACCCCACCCCAACTTCTACTAAGCCCTTCTCCCTTCCTGGGAGCACAATCATGGGCACTTCCAATGAGAACTCAAGTTTTAAAGGAGTTGTTTCTTCTGACCCATGTCAAGAGCAGGGCACGTTTCCGGCCTATGAGAGAATCTCGTTGGAAAGACACGGCCCACACAGCGTTTCAGTCAAAAACAGCCACAACAACGTACTATGGTTCCTACTCGAGTGTACTAATTCTGGATTTCATCCAAGCTGGCTGAAAACAGGAGGAAAGAAATGGATGTGGGAGATTGTGTTGCTAATGATGGGTATCAGTATTAGAACAAAAGTTGGTAGATTGCAACTTAATCTTTTAAATACTTCCCCCTATGGAAGTATTTAAAAAATTAAAATAATTTTTTTTCTGGGCAGTTTTATTGAGATATACCTCACGTATCACACAATTCTTTTTAAAATATATATATTTTATTGATTTTAGAGAGGAAGGGAGAAGGACAGAGAGAGAGAAACATCAATGATGAGAGATAATCATTGATTGGCTGCCTCCTGCACGCTCCCCACTGGGGATCGAGCCCACAACCCAGCAGGTGCCCCTGCCTGGAATCAAACCTGGGACCCCTCAGTCCACAGGCCAACACTCTATCCACTGAGCCAAACCAACCAGTGCTATCACACAATTCTTAAGTGTTTCGTTTTCAATTGTTCAATCGTGTCATTATGTTAAATTACGCAGACTGTAGCAACACTGAAGAGGTTTAAAATACAAATGGAAACAAAACTGGATAGAAAATACACACTCGCTATACAGCAAACAGAAGGATGTGAGGACATCCGGCTGCGCTGTGCGGACTGTGGAATTAGGTTTCTTTCTGTTGTAAATAGTCAACCTTGCCATAAGAATCATTTGACAATAAAAGAGGCACGATATAAACACAAACCAGGATGTGAGGGTGATCTGACTGGGACCATCTGTCACCCCACTGATCGCTGGGGTTGATTCGGCTGCTCTGGCCGGCTGGGTGGGTGTCCCCTCCCTCCCTCACTGCTCCCTATGCGTCTCTCCACGCTCGGGTGAAGGGGACGGCCTTCCCGGATAGAGGAGAGGACCGTTCTTCCGTCAAGGGCATTCAGACAAAAGAAAACAAACCCCATCGGTTAACCACCGGGAAAAAAGGGCCATATAACGCTTTCCAAGTCAAAGACCTCTGAGGAAAAGTCCAAGTGGAAGGTCCAACAGACAACCTTTGCTGTTACATCCTGTACAACAGCTCTTAGTAAAACACCCCCGAGTGAGGGTCCCCCAGAAGCTCCCCACGCAGAGGCACACAGCCATTTCCAAAGGCTGGAAAGGGACTCGGCTGCCACGCCACACCACGCAGCGTGCCCCCCAAAGCGTCCCTCTGGCTGAACAGAACCCTAAGCTGAGTGTTTATTTTTTAAAATAATTTTGCTTTTTTACAGAGAGGAAGTGAGAGGGATAGAGTTAGAAACACCAATGAGAGAGAAACCAATCAGCTGCCTCCTGCACACCCCCTACTGGGATGTGCCCACAACCAAGGTACATGCCCTTGACCAGAATCGAACCCGGGCCCTTCAGTCCGCAGGCCGACGCTCTATCCACTGAGCCACACCGGTCAGGGCCGAGTGTTTAAAGCCTCAGCGTCTCCCTTTCTGCTTTCGGGTCCTGCAGTTCAGCAAGCAGCTCGCAGTGCACGCAGCCCACACTGTGCTCAGTGACCCTGCAGAAGCTGGCACCTGTCTGCAGCCTCTTTCCTGACATGGTCAACAAAGACGTCAGATTTCCACCTGACATGTCGCAACTGCTGGCAGGCTCCTGAAAGCTCTTCCGAAAGTCAGTAAACCAACAGCACGTTCCTGGGAGACAAGCTCCTCGGGCAGTTCTCAGGTCCCAGATCTTTGATTCTGATACTTTAAAAGACCAATAAATACGAATCCTTCATCTAGACTCGGAGTCCACGAATAACATGGCAACCGAAGCAGCTGACCTTACGGGAAATTCAGGTGTGTACGGCTGCTGAGGCAGAGGCCCCTCCCCCGGCTGGCCAGGCCTGCTGGGTAGGGTGACAACTCTACAAGCTCCGCCACTGCAGAACTCTAAAACCAACTACCAATCCAGTTCCCAAACTGCCCACCAAGGCACCCCAGCAAACTCACAAAAGCGCAGTGACATTTAACAACGTCAAGGGAAACAGAGCGCTACTGAGCATCTGTCAGATGCTGTGCGTGTTACTTTTCCAAGCGGCTCTCGAGTTGTGTGGACAGAAATGCTGACTGTTGGAGCCAGTTATCGGAACAGAATTTAGGGGTTTTTTTGGTCTAGGAGTTCTGTGCAAAATCCCCGAGGGTTCCGGGAACCGAGTCACGTGGCCACTTCTGACCGGCAGGATGAGGGCGGGAGATTAGGTTCTTTGGTGGAAAGGCTAAGAAATGCTAACAACTGCGTTTTACAAGTTTCCTAAACCTGCTAACACGTGGCCCCATTGTCTCAAACCCATAGCAGACACTGAGGTGACTGTCCAAACGGGGCCCAGAGCCTGGCTTCAGACAGTGAGCGCAGTCGTGGGCCTGTGGCCCGCACCCACCTGTGGTCTGCGGGGAGGCCACACCCACATTGACCCAGGCCTTCCGCCTCCAAGTTCACGAGACTGGCTCCAAGCTCTGAACTCCACATTTCTGCATGACTTTTGGGCCCGAAGCACTTTTTAAATGTTTTCTTTTAACTGGGATCATACACGCCTTTTAAAAAATGCTGGAACAATTGTTCTCACACCACGTGCCACCTCCTTGCCCCGAGACAGTTTTGTTTTGACAGATGTTAGCTCCTTGGGCCAGGAGGATTCCTTCTCTGGGTCGCAGCCTGAACCCAGCACCTCAGGGAGCCGCGAGCCTGCCCCACACAGCGAGGCCGGCCTCCCAGGTAGCTGGACAGGCCGCTCCAGCTATCTTGAGCCAGGCTCTTGATGCCCGAGTTTGTTTTCAAAGGAAGGGTGTGTCGGGGGCGGTGCGTGTGTGGAAATACCTTCATCCACAGGAATTGTGCGCAGGGGAAAAAATAAACAAGGGAAAATGTCCCAGGGCAACCGAGGTGAAGCCCGGACAAAGGAGAGTGTGAAGAGGGAAGCTGGTGTGCCAAGGGCAAACAGATGCAGGAAGCACTTAAGCCAGCAGGCACCCTGCCCCTGAGGTGAGGAGCTGGACCAGGCTTCCTCGTCTTGTCTGACTTTTCCTGGGACAGCAGCGCCACCTTCTGTTCGGTAATCAGAACATCCGAGTCGGGCTGCTTACTAAAGGGGTAAGACCAGAAAACTGAAGTGAGAGAAGACACCAAGCATTCTGCTTCGGTGGGACGCTCGGCCACCCCCTCCAGCCTCCTTTTCTCTAGTTCAGGGCCAACTCAGGAAAGCCAGAGCCACCCCAGCATCCCTAACACCCCAGGCCAATGGATCGGGACCAAAGGCTCCCCCGAGAGGTGGTCTGGAGTTGTCATTTCTTACTCAAACCCCCAAATATGGGACTTTGCACTCATTGGTAACCCCAAACATCAGAGTGGGAAGAATGAAGTCAGGGAACACTCAACTTTGCTCATCCACAATGCCCAAGTCTTTCCCCAGGAAACCCTCCGGGGGTTTCGTCCAGCCCCAGCCCCAGCCCCAGCCCCAGCCCACACACTTTCTTTGGGTCACAGTGGACAAATGGTTTCTTCAGCCTTGTCCGAAAGAGGTCCAGGACCAGGGAGCTCACTACCTCCAGAGGCAGCTCGACCCACTTTTGGACAGAGATAGCAGAGAGCTCATCGTTCTAGATGACAGCGAACATCTTGCCGTGTAATTCTATGCTTCGCTTCGTGTGGCCGCCGCCTCCCTTCCCTTACCGGCCCTCCAAACAGCAGACAGAGCTACCAGCTCTTCCCCGGTCTTCCCCCTCCCAGCTCCTTCACTTCTCCTCACAGGATGTGGCGTCAAGTCCCCTCACCTGGAAGCTTTCTCTCCTCTGAGTGTACTCCAGTTTAAATGCGGAATTCAATATTCCAAAAAACGCCTCAGCGACACGAGTGACCACCTGAGGAGGGAGCAGAGGAGTACTGGTGGTTGTACCTAACGCTACCGAACGGAGCTACGTACTTATTTACATTCCACTTAGTCAAGCCTTGGAAGACCAACGAGGCCGACTGTGTCACGAGGCCCATGTTCCAGATGAGAAACCCTGAGGGGAGGGGACTCCCCCAAGGACAGCTGGACTTCAAACCAGGTCTCTAACCCCAGGGCTTTAGCTTCCCCCCACCACCTGGGCTGTGGCCTCTTCCTCTGGGGGCCCTGCTGCCCCCCAGGCAGCTCCAGGCCCCTTCAGGAGAACAGCAGCTTCACGGACACATGCAGAGCAATGAATGCAGTTATCAGCGTTATGTAATCGTACCCACCCAAGATCTTTGTTTGTGAGCAACAGTGATTCTCAAAGTCAATCTGTGGACCCCTGGAGGTTTGCAAGGTTGAAATGGTTTTCATGACGTGAAGACATTTACCTGTTGCACCGTGCTGACATTTACAGGAGCAATGGGGGGTCGCCTTGTTGGCCCTTTAGAACAAATCAAGGCAGCAGCACCAAATTCTAGCAGGAGTCACACGCTCAGTTAAAAAAAAAAAAAAGAAGCCCATTTCACTTCTGAATGTCCTTGACACTGGAGTAGTTTTGTTAGCGTTTTGAAAGATGACGAGAGGTGTGCATAAACTTGGACATCGAGGAAAAAGCACCCCTGTGCTTATTTGGGTTCCAAGCTGACCTAGCGGCTTTCTTCACAGAACACCATTTTACCTGAAAGAATGACTGACAAGCTATGGTCACTCCGATGCGGGAGTCTGGCCGACATTTCCTCAAAAACAAAGCCTGTCGCTTCAAGAAAAACTGAAGAGTATTTCTTGGCAATGATAACATCCCAGCTCTCCAGCAAAAGCTAGAATCTGGGGAAATGTGGACTGCCTGCTGTGAGCAAGCCAGCTCCCCAACACTCATTGGCCTGTCTGCTGAGGTCAGTAATGTCACTGTCAAATACGATTTTGGGGGCTACTTTTATAGAAGCAAATGTGTCAGCATCGAGGAGATCTGCGTAACTCAGTGGACCATTTTCCAAATCGCTCGTGTCCGATGATGTGGTACCGTGCGTGCCTGGGGAAAAGGGCCGATCCAAGTGCAAGAGAGACCATGGCTTTAATGCAGCAGAGTACAAAAGTTCATCGCTAAGGCTTCCTGTTCCACATGGCAACCAATTAACATTTAGAAAATTACCGCTTGCCGAGCTTTCATCAAGTATCAGAGGAGAAAATCCACGAGTACCAGAGTATCTATTAAAATACTTCTCTTCCAAACGACCTGTCTGTGCGAAGACAGTTTCTTCAAATACTTCAACCTAAACAGCACACTGCAACAGACTGAATGCAGCAGTTAGGAGAACCTAGCTGTCTACTAAGCTAGACTTTTTTTAAAAAATATATATTTATTGATTCTTCACAGAGAGGAAGGGAGAGGGATAGAGAGTTAGAAACATGGATGAGAGAGAAACATCGAGCAGCTGCCTCCCGCACACCTCCTACTGGGGATGTGCCCGCAACCAAGGTACATGCCCTTAACTGGAATCGAACCTGGGACTCTTGAGTCCGCAGGCCGATGCTCTATCCACTGAGCCAAACCAGCTAGTGCTACTAAGCTAGACTTTAGACACCAAGGAAACTTGTAAAATGGTAGAATGATTCCTCTCTTTGTACTAACTTCTTTTAAATTTCGGAAATAGTAATTTTTCATAAGAAGGTTATTTATGTTAATATGTAATAGGTCTGTTATTTTAAAATAAATATTTAACATTTTCCTCGTTTTTAACTGCTCAGAAATTGTCAACAAAGCCAAAATGAAGAAAAGCTCTATGGGATCTTCATTTTTAATTGTGTAAAGGAGCCAAAATGTTCTGGGAGAGCTGCTACAGCAAAAACTCAAAAGCAGATCTTTAAAAGGCAAAGTAGGGTAGGTGCCCGGCTAGCTCAGTTGGTAGAGCATGAGACTCTTAAAAGCCAAAGCAGGAAGGAGTGCCATCTAGTGGAAAAGACAAATGTGACATCAATGCATTTGTTAGCAAAATAAATGACACCCTATTGTTAGAAACTTCACATACGTAAGGCAGAAACATCTATAATAAAAGCGTGATATGCTAATTAGATTGGGCAGCCGGACAACCTTCCAGACGAAGCTGGGGCCGCGAGGGCCAAGCCCCTTGCACGAATTTTGTGCGCTGGGCCTCTGGTTTGAAAATAAAGGTTTAGCATACAAAAATATTGTTAAATATCAATTGAAATAAAGCTCAAATGTGCCAGAAAAGTTCCAGAACAGAGGGAGGGTTGAGAGGGGTTTGAGGGGAGCCCCCCTCGGGAAGAGCTGATGGCAGGCTGGACAGGAAGTCAGGGCCCTAAGGAAATCGGGCACAGAAAGACTCCTGCCAGGGACCACGCATAAAGAAACAATTCCTGTCCCTGTTGGGGAGCCCAAAGGCCCACACACCCCAAAAACTAAGTCAGAAGCCAAATACTAATGCTACTGACCACTCTCATTCTGCCAGCCCAAGGGAGCTCTACCTTCCTTCCAGGCCACAGCCTACCCTCTTGCCAGTAACGCTTGACGAGTAGGCCTGGGCTCCTGCCCAGCCCAGAGAGGAGCCTGCGTCTGCGGTTCCTAGGATTCCTTTCTTCTCCTGCTGATGCCAACACTTCTTGGTAACGTGTTTTCTTTGCATCATCCCCAGCCTTCCATGGGTTGACTTCAGTGCCTGCACACAGTCCTATCCAATCACAGAATCAGTTCAAATTTGGGACAACTGATGCTGTATTTTCAAATACGCTACTTTAGATCCTAACTGAGAATTTTCCTAAATTCCACTAAATCACCTTAAAGGCCTCCGCTGGGCTTTTGTTGTTGTTTTTTTTTCTCTTAGTGTTTGAGAGTGCATTTATTAAAGCCGGAGACAGGGAAACAGGAGCGGCTCAGGACAGAAGCAGCAACGGGAGAGCCCAGGCAGAGCTGCTTTGGCTCACTGGGAAGCAGAGGAAAGGGGCCTTGGAGACAGATTCAGGGGTTAGCCTGGGACAAGGTGACACTGCCCACTGCTCCCCTGGTTGCAAGTCTCATGGGGACCCTCAGAGTTTAGGAGATGCAGGCCTATAGGGAAGGAAAGGGATGGGCATGCTCTTGGAAGGGGAGTGTGCCAGCCTCAGCTGGTTGAAAAGTTTTTAATCACAAAACTTGGTCCCTACTCCCCAAGCCCAGAGTGATGGAATCAGTCTTTCTCTTTGGGAGGGTGGGGGGGGGGGGGGCGAGGGTTTGTCCCTAAAGAACGTTTCCCTGGCAGGTACACTTGTACCGATGCTCAGCAAACCTACTCGACACAAGTGGGGGTTAACCTTTATCACGACCGAGTCAAGGAGTGTGATAATTACTCTCAGCTGCTACTTGGATGAACTGTAAGAAACTAAGTTGTTGCAAGGGACCATCCTGTATGGTTTACCCCAGAGTGGAAGGGCACAAGCCTGGGAAACGATGACTCAGCTCAGCATCCCCAACGGCAGGGAGAGGCCTCACTCTGTCTCACCCTCTCAGGCCCGTCTTCACGTCTAGACAACTGAAGAGAACCCAGAGCATACAAGGTGGCCCTTCGTGCTTCCTGACTCTGGAAACTTCCCCACATCTAACCCCCCCGCGGGAGCAGTGACCCACAAAGCACACCTGGATGCAGAGCACAGGCAGGCTGCTGCGCTCAGCCCGGCCTCCAGGCTCTCCAGGCTGGAGCTCGGGCGCTATCTACAAGGCCAGAGGTCCAGGCTGCTCCAGGACTTACTCCTTCCAGAGTGGCCTCCAGGTTTCTTCATGCAACTGATTCCATCCCAGAACATTTACACGTGGCCTCCAGGTTTCTTCATGCAACTGATTCCATCCCAGAACATTTACACATGGTCGCACAGTGTGTCAGCGGGACAGGCCTTGACCAGACATATGAACTGAGCCACAATGTTCAAGTGCCTTATTCGCATCCAGCCACCCACCACAGCCAACACCAAGTACCTTTGGGTCATCAGCCTCAGGTTTTTCAGTCTCTGAATCGTCATCTTCCTACAAGACAAAGAATTTAGAGGATTAAGCTTAAAGGAGCGGGCCTGGGGGTTCACATATGCACAACTAGGGGTGGGAGCGAACTTACTCAGCCTGGGTCATCCCACCAAGACCCCTCCCCTGCCATGGGACCCAGAACTGAAGGAGGAGATGTTCTGGGGGGGGAAAGAATGTCAGCAGCTCAAAGGAGATACTCCAGCAGTACCGTCGTCTACACGGATGAAAACGCCTGAGATGAAAAATCGCCAACAGAAAAGTGGAGGCAAGGCCACAAGATGCTTCAGAAAAGAGTGAGGCCAGGCCCCACAGGATAAAGACACACCGTTCCCAAGGAAATATCCATCACTTAAAGCCAGAAGCACAAGCTGGTTCCTTCTTTGCTTTTCATATGTACAACTAATCTGACTCAGACCATGACACCGTTCACCACCAGCGTGCCGTGATCCCCACGCACCTGTACCCCGGCAGTTCAACCCAGTAGCATTTGTTTGCACCAACACGAACACTAGGAAGGTGGGCGTCAAATGCCCAGGTAAGTGACTCGGGAAAGGCATGACTACAGAGCAGTGCCCAGCCTTTTCTGGGTCCCAGGTGAGTGTGCCCTGCTTCCAGCCAAGTTCCCCCAGAAGTGCCTTTACCGTCCTATCCAGCCTTGCTCCTTATCCAAATGGCCTGCTCCACACAAAGCACCATTCTCCAAAGCACGCGCTGGCCTCCAAGAGCAGGCCCATTCCCCTGAGTGCGAACGAAGGCCGCAGATAGCGCCACTACCCAGAATACCCCAATGCGTGGTCCTTTAACTTACCACCAGGAAAAACTTGTGTCATTGGAAATTGTTTTTCAATCGAGCTACATTTTAACCCCCACATTAAACAGCAGTCCGGATGCTAACATGAACATCACCTGACAGACGTGAATAAACTATACCAGGGGTCTGCAAACTCACTAGCCAACAGAGCCAAATATCAACAGGGCAACGTTGACATGTCTTTTGAGAGCCGAATGTTTTAAACGTAAACTTCTTCTAACGCCACTTCTTCAAAATAGACTCGCCAGGCCGTGGTATTTTGTGGAAGAGCCACACTCAAGGGGCCAAAGAGCCGCATGTGGCTCGCGAGCCGCAGTTTGCCCACCACGGAACTACACTGATGGGTTTGAGATTTCACTGTCCTGTAAGGCATTTTAAATGAGCCAACGGTTTTAAATGCAATCTCCTTCAAATGAGTCCAATCAGGCCAAATGTCAGAGATGTGGCTCAGCCAAATACAATCACATTTAGAAGGTCTATATTGGGATTTGATGAGAGGATTTTACTAAAATATGAAATAAAGCTTAAATATGATGAAAATCCTAAGCAAAGCAAACGTGGACTAACACTTCAAAACATGCTATGCAGATTTATGGAAGAAAACAGCCAGAACGTTTGCACCTAAGTCAGGGAAAGGACATAACTTGCAAAGCTTTTCTAACCAGTTTCGGTCCGCTCTGAATTATCAGCATTGACGGTGGGGCTAAGGGCATGAAAACACCTCCCAAAAGAGCATACAATACAAAGTAGTTTTGTTTAATTTGGAAAGCGTTTTTAATGGTAACATTTAAATCTCAACAGCTAGTAAAGTCTTCAAACACAAGCTAAAAGTACAATGAATGTTTCAATTAAAGCTGTTGTCAAATATCCACATTCAACTTTGTATGTTTTTGTGCTAAGCACCAGCGGAATCCTTGTTGTTCCCCCCAAACTTTTAAATTCTGGCTCGTGATGCCTATGTGATAGTGTATCTAAAGTCTCTCGGTTTAAGACACAAGTTCTCTTTCGTTAGCCACGCATACTAAATTTCAGGCAAGACTGGTCGATCAGGAGCCGGGCACTGTGATAAAAAGTGCCGAGTAAAATGTCAAGAAAGAAGTTAAGGAGTAAATCAGACACACACAATAATAATAATTTTCCTTCCTAATCTTTTGAATAAATGGGTAGATTTGAATGAGCCCCAACCAAGATTAAAAATAATACAGAGCTGATTGCAGATTATCAATGATACACCAATTAGAATGACTATACTGCTGCAAATGGAATGAACGATCTAAACAGGGAAACCTAACATAAAACACCACCGATATCTGGGTCAAATAAGATAATTCACTATCTTTCCCCCACATTTTAAGTTCAAAGATAAATCTAAAATGGTCCAGGTGAAAACAAAGTTGATTTTCAAACAGAACTGCCAATATCCAAGCCGGTTTCCTTAATTAACACCAAACAGAGTGGGAGGAGAGGGGATGACATCAGGGATGAAATGGAACGCTGCTGGAACCGTTCGGAAAGTTTCTAACGAGTGCAATGGTGCTATGAGAGGCTCTGGATTTGGGAACAGAGTTACTTACGGATTGTTTGCTGTTCTCCTCCTCCTCTTCCTCATAGCCATCTTCATCACCCCCGAGGCGAGAAAAATCGTCCTCTCCATAGGCATCAGATACCAATCCGCCTTTCTCCTCTTAAACAGAGGGGAAAAAATAAAAATGAACAGATGTGGGGAGAGGGGAGCGGGGAATGCAAGAAAACCTTTCGGTGACGTGAGTGACGAGAATGATATCTTAAGGTAAAAAAGGAACCTAAGTCTCATGGTAGATGACCTCAGGCCCCAGATTCTGTGGTCTGAGAGCCTCTGTTCATGTCTACCTTGGATCACAGGCACCAGCGAACTCATCTTCTCATACAGGGACTCTGTGGTCCTCATTTTTGTGTGTCCTCCCCTAGGAACAGGACCTTGAACAGGGGGGACTCCAAGGGGTTCCCAATCATACCTATTTGAGAAACAATCCTTTTCTACATTCAAGACAAAACAGCCCCCCCACCCCCGCTTCCACAAACAATACAAATGACTGGGAAACCACCAGAGAACCTCCTGACTGGCCAAGACCACACAAAACAGAGAGCAGCTGACCTAGTCCAAGCCCCCTCACTCTCCAGATGGGGAAACCAAGGCCCAGCTGTATGAGGTAACTCACTGCCTCTCTCCGCTCCCAAGTAAATCGGTGCCCGCTTCCTAACATGGTGATTCTCAACCGGAGCAGGGCAACAAAATCACTGAGGGGATGTAACAACTCACAAAATAACGGCATCACTGAGGGGCCTTGTAAAGCTCACACGAGCCCAGATCCTCCCCCAGATCTACAGAATCTCGCAATGAAGACCGGGTACATGTTTTAAAAGCTCGAGACGCGTCTAAGGCACATCACTAGTTAAAAGTTATAAAAGTAAAAAGAAACCCTCCACCTACGTTTTACTCATCCCTCTCTCCCATCAAACACGCTCGGACAGAATGGGTAGTGTTTCCGCAGCCTTGGACCCTCTCCACCTTTTGTCCATCCCTCTGCCTAGCAGGATACCCGGCACGGAGATTTTCAGTAAGTTTCAGCAGAATAATCGAACCAGCGGGAGGGAGAGGACCCATTCTTACCACAGAGTGTTCGGATCGCGTTGTGGGTTCGGGGGCCCGATACTTGGCGCACAATGCCCATCGCTGTCCCTCCCGCCCTGCAAGGAGAGCAGCGTTCCGAGCGAACACCTGCTTTTCCCCTCCCCCCCGCCCGCCTCCCCGCTCGGGCCTCACCAGCCGCGCTGCCCGCCGTCTCCACTCCAGCCTCGCCGTCCGACTCGGGCTCTGAATCTTCCGCGTAAACTGCCAGAGAAGACAGGACGCTCTTCTTCCCCGCCATCTTATTCCCACAGCCGCGGGGCGGCTCACGGCGCTGACTCCAGCAAGCCGACTTCCGCATCGAAAGGCGACCTCTTCCGGATCCCAGAAGGCCCCGCGCCGTTCCAAACCGGGAACCAATCAGGACGGCTGTTTCTGCGCCTGGCCCCGCCCCTCACACAGCGCTCGCGTAACGTCATTACTGCACGACGGAAACAAGGTTGCTTGGGTTTCACCGGACAAGTGGTTGTCCAGCTGTTTGGCTTCTCAGAGCTGGCGGTGGCGATGGGGGTCTCCGAGTAGTTCCCGAGCCTGCAGGCGTCGGCCGCCCCCCGAACTAGAGCCTTCCGCTCCCGGGCGGTCCACGGCCAGCTCTGATATCCTGGGGTGAAGCGGAATGAGGGCTCAGAGAAGGAAAGGGGAGGAGCTCTCTCTGCGGGAGTTGGGAAGAAGGGATCGGGGTCCGAGGGGAAAAGAATGGGCGTTATGTCTATGCTTACAGAAGGAGCAGAAAGTGGATCTTAGACAATTCCACCTTCTCCAAATGATTCCGAATACGTTTGTGTTTCTGCTCGTCTGGTTTCTAGCTCCTCTGTGCCTGCGGTAGCCTGGGATAGTTCAGTGTTTTTATTTCCACTGATGTGAAAGGGGAGATGTTAATTACCCCGGAATGTATTGACGTATTACTTGAGAACAATATGTTGCTTGAGTAGTGTGATCAAGCAAATTTATACTAGAGAGAAAAAAATAAGCAGTATATTAAACGCAGAGCAGAGTTTTTGTCACAACCCTGCGATCATCACCTTTGCCTTAACCTTTGGCTACTGTCTCGCTAAGATGAGTGTCCACCGTTCCTCTCCTTTTGACCCTGAGCGTCGAGTCCGGAGCACACTGAAGAAGGTCTTCGGGTTTGACTCTTTTAAGACACCTTTACAGGAGAGTGCGACCATGGCTGTAGTGAAAGGTAACAAGGCCACACTTCCTGTGTTTACATTTACCCCAGCTATACCATAGCACTGCCGTCCAACACCCTCCTCCTGACCCTTCCTACCTCCCCGCGTCCATAATTGGTTTTGGAAAGCTGATAGACCCCAAACTTGCAGTTTTATGGGCATAACCACCCAACTGTTCTCTTACATTTCATAGCCAGAGCTACAGACTGTCTTTGAAAACAGTTCACAGATGCCTATTAGTTTGTGTGGGATTGGCCGCAAAGGCCAAATCCAGTCGCTGACCTAGGTAATCCCTTTGTTAAAGATTCAGTGGCCTGGGTCCCAACTAGGGAAGGAAGGATTCATAATATTGTCAACTTGAGATTTGTTGACAAATGGAGGTTGTCAAGAGGGGGAGCAGCTGTGTAAAGTTAACTGCACTGTAATGTTTATAAACAAGACATCTGAATGATGTTGCTTCCATGTCTACACAGATAACGCGCACTCATGTAGAAGCGTCAGCTTTCACGGCTACTTAGTTCAATCTTCTATATCCCAGCAGACTTAGACTTTCTTAACATTCTAGTTGTTATTGACGTGATCAGAAATGGTTTGTGTGCTTTTCCTAATGTCCCTGTATCCCTTTTCATAGACAGGATGGGAAGGGAATTAAGAATATATTGAGATCCCCCCCCCCCCCCCCCGCAATGTACCAGACTCTCTGCTAGGGCTTTTTTCCTACATTCTCATTTAATTTTCAACAGCCTTGATGAAGGCAAGATAAAAGGCAGAAAGCACTGAGAGGCTGTCTTTTTGTATCTTTTCAGGTGACAAGGATGTTTTTGTGTGCATGCCCACGGGCGCAGGAAAATCCCTCTGCTATCAGCTCCCTGCTCTGTTGGCCAAAGGCATCACCGTGGTCATCTCTCCTCTCATTGCGTTGATTCAGGTGAGGCTTAGGGAAATGAAGGTGCTGGCCCAAAAAGTTTAGGGGAAGGTGGTTTATCGCTGCAAATTTCACTTCTGCTTTCTTTGGTCTTTGGCCTCTTACACTCTTTGATTTGCTTATCCCCCTCTCCGTACTGGGTTTCCAAATTGCCCATAGGCGGGCCTCTCCACTAGTGCATAGTACTGTGTGGTCTCTCACCTTCCTGTGTTACTTTTTGTCCAGACGAATATGGAACTGTCTCGTGCACACACTTGCAGATGGACAGAGTGCTAATTTGATGGGGGAGGGGGGAGGGCGGGGATCTCTGGTGTCCTGCTTTATTCTGGCAACTGTGCACCTATGATAGAAAAAGTGATGAGAGGCCTATTGGGATTTTGTTAACACCTGCTCTGCACTTCTGATTATATTTGAGGCCTGCAGATGGGCTGCTAGAACCAGAAATGAGGAAGTGTAGCCATGTACTAGCGCTGTGGCCGGCAAACTACAGCTTGCGAGCCACACGCGGCTCTTTGGCCCCTTGCGTGTGGCTCTTCCACAAAATACCACGGCCTGGGCAAGTCTATTTTGAAGAAGTGGCGTTAGAAGAAGTTTAAGTTTAAAAAATTTGGCTCTCAAAAGAAATTTCAGTTGTTGTACTGTTGATGTTTGGCTCTGTTGACTAATGAGTTTGCCCACCACTGGGCTAGTGGTTAAGAGCTATCAACTGTGAAGAAAGACAGGAAAGAACAATATGAGCGTTTAACGGGTGATTGCTAGGGCTTTGCGCTGGTGCTTTCTGTGCATTCGTTACACCTTTGAGATGTAAGATTTCATTCTCACAACAATCCTATTAGGTATCACTATTGTTATAGGAGAGAGAGAGAGAGTGAGAAAATGGACAGGCTAAGGTTAAGAACCAGCCCAAGAGCATGTGGCAGGTAAGTGAGCCAGGATTAAATCCAGGTCTGTCTGCCCGGCCTGTGTGGCTCAGTGGTTGAGAGTCGACCTATGAACCAGGAAGTCACGGTTGATTCCCGGTCAGGGCACATGCCCTGGTTGTGGACTCCATCCCTAGTAGGGGGCATGCAGGAGGCAGGCAATCAATGATTCTCTCTCATCATTGATGTTTCTCTCTCTCTCTCTCTCTTCCTTCTCTGAAATCAATAAAAATATATTTAAAAATAATCCAGGTCCGTCTGGCTCCAGAGCCTGTCCCCTCAACCACGGCACCTTCAGTCCTTCTTGTAGACAAAGAAAGACATATTGGAGGGTGGGAGGAGGACGCTGTCTGACTGGGAAATACCCCCGAGGTGCTGAGGGCCAGTTCACTCCCCTCAGTGCGTCTCCCCTTCTGCCCTCAGGACCAAGTGGACCACTTGCTGGCCCTGAAGGTGCGAGTGAGGTCCCTGAACTCGAAGCTCTCGGCACAGGAGAGAAAGGAGCTGCTCTCCGACCTGGAGCAGGAGAAGCCCCAGACCAAACTCCTGTACATCACGCCGGAGATGGCGGCCTCCGCCTCCTTCCAGCCCACCCTGAACTCCCTGGTGTCCCGCCACCTGCTCTCCTACCTGGTGGTAGATGAAGTTCATTGTGTTTCCCAGTGGGGACACGACTTCCGTCCCGACTACTTGCGCCTCGGTGCCCTGCGCTCCCGCCTGGCACATGCCCCGTGTGTGGCTCTGACCGCCACAGCCACCCCGCAGGTCCGTGAGGATGTGTTTGCGGCTCTGCACCTCAAGCAGCCGGTTGCTGCCTTCAAGACTCCCTGCTTCCGGGCCAATCTCTTCTACGACGTGCAGTTCAAGGAACTGCTTTCTGATCCCTACGGGAACCTGAGGGACTTCTGCCTTAAGGCGCTCGGCCAGAAGGCTGGGAAAGGGGTGAGGGCTGATCTGGGGAGCACAGAGCTGGGGATTGGTTTTCTAAGACCTTTGCTTTTTCTGGCTTCCTTAGCCCAGACGAGCTGTAGCTGCTTAAAGCACAGAGACTCAACCCTTTGGCTTCCTGGCGTTGTCCCCTCACTGGGCTTTCCTTGTCGGGAAATTCTCTGACTGTGGCCTGTGCAGACCTAGTCCGGGTTTGAGGGAGGAGGCAGAGGAGTTTAGTTGGCCGGGCCTCGGCGGCGGGGGGGGGGGAGGGGGGGGCTGAGCCGCTTCGGTCCTGCTCTGTGAGAGGGGCAGGGCCCTGCTGGGCGGCCTGCCTCAGGGAGACGTGGGGCTGATGGGAGACCGTGCAGAGCTCCTGTTACAGAGGCCGCAGGACGACGGGCTGAGGGCTCGCTTTCCCAGCGCTGATTTCCTTCCCGTTGGTCCTGTCTTCGCCTTCAGGTGCTGTCCGGCTGCGGTATCGTCTACTGCAGGACCAGAGAGGCTTGTGAACAGCTGGCGATAGAGCTCAGTTCCAGGGGGTTGAATGCCAAGGCCTACCATGCAGGTGAGGGCTGCCCGGGCCACGTGGTCCGCTCCACTCTCAGGCCTCTTGTTCCTGTGGCTCCTGAAAAATCAGGTGGTCTGACATCTTTTCTAGCTTCCCAGGCAGAGCTAAAGTGGTTCACTTAAATCCACAAGGAGGAGTCTAGCCAAGAATGGGGTCTAAAATGAGACTGTGACTCCGGAATGCTCTCTCGCGCCCTGTGCCCAGCAGCTGGGGAAGAGTGGGTAAGGCCCAGCTGCTGCTGGTGTGGAAAGAGCACAGGCTTTGGAGGCCAACGGACTTGGGTTTGAATCTTGTGTCTAACATTCATTGAGAACACAGGCCGGGGCCTTTATTAGCGCAGGCTCAGAGAGGCTAAGTGCCTGGCCCATGGTCACACAGCAGTTAATGGATTCAGGGTGTGTGTGTGTACAGTGCCCGACATAGTGTCAAACCCAAGACAGACCCCAAGGGAAATGCAAGCTCCCTTCTCCCCCTGCCCCCCCTTAATAGGGCTGAAGCCCTCTGAAAGGACGCTGGTGCAGAACGAGTGGATGGAGGAGAAGGTCCCTGTGATTGTTGCCACCATTAGCTTTGGGATGGGAGTGGACAAAGCCAACGTCAGGTGAGCTCTGGTTCTTATCTTACCTTCCTGGTCAGGGCCTGGCTCGGGGGGGCTGCCAGGAGGACCAGGTCCCTGTGTCCCTTCTAGCGCCAGCGGGGAAGGAGGCCCCAGGGGAGGGTCCCTGGTGCACAGGCCACAGTGTCTGCAGCTGCTCCCAGTGATGGCACAGCACGTCCTGCTGATCCCGGGAGATGGGCAGCACTCAGACCACCAGGCTCATTCATTAACACGGCGCCGCTCACTCACGTCTTAGCAGATGAGCCCTGTGAGCGGTGGAATGAACCATCTTAACCTGCTCCCTGCGGGAAGTCAGAGCAAGGCGCTTGTTCCCATCCCTGCTTGTCACTGCTGGCTGACGGGCCGGAGGAGACGAGCACAGCCGGCCTCCCAGACCCCGCTGGCGGCGGTTGGGAGTCTGACCTTGGGGAGACATTTGGGCTACAGACTGACGCGCTGGGTTCTGAATAACACCAGCAATGCTGCCGTGCGTGGTTTACGGAGCTCTTCTGCGTACTCGGTCTTGAGACACACAGTGACTCTGAGTTGGTCAGGGTAGGAATCAGTCTGCGTACTGCATTCGAGAGAACACAGACTTTATATCTTTATGTTTTAGACTTTTATGGATTTGACTGGAGTGACATCGGTGAATACAATTATGTACAGTTTCAGGTGTACAGTTCTACAGTACATCATCTGTCTGTCGTATTGTGTTCACCACCCAAAGTCCAGTCTCCTTCCACACACGGACCTGGGAACCTGAGTTTGGATGCTGGGTTGGCTGTGTCTTGTTAGGGGCCAACTTAGAAGTCAGACACCCCCAGGCTCAGACCCTAGCTCTGCTGTCGTCCCCTTGCTGTGTCACCTTGTACAGTTCACCTCTGCATCTCAGGCTCTTGTCTCTGACATGGGGCTACCTCCCATGCTGGTGACTGTAACAATTCAATGAGACAAATGTATCCACTGGTTCCTAGTAGGTACTTAATGTTACCCCTTTCCCTCTCCAGAGAGATTCACAAGGACCTTTTTCAAGGCTGTGGGGCTCATAAGTGGCCCAATCTGATTTGTTTGTTTAGATCTAGTATGTTTTTCCCCACGGGACTTCTGACCGAGCGGTTTTGTTTCTCATATGGGTTGGAATTGCCCCTTGAATGCTATGGCTCTGACCTGGGCTGCTCCGTGGCAGGGAGACCTCCCGATGGACTGCAGGTGTCTAGCCATACTTCACCCTGGGGTCCTCTCTGCCTGCTCGCCCACCCAGCCCTGCTCCCTGGAGAGCCCTGCCCCACCTGCTCAGAATCACTCCTCCCCTCAGGTCTCCTGCCACATCTCATGCTGCTTCCCCTTTGGGTCCTGCAGGTTTGTCGCCCACTGGAATATTGCCAAGTCTATGGCTGGGTACTACCAAGAGTCTGGCCGGGCGGGCAGGGACGGGAAGCCTTCCTGGTGCCGCCTCTATTACTCCAGGAGCGACCGGGACCAAGTCAGCTTCCTGATCAGGAAGGAAGTAGCAAAACTCCACGTAAGTCCCAGGCAGTAGCAGCCCTTTCTGTCCAAGCTCACAACTCTCCGATTTCACGCAGCTTAAATCTGAACTCAGATGGAGATTCTGTAAGCTAGAGGGGTGCTCCTGGGGCTAGACAGTATAGCAAGGGGGAATTGGATGTTCGTCGATGGGCATTGCGACAAGCTAGGTTAGACTTGTTGTTAAGATTTTGAAATTGATATTTAGAGAGGGAGGGAGAGAGAGAAACATCCACGTGAGAGCAAAACATCAACTGTCTGCCCCCTGCACGCCCCCTACCAGGGATTGAGCCCACAACCCACGCATGTACCCCGACAGGATATGGAATTGGAAACTTACTGGTGCATAGGACAACGCCCAACCGAGTCATACCAGCCGGGGCTAGACTTCTTTCTTTATGTTTAATTTATCTTAGTACAGTCTTGTGTGTGCATGTTATTTTCCATAGTCAAGATCAATCCTGCCTTGTTTTAATCAGCCTTGTTACATAAGCATTTTCTCATATTTTTATATAAGTTCTTGGTTTTTCTTTCTAGTCTTTAAAAAAAACTGATCATGCATTCTTTGTACAGAGCCTAGAAACAGACCCACGTATATAAGGAAAATTGACGTAAGACAGGTAGCATTGTAAATCAATAGAAAAAGGATGAACTGTTGAATAATTGGTGCTGGAAAAAGATAAAATTAAATTCCTACCTTCCATATCGTACATACACGAATTACTGATGGATTAAAGACCTCAAAAACTGTAAAAATGGGGAGAAGTACTTTATGGCCTTGAGGAAGGGA
The DNA here is from genome assembly GCA_026230045.1 of Corynorhinus townsendii. Taxonomy (NCBI): domain Eukaryota; kingdom Metazoa; phylum Chordata; class Mammalia; order Chiroptera; family Vespertilionidae; genus Corynorhinus; species Corynorhinus townsendii. Next base: position 3,358,629 of record JAPDVU010000009.1, read on the forward strand.
AGAGGATGTCAATATTTAAAAAATATATATTTTATTGATTTTTTACAGAGAGGAAGGGAGAGGGAGAGAGAGCTAGAAACATCAGTGAGAGAGAAACATCCATCAGCTGCCTCCTTCACACCCCCTACCGGGGATGTGTCCACAACCAAGGTACATGCCCTTGACCGGAATCGAACCTGGGACCCTTGAGTCCGCCGGCCGACACTCTATCCACCGAGCCAAACTGGTCAGGGTGGATGTCAAGATTTTAAAAGCAGAAACCGTCAAGGAAGATACTCTTATTTGACTAAATTCAAACTAAAAATTTCTATAAACAGTGATAAAGGAGCCATTGTTGGGGAAATATTTGCAACGTGCATAAGTGACTGAGCACGTAGGGAACGCTTACAGGGGAGTGAAAGGCAGCAGCTGAGAGCAGCAAGTCTGAGTGTCACAGGGAAGGAACCCAGACTAGGGAGCGCGTGAGGAGATGCTCACCATCATGAGGGATGGGAGGAACGCAGAGGAGACGACGGGCTGCTTTACGCCCACAGACCGGCAGAAATGGAAACCCTCATTGTGGGGACGGGGAAAGGGTAACTCACAGCGTTGTCAGGGACATAAACTCGTACGGCTGCTTCGAAGAGAGGAGGCGATAATGCGTAAGTGGAGGATGCTGGTGCGCTGTGATTCGGTACTCCCACGTCTGCATAGACAACCCGTCACGTGTACCGGGATGTACAGGGATGTTGGCTGCAGCACCTAATAGTCAATCAGACTCTTCCTCTGTCGAGTGCTGGATAAGAGAACAGTGGGTTAGTCGCAGGGGAATGGTCTAGAACAGAGGAAAAGGACCCATTAAATCTACATGAATCAATGTGGATAAATCCCCCAAAGCATAATGTGTGAAGTTGCAAAAGAATACATGTAGACTTTTCCTAAAGGTGAAATACAAGTACTTACTTCCAGTCTCACTAAAATGACAATATAACAACTATACACACGCGCGCGGGGACAAGGAGAACAGAAAAGGAGACACCAGGAGGTAGGAATGTCAATGCATGTCTGCCCATTTATAAGAATTTATAAGAAAACCTGGCAAGCCCTAGCTGGTTTGGCTCGGTGGGTAGAGCGTCGACCTGTGGACTGAAGAGTCCCAGGTTCGATTCCAGTCAAGGGCACATACCCGGGTTGTGAGCTTGATCCCAGTAGGGGGCGTGCAGGAGGCAGCGTATCAATGATTCTCTTCGTTGATGTTTCTCTCTCTCTCTCCCTCTCTGAAATTAAAAAAATAAATTAAAAAATAAGAAGAAAACCTGGCAAGATGGATGAATGTAAGACATGTTTTTAAAAGCAGCAGCTTTTGCCAAAACCGGTTTGGCTCAGTGGACAGAGCATCGGCCTGCAGACCGAAGGGTCCCGGGTTCGATTCCGGTCAAGGGCACGTACCTTGGTTGTGGGCACATCCCCAGTAGGGGGTGTGCAAGAGGTAGCTGATCAATGTTTCTCTCTCATCGATGTTTCTAGTTCTCTATCCCTCTTCCTTCCTCTCTGTAAAAAGTCAATAAAATATATTAAGAAAATAAATAAATAAATAAAAGCAGCAGCTTTTCTCTGCATTAGCACAAGTACCTAGGAATGGAAATGAAAAAGAACCCATAAACTAAATAGTAGATCTGGAAAAATACAGAATCTGGAAAAATACAAAAGGCTGGAGTTGAGACTAAATAGAGAGCTTCCACCCACGGGCACAAAACGAAGGACATGAGAAAAGCTCATCTGCAGACGTTCACTCATCGGTGACCACATGCATGCAGACTTAAGTGAGAGGTTGGGCACATGTGTGGCCTGGGGATGGGCCCGCATCCCCCTAGTTACCCAGGGAGCGCTGATGGTTTGGGGACACTGTTTTGTAACGGGCTTTCTTACTCGCATTTGGTGTTTTTCTCTCATTTTTTGAGCTACAAGGTAGTTCACCTCTGTAAGACTTGCTAAATGGCCGTTGCCTTTTTTTTTTAACTGAATTTATTGGGGCGACATTGATTGATAAAATTATGTCGGTGCCAGGTGTGCAGTTGCGTAATGCATCATCTGCACATTGTAGTGTGTGCTCACCACCCCAAGTCAAGTCTTCCTCCATTTACCCCCCCTGTCCCCTCTGCCACCTCCCCACCCCCTTTCCCTCTGGTAAGCACCAGAACAAATGGTCGTTTCTTGTCTGCAGGAAAAGAGGGGGAACAAAGCGTCTGATAAAGCAGCCCTCCTGGCCTTTGAGGCCTTGGTGACCTTCTGTGAAGAATTGGGGTGAGTGACTTATTCGTGTTTCTTTTTTTTTAAGGTTACAAGATTATTTATTTATTTATTTATTATTGTTTTAAGTATTAGAAATAGTAGTACATATGTCTCCTTTTTTTTTCCCCATTGACCTCCCCCCGACCTCCCCTACCCCCCAGTACATGCCTTCATATTTGCGTTTCTGAACAAAATGTTACTGAGGTCTTTTCCACGCCCTGCACCCACTCGTTAACCAGCTAACGTGGGGCCACTTCTGGGCCACCAGGGGACCCTGCCTGCATGGGGTGTCTCCGGCCAGGCAGCCTGGAAGTTGGGACCCTTTTTTTCGTGGAAGGCCCCAGAAACGGACGGCGTGAGGGCTCGTTGAATATGTTGGGTTGTCGTCCATCCACCCTACTTTATCCCCTTCTGGAATGGGTGGCCCCATGAGCAACTCAGTCCTGCGCCCTTGGCATGTGGCTTCACTGGAGGAGCCGCCCTCAGCCTGGACCCGAATAGGCACGTGGCGCGGCTTCTCTCTTGGCGGGGGTGCGTGATGGGCTTGGCGAGAGAGCAGCTTTCCTCACGTCGTGCCAGCCTGCCCACTTGGAACTCACTTCTCTCTCTCATCTGCACCTACTGCCGGCGGGGCCGCGAGGAGCCTGGGAGCTGCAGTGACAGGCAGGTGGCGGTGGGCAGGTTCCAAGCACAGCCGCTGGGAGCAGTGCGGGCGGAACGTCCAGGGGCACTCTGGACAAGCTGGGACCACCTTGCACTTGTTAGCCCTTGGGTCTAAAACGCTCCTCCATCCTCTGCTTCCTCTGAGCTGCGGCCACAGGGAGCGTTCGGTTATTCGTGACCCGGCTCTTTACCTGCTAGTGTCAGAAGGAATGGCAATTAAGTTTGAAGCGGCCTCCGGCCTCCAGGCCTCCAGGCCTCCCTGTGTTTAGGCCTAGATTGAACTGGGCTCTGGGGAGCCGTGGGGGACTCAGTGGTGAGCACAAAGGGACCTGCTTTTATGGGGCTCGGCTCAGTGAGAAAGACAGACGCTTATCAGAGAATCACATAAAATGTATAATCCAGACTGTTCAAGGGGCTTTGAGGGAAAGGTCCACGGTGTTTGGAGAGTATAGAACAGGGGGCCCCTCTCCTTGGCCCCCCAAAAGTCAGGTCATGACTCTTCAGACTGGTCCACCTTCCCAGGCAGAGGGAGTGCCCCAAACACAATGGCGAACAGCATGAGAAGCAGGACGGTGATGATGAATATGCTGATCATGGCCAGGCCGCCCTGGTCCCAGGGGTTCTGCCAGAACTCTTCCTTCCAGAGGCGCCTCTGGTCTGCTCTCAGTGTGTCCATGTGGACCTGTGAAGGCGACCTCTCCAGGCCCTGCCCCAGGCGCCGCCCCCACCCCGCCCCCAGGTTCACCCGCTGGGCCATCTCCGAGAGGAGACCCGCAGGCCCCGTGCAGCTGGCAGACGCTGACGGGAAGGGGTCTCTGGGCTCGATGCCTCCTGTGGAAACGGGTGAGGGCTGGCACCCCCGAGGGGCCTTTGGGTCCTGTGGAGGCCACCTCTGGATTCTCAGAGGCGTGAGCAGGACTTCCTCTCCCAGCCTGAGACCTACTCCGCTAAAGCTTCGCTCTAGATCCTATTTTTCCTGCCTCGATTGCCAAACATTGGGAGCGTTTTGAGAGGTCAGCATGGCTGCGGAGGAGTGGACAGCCTTGAGCTGAGACCTCCGGAAACTTCCTTGGAGGCAAGCCTGTAGCCAATAGAAGGGAGTCAGGGCAGAGATGGAACGAGTCTTACCTGACTCTGCTGTTAACACTCCCAGGTCCTGAGAGGGCGGATGGGGTGACCCTTAGGGGCCCACACTTTGAGGGATGAGCTGGAGAGGCCAGCAGGTGACCAGAGCTGTGTTCTGACTCAGAGAAGCAGCTGATGGAAGGAAAAGGTGTCCTCAGTGCCAAGTGGCCCTGACCAGACCTCATTGCTGTCCCAAAGGTCACAAAGGTGGGCCAGAGCCTGTTGCCTAGCAACCTCTGGTCCCTTTCTACCTTTCACACTTACTCCCTCAGCTGCATTCTGTCCTTCTCTGATGGGGGGGCGGGGGGGCGCTGCTCAGGGCGCACGGGTGGAGATGTCCTCCCTAAGAGAAGTCAGCCTTGGGGTGAGTAGGGAAGGAGGCTAGAGCCAGGGCCCTTGCCCCAGGCCTCCCATCCACCTCCGGGAAGCGGGTCCTGCCTCCCTCTGTCAGGATGAGCTGTGGCCTGAGAGGAACTGCCAGGAACTCAGAAGCCCTGGGGCTGGAACCACCCCTCAGGCTCCCTCCAGCGGTGCAGGGTGAGTGGGTAACTGCGCCTCCTGCTGGCACCTCCTGGAACTCATTTCTGGGCGGAAGTGTTGATCCCCACGGAGGCTCTGGGGTCTGTGGGCCTACCTTCTCCCCGGGCCTTTGTCCGAAGCTGCTTTGTGTGGTTGGTTCCTGCCCTCTGGTGTGACAGGCAGCTGGGAAGTGGGAACGGGCCAGTGCCCTGGCATGTGATGCCTGGCGGCCACCACTCCACAAGTCAGGTGTCAAGCTCCGCTGGGCCAGGCACTGCTGCCCAGCATGAATCAGAGGCGGGCCCCCTCCCAGAGCTGACATTCTAGCGCACTGCCCTCACCTGCTTGTAGGAGCTTTCCAAGCACCCGGGCCCAGGCCGCGTCTCCTACCTCTTACGTCACTCCCTGGGCGTGTCGGCCCCCTGCTTTGAAGAGCTGGCCAGGTGATTCGGATGCGCAGCAGGTGCAAGGAGGCGGGTGAGGTGCAAGTCCCTCTTAGCAATCCTGGGCTTAATTGACCCAGGCCAACCTGACTAATGCCCTTGGCCTGCTGACTGCTCCCAGCCCGTGGGCGGGTCTCTAGGATGCCCTTGTACTTCCGCTCCTTCCGTGAAGTCGATGCTTATCAAGAATCAGCTGGTTGTTCCAAACCTGTTTGTGGCAGTTGTCATTGTAATTACATAATTGCGCTTAATATTACGTGAAAAATGAAGCAACAAGGATAGCCGAAGCCCCAGTTTCACAGCTGGGGACAGGCACACTCACAGAGCCACGGAGTGACTGCGCTGGGTGTGAACCCCGCTCCGCGTCTCAGCTCTGAAGCTGTGCGGACCTCAGTGCGTGGGGAGCCGTCTTTCCGTCACTACCTGTCTGACCACTTTGCAGTGACTCTGGAATCGCTCACCTAATGCTCCTGCCCATGTATCACCGTGGCGTGGACGGCTGTAAACGTTCTGTGAAAATGCCGGAGGCGCTCACGCTCGGGTTTCTTTGGAGGTGTCTTTAAGTTCTTGTTCTGCTCCCACGAAACCAAATGAGACAATCCAGGAGGTCTGGGCAGCAGGCCACACCGACCAGGAGAAGACCCTGGCCCCACCTGCGTCAGGAAGACCATTGCTTTCACCCCCTTTTTTAGTCACTCGCTGGCCCCGACCAGAACGTTCTGCTGGAGGGACCACCATGAGAAGTGGGCCCGGAGCGGGAGGGGGTGCTGTCGGTGCCTGTGGCGGAACCTGGCCTGGGCCTGACGGGACACCCCTGGAGGAGAGATCTTTGCGGGGAGACGAGGAGACTGTCAGAATTAGAATTGGGAGTTGGGTTCTGTGGCAGGCCGCAGGCCCCAAGGACAGGGAGGGAACTGTCTTCAAGGACAAATTAATTTGCCTCCGTGTTTCATGGTCTGGAACTGGTTTTACCCACAAGCAAATAGGCTCGTCGCCGTGAAGATTTGGTTGTGGATTGCTTTCAGTAGTTAATGTTTGAGAGACCAGTTGCAGGACCAAACCGGTTTGCAGGCTCTGCACCCCATTTTGCAGAGCCTTGAATGAGACTCTTGCACGGGTGGCTGCACGGTGGCGTCTGAAAAGGCACGTTGTACAGACAGTGACTTCACGGGCCTTCAGTGCAGAGTGAGGCCCTTTTGAGGAACCGAGAGCGCAGAGGCCACAGGGAGAGGCCCGGAGAGTGACCGCAGGCAGGCAGGCAGGCAGGCAGGCGGCGGTGGCTCGGGCCAGGGGGCTGCGGTCCAGAGGGGATTGGAGAAGTGTTGGGTCTGGAGTCAGCCAGACAGTCTGGTCTCGGGGCCCAAGACAACCTGAAGGCCGCCCCTTCCAGGGCCACCACCCATCCTGCTGTGCCTGTTTCTCCTTTCCCACCATGGTGGGGGGGGGGGGCGGGCGGGGGGATTGCTGTCGCCTCTGCATCCCACCTGCCCCAGAGACCCAGGCTGGGAGCTGCTGTCACTGGCGCAGCTCTGGGCGTGATAGAAGCCAGTCTGGCGCTTGACCCGATTGGCGGGGGGTGGGGGGAACTCAGGGTGCGCCCATTTGCCAAGGAATGGGGAGGAGCCAGCCCCCTGAGGACAGGGACCTGTCTTGTTTGGACACAGCAGTTAGGTACTGTGTGGCCTGGAGGAGAAAAATGCAAATAAACCAGCCAGCCCACCCGTCAGTACCAGGGCTGTCCCGGGGCCTCCACCTCTTGGCATCTGGACCAGGAAGCTAGAGTCTTTTCTAGCAAAGAGGTTCAGGCCCAGCCACCCCCAGGAAGGGACATCCTTTTGTTTTTAAATATGGAACGCGTCACGAATTTGCGTGGCATCCTTGCGCAGGGGCCACGCTCATCTTCTCTGCGCCAATTTTAGGGTCTGTGCTGCCAAAGCGAGCACGGGAAGGGACATCCTTGACGCGGGTGAAACCTTGCTTAAGGAAAAGCCGCACGGGGACTGGGCCCCTGCGCTCTGGGAGCAGCTCCTGGACCGGGGCTTTCTGGGGACCCTCCAGCCGGTGAGGGGGGCGGTGGTGCAGGGACTGAGGGAGGCAGGGCCTCCCCTCCCGCCCACCTTCTTCCTGGAGTTTTCCTTCCAGGGGGGAGACCTGGTTGGGCCCCACCCGCTCACCAGAGGTTATTCTGAGAGCGTTCAGGGTGTGGGTGTTTGAGGGGTTGGTTGGTGGAGGTGACGGAATCAGAGCCTTCGCTCTGGGAGGCCCCGGCCTGGTGGGCTGGGTGTGGCAGCGGGGGCTCTGCAGCCGGCGGGCTGGGCCTGGAGGCGGCTCTGCCTCTCACTTTGCAGCTGGTTGAACGTAGACAAATGATCTAGCGTCACTGAGGCTCAATGTCCGCGTCTTTAAAAAGTGGGTACTAGTGTCATCTACAGCATCGTTGCCGCGATGATCACACGATGCAGCCAAACTCTCACGGCAGTGCCTGAGCACGCGCAGTGTGAGCCCGCAGTGGGTTTTTGTTGCCTTTATGGCCACACCGTCGTCGTCGTCGTTGTCATCATCTTCCTGAATCCCATGCTGGGGGGGGGGGGGGGGGCAGGGTTGAGGACACGGCAGATTCTTGGATTTCTTTTATTTTGTACAGACGCACTTCCTCTCTGAATTTTCCATCGAAACCAAACCCACAAGTCCCTGGACACCAGGAAGTGAAACTAGCCAGAGAGCTCCCCTGCCCGCCTGCCTGCCAGCTGAAGGGGGCGGTGGTGGCAGAGCTGGCGTCCCCTCCCCACCCCCTGTGTCTGGGCCACGGCCTTCTGCCCTCAGGTGGCCAGAGCATGGGCTGCCCGGCCAAGATGACAGAGGCATATGCAGACCTCTTTATGGCTTGGGACCAGTGGGGACGGAGGGGAGGTGCCCGGGAGCCTCTGTCTCCCCTGCCGTCATCCTGGGTTGGCACCCACGTGCCACGTTCTCTGGAAGAGAGAGCGGACTGAAGTGGAGGCGGGATATCTGCGGAGCTCTTAGCATGTGCCCTGCGCTGTGCCAGTGCTCCACAGGCCATCTTAGGTCATCCCACGAGCACACCCCAGGAGGCAGTGACCAGGACTGGCCCATTTCCCAGGGAGAAAGCGCGGCTCGGGAAGGTCGCATCACTGACCTGCATTCCCACAGCTGGAGTGCTGGGGCGAGGGTTTGAACCGGGCAGTCGGGCACACAAACGGGGCAAGGGCGAAGGCGTCGGGACTCAGGTGTGGACAGAACTGGGGCCCAGCCCCTCTCTTACTCCCACAGTTGGGAAAGACCAGAGGCCCCAGCCTCTGGCGCGGGGGTGCAGGCTCAAGTTAATGGCAGTGGCACCTGCTAAGTGGCGTTTCTGAGCCAGCACCTGCCTGGGACACACGCAGCGTCCATCGCTGCCCAGTGGGCACCTGGGAGCCAGAGCTCGTCAGCGGCTGGTGCTTGACAGGCATCGCCCTGCGCCCGCCACTGGTCCCACAGCATTCCCGCCTGCGTGGTCCTCCCGCTTTCTCGGGCACAGGGAGCGTGCTGGTCACGCCCTGGTACTCTGGCACGCGACGCTGCTCATGCACAGACCCAGCCCAGCGAGTCTGATGCCCAGAAACATAATGAAACGCTTTCTCTGGGAAAGAAACGGGCCAACACCGGGCTGGGATAGTGACAAGCTCCCTCTCTGGTGCGGAGCCTGGGCCCAGGAGCTCTTGCACCAAGTCCCCGCGCCTGGGCGGCTCCTCTTTGGCGTGGTCAGCAGGACCCCAAGGCCAGCTCCCCCAGGTGCGGGCTGTTCTCCATCGAGGTTTGGGGACCCCGCTTCCGTGTTTTGTTAAAAAGTGCAGGTAGGCCAAGATCCCTGGTGGTTTACTCTGTCCTTGAAATGGTGGCTCCTCCCCGGCACCGTGCTCACCGCAGGGGGAGGTCCTGTGACCGTAACAGCCCTTGATTCCTTGACAAGCCCCCACGTGCCATGTCCGGGTCCTGGGCGGGTCCAGAGCTGTGACAGTGGACTTGGCCTCGAGGAGTCAGGGCTGGGGGGCCAGGCCGACACGCGGGCGTGGCGTCATAGTCTCCTCTCCAGCTTGTCGGTCAGCTCTCCATCCTCATGGCGGGGTCACCGGCCGCACCTGGGCCTTCCTGGCCCTGGGCTCGGGGCAGCAGCACTGGGTGCAGCAGCAGCTACAGGCTACCACCAGCAGCAGCAGCACGGTGCCTGGAGGGTCGGGGAGAGGCAGAGGGCACTGAACTCCGAGGTGGGAAGACAAGGAATGCCCACCTCTTCCCCAGAAGCCCCTCTGGAGGTGTGGAGGGCCTCTGCCCGGAGCCTGGCACGCTGGGCAGAAATACCCGAGGATCTCCATGCCGGCCACTGGAGGCAGACCTCCTCCCTGTGGTACCTCCTCCGCCTCCCGGATCTCTGGTCCCTTCATCCCTGGGGCAGGATGCTGGGTGCCTCTGGTCCCAGCACCACCCAGCCCATCCCTTGAGGCATGTCCCAGGACCAGGGGAAATGCCTCGTTTCCCCCCAGGGACCTCTGCTTCCCCTCCTCAGCCTGGGAGACACCGAGCCACTCCGCCAGCCCTCAGGCCAGCTCCGTGGTCTCGCCTCCCGGGTGCCGGGAAGAGCCGAGGAACCCGAGAGCCCGACTGACCTGTGAAGAGGAGGATGACCGAGAAGGCCACGATCTCCACCGGCTCGGCTTGTGGCAGCCTCTGCAGCTTGAGCAGCAGCCTCTCCCCCACCCAGCGCATCTCCTGCACGAAGTCGGCGGCCCCCATGCTGGGCCAGCTCCCGGGTTCCTGCCGGCTGTGCTCCGGGTTCCTGCCGGCTGTGCTCCCGGGTTCCTGCCGGCTGTGCTCCCGGTTCCTGCCGGCTGTGCTCCCGGGTTCCTGCCGGCTGTGCTCCGGGTTCCTGCCGGCTGTGCTCCGGGTTCCTGCCGGCTGTGCTCCGGGTTCCTGCCGGCTGTGCTGCAGAGAGAAGGCACCTGAGTCCCCACGGGCGACAGGCGGGCGGCTTCGAGAATCCACCCTCCCGCTCCCCTGGGCCCGCAGAACGAGTTTGTCAGGTCTCACCCTCTCGCCCCACTCGTCACACCCCTGGTGGCTCAGGAAGGAGGGGAGCCCGTGGGCCCCTGCGCAGTGGTGGTCCCCAGCCCCCCACAGCTGGCACTGCCCGGGGGGCGGGAAGCTGGTGATGACTGAGCCTGAGGCCCTGCTGGGAGCTGCTCAGTGGCACTGGGCACGGGAGGGGTCTGCCAGCCGCCAAGGTTGGCCGTTGTTTCTGTGTTGGGGTGACTTCATGCTCATGTTGCTTGGTCTCAGACACCAGTCCTAGGTTTTGCAGGTGCCCTGCACTGGCAGCTCCCCTGGTGGCCCTGGGTCACTCAGGACTGGGGTACCGGCAGGGAGAATGGGGGGTCCGAAGCGAAGGGCCAGCGTGCCTACAAGTCGGGCACGTTGTGGAGCAGAGGTCCCTGCCCTCCGCCTCACCTGCGGCCACAGGGAGCCCGCCCAGCCTGGACCTGCTCTCCAAGGCAGCTCTAATGCCAGGGCGGCTGACAGGTGCCGGGGGCTGGTGCCAGACCTTGGGCTCCAGTGACTGCCGCCGCGTCTCGGTGTCAGCCAGGGGTTCTCCGAGGGTGGCTGCGGTCTGCAAAGCCTGTCACTCCCGTGTGCCACCGCACAGCCTCTGTAGAGCCGCCCTCTGCCCTGGGCCGCCTCCCGCCTCCCTGAGCTGTGCACCCCTTGCTTGAGCCGCTCGGGGTGAGGAGGGACCCACAGCGCCCACAGCCGCCGGCCCTTCTCAGGCAGCACGGACCGTAGAAGGCGGGACCTCGTGCTGTGGTCACTGAGGACACCTGTGCCCTCTCTGCCTCCGTCCCTCAGACCTGCGCCGCCGCCTCCAAGTCATCTCTCTGGCGGTTTCGCCAGCTGCCCACTGTAGCTCTGTCTGTTCCGTCTTGGATTTGAAGCTGCCCCCCTTCCTGCTTTGGCGACTGATGTCTCCTCTGAGTCTCTCTCGTGTTACGTGAGGAAGAGGTGCCAGTGTTTCGAGGCTGGGGGAGGACTGGCCACCTGGCGGCACAGAGCCTGGCACAGGGAGGAGCCCAGCGCCTGGGACTGCCCCCTGGGCGGGTCTGGCCAGCGCAGGAGAGTTGAGGTGGCCTTTGGGGGTAGTGACCTTCCTGCAGCACCTGAGTTTCATCTGCGTCCTTCATTCTGGAATGTTTGTGGCGTGGGAGGGAGGGAGGGGAGGCCGGCTGGAGACGAGCCGTTTTAAGTGATGCCGGGGCGGCAGGCAGGGATGGCTCCGTGGAAAATGAGCTGCTTTCCTGTCAAAAGCGGGACCCTTCCTTCTCTCCGCCCCCTCCAGGGGCAGCACGCTTCCGCAAAGGCGATCGGGATCCGGTTCTCAAAGGTGCAAAGGCAGCGAGGCCCAGAATGCCACAGGCATCACTCCTGCCTCCTTTCTTTTACAAATGGGGAAACTGAGACCCGAGAGAGGAAGTGACTGCCCGAGGTCACCCGGCCGGACAGGTCTGACCAGCCCTCCCTGTGCTGCCCCGCCCTGTCTCAGTGGAGGCCCATCTCGGGCAGCCTCCTCTCTGACCAGCCAGATAAGTCCGCCCACGGGCAGCTTGCCGAGGGCACTGCCCAGCGGGGGCTCGGCTCAGTGCCCTGGGCCCTTGGGAGCTGGTGGGCTCTGCAGGGCAGCCGGAGCGCACCCTCGTGGGCCCGGGACACCGCTTTCACCAGGCCCGGCTCTCACAGGCCCAGCCACACCTGCTCTGTGAGAACCACCTAAGGACCGATCTGCACATCTTTGCGTCTCAGGTCCTCCATGTTCCCACAGAGCCACACTGAACCGCTTTCCTCCATTGACCCTGGAGCAGGCCCCTCCCTCACTCCGAGGCCTGTGGCACCCCGCCCCCAGGTTCCCACCCTCGGGTCTCATTCCAGGGGAGCGTGCACAGGGTTGAGGAGCTGGTCTCCCTCCCTCTTCGTCCACACTCGGTCGGCTTTTTCAGCCTGATTGGCCCCGTGCCTGCACTGCCTAATGTATCCATCAGACACGCTCCTTAAAAGAGGTGGAGGGAGGGCAGGGGGGCAGGGGAGCTCTTCACTGGTGCTCCCATCCCCAAAGCCCCAGGAGGGCTCAGAGGGTGTGGCCCTGCCAGTCGGAGGGGCGTGGGCTCCAGCGGGGAGGAGGAAGGTAGCCCAGGTTGGGAAAGGCAGGGTTGATGGGAAGCCTCAGCTCTAAAGTCAGCCGTCCTCCAGACAGTCCTCCAGGGATGTCTGACGTCAGAGAGTGCAGACCTCTGCCCAGAGGACCCCGCCCCCCTGGGAGGACTGGGTCCACAGCAGCAGCAGGCGTGGACCTGGATGGCATGCTAGCTTTGCACCCAGGGCCTCTGGAGACCAGAGCTGGCCAGCCTCACCCATCAGGGCTGCTCCCTGGGTCCCATCTGCGCCGGAACAGGCGTGGGGCTGCTGCACGCGGCTCTTCTGGCCTGGAGACCGCTAGCAGCCCCTGGCTTTTCAGTGGCGCTCTGTCTTCTCCAGCTTGGGCTTGAGCAGGAGCCTCAGTGGGGGCCACCGGGAAGCTGGAGGGGCCCCTTTCCTGAGAGGGAGGCGGCACATTCCAGCAGGTCCCAGGCGGTCCTCCCAGTGGGCTATTTAAAGCCAAGGCCAAGGGGGCGCCTGCCGCCTGGTGCCCAATATAGCCAGCAGCCGTCAGGTGACCATGAGCTGGTGCCCCAGCTGCTGCTCTGTGGGGAGCCCTACTCGAGTTTCCAGCTGTGGCCTGGGGAGAGGGGGTGCTCTGGGCTGGCTGCCTCTCCTCCCGGTACCTTCCCAGGTTGGAGGGAGGGGGGCAGGCCAGTCTAGTGGGGATACTGAGAATTCGTTTTTCTGATCTTTCTGTCTCAGGTCCACCAAATGCTTTGTAAAACTGTACCTTCTGCCTTTGAACCAGGGAACCGGAGTCCCTCCCAACCCCATGGGAGGGGGTGGGCGGGGGCATCAGTTAGAAGCAGCCAGAGCAAGTGTTGGCCTTTCTTGGACCTTCCAGGGTGCTCCCCGCTGGAGCGGCCGCCGGCGGAGGGGAAAGTGAGCAGGGCAGAGAGCAAGGCTGGCCGAGCTGGCCGGACCAGGAAACATTCCTGTGTGTGTCATCTGGAACAGACAGCCTTGCAAAAGAGGGGCCAGGCGTCCAGACACCTGCCACTCGGGACACAGCTTCCCTGTTCCCTCCTCGCAAAGCTGATACTTCAACTCCCCGAGGAAGCGGGCGGGTGTGTTGGTGCCTGATAAGTACAGTGCTCACGGCGCAGGGCCCCAGGGCTGCTGGCTCAGCGCCCCTTATCCTGTCAGGGTGTTTGTAGCCACCTTGCCCCAGGGCATTGTCTTATTGGAGAAAGAGCTAGAATGAACAATAACCTGAATGTGTGGGAGACCTGTGTGGCCAGCAGGGCAGAGGTGCCTGCCCCCTGTGTGCCGTGAGGAGCCGCCTCATGACACCCCTTTTTGTCTCAGCTCCATCTTGCAGTGGGAAGTAGACACTGGTCTCCCTCCCCACCTTACCCGCTGCCTCTAACACAGCCCAGCGACTTGTCTCTTCTCCCGGGTGCTGCCCTTCGCTGTAGGACCCAGAGTCTCCCCAGCCGCCCGCCAGGCCAAAGCCACAGCCTCTGCCGAGCCAGGAACACTTGGGCGATCCTTGGCCCCACGTCGCCGTGGGCCGTGTTTCTAAGTAGCCACTGGCCTGTTCGCTTTGGGGAAGGCACCTGGAGGGCCGGGGGAGGCTTTCACCCTGGTTTGAGGACAGGGAAGCAGGAGTCACCTCCTGGGCAGGGCCACTCTCCATGCTGCCTGGAGGACGGGCTTGAGGACAGTGTTACCGTGGCGCAGCAGAGGGCCAGACACTAGGGACCCCCTCTTTGCCTGCCCCCCAACCTCAGTCCCACTGTCCTCACCTTCTCCCCACCTGGCCCTCTCACGCCCGGTGCAGCCTTCAGGGAGGTTCGGGCTCACGGGGCTCTCAGTGGGCCCCGGGAGGAGCACATGAGCAGAGCCCGGGGCTGAGGACACCTGGTGGTCAGCAGGCCAAGCCCCCATGAGAGGTGGCTGCGGCGATTCTGGCCTGGGACACGGAAAGGCAGAGCTGCCTGGGCCCTGCCACACGGTTGGGTGGACCTTGCCCTGAGCCTCCTGGGCTGGGGGAAGCCGGCCAGGGCAGGCGCTGCCTTGGTCCTGGGAAAGGGGAGGCTCAGTGGGCAGCCACATGCCTCGTGTAAGCCCCCTGAATGGAAAGAGCTTAAACTAATTTGCAGAGTAAACAGGCACCCTGCCCCTCGGCCGCGTCCCCGGTGTTGGGAGGCGGCAAAGCAGGGAGAGCCCAGGTTGGAACTGGGGGCCCTCTGGGGCGGGGACCTTGCTGCTCCATTCCCTCCATCCCCACCCCCTCAGCTGTGGCCACTCACCTGGGAGCTCAGGTGCTGGAGCTGCGGGTGCCGCCGCAGGTGCTGGGGAGCCAGGCAGCCCGGCCTCTTCTCCTGGGGCCTGTCCTCGGCCTCCTGCCACCTCGCCTTGCTTGTCACCCGCCTCTTTGGTGACCCAGTGCTGCTCCCTGGATGCCTCTCCCCCTACCAGGCAGCGAGCGCTCCGCTGGTGCTGACAGCCAGCTGCTATCTGGGCTTCAGCTTTTTTGTTGTTGGTCGTCCAGGAGATCCAAGTGTCAAATTACACGGGGCGGCCACGGAGGGGGGAGTCGTGCTGGGAACTTGCCCTGCCCCGGGAGGTCCCTGGAATGGGCCGGCTCTGGGCTCTGTCTCTTGCTTGTTCCTCCTCTTCCTCTCCCTCCTGGTGGGTGTGTGCTAAGCCACGTGGGCTGGGCCTGGGCCAGGAGCTGAGAAAGAGGAGGGCTCTCTGTTCCCCAGCCGAGATGACCCCAGGGAGGTTCCCGCTGAGGTGTGGAGTGGGGAGGGAGGGAGGCCCGCCACACGCCCAGCTCCTGGGCTCCTGCCTCAGGAGGGCCTTTGGCTCCCATTCCCACCACCCCAACCTGCAACCTCAGGCAGCTCCCTGGCTGGTCCTCACTCTGGCCTCTCTAGGGAAGGAGTAAATAGTGGGGGGAGGTGCCAGACCACCCAAGAAGCCAGCCCCCTGCCCACCCCCACCCCCCCCCGCCAGGAATTCTGGGGAAGAGCTCAGGAGTCCCAGTGACCTGGGAGTGGCCCGGGCTTGGCCTGCTGGCTGGGGGTGAGTGGACCCTGCGGTCTCCTCGCCAAAGAGCGTGTGCCAGGCCGTCGCTGCACTCCAGGCCAGGCCGGGCCCTTTGACATTTGGCTGGTTGTGCCACCCAGTCCACCAGACTGTGCCTGGAACAGGACAGGAGCCCACCCCAGCCTGCGTCTCCAAGCTGTCAATGGAGCCCTTTGAGTGTGAGCACAAAACCCCAGTGAGTCAGGGCTTGGGGGAGGGGAGGGGTAAGGAAGCCAACCTTGCGGCCACACCACTTGGATGCCAGAGCCTCCCGAGGCCGGACAGGCAGCCACTGTGCCTAGGTACAGGCTTGGGCGACAGAACGCGTTACACACTGGTTTTCTGAGCGGCGCCGACAGCGCCCTCTGGTGGCCGTCTTGGCCGCCTTGCCGTCTCTGGCCATTCAGCATGCATCCTCTATTCAGCTAAAGAAGGCAGCCAGACCGGCTTCCTAGCGCCGGGTAACAGTCAGCTCTTGTTCCTGAAGACTGCTCCTCAGGGTCTCAGCTGTTCAGGGGTTTCTCGCACCAGCTCCTCTTGTCCCTGGGACGGGGCACCTGGACAGCTCTGCCCCCGCCCCCCCCCCCCCCCACACACACACGCTTGCAGCTGGACTGGCCATTTGTAAGGGACTTGACAGAGCTGTGAGGCTCCTATGAGATGAGGAGTCTGCGATGCTTAACACAGTGCTGACACGTAGCCATGCTCAGCCCGAGCTTAGGGACTGCCTGGGCCCTCACCCCGTGTCTCTGCCATGCTGCCTGCTCCAGGTGCCGCCATGCTGCCATTGCCAAGTACTTTGGGGATGCACCCCCCGCCTGCACCAGAGGCTGTGACCACTGCCAGAACCCCGCGGCCGTGCGGAAGCAGCTGGACACCTTGGAGCGCAGCAGCAGCTGGAGCAAGACCTGCATCGGGCCCTCCCAGGGCAATGGCTTCGACCCTGAGCTGTATGAGGGCGGCCGCAGGGGCTACGGGGGCTTCAGCAGGTGAGGGGCCATGAAGCTGGGGCCCCCACCCACTGGAAATGGTCTGGCATTCTCTCCCTGGTGCCATGGCCAGACCATCCTTCTGCGCCAGGGGCCATGCTGGGGCTACCAGGGCCTCCCGAGGTGTGGAGGGGGGGCAGAGGCCAGGCCAGGGCTGCTCATGCCCAGCCTGTCCCCTAGGTACGACGAAGGTTCTGGAGGCAGCGGGGACGAGGGCAGAGATGAGGCCCACAAGCGGGAGTGGAACCTCTTCTACCAGAAGCAGATGAGTCTGCGCAAGGTGAAGGGGGTGGGGCCTCTGAGGGGTCCAGGTGCCGTCTGCTCGCACCCTCAGCACCCCTTTCCCCGGTGCTGACCTGGGTGCTGCCCTGCAGCGGGTGGGATGCCTCACAAGCCTTTCCTGTCCTCTTCCAGGGCAAAGACCCCAAGACAGAAGAATTTGTACCCCCAGGTCAGTACAGGGGCTATGGGCTGTGTCCAGGGTGTGGATGGAGGATGCCTCCTTGGTGGGTTGGGGACTCCAGAGAGTAGAAGGCAGAGTGGAGAGCCTACCCCCTCACCCCCAGATGAGGACTGTCCCCTGAAAGAGGCTTCTAGCAGGAGGATCCCCAGGCTCACTGTGAAGGTAAGAGGTAGCGGCTCTGCACACCTGCCCCCCAGCCCCCTCACACCTGCCCCCCAGCCCCTCACACCTGCCCCCCAGCCCCCTCACACCTGCCCCCAGCCCCAGGCTTATGTGACCGACTCCCCCGCCCCCCCCTCTGTAGGCCCGTGAGCACTGCCTGGGGCTGCTGGAGGAGGCCCTGAGCAGTAACTGCCAGGCTGCAGGTTCCACTCATGGGTGAGTGTCCCAGGTCATGGGCGGGGAGGGTTCTCCATATCCTGTTCCTTTGGAAACTGCTGGAACTCTGGGTCCCCAGCCTGTTTGGGAGCTCCCTTCCCTGCTTGTGGCCCATCCTACTCCCAGGGGATGCAGCTCCCTACAGCCCCACCACAGGGCAGGCTCGGTCGCCCCAAGGGGCTGCAGGCTGCTCAGGATGTCCAGGTTGGCATCCCGGCCCCAGGGCCAAAGCCCACCAGTCCCGGAGCCATGTCCAGGGTCCCCCAGGAGAACCCACCCGGAGCTCAGCAGGCAGAGGGCTCAGACTGCCTGGCACCTCCACTCCCTCTCTCAGACCTGACCTGCAGGCCAAGGCTGTGGAGCTAGAACATGAGATGTTCCAGAATGCCAAGGCTGCCAACCTGTACAAGGCCAGAGTGTTGAAGAAGGTGGGTGGGGCTGGGGCTGGGCGGAGCTTGCTCACGGTCAGGGCGGGAGAGGTAGCCCCTCCTCACTACCAGGCTGGCTGCCACCCTCTGGCCCAGGCAGCCCAGAATCCACTCCTCACCAAGAAGCCACTCATTTGGGGGGAGCCCACTCCCCCCTTTGCCAGCTGGAGGCACTTCTAGCCAAGCCCCTGAGGACTGGACCTTATCTAGTGTCCAGATGCCTACAGCCGCGGGCCACAGAAGCCCGCCTGTGGGAGCCTGGCCTGCCTACCCAGCCTGCCCATCCTGCCCCAGGTGGCCGAGATCCATAGAACCTCCAAGGACGGGCAGCTCTACCACCCGGCGGGCGGTGCCAAAGGCTGCAGTGCCCAGGCCGAGCACCCAGAGCCCACCGAGCACGACATCCTGCCGGCCTCCCAGGTGTACTCGGTGAGCGGGCCTGGAGACCCTGGGGACCGCACCCCCTCCCTGTCCTCAGCTACGGCACAGCCCTGCCTCCCCCAACGGCCCCGCCCCCTGGTGGCCCCGCCCCCTGACAGCCCCGCCCCACCTGACATCCCTGCCTCCCCGGAAGGCCCCTGACAGCCCCGCCTCCCCTGACATCACAGTCCTGGCGCTGGGGTGCCCCAGGCAGGCCCTCGAGCTTGTCTGCTCTGCTCCCTGGCCTGCCTGTGTCTCTCCAGCCCCACAGCCTGACCCCGGGGCTTGTTGCTGGCGTTTCCCTCCCCCACCCTTCAGATCTCCACAAACAGGGCCATACCTGGACCAGCCTTGGAGTGCCCTCGAGGGGCCTGCTGGTCAGCACCCTCTCTCCTCCTCACAGCTCAAACCCAAGCGGGTGGGAGCCGGTTTCCCCAAAGGCTCCATCCCATTCCAGACGGCCTCACAGCTGATGGAGGAGATGAGGGCTGGGGGGCAGGCCCCTCGGCCTGAGCCGAGAGGCGAGCAGGAGCCCCCCAGCCAGCCGTGTGGCCTCCAGGATGAGGGAAGCAGTGAGCCTGTCCCCAGGCTCAAAGAGGCCCCCGGAAGCAGTGCCCATGGTGGGGGGCCCTCCCCTGAGAAGGCTAAGGGCCCCTCCGGGGGCAGTCCTTCGGCCAAGGCCCGGGCCAAGAAGAAGCAGCAGCTCCTGGCCGCTGCGGCCCTCAAGGACTCTCAGAACATCGCCCGCTTCTTCTGCCAAAGGGCCAAGCACCCATCTGCCCTGGCTTCAGCCCCAGGGTCAGAAGGTGCCAGCCCTTCCTGTGCTGGGGTGCGGGAACCCCTAGCTGTGGCCCCAGAGACATGGACCGAGGAGGAGGATGGAGCCCTGGGATGTTCGGCTGCTCACCCCCAGACTGAGTGCACCAGGGAGGGGCCAAGGTAAGGGCAGGGCAGTCCCAGAACCCTCTGGAATCCCCTTCGCTCATGGGCCTCCCTGACCCACTTCCTACAGTGGGCTCTGCGGGGCTGCCCGGCCGAGGGCACAGCTGGTACCTGGAGCCCTGACGCCTGCTCTCTCCTCGCCAGTGCCTGCCCACTGCGAGACCCAGGGCCCCTTGAAGGCCAGCTCGCCCTCCCAGAGGGGACACCGAGAGGCAAGCGGCCCAGGCCCCAGCAGGTACTGCCAGGGAGGGAGGCTGCGGGCCAGGCCAGCTCCGCTCTGTCTCTACGTCGCAGGGTGGCTGGGCTGGGCAGGAGGGAGGCAGCACGTGCTGTGGCCAGTCTTCCAGAAGTAGCGGAGGGGCCGGTGACAGGGAGCCCAAGAGTGACCCTCCACTGTGGCCCTGCCCAGGAGAACCCAGAGAGCCAGGCTCGCAAGAGGCCTCACCCCTCAGCCGGTGCCTGCATTTTAGCCGAGGCCAACGCCAACATCTTGGCCAGTGGTCAGAGCGCCATAAGCCGCACGGCGCAGGGCTCCTGCCAGCTCGCAGCCCCGGGCACCTCCCTGAAGGTGGCTGCGGACATTGTGGTCAAGTGCCTGACCCCTTTCTACAAAGAGGGCAAGTTTGCCTCCAAGGTAGGCTAGGTGGGTGGGCTCTGCCCTCCCCGGGGCCTTGGGCACAGTGGGGGGAGGGCAGGGCATGGGAGCCACTGGGAAGCAGGCGATCCCCGGCCCGCTGCCCTCTGCCTCGGCTGCCTTGCCCTGTGGTCGTGGCTGTGGTTGCTCGGGGCAGAGCCGGGGTCTGAGCCCTTTGCTCCTCACCCTCCACCTGCAGGACCTGTTTAAAGCCTTTGCCCGCCACCTCTCCCACTCGCTGGCTCAGAAACCCTCTCCTGGGAGGAGCGGTGAGTGCCTGGGTCACCACCCGGCCAGGCGGCACTGGGGGCCCTGCAGGGAGGCAACCGGCCCTGACACTCCCCCCACCCCGACTCTCTAGTGAAGGAAGAGGCCCAGCACCTCATCAAGCAGTTCTTCTGGGGCCGGGCCCGCTGCGAGAGTGAAGCTGACTGGCACGGCCTGTGTGACCCACAGAGATGACCGACTGCTGCCCAGCGGGGCCAGTGTCTTCCCCCGGCCCCCCCCCCCCCCCCGACTCTACCGTGGGCCAGGTGGGCCTGACTCCGGAATGGGAAGGCGGACAGGCCTGCTGCCGCCAGGGGCATCTCTTCTCAGGGTCCTTCCCCCTTCCAACCACACCTCGCTGTGGAGATGGCCTGGGCCCCTCCCAAATCAAGGTCAGAGGCCAGAGGTCAGCCCACCTTCCTATGTACTTGCAAGGCCTGAGGCCCTCTCTCCTGGCCTCACGGCGCCCCACCTTAGAAGGACATGGGTGGTGTGGCTGCTGCCAGGGGAACAGGAAAAAGAGATGGTCCCTCCACCTCTTGTCCCCGAGTTGTAAGCCGGGGAGGCCACCTGTGTAAGGCGGCCGGGCTCCAGTGCAGAGCTGAGGGATGAGGGCAGCGGCCGGCCCTGCTTCTCTCGGCTCCTGCTCGGGTGGCGAGGCTGGACGGAGGCGCCGCGTAGAGGAATAAAGTCTGTTCTGACACATGCACGCACACAGGTCTTCTCTCGGGAGCTTTATTTCCTCGGCGGCAGCTGCTCCCAGGTCTGGGCTGTGCTGATCCTGAGCGGGGCCAGGTGCCATCTCCCCCAGACCAGGCAACAACAGCTGCCCAAGCTGAGTTCCTACAGCCCCATGCGCCCCTAAGAAGGGGTCTTTCGAATCTTCCCCCGTTGATGTCACTGTAGCAGCCCCTGCCTGGGACCTCCCTGTGGGCCAGCCGGGCTGTGCTGGGCAGGGTCCAGAACAGCCAAGCCACCAAGTCCAAACCAAAGTGACCTGACAGCACCCAAGGGAGACCATCGGGTGAGACGGGGTCCAGGGAGGGGCCCTTCCTCCTCTCCCGCCCTCCACCTCTCCTCCTGGGGGAGGCCGGCCACTAGACGGAGCTGTCGTTGCTGTTCAGCAGGAAGGCGATGGTGTGCTGCAGCTCCTGGGCCTGCGGGGCACGGGCCTGTGAGGACAGCTCCCAGCCCGCCCCCCGCTGCCCCGCCCACACCACGCCTGGGCAGTGGGCATCGGCTGGGCCCAGGCTCCGGGCGTGCCAGCCTCCCAGGGTGCTCAGAGGCCCTGGCCACTCGCCTGCGGCAGCTCGAACCAGATGGTCTGGGGGCTGTCAGCTGAGCCGTAGTTGAGTTCCAGGCCAGGGGGCCTGTCTGCCTCCAGGGGACTCAGCAGGTGGAGCCGCTGCAGGTCCCGCAGGGCGATGGAGCAGCACAGTGCCTGGGGGCAGCGGGGACAGGGCGTGACCCTCTCAGGGGGGGGGGGTGGTTAGTGTGGGCGGTGGGAGGGGAATGGCCCAGGGGGCCCAGGCCCGCACTGGAGCAGGAGCCCAGCCCACCTGGGAGCTGGGGTCCATGAGGACGAGGTGCTGGCGGTTCAGCCCCAGGAGGCTGGGTCTGGGCAGCGTCTGGTCGCTAGCTCGCAACACCACGTAGACCGTGTAACCAAAGAGGGGCAGCTGGCTCGCCGCCTCTGGGGGTGGAGGGGGAGACGGGAGATGGGAGTTCTGGCCCCTGGGGCCCTGCCCTCCTTGGCCCCCGGGTGAGGTGACAGGGAAGGTGGAGCAGCTTTCTCGGCCCCTCCACCCTCACCTCTTCCCTCCTGGGCCTCTACCTCCTTCCTCCTCCCCAGCTGCCCCCCTGGCCCCAGACCCACCGATGAAGCCGATCTGAGCTTCCTGGGCGCTGCGTCCTTGCAGCTGCCTCAGCTCCTGGTCCACCAGGCTCCGGAGGGTGGCCATGTTCACCTGGCCTTGCAGCGGCCTCGGCAAGTATGCCAGCAGGTCTTGCCTAGGACACAGAGCACAGCCGGTGCCGAGTGAGTGAACCAGAGGCTACTGTGGGTGAGACCGAAGATCCAGACACACCAATGAGGTGTCCCTGCCCGTGAGCTTGGGTGGGAAGGACAGGGGCCTCCACTGCTCCAGCCCCATCTGGTTAGGGCCCAGGAGAATACAAGTCAGGTGGCCTTGACCTTGGGTTGTGGGCTGAGGAGAGGTCCTTGGGGTGGAGGCCAAGGCAGTACTCAGCGCCAGGAGGGACAGGGAAGGGACAGGAGGGGTGGGGGGGATGTGCACACTCACTCTGAGGGGGGAGCCTCCTGGGTCCTGCTGACATGCTGTAGGGCAGCCAGCCTGGCAGCTTGGGCATCTGCCTGGGCGCCGACCAACAGCTTCCCCTGTAGGTAGTCTCGCTGCACCTGAGGGCAGAGCGCAGTGAGGGCCGTAAAGCCCCGACAGTCCTGCCACCGTCCCTTCTCCTTGGGGGCGGTGGGGGGGGGGTGCGGGGGGCGTGGAGGACCCGCCCGGGCAGTGGCGGCAGCCGGACCTGGCTGTAGTGGGTGCTGATGTAGGTGGGGTTGTCGAAGTGCAGGCGGGTCTCCCAGCCGAGCCGCCGGCTGTGCAGGCTGGCCTCCGGGTCCCCCACCACGTTGTTGAGGTACTCGTGGGGCCGCAGGGGCCGCACCAGCTCACCTGCAAGCGGAGCTCGGGTTCACCGCCCTCCCTGCGGCCCAGGCCCCGCCCCGCCCCTGCCAGCCCGTGTGGGGACTGCCTCACCCGGGGGCGCAAAGGGGGACCCGGCAGGGGAGCCACCCTGGATGCAGCCTGGCGTCCTTCCCCCACGGTTCACCTTCCCCTTTGATGAGGAACAGGGCAAATTCCTGGACCTCTTCGGGTTCTGTGATGCCCATCTTCCCACACAGCTCCTTCAGCACCTCTGCTGCCACCTGGGCACGCGGACAGGGCGTGATGGGGGCTGGGGCCCAGGACCGATGCCCACAGCTCCCCTGCCTCTCCCCAGCCCCCCTCGGGGAGCTCACGGTGAAAGTCCCGATGTTGGTCTTGTAGCCCACGCCTCCGGGCAGGTGAATCAGAAGCTGGTGGACCGTATTCCCTTTCTGCCGAGGCACGTGGCAGGTCAGGCCACCATAGACAAGGGCCCTGGCTCCCCTCAAGCCCCCGAGGGAGACCCAGAATGCCCGCCGCCTGCACCCCCAGTACCAGGAAAGCCTTCATTTCACCCGGCAACGGCAGCTGCCGGCGCCCCCCGTATTTGACCGTGTGCTGGAGGTGCTCCTGGCTGCTGCAGGCCAGCTCTGCAGAGAGGACCAGGCTGTGGTCAGCAGCGTCTTCAGACCCCTCCCCACGCTGCCGAGACCCCAGCCTGGGAGCCCCTCCCACAGGCACCTTGACTCCTGCCCGAGTCCTGCAGAAACTGGGTCACGTAGGGCATCAGCGTGGTGGACGGCGGGAGGAAGCCGGTGAGGAGGCTGAGGAAGGTCCAGCCCCGAGCACAGAATTCCCTGCGGGGCACAGAGCCTGGGCTCGGGCTGCCGGACCACGCAGCGGGCTGCCCACCGCCCACCCCTGCACCCGCAACACTCACAGCCGGGGATGTCCCGTGACCTGCTTGATGGCCTGGCAGTAAATCTCATCCCTGAGGTTCTCCTTCTCCCGGCACAGCTACGGGCACAGAAAGGGCAGGTGGGCAGGGGCGGGGCAGCCGGGGGGTGGGGGGGCGGAGTGCAGTGGAGTGAGGGGTGGGGTGAGAGCTGATGGCTAGAGGCTGGGGGCCAAGTGGGCGTGACAGCCCAGTCGGTGGTCATCTCTCTGTCATCTCACTCGGTTTAATGGTGACTGCACAACTGGTCACTCTAAGTCACTGTCTCCACCTGCTCCGGCCGTGCCGGGCCTGCCCTCCGCCTTCTCTGGTCCCTCTTAGTTACCTCCTTGACCTCTAAGGCCTGCCACGTACTCCTCCCTGATGCTCTCAGCTGCTTCCATCTGCTGATGACCTGAGCCTGCCTCCAGCTCACACTTCCCTGAACCCCTGCCCTCCCGTGGGAAGCCTGGGACTTCAGACCTCTCCTGTCCAAAGTTCCTCCGGCAGCCCAGGCCCGCTCCTCCCTGGGCTTCCTTATCAAACGGCCAGGGCCTGTGGCCTCCCTGGCCCCTCTCTCCCGCAATTCCTGGAACCCGGTGCTCGGAGTCTCCTGCTCCCTGCTGCCACCTCTCAGCCCCTGCCGGCACGGCCTCTCAGCTGGCATCACTACAATCACCTCCTTTGCCCTTAGGCCCCCAGGACAGCAAGCCACAGCTAGAGCGACCCCAGCAAACACAAGCCATATTCCCCCCTCAAAACCCTCCAGTGGGGTTCTGTCTCTCAAAAAAAAATCCAAGTCCTGACAATGGCCTGCAAGACCTGCCGTGACCTGGACCCACTGTCCATCCCAGGGCCGCATCCTCCACTCCCCTCACCCACTGGCTCCAGCCACGCTGGCCTTGCTGGTGCTGAGGCTCACCCTCCCACCAGGATGTCAGCCTGGCCCCTCCCTCCGTCCAATGCGCTGCCCCAGTGCACACCGGCCTCCCTCCCTCTGCTCACATGTCAGCCTCTGCACTGGCTCAGCCCCTCCCCTGCCTGCTCCCCGGCACTTCTCAGTCCCTGACACACTGCACCTGTCTCCTCCACCTAGGTCATAAGCTCTGCGGGGTCTTAGTCGCTGGGCTCGCTGCCACACCCCCAGCATATAGTAGGTGCTCAATAAATACTTGTGGATGATTTGAATGAATAGTGACCAAGGGAATGAGGTCCCGTTCAGGCCCAGGCAGGACCGGACACAGCCCTCGCTTACCTTCAGCACACACAGGTCCTGGCACACACAGCCCTCGCTTACCTTCAGCAGCTCATAGAGGAGCTCTATCTCGTCCTTGCCCCGGGGCTTCGGCTGGTCCCCCATAAACTGCATCAGAACTACAGGCAGGACGAGAAGCATGGGGAGCTGGGCGGGGGGCTGGCCCTGACCCACGTGTCCCCACACAGGGCTTTCCCCCGCCATCTGATGCCTTGCTCTCAGAATGTGTGTGAGCTGGGTAAAGCGGCAGACCCAGCTGTGACCGATGGGGAAACAGGCTCAGAAATTCTGTGGGTGCCCACAGCCCCCCACTGTGCATGGCCACTGCCTTCCGGCTCAGAAGCTACACAACCCACAACCTCTTGGGCAGGAGTAGAAGTGGGTGAAGGGCACCGTGGTATAGGAACCACCCCTGAGCTACCCTGCAGTGGCAAACTCACGGGAGAAGGCGGCCGGGTGCCCAGGTCCAGGGCACCACAGACCTGGGGCCCAGGCTGGCCACTCACCCTGGAAGCTCTCCACAGCCTGCCTGTTCATGTCCTTATCACTGAGGCTGGTAAGCGACTCCTGGATGGGCGCCTGCAGGCAGAGGCTGGGCTGTGGGGGGGGTCTGGGGGACCCAGGGGGCAGGTCCACTGGCCCGACTCCCCCGCCTGCCCCCTACCTTGGTGTACTGCACCAGGCTGGCCATGGCTTTCTGAGTGTCTCCACCTGCCTGAGCCAGCCTAAGGGGCAGAGAGAGCACAGCCCTGCTGGCTCCGGCCCTTCCGCCCCGTCCCAGGCTGTGGCCCTGAGCAGGGAGCCCCCGTCACAGAAGCTGACAGACGGGTAGGGTGGGCTCAGGGCACTCACAAGGTCTGGGGCTTCCGGAAGTACTTCAGGGCAAAGTCCTGCATGGTGTACTTGTGGGAGACAACGGACAGAGAGGCCGAGAGCTTGGAGAAGGGCGGGCTGCTGGCCTCCGAGTTGTCACTGTATGCCTGGCTCCGGCGTCTGGTGAGGCCCTGGGAGCACAGGAGACCTGGTGCCACCCTGAGACCCGGCCTGTCCGGAGACCCTGCCCCAGCCCTGCCCAGCCCCGCCTGGAGGAGCAGGAGAGCAGCCGCAGTGAGCACACCACCAGAGTCAGCAGAGTCAAGAGCTTTTTATTGAGCATCTTCTAGGGCAGCACCGAACCAAGCGCCCCTGGGGACCCACGAGGGGCAGCCCGCCCAGCCCGCCCGCAGGGAGCTCACAGTCCTGCTGCGGAGAGGAGGCGAGGCATTGGGAAGAGGGTGGCAGGGCGATCCTCACTGCCCTGGGGCCATCGAGCCCTTTCCTTCCTCAGCTTCTACTTCCTCACCTCCAGCCCCCACTCCCGCTGAGCCAGGCTCGGCTCCCTGCGCAGCAGCGAGAAGGAGAAGT
The DNA here is from genome assembly GCA_026230045.1 of Corynorhinus townsendii. Taxonomy (NCBI): domain Eukaryota; kingdom Metazoa; phylum Chordata; class Mammalia; order Chiroptera; family Vespertilionidae; genus Corynorhinus; species Corynorhinus townsendii. The sequence continues at coordinate 3,384,705 of JAPDVU010000009.1, forward strand.
CCGGGGCAGCAGCCGGCTGCACCATGTCCACAGGAAAGAGGCCGGAGCGGCCCCCGGCAGAGCCAAACTGCCAGCCTGGAAGGCACGCAAAGACGGCGCCTTACCCACCTGCCCCTCTGTCTCAGAGTCGTCTTCTCCCTCCCCCTGCCACCGTGCCACCCTGGTCAGCGCCCTGCTTGCCCCTGGAGAGACCTGGCTCCGGATCGATGGCCGGCAGCAGCTTGATGAGGTCCCCGCGGTGGAAGCTGAGGAGGCTGCGGTCATCGGTGATGTAGCTTCGCAAGGCAACGACATAGCCAGAATCCTGCCGGCGGGAGGGGGGAGGGGGAGCGGGCGAGGGAGTGGCCAGCCTGCCTGTGACCCCTGACCTGCCGCCCTACCTGCTCGCCCTCCATTGGCCCCTTCCCACCTCAGCACCCCAGAGTTTCAGGGACCCAGCCCCAACCCAGGGAGCTTGGAGGAGCTTGGCTGACAGCCCCGAGACCAGGCAGCCCGGCAGGGCCCCCGGGGCCTGAGTGGAGGCCCTGCCCGCCCCTCAGCCCGCACTCACCTTCTTGAGCTCGCTCAGGAACAGCTCCACCATGGCCTTGATGGCACCCGCCCGGGGAGAGTGCAGCACCAACTGCTCGCTCTTCAGCATCAGCTCCAGGGTGGAGCCCCCCCGGCACTCCACGCCCAGCACCTCGGCAAAGCTGGGCACAGGGTGGGGGCATGAGCTGCGGGCCATCTTGCCCCCTCCAGCCCCCTCCAGCCCCCTCCAGCCCAGCCCCACCTGTAGGAGCAGAGAGTCTTCAGCTGGTGGAGGCAGATGCCGGGGCCTCGGGCCCACTTGAGCAGTCTCAGTCCCCGGTGCGACACGCCCAGCAGCTGCACGTTGCTGCCACTGTCGCCCTGCCCAGAAAAGGGGTCACAGACAGGATGCAGGGTCCCCTCCACTATCCAAGATGCCTTTATGTTTCCTCTGGGGCCCACCCCACCCCACCCCCTACTCCCATCCCTGCTGCAGAAGGGCCAGGCCGTGTCCCAGGGTCCAGACTGGGTGCTGTCATCCCCAACCCTACCCCCACCTCACTCACGGAGACAGGGAAGATGCGGGAGAAGTAATTGGCCCAGTTGTCCCTAGCAGCCACCACAATGCGCTTCTTGACACTGTCCTCCGCGGCGCCGAGTGAGTCCAGGCCCACCTCCAGGTCTCCTGCGGGCAGGGACGGCCCCAGCCTGTCCTGAGGCTCCCCACAGAGTGAACCCCAGAGTCTGCTCTCTCCCTCCGTGCAGGCCCATTCCCCAGCACCCCAGCTCCCTGACTCCAGGGTCCCCGGACCATACCCAGCAAGTCTTTCATTTTGTACCGCTCGTCCTGGGAGATCCGGGTGCAGGACTCAGAAAAGGTGTCCCTCAGGATCTGGGGGCAGAGCCAGGTGGTCACCACCAGGTGCCGAGGCCAGAGCCCCCCACGAAAGCATCACACACCCAGAAGATGGAGAGCCCATGGGCAGGGACGGAGCAGGAGAAACCAGCCAGAGCCCCCCCTGCCTCCCCCAGTGCCAGCTGCCCCTGGGTCAGCGGAAATAAGCCTCCCTGAAGCAGCACATCTTGGGGGAGGCTTTGGAGATCCGGGGACAGGCACGAGTCGGCACCCAGAGTCGGCCAAGGAACAAGCACCAGTGAGCACCTACTGTGTGCTGGAGCCTGTTGGGCACTGTGTACACTACCCTTAATCCTTGTGGCCAACAACGGTCCCTCCTCACAGGGGTGTGAGGGTTACGTAGAGGAGGCGGGTGCCCCACCGGTGCGGGCTGTTATCCTGCCCTCCCACGGGCAGGAACCGCCCAGGTGTGGGTGCGCTCTGCCTCTCACCTGCTCACAGAGGAGCCCGAGGTTGTAAGGGTGGCTGAAGTTCTCCCGGGGGTAGAAGACCTGGAGGAGGGCATGGAGAGCGAGGGTGGGCATGGCAGCCCCTCCCCACACCCTACCTTCCAGGCCAGACAGAAAATCCCCCGCGGTGGTCGTGGGGCGGCAGCTCCCCGTGTTGGTGCGTGGGGAGCAGATACTGAGGTTCCCCAGCGGGGTCCCGCACAGCCTGCCACCCCCTCCCCAGCCCTCATGCCCACCTCCTTGCGTAGGAACAGCCTCCAGGGCGCACTGGTGTAGGAGAAGCACACGCTGCCGGAGGGCACGAGTAGCTGGGTGCTGACCCCCTGATCTCCCATGGACCCCAGAGAGCCTAGCAGAGGAGGTACCGGGAGCACCGGGTGAGGAGCGGCCAGAGCCAGAATGACGGGCTCAGGAAGGGAAGGACCCTCACCGCCCAGTCCCTGGGAGGCCCAGCCCAGCCCACCCCAGCCCACGCCAGCCCACGCCAGCCCACGCCAGCCCACGCCAGCCCACGCCACGCTGCCCCTTGGACCCCGCCCCTCGGCCCCGCCCCTCACCCTCCGCCCTCCCATGGCCACGCCCACCCCGGCCCCTGCCACGCCCCTCGGGGCCACACCACGCCCCTCGGCGCCCCCCCCCCCCCCCCGCCCTGCCACGCCCCCAGTCCCATCTCCTGCCTTAGACTTTCCCTGGGGTCCTAGACCACCTCACAGGACCATTAAATTTCTGACAGAGCTGTCAGCTCTGCATGGAGGACAACACCCTGTTTGTGACAGTCCCTCGGTGCCAGACAGGTCCTAGGGGTACCCGGCCCTGCCCTGGGCGGGAACGTGGAAGCTGGGGCTCCAAAGTCCAGAAGCCAGAGCAGCTGACCTCAGCCATGAGCGCCCAAAGGCTGTTGGGAATCCTGCCCCCCTCCACCCCTCCCCACCAAGGAAGCCCACAGCATGGGGTCGTGGGGTTCCTTACCGCGGGGCTCAGCTGAAGGGGTCCCGGGGCCCCCAGGTGGAGGCAGTGGGGGCGCTGGTGGAGGTGGGGGTGCCTGGGCACTGGGTGGGTTATGGCCAAACAGCTCCTGAAGGGGCCCCTGCTTCTCCCGGATGGAGTTGGAGGTCCTCATCCGTGGTGCGGCCTTGAGTCGATCGGCCACAGCTGGCGGAGGGCCCTTCTCTGGGCTGGGGGAGAGCGTCTGTGGAGGCACAGAGAGCACACACAGCACCAGCTGCGTCTGGGGAGAAGGCCTCGTGGACCCCTGAGAGCCTCGGACTCCGGAGCAGAGCAGCCGCACCCTGGATGGGATGGGATGGGACTGGCCTCACCGAGGAGGGCACGTGGGCACCGCTGATCCCCAGCTTAGCCAGAGCCTCGTCCTTAGGGTTGTTTTTCTTCAGGAAAATTTGGGGGGGCTTCCTGAGAGAAGGAAAAGGTCAGGAGTCCGCAGGTTTCTCCCTGGGGAGTGGGTAGCGCCGGCGGGCCCCGGGCCCACCTGGATGGCTGCACAGGCACGGGCACGGGGCCCGGGCGGCTCTGGTACATGCGGATGATGTTGCGGATCTCCCTGCTGGGCAGCCTCAGGGGTTCTGATCTGGGCACCGCATCACCATCAGGCTCCGCCTCCTGGGCCTGCTCAGCCTCAGCCTCAGCCTCAGGCTTCTGGACAGCTTTGGCCCCACCTGGTGTCAGTGGCTTCTTCACTCCCCGGGCGGGGGGAGGAGATGGCACTGCCGAGGAGGAAACACGTGAGACCCTGTGCAAAACCACCGAGCCAGGCGCCCCCCCTCCTCCCCGTCTCCCTGCCACCTGCACGGGGTTCCTCCTCTTCCTGCTCCTCCCCTCGGGGGATCTGCACCTTGGCCGGAGGCTTCACCACCTTCACCTTGATCTGCTGCTGGCCTGTAGGTGCCAGATGGCCCTGTCACCCTCCACCTGGCCAGCCCATCCATGCCCCTGGGCAGGCCACATCCGACTCGGGGGACAGAGCGCACCCGCTGTCCCCTGGCCAGCCTGGGACAGGAGCCGGACTCCTGCGTGGGCCTGCCACCCCAGGTCCCCTCACCCATCTTCTGGAAATAGTTCCGTTTCTGCTGGAAGCTCCTGTGCCTCGCCTCCTCGTCCTGCGAGGTCTCCTGCGGGGGGGTCTCCTGCGGGGGAGTCTCCTGCGGGGGGGTCTCCTGCGGGGTCTCCTGCGGGGTCTCCTGGCAGGAAGGGGAAGTGAGGGAACAGCCCTGCCAGCCAAGTTGCCCCTCTCACAGTGAACCCCTCGAATCCCTGGGACTGGGGCCTGACGGCATCTTTTCTGTGTCTTCCTACTCCCCTGCCCCGTCTTTCATCCCTGCAGCCCTGGAGCCCGCTGCCCCACCCGGGATTGCCCTCTGCGGTCTCCACTCCTCCCCCTCAGGCAGACACTCACCTGCTCCAGCTCAGGCTCCGGCTCTTCCCGGGCGGCTGGGGGCTTCTTGGGCTTCGGGGCAATGGCTGAGGTGGCCTGGGCCTGGCGCTGGCGCTGCTGAGTCTGCTGCTCTAGGGACAGGGACATGGCCTGGGCGGTCATCTGCTGGGCCTGGGGGGGAGGAGCGGTGGACCAGGTTAGAGCTGGCCTGGCCCTGCCCACAGGCCTGTCCCTGCCAGGCAACCTGGGGGCCCTGCCCACCCTCACCAGGAGCAGCGCCTGCTGGTTGATGAAGTTCTGCTGCTGGGCTGCCAGCTGCCTTGCGTCCACGCTGGGGAGCAGGGCCTGTGGCTGCGGCTGTGGTGGCACCACCATGGCTGCAGGGTGGCAGGTGGGCGGGGCAGGTGAGCACCGGGGCCAAGCTGGAAGCCCTTTGCCCACTGTGCCCTCTGGGCCTCTGGCAGGACCCTCCCTCTGCCAGACCCTACCTGAGAAGGGACCCGGTGCCCCAGCCCAGCCTTACCTGGCATGGCAGGGACTGTGCCCACTGCTGGCATCATGGGCATGGGTGCAGGCACCATAGCTGGCTGGTATCCAGGCATCTGCATCATCCCTGGGTACACTGAGGGAACAGGGCCCTCCCAGGTTGGTCCCTAGCTGGGCCCACGGACCACCTCCCTCCAGCTCCAGGCAGAGAGTTCAGGCCCAGGGTGCTGGCTGGAGCTCTAACCCCAGATCCAGGGTCCTAGGCCATGCTCGCCTGTGCTGCTCCGCCCCCTACTCACCCATAGGGTAGCTTCCTTGCTGCATGGGCCCGATGCCGCCCCCTCCCTTCATGCGGCTGCTCAGAGCCCTGGCTTGCTCCAGATCCTGAAGGGACAGAGCTCACAGGTCATAAGGTCAGAGCTAGAGCCCTGGGAGAGATAGGAGGGGCAGCAGAGGCGCCAGTGAGGTAGGGGTAGGGGTGGGGTATGTGTGCAGGACACTCACGCTGAGGCCTGGGGAGAGGACTGGCTCGAAGATGTGGTCCAGGTAGCTATCCAGGCTCCCCGAGGCCCGGGACTCACCTGTGGAGCCGGAGGAGGGGCAGTGTCACCGCCTGGGGCATGGGCTCCCTACACCCCCATTCCCGGCTCTGCCAACCTCAGTGTGCCCACTCCCAGCCTTACCTGTGTGGCCCCTCCTAGGTAGCATCGGGGCTGGACCTGGAGGGGGACCTGGGAACAGTGAGGGGGCCTGGATGCCAGGGGCGGGAGGGATGTCCTCGGCTCTGCGGGAGGTAGTGAGCCCAACTAAGTGAGTACTGGCTGGGGGCAGTGCCAGGCTGAGGCAAGGTGTGTAAAAGCTGCTGAGGGGGTTGTCCCAACGGAGGGGGAAGAGGCTTGCGGGGGTCGGCGGGGTCGGGGGGGGGGGGCTGGGTCTGTGGCAGCCCCTGTAACCACCAGGTGTGATACAGTGGGAGTCAAGGTAGGGACAGGAGTAGGCTGGGGACAGGGGTGCTGGGCAGCACCTACAAGCTTCGGGGGGCAATGGGGTAGCTGTGGGGATCAGCAGGGTCCCCCAGGTCCTCAGTCTGGCCGATCAGGTCCAGCACGAAGTCACAGCCAGCCAAGTCCTGCCAGGAGTCCCCGGAGTGCAGTGACACGGACCAGCCACGGGGGGGGCCCTCCAGGCCTCTGGACGGGACAGAGGTGTGCATTGGGGGTGTGGTCAGCCGGGCAGGTGACCATCCCGGAAGGGCCAGGGCCTGAGGGGGGCCGAGGGTGAGGGCTGCAGAGGGGACAGGACCCTGGGTGAAGACTCCAGTTTGCGTGGACAGGTTGCAACCCACAACCCTTCCACTTGTGGGCTCTGACGCACACGTTTATTCATTCACCTATTTAATCTATTTCATTGGAACCCGGCCCGTAGGCATCATCTCCACTCCTGTTCCCTATCTTGTCTGGACCCTGCCCACTTATGCCCCCCACCCCGCCCCGCGAGCGCAGGCTTTGGCCCTGGGCCGGGGGCAGCTGCAGGAGGTGCTTGGTGGGAGAGTGGGCTGGGAGGATAGGGGGCTCCTGAGGAGGATGGAACCGTGCTCAGCGTTGGCCGCACCCTCCCATCCCAGCCCCCCGCACCGGCTCTGCAGAATCCAGCCGGCCAGCTGCTCCCCCGTAGTCCAGGACTCCACCTCTGCGGAGAAGCACTGGTCTGCGGGACGAGGGATGGGGACCGAGAGTGAGAGACGGCAGCGTTCACCTGGCGGGAAGGGGCTGCTGTCCCCAAGGGGGCCCAAAAGCAGGACAGGAGGGAGAGCAGGATCTTGCGGTGCCGCAGGGAGGGGGTCCGGGGAGCGGGAGAGGCAGGCTGGCTCCACGGCGGGCGGCCTCACCATTGAGAGTGAAGACGTCCAGCACCATGCGGCCTCGGCGCCGTCCGGCCGTCCACTCGAGCTGAGTGGGGGGGTGGGCACGTGTGGTCTCAGGGGCCAGCCGTGCCTGCTCCAGGGCTACCAGCAGCTTGTGCTGGCACAGCGCTGCCATGCCGCTGGGGGCGTGGTCTGACACAAATCTGTGGGGACAGCCCAAGGCTGTGGGGTGGGGCGGCCGCTGACCCCCCCCACCGGGCCTCCACCTGACCACCCCCCAGCCTCCACCTGACCCCCCCACCGGCCTCCACCTGACCACCCCCCCAGCCTCCACCTGACCCCCCCAGCCTCCACCTGACTCCCCCACCGGCCTCCACCTGACACCCCGCCAGCCTCCACCTGACCCCCCTCAGCCTCCACCTGACCCCCACACCGGCCTCCACCTGATCCCCCCCCTAGTCCTGGGACTCCACCTGCCAGGCCTCTTACTTGAGCAGTGGCTTCTGCAGGGCGGGCGCCGGGGGGAAGGCGCTGAGCAGGACGGCCATGAGGGCCCAGCCGCGCTGGCTCTGCTGCTCGTTGGGGTTGTGCCAGAGCTGGGCCACGAGCTGGCTGAAGAGCTCGTCCCGCAGTCGCGGCCGGCGCTGCCCCTGCCTCACCAGGTAGGTGCCCATGGTCTGCTCCTGCCAGGGCGGCAGGGACTCATCCCCCAGGAGCCGCAGCATCTGCAGGGCCAGGCAAGGGCCAGGCATGGGGGGCTCTGTGGTCCCAGCCGCACTAGGAGCAGGCCTGCCCTGTCCCCTCCCTGGTGTGTCACTCACCACCTTGTTGATATCCAGGGCATGCTGAGGGTTCTCACCGTCCAGCCGGGTCAGGGGCTTGTCCAGCAGCTGCCCAGGAGGGGGCAGAGATGGCTCCTGCAAGGAAGGAGGGCGACCCAGGGCCTGAGCAGCCGGCCTTGCTGGCCTGCTGAAGACAGCGTGGGGAGCCCAGGGAGGGGGACAGGGGCAGGTGGACAGGGGCGGTGAGGGGAGAAGGAAGGACTGGCGTGGAAGACCATCATTAAAATGCAGCTTAGCCTGGCCAACGTGGTTGAGCGTCGACTTAAGAATCAGGAGGTCACAGTTTGATTCCGGGTCAAGGGCACAGGCCCGGGTTGCGGGCTCCATCCCCAGCGTGGGGTGGGCAGGAGGCAGCCCATCAACGATTCCCTCTCATCATTGATGTTTCTCTCTCTCGCCCCCTCTCCCTTCCTGAGATCAATAAAAACATGTATTTACAATGGGGCTCAATTGCTTGTTCTGATGAGAAAATTGATGCCCGTGCACGCGGAACTCAGAACACCCAGAAAAAGATGAATAAAAACCACCCCCCGCGCTGCACCGCCAGGCACGGCCAGTCAGCGTCTTGGCCTCTCTCTCTTTCGAGTCCTACTTCCTCGTTCTCGGCGCAAACACAGCCATCGCCGGCCCCGCTGTGGTTCCTACCAACGGAGATTCCCTTCTGCGTGCAGTTGTGAATCGCACGTTGCAGCCGGGACGGTGGCCCTGGCTGTCACACACGCTTAACACACGCCGGCGGCCGCGGGCCCGGCACAGGTGTAAGAGGCGCGGCTTCCCAGAGGGAACAGCACTGGCCAGTGAGTCATTTCGGTTCGATGAGTATTTCCCCAGCCAGGCAGCTGTGTCCACAGGCCCCGGGCTGGGAGAGGGAGGAGGCTGGGTGGGGACAGGGACAGACAGCCAGCCTCCGCCGGGTAGGGGCTAACATCCGGGGACCTGTGGGATCCACCAGGGAGAGCTGCGGCCTGGGGGGCCCACCTGGAAGCCGATGGAGATGAAGCTGGAGAAGGGGAACTGGTCCATGTCCGGTGGCAGCGTCAGGCGGGGCCGCGCAGGAACCTCGGGGGGCTTGGCCTCGGTGATGCTCTGGGCCAGCGTGTGCTGACGGCCTGGGGACCGCACCGGGAGGCAGCCCAGAGGTGCCCAGGTCAGGCGCCCGGCTCTGGCCCCGCTGCTGCCAGCCCTCACCATCGCCCCAGCCCCGTGCAGAGGGAGCTGGACCAGGAGCTCCGGGGGCCTGGAGCAGCAGGGGGAGGGACCCCGGGGACGGACCCTCTCACACAATTGAGGGGCTAGGAAGGGGTCACAGAAAGAGTGACGCCCGTCAAGCAAGACTCACCTTCTTCCTTCCTCAGCATGACGGCCAGCTCGGCTGGGATCTCCAGGCGTGCCAGCTCCTGTCGGAGGGGCATTGGCCCGGTGTGAGGAAGGGGCCCCGGCGCCCGGTGACCGTCCTTCCCCAGGTCTATGACTTCCCCTCCCAAGACCCTGGGCGCACACACAGATGCCCCTGAGGGACAGGACCCACACAACCCATATGCCCCCTCAGATGTGCCAGCTTCATCAGGTTCATAACCAGCAACACCCTTGAGCTTCCAGGCCACCTACCATGCTTGGCCCGCTCTCGGAGGACCCGCCGTGCCAGCCACACCAGTGCCCAAGCTGTCAGGGGAGATGCAGGAGGAGCCGATGTCCCGAGAGGGGCCCCTCCCCAGCAAGGCAGTTCAGCCGCCCCGCCTGCCCCTGGAGGCCCTGACTCGGACAGAGGGGCAAGCCAGCTCCCTGGAGCCCTCACCAGCCTTAGTGGGCGTCCCTGCCCGGCTGTCAGGGCAGTGAGGAGAGGGTAGGAGGGCAGGAAGACAGGAAGGAATGGTCTCAGGGGCCAAAGTCCAGCCAGGGAGGGGCCGGAAGGGGGCAGTGTATGGGCACTGACCTTTGAGCTGCTTTATGGCCTCAACTAGGAGTCATCAGGTGAGAGAGGGGAGCAGGTGGGCCCCAGGAGGGCTGGAGGGCATGGGAAGACACGTCGGGCAGGGAGGGGCCAGGGGTCTGGGGCAGGGGCAGGGATGAAGGAAGGCAAATGGCTTCCCGAGGCCCCAGCCTACCCTGGCCAGGCAGACAGAAGTGGGAAGAGCTCAGCCAGCAATGACCTGAGGCCTTGACCTTGTGAGGTTGGGCTCCGAGGGTGGGCACAGATGCCTGGCTTCTACCTGAGCTGCCAGTGCCTCGGCCGCCTCACCTGCAGCCTCCGCCTCCTCCGGAGCAGGGGCCGGGCCGCCAGCAGCACTGTGTTCAGCTGTCCCAGGGCCGCCCGGCGCCGGAGGTACCGCTTCCTGGAGGCCGGGAAAGGGGTGGGGAGCCCAAGCTTACACCCAGTTCCTGAATCCTCCATGCCAAGACAAGAATGTAAGAACTGACCTGAGGCGCCTGGCCAGTGTGTCTCAGTGGTTGAGAATCGACCTATGAATCATGGATCGATTCCCAGTCAGGGCACATGCTCGGGTTTCGGGCTCGATCCCCAGTGTAGGGCGTGTAAGAGGCAGCCAGTCAATGATTCTCTCTCATCATGGATGTTTCTATCTCTCTCTCTCCCTCTCCCTTCCTCTCTGAAATCAATAAAAATATATTTTAAAAAAGAATTTCCCAAACTCAACAACAAAAAGACAAACAACCCCATTAAAAAGCAGGCAGAGGACTTAAACACACATTTGTCCAAAGAAGATACACAAAGGGGCAAGGAGCACGTGAAAAGAGCTCAGCGTCATTAGTCTCAGGGAAATGCAAACCAAAACCACAGTGAGAGGCCGGTTCACACCCCCTGGGAGGGCTGCCATTACTTTAAACAGAAGAAGGAAAATGAGATGGGCAAGTAGGGAAACTGGAACCCTCTTATGCCGCCTCTGGGAACATAAAAATGAGGCAGCCACTCTGCAAAACAGTTTGGCGGCTCCTCAGAAAGCCAAGCATAGAATTACCACGTGACCCAGCAATTCCACTCCTCACAGGGACCCACAGGACTTGCAAGCAGAGACCTGAACACACACTTGCACGCCCATGTTCATTGGAGCATCATTCACAACAGCCAAAAGGTGGGAAACAACCCGAATGAAACCCGAAGGATGCGTGGACAAACAAGATGTGGCCCATCCCCACAAGGGAACGTTGCTCAGCCGTAAACAAGCAGCGAAGTCCTGATACATGCTCCAACACGGATGAACCTTGCAAAGGCCATGCTTAGTGCAATAAGCCTGGCAGAGAAGAAAACTGTAGGCGCTATCTCACACGAAGGGTCTAGAACAGGCCAATTCATAGATGCAGAAGTAGGCTGGCGGTTACCAGGGGCTGGAGGTTACCATGCCAGGGAGAGGGGGAATTATTGCTTAATGGATACAGTTTCTGTTGGTGATGGGAACGTCCTGGAAACAGGTAGTGGTGACGGGTGCCCCCTCTCCGGGGCTCCCTGGTGTCCCTGCCCTCACTCCTTCTCAGCGCTTTAGCAATCCCCTTTGGGGTGACTGGCGCTGGCTCACCCTCTGCATCTGACTCCCCAGCTAGCCTGGGAGGCACCTTCCCGGCCTTCACCACTGTGCCGCCAGCATCCGGCCCGGGGTGGATGGAGAAGAAGTTCAATCAAGACCTTCTGTTGGGTGGCCCTAACCGGTGTGGCTCAGTGGATAGAGCATCGGCCTGCGGACTCGGGGGTCCCAGGTTCGATTCCGGTCAAGGGCATGTACCTTGGTTGCAGGCACATCCCCAGTGGGGGGTGTGCAGGAGGCAGCTGATCGATGTTTCTCTCCCATCGATGATTCTAGCTCTCTATCCCTCTCCCTTCCTCTCTGTAAAAAATCAATAAAGTATATTTAAAAAAAAAAAAGAGCTGTAGGGTGAATGAGCACTGGGAGTTTATTCGGTGAGAAGGGGGAGGGGAAGCCTTGTCGGACCAGGAAACCCAGAGCCTAAGTCTGACTCACGCCTTTACTTACTTATTTATTATCATATTTAGAGAGAGTGTAAGAGAGGGGGAGACAGAGAGAGAAACATCGATGCGAGAGAGACATGACCGGTTGCCTCCAATACCCCGACCAGGGGCCAGGGATTGAGCCTGCAACCGAGATACGTGCCCTTGACCGGAATTGAACCCGTGACCCCCAACGCTCTATCCACTGAGCCAAACCAGCTAGGGCCAACTCATGCCTTTCTTTTTTAAATTTATTATTCTTTTTTCGTTCGTTTTTTTTCCAACCCATGGTTTTAAAAGATCATTCTTGCTGCACAGTGAAGAACAGACTAGAAAACAGGGTACTCAAGGAGTCAAGACTGCAGGCTGGGTGGCCTGGACAGATTGCGAGTGTCCTGTGTCTGAGGGTCTTCAAGCGGAGATTACGGCTATGGGCAGGGATGCTGTAAGGAGAGCCCAGGGCTGATGGGACGGGGCACTGGGCAGGCCTTGAGACCTTATGTGTCCCCAGTCTGCCCCACCACCTTGAAAAGACCCAGGGCCTCACCCCACCCCTGCAGACCTGGCCTGGAGCCCCCGCACACGAGCCTGCATCCGAGGCAGGAGGCGGAGGCGCTGGCGGGAGATGCAGGCCCGGAGCCCACGGTGCAGGATGAGCAGGGCCTGGGCACGCTGCTGGGCCCGGTGCCGCTCCAGCTGCTGCCAGCCCAGCTCCTGCAGCAGGACCTGGGGGCAGAGGTGTGGGGGCAGAGGTGCGGGCTGGAGCAGGCCAGATGTGCGTGCCTCCCCCCTTCCAGCCAGAAGAGCTCCTCTCCCGAGGTGCCCAGGACACCTGCCACCCAGCCCCAGCCCATCTCCCGACCACCCAGAAGGACCACCAAACCCTGGGTTCGTCCCCAAATCCTCCTCCCCGTTTCCAGCCAGGCCTGCCCCACAGCACACCCCCCCACCTGGGTGGTTCCAAGGTGACAGAGGGGTGACTCGGCCCCCAACACCTGGCTCAGGATGGCGCCACACCTCTCTTGATCAGAGGGCTCTCCCTGCTCCCCGGTCCCCAGGGTCCGGAACCTGCCGGGAGGACAGAGTCAAGGTTGGAACGGGCACAGCATAAACCTCCCGCCATAGTTGTTAGACACCTGAGCCTCCAGGTGTCCATTCAGTCGTTAAGTCATTCGACAATGATTTGGAAAGCACCTACTCTGTGCTGGGCGCCTGGGAGAGTTTTGCTGAATGGAGGAGGTTGCAGATAAACTCCCGCAGGCATGGAGGGGAGGACGGACAGTGAATAGCGAAAGGAGAGAGAGATGGCAGGAGAGAAGGAGAGAGAAGAATGAAAAGAGGAAGGGTCGGATGCCAGGCCCAAGGCCCCTGGGAAAGCAGTGCACCTGCACGGGGAAGGGACCCCAGGTAGACCAGTCACGGTGGGGGACCTTTCTCGTGTGTCCTATCCCTGAAGTGCGTGGGCCCCTGGCTGCCTCCATCCTGGAGCCCTACCTGGCTAGGAAGGCCTGGAAGGACAGGCGCACGGGGAAGTGGGCACTGCGGGCACGAACGGCCTCCAGGATGCCTGCCTGGCGCAGCTGCTCTGCCACGTGCCCCACATCAAAGAGGCTTGGAAGCTGTGGCCGTGGGGCAGAGCCAACAAGAGGTGGAGTCAGGGGCTGAAGTTTCGGGAAATGTCGGGCAGGGCACGTTGAGGGGGAGGAGGTGAGAAGGGCAGGGCAAGCGGGGAGGGCTCTGGGCCAGGTGCTGGGGGAGCTCACCTTCCCGGGGTTGGGGTTGAGGCACTGGATGGAGTAGATACGGCTCCTGATGGGTGGGGGGGCGGTCACTGAGGTACAGATCAGGCTCCCATCCAACGCCCTGCCAGTGGTTTGGGGGCATTTCTCTCACCTGCCCAGCCTGGCTATGAGGTCTCCCAGGGACTGCTGGAAACGGGAGGCCAGGCTGGGTTTGCCTTGCCCTCCCCCGCCCTGGGGCTCAGCTTCCTGGAACAGGCTGCCCACCAACTGTGGGGAGAGAGGAGGGTAGTCCATAGCCCCACCTGCCCCCACCTGGGGGTGCCAGGGTGGACCAGCCCACAGCATCCAGACCCTGGCAAGCTCAGGCCATGGCCCATGGTGCCAGGGCCTTGAGGGCAAGCCCCTTGAGCAAGAGTGTCCAAGCAAGAAGGGCGGAATGGGGGGACAGAGTGCGGAGGGGCAGGGCCGGGGGGCTGGCAGGGGCACCTGGAGCTGGCTCTGGGCAAGCATTTCCACCACGGCAGGGTCAAGGTGATCCCGGTTTCTGTTTAAAAATTTGTGAACCTGCAAAAGACAACATGGGGAAGTGGGGGAAAGCCAAGGGTGTGGAGGCCGTCCCTTTGCCAAATATCCTGCCTCTCCCCTCGGAGTTAAAGGCCGCTTTTGTCTCTTTGGGTGGCTGTGCCGGGAACACTGGAAATCCACATGCAAAGCAACAAAGCCGGACTCCTGTCTCACACCAGGCACAAAAGTTACCTCCAAGCGCACGGATCAAAGACCTAAATGGAAGACCGGGAACTGGAAAACGCTAAGAAGAAAACACAGGGAGGAAGCGTCATGACATTGGACTTGGCAGTGACTTCCTGAACATGACACCAAAGGCACAGACAGCGAAGGAGAAACGCGGTTCCGTTGGATTTCAGCACAAGTAAGAACGCTTGTGCATCAACAGCCGCTGCTGAGAGAGCAGAGCGACAAGCCAGAGGCGAGGAAATGTTTGCAGAGCAGATAAGGGATGACTGTCCAGAGCGCCTACAACTCAACCGGAATAAAGCAACTCGACTGGGAAACGGGCCAAGGCCTGGGGTACACACTTCCCCGAAGCTGTGCAAACAGCCCGGAAGCGCATGGCATGACTCTCAGCATCATTAGGGAAATGCAAATAAAACCACAGTGAGGTACAGTCTCCCACCCACTAGGACGGCTGTCATTCTTTTACACGGGAAATAACCCACTGGGGCAAGGACGTAGGGAAACTGGAACCCTCCTCCGTGCTGGCGGGAACCTAAAACGGTGCAGCCGCCGAGGAAAAGCCATTTGGTGGCTCCTCAAACATCTACACGTAGGACCACCACAGGGTCCAGCCCTTCTAGTTCTAGGTACAGACCCCCAAAGAACTGAGAGCGGAGACCGAACAGATACTTGCACACCGCGTCCACAGGGGCATTAGTCACCACAGCCAAAAAGGCAGGAGCAACTCAAGTGTCCGTCCTCAGCTGGACGGTAGACAAAGGGTTGTCTGTGCACACAGCGCAGTCTTATTCAGCCACAAAAGGAGGGAGACTGTGACGCCTGCTACGGTGTGGACGAGCCTTGGAAACATGCGTAGTGTGACAAGTCAGACACGAAAGGGGTGCGTGCGTGTGTGTGTGTGTGTGTGTGTGTGTGTGTGTGTGTGTGTTGATTCCATTTATATGAGATACCTAGTATAGGCAACCCTATAGACAAAGTCTGATTCCCAGGGGCTGGGGGAGGGGGCATGGGGAGTGAGTGTGTTTAATGGGCACAGAGTTTCTGTTTGGGACGATGAAAAATTTCTGGAGCCCAACCGGCGTGGCTCGGTGGTTGAGCGTTGACTTATGACCCAGGAGGCCGTGGTTCCATTCCCAGTCAGGGTATATGCCTGGGCTGCGGGCTCAATCCCTAGTGGGGGTTGTGCAGGAGGCAACCAATCAATGATTCTCATCATTGATGTTTCTCTCTCTCTCTCTCTCCTTCTCCCTTCCTCTCTGAAATCAATAAACACATTTAAAAAATGGTTAAAGTGGTAAAATTTATGTATAGTTTATGACATTTTTAAGGCCACCTTGGCCATGTGCCCGGCTCCTTTATATATATACCCAGGGGTCTGTTTTGGGCTTTGAATTCAGTTCCATGGTTGGCTCTGTTCCTTAGGAGCACCACACTCTTAATTACTGGATCTTGGAAATATGGTTTAATACCTGTTAGAACAAATTCCTCCATAACCGTTTGCTTTTCAATATTTTCTTGGCTATTCTCATGCATTTCTTTTCCAGATGACACTTCAGAATAATTTCATCAAAACCCGTTCTCCTCCTCCCAGGGGGTGGGTATTGTCTTGAATTGCACTACTTTTATCCATCAAATGGGAAAGAATGAACAATATTAAGGCTCCCCAAATGAACATGGTTTGTCTCTCCATTTACATATATATATATATTTTTTTAATTTTTTTGTCCCTCTATGTTGTTTGTTTATTTATTTATTTTAGAGAGGAAGGGAGAGGGAGAGATAGAAACATCAATGATGAGACTCATGGATTGGCTGCCTTTTACACGCCCCCTATAACCAGCCTGCAACCAGCATGTGCCCTGACTGGGAATCAAACCCTGGCCTCCGGGTTCATAGGTTGGCACTCAAACTACTGAGCCACACCAGCCGGGCTGTCCCTCCATTTTTAAAGCTTTTGTGACCTTCAATACAGTTTTATATTTTTATTCGATTGCCATGTGTTTTTCTTTCTCTTTGATGTGATTTTTTTTTTTTTTTTGGAGGTATTACTGACATATTCCTTTTGTTTCTTGTTTGGGTTAGCTTTGGGGTAGTTTGTATTTTTTCTTCTACAACCAAAGATGGCCAAGCCTTGGGAGGGGCCTCCCCTCCCCCACTCCTGTCACCTGTCAGGTGACTTAGCTCCAAAAGGAAAGGCCAGGGTCCCAGTGCCCTCCCTGATCCCCCGGTACCTGGTAGGTGACGGTCCCTGCGTAATGTCGCACGGTGAAGATGGGAAGGGGCAGCTGGGGCTTGGCGTAGCAAGGGTGATCGCCATGGTGATAGTGGCATTTCTGCAGGAAGGTGTGGTCGGTGGCCTGACGAGAGAGGGCTCCCTCAGGCCCTGCCTCCCTGCCCCGTGCCCAGGTCCACAGTGAACCGAGGCGGCTTTGCGTCTTTCCCAGACGCCCCCATAGGAGTCGCCGCTGCGAACCCGAGTCCCCGTGAAGGGCGCCTCTCCCGTTCCCAGGGACTGTTTGGACAACAAAGTGCTGTTTGAGAAAGACACAGCTCCTCACACGGAAACCGCCTTCGTCAGTAAACACGGGTCATTTAAAGGTGCGGGGACTTTAAGACAGGTGCAGCGGGTGCTCCTGCAGGCACGCACGGCTGCAGGTGTTTCTAAACCAGTCTTTTTCTTTTTAAATATATTTTTATTGATTTCAGAGAGGAAGGGGGAGGGAGAGAGAGAAACATTGATGTGAGAGAGAAAAATCATTGGCTGTCTTCCCTATGCTCCCTGACGGGGGATTGAATCTGCAACCTGGTATGTGCCCTGACCGGGGATTGAACCCGGGACCTTTTGGTGTACAGAATGATGCTCCAACCGAGCCACACCGGCCAGGGCTACATATTAATATATTTTAAGATGATATTGATCAGTGAAATATTATCACGTTTGAGTACTGTATTACTGTTTTTCATCATTATTTTCAACCTCTAATGAAATGGGGAACTGGGAAGGTGTCATCGTATATCTGGGGTCGTGGTGTATTTAGCTTAAACGGCCTCACATGCCAGAGGAGGCCCAAGCTGCACACGTGCTCTCGTGGCCCTGCACATCCATGCACCGAGCCATGCAGGCGTGGCTTAACGTGTGGTGTGTGTGTTCTGCGTGTGTGTTAACACCTCTCTCCTGCTACGCTTCAGACTCTAAGGGAGGGTTATTTTTGCTCACCTTTTTATCGCTAGCACAATTCCCGGCACAGATATTCATTCATTTAATATTTAGCGCCCCCTTAACCATGTGCCAGGCGCTGAGACAGGGCTGAAACCCTTCAGAGGAGGGCCCAGTCTACCCCAGGAGAGTCAGTGTGTAAATACATATGCAATGCAATCGCCATAGACACAAGTGTTGTCACTTAAGGCGGGCAGCCCGGAGAGCAGCAGGGGGCTGAGGGCGGGCGGATGGAAGGCAGGAAGTATTTGCTCACCTACCAGGGGCCCTGCTCAGTCCCCTCCTCCGTGCTCCTCAGGCATGAGGGCCTCCCTTCTGCAGCGAGGACTTGAGGAACCTCAGAGAGGTTAGACCTCTTGCTCAAGGTCACCTAGCACAGGGTTTGAACCCAGTTTGGCCGCTGCCTTCCCAAGCTGTACTGAAGGTGTGTGGGCAGGGTCTCTGGACCCCATCACCTTATTGCTCCTCCCCTCCTTGTCCTGCCACTGGGGGCTCACCTGGGACAGCCATGTCTGGGCATCCAGGATACGCAGGAGGCTCAGGGGCTGGTCCACCAGGAGGTCCAGGCAGGATTCCCTCGGAGGCTGGGGGATGGACACCCAGGGCAGCAACTCTCGCCGACACTCCTCCTGGGAACAGTCAGCATTTGGCCGTTTATGGAGCCCACCCACATTCATGGGCGACCTCATCTGAGCCAGAGCAGGGATGGCCTTCCCATTTTACAGATGAGAAAACCGAGGTTCGGAAGGACTGAGACAGCCCATAGCAAGCGGGCTTTGGGGTAGAGCTCTCAGTGCAGTGCCCTCCCTTTAGCAGAGATGGCCTCTGTTCTGAGTGTCCCCGGCCCTGTCCATGCCCCGGTCCCTCACCTCCTCCTGGGCCAGCAGCATCTGGCTGGAGAAGAGCTGCAGACGCTCGCTGGCAAGGTTGTTGCACAGTTGCTCTAGGCCATTCACCCGCAGTGCCTGGGGGCACATGGGCAGTGAGGTGGGCACCCACCTGAGATGAGGGCACCGGGCAGGGGTGGGCGCACAGGCCTGGTGCCCTTCACCCCCCTCCCACAGGCTGCCTGCATTCTCCCCAGCATTCAGGGAGGAGCTGTGCCCCAGGGCTAACGGTGCATCCTATAGGGTCAAGTGCAAAAGCCACCGTCAGGCCTCCCCCTAGGATTCCACACCCCCGCCCTCTGCCTCAGCAGGAGCCACAGACATCCTGCAGACTGGAAGACTCCTTTGCCTACGACCTAGCTTGCTGGCTATCAGAATCCCACATCCTCATAAGCAGGGCTCCAGGCTGCTGCCTCCAAGAAGCCTTCCGATATTCCTCCTGTAGGGATTACAGACTCCTTCCTGTGTGCCCCCCAGCAGAGCCCCCACTTCCTGTAGCTTTGAATAGAGGGTTTTGACACGCTCTTCAACACACAAGAGCACACATGCACACGGGCGCACACACACTTGTCATGGTCACCAAGGACACACTGGCAGGCAGTGAACAGGGCCCGTCCAGGGTGGGGCTACCTCTTGTTCTAGGCTCTCCTTGCTGCCCTGAGGAGGCAGGATCCCCTGGGAAGGGGTAGAGAGCTTGGAAAGTCAGGGAGACTGGAGGGCCCCCGGTGCACGGGAGGTGAGGCTGTGGGCTGCCCCATGCCGGGGCCTTCAGCTCCCGCTGCCCCAGAGGCGATGTCAGGCCTGGACCGAGCAGGGCAGAATGGCTGCCCCTACGGAGTGTGCAGCTGACTCATGGGCCATCGTAGGGCCTGGCAGGCCAAGAGTTCACCAGTGCCCCTCACAGGGAAGCTGGCACTACTGGGGTCCCTGGAAAGAATCAGGATGAAGTGGGCGCCCTGTCCTGGGCCCCCACAGCCAGGGGTGACCTCAAAACCATAGACGTCCGCGACAGTGATGGTTTCCATGCTGCCTCCCTCCCAGGGTGGGGCCAGCCGCGCGTTGGTCCTCCTCAGAAGCCAGGTGAAGAGCTGCGAGTACAGGGCCTTGGCCAGGGCGTCCCTGTGGGCGTGGGGGGTGAGCCACATGCAGCAGAGGGCCAGGCGAGGCTATGGCTCTCTCTTGCCCCCACAGCACCTGGCATCAATGGCCCTCTCCAGGGGCAGGGATCTTGAGGCCGGGCCGTAGGGTGTCTCCTGGGGGCAGAGGGTGTGCACATGGCATGTCAGGCCTAGGCCCACAGGGGCACTCAGCCAGCCATCGGGTGGTCCGGCCGTGCCCACGCCTCCCCGGAAGCCTCAAGCTCACCGTGACCCGCCTGGTGACAGCCCCCTCCAGGCGCTCGGGCGGCACTCGCAGCAGCCGGGCTGCTGTGTGGATCTCGGCCCAGCTGGACACGGCAGCCACCTCCTGGGACTCCCTCTGGACAGAGGAAGGAGGGAGCAGGGAGTGCTCTGCTTGGGCAGCAGCCACGTCCCACAGGGCAGAGGCCGGGCCTTGCTTTGCACAGCAGCTGCCCCGTTACCCAAAGGTAGATAGGTGGGTCTGGGTTGCAGGAGCCCGCTCTAGAGTCCAAAGGACCTGAGTGTGAGTCCTGACTTCACCTCTTCACCAGCTGGCCTGCCTCACAAGTCTCTTTCCTCTCTGAACCGCCACCGTCTTATTGCAAAAGGGGAAACACACCCCTTATTGTGGAGAGTGGCTCCCAGGAGACTGAGTGATGTGGGTGGCGGGAGGTGCAGCAAGTAAACAAAGCTTGATCAGGTGGGTGTAATTGAGTAGATTTGAAGCCTAGGAGAACGTTGTAAACATCTTGACCACACCCTTCTTTTGCCTGGTGGAATCTGGCTATAAGATAAAGACTCGCTTGCAGGCCGTGGCACTGTCTCTCTAATCAGAGGGCAGCGTCCCACCTAGCCCCAGCTTTATTCTCTTGTCTGTCCTTTCTAATCCTTCACCGCCCCCCTCAGGTTCACCCATGGCCATGCTGGCACGGCATACTTAGGTTCCAGGGTTGTCCTGAGAACCGGATTAGAAAACATATGTACAGTGGTTTACACAGCGCCTGGTACCTAACAGCTGCTCAGTCAGTACCAGGTGTGCTTCCGGGGGTGGCACCTGAGTGGGACAGGCAGAGGCACAGATGCCAAAACTCCAGGTCTGTTGCTCATCTGGCCGGTGGGGGTCCGCCTGCTTTCCAGGGCAGCTGGGAGGCCCGAGGCTGGCCCAGGGCTGTGCAGTCTCCCACATACACGCGTGGGCATCATTACTGCTGCCCTGATTATGCAAACAAGCCACATGGGCCCAGTGCCTCAGGGGAGCCCACCTCTGACGAGGAGAAGCAGATGTTGCCCAGCTGCAGGATGGTAGCCAGCACGGCCCAGACTGAGGTCAACTCCTCTGGGCACAAGCCCAGCGCCTGCAGGGCCTTCACCAGTCCTGTGAAGTCCTGGGCATCCTCCTTGCCCTGGAGCCTGCAGGCCTGGCCCTGCAGAGCACAGGGGTGGGTAGCAGGGCCTGGCCCCCCAGCCTTGCTCTATCCCAGCTCCTATTCAGACCACCCCCCCTACCAAGACCCCTATCTGGGCAGGCCCTGCTGCCCATACTGTGTGGACCCTGTCCCCACCTGGTTGAGGTAGTGGTAGGTCTCTGGCTCCTGCAGGGACAGCTGCTCCCGTTCCGTGGGGTCCAGCCCCGCCAACAGCTCGTAGAAAACATGGAAGCTCCGCTCAGCCTGGGCCTTGGCGGAGAAGGCCTAGCTTAGGGGGTGCAGTGGCCTGGTCTTGTGCCCCAGGGCAGCAAGGACAAGTCCTGGGAAAGACAGGCCTGGGGGCCTAGGGACCACAACCCCTGCCCCCAGTGGCCCCTCCCTCTTCCCACTCTAGGAGCTGGAAAGGGGTGAGCTGTAGGGTGGGTCTTACCTGAAACACCACCCTCGAGGTCTCAAGCAGATAATGTGACACAGAAGCTCCCACGATGACCCCCCTGTGGGGACAGGACACTGGGTGGGGGTGCCCAAGTGCATGCAACCCAGGGGCCCCGCTCAGAATGGGACCCACCATGGGCAGCAGGCTCAGGCTCCCAGGGAACTGATAGTGCGTGGCCCCTGTGCCCACCTGGACCCCCCTCACTTACTGCTGCAGGCAGAGACCTAAGACCTGTCCGAAGCGGCTGGCGTTGGCATTGAGGACCGTCTTGGCATGGCCAAAGCTGCCGAGCCAGGGCAGCACATCGTCCAGCTGTTGGGGAAGGGCATTCAAATCACCCCAGAAGAGCAATGAGCCCCCTGGCCAGGCCTCCCAGCTGTGGGCACTCTGTGCCCGGGGACTGGGCTGGTGCCCCCACAGCAGGCAATGCCTGGGGCTGTCCCTGAGGAGAAGCCAGGGACCCAAAGACCCCTTCCTGGCCCAAAGGAGAAGGGCGGTCCCGGGAAATGGCCAGCTGCCCCCACCTGACAGCCTCTGTCCCTCGTCTGCTCCTGCTCCAGGCCGCTCAGGAACCGCACCATCTGTTTGGCGGCTTCTGTCTTCCCTGAGCCGCTGTGCCCGCTGCGGGAGGGAGGGGCTGGCAGGGCCTCCAGGGAGGGGCCTGTCGCATAACCCCACTGAGCCGATGAAGTGGGGACATGCCCCAAACGCGGATAGTCCCGGGGCATGGAGACCGAACAGAAAAAGTCCCTGAGATGCCTCGTTCAAGGGCACATGCGGTGACGTCAGCCAGGAGCACAACCCCCAGAGTCCAGAGCTGCCCCGCAGTGGAGCAGAGCGGCAGTTTCCGTACAGCCCTCAGCCACCCGGCCCGGCCTGGGGTTCAGCGGACAGGCAGCCACCCCTCACCTGAGGAGAATGCCCGCGTCGCGCCCCGGGCTCTGAGACAGGCTATAGGCTGATGCCCCGATGGCCAAGATGTGTCTGGGAAAGAGGGTGGGGGAGGTGAGAAGGCTGCGGGGCCTCTGGGCCCTCCTCGGTGGAGGCAGGATGCGCCCACCGTCTCCAGGACCCCAGTCAATGGGACCTGCCAGGGCTTAGCCGCCAGGGGGTTGAGCAAAAGGTTGGTGGAGAAAGTCACTTACGGGGTGGCACTGGGGGCCTTCCCGGGGCGGTAGCTGGCCAGGACCTCAGGCGAGAAGGCAGGCAGGGGCCAGCGGGGGTTCAGAGCGAGCAGGAGGGGCCCCCCAAAGGTCTGGGGAAGGAAGCACAAGCTCTCTCTCACCAGAACATGGAGGGGGCAGGAGAGGCAGATGGAAGGGGGCTCGGATGCTTCCCGCCCAGACCCCAGCCCCGCTCTGCAGGGCCGCAGAGAGGGTTCAGCGCCCAGCCCAGGAAGGAGAACCGAAGAGGTGCTCTGGGGTGCTGGAGGGCCCTCTGGTCCCAGGAGAAAGGGAGGCCCAGCCCTCCGTCCCCTCGAGGTCCCCCATACGTAGATGCGGCCCAGGCGAAACCTCTTCTTGAGGCACAGCAGAACGGAGCTGTCACACAGCGGGCTGCGGGGGCAGGCGGGGCGGCAGCGGGGGGGGGGGGGCGGGGGGGGGAAGGGAGGCCCGGGTTACTGGTATTCTGCCACGGGCTGCAGAGACACTGGGCAAGTCGTGCCCCTCTCTGAGCCCAGCCCTAACGGCCGGCTGCTGGGTGAGCGACCCACCCAAGGGGGCTGGCACACAGGGGAGCTTCGCGTGGGTTAGAGAAGGAAGTGCCGAGCAGGGACCTCTGCTGGGCATCCCCCACCTGCCCCTGAGCCTGGCCACTTTAGTGAGGCACGACCCCTCCACGTGTTACAAAAAACCAGGAGGTGCAAAATGAGAAACCCGGTGCCCCGGGCCGGGGAGGTTGGAATGGGCCCTCACCGCAGCCGGGCCAGGTCCTCGGTGTCTTCCAGGAGGGTCCCTGGGTTCCTGCCCTCGGCACCCGGGAAGGATGGCGCCTCCAGGCCTGACCCAAGGCTCAGTTCCAGGTCCCTCTCCAGCGCCTCCTCGGCCTCGTCCTCCGGCTCCCAGGGATCCCTCTGGGGCCGGTAGGGGCCTGGGCGCTTCTCCAAGGTGAGTTGGGGCAGCAGTGCGTCTGCGCCAGGCCCGGGGTCCTCGCGGGCGTCGGAGTCCTGCGCCCAGTGCACCGGAGCCTCCGCTTCCAAGGTCCCGGGCTCTGCGTCGCTGCTGGAGCCGTTCCCATCCCGCGGGGGTCCCGCCTCCCCTTCTCCACTCTCCCAGCGCCCCTCACCGTCCCTTGGGGCCCCTGCACAAGGCCAAACGTGCCCCTCCCTGGAGGGTGCATCCTCGGACGCGTCCTCTGAGCTCCCCGCCCTGTGGATCCTCGGGAACACCACCGCGAACTTGGGATCCGGAGTTGGGTCCTGGTTCTTCGAAGGGTCTGGGCAGGCTGGGCTCTTCGCGACCTGCGGGGAGCTCGGGCTTCCGGCAGGGGGAGCCCTCGGCCGTCCCCGTAGCCCCACTACGCCCGCCAGGCGCTGCCCTAGACGGCGCCGCAGCCCCGGCCCCAGCCCCGGCCCCGGGCCCTCGCCGGCGGGCCGCTCCGCCTCCTGCCCCTCACCCCCGCGCAGCCCCAGCAGACGCCAGAGCCACCGCAGGAGGCCCAGGGCCTGGGCCACGCGAAGGAGCCTTTTCTTGAGGCTTGGGGGACGGGGACCCGCAGCCTGGAGAGCGGGGTCGGGTGGCGCCCTCGCGCGGAGCCGGTGCAGCGCCACGAGGGCGGCCAGTGGCGCTGAGTCCCCGGGCGCGTCTCCCCCTCCACCCTCTGCTGCGCCCTCGCTCGCCGCCGCCTGCACCTTCCCCAACACCTTTCCGACCTGGCGGCGCGGAGCCCTGGCAGTCGAGGCCTCGGCTCCTCCGGGCTCAGGCTGAGCCCCGTCGTCACTTGCGTCCCGAGAAGCCCGCGAGCTCTCGGGGACGCCAGCGGGGCTGCCCTCGAGGAGGCTGGAGGTCGTGGCTTTCCTGCCCGGCTCGCCCTCCGTGGCCCGGGTCTCTGACCCTGGGGCTGCCCGCGGGCCCGGTCCAGGTCCCGCCTCCTCCCGCCTCCAGTCCGTGTCTGACCCGGAATCCGCCGACGCTCTCTGGGGCCCGATCCGCAATGATCCTCCCCGGCTTCGGGGCTCGGAGTGGGGCTCGTCGCTACTCCTACCGTCGCTGCTCGGGGGCTCGCCCTGCTCCAGCGCTGCCGCAGGCCCGGTTTGGGCGTCTCCCGAGCTCGCGTTCGTTTGCTCTGAGTTGGGTTGCAGCTCCGGGGTCCCGCCGCTCTGGCTGCCGCTTTCCTGGTCCTCGCGGGCCTCGCTGTCTGGGCAGGAGCTGCCCCGGTCTCCGCCCGACGTGTCCCCACCGGAGCTCCAAGGCGCTCGGCGTCCCCGCCTCGCCGAGGGTCCCCGTCCTCCTTTTCCTTTCCTCCTTCGGCGGCTGTGCCCGCCTGTTCTCCCTTCTCCTTGGGGGGGACTGTCCTCCAGGCGCCCCCCACGGCCGTCCCCGGACTCCCGGCTCTCCCTGGGCCCGCGTCTCCGAGGCCCGGCACTGCCTTGCCTCCCCTGAGCCGCTGGCGGAGGCCCAGCCCCTGGCCGTGAGCAGCCGCCCTTCCCCTCTGCGGTGGGCTTCCTGCGGCCACCAGGGGCCCCCTGGCCTCCCTCGCCACAGCCCTGTTGGCGGTCCCCGCTGGCAGCGCCATCGGCGCTGGCAGACCCGGACTCCTGCTCCCCTGAGTCTGGCCTCTTTGGTCCCTCGGGGCACCGGGGCGCTTTGCCCTTTCTCCTGCCCATGGCAGGCCCAGTAGAAAGGGGCTTCCCTCTCTCCCCTTCCCTTCGATCTGGCTGCCCTGGACTCCGTCAGCACTCTGCTGTGCACACCCCGGTTCTGCTCTGCGGGGTCTACAGCCTCAAACCTCCCCCCCCACTCCCTCCCGCATCTCCCGCCTTAGGCATGAGCATCAATAATGCAAGCGGCTGTGGGTCCTGACCCCTCCAATAACAATGAAGCAGAGGCCTCGCAGGAAAGAGGAGATGCTGCAACAGCGGACAAAGGCCGAGGACAGGGCAACTGTTCCACCAGGGAGTCGCTGCCAGCTAGGCCAGCCTGGCACCTGGCCACGGCCACGCTGAGCTGCCGCTGCCTCACTGCTTGCGGGGGGAGGTGGGGGGAGGCGTGCGGAAAGGACCTGTCTGAGCCCTCCTCTCAGTCCTTGAGCCCTAGGGGGCACCCACCCGCCTCCGTTAGCCCCTGGATTGCCCCAGAAGACCGGGACTAGGCTGAGCTTGGCACACAGTTCTCACTCCTCTCTTCCTCCTACTTTTCTCATTCACCTCCTCACCTGCTTTGTCCACTGTGGAGAGCGGCCACAGTGTTTGGACAGGTTCCAGCCTCGGACAGATGAGAGGGCACAGTCCTCTCGTGGCCACGTGCAAGTCCCAGCTTGGAGGGCAGGGGCCTCCCCGCACCATGATAGCCAACAGCTAGAGTTGTCAGCTTGAACCTATGGTTCCAGCACGTGGTCCCACCTGTCTGAGTGACGTGGGCTTGATAGAGTTCAGGTGCATGTAACTGAGTAGATTCGAAACCCATGAGAAGGTTGTAACCACGCCCTTACTTTGCCCGGTGGCATCTGGCTATAAAATAAAGAGATGGCTTTCAGGCCGTGGCGCTGTCACTAGCTCTCCCTCAGAGAGGACAGCGTCCCACCCAGACCCGGCTTTCATTGTCTTGTCTGTCTTTTCTCAATCCTTCACCGCCCCCGCTCAGGCCCACCCTTGGCCGTGCTGGCGTGGCACAGTCCACAAGTGTCGTGGACGCCTGCACCCTGTGCCCAGCCCTCTTCTGACTCCACCTCCAGGAACCATCTCCTCCTCTCCGGCCTCACCCACCCACCGTCCATGACTTTGACTCCTTTGGTGGGTGTTTCCTAGGAGTCAGGTGCTGTGCAATGATGTAACAGACTCTTCGTTTAATCCTTACAGCCCTCTGAGGCAGCCCTATTATTCTGCCCCATTTTACGGAGAAGTGAACTAAGGCCCAGGAGCGAGGTCATTTTCCCAAGGTCATACAGCCAATCACCGGCAAAGCCAGTGTTTAGTGGTTGGGTCTGCCTGGTTTCTAAGATCCAAGTCTCTAGACCAGGTGTCCAGCTGCTCCGGAACATCTCCACGGCCTGGGAATCGGCAGTGACGCCCTCTTCCCCACTCATTCACTCGCCTTCTCCATGGCGGCTGTCTTTGTCAATTCAAGCTCTCAGATATCTCCATTTTGCCCCTACCGTCACCTCTCCCCGGACTGCTGCTGGAAGGACCCTTAACTCCTCTCTCCGTGCCAGCCCAGCTTCCATTAACACACTTTCCAGAGAATGCCAAGCCCTTCCATTTGTGAGCAGCTATCAGTAAAAACCGTTGGTCTCACACTCGCAGTATGAGAATATTTTCTTAGAACTGAAACGTGCCAACTGAAACATTAGCCGACATTAGCTACTATTTCAAACACAGTGTACTTAAGACAAAGCTCGTCCTTAGTGAGTGCGGATATAAATCCATTGTCAATGAGTCTGTGATCTTTTCAGGAGTGTGTGTGTGAGTGTGAGTGTGAGTGTGTGTGTGTGTGTGTGTGTGTGAACCTCTTGTTCAGCCTGATTAGCCAGATGCTTGCTGCTGCCGCGAAGATTCCTAAGCCCTGGAAGGGCTGGCTGTGCCACGTTCTCCTGAGTTCCTGGTGCTGGTGGTATTACCATTATCTTCAATTCCTGGCTTCTTAGCAGGAAACTTCGTCACTTGTTCATTTGTGTGAGTTAGTTTAGCTAACCAGATTTTTGTACTTACTACTTTAAAAATATATTTTTATTGATTTCAGAGAGGAAGGGAGAGGGGGAGAGAGAGAGACATCAATGATGAGAAAGAATCATTGGTGCTGCCTTCTGCACGCCCCACACTGGGGATTGAAGCCGAAACCTGGGCAGGTGGAATTGAACCATGACCCTCCTGGTTCATAGGTCGACGCTCAACCACTGAGCCACACTGGCCAGGCTGGGCGTCTTCCCCTTCTGACAGCAAGGGGACTCCCTCGGCCCTGACCCAGGGATGTGGTCAGACAGACTCCAGGTGGTTAACTCCTGCCATGCGTTCCCGAAGACAGAAGCACAGCGGTGCTCGGACACTCCGGGACCATTATCTCTGCTTCAAATGCCGAAGCAGCGGATCCCCTGAGCACCAGCCTGGTCCCAGGATGAACCCCAGGGCCAGAGGCGAGGAACCAGCCAACGGGTTTATATGGGAATTTTCTGCGTCATTGAAAAATTAAGGTCACTGGGCCAGGGAAGAGGTAATGAGGTGTTTATTAAAAACTTTTCCACCCAGAGGCAGTTAACATTTATAATTTAAAACCCAGCCCACTACAAAAAGCAGGGGGAGGGGGACGATAAAAACTGTGCAACAATGACAAAAGGACCCAGACAGACAAGGCCCGGGGAGGGACAGCCCCGAGGCCGGGTCCCTCCTCTCCCAAGGCCAGGAGCAGCAGCAGAGTGGACGCTGAGGGAGCCCCCAGCCTGCAGCCTGGCCCGGTGCATGGGCCTCTCCAGGGGGGGCCAGTGCCCGGAGGAAGAGCCCTCAGTAGTGTGTTCACCGCACAGCCTGGGCACCCGGCCTGCTCACTTGGCTGCGGAAGGAGAGAGAACCTCAGGTGCGTCCTGGGCAGGACGGGCCTCCGTCATGGACCCTGAGCCCAGACTTGGAGCTTTCCAGGACAACCGGGGCATGGGTCGGGGCTGTATGGATGCTTGGCCAGTAGGATCTTAGGGATGGGGGCTCTTCCTCCCATCCCTCCCCAGGAGCATGCCCTCCCAGCCGCCCCCCACCCCACGCCCCCACGCGCAGCAGTTCTCAGGGCCCCTACCTCCCCCATTGCTAAGGCTGTACCTCATGGCCACTTGCTGGGAGCGCCAATCGCCATAGCTCCTGCATGGGCAAAGACAGGGCAGTCACCCTCCACGGGGACTGGGGGTGGCAGACAAGGACACTCCTGCTCGGTGCTCTCCTGGCACCAGGGGGCCCACCCTGCCAGCAGCAGTGACTCACCCCCGGTCTCCCTCCAGTGTGCTCTGGATCTCCTTCAGGACCCCTGGGGAAGGGAGGCTGGTAAGGCCAGGGCGGGGCCGCACGCAAGCCTGTCTCTTCCTCTCACTGATGGGGTGCTGGGTGGGTCTGCCCCCCTCAGTTCCACCCTGGCCTTCCAAACTCCCCCCAAGGAACATCCTTCCTGTCAGCCCCCAACTCCTGCCCAACTCACTCTCATCATTGAGCAGAGCATGCTCCATCACGGGGTCCGGCCTCTTCTCTGGAAGGCAGAGGCCAGGTTAGGAGAGCCCCGAGCCGAGGGCTGGAGGGGAGGCTGTTTCTACCCCCAGCTTGCACACACACACACACACACACACACACACACCACACACCCCTGTTCCCCTGGGGTCCCCTCTCCTCCTTCCATCCCATGTCTGGGCCTAGGCTGGCCCAGGTGTGCTCACACACTCCCCTGGCCTGTCTTACCTTCTCCATCGCTCTGGCTCCCTGAGTTCCTGCGGGGGGAGAGAGAGTAAAGATCGGGGGGCACCAGGCTCTCCACTCTGGTCCCATGAGGTCGGCTCACCTGGCCTGCCCTGAGCAGGGGGCACCTGGGAGGGAAGCCAAGCCCCTTCCAGGGTGGCAGCTCACATGGGAGGAAGGGGCATGCGAAGGGGGACATAGAGCCAGAGCCAGGAGGGTGGGCTGAGCTCACAGGGGAGGGCGAGTGTGGCAGCTCCCAATGGGCACAAAAGGAGGAGGAGGAGGAGGAGGAGGAGGAGGAGGAGGAGGAGGAGGAGGAGGAGGAGGAGGAAGGTGAGGGTGAGGGGCTGAGGCAAAGGCCACCTGCCCTTTACCCACCTGGCTCGGCCCAACGTCTTCTCAGGGCCTGACCCATTGCGGGGACGATTGTGGCTCTTGGTTTCTGCAGAATCCACCAGACACCGGGGCTCCACCAGCCACTTGGTGGACAGAGAGAAGCGCTCAAACTCCGAGGGCGAGATCAGGTAGAAACCTGCGGGGCGGGCAGACTAGCAGGTGATCTCTCAGGACCCGCGGCTGCCGACAATGGGGCTTCCAACCAGGGACACTGGGGCCAGAGCTCCCCCCAAAGTGCCTGGCCTTGGCCACACACCCCTGGCTGCCCTTCCCAGCAGCCCCTGCAGCACAGCGGGAGCCCCACGCCCAGCCCGGCTCGCAGAGGCGGGACGAGCCACCACCTGCACACCTTGGCCGTGTTTGGTGAAGACGCAGGAGGCGATGCCGCTGACGTCCTCCCGGCGGATGCAGCTGTAACGCACCTGGGGCTTGAGCAGGGGCAGCGAGACCACCTGGATGTCGCCCAGGTTGGTGAGGACAGCCAGGTGATGCTCCCCGTAGTCCTCGGCTCGACAGCTGCTGAAGTGGGCCACGCTGACCCGCCGCACCCTCGAGCCCTCCAGGGCAGTCAGCTTCAGCTTCAGCTTGGCACTCACCTTGGGCAGTGTGAACACCTGGGGCACAGGGCGGCGGTCACACCCACGGCCAGACCCCACTTAGCACTTCCCTGCGTCCACCGGATGCCACCCAACTTCCCAGCGAAGCCTGCTCTGTCTCGGCACGCCCTCGGCACCAGGCAGGCGCTCGCTGCACCTGGACCGTAGGGTGCTGGGCCACTTCCTTCCACATCTGCATTTTCTGTGCCTCCCACAGACAGGTCCTGCTCCAGTGTCCCCACCGCCAACCTGGGCCCAGGGATGCCACACAGACCCCTCTCTTTCCCGGTGCCTCTGCAGCCCCTTCCTGCATATGCCAACTGCATACACAACTTTAAGCGAGTCCCAGCCACTGTCATTTGTGCCCGAGATGTGAGCCCCTGGATGGCCCGAGGGCTCCCGGGAACCCTGTCCCCATCGTGCAGCACCTTGAACTGCTCCTCTGACACGACCAGCAGCTGGTGGCTCCCCTGCATGTCCGGGCTTTTCGATAGGTCGTGTGCGACTTCCAGGGGCTCGGGAAGGGGCACACTGTGCCCGTCCAGCACCAGGATGCCCACGACAGGCGCTCGGTGCATCAGCTGGATCTCCTTGACTACGGGAAGGAAGCAGGCAGGCGATGGGGCTGGTGGGTGGGCGAAGAGCGAGGCCGGTAGCACCACCCTGTCCCCAACCAAGGCAGACCAGCACCCTCCGCTCTCCCCATGCTCGGCACTCACCCTGCTCTGCCCGCACGGCTTCATCCATTCTCCGCTCGGCTGGGGGCACACGCAGGGCAAAGGCATAGACGGTACCCCCGTTGGTGCCGGCCCACAGAGAGGGGCAGTGGCGGGAGCCTGCCCAGAGGCAAAGGTTTATATGTAACCCTGGGTCTGGAGGTCAGGTGGAGCCAGGCGACCTAGGCTTACGCCCTGGCCTTTCCAGTCACTTGTGTGACTCCAAGGTCAAGTCAGCAAACCCTGTAAGCCTCACTTCCCTCCTCTGCCTGTGGGCTCTGCCTGCCTCCAGGGTGTAGATGGGGAGAAGGCTCAGCAGGCTCTCTGACAACCAAGGGCCCTAAACACTGCTGGCTCTGAACCTGGGACAGCAGCCCTTGCAATACAGGAGTGGACAGCCCACTCCTACCTGACAGCCCACGCCCCACCCGTACCCTGGCAGGAGGGGGTAGGGGGACGGGGTGGGGGCAGGAGAGGGCAGGGGAAGAGACAATGAGGGAGCTTGTGTAGACCGATGGTGTAGCAGCAGGCATGTCCCACCCCCACAGCCATTCTAGGAAGACATTCCCCCATTTTATAGGAGGAGAAGCAGAGACCCATCTTCTAGAGAGTGGTGGAGCCCGGACATGAAGCCTGGACAGAGGGACTTGGAGGCTCAGGCAGGGGAGGGAGAGGCAGGCCCTGGTTCCACCCGCTCACAAAGGGACACCCCTCTGAGGGGCCCACCAACCTGCCCTCATGCCAGGGGGCGCATGCCTGGGCCCCTCCCACGCCCGGCTGGCCACTCACTGTCCCTCAGGTAGGTGTCGGCGAAGTAGAGGGTCCGGACGAAGCCTGTGAAGGAGTCCTCCGCCGTGCGGGCCTCGATCTTGCGCTGCACAGGCGCCAGCTCCATGTTCTGCAGGCCCGTCCGCTCTGCCCGGCAGCTCCGCTCTGGCACCTGCGGCGGGTGGGACCAGCCTGAAGGTGGGCTCTGGCCTGACGTCCCTGAGGCATCCATTGCTCGACACCCATCATTCTAGGAGACTGATCCCACTCACGCCACTCGCTGCCTGGTAACATTTACTGAGGACCTGACCCTAAGGGGCTACCATTATTGCCTCCTACACTTGGGGAAGCTGAGGCACAGAGGAGCAGCGTGACAAAACTGAGGCCACATAACTGGTGGGCAATGGGCAGGATGTAAACCTCTTGGTGGGCCCAGGGCCTGTGCTCGCGGCCAAAGCAAGCGGGAGCGAGGGGTAGTCCGGCTCGCTGCTGGCTGCCCCCAGCTCTGTCCAGGCGGCCTCACCTCTCCCGGGGACCCCGTGGGACGCCGCTTCTGGCTGGACACCCGACTGCGACGCATCCGGCGGAAGGACTGGCGCAGGGACTTCTTTAGGGACTTCACGCGGGACAGGGGGCCCTCTAAGGCTAGCTGGTCGCTGGGGTGCAGGGTGCACCTGGGGGGGAACATCAGGCCATCAGCACTGCCAGGGCCCCAGGGTCCTCACCAGGCCCCAGGCCCCAGCCACCGCGGGCAGCCTGCTCACTTGACAAAGACCTGCCGCCGCTGCTGGTGGTCAAAGAGGCCAAAGCCGTGGCTGGTGCCAAAGGCCACGAGCCGCCACTCGGAGTGCAGAGCCAAGGATGTGACCACCGCCGGGGGCTGGCACTGTACCAGCACGAAGGGCTGGAAGCCAGGCTCGAAGCGCACAGGTCCCGGGCGGGCACACAGGCGCTCGTGCCCCTTCCAGCGGTAGCCCTCCTGGTCCTGCAGCAGGTCAGCCTCCACCTGCTCCACCACGTGCTCCGCCTCCTCGTCGTTCAGCTCCAGCACCAGCACCTGGATGGGATGGCAGGGGGCTGAGCCAACCCCAGCGCCCAGGGACAGGACCGAGGGGTGCGGGTGGGGGCTGGTTCCTGTCCTGCTGCGCCCGCATCCTGAGAAGGAAGCTCACGGGCCTGGACATTACCCCGCGTCACCTGATCACTCCTCCCCCGGCTCCCACCCCATCCCAGCCTGCTACCTGCCCTGCCGTGCCTGCCACAGCCAGGTAGCCGCTGTATTTGCAGAGGAAGATCTTCTGGATGCCCAGGCGGGGGTCGTCACTGTAGGGATCGAAGGAGCCCACCTAACGGGAGAGGAGGCCCACGAGTGTCCATGAGCACTGGACCCGGCCTGTCCCTGCCCTCCTGGTGCCCCGGCTCCCGGCCTCACCTTGCGGAGCGGGGGCCACTCGTCCTCACCCTGGGCGTTGAGGTGCTCACTGGGGTCCGTGTCGGTGAGGAACACAGGGACCGTGCTAAGTTTGTAGAGCAGCCGCAGGCAGACGCCCGAGGCGTCCCAGAACCGCACGGTGCCGTCCTCGTGCCTGCGGGCAGAGCCGTGAGAAGGATGCCGGGCAGTGCCAGGGCTGCTCCCACCCCGCACACCCTGCTCTGCAGGAGGAGAGCAGCACAAGTCACCTACCCCGTGAGCAGCAGGTCCCTCTGGGGCGGGGTTGGGGCCAGGCTGATGCCACCGTCAATAGGCCATTCCTAGAGGGTGAGACCGAGAAGTGCGTGCGGGAGCTGGGCTCCCAGGTGGGGCTGGGGCTGGGGCTGGTGCGGGTGCGGGACCTACCATGGTGGAGAAGTGCGTGTTCTGCCAGCTGCCGGCGGCGATGATCCTCTCCCACAGCTTGAGGGGGATGTTGGAGACGTGATGGGAACAGGTGATGGCGGAGCAGTGCAGAGAGGCCAGGTAGGGAGGCTGCACCGGCGGCCAGCCAGCCGTCCGCAGGTCCATCACCACCAGCTCCTCCTCGGCCAGCACCACCAGGGCATAGGGGTCATCAAAGGCTGGGGGACGGGCCAAGGGTCGGGGGCTGCAGGAGCCAGTAGGAAGCCATTGGCCCACCCTGGCCCTGTGGAATCTGATGATTTAAGCCACGACCAAGTGGGACTTATCCCAGGTGTCAAGGCTGCTTCAACCTTTAAAAACCACCACATCAACAGGCCAACGGAGAAAAGCCCCAGGATCACACGCAGAAAACGCCTTTGACAAAACCCCAAACCCGTTCATTTATGACAAAAACTCTCAGTACACTAGGAACAGAGGGGACTTCCTCCACTGGACGAAGCACATCTATGAAAAAGCTGCAGCTCACATCATCACGGTGAGAAACGAAGCTTTCCCACTAAGCGCGGGAACAAGGTTCCTTTTCAAAAGTGCCAGCTACGGCAATAAGAAAAGGAAAGGAAATACAGGTATGCAGACTGGGATGGGAGAAATAAAACTGTCTTGGTTCGCAGATGGCAGGATCATTTATGTAGAAAATCCAAAAGGACTAACAGAAAAACTGGACCTGCTCCCAGCACCCTGTGGCAGGAGTGAGAAGGAGGTACACCCCCCCTCACCTGGCGGCCTCAGGCCTGTCCTGTCAGTCAGGTGGAGAGAAGGCCCGCCTCCTGGACATCTCCCGCCAGGCCTCCTCTCCAGGTTTCGACAGCAGCCCTTTCTGGTCTTGCCTGTCACCCAGTCTATGAGGCTGACTCAGGGCTTTGCTGTCCTGGTCGAGCTCCAGGAGGCCGGCTCAGAGCTGGCCCCATGCTGTGCACCTGGCCCCAACCCATGAGGTCTCCACCATGTCCACACCAGGGCCCCTTTTGCTCAGCTGGGTGGCTATTAAACCCAATAGTACAGAGCTGCCCCCTTTGGCCCAAATCCCATTGGAGCCAGGGAAGGGCAGAGAGTGGAGTGGGCAGGAGGTGTGGCCAGCAAGGATGGAGCCACCAGGCTGGCAGACAGGGAGAGAGGGACGTGGCTGCTGCCTCAGGGGCATCCCGGGGGTGGCCGGTTTGGGAACCTCTGTGCAGGCCCCTCCTCTTTATTTACAGACAGGACGGCCTGCCTGCAGCTCCCAGTGGCTGGCCTTGCCCACGCCACTCCCTAAGCTCGCCTACCCGCTGCAGGGTCCACCTCGGAGAGGACGGTGAAGTCGATGACCCGGGATGTGAAGTCGAAGGCTGTCTGCTGGCCGTTGTGGACCACGGAGATGCAGTGGCGGTCCCCGTAGCTGGCCCGAGGCATGCCACCCTGGAAGATGGTGAAGGGCAACCTGCAGGCACAGAAGAGAAGGGCGGTGGGCTGGGGCTCTCGACACAACAGCAGACAGCCACTGGCCGAGCTGGCAGCATGGACCCCCCCGTGACTGGCTTCTGTGCAGGGGCCGGGAGGGAGGCTCATCTCAGGGTGAGTGACCCCTCGAGGTCCCCAGGAGGCGGTCAATAGGCCAGACCCCCATCTCTTCTTGACTGCAGCAGCCCAGGGGAACTTGGGGGTGAGGGGGGAATGCAGGCTGGGGGTTGAGTCTGTAGCCACTCCTGCCCCAACCAGAGCTGCCCCCTCCTGCTCATACACGGGTCTCCCTGTGAGATTGTTTGTAAAAGCAGGTCTGCTGCTGACACGGCCTGAAACCTGCCGACCTGAACCACTTCCCGGGGGCAAAAGGGAGAGAAGGGGAATGTTTTTCAGGACCTGGCCATGAGGTATGAGAGGCCTTCTCCTTCCCTGGAGTCTGAGACCTCAGCGTGGGACCCTAAGGCACGGCCCTCCCCACCGCAGAGGCCTTCCAGCTTCCAGGGAGACTCTGGAAAGGGCAAAGGACAGAGACCGGTACCTACCCCTGCTTGGTGGTCAGCCAGAAGATTTTGGTAATAGCTTTGCAAGGAAAGGGACCTACAAGAACAGGAATTAGCTGGAATGGGTCTGCCCACCCACAGAGGCACCTGGGTCTGCACGAGCAGGTTCCTCACCCCACACCCTCTCCGTAGACCTATGCTTAGGAGCTGTGCCCTGAGAAAGCCACAGCAGGTGCCAGGAAACCCCACCGTGGGGCTTTGGACAAAGCCGTCACCTCCCTGGGCCCCAGCTTTTACTTCTCTGAGTGGGGTGCCTGCACCTGAATGCAGGGAAGGCCAACTGGGAACAGAGGACATTGGTTTGCACAGTAAAGGCAGTCCCAGGTGACAGGGCAGGGGCAGGCCCCTGCCAGGCGGGTGGGGCACTGACCGTAAGGCACACAGCTGCGCAAGGGCTCCCGTTGCTGGGTGTCGGGATTCACCGGCCACTGGCAATAGCTGCCATCCGAATGGCAGCTGACAATCAGGCGGCCATCCCGCTGCCAGCAGACACTGTCCAGTTGCTTCAGGGGAGGAAAGGGAGAGAGCACAGGCTGCGGTCAGGGTGATGGTCCCCGAATCGACACCCCACCCCACCCCTCGCCCACGCCTTGGCACAGGGGCTGGACGCGATAATGGGGTGTGGGAGAGCCCCGTGGCGGCCGCCACCATCCCAGGCGCCACCTACCTGGCTGCTGAGGAAATGGCAGAGCACGCGGCTGCCCCGCAGGTCCCAGATGACGATGAGGCCCCGGCTGTAGCCAATGAGGACCTGGCTGGGGTCTCGAGGGTGTTCCTGCAGGGCCTCCACCATCTCAAACACCCGCCGCTGGCGGGCCTCCTCGGGCAACCTGGGCGAGGGGAGCACCGTTAGCCCGGGGCGCAGCGGCACACGGCACCCCACGTGGCCGCGGGCACGGAGCGTGCGGCACGGGAAGCGCGGGAACCGTCACCCAGGGGCGAGAGGAGCAATGCGCAGAATGGAGAGGGCTGCTCTGTGAGGGTGTAGATGCCGGCAGCACACCGCTAAGGAAAGGCAGGGAAGCGGCTTCTAGAACCGTCGATGGGGTGGGAGGGGCGGAGGGAGGGAGCCCATGCTGGGAAGGGCACATGGAGGCTCCGGGGAGGCGGCGAGCTCTCTCTCTGCCCGGGGGTGCTGTAGGGATGTTACTTGACAATCCACTCACCTGCACATTCACAGTTAGTGCATCTCTGCAGGGAGGTGGTATTGCAGCAAAGTGAGTTTTTAAGGCCACAGAACAAAGCTCGCTATTAGGTGGCCTGGCCTTGAGCCTTGACCCCCCTCCTCCCCCTCCTCCTTCTCTGGGCCTGGAATGCTGATGTGAAGTCTGGAGCTGCTGCAGCCAACAGGAGGCCATGAGGTGGCAGGCATGGGACCAAGAGCCAACACTGAGGATGGGCAGCAGGAAATGAAAACAGCCTGGACCCTAAGGGCATTTCTACGCCCAAAGCACAGCCCTCCGTACCTATGCACAGCCCACGTCCCAATGCTGCCCAGCATGCCCTGCGAGCACCAGCCTCTAGACACGGGAGTGGGCGGTCAACTCCCTGTATCCTTATCGGTAACGGCTCCGTTTCTGAAGGGTTCTATAATGATCTACTACTTATATAATTAAACGTTTTCCCCTTCACTTAAAAGTAAGCAATGTGAGAATTACACCACCTTGGAAAATACAGAGAAGAAATAATATCAAAAAGAAAAAGAGAGAGAGAGCCCTAACCGGTCTGGCTCAGTGGATAGAGCATCAGCCTGCGGACTGAAGGGTCCCGGGTTTGATTCCAATCAGGGGCATGTGCCTTGGTTGTGGGCACCTCCCCAGTAGGGGGTGTGCAGGAGGCAGCTGATCGATGTTTCTCTCTCATCGATGTTTCTAACCGTCTATCCCTCTCCCTTCCTCTCTGTAAAAATCAATAAAATATATTTAAAAAAAGAAAAAGAGAGAGAGAAAAAGAATAATATCAAATGGAGGCTGTGCAGCAGGGTTGATGCCACTCGCCCCCCGGGGACCTCCCTCAGACCGCTCCTTCGCCAGAGTGTCAGCCCCCGAGCCTCCCCGACCCCTCAGAACTGCAGGACGTTCTCCTGCTGCAACCCTCATCTGCTCCCCTCTTGGCCCGGACCAGATCCCACTGATCCGCCTCCCCCTTGTGGACACCACACCAAAGCTTTGGAGCACAGCTTCTGAACTCATCTGCAGCACCCCGGGCAGTGGCTGTCAGGACCTTTGGCCACGGAGCCTGCACAGACGCCAAAGCACAAGCACGGGCAGAAGCTGCCCGGCTGGCGTGGGGCGGTGTGTGCCGCGTCTGCCCACTGCGGAGCCCCAGGGGTTTTGAAATACACGGCACCAGGGCAAAGAGGCTACGAGTTGATAAATTCTAAGAATCTCCATGTGGGGGACAGGTGAGGAGCTGAGCTTCTCCTCCCGTCCGCATAGACTTCCCAGGAGAGAAATGATAGGCTCCTAACACGTTCCCGGGACCAAAGGGAGAGGGTCATGCCCAAGTCGGGGGGACAGGTTCTTAACAACGGGGTCCGCGGGCTCACCGCTGCAGCACGGCGTCCGAGCTGATGGTCCGGTCCTCCAGCGT
The DNA here is from genome assembly GCA_026230045.1 of Corynorhinus townsendii. Lineage (NCBI taxonomy): Eukaryota > Metazoa > Chordata > Mammalia > Chiroptera > Vespertilionidae > Corynorhinus > Corynorhinus townsendii. The sequence goes on from JAPDVU010000009.1 coordinate 3,422,249, forward strand.
GCGGAAGCCTGGTACCTGCACCACGAACACGCTGCCACTCTCGGTGCCCAGGTAGAGCGTCTTGGAGGAGGAGTGTGGCAGGACCACGGTGATCTGTGTGGCGCTGGGGGCAGCCCTGAGAGGGGAACAGCTACCCGTGAGCTGGCCGCTGCCCGGGCAGGGACCCCCACGGATAGGCTTCTGACCCTGGCTGCCCTCCCCACCCCGGGGAAGGCCATTCCTAGGAAAGCAGGCTGTGCAGTCTTTTTTAACAGAGTCCAGAGTCTCGGGCCAGGACTAAGATATTGGCTACATTCTGCCAAGACAGGAAGCAGATGGCAGAGTCTGCCCAGGAAGTGGAGACCCCTGGGAGCCTCCTGCGCATCCCTGCCCACTCCACCCAGAGCACCTTTGGGTGGAGCGTGTGGGCTCAGACGCCTGCTGGGACCCCCAAGGGCTCCTAGGACCTTCCAAGAGTGATCCCACCCTGGGGCTGGGAGAGCCAGGGGGCCGAGTCCTTACCCGGGGGGACCCCGCAGCGTGAAACTCTCATCTTCCTGCAGCTCGGACACCCCGCCTTTGACCTTCAGGCTCCACAGGTGCAGGCTGTTGTCGTCCAGCAGGGTGACCAGCTGGCACTAGGGAGGGGACGGGGGCAGGAGCGTGCTGTCTCATTGACCTGGGAGCGCCAGCATTCATGTGGCCTTTACACACCGGGGCGGTCTCAGAGAGCCCCAAACCCAAAGGCCCCCTACTCTTAGGGGAAAGGGTGGTGGTCCCAGGTCCTCCCATCAGCACCACACCCAGGGCCACCAGCTGCTTGTCTCCTTCTGGAAGATGTAAGAGTAAGAAGGGCGCGAGGGGCCCTCACCTGGCCAGGCAGGAAGTAGATCTGCACCACGGCGTTGTTCTCCCTGTGCAGCCCCATGAACTCCACCCCTGGGGCACCGTAGCTGCGAGCAGCAGGCTCAGGAAAACATCCAGAAGGCAGACGCCACCCCTCGCCTGCCCGGGAGCGGGGACTGGGCCCCCGTGGCAAGGCGTGTAGCACACGGTGGCTCGCCCTCTCCCCAGACAGCAGGACTGGGGTGGAGAGGCGGGCCCTGGCCAGTGACCTGACCCCTGAGGGTGGGAAGAGCCAACCAGGGAGAGCTTTCCCAGCCAGGCAGATGGGGATAACTGTGTAAGGGTGACCCCTTGGCAACTGTTAGGCTGCTCAGCGCCACCTCCCTGGCAACCTGAGCTGCAGCAGACCCATCAGCTGCCACTTGGTGGCACCTGTGAGAAGCTGCGGGTACCCCTGTGGGCCCAACCCCAAGAGCTGTGACCAGGAGTCTGGGTAAGGTGATTGGTCCCCAGGATATGGCCATGGCCTGGCAATGATTAACCGGAGGGAGGGCTGAGCCAGCAGTGGGACTGCGCCCCTGCCCTGCTGTGTTTACGCCACCTCCAGCCCAGCCCCGTGGCTGCACGCACCCAGCCTTCTCGCCTCTGCTGCAGCAGAAAGGGCGCTGGCTCACCCTGGGGGCTCAGGTTAGATGGGGCAGGAGTGTGCCGAGGTCTGTAGCCCAGCCCGCCTGGCTGAGCAGTGACCCTCTGTCCTGGACCCACAGCTGCCTCTGAAAGGGCCCAGAGATAAGGCTTCGGACAAAAGACGGCCCAACCGGAAACTACCCAGCCTCAGCCAGGGAGGGGAGTCCACGTCACTCTCTCTGGTGCACGCGCGCTTGCGTGTGTGCGGGGTGGAGAACCTGGAAGAGCGGCTCCCCGGCACTGCTCTCTGGTTTGCAAAGAGCCCGGGGCCAGTCCACTGACTCCCACTGGGAAAAGCTTGGCCCACCACCTGCCTCCTCGGACTGCGTTCAGGGCTGACTCCTGAGAGGGCTATTCGGGACACCTCTGAATAAGAAGGGCCACCCCAACTTGCTTTGTTTCTTTCTTGGAGGGCGGGGGTCCTCGGCCCTTTCGGGGCTTCCCAGGGCGGGGCTGGGAGCACAGAAAGGATACAGCTTGATGGCTCCGGAGCGGGTGCCGATGGCCAGGATGCGCAGGGAGGGGCTGTAGCCGAGGGCGCTGGGCTGGTGCGGAAAGCCATGCTCCACCGTCTGCAATGACAGCCACACGGGCCTGCACACACGTCCAAGAAGCCGCAGCACAGAGCCACCCCAGCAGGAAGGGGCACCGAGTCCCTTTCAGGCTCCCACCCAGACACCCATGTGTGGACCATTCTGTGCGCCCCCGCCCCCCTCGGCCCATGTCTGACCCTGTCCTGGGCCACCTGACCACCCATCCCTGGGAGCTCATGCTCCCTGACACACACACTGGCCACTTGGTCTCCAGGAACTCAGTTCCTCCACCAGATATACTGTGGGCAACCCCCAGCCCTCCTACGGGGGGTGCAGGAAGCTTTGGGGGCCTGGCACTGGGGTCCAAAGGAAGCCACAGTGGCCCTTCCAGCCCTGCACTGTCCAGGCTCCTCCAGCCCTGTCTGCTCTGCCCAGGGCCCTCCTAGCGCGGGCAGCGCTCCATCTTCCCAGGGAGGAAGCTCCCAGGTGCTGCTGCCCGCACGTGCTCTTGCTCATGTCTTAGGACAGAACTAATACACATTACAGAAAACAAAAATAACCTGTATTCCTACAACCGGAAGTAAAGCTCGCCAACATCTGTGTGTGTCTGTGAGTGATGTGTGTGTCATGCCTTAAGACACAGAGACCTGCCCTAGCCGGTTTGGCTCAGTGGATAGAGCATCAGCCTGCAGACTGAAGGGTCCGGAGTTCAATTCCGGTCAAGGGCATATCCTTGGGTTGCGGGCTCGATCCCCAGCGTGGGGTGTGCAGGAGGCAGCCGATCAATGATTCTCTCCCATCATTGATGTTTTTCTCTCTCCCTCTCCCTCTTTGAAATCAGTAAAATAACATTAAAACAAAAAACACAGAGACCTAGTTGGGGCCATACCACCTGATACACCTGTACCCGAGTAGCCCTGTAGCCCGTTTCCCCCTGTAGCCAGCCCAGGCTGTCCAAGCCCTGAAATGACCCAACGGCGAAGAATATCCGCTGCGGAGGTGCCTAACTCACCGGGCCTCTGTCGTTGAACATTTTCTTTGTTTCTAGAGGTTCTGCAATTGCCACTTGACCCATGGCCCCTCCTGGACTCCCATCTCTGCCTGCAGCTCTGAGCATCCCCGCAGGCAGAGGCGCCAGGGATGGAGTTCCCGGTTTTAAAGGGACGGAGAGAAACCCTAGACTGACTCGGACAAACCACCTCCGGGAAGGCTTCTGTTGTTTCTCTATCAGCGAAGCCTACCCCTCACCTCCCCCCGCAGGGGACACTGGCCCTGCAGACCTAGATGACAGCAGGCAGAGGGAGGCCAGCACCTGCTTCCAAAGTCTAGTTATTTCTTCCGGTTGAAACCATGGGGACGGCCCTGCAGGAAAAGGCCGCTCTCCTTCGGCCCAGGGCTCTGCTCTGGGCTTCGGGTGGCTACCCAGTCAGGCCTCAGAGGAACAGAGAGAGATAAGCCCTGCTGACAGCTGGAATGGTAACTTAGCAACTCAACGGCTGCCCGCCTGCTGTCCAGTCCCGAGGTCCATGGTCGGAGGCCCCATGCTGGGGGCAGGCCAGGGAGCAGCTCCAAAAGGGCCTATTCTGCGGACATCTGGGGACACCCAGGTGTGGGAGGCGTCCTCAGGCCTGGCTCTTTGCCCTGAAAATGGCTGGGAGGGCAGCAGCGACCCAGCAGGAGCCCCCCTGGCCGCCCAGGTCCCTGTTCAGCTATGTGAAAAATGCAGAGCCTGGAGGAGCCTTGGGGAGATAGTGAGCGTCTGGAATGCAAACATTTCCCAGGAAAAGGAGGGCAGGGCACATGAGGAGTGTGGGGGACAAGCTTCCCCAGGGGCCCCCACTAGGCCGTAGCCAGAGCTCGGGAAGACGCTCCTGGGATGAGAACTCTCTCCCGGAACCACAGTAGCAGCAGCTCGGGGCCAAAGCCGCTGGGGATTGGAGGACTCTGTGGGCAACTCTCCTCTGGTGGCCAGTAGGAGGCCTGCGCCGGGCGTTACCCAGTGCGACAGTCGCAAGGCGACACTGAGCACTTGCAAGGTGGCTAGTGCCACCAAGGGGCAGAATTTTTAATTTTATTCTATTTTAATTAACTTGCATTTCAGAATGGACGCTCACTTCAGTTCCTAGAAAACTTTGTAGGAATGTTCTTGAGTTTCAAAGCAACAGGGGCTGGAGTCGGGCAGACCACACTTTGGATCTTCTTTAAAAATATGTTTTTTTTAATAGATTTCAGAGAGGAAGGGAGAAGAAGAGAGAGAGAGAGAGAGACATCAACGATGAGAGGGAATCATTGATCCACTGCCTCCTGCATGCCCCACACTGGGGATCGAGCCCGCAACCAGGCATATGCCCTGACTGGGAATTGAACCCTGACCTCTGGGTTCATAGGTCAACACTCAACCACTGAGCCACGCCAACTGGGCTGGGTCTCCTTTTTCAACTTTAAATCTCCTAGCTCTGAATTCAGACCGCATACTTCCAAAGAAAATTTAATGTCCAAACTGAGATGCGCTGTGAGGGTAAAACACCTGGGACTTCAAGGACTTCTTAAAAAGTCCCACTGGTTTATATTGGAACAGCATCTTGAACATAGTGGGCTAAACAGAACTTATCATCAAAATGAATTTCACTTGTTAAAAGAGTTTTGTGATGGGCCTTCTAGAATATTTCAAATCACATCTGTGGCTCTTACTGTTTTCCTCTTGGGGCCAGAGCTGCCCTACTCGAGGCTGCCTCAGGCCGCGGGCAGGCCAGTCCCGCCAGGAGAAGGCAGCCCGCAGCTTCCGGTCAGGCTGGCAGCCCTGAGAACACAGGGCACCCTGGCAGGCAGGGACACAAATGTGGGGCCCACCATTCAATCACTCCTACTGGCTCCTCATGTCCTTTAGGGTCCCGGGGTCACTTGCTACCCCTCTCCCTACCCTCTATTCTATAAGCTGACCTACAGACAGGGACTGAGTCGGGCCCACTAAGCTCTGAACCCCCCTCTGCCGCTTAGAAGGCGTGTGGACCTGGGCAAGCCACTCGGCCTCTCCGGAGCCGCATTTCACATCCGAAAAAGGGGCGATAGCAGGGCTGTCCTTGGCTCGAACACAGTGAACCCTAAGAAGACCACCTGAGGCGGCTGGAAGGCTCAGCTCACCCCACAGAGCGCACAGGCCCTGCCACTAAGGCCAATGTCCTCCCCAGGTTCTCCGCGTCCCCTGTATCCCTCAGGATGTCTTCTCTAAGGTGACAACTCGGAAGGGTCCAAGGCTCCCTTAAGAACAAATAAGGGGCCCGGCCGGTGTGGCCCAGTGGTTGAGTGTGGACCTAGGAACCAGGAGGTCACAGGTTCGATTCCCGATCAGGGCATATGCCCGGGTTGCGGGCTCGATCCCCAGTGGGGGGCGTGTAGGAGGCAGCTGATCAACGATTCTCCCTCATCATTGATGTTTCTATCTTTCTCTCCCTCTCCCTTCCTCTCTGAAATAAAAAAAAATATTTTTTTTTAACAAACCACACAAATAAGGGAAATTTCACAATGACCCTACTTGGCCAGGGGCCAAGAGTGTGGTTTCAAATGAGAATAGTGTGGTGACAGGGGATTCCCCTGGTCGCAGGGAGGGGAGGGGAGGAGCGGTGACAGTACCAATTCAACATGTGAATAAGGCCCCCAAATCCTTGAATGAGGCACAGCTAGTCCTGCTGCAGAGGCCCAGGCTGGGCAAGGAGGAATGGGCCCCCAGGGCAGGTATGAGAGGCAGGGGATGTTAGGAATCGGGAAGGGACTTGGATTTGGGGACAGGACAGAGCTCAGTAAATGGAGGTGACAGGGCAGAGCAGGAAACTGGGAGCGGGAGCAGGGTGGGTGAAGGCACCTCTGGCCTGTGTCCAGCTGTCCCCTCAACCTCAGGTGCCCTGCCCACTCCTTGACTGTCCCTCCCTGACACTCCCAACAGCCTTTTAAGACTCAGCTTCCCTCTGGACACGAGAGTTGCCCACGGGCAGCAGCCTTCCCTCCAGGTCCCCGGAGCAGGGTGGGTAGATGCCAGGGCAGAGGGGGTGGGACAGCAGGCACGGATTCCAGGGTGGCCCTCAAAGCCCCAGATCCCAGCTTCTCCAGCTCAGGTTCAAGCTGGAAGGATGATCAATGCCTGGCAGCCAACCTCCCCTACCCCCTGAGCTCAGCATCCAGCCCACCTGGCCCTGCCCCTGCCCCCACCCTGCTCCTGGCTCAGGTGACCTCTGCCAAGGGAGGAGAGAACAATGAACTCCTTTGTCGGAGAGTCGGGAAAGGTGAGATTTGCAGGAGCCGCCAAACTGCAACACTAGCCCAGTGTGGGGAGAAAGCCCGCCTGTGTCCTGCTGGCTCCAGGCCCCCTTCCAGGTTCCCGGAAGGAAGATGGCAAAGGCTCTTGGTCAGAGAGCGTGGGGGTTCTTCATCCTGCCCTGGGCAAGGGGGGACCTGTCCAAGATTGAGGGCTGAGGAGTCCCCAGAGCTTGGGGTGATGGGAAGGAGGGCTGCCAGGGCCATAGGGGGCACACCAGGTTGGCTGGGTGGCACTGCCCCAGACTGGGTGTGGTCAGCTCAGATTCCTGGCGGTGGCAGCAACCTGGCCTGCCCGGTGTGGCTGTCACCTGACACCAGGGGCCCAGCCATGAAAAAGCCAAGACAAAACAACCTGGCCATGGACAGGGCAGCCAGGCAGGTCCACACTGCCTGCTCAGGGCCGGGGAGTGGAGGAGGGGCCCCCGGGCAGGAAGGGCCCAGGCACCCTTACCAAACGGCTGGTCAGTTTCGCCAGGGGAAAGAAAGGCCAGGAGGGATTTTCGAGGAAGGGGTTTTACTCTGACATGAGCTTAGGTCCGCTCGGAGTCACTTCCTCTCTACTGAGGCGCCCATGGGGTCCCTGGGCCCCTCAATCGATCCTGCCAGCCGATTCATCTGTCTTCCCAACAGCCTGAGGACCCACCACAGACACAACACAGACCACGGCTTCACAGACGGACAAACGGAGGCTCAAGGGGTGAAGTTACCAACCACACAGCTGGTTGGCAGATGTAGCCGGGGGTCCTCATTCCCAGCCAGTGCCCTCCACAATGTGCAAGCCCTGGAGGCCTCAGTTTCCTCATCTGCACAATGAGAACAGCACCCATCTGTGAGTCGTCCCGAGGACGAGGCAAACCCTGATATGGCACCCGTGTGCCAGGCACCTTCAGAGCGTCTATACCCAGGGCTCTGCTGTGTCAGGCCCAGGCTCCCAGGTCCCAGCCTTCCTGGACTCAACAGCCTGGGGGGAGCCTAGGGAGGGACTAGTATGGGCGGAACCAAGCAGGTTCCCAAATCTTCCAGGATGTGGCCTCACCCTCCCATCCCAACCCTCCAGGCTCCACCATTCACCCAGAGCCTAGATGAGCGGAATCCCCACACCCAGATTCTCCCCTTCTTCCTCCCCACTCCCAGCCCGTGAAATGTCAGACTATCAGCCCCCTCTCTCCCACCAGGAAGGCGAAGGTCTTATCTGAGATTCCCAGAGCCCCAGGCCTGGGCTGTATATACAGTAGGTGCTCAATTCTTGCACGTGAATGGGAGGAGGAAGGAATTCCAGGAGCCTCCCCTCCCCCCTCCTGACCAGGCCTGGGGATGGGGTGGCCAGGTGTGGGGACCACCAGTTGGGGGACATGGAGGGATGATGCCTCTACCCCAGCCGCACCCAGGCCCCACCCCGCTCAACAGTGGGACTTGGGGCGGGGGTTCATCCCTCCTTGCTGAGCCTGTTTTTCCAGTTTCCACTGAAATTGGCCACCTTTTCAGGATGTGAGATCCTGGAGGCACATAGGGGTCACCCGGGATCCTCCAGCCGGTGCTGAGGTTCTGAGACAGGCACCCAGCAACCATGCGCGGCTCCCTGGGGAGTAACAATGGCAGGTCCCCAAGGGCCCCGAGATCCCCCAGTTCCAACACTGCACCCCATTTCCCCGAGACCCAAAAGCCCTGCCCACAGCTTCCTTCTGCCAGTAGGAGGAGGCTCTCAGAGGCCAGTGGCCTCATAGGAATTGCTGAGGGCAGCCACACCTCCCAGAGGCCCAGGAAGTGGAGGAAGACGGCAGAACGTGAGGGGAAAACCGCCCACCTCGAAGCCCTGGGAGCCCTCCGGCCCTGGGAGGCTGCCTTTGAAAAGAACAGCACTGTGTCTAGCACTTACACGATCTAATCCCACGTGTCCCTGTGCTGATCCTATGCACAGGGTCACCCGGCTTTATGTGGTGAAGCCAGATCGCGACCCTTGTCCATCACCACCTCCTGGAGGGGTCCCCCGTCCGCCTCTTCCTGCAGTCCACCCTCTGGGGCAGAGGAAGCCTAGGCATGGAGGCCCAGTGCCTAGAACAAGGCGGAGGTGAGAGGGGCTAATTACCCCGAAACAGCTGCAGATTGCTAGGTGGCCTGCGAGCCAATAAACCACAGCTGTGATCCTCCTGTTTACAGCTCCGGCCTTCTCGGGCACCTGTCCCCTTGGGGGAGCCCAGAGGAGTTTCCGGGACCCTCCCTGTGATCTCAGGTGACATGTCACTCTGGCTTTGGGGGCCCTGGAGCAGGTGTGGGGTTGGGCTAGTCAAATGCCAACCCTGGCAAGTTCCCCCAGTGCCTCTCCCCACTCACCCAGGCCTGGAGCCTGCCAGGAAAGCTGCCTTTGCCTCTGGGGGCAACAGGAGGAGGGTGGGAACAGCCGTGGCCTGTGGCCACGCCCCCAGCGGGCCTGGCGTCACAGGAACATTATTACAGCCGGCAGGCTTCGCTATCCTTTCATCTTTCCTGTCCCTAAGCCTCCTCAACAACACTGCGAGGAGGCAGACAGGGCGGACTGTTTTATCCCCATTCCACAGGTGGGGAAACTGAGGCTGGAAGAGGCCGGGTGATTTGCAGAGGTCACACAGCCGATGAGAGGTTTGGGACAAGGAGTCCTAGCTCCTGGGCATCCCACTGCCCTTCCCGGGGAAAGTCCTCTAATCAAACCCTATTTCCAAAGTCAGATTCCCATGAGGCAGTGCGGGCAGTGCCCCGTAAGTACCTTCATCAAGCGGAGGCAGCCCGAGTGCCCCCGCCCCAGCCTGCGGGAGGCTGCTGACGCCGTGCTCATTGGAGCACCTGCCTGGGTCTCCCGGTTCCCGCTCCTTACCTTGTTGAACTGGAAGAGGTCCCGCTTGAGCCTCTCCCGAGCAGGGTCATGTCCCGGCCGCAGGAACCGCCTCATCTTGCTTGGCGTGCAGCCCCTGGAGAAAGACAAGCCGTTGAGCGCCAGGGTGAGGCCAACACACAGCCCCGTCCCAGAGCCGGCCTGCCAGGCCCAGCCCAGCAGGTGGCCGCCCCCGGGCCAGGTCAGCTCTGCCATCCTCGGCTTCCCCACGCCCCATCTGTGCAGTGTGGCTCCTCTGGGAACCGGCGCCCCAAACCCAGGGCCCAGGACGGGTTAACGCTCCAACGCTGCTCCTGGCCACCTGTGGCCTGTAAACCCGGCTGAGAGAGAAGCTGGGGGAGGAAGCCATTTATCCAGGCTTTATAGGAACAGGAGGCCCAGAGGGTAATTAGCTTAATTGTTAACCTGATTTCTGAAAAACCATAAAACTCCAGCTAAACAGAAAGGGAAACTTCACAAGCCTCTCCCCCCAGCGGCGGGGAGGTGGGTCCGCAAAGGCTGACCAGCTGGCCTCCCACACCAGGTGGGGGCAGGGAGGGGCCGGGCAGCACCTCTCAGGCAGCCAGCACACCTGGGCCGCTCTGCCTTCTAACCTCAGGGAAGGCCTCGGCCACTCTCAGCTCAGGCTACGCCCAGCCACTGCCGCCAGGAACCTGGGTGGGGAAGCGTGCGGAGCACGCAGTCAGGGGTGCGCCCCCCTGCCCCCCCCACACACACACGCCTGGGACCCACGGTGGAGCTAGGTCTGTCCCACGAGGCTGCTGGGGTCTCTGTAGGCAGGGCCCGGGCCCCAGGCTTCCCAACCTGATGGGGTACGCTCAGAGAGGCCCCCTTCCCATGGGCCCAAGTGAAGCCAGTCAGAAGAAACCTACTCCCAGTAAGAAATCAGCCCTGAGAGCTGGCCGCCCACTGGAGAATGCCTTCCCAATCCGAGGGCAAACTATTTCTGGATCATCCTGGGCGGGAGGGGGGATCATCTGCGCTCCAGCTTCCGGCTTCCAGTAGCGGCCACCCACTGACCACAGGACACCGAGGTCTGTACTTGGAAAGACAGGAGCCCAGGCCCACCCCGGAGGCACCATAAAGGGAAGGAAGCAGGGCCGGGAGCTCGCTCTGGGGTACGGGGGTGTCCTATAGGAGAAGCAAGTGTCTAAGCCGAGACCTGAAGGATGTTATCCCCGAAGTTTCTGGCTTCTTGGGACGTGACCAAAAAAATCAATCCCTCTGAGGCCTGACCATGCTGGGAGAGGTCACCCCACTCGGTAGACACATCCGGGGGCATTCCAAGTGGCACCCCAACTGGGAAAAGGCAGAGAACAGCCCTCACTCAGAGCACCATCACTTTCCAGGGACATCACAAAGGCCACCACTTGCGGGAGGGGGAGGGGTGGGTATGAGAGGTTTGTGCCTTCACATTTTGGGGGAGCCCAGCTTCGCTTTGGAACAGCAGGTCGTCGGGAAGCTCCCAGGTGCCCACCAGACCCAAGGCCCTGAAGGAGAGGAACAAACCCGGGAAAGTTGAGGCTCCTGAAACGGAGTGAACAGACTCCATTCCGGGAGCCTGCAGCTTTAGCCTCCGGACAAACAGCCGAGCTGCGGCCTCAATTGCCCGCTGTGGGGTAGGCCTGGCAGTGCGGGGGAGGGTGCCCATGCTCATAAATCAGCCACTGCAGGTCCTGGGGGTGCTCACTCTCCCCTCACAGGCCTAGGTCATGGGTCAGAAGTCAGAGGAAGCTGGGAGTGGGGCCTGGAGGAGGACGGGGGGTAGGCTGCAGACTCCAGGGAGAGGCTGACCTGGGCTGTCCTCCAGGACCATGCAGGCCCTGGGGTGGGGACAAGAGGACACAGGGCCATCTGTGCCAAGGACCCACAGGCTCAAGGGTGAGGTGGAGGAGGTGCAGGTAGGAGGGAGGGAGACAGGATGTGGGGATGGGCGGGAGGTGGCCCCACTCAGGAGGGCAGGGTGGACACTCCATCCATCCCAATGCCCTGGAGCACCCGCTGCCTCCCAGGTGCTACACCGGGCCCTTGCATGTTATTTTTATTACTTTTTGACATTTTGCTTAAGTAATCTCTGCTCACTGTTAAAAAGGCAAACAAGCTCAAGGAGAAAACCCCCCACCCAGGCAGTAGGGTGGCCTGTGGGTACGCGTCTGAGCGCCCCTCCTTGGCTCTCTGTGCGCTGTGAACGAAGCACACCTGAACCCAGACCCGCGTGTTCCTTCCCCTCCCTCTGGCCTCCCTGGGAGGTGAGTGGAATATCCCCACCTGGCAGACAGGACAAGAAGACCACAGAGGCCGGCCGCTGGTCCAAGGTCACTGGAGAAACCAGAACTTGGATTTGACCCCAGGTCTGGCGAACTCCCAAACCTCAGGGCTCTGGGAGGCAGCGGAGGATGGATGTGACAGGGCAAATGCCTAGGGACACCCCTGCAGTTGAAAGGCACGGACACGTGTGCACTGTCACGCCTACATGCCTTCCGTTCGGAGCCAACCAAGGCAAAGCTTGGGGGCTGGGACCTGGCCGCTGCTTGTGGGGTGCTGATGAGGTCTGTCTGGGCGGGGGTTGGGGGTAGTGTCTTGCATGGACCTGCTGCTCACTGCGCAGGGGGCTGGGAGCCCACTGGCATGCATCTGCTCCTCACTCCAGCCAACCCCTCAGTGCAGCTCCCAATACAGAAATGACTGTCCAGGTCAAGGCTTGAAAACCGCCGCCCCTTCTTGAAGTGGAACAGGCCTGGGACTGGCTGGACCCACCTTCAGTTCCACTCACCCCGGACAAGCAGGTTCTCTGTAGAGAAACTTCAGGAATCTGGGCCTGGAGGTCCCTGGTGTGGACGGATCCTCCCTACTCAGTCCACTCCTGGGGTTTGGTACCAACGGCCAATAGCCAGGGCTCAACCACCACAGCACAGCTCCCCCATGCTGGGCAGCTCCTTGAGGCCCAGCGAGCTCATCCGCAAAGAGGGGCACACTCCCTCCCACACAGGTCTGCTGGGGGGAGTGGAGCAATGACCAACGCCCAGTGCCTGGCGCAGCGCTTGGCACGGAGCAGGCACCGTCCTGGGACTGGGGATCCAATGACAGACAAGATCCCTTATGTCACCAAGCTTACAGCCTCGCAAGGGAGTGTGATGACTCACAAGTTAGTCAGCGAGTGGTTTCGGGGCTGGCAGAGGAATAAGGGAAGACGCTCAGTAAGACAGAGCGACCAGGGTTTGGTGGTTAGAAGGCCTCAACGGCCATTCCTGTACCTGGGCCCGTGCCTTCTGCCTGGGATGCCTCCCTCCCTCGTCTCTACTCAAATGTCCCTCCCCTGACATTCTCCTACTTCCCAGCTTTGCTTTCCTCCCCAGCACCGGTCACGCTGGCCTAGTTTACTTACTGACCTTGTTTATGACCTGTGCAACCCTCCACAGGACACGCCTTCTCATTCCCACTCGGAGACTTTGCCCCCTTTGGCCCTGCGGCACCCACACGCGGCCTGAATGAATGAACGAACGGAGGAGGGAGTATCTCCACCCAGCCCTGAATAATAGGAAGTGGTCAGCGAGGCAGATTCAGGGCCAGGGCGTGTCAGGCAGCCAGAACCTGCTAGCAGGCTTCAGGAGGGCGAAGACAGGGAGGGGCTGAGTGCAGGCAACAGGAGAGATGGGGTGGGTCGGGAAGGGGGCCCTAGGGGGCCACAGCACAGAGCTTCAGTGTGACAACCCTGGAACCCTGACGGTCCTGATGTGGGCTGCCCGCCCCTGTCCCACACCATGTCCCTGACATGTGGCCTGTGCCGACCGTCCATCCGCTCAGCCCCCACCCCAGGGCCCCTTCCCTGTGGCCTCCATGTTCCTGGCTGAAACAGCTTCTTGTCCTCCAAGCAGCACATCAAAGACCGCCTTCCAAATGCCTTCGCCGTGTCACCTCTCTCACCCTCAGCACCTGACCACACCTTCTGCTGAAACCTCCATGGACGGGGAACCCGCTCAGCTGAGGGTGTTCGCCTCCATCTGGCTGGGCTGGCCAGGAAGCTATTGGCAAAAATCAGAAGCAACCTCAGTGGCCAACAGGGGGCCGGGGAAGGTGCTGAGCGCCATGGAGGGCTGGCAGTCGCCAAGGACGGGGAAGCCTGTGTGCGAAGTACCCAGGAGGCGGGTGGAATCCTTTAAGGTACTCACAGACGTGGACAAGCCACTGGAAGGGCCACGGGGCCGGTGCTTTTCCTTCCGGTTCACCTGCCTCGCAGGCAGGGTAGATAAGGGACCCGACGGGAGACGGGGGACGCCCAGCGTTTGGGTGTGAGGTGGGACCCCTCCTGCTCTCTCGGGGCCTGGGTTCCTCTCCAGCCACGTTAAACTGGACAGGCGAGAGGACACCCCTTTGGATACGACATGGGCGCAGAGGCAGGGACAACACAGGCAGGTGGAACCATGTGGGACCTGGGGCTCCAGGACCCCAAGGAGGACCTGGGATGCTGGCCACTTCGGTGCCGCTTCCACCGGGAGGGATGTGGGGGCAAAGACAAGTTCAGGAGCCCCCAAGCCTGATGCCAAGGGTCTGAGGCGAAGTCACGGGCACGTAAGGAGGTCCGAGGATCCTGGCTTCCCGCACAGGGATGCCACCTGGCCAGAGCACGACCCCTGAGGGGCTTCCTGAAAGAAACGCCTTTCCAACCCTGAACTTCTAGGGACTGCCCAGCGGCCCCCTGTCCCTCACCGACCACCCCGAGCTGCCCTCCCTGCTCGGTGCCTTTGGGGGTGGGCGCTCAGGGTTTAGGGCCGGGCCACATGAGGCTTGCTGACCTGTGGCCGATTCTCACTTTCTACACGGTCTGAGCCTGGGTGTGGAACTGGCCTGTGGGCAGCTGACCTGCGATTTCCTTCCATCCTCACTGCTTCAGTCACCCACCATTGCCACCAGGCTCCCCACAGCCCGGTGCCCCCCCGCCCCGTGGGGAGAAATAGGGGAGCTGTCTGCTTAGCAACCGGCTAGCAAATTCACACCCTGAGTTCCCTTCCCCCATCCTGGGTGTCTAGACCCTGCCGTCAGGAGCTCAGGAGACCAGTAGAGGCAAAGAAGGAATCACTGCATGGGGGTGGGCTTGTCTTGGGCCCCTGTTAGAAGCAGCAGGTCCCACTGTGCCCCGGGAAGAGAAAAGGGGGTTCCCAGACTACTTGTCCCCCACTGGCATTGTTTGGGGTACCTGGGAGGCCAAACTAAGCCAGCTCGCCTGCTCTGGAGGTGTGTGATGGGCCAGAGCCCCAGGAGTCCCTTCAGTACCCGGGCAGGTCATTAGTCCTCGGAGAGGCCGCACCAGCAGGACTCTGGGCCTCTGGGGCCGAGCGAGAGGCTGGTGAAGCCACACCGTGCCCACTTGTGTGCGGGCTCTCCTCTCCCCCGGCCTGTGCGCCCCCCAGCCTGCTGCTGCCGGGAAGCTGCCCTTCCTTCCCCCGACATCCTGTGTGCGGCCTGTCTGTGGCTGTGGCCCTGTCTGCGCCGGTGTGAATACGCCCCTGCAGCCTTCTAGGGAGGGGAGAGGTGGGGCCGGGCTCTCCTGACTGGGGCAGCTGCTGGCCCCTCCGGCCTCTGTCCACGCCAACTCAGATGCCCATGGCTGCTTTACAAGCACCCATGTTACCCTGGGAACCCCAATCTCGTAGAGACACCGGGCAGCCCCTGGCCAGCAGCTTAGCAACCAAAGCTCGGCGGCAAGGGCACCTTATGGAGGTGGGACTCAAAGAACAGAGAAGGGGGCAGGACCCAGAGAGCCGCGGCTCTGCTGTTAGGTAATAAAAGGGGCCGAGAGTAAACAATGGCCAGTTGCTACGTTAAACACTTGACATGCATCATCTCATGTACCTCGTACAATTACTATGAAATGGCCGATCCCAAGAGCGACCAAACCCAAGTCCAAGGCCCTGAAGGCTGGCGAGTGCAAAACCCTCTGCTCAGTTCCGGCCTCTCTCACAGGACAAAGGGACTGGCCGGCAGGAGTCTGGGTGGGACCACCTGGGGTCAGCAGCCACCATCTGACCTGGCCCTCTCTAGCTGGATCCAGGTCAGCTGCCGCCATCCTCCCCTCCCCTCTACCATCCTACGGAGCCACGGGCCAGTCTCACACTCAGCAAGGGCCCGCCCGCCCACGTGCAGCACTGGAGGATCCTCCTCCCGGGCTTCCCTCCCCAGCCTGGGTGTGAGGATGGGTGGGAAGCCGGAATGCATGCCCACCACCCCCATCACCATTCTGGGGGCCTCAGTCCCCTTCTGCAATCCAATGTCAGACTCTCTCCAGGGAAGTGATGGATGGATGGAGGTGGCCAAGCACAAGGAAGGGCAAAGCCACCCTGGGAGAAGGTGGACAACTAGCCTGGGTGGAGGTGGGTAGGCTGCCTGGTTCCTCCTACCCAGCCCCATTCCATGGCCTCCTACTTGCCTCAGGACCTGAGCTGTTGTCCTAAGGAGCTTCTAGAAGATGCCAGCTGCAGGAGGAAGGGACTGTGCCTGTTCTGTCCATGGCTGTATCCCCAGTGCTTAGTGCCCTGCCTTTTGAAAGACATCCACTTTTTACTTAAGGATTCCCGCCCTAACCAGTTTGGCTCAGTGGATAGAGCGTCAGCCTGTGGACTGAGGGTCCCAGGTTTGATTCCGGTCAAGGGCATGTACCTTGGTTGTGGGCACATCCCCAGTAGGGGGCGTGCAGGAGGCGGTTCATCAATGTTTCTCTCTCATCGATGTTTCTCTCTATCCCTCTCCCTTCTTCTCTGTAAAAAATCAATAAAATATGCTTAAAAAAAAAAAAAGGATTCCCTCACCTCTGCCAATCTGTGCTCAAATGTGACCTTGTCAAGGCCTATCCTGACCACCTTTTAAGTTGCAATCTGCCCCCACCATAGGCAGTGTCCTATCCCTTGCTGCTCTGTAGCCCATATCCCCTTTAACACATTATTTATTACTTACACTTGTTTCTGTCGCTAGAGCTCTCCACCCTGTAGCGTTCGACTCCTGTGATAACAGAGATCTTTGCCTTCTGTAAGGCTAATGCCCAGTTTCTAAATCATACTGTACACACAAGGGTACCAGTAAATACTTGTTGAATGATGAAAGAATGAATGAATGTACAGCCAGGGCTGAATGGGGACCAACTAGGTCTCTAAGAAGGAGCTACTAACCCCAAAGAACACTGTGTTGGGGCACCAGAGGGTCCCTCAGGGAACTTCCCCACCCTGTTGTCAAGTCTCGGGCCAGGGCCATGCGGACATGATGCCCGGCATCCTGCTGGGGACACTTTTGTGGGCTCTGCCTCAGTCCGAGGCTCCAGGACACCCAGCTCCTTGGCAAGGAGAATCCAACAATATCGTTACTTGTAAGAGTCAAACAGTCCTGTACCCAGAGGTCCCTCTCATCAAACCCTGGTAACACAGGTGTTTCAAGAGTAGGCCCGGGTCACTGCTGAATTCCTGAAGGGCAGAGTCAGGTCCCTAGCAGCTTCCCCATCTCCACGCCCAGAGGAGCCTCTCCTAGCTCAAGAATTCGCTGTGGTTCCTGGGAAGGGAAAGGAGTGAGGTGACTTTTCAAAGGACCCGTTTCCCCTAAGAGGCAGGGCAGGAAGGGAAGGTCACGCCAAAGGGAGCTGGGCAAAGCCCCATGGTGACGGCACAGGGAAGGGTGCCACCTGGGGAGCCCTGGGGGCCAGGGCTGGGGAAGGGCAGCAGTACCAGTGGCCCCCGCTGCTCAGAGCAGCTAACCCAGGAGGAAGGACCACCGACCCTCTACCCTAACGCAGGTGTCTCAGCAGCTGCTTCCAATACATGTGGGTGGACCAGGAAGGCTCAGTAAGCCTTCCGGCAGCCCCATATTGCTCCTGGAGACTCTTGCCCGGGGTGCTAAATGTCTCCAAGGGGGTAGAACCGGGGGTCACAGACTGACAGCAGAGGCTCCGAACTTTCCAGCTCCACGCACCACTTTCTCCTAGGAAGAGGGTCCTGGGGCCAGGAACTCATTCCCTAACTTAGCTTGGGAGAGAACACTCCGGAGTGCGCAGAAAATCTCCTCAATGACAGCAGAGCGGCCCAGGAATGTGCTCCCCTCCCCCAACAGGGTGCAGAATGTCTACAGCCAAGCCCTCCCCTGAGCAGAAAACAGAGCAGATCAGATTCTACACCCCCCCTCCCGGATAGGCCCCCAGCTGGGGTCTGGCCATTGGGCCCCTTCTGGCTCCACCAAGGAGCAGGAGAATCACCACGGACCACTGGACTATGAATAAGGTAAGGACAGGCCACTGCCCCCCACCTCTGCCTCCCCACTCCCGCCCTCATTTTCAAAGCTCTGGCCTCCAGAGGCTCTCAGAAACCATGGCCCCCTGGCTGAAACTTGGACAGAGAAACCAGAGTCCCTCACAGTCCACCAGGCCAGTGGTCGGCAAACTCATTAGTCAACAGAGCGGCAAACCGCGGCTCGCGAGCCAGCCACGGTTTGCTGACCACCGCACCAGGCATCCGCCAAAGGCCCACAAGGAACCACGGCTTTTATGCTTGGTGGAGATGCTAAGCCACACCCTCACCTGGCTCAGGCGCTGCGCCAGGCCACACGCGTTGGTGACATTTCCCATCCATTCATCAACATCGGTACAACGAGGCTCAGCGGAGGCTCAGAACGCTTAACTGGCGGAGCCAAGGTCATGCAGCAAGGCATCGGCGAGGCACCATTTAAACTTACACCCGAGTGTAGCGAGACACTAAAATGCTTAATGAACAACAGGCCTGAGGAAAGGCCGAGGGGAGAGGGATACATTTTCCCCTCTTACACTCTCTAAACCGTTTCATCTCCCTCACGATGGGCAGCTATTACCTTTTTATCTTTTAGACCAATAGGGGTCACCGGGAATTATGGCTGTTTTTCTTTTAATGCTATGGTGTATGCAGAAGTTACTAAGTTATTAACATTACCCTAATCTGCCGCCAAAGGGGGCAGTCCATTGCCTCAGTGAGGAGTACGGTAGGGCTGCAGCATGACCCCCGGTCCTGGAAACACTGTCCAGCGGCCTCCACAGAGACTGGCCCAGTCTAACTTCTGAGCAGAGGAGCCAGCCTGGTC
Organism: Corynorhinus townsendii; assembly: GCA_026230045.1. Classification (NCBI taxonomy): domain Eukaryota; kingdom Metazoa; phylum Chordata; class Mammalia; order Chiroptera; family Vespertilionidae; genus Corynorhinus; species Corynorhinus townsendii. Next base: position 3,440,555 of record JAPDVU010000009.1, read on the forward strand.
AGAGTGCCCAGAGCCAGGTTTGAGTCCTGACTGCTGTAGGCAGGCACTGTGGGCAGGTCACCCAATCTGGATCCCCTGCCCATAAAACACAGACCATCTCCCAGGGCCCTTGCCCTACCTCAGTTCCCACAGACCCCGCTGCTCTTCCTCAAAAGCCACTTCTCACCTTGGTGTCCCCAGAGCGGGCCACAGGTCCTGTCCTCTACGCTGCTGCTGCTGCTGCTGCTGCTGCTGCTGCTATTTCCCACCTGGGGCTTCCTGTCTCCCAGACACTCTCATCTGCTCCCAGCTCCCCCCACCCCACCCCTTCCCCTTCAGAATCCCCTCTGCAGCCTCGAATTGTAAACGTGCAGGAGGTCCCTAGAGCTGGGCCCAGGTGAAGACTCCCTGCATCTGGCAAATGGATCCCCAGGGGAAGGGGCCTGAGTGGAAGCCCCACCCGCCTCCCCCCCGAAGCTCACCTGCGTCAGGTGAACGCCTCAGGGGACCACACCAGGGCTCTCCTGTTACAGGCAGTTCTCCCACAGCCAAAGCTCAACGTGTCTACCGACCGTCCGCCGGAGCAAGCCAAGAGCAAACTCTGCACACTTTCTTTGGGAAGTCAGACATGTTCGCTCCTCGCCGAGTCCAACGTTCCACAGCGCAACCCCACCCCCGCCGTCGTGGAACACAGGCTAGGTGTCCGTACTGTCCCCTAAAGGTGCCCAAGGCCACCAGGCAGGGAAAGGCCCAGAGACCTAAGTCCCTCCCGCGGGCTTTCTGCGTCCGGGGATTAGGAGGCACAAAGGGCCGGTGGGGAGAGGGCCCAGATGGCAGCGACGGGGCTAAGCCGCCGCCGCCGCTCGCGAGGAGAGGCCACCGGAGACGCGCGTCGCCGGCCTCATCGGCCAGACCCCTGGCACGTGGGGATCCAGGCCCGGGGACTCGGCTCGCGGTGACCCTCGCACTCGGCCGGGCGGGGCACCTGTCTCCCCGCTCCCCAAAGCCAACACTATTGTGCAAACTCTAAACCCCAATTCTGTAATCGCGGGCGCGCCCGGGAGAGAAAAATTCCCAGTGGCACTTCCTGCGGGTGTCTTTCTCCCAGACCTGCGGAGCGACGGGATCCGGGGAGAGGCAGGCGGACCTGGGCGCAGCCCTCCCCGCCCCGCCCGGGAAGCCTGGGGTCCTGGCCCTCCCGAGCCTTTACGCCCCGAGTGGCGGGCGCCCCGAGGGGGCGGGCCCGGCTAGGTGGGCCGGGGCCCGCGCCTCACCTGGAACCCCAGGCCGGCCCCCGGCCGAGGCCTCCGTGTCTTTTAGCGCCCGCTTTCGACTCCGCTCGCTCCGCCGCGGGCCCACGGGTAGTTGGGCGGCAGCCTCCTTCCTGCTCACCTCCGGCGCGGCGGGAGGGGGCGGAGCCGCCTCTATTTACATAAAGGGCGAGCCGGCGGGGCCCGCGGAACCCCGAGCGCCGGGCCCGCCCCGCCCCCTCGCCCTGCGCCGGGAGGCGGGGGCGCAGCGCGGGCGCTCTCCGGGGGCGGGGACCGCGCTCGGGCCAATCCGCGGCCCCGGACGGGGCGAAGGCGGGGCCTCATCCCGCGTGAATATGCACGAGGCGCCGCCGCCCCGCCCCCGGCCTCACCTGCGCGCACCTGGTCGCAGGAGGTTTGCCGCGCCTAGTGTCCCGCCGCCTCCCCTGGAAGAAATAGTTCCCGGAACGCGCAGCGGCCAGGGCCTCCTCGCCGGCCCCACTGCAGAGAGGAGCCGTCCCTCCCACCCCGTCCCGGGCGCTGAGGGCGGGGCAGAGCCGGCCGGCTCTTCCTGAGCGCGCCCAACCCAAGCAGAGAGGGTGACCCACGGATACACGGCCAGGTTTCGGGACCCAAGAGTGAGGTGGCGTGAGGACGGGGGCGTTGCCGCGAAGCACCTCCCCTCGGGGCGGGCTCCAAGCCTGGAATCCCCTCCTCCGAGGCCCAGCTTTGGCTGGCCGGCGCCCGAGGCCCCGAGGGACTGCAACAGTGACCGGCGTTTTTAGCACGACGAAGGGGGTTGGAGCAACGAGGCGGGAGCGGAAGGGGCGCGGGGGCCAGGCCCGAGGCGTGTGTGGCGGCCTCCACCGCACAACTCCGAGTGACTAGAGTTCAAACCACACCGACATGGCGCCTCTCGGGCAGCCTTCTACCCGGACCCGCTGCGTTCAGGCAAAGGCCTGTGGGGTGCCGCTTCCCTCCCTGGGCTACTTCGCAGAAAGAGAAGTTGACGAGAGGTCCGTGACTTCTCATCCCTGCAGGTGCGGGGTCGCGGACTTCTTAGTTCCCACAACAGAGAAAAGGCACTCTCGGTGGGTGGGCAAAAGCAGAGGCTCGGGCCTGGGTCCAGTTCCAAGGACAACGGGATGGGGCTGGGGGACTTGCACAAGGTATCCAGCCACAGAAGAAAAAGGATCAATTTTTTTTAATGGCTATGGCTTTTGGCTTTATCGCAGGAAGCAGGCACCCTCTCGTTTCAAGGCACAGAGTCTTTCCTCTCTTCCGCCGCACCTCGTTGGGTCTCTAGAATCCAGTGCCGAGTTCCAAGGACATCACTGCAAGGCAGCAGAGGCAGTCCTGGGGCTTGGAAGCGCTGCAGCAGCCAGGTAGCGGGGGGCTCAGCGTGGCTCCTCTACAAGCATCAGATACCCGGGGCCCAGGCCCAGACTAGCCCCTGCAGCCACAGGGTGTAGGAGGCAGCTGAGATGGTCCCTGAGAGCACAGTCCAAGCCCCCTCCAACCCCAACCCCACCCCTCCAAGCAGGCCCCAGGCCCTGCCAGAGCTGGTCAGTGCCCCAGGTCCCTGGGCAGTGTGAAGTCCTTGAAGCTGTAGAAGGAGAGGTCTCCATGATCCACCAGGGCAAATATCAGAGGAACGTCCCCGCTCTGGTAGGACAGCCGCTTGAGAGTGCAGAGGTCTGGAACTGGCTCATCAAACCTGCAGGGATAAAAGTTAGACTGAGACCTGGATACCGCCTCCCCACAGGCGTGGAGGCCCCCGCCCTCTGGCTCCCAGGGAAGGGAGGCTAAGAGTCGGGGGTGCAGGAAGTCTGGGCCCGGGGCTCTCCTCTCCGCATACTGCATGGCTAAGTTCAAGAGAAACCCAGAGCCCTGGTTGGGTGAGGGGGCTAGGGGCAGAGGTTGTCACTGAGCTCAGGACCAACGTGGCATAGGGGAGACTACCCGGAAATGCCAGGAATGAGGGCTGGGGGCTGGGGATCTTGGGTTCCCACAGCACAAACAGGCTGTATCGACTCACTTCAGTGACATCATCTCTCTGGACCTTTCAGGGACCGGCCAACTGGTCAGGGGCATGAAGAGGTCCACTTGGGGTTGATAGGACTAGCAGCGGCCAGGGGGGCAGTGCTTGCCGGTCTCATACCCACTGACGCACATCCGGGCGTAGGGCTTGCCAGGGTTATTCTTCCGGAACGTGGCCACAGCGTCAGCCTGGTAAACATCAAAGCTGATCTTCAAGCTCCCAGGCTTCTCCGGCAGCCTGAGAACAGAGGGAGACACGCTAGGGGCTCTCCTGCTCCGTCTTTTCTCTGCACACCACCAGTTCCAGGAAGCAGCCTGCCCAGGGGAACTGGGGTCCTGTTGTGAGGTGCCACTTGAGGGGCAGGGGGAGAATCAACTGCCTAGCTCAGAACCCTAGGGACAAATCCACCTTTTGTCTCTCACTCCTCCCAGCCCCTTAGACACAAGGATATTAGCCAGGCTGGGGGGGAAGGGGGGGTGTATGGAATGATCCCCCAGCTCATACCCAACTTTAGGAGTCAAATCCCAGCTGCCAACTCCTGCTGGCAGCCAAAGTACTGTGGAGACAGGCACTACCCGGAAACTTACCGGGCACCTCCATCAGCAAGGTGTGTCGTCCGCAGCACAGAGATACGTTGAAGGACTGTGGCTACAAGGACAGGGAACGTTAAGTTGTTGGGGAGCGCCGTCACCTACAGACTCCCCTGACATTTCTCAGTCTGCCATCTAGTTTAGGGTTCCCAGATTTGGCAGATTTTGTAAGTACAGGTACGTCCCGTGTTGTTTATCTGAAAAAGAACTGATCGTGCGACCCTAATCTACCATGTTCCCGTCAGGCTGTAAGCAGCTCTGAATCCGGTAACGCTGTTCTTGCCCTATTACAGTGATTTTCAACCGTTCCCAACTCACGGCACACCTAAACCAACTACTAAAATTCTGCCGCAGACCAAAAAATACATTCTTTTGCCGCGCTGACCAAAAAGGTGTCATTTTCACTCATTCATACCAGATGGCTATTGTGTTGGCAGCTGTCACTTTTTATTTGACAATCTAAGGGAAAAGGGGTCAGCGCCCCTGACTAGTCAGATATTGCATGTTTAAAATTTTTTGCACTGGCGAGGTAGCTCAGTGGGCTAGAGCATCAACCCAATACACCAAGGTTTCAGGGTTCAATCCCTGGTCAGGGCACATGAAAGAATCAACCAATGAATGCCTAAATAAGTGACACAAATCGATGTTTCTTCCTCTAAATAAAAAGTAAAAACATATCCCCTCCTTGTTCCCTCGAACAGCGTAGGGGGACTGGGGTCACAGCGAATCGGTGGCAGAGCCATCCACGTGCATCCTGCATATGACGGACGTTAAGGACATGGTCGTAGTTTTCATTTCCCCTCCGGCGCTGATTCACCAGTTGTGAACCTCCCCACACGGGTCCTTTTGCTGCTTTCCAGAACAGACGGTCCCCGAGTTCCACTTCAGGGAACAGCTCTCCTCCCTCATCTTTCTTAAGCCTCGGTCCGTCGTATTCAATCCAGGCCCTGTACAAAGTTTTGTGATTGCTGCGCTGCCAGTGGCCTATGGGCTAAAAGCAGGGGGAGGCAGTACCTGAGGAGTCTGCCTGGCGGGGACTCAGCAAGGGGGTGACAGGCTGGTCCCACAGGTGTGGGGGGCGGCTCTGGGAGGTCTGCAGGCGCCGTCTCTGCAGCAGCTGTTTGTACTCCTGCCAGCTGGAGCAGAGCTGCACCTCGGGATCCGCGTTTACATCCTCCCGCGAGGGCTGGGCCTCTGCCTGTTGCTCCCGTTCGCATCTGGAGAGCTTCTCCTTCCGCTGGTTCAGCTTCTGGCACCAGGACTCGGCATCTGTCTCCCGCCCTGCGACATTGGCCGGGAGCAGCTCTGGGGCTGGGGCCAGCAGGAGGGTGTGGCGACTGTCTGCGGCCATATTGGGGAAGGAGATCTGCTCAAAGTTCCAGCGTGGCTTCCGAGTCCCCTTGACCCCATTCTCCACTTTGCCGCTTTCCTGGCTGCATCCCACCACCTCCCTGGCCAGGTCAGGGCAGGGCTCCAGGGAACGCAAAGGCTGAAAGAGGGCAGGAAGTCTCTTTGCAGGGCTTGACTCCCGGGCTTTCTCCTCTGGGCATCGGCTGTCCTGGTTGAGGGAAGGTGGGACAGAGGTTCCCAGGCTCTCGGGTGTCCCATCCACTCCCTGCAGGGGGTTCTCCAGGGTCTTGGGCTTCTTATTAATGGACCTGAGGGACGAGGGGAGGAAACGCAGCACATCTGCTCCTGGTTGCTGAGGTGCGCACGTCCCACGCGTGCCCCACTGCCTCCGAGCCTACACAGGAGCTGCCCAAGCCCAGGTCCTAAACCCACCTGTGCATTCTCCAAGGTCCCCAAACCAACACTCTCAACAGCTCTGCCCCTCAGAGCTCCCCGGGGCGTGGCCGTGTGGGGAGCATTACCGAGAGCTGGCACTCCTCTTCCTCTTGCCAATCCCATCCTCCAGGCATTGGGCACTGCTGTCCAAGTTCAGCTGCCTCTCATAAGGGGACAGGATGGAGCTGTGGGGCGAGAATGAGGCAAGCATGGTGCCCCCCGTGGAGTCTGTAAGGGGCTGGCCCAGTACACAAGTCAGTGGGCCAGGGTCAGAGCCACACGCAAGGGCTAAGCCCCAGGCAGATCTGCCCACAGGGTACATAGGGGTGGCCAGAGGGGCCTGCCCATGCACCTCTGCCCAGGCCTCTGGGTCTCACCAGTGGCACCTTTGAACAGGGGCTCCCTGGAACCAGGGCTCCTGCAGAGCCCAGCAATAAGTGATTGATCACTGGTGAGAAAAAGCAAGGACAAGGAAAGTACAGGAAATAAAAATGGAAATAAAACCCATGGATACCACGGTACCATTGTTGTTTCTTATAAACACCATACCGACTCCGTATTTGTTTTTTTCTAACTAAAATGAGATACTGCTCTGTTATCTTTTTGTTTCAGTCAATAATAATATGGAGATGGCCCTAACCAGTTTGGCTCAGTGGATAGAGCGTGGCCTAAAGACTAAAGGGTCCCAGGTTTGATTCCAGTTAAGGAAGGGCATGGACCTTGGTTGCGGGCACATCCCCAGTAGGGTGCGTGCAGGAGGCAGCTGATTGATGTTTCTCTCTCATCAATGTTTCTATCCCTCTCCCTTCCTCTCTGTAAAAAAGTCAATAAAATATATTTTAAAAAATAATATGGACATGGTTCCTTATCCCTATAGCATTCTTCCCTGCCATTTTTTTTACGGCTCAAAGACCGCACTGTCCAATATGGTAACCACTAGACATAAATAAGGTAAACTTAAACCATTAAAGTTAAATAAAATTAAAAATTCAGTTGCACAAGCCACATATACTGGACAGTATAAACAGAACACTTTTATCACCACAGAAAGTTCTAGTGGGCAGTGCTATTCTAAGGGATACACTAATCCATGCGACTGGGCCCTCTGTGTTGCACTCACAGGATGTTTCCAAGTTCACTGACTTTTGTGGCGGTGTTCTGTGTAAGGTCCCCACTAAATGCAAGTCATGCAGCGCAGTGATTTTGTTCTCTGCTATTCCTCAGCAACGGGCACAAGGGCTGGCACCCGGTAAACAGTCAACAAATATTTTTGACTGAATGGATGAATGCGCATTCTCACAGGTGAACTTAGGGTATGTTCCAATTCCAGAAGTGAAAGCTCGGTTCTAGAGCTTTCGTGACCTGCTGGGAAACTGCAAAGGCTGTACCAATTTCCACTCTGGGTCTGAAGGTCTCTGTGGCTCTCGGCAATGCTGGATTACTAAGGTGATGACCTTGAGAGGCCCCAGAAGGAAAGAGCATCTAATCTAGCAAAAAGCATGTTAAGCTCTACTCAACTGCTCATTCCTCACTTGGTCCTTCACTCACGCCTGCACTCAACAAATCTGCTTGCACACCTACTAAGTGCCAAGCTCTGTTCCAGTAACTGCATCTCCACGCTCACAGTGAACTGTAGGTGCTCAGTCATCTGTGGAGTGAACAGGCTGAAGTTGGGGCTCAATTTGATAACCCAGGATAAGCTGCAATGACCTAGGTTATCCCAACACGCCTCTCAATAGAGCGTTTCCAGCAGAGGCCCCAGCCCGTGTCCAGGCGCTGGAGCTCCAGCCAAGGACTCCAGGTAAGCAGAGGCCACTCTCTACTTTGGGGCTAGTCACCCAGGCCCCAGGACTAGAACAAACAGGAGAGAAGTGGAGTAGGGACTTACCTTGGTTGGAACCGTCGAACCACATAGCCCAGTCTCTTCAGGTGGCTGAAGACCTCGAAAGAAAAAAAAAGTAAAGGTTCTGTGTCCTTTATAAAATACCACATCATTTCTCCAGAGAGAAGCCACTGCCCCTCCCCCACCCCCCAATTCCAAACCTGGGAACTGGTGGGACCACACTCCATTATAAACACCTTCTCCAAACTAAGGTCTCAGTATGAATGAATTCCTGTCTCTTGCTTACCTTACTTGGCACAAATTACACATAGCAGTTTCTTGACTTAAATGCAAATCTCAAAAAGCTGATAGCTGATGGGCCAAAGAATTATGCCCTGCCCTAACCGGTTTGGCTCAGTGGATAGAGCGTCGGCCTGCAGACTGAAAGGTCCCGGGTTCGATTCCAGGCAAGGGCATGTACCTTGGTTGCGGGCACATCCCCAGTAGGAGGTGTGCAGGAGGCAGCTGATCAATGTTTCTCTCACATCGATGTTTCTAACTCTCTATCCCTCTCCCTTCCTCTCTGTAAAAAAAAAAATCAATAAAATATATATTTTAAATAAAAAAATAAAAAGAATTACGCCCTAAAAATTTTTGATACTAAAGCGGACAGAGTGAAGCTCCTGACTACAATGTGGACCAGATGGCAGAAGGTGGTGCACACCCCACTCCACCCTCCAGACATGCTCACCCTCCTGTCCCCATGTCCACATCAGAGAGATGATGCAGGAACACCCCCCATCGTGCTTGACCTCTCAGCAGTCTTCAACGTAACTGACAATGTCTTTCTTGAAAGCCCTCTGCTGGCTTCCGTGATGCCACCCCTGCTGGCTTTTCTCCTGCGTTGCTAGACACTCTTCAGGCTCTGTTCCTGGTCTCTCCTCTTACCCCTGACCTCCTCATGTTGGAGTACCCTGGGTCTCAGATGCAGCCCTCCGCTCTGGCCACACACTCCTACAGCCCCCTGGTCTTAAATACCCTCCATGTGCTGCCCAGCTGGCGTGGCTCAGCGGTTGGGCAGGACCCATGAACTAGGAGATCAGGTTTCGATCCCCCTCCCCTCCACCACCACCTTGCAGTCTCTGTCCCCAGTAGGACACATGCAGGAGGCAGCTGATCAATGATTCTCTCTCAGCACTGATGTTTCCATCTCTCTCCCCCTCTCCCTTCCTCTTTGAAATCATTTTTTTTTAAAGTATAAATACCGTCCACGTGCGCATGATAGCCACACTATGACCCTAGCCTTGTGTGTCCCTCCACTTGGTCTTCTTCCTGGGGAACCCACTCAGTCTGTGAAGTCAATCTTTCTGTTGATGATGACTCGTTGCCACCACTAGGATGTCAGCACCATGGCAGCAGAGCCCTTGCCTGTCATAGCCCCAGCATGTGGCTCTGTGGCTGGCACCTCGTAGGTACTTGTAAATACTGTCTCAGTGGATGGGTGGCGGATACCTGATACTGCAGGAAAGTCACAGTGCCCTCAGTCAGCAGCAGCTGGTAGGCCTCCTGGACAGACAAGGGCAGGTCTTCATGGAAGAGTTGGATGGAGCCCTGGAAGTGGGGCCAACGGCTCAACCTGTAAGCCCTCCCTGCAGTGGCACAGCCAATGGAGCAACTTCCTGACTCCAATATTTGTGCGCCCCCGCTCCCCCCGGCCCCCCACCGCAACTCGCCCAGCATCACAGCAAGAATATTGTCAACCAGTAGCAACACTAACATGCACGGGAATCCCTGCTTCCAGCACGGCGCTCTCGAAGTCAGGTGACAAGCTCCCTGAATACTCAGTCGCGCATGCCTTTTCTCCAAAACGCAAAACACATGCTCTTCCGGTTCCTCGGTCCCAACCCCCTCCCCCACCGTCCCGGGGCCCCACTCACACACTCCAGCAAATACAGCGCCTCCTCGGGGTGCAGCCGCTGCCGGCCCTGCTCTGAGAAGCCCATGGTCTGCCAGAATTTACCCTGTGCGGGACCCACAGCACGTGTCACAAAGGAGCCGAGAGGGGAGAGAAGGCAGTTCCCCCGCCCCTGAACACCGCCGCTCACCGCAGGAGTCTTCAACTCCACGAACCCCTCCTCCGGTCTCCATTCGGCGGCCACCAAACTGCCCCTGGCAAAGAGTGGGTCTCAGTCTACCGGGGAAGTCTACCTGGCCCGTCCGGCCCGCGCGCCGCTGCCCCGCCCCCGGCCCGGCCCGCCCGGCTCACAGGCGCTCCACGCGCTCCTCCGCCAGCAACTGCCAGAGCTCCGCGCGGCACAGGCGCAGCCGCTCGGCCTGGGCCTCCGAGCCGTCGGGGAGGAAGTCCTTGGGGCCATGCGAGCGCTGGGGCAGCTTCTGGGGCCGCGCGCGGGCGGCGAGGAGTTCCTGGGCACTGGGGCAAGAGGAGACGCGGGTCAGAGCCGCGCGTCGGGACGCCTGCTCCAGCCCTGAACCCCCGTCCCCTTCCCCGCACCCCCTCCCCCACCCCGCCACGGTCCCGCGAGTCCTCCAGGCCTGGCCGCGCCGCACCTGAGCACGCGCCCCGCAGGCACCTCGATAGTTGTGGGTTCTGGTTCGGGCTCCATCGGGCCTCAGCCTGCGCCTGCGCGCGCCCCACCCAGGCTCCGCCCACCGCCGGGACTCCGCGCGGCCCTAGCGCCGATGGATCGCATCTCCGCGTCCTGGTCTCCTGAACCATCCGCGGCTCCCCGCCTTCCCTGCGATCCCGGCTCCCAGCGCAAACTTGTGCCTCTAGTCCGGGGGCAGAGCGTTCGCAGGTTTCTAGATGTATAGGCGCTTCCCTCTACTGTCCCTAGCCCTCCTCGGGGCTCCTCTCTAGTAAAACGTGAGGAACGTGGCGTCTGAAAGTGTAGTAGGAAGAGTCAAATGCGTGACCCTCCTCTCCGCAGTCCGGGGCTGCTTTAATCCCCACCATCTGGCTGGACAAGGACGGAAAAAGAAGGGGTTTAGAGAAGGGAGAGCGGTGGGTTCCCCAATTCCGGCTTCGCAAACTGAAGGCCGCCGGAGGCTGTTAGGTGAGGGCTGGGTGAGCTCGGGTTTCCTTCAGGGTCTCCCGTTAGGTCCCTTGTGAGGGGTATGGAAGCCGGGTTTCGAGAGCCCAGGGGGCGGGAGGCGCTGTCCGGCCCGTGATGGTGCTGAAGCGCCACCCCAGTCTGTCATTAACACTTCCTCGAGGCTGGGGTCCACCCTGCCGCCACCGTGGGCCTCTCCAATAATGTCCGCTAGGTGGCACCATTGCTCCGATCAGCCAGTGCATCGACGACTCTGAACGCGGGTTGAGGTCACTGCGGGAGTCCCGGGAAGGGCGAGGGGCGAAGAGCAAGGGGGGCTTTCCAAGGGGGCTCCCCAAGTGGGGTCCCCGGTTTCCAGAATCCACATTTACGTCCTCTGTCCCACCCAGTCACACACCTTTCGGCCTAAACTAGAGCCCCAGGTCGCCCCGGCTCCGCAACTGGAACTCAGGGACACGAGCTCTCCCCTCAGCAAACACCGCTGCACCTGGGCGCATGCGCTGACCCGCCAGATTATCTGCTCCGCAGAAGAGAGATGGGGGTGGGGCCTGGCGCGGGTAGGGGCGGGGCCGCAGGCGCTGACTGACAGCCCGATTGCGCGGCCGGGCCGGTCCCTCCGCTCCCGATCCGGCGGGAGGGAGGGGGGAGGGGCGGGATTTCCTGCGGGAGGCGCCGAGCCGGCCTTGGAAAAGGAGGAGGAGAAAGGGGCTCAGGGGGGCAGTGGGAGCCACCGTCCAGAGTGCCAGGGACCGCGCGGGGCTAACCGGACCCCCGGCGGGGCGGCCGGGAGAGGTGAGACTGCGTGGCCCGAGCTGGGGGGCAGTACCCTTGAGGGCGGGCACAAACTAACTTTTCCTGCGGGATCAGCGGGCGCCTCCGTCTCTTTGCTCCTTCCGTCCTCCTTCGCGCCTCCTTATTCCGTCCTCCCGCATCAATCGCTCCAGCGCTGGTCCCAATCCGTCCCTCCCGCCGCTTTGTTCCCCAGGTCGGCCTGGGCTGGGTTGGGGTTGGGGGTTTGCGCGGCGCTGGGCGGGCATTCCGGGGGGCGGGGGAGCCTGCCCGACCCCAGGCACTGCCAGGGGCGCCCTCCCAGGGGCGCCCTCCCCCCACGTCGGCCGCGGGCCATCAGAGGGAGTGCCATCTGGATGGGGCTTGGGACGTTTTGGGAGTGAGGGGTTCCCAGCCAGAGCCCCAGGCCTGCCCGCGTATCATGCCGGTGTCATGCCGCAGGACTCGGGCAGCAAATTCGTGGCCAATGAGGAACTGACGTAAGCTTTTCTGCAGTGAAGTTGGGGCTCTGGGCCCCAGGTTCAGGCTTGGGGGGCCAGGCAGTCCCTTTTGCCAGCAGTGCCCCAGCTCTGGTCTCTGTTCTTTGCCCAGCTGCTTCTCCAATCCGCACAAGGCGTGAGGATAGGTCAGCAACAGGTGCTGTGAAATCTCCCCGCCAGAAATGGGGGGCCATAAGCTCCCCACTCCACTCTGAATTCATAAAGAGCCCTGCAACGAGGGCCTCCAGCTATTATAGTAAAGCCCAGGGAGGGAAGCGTCTGGGGGCTGGCACCTTCGACAGGGAGTGACCCTCCTGTCTGTGCCTGACCCTCCCAGGCCCCACCTCCTGGCACGCAGCTGTCCGTGGGTGTCAGCCCCTGGGGCTGTGGAGAACAGGCTGCTGCCCAGCCTGCCCAGGTTGAGATGCTGCCGGGTGCCCTGGGGCCCCGGTGACTCAGCCCCCCTCGCAGAATGCCACCTCTCCCCCCTCCAGATATTCCTCCCATGCATGGCAGCTCCCTTCCCGCTTTGAGTGGCTGGCCCCTCCCTTGGCTCCTAGGACAGCCAGCGTAGTTGGGGGGCTCCCTGGAGGCCCTGAACTGCTCTCCCTCAGAGCCCTGCTTCTGGGACTCTTGCAGGCTCAGGCCTAGCCCTCAGCAAAAGCACCGCCCCTTTTCCAGACTCCCGAGACCTGTCCACCACTGCTGCCCAAGGCCCGAGGGAATGCTGGCGGCTTTCTGGGTGGGCACTGGTGCTCCTGAGCCACGCTGCAAAGATTGGCGCGCCCAGTCCCAGCCCAGCCCGGGCTGTCGGAAGCTGCAAGCTGATATCGGTCCAGATTTCCGAGCAGCCTCCGCCCCCTCGGAGATCGGCTTTCCTGCTTGTGCCGGCGGCAGCTCACGAAGCACCTTGTTGGAATACCTGTCAGTGCCTGACAAGAAACCCACTGCCTGAGACCAGACACGCTCCCCAGGACGCCTGGCCCTCCAGAGGGCCAAGGCATGGCGCCCTGACGCCTTGGCTCAGACCAGTTTTCGGGCCGCTCCCCTGGACTTGTGAGCCCAGAGCCCAGCCCGGGGACCAGGATGGGTCGTGAACAGGACCTGATCCTTGCCGTCAAGAACGGAGATGTGACGGGTGTGCAGAAACTGGTGGCTAAAGTCAAGGCCGCAAAGACAAGTGAGTACTTGATGGGGTGACTGTCCAGCTGAGACCCTCCTCTGAGTGCTCTGGTTGCAGAGAGAGAGGGGGGAAGAGCGGGGCCGGGAGGGGGGGGGTCACACGGGCCTGGGGGGGGGCGGAGAACTGTCTTGTTCTGTACAGGGAGTGCCTCTGTGTGTGAGAGCCAGAGAGGAAGTGGGGTCCCCCTTGCTGTGTGTCTTAGGCACGTAACTTAATCTCTTTGGGGCTCGGTTTCCTCACCTGTAAAGTACAAGGTTGACGTGCATTCATTCGAATTAGTATTATTTTTTTAATTCCTCACCCGATATTTTTCCCATTGCTTCCTAGAGAGAGTGGAAGGGAGGGAGGAGGGGGAGAGAGAGACATCTACACGAGAGAGACGCGTCGATTGGTTGCCTCCCCACTCGCCCCTGCTGGGGAACGTGTCCTTGACCAGGAACCGAACCTCTGAGCCAAACCAGCCAGGGCTCATTCAAATGAATTTTGAGCGCCTATTGTGTGCCAGCCAGGCTGCGCTCTAAAACGCTGGGTCTCAGCCCGCTGTGAATGAAACAAACCGGAATTCCTGCCCTCGTGGGGTTTTCTTCCAGCAGGTGGTTTTTCAGATTGTTCTCTGGGGCCATGGGGTTTCCGATAATGGGCTGGGAAAGACGGACAGATAGAGCTCCACCACCCCCCCTCACACACACACACACACACACACCACTTCAACCAGCTCATCTCTGCATTTATGTCTTAGTTTAATGGGCATACCCCTAAAATAGCTCTAAACAGAGAGTTCTGCCTAAAACAAAGGCCGACACTACCTAACCACTTACTAAAGCCTCTTCCCCCTGACTTAACCTGCCTGTGTCCCCTGGTGGCATGGGGCCTAAGCTAATCTTCTGGAGGTCTCTCCATAGCCTGGGGTCACTGGTCTTGACAGGGCTGTGGGGGCTTTGTGCATGGGTGGCCACACCTGAGCCCCATCTCCTGGGAACCTCTGCTGTGAGACCCCCAAGGAGATTAGACCTCTGGGCCTCAGGGCGAGCTCTGCGGGCCTTCCCAGGAGGACACTACACTTGTCCCCTGGAGCGCCTGTCCCAGCAGGGGCAGGAGGTGGCTGCTGCCCCCACACTGGGGCTGGAGGAGAGAGGGTCCCCCCAGCGTGCTGGGCCTCTAGCCCCAAGAGCCACTTTGGCGAATGAAAACATCTAATTATCCCCTCCCACACCTGCTAGTGTGGGTGCTAGAAGGGAGGGTTTTAAGTCTCCCGCCAGGCCAGGAGAAACAAGGTATAGGGGGATGAAGCTGTGGGGGTGTCCCTGTGCCCTGGGGAAGTGGGTGCAGGGTGAGCACGATGGGGAGAAGGTGCTAAAAGAGGTCCCTGGAGCCCCAAGAGTGGGCGCCACTCACCCTTCTCCCCTCACCTCTGTGTTGTTTTTGGCAACCTGCCCGGTAGGGGCTTGGTTGAGCTGCTGTTGGCCTCATAGCCCTGGGGCCTCAAAGTGAGGTCCACAGGAGGACAGGCGGGTGGGTCTGGCAGCTGGTGGGAACCTCACAGCTGTGTTCCTGGGCTCCAGGAAGCTTCCCTGTGCTCAGGGGGAGATGTCTGTCGGGGAAGCAGTCCCTTCCCCGAGCCCCCAAAGGGACGTGAGCACAGAGTGGGCGCAGGCCGCGTGACATGGTCCTGGGACAGACACCTCGTGAGGCCCTGGCCCTGTGCCTCCCTTCCCAGACCGCCGAGAAGATGGGAAAGCTGGTAAACATTTTTTTTAAAAAGGAAATCAGCAGGTGACCTTGTGCAGACCCTACAGTTCACGAACTCTGTGGTCCCCTTAACTCCCTGCCTCTACACCCACTTACAGATAAGGAGACTGACCCCCAGAGAGCCCAAGGTCACACAGCCATTGTGCGGCAGAGCAGAGGCCAACCGTGCCCTCTGCCTGTGCTCCCACACTTGGCTGCTCCTCAGAATTACCTTGGATTGTTCTGGACACGCTCCCTCCTTCCCCCACTCCCTCTTCTGCGCTGTCTCCTCTGGCCAGAGGAAATGAAGCGGGCTGGGGGCGGCCCGCTGAGCTCACATCCTCTGCCCCAGCCTAAATCAGGAGTGACCCTTGCACCCTCAGCCAGGCCGGGGAAAGAAGGAAGGAACCTCGCCAGAACCAGGACCCTCCGCCCTCCCACCAAGGTCCCCAGCCCAGTCACTGTGAGCCTCTCCCGCACCGCACCGCCTTTCCGGCCATTGTTCTGGAGAGAACAGAGCCACCCAGCCTGGCCCGGCCCGGCCCCTGTTCCTGTCTCTCCTGTCACATTGTCTTGTCACTCCCCGGAGAGGCTGCCCCTCGCCGCCGCCACGCTGCCCCGTCCCTGGCTGTCCAGCTGGCGCAGGTGGAGGGATCTTCTGTGTCATCTTCACTGAGGCTCAGAAAGGTACCTCCGCCAGGAAGAAGCTGAGCCAGCCACTTCCTGCTTCCAGAGCCCTTCCTTTCCGAGACCTGGGCTGCTTCTGGGGGACAAGGACTTCCATGGGGCCAGAGGAAGACCGGGAGGCCTGTGCTTGTTCTCAGGGGCGCCTCCCGCCTCACCGCCGAGTCCCTCCTTGGTTCAGTTATCTGCCTTTCCGGCAGTAGCATAATTCCGCTCAGCCCTAAATGTAGCCGTCCCCTCCCTCCCCGACCCACGCTCGTCATTTCGGGGTTGGTCCCTCCCTGTTGGAAGGGGGCCCTGTCTTGCTGGGGTATTCAGGGGCCCTCCGGGGCCTGGGGGGCAGGCCTGGACCAGCATGCTTGGCACCCCGCCTGCCCGGGTTGAACCAGGCCTTCTCCTTCCCTGCAGGGGTGTGTGCCAGCAGAAGGCAGGGCCGCCTGGGACAGGCATTCCCCTCTGCCCCCCAGCGCTTACCAAGGAGCACACCTGCATGAGTCCTGTCCCTGAGCGGGTGAAGCAGCACCCTGCCCACGCCTCTAGCTCCTCTCGCCACCACCCAGCAGAGTCTCCGGCCTGGGGCCAGGAGGGGGCTGTCCCAGCTTTTGGTGAAGGACAGCATCTTGTTGATAATGGCCGCTGTGCGGGGAGTGCTACGTGGGCATAGCTCCCGTCTTGTGCATGCTGGCAAGGGACTCAGCCCCTGTGGGCAGGTGTTGTGATCGGCCCATTCTATAGATGAGGACACTGAGCCCGAGAGATTCGGTGACTTGTCCGAGGTCAGACAGCTAAGTACAAGACAATGTGACAGGGCATGGTGTGGGATGCGGTAGGGCTGGGCACTGTGGCCCTGGCATCTGCCCTTCCACTCTCCAGCTTCTAGTTCCCTTCTCCTGTCCTTCCCAGCCCCCTCATCCCAGCGGGACAATGAGACTCGTTCCTTGGCCCGTTCAGGCAGGAATGCTAACCATGTGCTCGTGGGCCTGTCTATTGAGGGC
Organism: Corynorhinus townsendii; assembly: GCA_026230045.1. Lineage (NCBI taxonomy): Eukaryota > Metazoa > Chordata > Mammalia > Chiroptera > Vespertilionidae > Corynorhinus > Corynorhinus townsendii. Next base: position 3,456,951 of record JAPDVU010000009.1, read on the forward strand.
ATGGCATGCCAGTGCCCCCCTCCCCGCCCCCTTGGCGCTATAAACGAGCTGGGCCGGGGGCCCAGGAAAGCTAGGCCACCGCTGCAGCAGCTCCCTTGCCGCACTCCGTGCCCTGGAGCTGATGGGCCAGTGGGCCCTGGTGGGGAGCCAGAGGTACAGGGCACTAAGGGGCCATGGGGCAGGTGCTTTCCTGCACACCGAGAGGTCAGCTGGATTTGGGAGGTGGGTGAGAGGGAGCACTGGGTTAGGGTGGCTAAGGGCGATCATTTGAGGGTGTCCTGACGCCTCCTGCTCTGACCCCCAGAGCTCCTCGGCTCCACGAAGAGACTCAACGTTAACTACCAGGACGCTGATGGGTGAGTGAGACCTGCACCTCCAGGGAGCTGTGCCGTGGGGGAGGGACAAGTGGGAAAGACCTGGGGCCTAGAGCCCCTTCCCCTCTCAGACTTGGCCCTTGAAACGTGTTTGCTGAAAGCGCTGGGCCTGCCTGTATAGGATGGGAAGGAGGGGTCCTGCCCCTGAGAGAGGGGAGGGGCCTGGTGCCTCTCTAAGGGGCCTCCTTGGGTCAGATTCCTGCCAGGCCCCCTTTTCTCCCTAGAGGATAGGAGCCCTCAGGCTCCTGCTCCCACGGCCCCCTCCCCTGGGCCGGCTGGGGGGCAGGCCAGACAAACAGTCCTCTCAGCCCAGACACTGAGCCCTTTCATGCCGCTGCCCGGCTGCTCTGCGCTCCCACGGCACGGGGGGGTCCCACAGCGGGCAAGTAACCCAGGCCTGCTAGCCCCCAGGATGGGTCTGGAGTGGAAGACAAGGATTTGGGGGGTAGGGGCTACTCACTGACACCCCCACCATGTGTCCCACCACACTAGATTCTCTGCTCTGCACCATGCCGCCTTGGGGGGCAGCCTGGAGCTCATTGCCTTGCTGCTGGAGGCTCAGGCCACTGTGGACATCAAGGACAGCAATGGTGAGACCCCCCAGGAGCTCCCTACCCGACCCTGCCGTCGGAGCTTGCTTCCGCTACAGCGTAGCAATGCTGATAGATGTTGGCATGTTTCTCTGGGCTTGCCATGCTTCACCTCTTCCGTCTCATGTGGGGTAGTGGGTGGTACTGACGACCCAGTATCCAGGGGAGGGGGTTGCAATTAGGTCATTGTCAGGACGTCACTGTGGTGGGCAGGGTATGGCGGACCTCTTGCTGACCAAGCCCAGGTGCAGCCAGCATCGCTTGCGTCGGGTCTGTCTCCCTTCCCGCTGGCGTGGCCCCAGACCCTGCTCGGTTCCCTCCCCCGACCCCACACACCGACCAGGCCCCCCTCAGAAGCCCCTTCCCTCCTGCAGGCATGCGCCCGCTGCACTATGCCGCCTGGCAGGGCCGGCTGGAGCCCGTGAGGCTGCTGCTGCGGGCCTCTGCGGCCGTCAACGCCGCGTCTCTGGACGGGCAGATCCCGCTGCACCTGGCTGCCCAGTATGGCCACTACGAAGTGGTACGTGAGCCCGCCCGCAGGGGCGCTGGGGCAGGGGGCCGGGGCCAGCACTGAGAGGCTGGCCAGACCAGGCCCCTCACTCGGCTCCCCCTTTGCCCCCAGTCAGAAATGCTCCTCCAGCATCAGTCCAACCCGTGCCTGGTCAACAAGGCCAAGAAGACGCCCCTGGACCTGGCCTGCGAGTTTGGGCGGCTCAAGGTGAGGCCTGTGGCCCGTGGGGGGCTGGTTCTGGGCGTCTGGGGGGGGGTCTCAAGAGGAGGCTCTACCTGGGTGCTGATGCCGGCAGGTGGCCCAGCTGCTACTCAACAGCCACTTGTGTGTGGCCCTGCTGGAGGGCGAGGCCAAGGACCCGTGTGATCCCAACTACACCACACCCTTGCACTTGGCTGCCAAGAACGGCCACAGAGAGGTCATCAGGTACCCATCGCTCCCCCCACCTTCATTTCCTCATCCCCTTCCTGGGGAGCCAGCAGCATCCCCTCAGTGTCCTGCCCTGCTGACCTCTTCACCCTTGCCCCCAGCAATTGGCTTCCTCTCCTGCCCCCACCACCCTGTGACTCCCCTGCCCCCACAGGCAGCTGCTGAGAGCTGGGATTGAGATCAACCGCCAGACCAAAACGGGCACGGCGCTGCACGAGGCCGCGCTGTACGGCAAGACCGAGGTGGTGCGGCTGCTCCTGGAGGTGGGTGTGGGCGCCTGGTCAGCCCGCAGGTGCCCACAGAGCCCCAGCAGATGCTGTGGAGGCTCTGAGGGGTGCCCCCCACCAACATGGTGGTGGCCAAGTGGCTGGAGAGCAGATGGACCTGCTTCAAGCCCCACTTCTGCCTCTTACCGAGTGACCTTGAGCTCGTCCTTGTCCCTGCCTCTGAGCTTCCGTGTCCTCCTCTGTAAAATATGAAAGTAGCACCTATCTCCTGGCAGTCGTGAGGGTTGTGGGGAATGACAGGCGAGTTGCTCAGTGCGCGCTCACTCCACACTGTGTCCCCAGGGCGGGGTGGACGTGAACATTCGGAACACGTATAACCAGACGGCACTGGACATCGTGAATCAGTTCACCACCTCCCAGGCCAGCCGGGAGATCAAGCAGCTGCTGCGGGGTGCGTGTGTGTGGGAGACCCAGCCCAGGGGGCCTCCATCCAGTGGGTACCAGGAAGCAGGCGTGGAGTTGCACTCCTGGGCTGGGGCGTCAGGGGGAATGCTGTTCTCCATCTGTGGGGAGGAGGAGGCAGGGGCCTGGGAGGGGCCTGAGGGCACAGCAGGGGCAGGGAGACGTCCTAAGGACCGGGATGACACCTGTCCTCCCCCTTCTCTTAGAGGCCTCGGGGATCCTGAAGGTTCGAGCGCTCAAGGACTTTTGGAACCTCCACGATCCCACCGCCCTCAACGTCCGGGCTGGGGACGTCATTACGGTGAGGACCCGGTGCAGGCATGCCTTTGCGAATACAAGTGTCACTGTCACTTACCTGATGGGGACCTCCTGTGGTTAGGCTCTGTGCTGAGGTCTGAGATGAACTGTATCGTTGATTTCTTTCCTGCCCAGGGGAGGCAGGTGCTGTTGCCTTTCCCTTTGTAGAGAGGCTTAGAGAAAGGGAGGTGACTTCCCCAGGCCACATAGCTAGCAAGCAGAGGAGCTGGGATTTCAACCCGGGCTGATGCCAGGCCTCGTTTGTACGTTCTAGAGCAGTGGCCGGCAAACTCATTAGTCAAACAGAGCCAAATATCAACAGTACGACAATGGAAATTTCTTTTGAGAGCCAAATTTTTTAAACTTAAACTATATAGATAGGTACATCGTTATTAACTTGATTAGGGAACTCCTTCAATCGCACTGTACGTGCACGCCCGCACGTGGTATTTGGTGGAAGAGCCACACTTAGGGGGCCAAAGAGCCGCCTGTGGCTCGCGAGCCGCGGTTTGCCGACCTAGAGGCACCTGGGGGACTGGGCTGGATGCTGACGGCAGCGGCAGGACTGTGGGCTGACTTGTGCATCAGAGACCAACTTCCTGGGGGTAGGGGACCGCAGCTACAGGGCCGGTCGCCTGCCCCGGCTTGATACCGGAAGTAACCATTGCCTCCCCGTCCCCCGTTTGCCGCAGGTGCTTGAGCAGCATCCTGATGGCCGCTGGAAGGGCCACATCCATGAGAGCCAGAGGGGCACGGACCGTGTGGGCTACTTCCCCCCTGGCATTGTCGAGGTGGTCAGCAAGCGGGTGGGCATCCTTGCGCCCCGCCTCCCCTCTGCACCCACACCCCTGCGCCCGAACTTTTCTCGGACACCGCAGCCCCCTGCTGACGACTCCCTGCACCCTCTCACCTATGGCCAGCTCCCTCGGGTGGGCCTCAGCCCAGACAGCCCAGGTACATCCTCCTGGAGGGCAGCCTGGCACCAGGGTGGGTGTCTGACTGCCAGTCAGCTGTTGGCAGGGCCAACTGGGACTCTAACCCCTTTGCTCCTGCCTTTCCAGCAGGTGACAGGAATAGCGTGGGTAGTGAGGGCAGTGTGGGCAGTATCCGCAGTGCTGGCAGCGGGCAGAGTTCCGAGGGCACCAATGGCCATGGCACTGGGCTCCTGATTGAGAATGCCCAGGTACAAGGGAGGGGGTGTTGAGGGGGCAGGGCTCCCCCTCCTGCTGCCACTTCCCTGAATGCTGAGTCGCTCCTTCCCCGTGTGCAGCCGCTTCCCTCTGCCGGAGAGGACCCGGGGCTGCCAGGACTGCACCCCCCATCCCTGGCAGGTAGGAAAGGTAAATGGGACCTGTATGGGCTGGGAGGGGTGCAGGTGAGGTGCTGAGGGCTTGGCACCCCTTCATCCTGCCACCCCTGATTCCATTTCTGTCCCTCCTTAAAGGCAGCCTGAGCCACCGCCCTCTGGCCAACTGTCACTCTGGGGAGCAGCTCTTCACCCAGGACGTGAGGCCAGAGCAGCTGCTGGAGGGGAAGGTGTGGCCTCCACTGGGCAGGGGGCTGCAGGCCCAGGGTGGGGGGTGCATGGGCCTCAGTATGGACTTAAGTCCCTTCTCAGGGCACTCAGGCCAGGCCTCGAGGGGCGGCTGGCTGGGCCCTGGCCCTGGCCCCTGCTCAGCACACTCGGCTCGTTAATGTCAGCCCTATCCCGACCTCAGGATGCCCAGGCCATTTATAACTGGCTCAGTGAGTTCCAGCTGGAGGGCTACACCGCCCACTTCCTGCAGGCCGGCTACGACGTGCCCACCATCAGCCGCATGACGCCTGAGGTGGGTGTCCCTGTGGGAGGGCGGGGACGGCCCAGCAGGCAGAGCAGGGGCTAATGGCACCACTCTGGGGCAGGACCTGACAGCCATCGGGGTGACCAAGCCTGGGCATAGGAAGAAGATTGCCTCAGAGATCGCCCAGCTGAGCATCACCGAGTGGCTGCCCAACTACATCCCGGTGAGTGGGCGGCCGGCATGAGCTCCCACCCTCCGCTGTGGCTGTGGCGCCTCCTGGCTTAGGGCCGAGGCGGGCGGGGCAGCCTGTTCCGACCAGCGCTGGTGCTCTTGCAGACGGACCTGCTGGAGTGGCTGTGCGCGCTGGGGCTGCCGCAGTACCACAAGAAGCTGCTGAGCAGCGGCTACGACTCCATGGGGCTGGTGGCCGACCTCACCTGGGAGGAGCTGCAGGAGATCGGCGTCAACAAGCTTGGTGAGCCCCGGCTGCACTGGGGCCTCTGGCCTGGCACCCCCTGCCGCCAAGGGTCTTCAAAACGTTTTCAGGGTCCAGACCCACAAGAGAGAACGGGGATCGAGGGGAACTGGGGTGACCTTGGCAGCCCCACTAACCCTGCCACCCGTATCCACCCCTCTCAGGTCATCAGAAGAAGCTCATGCTGGGCGTGAAGCGTCTGGCCGAGCTTCGGCGGGGCCTGCTGCACGGGGAGGCCCCAGGCGAGGGCGGCCGCCGACTGCCCAGGGGCCCAGAGCTGATGGCCATCGAGGGGCTGGAGAATGGGGACGGACCTGCTGCGGCCGGCCCACGCCTGCTCACCTTTCAGGGCAGCGAGCTGAGCCCCGAGCTACAGGCAGCCATGGCTGGGGGGGGTGGCCCTGAGCCGCTCCCCCTGCCCCCTGCCCGCTCCCCAAGCCAGGAGAGCATTGGAGCTCGCTCACGAGGGTCTGGCCACTCACAGGAACAGCCTGCCCCTCAGCCCAGTAGTGGAGACCCCAGCACCCCACAGGAAAGGAACCTTCCGGAGGGCACAGAGCGGCCCCCTAAGCTTTGTTCCCCACTTCCTGGCCAAGGGCCTCCTGCTTACGTTTTTATGTACCCTCAAGGCTCACCCTCCAGCCCAGCCCCAGGGCCACCTCCGGGTGCACCCCGAGCCTTCTCGTACTTGGCTGGCCCCCCTGCTGCTCCTCCAGACCCTCCTCGGCCCAAGCGCCGGTCCCACAGCCTGAGCCGCCCGGGCCCGGCCGAGGGGGAGGCTGAGGGGGAGGCCGAAGGGCCGGTGGGCAGTGCCTTGGGCAGTTACGCCACCCTTACCCGGCGACCAGGACGCAGTGCCCTAGCCCGGGCCAGCCCTAGCCAGACCCCAGTTCGAGGAGCTCCCCGTAGCCAGTCCTTTGCCCTTCGGGCCCGACGCAAAGGCCCCCCCCCACCTCCTCCAAAGCGCCTCAGTTCTGTCTCTGGCCCCACCCCGGAACCACCTCCACTAGATGGAAGCCTAGGGCCCAAAGAGGGGGCCCCGGGGCCCCGAAGGCGAACACTGAGTGAACCAACTGGCCCATCAGAGCCCCCGGGCCCACCTGCCCCAGCGGGCCCCGCATCAGACACGGAGGAAGAGGAAGATCCGGGGCCTGAGGGGACACCCCCATCCCGGGGCAGTTCAGGGGAGGGGCTCCCGTTTGCGGAGGAGGGAAACCTGACTATCAAACAGCGGCCCAAGCCGGCTGGTCCCCCATCCCGCGAGATGCCAGTGCCCACCGGCCTCGACTTCAACCTCACAGAGTCAGACACTGTTAAGCGGAGGCCCAAGTGCCGGGAGAGAGAGCCGCTGCAGACGGCACTTCTGGCCTTCGGAGTGGCCACCGCCATGCCCAGCCCCTCTGTCCCCATGCCCTCCCAGACCCCCAGCGAGTCCCCTGTGGCTTCTCCCAGCCCTCAGCCAGACCCTAGCAGCCTTCCAACTCAAGGAGCTCCAGCCCCTCTTTCTCCCAGCCCTCCAACCCAGCCCTCCAAGCCCCCCTGCCCTGGGCCAGCCCTGGAGAACTCGGCAGGCATTCGGCAGCCTGGGGAACCAGAGCCCCCAGCTCCGCCCGCTGCCCTCATCAAGGTGCCCGGAGCAGGTATGAGCAGGGCCTGTGGGGACCGGGCTCTGTTGGCAGGGGTTGTGTCCAGCCCAGTTGAGTCACAGCCAACCTGTCTCTGCAGGAACAGCTCCCAAGCCTGTGTCTGTGGCCTGCACCCAGCTGGCATTTTCTGGCCCTAAGCTGGCTCCCCGACTTGGCCCCCGCCCTGTGCCGCCTCCACGTCCAGAGAGCACGGGGGCTGTGGGCTCGGGCCAGGCCCAGCAGAGACTGGAACGGACCAGCTCGTCCCTCGCAGCCGCACTGCGGGCCGCAGAGAAGAGCATTGGCGCTGAGGAGCGAGAGGGGTGAGGGGTGCTGGGCAGGGCGGGGGAGAAGGTGGCAGCATAGGGAAAGTTTCCTCCCATATCCCCTTTCTGGGGGCCCTGGGGTTGTTGGGGGGCAGGGACCTCACAGGCAGATCCTCAGTCTGGGGACCCCTTGTTGGAATGGGAAGAGCCCAGGTCTTGGGAGTCACCTAGGTCTGACCTGCAGGGAAGCTGGCTGCTGCCATTTAAGAGGCACGTGAGCTTGAACAAGTCATTTGAGCCTCAGTGCATGCGTGTACGAAAGGGACAGCTACTCCTTGAAAAGCACTTGACACCAGCCAGGCGCTTAGCCACAGCCCTTGCCCAGGGCTGGCCGATCTGACCCAGTGCTCTCCCCTGCAGCCCCCCCAGCGCCTCCACCAAGCACATTCTGGATGACATCAGCACCATGTTTGACGCCCTGGCTGACCAGCTGGATGCCATGCTGGACTGAGCTAGACCCACCTGCAGCATCCTTTGCCCCAACACAGAAGTTCCTGCCGCCCCAGCAGGGTCCCTCCTGCTGCTCCAAGCCAGTAGCTGTCAGCACTGCAGTTCCAGGGGAGCAGCCCGCAAGGGGGGGGGCGGGGGGGTGCCAAGGGAGCTTGTCAGAAACTGATCTCAGCGAAACCCCTCCCAGTGTATAACCTGAGCAAAGAGCCTTGCCCCTTGGTCAGGGACCTTGGTAAGAGCTTCCCCTCAGGGAGAAAGGCGGTGGCAGAGCTTCTCTGCCCCCTCTACCCCCGCAAGTGTCTCAAGTTCCTGTGCCAAGGTCCTCTTGCCACCTGCTGTGCTGTCCGGGTGCAGAGGCTGGAAGAGCGGTGTGTCTGGCCGGGTCCCCACAGGTGTACATAGGACATGTAAATAGACCGTCAGGGGCCGGCTTGCTGGAGGTGGCCGTGCCCAGGCAAGACACCGGTTCCACCCCTGTCTGCCCACAGTGAGGCAAAGCTGGCGGGGGTGGGGGCAGTGGATTTAATAGACCCCCAAACTGCAAACTTTTTCAACTGTAAATGTTATTTTTTAAGCAGAGAGAAATGCATATATTTTAAATGGAATTTATTCTATAACTGCCTGAGAAGACGCAGTGGGGACGGGCTTCCGGCCACAGCAAGAGTGCCCACTGCCCAGCCTGACCTGGTTGGCCGGGCCCTGGCTCTGTAAATTAACCTCTTACCCCAACTAATGCCAATGAAAGTGTCATTCCACGTGATCGCATGTGTGTTTGGGTCTGTGCTGCGGACCTCAGCCAGAGCCCTGGGCTCTGTCGCTGTGGAAGGAGGAAGGCTCGAGACCTCTCCTCCCCTTAGTGGCTGCCTCATGGACCAGCCACAGGTTCTTTGTACGCGATTTATAAGTTTTAATACAAACCAGTCTACATTCATTCCTAAAAGGCTCATTTCCAGTAAAAAATATACACCAGTAAAAACATTCTCACAGGAGAACTATGCAGGGGCTGGAAGGACCCTGGGCCATGTCCCCGAGACTGACTGGTGGCCAGCTTGAGGCAGGCTCAGGGAGAGGTTCCAGGGTGAGGGGGGCCCTTCACCTTCAGGTCCCTGTGAGGCTCCCCTACAGAGAGAGGAGGGGAAGTGCTTGGCCACATCCAGGTCTCTGCCCCAGGAAGACAGGATGGAGGGCGCAGGGAGGATGCACCCTCACCCTGGCCTTCAACGGCGACCTTGAGAGTTGACTGGACCCCCCCACAGCTGCTGCCAGCGTTCCTTCAAAAAAGGTTGAGGCCCTGGCCCCACGTTCACAGCCCTGCCCAGGGACCCCAGAGCACAGGGCACTGGCTTAGTGGACCCTGAAGAGGAACAGCCCACAGGAAGAGTGGGCTGGGAGTCCCTTTGCTAAGCACATGAGGTCATACATTCAAGAATGCCCCTGGTGAGGCCAGGGAAGAGCCAGGGCTTGGCTCATTCGCTGCTCCACAGTAGCCCTGGGGGTCAAGACGGCAGCTGGGTCTGGCACGGGGATCTGGGCCTCCAGTGCCATGGGGCACAAGAGCAAACCCTGGAACATTCATGATACCAACTCCCCAGACTCAGAAATGGGTCTGGTCTTGGCCTCTGGGGACCAGGGCCACTGTGACCACCGTGGCCAATGGCTCAGAAGGGAGAGTTCATGCCCAGCTTGGTTTCAAACTGCAGCTTCTGTCGCTTCTGGTAGCGGACCCGGACCCTGGGGGGCAGGAGATTAAATCAGGGGTCAGGGCAGGCTACAGGAGGAGGCAGGGATGGGTAGCCAGGAGTCAAGGGAATGATGCCCAGGGGTGACAGGCTTAGGGCACATGCCCAGGCCCAGAGGGAGTGCCCTGCTGGTGGCTCACCGAATCTCGTGCAGCTTCACGATCTCGTTGCTGACCACCACGAGGACCAGGGACAAGCAGCCCAGGAGCCACGTCAGCAGAGGCACGTCCTCCGGGCCAAAGTGGACGCGGCTGTCCCTGTGCATCCACAACTGCAGGTCAACCGCCGTCTGGACCACCTGCCCCAGCAGCCTGCGGGAGGAGGCGGCAGCGCCGGTCAACCTGGCTCTTCTCGCTCCCTTCCTTGCTTTTCTCAGTACAGCAGTGGCTCAAGAAGGGCACCCTTCAATCTCCGGCCCAAACCCCACCCTCCAGTCAGAGCCCTGTCAGAGCCCCCACCCCCTCCTCCCGCTGAGCCCCACTCACACCACAGGCACCGTCATGGACCACCAGAGGTTAGTCAAGGGGCTCTTTCTCCACAGGGGCTTGGTGCGATGCACGTGGGTGACAGAAATGAAGACTGGAGGAAATAGGATCAGAGGAGGTGTCAGACTTGCCACGGCCAAGGCCTGGTCCCCGGGGCACCCCACCAATCACCACTGGCCCCCTTCCGGGAGCCCTTACCAGTGTGCAGGACGATCAGGGCGGCAGTGAGCTTCTGAGCCAGAAGCAACCCATTGGCAAAGTCATCAAACCAGGCGGGAGCCATGTCGGCATGGCTGCCAAAGCAAGGTGTGCACTCAGCCCTCCGGGCCCTGCGGAGGTGGACGGGGGGCGAGGTGGGGCCAGGGGCGGGACTCACCTGGGCAGCATGATGGAGGAGCAGTTGGTGAGGTTGCGGGCCCGAGAGCTGTCACAGAAGCTCTGCAATGTGAAGCCAAAGCAGATGAGGCACGAGCCGATGGTGAGGCTGAACTTGAGCAGGAAGCAGAGCAGGAAGTAGTGCTGGGTCTGCGGGAGGAAGGAGGCCTGTCACTCCAGAGGCCACGGCCCCTCTGGCACTGGACACTCAGATCAATAGGCTCTTCAGTAAATGGGCAGCCTGGATGGGGGAACAGGAGCAGGGACTGCCCGCCCCAGCGAGGATCTTTCCCAGCTCTGTCCCACCACTTCCCTTGGGTGTGATGGAGGCCCCATCCTGCTCATTCCCTGCCTCAAGGACCAGCCTCTTGGGAAAGGCCCAGGCTCACAGGCCCCACTTCGCTTACCTTCTTAGGAATGGAGTGAAGGTTTTTCCCTGTTGCCACAGACATGACGGAGCTATGGGGGGGCTTCCCCAGCAGAGAGATGCTGAAAAGCAGAGACCGGGTGAAGGGCGGGGACATGACCCTCTGTCTCCCAATTCCCACGTGAGAAGCCTTTTAGGAGTCGGGAGTGCGGTCAGGGCTGGTGGGCAGGAGGGATAAGACAAAGGGACATCCACCACAACACACGCACACACACCCATGCTCCCTCTGCGAGAGGAGGTGAGCACTGAGCAGGGCTCCCTGAACCCGGGCTCCTGGGGTGCTCGGTGACCTCCCACCCTGACTGACTGGGCACAGAGGGACTGCCGGCTACTCACCTGAGCAGAGGATAGCAAAAGCAGGACAGCCACAGGATGTCGGTGGTACTGAGCAGTGGTGGCAGCTGGACTAGGCAAGAGAGGAACTGGACCAGGAGAGCCCAGGAAGCACCGTTAGATTCTGACAAACAGTAGGATGCTGGGAGCCCCGAGGCTGCTTCACCCTGGGCCCAGACAGAGGCTCACGTCCTGGCCTAGTGGAGCTGGGGCTGGAGGGACACTATTCTGCTCAGGGGTCATCTCCAAAAGCCCAGTGGTGTCAGAGGGGCGCTGGGGGCCCCTAGGCTGTGCTGCATCCTCACAGCATCCCAACTGGCCTCAGACTCTGGCCCTTGAGCAAAGAAGCGGGCGAGAGGAGACGATGTCAGTGCTGCCCGGCTCACCTGGATGACCACGAGAGACAACTGGCACTGCAGCAGGAAGAGGAAGCACTTGCGAATGCCGTAGGTGGCATGCCGAGCCTAGGGACCAGGAAGGACAGATTGTGGCCTCGCTCAGACCCTGTAGCTGACGAACCTCAGCCAGGAGCCAGATGCCCCACTGCTCCTGCAAACCAAGCTGCCTCGGAGACCTTTGCCTGGAGGCAACCCAGGTGGATCCTGTGTCATGATAACCCCCCACCCCAAGCAGGTCCTGCACCCCCACTCCCACCACCAGCCCAAGCCCCCACCTGCTCGATGAGGCGGATGATGCTGATGGTCTCCTCCTGGCGGAAGGCCAGGGAGCAGGGCAGGCTGTTGAGCTGCCCTGAGAGCTGCAGGGGAGAAAGGCCATCCGAGGCCTGGGCCATGTTGGTGCTGGTGGCGTAGCCGAAGGTCTCCCAGGAGCAGCGGGATGGGTACAGGGGGTCCAGGGCAATGCTGAGCAGCACAGGGGGAAGCGTACCCATCAGCTGCACTTCGAGAGACCCCATCTCCCACAGGATGGGGCAAGCGCCTGCTCCCTCTTCTCCCCACCATGCCCAGGTCCCTTGGTCCCCTCAACCAGGACAAGATCGGCCATAATATGTGCCCCGGCCCCATGAAAACCCAATCCGGGGCCTCCGGGAAGCAGAGGCAGTGCCTGACCTGATGTCGCTCTGTAGGAAGAGGCAGCTGTTCCGCAGGTTGGCAGAGCTGCCCAGGCAGCAGGTCACCTCCCCGTACTCCTGCATGATCTTGATCATCTCACACATGGCTGAGGGCAGAGTTGGTCACAAATCAGGCAGGCGGAGCCCCATGCAGGGCGCTGGGCAGAGACCCCCAGGACAGGAGACAGGGAAGTGGGCTTCTCTTTGTGACTGTCCTATCCAATCCTATGACACTTCTGACTCCCCAGAATGGGCACTCCCACGGCTCCAGCCCACTAGACTCCCCAGCTCCTCCCAGCCCAGGAGGCTTTGCTTCCTGCATGGGAACCCACATCTCCTCAAGAGCTCACGGGATCCCAGGCCTTGTCAGCGCTCAGTGGAAGGGAACAGGCCGCCCGAGGCACTGTGGCCACAGTACTCACTCTCGGGGGTACAGTCAGTGAACAGGGGCACTAGCAGGGGCACGTTGTCGATATTCTGCAGGTGGGGCCGCACCTGGTGGATGCCCCGGGGTAGCTTGGCCTGGAGAAAAAAGCAGAGATGCCCATGGCCTTAGGGTCAGGGGCCAGGATCCCGTGACCCTCCTTTCTCTGCCATGTGCCACTTCCAGGGGTCTGGGGTGCAGACCCTGCTGTCGTACCCGGTTGCAGTCCTCCAGGAAGCTGGGGAGGTCACTGTCTGTAGGCTGGAAGCTGATGAGGTCTGAATGGCCCTCCTCCATCATCAGGAGCCCTTCTGCATCATCTCGGGACACTTTGGGGACAAAAGCCCATCCCTCACCTTGGGGCCAGCCTTCTGGAGGCCTTTCCTTGCCCTGCAGATGGCATGGAACTTCCTGCCCGCAGGTCCCTCTCCTCCCGTCAGCTGCTCTTACCACAGGGAGATGTGAGCCATTTTCCAAGGGAATGTATGTATCAGGAGGGCTCTATGGGGCTCTTTCTAGAATAGCTCCAAGGTGGGGGGAGTCACCCACACCCACCTTGTCCCCACCACAAACCTTTGCCCTCACCCTGATTCAGGTCATCGTGCAGGGAGCCAGCATGGCTGGGGCTGGAAGGGGGGATCTCGGAGCCAGGCATGTCACCATTGGGTGTGAGAGAGATGTGGCAGTTCCAGCCTGTCTCTAGGCCCATCTTCTCAGCAAACACCTGCAGAGGGCAGATGGCAATGAGCAGATGGGCCCCAAAGCCCGTGGGAATAAGGGTCAGTGGCGGCAGAGGGGGTGGCTCTTCCCACCTTGCTTTTGAGTTCATCCTCCAAAGAGAAGTAGACGAAGCGAATGCAGGCATTGACCAGCCCGTCGATTAGGCGTACGACGTCCAGCCGGGCCTGGTACTGGGAGGACACCATGCCCATGAAGATCTGGCCGCTCAGGGCCTGCATGCAGTCTTCCTTCTCCAGCACCTCCCCGATCCCTTCTTCAGGTAGGCACAAGGCACAGAGACCAGCCAGGACACGGCCCAGTCAGGACGCCCGGGAACCAGCAAATTCCGGGAGGCAGCCCGGGGCCACACACACAGATGCCACACCCAAATCAAAGAGCACGCAGGCCCCAGCGGACCACACACAGCCATGCACGCACACAGCCGGGACACACGGAGGAGCCAACAGACACAAGAGAAAAGACAATGAAAGGCACTCATCAGTCCGGTGACAATCCCACCGAGTGACAGCAGCCCAGTCCTGGTCTGGGCAAGGGGGCTGGCCCTACCCTTGGCAACGGCTTCAATTCATCGTCTCTCAGATCGTAAGACCCCGTGTGTTTGGCGGAGAGGAGGGTGGGGGTCAGTGGGGCTGAGTCCCTCTGTTCCAGCAGGGTCTGGGACCTGGCCTTTTGTCTGCTCAGAGAGGCTCATGCCCTACCGCTGCTATTGTATAACTTCCAAAGAAAGCGATTTTCTGTATGTCATCCCACTGGAGTGTCACAAGGAACCCGTGAGGAGGACAGAGGAGGCACCCAGTTTATCCAGGAGAAGACAAAGGGACTCCCCCACGTCACCGGACAGTGACTGCCCCCCTGAGCGTTCCAGGTCCAGGGCTGTGCCCACTGTCCCCTCGGCTACGATGGGTTCCACGGCCCCCGGGAAGCCCTCCCCGCTTCTGGCCCCCCCCAGACGGCCGCGCACGGTACCATCAGAACTCCAGCTGTTGTGCCGGGTGCTCAGCTTGATGGGGATGGTGTTAGGCAGCTCGCACAGGGTGAAGATGCTGTTCTGGCCCGGCGCCTGCACCAGCTCGATGCACTTGCCATTGAGCTGGGAGGACAGGCTGCAGCTCATGGGCTTATAGGCGAAGGCGGAGCAGTAGCCAGACAGGCAGGCCCGCTGGTAGAAATCCAGCACTTTCTTTCTGCCAGGGAAGCAGGGGGGAAGTGAGGCGAGTGGTCCTGGGACGCCCCATGGCTGTGAGCAGGAAGGCAGACCGCCTGAGCCAAATGCTCTGGCACCTCACCCACCTGTCGGAACCTGAAAGAGGGTAGATGTCAGCTCCATCCCAGAAGTCTGTGCAGGCCTCCAAGACCACGTCTGCTGTGCCATGGGACAGCATCTGTTCGGTGCCTGAGGGGAGTAACAAAAAGGCCAGACCATCAGTGCCCCAAGCCACCCCCGCTGCTCACTCTGACCTCCCAGGTAGCACTGCCATCCTGGGGTGGAGGGACCTAGCCAGGCCTCGCAGTAGCGAGCCTGTGTAGAACGCCACTGGGCTTGTAATGCAGGCACTAAGCTGCCCATCCTTCAGACAGTCCCATCCTCTGTGACCGCCACCATCCCAGCCTGCTTCCCCAAACCAATCCCTGCCACATCTGAGGTCTTAAGAAGCTGCCTGGTGCTCATCTACTCATCCCAAAAAGGGACGAGGAGGGCAGAGCCTTGGCCCAAGCTCCTGGAAGGTTTGTCCTGATGTGAGCCAAGCACGGGAGGCTCACTGGTGGTGGTGTCCTTGATGAAGAGGCTGATCATGTGGCTGAGCGGGGGACGCCGCTTGGTGACACAGGACAGCCTCCCCAGGGAGCTCTCCTTCACCATCTCGGCACTGGGGAGGCGATAGAGCGCCAGGTGGTTCTGCTGCTTGAAGAGCTCCTTGGCCCCAGGAGTGAAGCCTGTAGCGGGAGGGCAGCGGTCAGGGCCTCTGCACCCGCCCCCCACCCTCCACCTCATGGGACAAAATCCATGCTGGCTGGCCCCTTCCACCTCTCCACCCAGTTCTGTTCCCAGATTAGGAAGCGCTGTCAGACAGCAGTGCCTGTTAAAGGGGAAGGACCAGGAGCTAAAAGGGTTCACGGTGATCTCGATAAACCATGCCCGGGACTGGTCTGTCTGGAGTTGGTGGCCACGCACCGATGAGGCGGGCAAGCTCGCACAGACCCCAGGGCACGTGGATGGGCAGCGCGGCGCTGTGGCTCTCCTGCAGGGCGATGTTGCACAGGTGGTCGGAGAAGCGGCACAGCCGCTCGGTGACGCTGGCGTTGCACAGGTTCAGCAGCACGTTGAGGCCCAAGGGCTTGAGGGAGGTGAGATGCAGCTGCCAGTTGGAGTCATCAAACTGGATGCAGGGGGGGTTCTGCTGGTCCTGCGACAGGCTCAGCATCTCCAAGTGGTAGTCACACACGAAGTCCTCTGCCTCGTAGGGCTCGCTCTCCAGCCCAGGCTGCGTCTGGGGGCGACATGGAGGGAACAGGGGGCCTCAGACTGGGACTGGTGTGGGGTGCTCCTGAGAGAAGACCCCTCCCTTCCCACCACAGCATGCTCACGCTTCCCCATCCCTCCCAGAAATCCCCTCCTTGTCTTTCTTGAGTTCCTGGCTGCTTCTAGGTCTTGTGCCCAAAGACACTGGCAATACCTAAGAAGAGGGTGAACAGACCAAGGAGGGAACAATGAAGGACGTTTCTCAGGGGAAATATTTTCGAGGGAGCCCCTGGCAGGCCGTGACTAGGAGGAAGGGGCCTCCCCGCACCCATGACCAGCAGCGAGATCCAGGGAGGGGCAAGGGCCAACGAAGCCACAGGAGGTGCCGTGCCAGGCCAAGCCTGGGGACCTGAGAAGCTTCAGGCGCCACCCACCAGGCTGGCTGCACCCCTCGGGCCCCTGCAGCAGGGGAGGCTGGACGCCCTGAGCCTGACCGCAGGGGCTGCTCTCCGCCCCCCTCACCTTGCCGGGCTCATCCTCACGGCCCTCTGAGTCCCTGCTGAAGCTCACGTTCGAGCCGGACGGGTGCTTGCTGTGGCCGTGCCCTCTGTGGTGAGAGCAGGGCTCAGGGACCTTGGGGCCGTCAGCAGGCCAGTCGTCACGCTCCTGCTCATTGGCCAGGTGCAGCGTGGTATTCAGGGAGCCAGCCAGGAGGGCATCCCGTTCGTGGGGCTGAGGAGAGCAAGGGGTACAGGCCTCAGACCAGGGCCCCAATGGCTGCCTGGACCAGGGAGGCAGGGTGCTGACGTCCCCTCTCTGCCTTGTGGGGGCTCCGCCTGCACTGCTCAGAGGCAGATCCTAATGGTGCCTGCGCCCTCCTTCTCCCTTAGCCTCGCCCTCCCTGAGGCCCCCGCCGTACCTCCTCCTCCACCTCGGGGTGGCAGAAGGAGCGGGTGGACAGGTCATCTGTCAGGTCCTCGTGGCTGCTGTGCGGAGGCTCCACCTTCCCGCTGAAGAACAGTACAGTCTCTGGGCTGGGATTTGGCCACGACAGGATCCCCTGTTTGTCCACACAGCACAGGACCTGCAGGGAGAGACAGCGAGGGAGACAGGGGCCGTTGAGTGGCAGACAGGCACCCAGGTGCGGCAGGAAGCAGGCCTGCTGAGGCCGGGCCTCCCGCAGGGCCTCCCGCAGGGCCTCACCGTGACGGAGCCCAGGCTGTGCAGCAGGCTGGAGCTGTGGCTCAGCGTTGGCGACGTCCCTTGGATCACCCGCAGGAAGTGGCCCCAGATGCTGCGCAGCATTTCCTGGTGGCAGAAAGTCCATGAGGCCGTTTGGGACCTGGCCACCTTTCCCAGGAGAGAGCCGCTGGGGACACCAGACGCAACGGCCCAGGGGCACCCGGAAGCTGGGGTGCGGAGGCATTTGTCCAGGCAGAGTAGTGACACACTGCCCGTGTGAGATGAGGACTCGGGCTCTGAGAGTCCCCTGGAGGCTAGAAGGTGATAAAGTGGGGGCGTCCAGGGTTCCAGAAGGGACCTGGGGCAGGATGGGCCGGTGAGTGTACCTGAGTGGACACGGCTTCTGTGTAGCTGCTGAGAGTATCCTCTGAGAACTTGGCCAGCTGCACGGAGAAGGGGGAGTCAGGGAGGACACTGCCCTCACACAGGCCTCCGAGCTGGCAGGTGGGGCCCCACACCAGCAAGGCTCCCAACATCCGGGCAATGGACGGCCCCAGGCAGCCTCCGGTCCCCTGTGTGCTGAGAGCCGAGGCACTCCCCACCCCCGGGGCCTGGCCTGGGGGCTCTTCTGGGTGGAAAGGGGCCTGCACTCCCGCTCCTGTCCCTGCTCACTGAGGCAGAGCCCACTCCGTCTATAGTTCCTGTCTTGGCTCCTTTTGCACGTGCCCCCCGATGCCTTGGAGAAACCTACCAGAGAGCTGGGGGAGCCCTTGCTCATCTGGGCCAGGACCCGGGCCTCTCCGCAGGCGGTTGCCAGGACCCAGAGGACCGGGAAGAGCAGGGGGAGGATGGGCAGGACGCCATTCACCTGGGAGAGAGGGACCCACACTGAGGGCTGTGGAAGAGCGGCTGGCCCTAGGGAGGGCGGGCAGGGCTGGGGTGAGGGGACAGGACAGCTGTCGGGGCAGGGAGGGAGGAAGGGGAAGCAGGTGTTCTTAAGCTGAAGCCTAAGGGGGCCCTGACTGCAGAGAAGGAGGGACAGCCAGGGAACATGAGGGGACGCGGCCACCAGGGAAGGAAGAAAGCATGCAGAGAGGAGGGGTGGTTACCTGTAGCTGGAGGAGGGTGTACTGCCAGGACGTGACCCCGGGGGCGTTCAGCATGAAGCGCAGGGCGTTGGTGATGAGGAAACTGGCCTGTTGGGAGGGGGAGAGGTGCAGCCTTAATCCCCCAACCCCAGAGAAGACCCAGGCTCTGAGGCTCCCCTTCCTCTGCCCACTCACCCCCGACTCTGGCTGGCTCACTCTGGGACCCCCATCTCCACTCACACACTCACCTGTGGCTGGCCCTGAGGCTCCCCCACTTCCCTCTCCCCTGCCCCGGCGCCCCACCTCACGCACCAGGACCACGGGCATGGCGTAGTGCAGCATCACCGACTGCACCGTGAACCTCTCGTTGTCCAGAGCGGTGATGGGGCGGGACAGGGCCATGTCCAGGCACCATCTGCAGGAAGAGGTGACCCTAGGCTCAAGGGAAAGGCCAGAGACCCGCACCTTCACTGAGCATCTCTGAGGCCTCAGAATAGGCAGGCTCCTTCTTTGTCCCCCACCCCCTGCTCACAGAGGCACTGGGGAAGAGGCGAGGTCAGGGGTGGGGGGAGCAGGAGAAAGGCAGGGCAGCACCCCTACCTGATGTTGTCAATCACGGGGGTCTCAAGGACACGGAACAGCCGGTGCTGCTGGGGGTTCTGAGGCCCTTTCTTCAGTTCTCCCCGGGGGGAGGGTGGTGGAGAGAAAGGGGGAAACAGGTCTCCGGGCTCCAAGACGATGTGCTCATCATCCTGCCAGGAACAGAGGGGAGTGGGCGGTGGTGAAAGGCTGCTAGCGGAGGCCACTCTTCCTTGACAACTCCAGCTAAGTGGGGACATCTCATGGGGTTAGGGCCCAGCAGTTTGCAGAGGCAGCTGGGGTGGGGCCCGTAGGACTGGATTCCTGGTGGTTGGAGGATCGGAGAAGAAAGAACAGGACAAGGTGGAGAAAGATGTCCCAGCCCTGCTTTGTTCCCCAGGAAGCTATGAGCTGGCCTCTTGGAAGCTTCAGGATCGAGACTGGGACCCTCCCACCGCTGCCTGTGGGCTCTCCCGCTGCATCTCCAGGGAAGGAGAAAAGTCTCGCGCTACCTTGATCCCCCTCAGAGAGGCAAACGATTCCTGGCCGGGCCTCAGAGCTATGATGTCTCCTTCTACCAGCAGGCTAACTGGCAGGTTGACCAGATGTCCATCTCTGTAGGCCCAGTGCAAAGACCAGGACGGTGCAAAGGGCATGTGGAGGTCAGGGTACATGGCATCTGGCCACTTGATCTCCTTGCCATCCTTGAGGGCATCTGACGAGAATGGAAAGAGGGAGACCACCTGACCCAGGGCACCAGCACACACCATGGAGCTTAGCCTCTCTGAAATCCCGCATCCTTTCCAACACTTCCCCTCTTTCCCAACCACTCAGCCCAGGCACTTCCACCTCCTCTGAACACCGAAGCTCTTATTCTTTGTATACTTGTTCCTTTCAGATACATTTCACAACCATTGCTGAGGGTGTGCTGAGCCCCGTGCAAAGGTCAAAGGTGAGGACACAGTCCCTGCCTTGAGGAGCCACCACCTAAGAGGGGGAGTAAGACACATGAGCAGATAACTCTGAACAAGGCAAACACACGGGCTAAGAGTGTTAGGGAAAGTCCCGTAGCTGCAGGAGCACAGAGCTGGGACAATCAGAGGTGGCTTCATGGAAGAGGGAGCGCTGAGGATGGGCCTTGAAGAATGGCGAGATTTCTGTCGGCCAGAGACAGTGAGGGAAAAGCATGCCAGGCGAGGGACAGCAGGACAAAGGCACTGGAGCAGGGAAGTCCTCAGTGGGCTGGGAAGTGGGGAGTGGTTTAGACGTGAGGATGAGGAGCAAGAGAAGAGGCTGGAGAAAAAGGTCAGAGCTTGTGCCAGAGGTTCTGGGAAGCCACTGAGAACGGCTTTGGTAAACAAGAGGGAGCCACTGATGGTTGCTGAGCACACACTAGCCCCCCCGAGAGCAGGGCCATCTTTCCCGGTCACCGCTGTACTCCCCGTGCCTACAAGGCTGCCGTGAGCGAATCATACCACGTTCTCACTCAGGACTGCAACCCCCACCGCCCAGGAGAGAAAGATCTCATGAGAGGAGATGCTGTTCTCTTCAAGACCACACACTCCGGGAAGCAGGACCCACTGTCTCCAAAGAGCCTGGCGCAGTCCTCATCCACGGCCTGGGCTGCAGAAGGAACCCGCGTGCCTGCGCAGTTCCCTTCTTCTTTAGGAGCTGGGCTGCTCCACCCTGGGCTCCCGGCTCGCTTCCCAGCCCCAGTTCTCAGGCTTCTCTGCTCCGTTATCCCAGCTCCCCCGGCCCAGAACCAGCTGACAGGGAGGGCCAACTTGGAAGAGAAAATCTGGACTGTCCTCCTACCAAGGGAGAGGGTCTTCCCTGTTAGCCTCCCAACGGACAGCGAGCCTGCAAGCCACTGGGCTGCCGTCAGCCTTCCCGCCTGCCTGGGCACCCACAGCGGCCCCACGGCTCTCACTGCCCTGCTCAAAAGAGCGCAGGGCATCCTGCTAACTCGCTTGATGCCCAGAGCCCCCAGAATGCTGACCAGAAGCAACGCCTGTGTGCTGGGGGCTCAGGAGGGGAGTCCTTCCTCTGACCCATCACAAAGCGCCTTTTGGCCTGATCCTTGGTCTCACCTTGGATTTGGTCGATGATCCCTCGGAGCCTCCACTCCACCTCCCGACGTTTCAGCCGATCTTGCCGTGCGATGAGGATGAGGTTGAGAAGCAGCAAGAGAAACAGCGCCGAGGCATTCACCAGCTCCACCCCATGACTGGCGGGAAGGTGAGGGCTACTCGCACCAGCCCAGCCAACACCGGGCCCTGGAGTCCACAGTCACAGCCCACCCCGTCCCTCCTGAAAGAGTGTCGAGTCTGGTTCCCGCCACCAACTAGCCAAGGGACTAGGATCCCTAAACAGCTCAGGCGCCGGCTGTGGGGGCAGCTTCGGGGGAGCAGCCCATCTCCCCTGGGATGTCAGAGGTGGGACGGCAGACTCGGCTGAGGCAGGAGAGGGAAGGCCCAGAGCCCCGGTAGGAGAGGCTAGGCAGGAGCCACGTACCTGCCGGCCGGCTGGCCCCCATAGCAGCCCAGCAGCAGCAGCACCGCCAGCAGCATGAGCGAGGCGCCCGGCCAGTGGAAACAGGAGCAGCGGTTACTGTGGTGCAGGAAGCTGCTCCGCCACATCTCCTGCGGAGGGACAGGGGCCAAGGGGTGAGAGGCCGGGACAAGGACGTGGGAAGGGGCCACCTTCCCCCGACACCAACAGACCCAGCCCGTGGCTGCCTCTGTCTTCTTGTTTTGGTCTTGGCTGGGGTCCAGCCGGTTGGGCTCCTGCAGCAGGAGGGGTCAGGACAGCACTCTGGAAGGAAGCCCAGCTTCTTTCGGATTTTCAGTGATGCCTCGGTGGGGCCTCGGGGCCGTGAGAATGGGCCCCAGGCTTCTCTGCCATCCCCGCCAGGCTCGGCCTACCTTCCAGGTGAGACACTTCTTCTGCTCCCTCAGGTGGCCCTCCAGCACCGCCTCCAGCTGCTCCTTCAGGATGCTGAGGGCCTTCCGCGTGGACAGGCCCAGGGCCAAGGGGGGCTCGCCCTGCAGGGAAGCCAGAAGCGCTCAGCATGTTCCCGGAGGTCTCTCCCATCCCAGGCCCCACCTCCCTCCTGCCGAATCCTCCCCTCTTCCTCCACTAGCCCTTCCCTCAGGGCATAAGCATGTTCCAATCTCCACTAAACTAAAGGACAGTGAAGCACACAGCCTCCTGCTCTTCAAAGCCAAGTTTAAAACAAAACTTCCTATCCTCGGTGCTCTCTGACCCAGACCCACCTTTCACTTGACTTTCTCCCCACTGCCACCAGCACCTCCCAGCCCACTCAGATGCTGTCACTGCTGACCTCCCAGTCTACCTCACCACTGCCACTTCAGATTCCATCATTGGGGGGCGGCGGGGGGGGGGGGGGGACCAACAGGGAGATACTAGCACTTCAATGTTCCCAGAGGAACATTTAGGGAGAAAAGCCCATCTTCCGTAACCACCGTTTCATAGAAGAGGGGATTGCAACACACACACCAGGAAGGACACAATCTCGGAAAAAAGGCAGCTGTGCCCAGAAAGGACCGCGAACCAGCTACGCCTCCTCCCTTGTCTCCGAGGATGGTGGGCAGGAGGGTCCCCGGCTGACACTGCGGACGACCTACGTACGGTCCCTGTGACCCCCGCCCAGCCTCTCTCCTGCTTGAAGCCCCCATTGCTGTTTCCTCCTTCTCTCACTGCTGTTTTCCCTCCATCTGCCCCACAGTCCATCCTGCCACGTCTGACCGGGACCGAACTGCCTCACAGCTGTTTCCCAGGCCCCTGAGTCCACATGTCCAAAACCTGAACTCGCCTCCTGGCCTCTGCCCGAGTCCACCCTTCCGCAGTCACCATCTCACTAGGCACCGAGGCCAGAGCTGGAATCCCCCTCGTCCAGACCCTGCCTCCCCTTCCCAACCCCCCCCAACTGCTACCTTCAGCCTCTACCTTGTCCAAACCAACGGCAACACCCACGGAGTAGGCGTGTCTCATCGCCTGACCCCCTGACCTTTACTCTCCGGTCACGGCCCTGAGCTCCCCTCGCACGCTGCCGGCTTCCCCAGCCTCCCTCCGGCCATTCCTGATGCAGCCGTCCTCCTCCCGCTCAGGTGCACATACCTTTGTATTTTCCCAGCCAAGAACACACTCCTCGCCCCAGACAACTGCTACTTCTCTTTCACAACTCAAACGTCACCGGCTCTAGGAAATGTTCCCAAAACCCAGGGCTGCGCTTTGGGGGGGTGGGGGTGGGGAGGGGAGCAGGGTGTATCCAACAGCACCCTGGGCAGCCTGGCTCACCGACGGCCTCGTTCAGAACCATCCTTCTAGATTGCCTGGCCTGGTCCTCCCACTAGACTCCTAGCTCCTGGACAACAGGTACTGACTCCTTCCACCGCCACACCCTCCCGCCCACTGCTGAGGCAGTGCCCAGCACACAGCGGTGGCTCAGCCCTTACTTGCTGAGTGGATGGTGAGTGGTGAATGGCTGAATGAATGAATGCACACACAGGTAGCTTCACAGATCCCACTGATACCTTATCAGGGGCTGTGAACCTAGGATCTGTATCAGAAACACCTGGAGTTTTTAAAAACGTGGATGTCCAGGTCCCACCCTAGACCTACTGAATCAGAACTCCTGGGGGTGAGGCCTGCCCCAGGTAGCCTCCGACGCGCAGGTCCCCAGCTGGGAGGGGGGCGAGTCCTAGGAGCACAACCCGGCCTCCCCAGGAAAGGCAGTGGCTGGAGGAGGCGTGAGTCTATCTCAAGGCCACCTGAAGAGCAGCACCGTGAGCATCCACCAGGACACGTCCTGAGCGAGAGGGGCCCTAGGCCTGGGGCACCGGGACCAGGACTGGGGGTCATCTACTGAACCCGACCAATGTCGCCTGGCTGGTGACGCCCTGGCTGCCTCGGCCTCCTGCCCTCCACCTCCATGCCTATCACCCCATCGGCCCTCCTGGATCTGCCCTGGCTTTGCCCTGGGTTTCCTCCTCCTGCCCGTCTCATATTGGCAGCCTCGCTCCTCACAGGACACAGATCTCCAGGACGAGAAGAGGATGCTGAACTGGGGGCCATTTCCGACTGCAGAGTGGAGCCCCCACCTAGCCTGTTGCCAGCTTCCTGGGCCTGAGGGATGAGGACAGCCCCAGAGGGAGCCTGGCCCACAGACTTCTCGAACCCTAGCCTAGAGCTCAGCTAATCCCACTCTCACTGTGGCTTTGGGGGATTAGGGAGATGAGGGCTGCTTCTTCCCTGAGGGGACAACTGCTCATTTGAGCTCGGGAAGAAGCAGCCCTCCGGGCAGGGGCCCTGCCGCACCCCAGCCTGGGTAACTATGAGCTCCCTAGGATGTTTCTGCCTCCGCCAGGCTTCCAGAAACAGCCTGGAGGCAGGGGAGGTCTGGCCTCTTGTTACAGAGGTAACAGGACTGCACGCCACAAAGACAGGGAGTGGGCAGGAGCAATGACAGGCCCAGGCCTGACAAATCCCAAATCCCAGGGGCTGCAGGTCCCCTGGGTGCTGCTGGGTCTGCAGTGAGGACCAGGCTGGGGGAGGCAGGGAAAGGCTAACAGGAACCGCCTGGGAGCCGGGGCAGTGTCCTTCCTCTAGCCAGGCTTTAGAAGGTGGACTCTCAGCAATCACCCTCTGCTTGTGTGGCTGTCCTGACACCTGCGGCCTATCCCAGCCACCCCAAACCCAGGGCCTCCTCCTGCCCGGCCATCCACTTGCGCTCTCTCTCTGCCTCAGGTTCCTAGAACCTGAGGCTGCTGCAGTCCAGGTCTGGCTGCGGGAGGGATGGGCGGCAGGATGGCAGATGCTCTGGGCAGGGCCAGCGGAGGCGGGAGGGTGCCTGCTGAGCTGACTGCGCACGTCTGCCCCCGCATGTTGTGTCTGGCCAGGGGCACCAACTCCAGACTAACGATTAGAGAGAGCGCGGCAGGGAAAAATAAGTCGTTTTATAATTACATGCCGCCCCCAAAAATGCTTGCCCGTACAGGCTGGCCTTGGGCAAGGACACAGCCTGCTGAGCCAGCCTACTCTCCATGCCCAGCCTCGCTTACCCAACTGCCACAGCCACTCATCCATCCCAGGTCCCTGGCAGGAGGGGCCCAGTCCCGGAAACAGTCAGTGTTCGCTCATGGCCATGCTTTTCTGCCTCCTGGTGCGAGTGCCAAGGTTGAGGAAGACCTTCACCCTTTCCCCGGGAAACTCAGGAAGGGCTGGTGGGCAAGCGGACTCTGCCAACCTTCTTCAAAGCATGAGTTAGGCTGGGCACCCAGAGTGCCTGGGCACCGGCAGGGAGACTGCGAGGATGGGGTCTGGTTTGTTTGAGAATAGGGACCCGAGGCGTCCACGTGCACTCTGAGGTTGGCGCTCTTGCCTACCAGGGCCCAGAAGGGTGAGGAAAGTCTGCCCGGCCTTACGTCCCCAAAGGCACTTCTGCCTTCGCAGATGCTCAGAAACCCCAAACCCCACCACCAGGCACCTCCAGAGAAGTCCCTGGGGCAAGAGCCACGGCTACGCGAAGCCTCTGCACCGGAGGGGGAGAGGCCCTGCTTCTCCGCTTACACTGATGCTTTGCTGGTAGAACCACCCCCATCCCGCTAATTTAACTGCTCAGGGCTCACCCGGACCCAAGAGAGAGCAACCTGAGGCTCTGGGAAGCCCAGGTCGGGAGAGGCTGGCAGCAAACCCCCTTCACGCGCTGGGCTGCTTCTCCTCCCTGATCCGTCATCCAAGGGAGACGCTGCAGGGCAGGGGTTCAGGAGCAGCAGGTGCTGAAAGGACTGTCCATCAGAACCGCACGGAACCTGCTGCTAAACAGGACCAGCTCTGCAGGGCCCAGAGCTGAGCGTGTGGGTCAGTCTAAGGAGCCAGCACACCTGTGCTCTCCTGCACCCCCTCCTCAGGTTTCTCAGGTGGCCTAGAGCTAGAGCCCCCAAGCGCCCACCCCCTGCCCTTTGGGGATCCTCTGAGAGGTGAGCGCAGCCGCTCTTTGCCTTTCCGCTGCGCCTGTTTTGAGAGCAAGTAGCATCACAGCCCGAGGCCCAGGTAGACAGGTTATGGATTTAGCCCTTGACCCTTGGCCTCAGCAACAGTAGATAACCGCTCATTAGAACTGGCCGGCCCCTGTGCCAGGTCCCCACCGTCACAGCCTTCGTGGCCAACGCAGGTGGGGAGGGGACCCAAAGCTGAAGGCCGCGCAAAGCCTGAATCACTGAAGCCGAGCTTCGGCCACCAGACACCAGGGCGTTTTTAGCAGTCGTAATAAATCTCTTCTGAGTTTGGCCAGACACCAATCGACTGCCTGTAACCAGGCCAATCAAAGCCTCAGCTCCCTCCCTTCCTCACTCTCCAGGCTCAGGCTGACCTTGGCACCTTCACCATCTTCTCCCGCCTGCAGCCACCAAGACGCAGCTCTGGTTGCCCCTGTCTCAGTGACCCATGTGGTCCAGTGAGAAAAGCACCCTTACTGGCCCCGAGAAGGACCGGCACCCAGACCCAGAGCTGCGTGCCAGCTCTGCATGGAGACCCAGGTCCCAGCATCCCGGAGACCGATGTCCCACTGGAAAACAGCTCCGGTCCTGCTCTGGGTGACTTGGGAGCTGGCTGACAGGTCCTGAAACACACTGGCTTTCTGGCTCCCGTTCCCAGCCCCCTCCCATGGTCCCAGCTACCTGGCAATCTGAGCTGCCTCTGGTGGCATCCAGACTTGGGGCCACCCTACCCCGAAGCCTCTCGCACAAAGCAGGGAACAGGCATTTGAACAGAAATGTGAACCCACGCTGGCATACTCACTTTGTTGCGCTTGCCCTGAAGGGGCATCCATAGCTCTGCCTGCTTAAAGAGCATGAGCCACGAGGAGTCAGCTACAGAACTTCCAACACCAGCCTCAGAGAGAGAGAGAGAGAGAGAGGGAGGGAGGGAGGGAGAGGGAGAGAGAGAGGAAGAAAGGGGAGAGCTAGAGAGCGTGTGAGCGAGGAGCTGGTGCTGCAGCGACCGCACATGCAGCCCAGTGGAGCTCCAATCTGCTGATTAATTCAACCTATTTCCAGTCTCGCTGCAGACTGAGGGAGGGAAAAGGAGGAGGCAGGCTGCACAGCAGCCCGGGGGGAGGGAGAGGGAGGGAGGAGAGAGGGGGCTGAGAGGAGAAAGTTTGTAGCTGCTCTGCCAGATGCCCGGGAGGCTGGCCCATTCGTCAGAGGAGGCCACTGTGGGGCGAGCAGAGGGGCGACGTGCAGCCAAGGAGTAGGCGGCAAGGAGGACCGGTGCAGGAACCGCTGCTGTTGTCAGGGCAACTGCCGGCATCAAGGAGCACCTGGGCTCCTTCCCAGACTACCTTTCCTTGGCCCAAGTCACTGGGGAAGGGTAGGAGCCCCATGTGGAGAGCCTGCCATCACGAGGGCTCCCCCAAATCACTGAGACTCCCAGCATGGAGCCAAGCCAAACAGCTCTCCACAGTCAGGGCTGCGGGAAGCAGGGGAGAGGGCCTGCGGGTTATTAATAGCAGCACATCCTGCAGGAGGGGAAGGACCGAGAAGGCTGAAGCAGTGGCTTCCAGGCCAGAGCGGGGCCGGGAGCGAGCGGAAGAATCAGCGGAAGAGGGAAAGCCAGCCCCAGAGGAAAGGCCCCGGAGGAAGCCCACACCTGGGACCCACCCCCGGCCCACAGCTGGTGCTGGGACCCCAGCAGCGCTCCCCAACGCCAGCAGCTGACGGACGCCCCGGGCATTCAGACACACGGGCGAAGAGCTGCCGGGACTGGGAGGCCACAGGGCGGAAAACGGAGGCAGTGACCTGGGGCTCCCACCGCAGCACCTCCCCGAGCAGCAGCAGAGCCTGAGCGTCTCCCTGGGCCCTGAGTTGGACGTACAGGAAGCCGTCAGCACTTCCCCGGGTGAAGGAGGGCCAAGGTCCTGGGACTGTACGGGAAACTCCGCTGCCCGTGTCCAGGCCACCCTTAGGATGGGGCTGCACAACCCGAGGGAGAGCAAACAGCCTGAAGGCCCCATGATGACCATGGAGCGTGGCCTGAGCCCCAGCCTGTTAATCTGGGGCCCAAGGTTCCTGGAGGACACACACCCTCTGGAGCTGCAGGGAAGGGAGGATTCCAGCCAGCCTCTCCCCTCCCCCTCCTCTAGGCCAGCTCCCTGAGGGCCCCTGCCAAACCCAGGGCTGAGCGGGGAAGAAAAGGAGGGGCCCAGCAGTCCAGAGGTTAAGGGCAGGAAGTCTCCTTGAGGCAAGCCAGGGGGAGGCAGGGTCAGCTTCTGAGCAGCTTCTGGCCACTGCCTATGAGTCCCCTGCAGCCTTCGCAAACTGCAAGGAGAGAGATGCCTGACTGTCCCCTGCTCCCCGGTCCTGCTCCCCCTTTAGCTCTCTACAAGGCACAGCTCCCTGGGAACCACAACGAAGCAAACATTCTCCCTCCTGTGTGAAGCCCTGGAAAGACAGCACAGAGGGTCCTCCGACCCCGTGTTCTGCGGGAACCCCTTCCTGCACCACCCACGTCAGAGAGCGGAAGGGCAGCTCTGCATCTGAGAAGCAGACACCCAGACTGTTGCTGCTACAGCAAGTCCGCTATGGGCTGGAGGGTTGGAGGCAGGGGCGGGGAGGGGGCTCTTAAAGGAACCCTGAGGACGGCAGGTCGCCAAGAGAAGGGGAACAGGGTGCAGGAAATCAATGAGCAACAGCCAAACTGATCCTGGGCTATCGCAGGGGTGACAGCCCCCCTCACCAACATCGGCTCCCCCTCTCCCACTCCTCCAAGAAGCCTTGACTGGCAGAGGCCACAGGGATGATCTGGAGAGGCCCAGTTACACAACTCGCAAGGGAGCCCAGGTAGAAAGCCCCCCGGGTCCTCTTAGCTGCCTGTGCTATCAACTGCTCAACTGGGCTCCAAGGCTCTCTAAGCCAGGGGCCGCCTCCCCAGCGGCCAGAGTTCTACCAACCCAAAGGCAGTGTTCCAGAGATGTGGCTGCTGCTGATGGTGCTGATGCTTTTTACTTCAGCCCTCGGCTATCCAGAAAGAGAAAGAGGAGAAAGAAGGAAAATCCTCCAGGAAAAATGGCCCCTGAGAACTAGCAGGCCTGCGCCCTCCAGTGTTCCTCCTCAGGCTTGAGAGAGAAGCCAGCCAGCCCCCCGGGTCTCAGAGCCCTGCTTCCCCAGTTCACTAGCAACAGGCTGGAACCAAAGCACAGTACTGTCCTCTGTTTTGCGGACAGCAGGCCTCACATCATCACAGCCTCGGGGCGGGCAGGGTGCACACCCCTCGCAACTGCATACAGCAGCCTGGCACCCGGGCCGGGGGAGAGGCCGGTGTGCTTTCCGTGTGCAGAGCACGGCCGGGCCATCCTGCAGAGCAGCCAAGCGTCGGTGAACAGGAGGCTGAACAAACCGGCCTCAAGCTCAGGTCCGCAGGCCTGTTCCACCGCTGGCCCAGAGGCACGTGGCGCCTGGAGCTGACCAAGCCAGCCCTCAGCCAGGCATCCCCAGCAGCCACCGCTCCCTCTCCAGACTTCCCAAGAGCTCCTCGGCAGGAAGATCACTATCCAGAAGTTCAAGTGAATAAACATGGACCAAGCCCTTGCTACTATTCCAGGAACTACCTTAAGAGCCAGGGGACAGACCGATTATTCAATGCAGGGGAGCAAGCACGATGGCAGAGGTCTATGGTGCTAAGGGCCGGACCTCTGGAGAGGGGAAGGAGGGTTTATTGAGAGAAGGTGATGCTTACACTGAGTCTTGAAGGAAGAACAGTAGGAGTTTGCCAGGGAAAAAGATGGGGAGCATTTTAGGGGAGCATGCTGAAATGTGGAGTGTGGGCCCATGGCAGGGGAGGCTGGGGATGCTGGGCCGATGGCCACAGGCGGGACTCCGGAGGGCTCTGTACACCACACTGAAAGTATCAGCAGGTGGCATGAAGCCACTGACGACTTTCAAGCCAGGGTGACGAAAGGTCAGCTCTGCGTTTTGAATAGCTTTCTCTGACAGCCCAGTAGAAGGAGTCCGAGACAGAGGGACCTGTTCGAAGTGTGGCCGAAGTCCAGGCAGGAGATGAAAGGACCTCCTCCAGGGCAGACTTCGTCCAGGAGAGGGAAACTGACTGATGACAAATCGTCCTGATGCGAAGCCCATGCGCCTGGAGGCGGTGCACCTGCGGCCAGGCTGGGAGGCGGCGGCCTGGCCTCCCGCTGCTCACCTGGAGCTGACTGCGCAGCTGTGTCTGCAGTCGGACCAGGGAGCTTTTCTCTAACCACAGAGATGGTGCCCAACAGTACTCAGCAGGGCTCAGCAGGTTGGGACAGAGCCCTAGCGAAGAGCAAACAAACAAAATTGCACGCCCCAGGGCAAGAAGTGAAAAATTGGCTCAGAGCCAACCCAAATGAGAAACCTGCTCCCTGAAGTCATGTTACGTGGTCCATTTCTGTTCCCCGAGGCTCTGCTTTCCAGCCGAGCATAGCACCCTCTCTGCAGGGAACGCTTTTGCACCCCCCAGGCCCAGAGCCCCGCCTGTCTTTCACTTTTGGTTTAAAGCCCCCGAATAAGGACCTCCCAGGCAAACACAAATAAGGAGGGTCCAACAGACAATACCCACAAGGAACCGAATGTGGCCTACCGCACGCTTCTCCTTCAGGTCCATGGGCCCAGGGTGCTGCAGGCATGCCCAGGTGAGTGTGATCACCCCCGAAAGGAAGGCTCCTTCCCAACATGTACAAACCCGGTGACTCTGTCACAGTCACAGCATCTGTGGGGGGAGGAGGGACGGAGAAAGAAGTCACATCAGGCCAGGCTGCCGGAGCAGGTGGCCATCGTGAAACACATGATCATCTACACAGCACAGCGGCGGATGGAGAAGCGGTGCCCTGCCCACAGGGGCCCTGGCCAGCCCTGTTCCAGAGCCCAGCTTCCCCGGGCCATCAGCAAGGATGCTGGGGGGCGGGGGGAGGGGGTGTGTGTGCAAGCTTTCCATCTTTTAACTCTCCTTTTTGGAGGCGTATATGTCTCCTCCCATCTGTATACTTTCACTCGCTGACTCAGGCAGGAAAAGCCTTGGGCTTATCGGCTTTTTAGAAAGTGAAGGTAAGCTGTATGGCAAACTGGAAATCTAGATACCACGGGAATAAGCAGGAGATTGGTGGGGAGGGCAGCGGAGGTGCCCCCAGGAGCCCGGCATCCATCTATTTCCACGTGCTGGGAAACACACACCACTCATGCCGACGCATACGTGCCCGTGGATAGCCGGGCCCCTCGTGTGGTTTGCTGACAGGGCAGTGCCACCAGGCACCTGGGCAGATGTCCACAAAGACACGCAATCCAGTCTGACTACAAGCCCCACGCAACCCCTGACCCTCACCCACCCAGGCTGCAGCCAACGCACTTTCATGATCTCAGACCAGGGCGTGTTTGGCTGAAGAGTGCCACTGAGTCATCGGCGTTGGTGCCAGGTGCTCCTCCTGGAGAAAGCGTGAACCTGCTGACTAAACCAGTTCTTCCTAGGGCCGGCAGCAAAGCCTCGTTAAGAAGAGCTAGTCAGAAGCCCGGAGAATGATCCAGAAAAGCGCTGTCTAGAAACAAAAAAAAAGCTGTGTCCAGAGGAGCCCAGCCAGAAGGCCCAGGCTCCGCTGCCACCGACTCCTCTCTGAAGTCCCATCCAATTCCTCACCAGGCGGCATCAGTGCCCATGTCACCGGCCTGCGCTGCCAAGTCTCTGCCCACCCCTGCCTTTGCCGCCAGGGCTTGCCAAGCTGAGCAAGCCTCACGGGTCAGAGACAGGCAGCAGCCCTGGGAGCAGCCTCGCCATGCAGTGGCATTGGGTCTTGGCAGCAGGCTGCAATGGGATCCTGAGTGGCCGAATCCACTTCTCCCCAAGGCCACTCTGACTCAGGCCGCCCGGGCCCTGTTTACAAGTACAGCTCAAGGTCCCCATGACGCCCCATCCCAGCAGGGGCTGGATGAGGTAGTTGCCACACAGGGAAAGGCACCGGATGGGAATTGTGCTTAACTCCTGCCAACAATGAAAGAGGGAAATAACTCTGCGGCCAGCTGGAACCACAGAGGTCCAGAGAGGGCAGCCAGGAGCAGGCCATTTTTCTGAGAGTCTCTGTTTTCCCATCACTCCATACATGGGATTCTGGGAGAGAGCTGTCCTCAACTGTCTCATCTGAAACCAGTAGCCGTGTCCTTAAAGGGCCAGTTCAGTGCCTGGCTCACTGCCGGGGGAGGAGGAGAGCCCGAAGCCAAATACCCCTGGGTTCAAATCCTGACTCCAGTACGTATCAAATGCTAACTGGCCTTAGCAAATGACGTGTCTCTCTGAGCCCCAATGACCCTGTTCATAGGATGGAAACGATAATACCTACTTCACAGAGGTGCAGCAAGAATTAGGTAAAATATTACACGCAGAGAATCTAGAACAGTACTTGATATATAGTAGGTATTTTTTAATGTTTTTATTGATTTTAGAAACATTGATGTGAGAGAGAAACATCGACCGGCTGCCTCCTGCGTTCACCCCCTCACTCCAACCACACCAGGACCGGGATGGAACCCATAACCTGGGCACGTGCCCTGACCTGGAATTGAAATGGTGATCTTTTGGTGTGGGGAGTGATGCTCAAAACACTGAGCCACACCGGCCAGGGCCATAGTAGGTCTTAATGCATAGTTGTCATTACTGTTATCAGCAAATAACAAATATGATCAAAGTACTGCTGAGGTGAAAAATGAGGACTCAAAAGTAAGGAAAAGAAAAAGAAAAAGCATCAAGATTGTCATCAAATAAGTAAAACTGTATTTGCAGAAGACTAGACTGTATGTATAAAAAATCTTAAGGAATACACAAATAAGATATTAGAACAAATAAACATGCAAGGTTGCAGAACACAAGGTCAAAATACAAAATACAAACATAAATTAAATGTTGATAGGCTATTATGAAATACAGAATGAAAAATGTAAATATCACAATAGTACAAAAAACATGAAATACTTAATGATGACTTTAACAAAAATATATATAAGACCTGTTTACTGATGAAATAAATTAAAGAAGGCCTAAATAAATGGAGAGATATACCATGTTCATGGGTTGGAAGATTCCGTATTAAGATGTCAATTATCCCCCAAATTACCTATGGATTCAATACAATCTCAAAGTCTCAGCTGACATTCCTGTAGAAATTGACAAACTGATTCTAAAATTTATATGGAAAGGTAAATTATTTTGTCTTTTCTTTTTCAAAACAATTTCGAAAAAGAAAAACAGAGGACTTACACTGCTTGATTTTAAGACTAATTTAAAACTACAGAAATCAAGACCTATGGCATTGGTGTAAGGAGAGACATACAGCTCAATGGGACAGGAAAGTCAAGAAATAGGCCCATGCATATGAAAAACCTTGACCCTCACCTCATACCACACACAAAAATAAACTCAAAATAGATCACACATCTAAATGTAAAAACTAAAACTATAAAACTTCTAGAAGAAAATATTGGGGGGGGGGATAATTTTGGGATAAGCAGAGATTTCTAAGAACAAAAAAAACAACCACCATGATTCATTAAAGAAAATACTGCATATATTTAATACGTGTAAGGAATGATCACATTTTCAAAGAATATTGGATGTGGTCCCTTCCCTCCAGAGAGTTACATAATATAGCCAGTTTTGGGCTATTGTAAAAAAACGATAATAAAAATTCAGGTTGGCATTAAAATCCTAAACGAGAATTGCGAATAGGTGCTGCGGGATGCCTGGGAGAAAGAGATCACCGGGGGGTAGGGGAGCCAGGGATCGCTCCCAAAAGAAGCGAGGCCTAAACTGTGCCCTTCAGAAAGCTGGAGGGAGAACAACCCGAGCAAGAACCAACAAAGGCACCAAAGAAATGCAGGGGTCTTTGTGAAAGATGCTGATCTGTCTGGTTAGAGCCGAAGCAGCAAACAGGCCGTGAAAACAAATGACTGGATGCTTCCTGCGGCTAAACTCGGAAACCAGCAGAACGAGAACCACATGGGTGCCCAAGGTCCAGGCTGAAGGGGAGGTAAGGGGTGGACTGTCCTTCGCCTTCTAATATAACCTTCATTAGCTGAGCTTGCGTTCTAGCCACGCCCACCATCCCCAAACCGCGATTTGGCGGGATTGTTTTCATCCAAAAGCTGTGCCCAGAGAGTACTAATGGATGGACTGATGTCCTGCTGGGGGAAGGTTTTTGTTTTTATTGATGTTAGGGAGAGAGGAAAGGAGAGGGAGAGATAAAACATCAGATGAGAAACATCAGTATCGATCAGCTGCCTCCTGTACAGCCCCTGCTGGGGATCAAGCCGGAAATCCGGTGGCCTCTTGGTGCATGGGTTGACACTCAACCACTGAGCCACACCTGCAGGGCACGGGGGAAGGTTTTTGGGGGGGAGGCGGGGGAAGGGTTTTAATAACAAGCCTCAGTGTTCTATGTTGGTGGCGTCCTAGTGGATAATTTGATCAATGACTTGAGTGAGGAAACAGATGGTATGCTAATCAAATTCTTGGATGGCATAAACCTGGAAAGTAGACTAAAGTCAAGATCCAAAAAGATCTCAACAGGCTGAAATAATGGGCCAAATCTAATAGATTCCATTTAACCGTAATCGTTTCAATATGAAGTCCTGCATTTAGGTTCAAAAGCCATTGTGTAAGACTACTATAAAAGCAATTTCAATACAAGTGGCATGGCTGTCCAAATTTTATTCACATTTAGGCCTCATTAAGAGATGTGCCATGTCCCTGGAAAGAGAGGCTAAGTCTGATTTCCGTACCTATCCGTACCAAAATGCTCCCACCTGGAATATTTTGCTCATTCGTACGTCACACACTTTAAGAAGGATGCTGACAACACTGGAATGCTGCCAGACAGCAGCAGTCGGATTGGAGAAACGAGGACATGAGAAATGGTGGGAAGAACTGAAGACCCTTACCGGTAGACAGCACACCAAAACCCCCAGGTGAGAGCAGGACTAGAGGAGTGTGATGGCTGCCAGGAGGAAGAAGGGCCAGGCTTACTCTGGGAGGCTCTAAAAACAGGGCTAGGTCAGCTCGAGGAAAAGAGGAGGCAGTTTCGGACTCGATATGAGCTTCATCCTTTACATAATTAGAACTATATTTTTTTCAATAGAAAGAGGCTGCCCTACGAGGCAATGAGTTCCCTGTCACTGCAGAGATCTAAGCAGAGGTTGGGAAATTATGAGGATAAGAAATACGTCAGATAGCAAATAAGAGAAGACTTAAAAAAAAAAAAAAAACACTACTTTTTAAAATGTTTTTATTGATTTTTGTATAGAGAGAGGAAGAGAGAGAAATATCGATGGGTTGCCTCCTGTATGCACCCGAAGCAGGGATCAAACCCAAACCTGAGCATGTGCTGCAACCTGGGCATGTGCCCTGACCAGGAGCCTGTGACCTTTCAGTGCATGGGATGACATTGAGCCAACGGAGCCACACCAGCCAGGGCGAGAAACAGGTGACTTCTGAATGGTATTTTCCAACCCTGAGAGATTAGAAACTAAGAAATCCTGTGGCTTCAGCATAGGAAAAGGTGCTCCGTGCCAACTGGAGGGTGCTTTATGCTCTATTTAAAGACACCTTTGAGTGTCTCTCCAGTCTGCATCTTTTCCAAGTGTTTCCCAATATTCTTCTCTTCTACTAAGGAGTCTCTTTTTCAAGAGGATCCTGAAATTAAGAAGGCTGGATCCCTCTGATTACACTAAGATCGCTAGTTTCCCCAAGGCCCTCAAAGGGCCTCCTCCCCTTGGGCGGCCCTCTCCTCGGTCACTTTTGGCCTTTGGAGCTAGCAAAACCCGAAGCCATCCGTGTGAGATGTGCTCAGGCTGATGCAGGCCTCGTGCGAGTCTAAATCTGGCCCTTCCCCTACTCACCACGCCATGTGACCGACTGTTTACTACTGTCTCAGGCAAAGCCTGTTATTGCACCAACCCCTGATTATCAACCAAACCACACAATGTGGCTGGCAGGTCCATTCGGAAGAGAAACGTCCCTGCCACAGCCATGGCCTCGCTTTAGTGTCCTTTGGTTCACCTGTGCTATTGTCAACAAGTCTGGGCCTCCCGGAAACCGGGGCTCAAACAATGTCTTTAAAGGAGCCTATCTTTTTAAGTAAAGAAAACCACTGTCCTGGAAACAACACAGACCCGGGAACAAGATAAAAAAATATTGACATACTGATGTATTGTAGACGTGTACACCTGAAACCCACAGAATTTCATTCACCAATGTCACCCCAACCAATTCAATAAAAAGAGGAAGAAATATATTGACACACATCTACCAGCGGAGAAGTGCCATTCATGACCTAGAACCTTCTCATCTGAACGCCAGGAAAGGGTTTAGACTCTGTGTGTCTTCCCGGCTCCAGCTGCTTAGGAAGAGCGCATACTTGACTTGCCAAAGGAGGTTCAGTGAAGCCTCAGGTGTAGGTAATATTTACATCAGCACTCCTCCCTCTCCCTATGGAAATTGTCCCCCAAGCCCAGCATTAAGGAAAGAGCATGGCGGGGGGTGGGGGGGGGGTACCAAGGATTGCCACCTTCATTTCTCATTAGTCCTGAAGGGGTTAAGCTTTCCAAAAGGCTGATTCTCAACGCTTGGAGCTGGCTCTCCCTAGCAACTTCTCAAAATAGAAATGTGAAGGGCTTTCTGTTTTCTTGCATCTCAAGGCCCCGTCCTGGCTCTCCATCTAATCTTCTGATGTCGGGTCACCACAAACAAGGGGCAGGGTGGGGGTAGGGGTTCAAGGGCAGTTAACGCTCAATTAGTTGGCAGCTGATTATCAAGGGGATGGTTTGTCCTCCAGCTCCCTGGCCAATGCACTGCTCCATGGTACCCAACGACAAATACTTTTCCTTTCTGTAGTTCTTTTTCTTTTTCTTTTTTTTTAAAGATTTTAAATTGATTTTTAGTGAGAGAGGAAGGGAGAGAAACATAGATCGGCTGCCTCTTGCATGCCCCCTACCGGGGACGGAGCCCACAGCCTGGACATGGGAATTGACTGGGAAGTGAACCTTCCAGTGCACAGAGCGATGCCCAACCAACTGAGCCACACCAGCCAGGGCTCCTTTCTGTAGTTCTGACAAAGAGAACCTGTGAGCCCTAACCGGGGTGGCTCAGTGGATAGAGCGTCGGCCTGCGGACTCAAGGGTCCCAGGTTCGATTCCAGTCAAGGGCATGTACCTTGGTTGCGGGCACATCCCGAGTAGTGGGGTGTGCAGGAGGCCGCTGGTCGATGTTTCTAACTCTCTATCCTTCTCCCTTCCTCTCTGTAAAAAAATCAATAAAATATATTTTTTAAAAATAAAAAAGAACCAGTGAGCAAGAAAGCTAAAGCTGACATGGCAGCTAAAACAAGACTTGCAGAGTATTGGGGAGTTAATGCTACCCGCCCCCCCCCAGATACAGGCTTACTGACAGTCTACGTTCTGATGTGTTCTGATCTTCACAGTGATTTTCAAAGTGCTTTAATCCACAGATCATTTTTATTTGATTCTTTTATGCCATTGTTGTTATCTTTTTTCAAAGAAATTTCAACTATCTCGTTGGAATACTAAGATCAGCTCTTCTCTTGCCAAGATTACTAGAAAGACATACCACAGTGATATTTCTTTCCGCAGCGGTTCTCAACCTTCCTTAGGCCTCTGCCCTGTTCTTACACAGCACATGCCCCTTAATAACATCTCTGACACCACAGTGGTTCCGGAAAATGGAGGAAGAGGCTACTTGGCCCTGACTCCACCCCCCCACCACTACCACCACCCCCTCCCACCCCCACCCCCCGCCTTCCCTGAGAATCATGGTAATCACTTATGGCCCAAAATAGAGAGAGAGAGAGACCACAAGAAATATTTATGCAAGCAATCAGCCAATGACCTACCTACCTGCTGGTTACTTAAAATTAATGAATGCAAAAAGTGTATTAAAAACCTAGTAAGTGCTAG
Source organism: Corynorhinus townsendii (assembly GCA_026230045.1). Classification (NCBI taxonomy): domain Eukaryota; kingdom Metazoa; phylum Chordata; class Mammalia; order Chiroptera; family Vespertilionidae; genus Corynorhinus; species Corynorhinus townsendii. Next base: position 3,494,408 of record JAPDVU010000009.1, read on the forward strand.
ACCCCATGCTAGAGATCCCTTATATACCATCTCATTTAAAGCTCCCAGCTACCCTGCTGGAGGCCCAGAGAAGTTAGGGAACTTGCGTTCCTCCGCCCACACCTGGTTCTAGTAGATAAACAATTCAAGGATCTAGCCTTAGCTCACCCCTTGCTCTTGGTGACCCTGGCCCTGCCTCTTCGCCTCTTCCAACAGTTCGTCTCCACATCTGTAAAATAAAAACGTTGACACTCCCCTCTTCTCAAGAGTCCAAAGCTCCCAGATGCGATGCATAGCACATGGAATACACATGTGTTAAAAACAAAAACAAAAAACCCTCCCCTCTCCTCATCCTCCAAGTGCCCAGGCATAACCGAGCTATGCCCCGGAAGCTGAGTGTCTTTGGAGAAAGCCTGAGAACTATCCTCTCCTCCAATACGCAAACTCCCATACTGGAAGGGAAGCAGATTCAATGCAGAGCTCCCTCCTTTTGCTCCCCCCAAGAGCCACCCGAAAACTACGGAGAGAGTGGGATGTAGCGTCACGTGACCACGTCAATGAACACGCTGGCGTGCAGCCTGTGGTTACACACCGATGGAAGGAGAGGCAGGCTTTCCCTCGCATCTGACACGGGGCTCCGGGCAGGGGCTCACCCCGTGGCACCCGAGGGACTGACTGTAAGAACTACGACTGTAGGGGCGTGTGGCAGACGAATTGAGAACACAGCAGCGAAATCAGTTTATAGGATGCCACGTATTGTGGTCCTCTGATTGTTTCTACTGAGTCTTTAAACGAGTCTGGGAAGGTAGAAAGAAAAGAAACAGGAAAAAAACGCAGGGCGTGCTTCAAACTGCAACGTCGCTGCTCAGGGTCGAGAAGCCCAGCCCGCGGGGCACAGGGGCGCCGTCAGCGGCGGGGCAGGGCGGCAGCTGTGGGCGCGCGCCTGGGAGACAACAAGTGTGTGTTGGGGTCCAGGTGGGGCGGGGGGCCGGGGACCCCCAGAGGCCTCATACATACACGAGACGTGCACGGTGCAAGCCCTCTGGGCCGGGGCCCAGCCGCGACAAACCGACAAACCGGGGGCAGGGTCTCTTTGTTGGCGGGAGGTTTCGATTTGACGCGGGACACTCAATGGGCCTAGCCAGAGCCGAGGGCAAGCGTGAGCAGCTGAGCGAAGGAAACGACCAGGAGCTGGAGGCAAGAGCCAGTCCCCTGACACCCCCTCCGAAGGGATCCCCCAGGCCCTTCCCTGGTTGCAGACCCCAGACTCCAATCGCCTGCTGAGCCAAGAATACAGAGGACGCGGAAGGCGGAGCCCCACGCCCCCTTGCTCCCAGGCTTCGGGCCACGGGCCTTCTGGTACTTACCCGGGCCCGGGGGGGGGTCTGTCCTCCTCGCCTGTGTCCACTCCCCTCCCTGCCCCCTCCTCACTTCGCGTCCCCTCCTCCAAGGGACGCAGCCATGTCTGTTACTGGCAAACTCTAAGGGGGCTTGGCTCCCTTCTCGGACAACGGAGACGCTATTAGCCAGCTAAAGTCCTGGGCGCCGATTGGTCAGAATTAGAGATGGGCGGGGATTCTTGGCTTCTCATTGGCTGCGCGGCACGCTAGCCTGTAGCCGCAATCGCCTCCTTGGGGAGCCTGGCGGAACTAAGTGCCCAGTGAAGCCAGCCCGAGAGCAGGCAACCGCTGTGCATCTTTGGCCGTATCACCGAGGTCCAGAGGTCCTGACCAGAGGCGAGGGCACAGCTTCCGCCTCCATGGGTATGCTTACGGAATTATTCCCTGCCCCCAGCCCGCCTTAATGTTTGTCTTTTTCAAATAAAAACCTTTGGAGAGGGCCCCAGTCTCCTACTTCCAACCTTCCTCCTTGTTGCTGGGAGCAAATGCCTAGAGACACCTTGTTCAGAGACCTTGGAGAGAGTCCCTAAGGGACTAATACTGCGGCCAAACTAAAGCTGGCGAGTCGAAGGTAATACCGCCGCTCTCCCCCTCAAAAGGGAAAAAGCAAGTTAAATTTGTTTCCCTGGATAATTAGAGAAATTGCCTAGGAGACTTCTCTTGGGAAAACAAAGCAAGCCTGTGTCAGTATTTACTTCTGTTTTCCCAGAGATCCAAGTCTGGAGATTTGTTTGTTTTGTGTTGTGTGTGTGTGTGTGTGTTTTTAAATCTGTTTATAAAATTGGAAGAGGGTCATGTGGCTCTGAGAAATAAGAGCCCTTTCCCCCTAAGTGAATTTAATTATGGAGTTAAAAATCTCTCTTCTCAGCTGGACAAGAAGATGCCATTTGAGTACCTAATCTTGTATGTTTGAACTCTTTTTTTCTGTTGCCTAAAACACTGGTAGAAAAAAACACACAAAAAACTCACTGGTAGAATCCTGTCACTTTCCTGCTCACCAAAATCCTCTGCAGTTTGTTTCTGCAAATAGGCCAAGTCCCTATCTCTCTGCCATTTAAAGTCCTCCTAAATCAACCCAGACTTTGCTCCGGGTTTAACTCCCCACAGGCTAAACTATCCTGCAGCCACACAGATTCACCACCATCCCCTTCATCAGTGGGTTTCCGTCTTTTTCATCTCATGGCACATAAACTAATTACTACAATTCTGTGGCACACCAGAAAATATATTATTGCCGATTTGACCAAAAAAAAAAAAATAGGTATAATTTTGATTCATTCACACCAGACGGCTATTGTTGTGTTGGCTGTTGTCCTTTTTTTACTTGACAATCTAAGGAGAAAAAGGTCAGTGCCCTTATCCCCAGTAGGGGGCGTGCAGGAGGCAGCTGATGGATGTTTCTCATCGATGTTTCTATCCCTCTCCCTTCCTCTCTGTAAAAAATCAATAAAATATATATTTTTCTAAAAAGGTCAGTGCCCTGACTAACTAGTCAGATATTGCGTTTTTAAAAATATGTTTTTATTGATTTCAGATAGGAATGGAGATGAAAGGGAGATAGAAACATGAATGATAGAGAGAAACATTGATCAGCTGCCTCCTGCATGCCCCCTACTGGAGACTGAGCCTGCATCCAAGGGCATGTGCCCTGACTGGAATCAAACCATGACTTCCCGGTTCACAGGTAGACACTCAACCACTGAGCCACACTGGCGGGTTTTAAAAATTCCTGTGGCACACCAGTTGAAAAGTGCTGTCCTAAATGCATCTGGGACCCTCCCACTTTGTTCCTTTGCCCAAGAGGTTCCCTGTGCTTTGAAGGTTCTTTCCTACTTAACCAATGGTCGTTGGCACCAATTCAACGCCAATAAGAATCCCCAATTTGGGGTGTGGTAAAGAAGGAAACTTTATTCAGGGCAAAACCGCTCAATTGTGATACAGCATAGCTGTGAGGCAGCCCTGGGCCAGGCCCCTCTCTGCCTAGACAGCTCTGCTGGGCTCCTGGCTGGCCTGCGTTGTGCTGTGCTGCTCTGCCCCACTTTGCTGTGGTGGGCTCCCTGTGCTGGCCGGCTCTGCTCTGGAGAGACATGTTTGGTGTTTCAGTTCAACCAGGGAAAAAGCACCTTTATTCATCCACTAGAGGCTCGGTGCACGAAATTCGTGCAGGGCATGTGTGTGTCCCTCCGCCCAGCCTGCACCCTCTCCAATCTGGGATCCCTCTCACAATCCAGGACTGCTGGCTCCCAACTGCTCACCTGCCTGCCTTCCTGATTGCCCCTAACTGCTTCTGCCTGCCAGCCTGATCACCCCCTAACCACTCCCCTGCCAGCCTGATTGGTGTTTAACTGCTCCCCTGCCAGCCTGTTTGCCTCTAACTTCCCTCCTCTGCCGGCCTGGTCACCCCTAACTGCCCTCCCCTGCAGGCTTGATTGCCCCCAACTGCCCTCCCTTGCAGGCCTGGTCCCTCCCAACTGCCCTCCCCTGCTGGCCATCTTGTGGTGGCCATCTTGGATCCACATGGGGGCAGCCATCTTGTGTGTTGGAGTGATGGTCAATTTGCATATTACTCTTTTATTAGATAGGATGGAAAGGGAAAGTACACTCCCAGAGCAAGAGGGGAACTGACTTACGTAGATGGTCCCTGATTGGCCCATCCTCATGCAAATGAGGACTCCAGATCCTCACAGTTTGATGCATCCAAAAGGCACTGTCCTGATTGGTTGGAATAGAGCTGCTCTGATTGGTCAGTGAAGATGTTGCTAGCGCTATAGCTGCACAGCTCTGATTGGATGGGGAAAGCCCAGTCCTAATATTTGAAGTAGGATTCCAGGAACTCCTCTATAGAAGTGGCTCAGATGGCAGAAACAAAGCACACATATATGCAAAACCTATGGACATGGACAGTCGGTGGTGAAGGCCTGGGGCTGAGGGCGGGGCAAGCTAGAAGGGTCAGTGGGGGCAAAGGGGGACATATGTAATATTTTAAACAATAAAGATTTTTAAGTAAATAAATAAAAATCTGAAGAAACAAAAACAAAGTATCTGGCACACTGTAGGTGCCTGATAAGTGTTTGCTGAATAAATGAGTTGGTACCCAATTACCCTCTCTCTCTAGCAACTTCAGTTGCTTCCTTTTCATTGGACCTTTCCCCTAGCTGAATAAATATTTACAGTTCTCATCTCTCTTAAAACAGAAGATGGAGGAGGGGGTGGGCTAGAGGGAAAAGAGAAGATGGGGAGAAGGAAGAGAGAGAAGAGGAGGAGAAGGCCTTCAGCATTAAGTGGTTTGATCTACGTGACATTTCCTGCCATGTAGCTAATGAACCATCCATCAAGAGGCTCTCTCCCCCTCTGTGATGTTCTGTCACTGTCACACTAGCCAGTGTAGTAACATCCGGGGACTTCACCTTAGCTATTACAGCTCACAGAGAATCACTGCTTCATTCCTTTAGTGCCACTGTGGAAGATTTAAGAGATTTAGCTGAAAAGCTCAATGTCACGTGACTTTGTTTATTTTTTTACGTCACTCGACTTTAAGAAAGCTGTTACAAAGTTGTTCAACCAGCCGGAAATGAACCCCTTCAAAACTGACCGGCGGCACATACATACTGTGTTGGCTTACTCCCAATTGGTCAGCCCACATTTACCGAGTGGGCTGGATGCTAGGCATATGACGGTGAACAAAACTGAGGGGATCCCTGCCCTCAAAGTCAGTGTTCTCGTGGAGGAGACAGGATCTTAAATAAGTAATCACATCATCCGTGTGTGAAATGCTGCAAACCAGCATCTCTAATTCCATCCTGGTGACTGCCTCTTGGGTGGCTTAGAAAGGCTTTCCTGAAGAAGTGATGTTTCAGCGGAAATCTGAAGGATGACTGCAAGTTAGCCAAGCCAAGGGAAGGAGGACAAACATTGCAGATGGAGGGGGCGGTGAGTGCAAAGGCCCTGGGGCAGGAGGGTAGGAGACTGAGGACCTAAAGGGGATTCGTACGCAACTGGAACAGGAAGGGAAGCGTGCAGCATGAGAAGCAAGGCTGGAACTCTCGGGCAGCTCATGCAGTGTCTTCTGCACCAGGTTGAGTTTGGAGCTTGTCCAGCTGGTGTGGCTCCGTGGTTGAGCGGCAATCTAAGAACCAGGAGGTCATGGGTTCGACTCCCATCAGGGCACATGCCCGGGTTGCAGGCTCAATCCCCACAGTGGGGCGTGCAGGAGGCAGCAGACCAATGATTCTCTCTCATCATTGATGTTTCTCTCTCCCTCTCTGAAAGCAATAAAAATATTTTTGTAAAAAACACTTTTGAGGGCATCAAAAACTACTGGAGGGTTTTAAGCTTCAGAGTGACCTGATCTGACTGGCATTTGTAAAAATCCTCGCTTTGGCTGCTGAGTAGAGAATGGATTGCAGAGAAGCAAGAACAGTTTTGAGAAGGCCAGAGAAGAGGCTTGACAGTAATCTGAGCAACACAGCCCCTGTGCTGAGGTGGCAGCAGCCTGGTTGGCAAGACAGAGGTATGTTCGAGAGAGATTTAGCAGGTAGACTAGGCCAATTTAGTGATTGATGGGACTAAAGTTCAGGGACAAAGAGGGAGGAACGGCTCCTTGGTTTCTACAGCCGGGATCTCTTAATGGTGTCAGGTATAAAAACAAAGCGCCTCTGTTCCGCTCCAGGTGCCACGAAAAGGCCAATTTAGAGCAAAGTACTAAGCAAAGCAGAAAACAGACTTGTGTATTTCTAAGGCCTGCCTTTATCTAGATGGAGATAGGAGAGGTGAGTCAGAAAACGTGCGTAACTCAGCAGGGCTGCTTCGCATTTTTGAACAAGGAGCGACACGCTGACTCGCATCCAAGCAGCGACAAGCTTCTCCCCTCCCGCTCCAGCACCCTGGGCCTGGGACTGCCTTTCAGCCTCATCGTTTGTGTAAAGGTGGCAGGGTGAACCGGTGGTTGTGTAAGGTCCCCGGGCTGAAATTCCTTTAACTTGGCTGAGATGAACATCACAATTCGAGCTAGAGTCCCTTGCCAGAAATCGCAGCGTCGGGACCCACATTCTTCGAATGGCTGATAGGCACCGATTGCTGTGACAGCCGAAGTTTCAGACCCCTTGCGGGCTCTTTGAAACGATGGACCAAACGATCAGAGCGTGTGACAGTTTACACAAGAAGAATTTCGAATGCCCGGAATTGCTTTTTTGGGGGAAAGTCTCTATCTCACTAGTAAGAAAAGAGCATTAAATTAAAACGAACACAGGTGCCATTTTTCACCTATTCAGTTAGATAAAATAATAAAATGTCATAATGCTGTGGTCTGCATAAACTCATACATTATTTTTATTACAATGTACATGATTATAATCTCTTTTTAAAAAACGTATTTTTATTGATTTCAGAGAGGAAGGGAGAGGGAGAGGGAGAGAGAAACATCCGTGATGAGAGAGAATCGTTGATCGGCTGCCTCCTGCACACCCCACTCTGGGGATCAAGCCCAAAACCCAGACATGTGCTCTGGCCGGGAATCGAACCGTGACCTCCTGGTTCATAGGTCAACGCTCAACCATTGAGCCACACCAGTCGGGCTATTACAATATCTTTGCTGGGCAGTCTGACAGCAGGAAATAATGACCAGGAAATGATCAATTGTGTGTGTGTGTGGGGGGGGGTACATCTTAAACTTACAAACGCACACAATGTTATATGCCAATTAGATCTCAATTTAAAAAGGGGGGGGGTGGGCAGAGAAAGAATAAGCTAAGCTATCATAAGGGTTACCTGTGAGGGTCCTGGTAGAGCTTGGAGCAGAGTATAGATATGGGGGTCACAGATTATTGCCAGATGGCAGGTGTCTCAAAAGAAGGAGTTTTCACGAGGAAGGAAGCACGCTGATCTGGAAATAGGCACAAAAGCAGGGAACAGCATGCTGCTGTCCCCCACCCCCCACCCCACCTACGTGGTTTGGGAGAGGTGCTCCCTCCACTCATGAGCTGCAGGGAACGTGGCCTCTTCATGGGAAAGGGGGTCCTTTGAAGATGCTGAGGCTGTTGGAGATTTTCCTCACAAAGAAGCAAGGCTTCAAGATAGCACAGGAGGAAGGTTCGGAGGAAGACAGCGGTGGAGGCAAAGAAGCAAGGCTTCAAGATAGCACAGGAGGAAGGTTCGGAGGAAGACAGCGGTGGAGGCAATGGCCCAGATGCTGTGAAAGAGGGGTCCACGGCCGGGCCGGCATTTGGGGTGATGACGGAGGATCCGGGCATATGAGGCCTGGTGAAGTGATCTGACTATCGATGGCTCCTCCCTCGGCCAGCAGGAGTCTTTCCTCTAAGCGGTGAGTAGTATTTGCAGAGGCCACTCCTTCTGTATCTGCAACAGGTGAAGCCTCACTGATGAGGGCCTCTTCTCAAGCCCTTTGATGGTCCACTCAAGAGGTCCTGGGTAACTACCTACAAGGGAGCGCCCATACGACTGTCAGCGGATTTCTCGGCAGAAACTATGCGGAGTGGCAAGAAATATTCAAAGTGATGAACTGCAAGAACCTACAACCAAGATTACTCTACCCAGCAAAGCTATCACTCAGAATTGAAGGGCAGATAAAGAGCTTCACAGACAAGAAAAAGCTAAAGGAGCTCATCACCACCAAACCAGGATTATATGAAATGCTGAAGGGTATTCTTTAAGAAGAGGAAGAAGAAGAAAACGGTAAAGATAAAAATTATGGACAACAAATACCTACCAACCAACAAGTGAATCTAAAAAATCAAGTGAATAAAAAATCTGATGGACAGAGTGGACTGGTGAATATAATAGAATCAGGGACATAGAAAGGGAGTGGACTGACAAATCTCAGGGGAAAGGGTTTTAGGGGTGCGGGAAGAGATTGGACAAAAATCTTACACCTATGGATGAAGACAGTGGCGGGGGGGCAGGGGGCGGGGGGTAAGGGCATGGGGTGGGGTGGGGAATCAGGTGGAGGGGAGCTATCGGGGGGAAAAAGAGGAACACCTGTAATAATCTGAACGATAAAGATTTATTAAAAAAAAAAAAAAAAAGCCGTCCTGGGGACTTGGTTGTAAATCCTGAGAACAATTCAGTCCTGACACCAGGTGGTCCTCCTGAGGAGCGGTGCTGAGTCAGGGCCACACCTTCCCAGCGCAAGCCGAGCACTGGCTGCCTCCCCTCAGCGAAATTCAAGTCCGCGGGTGACAATACGGGTGGGGAGAAGAAGGGGGTAGCAAGGGTGTCCCTTGAAGATGCTGAGGCTGTTGGTGATTTTCCTCAGCTCAGGCTCGGACCTCCCTTTGTTACTAATAGCCCCGCATGGGAAACAGCTCCAGTGTCCACAGGAGAATGGCCGGACAGCCGGTGGCATAGCCACACAAGGGCACGCCACGCAGCCGTAAAAAGAAATGGACCCAGTGTGAACGCGATCCGCAGACAGGAGGCTGCTGGGAAGAAGTCGGGCCTGAAAGATTACAACGGGTGACGCCATTCCTGTGAACTTCTAGGACAGGGATGGGGGCGGTGAGGCCTGACTTCACAGGGGCAGGCATGAGGAAACTGCGTGAGAGTTACATAGGTTTGCATATTTATCAAAACCCATCCCACGATCCACCTAAAATGTGTATGTTTAAGTGTATTTAGATCACACCTCAAGCCCTAACCGGTTTGGCTCAGTGGATAGAGCATCGGCCTGTGGACTCAAGGGTCCCAGGTTCGATTCCGGTCAAGGGCATGTAGGCACATCCCCAGTGGGGAGTGTGCAAGAGGCAGCTGAATCGATGTTTCTCTCTCATCGATGTTTCTAACTCTCTATCCCTCTCCCTTCCTCTCTGTAATAAAATATATATATATTTTAAAAATCACACCTCAATATGACATAGCTCTTCTTTCTCAACTGGGAGCGACTTTGCCAGGGTCATTTAGGGATGTCTGGAGACATTTTTTTGTTGTCCCAGCTAGGGGCCACTCTTGGCATCTAGTGGGTAGAGGCCAGGAATGTTGCTAACACCGGACAGAGCACAGAAGAGCAGACCTCCACACCGAAGAATTGTCTGGTGCCGAATGCTAGTGATGCCAAGGCTGAGAAACAGCAACGAGCAGAGAGGAAGGCCGAGCAATGGGGAGGGAGGTCCGGAGCCTGAACCGTGTAAATGGCCGAGGCACTTGAAGGGGAAAAATGCCCTGATAGGGATTTAAAGTTGCTGTGTTTCTACAATGCAGTACATTCTTGCCCCTCCCCACCCCCACCCCTCACTAGAAACATGGACATGTATAGATGCCTGCACGAGTGGTTGCTTTAGTAAAAAGTAAGGGGCAGAAGTATGTTTCGCATCTGGGTCGGTGGCTGTTGGATGAGGGACGACACCAGTGGGATTGTGGGAGAATCCTGTTCAGCTGGGAACCAGAAGCAACCACGAGAGCGTAAGATCCTGCAGAGGATTCTCTCGAATGGGATTTCACATAATGTCGTCTGGATCTGAAAGGACCAAGGAAGTAACCGCTGTATCTAAACTACATGCACCTGCGGTCACCCGGGTCCTCTAGAACCGCGTGGGGGGGGGGGGGCAGCCAGCTTCCTCCCAGCGCAACGGAACGTTCTCTGGTCTCTGGAGGAGGACGGATCACTGCGGAACGTTCTCTGACCTCTGGAGCGGGGCCGATCACTGCAGCAGGGTGGAGAACGTTAGAGAAACAGTGGAACATCCTGCAGCGCGGTGCTGTTTGTCAGTAACATGTCAGGACACGGAGGGTGACAGACACGCTTCCTGGAACATGGACAGCGCCCCTGGGCTCGCTCCCCTCCCTCTTAGAAAGGCTTTCTTCGGCTGGCTTCTGGGTCGCCACTCTCTTCTGGTCTCGCCCACCCCGCTGCTTACTCCTGCTCGCTCCCCTTTCGCTGTCTCCCTCTCTTGACCAGTCCCTCGATGTGGGAGTGGGGGGGGGGGAGGGGGGCCCTCCTCTCTTCTCTGCTACGGGTCTCTCTGGGTGGCCAAATCCGGTCCTGTGGTCCTGAATACCATAGACGTGCTGATGACGCCCACATTTCTAACTCCCTAGCGTTTCTACGGTATCTCATTGGTTTCACAAGGCAGCCCCATTCAGCGGAGGAGGGGACCACTCAGGAGCCTAATGCCCAGAGGCGGGGATCATTGGGAACGACCTAGGCGGCTGGCTGTCACACGTTGCCTACAAGACCCTACATAATCTGATCCCTACCCGTATTCCCGACTTGGTTTCCTACCACTGCGCCCCTTGCTGCTCATCGCGTCCCAGCCACGCTGGCCTTCTTTCCTTTTCTCCAGTACGCCTCGCATGTCCCTGCCTCAGGACCTTTGCACGCGCTGTTCCCTCAGCCAGAAGGCCCCTCCCCAAGAGGTTTTCATACTCAGAATGGCCCCTTCTCTCAGAGGTCTCCCCTGAGCCCCAGCCTAGCATGCCCCCTGTCATCACCATCCCAGCTCCTCCTTTTTTCCAAAGTCCTGATCTCTGTCTGCTGCGTTCTCTTGTTTATTTGTTCGTCGTCCCTCTCCTCCGCTTGGACAGAAGCTGCCTTTGAACAGGAAATGATATCTATTTTGGTCACTGCTGTCTTCCCAGCACTGTGAACAGTGCCTGGCACCTACTCAGAGGCTTTGACAAATGAGCGAATGGAGGCTTTCCAAGGTCCTGTGACGTTCCCCCCGGAGTACCCACCCACCTCTGGGTTCATGCTTGCGTTCTTTTTTAGCTGATTTGAGAGAGAGAGGCGGATTTGTTGTTCCACTTACCTACGCATTCGTTGGTTGATTCTTGTATGTGCCCTGTCCAGGGATCAAACCCCAAACCTTGGCATATCGACCATGCTCTAACCCACTGAGCTACCCAGCCAGGGCCGAATTCATGCTTTCTAAGCGTCATTCTGATTCAGCTTTTTGAGGTCCTCAAAACCAGCTAGGGAACGTGTGGGAGACATGCGACGAATAATAATATCAGTAATAGGTAAGCCTTACGTAGGGTTTACCATATACGATGCACTGTGCTAAGTGCCTTACATGATCCTGCCTCAAAATAACCCTATAAGAACGGGAGTATTACCATGTCCACTTCACAGGGGAGAGAAATGAAGCCCAGGGGGCCCACGTAACCTGACGCCGGGTCCCACCGCTAAAATATGAAGCGCAGGATCCAAGCCAGGAGGTCTGGTCCAGAGGCCAGCCCTTTTGATGGAGGTTTGTTCTGTTTTGTTTTGTTTTGTTCCCCGGCCAGGAACTGAACCAGTGACCTTTTGATGCGTGGAATGACACTCAGCCAGCTGAGCCACACCAGCCAGGGCTGTCTGTCGGTTTTTAATGGTTATGTTGAGATAGAATTCACACACCATACACTTCATCTATTTAAAGTGTGGCATTCAATGGCTTTTAGTATATTCACAGAGCTGTGCAACCATCACCACATAGCCAATTATAGAACTTCTTAGCACCCCAAAAAGACACCCTGCGCTCCCTAGCGGTCACTTCCATTTGTCCCCAAACAACCCCCCCCCACCCCCCAGCCTGTCAGCCACCAGTCTACTTTCTATCTTTATGGATTTATCTACTCTGAACATTTCATCTAAATGGAATCAGGTAGCCCTAACCGGTGTGGCTCAGTGGATAGAGCGTCGGCCTGCAGACTGAAGGGTCCCAGGTTCGATTCCGGCCAAGGGCATGGACCTGGGTTGCGGGCACATCCCCAGTAGGGGGCGTGCAGGAGGCAGCTGACTGATGTTTCTGACTCTCTCTCCCTCTCCCTTCTTCTCTGTAAAAAATCAATAAAATATATTTTTAAAAAATTTTATTTTTAAATCAATGGAATCAGGTAATAGGTGTTTTTGTGTGACTTATTTTACTTAGCACACTGTTTCCAAGGTTCATCCATGTTGTTCCATGTTCCTGGCCCCTCATTCCTTTTAAACACTCAGTAACGTGCTATGATATGGAGAGACCACGTTTTGTTTATCCATTCATCAGCGGCCGGACGTTTGGGTGTTCCCACTCGTTGGCTGTTATGAATAATGCTGCTAAGAACACGTGTGTCTGAGTTTTTGTACGAACATGTGCTTTCATTTCTCTTGGGTGGACACGTCGGAGTGAAGCTGCCTGGTTCTGTGGATACGACACTAGATTCTTCAATGCACCGCTCTGCAGCCTCCCGTAGTGAAGGACTACTCTGCCCCCAATGATCAGTTTGTTTTATGCCTTAGCCTCGAGATTCTTAGCACAGTTGGCACCTGCATGACCTGAGGGCCTGATCATTTGACCTAAAACAGAAGAGGTGAGGCGTTGCCCTGGAGCTGAAATGATAGCAAATGCCCCCAGAGCAAAAACTGTTGCCAGTCGCAAATACCTTCTGCGAGGTCCCTCCCCCACCAGGCCAATGCCGGCTCCTTGTCCAAGGGAAGTAGGAGTCTGTATCCGGTCATCTGCACCCTTTTCAGCCGCGGCCCTTCCTGATTAAGGAATTTGTGAGGTGGCTGGATAGTGTCTGGAGGTGCTGTCCATAGCTGAGGATGGAATATGCTTATTCAAAAAATTTGCTTACTTTAGGGACCAAGTGCCACGGAGTCTCGCGACCTTTAGCCCATTCTCACAGCACCTTAGCACAGAGGCTGCATCCACTCAGTGTGATGGGGCTTCCCCCAGGCAGCTTGTCACAACTTGCTGTGGAATCCACAAGACCAGCACGCCTCAAAGCGGGGCAGGAGGGTGGGAAGGGGGGTTGCTTTGGGACTCGTCCGAGGGCAGCACCTGAGGCTTCTCCTGTTGGCACGGTAATGGCTGTGTGATCCGGGTAGGCTAACAGACACAGTGCCCTCCCTGGGAAAGCGCTGCCCGGTGGAGAAGACCGCCCTGGGCCAGGCAGCTCCTCTGGGCTGTAAAGGCCAACGCACACAGGTTGTTGCCTAGGTTTTGTTTTGATTTTATCACGGGTGTTGGTAGCTGGCTGTTGGGAACCAAGTGAACTTTGGTATTCCTTGAACGTCCTTACTGGACTGAAGTTCAGATCCGTTTGCCGTCCTGGTAATAAACCCTGGAATTCACTCGCCGCCTTTCCTCTGCGTTCTCACCAAGCTTTTTACCCAGGACCTCCCTCCTGCCTAGGACCTCCCTGGGAAATGGGCCGAGTCCGGGTCATCAGATCCGTATTCTAGAAGACAAACATGTGGAACGGCCAGGCTAAGCGGTTTGCTCAGGACCGCACAGGGAAGGGCTGTGGGTCGAGGCTGAAAATAAGCCCTAAGCATGTCACTCAGCATCACAGCCTTCCTGCGGCAGGAGAGCCCAAGCTGCCTCTCCCCTGCAGGCTGAGAGGAGGGGCGCGTGCTGCAGGGAGCAGGGAGCAGATGCCTGCTTCGCACACACACCCCGCACCCCCCACCCCACCCCCACCCCTGGGACCCCCGGTGACTGGAACATGCCCTCCCAGCTTCTAGGCTAGACGTAAAGGCCGAGCTTAACTTGAAGGTAGAGTATGTAGCTCTGGTTTTTTTTCCTTGGCCAGGCTATTCCAGGCTACTCCAGGCTACTCCAGGCTATTCCAGGCTATTCCAGGCTATTCCAGGCTACTCCAGAGTTGCAACTTGACCAACGCTGTCGTTCTGCAGGCCGCAGATTAAAAACGGAAAAAGGCGTTAAGACCAAATTGACCTCCTGAGAGAAAAAGAAGAAAAAACACTTTACACAAGAGGAAATACACAGCATTGTCCTGCCAGCTGCTTGATCTCCTTCATAGTTTTCCAAGTTCAGATTGATGCATCCGTGGCCATCTAGGAAGCACGTTTGTTTTCCTAAAAGGTAAACATTTGGATTTCCTCTATGAAATACATTCTCGATGGGGACAATGTCCCCAGTTCTTGGAAGAAGAAAAAAAAAGTCTTAGCTATTATAATAGTTGGTGGTCCTCCAAAGCTCAAAATCTTATTTTTTTAGTGTTTACTTTTCCTCATTAGGGAAAATTTCAACTCAGTGTACTTTCTCTCTTTTGGAGGAAATAATAACAAAATTTCAAAGGTTTATTCCTTTATGTTTGGTTAAGCCTCACCCGAGGATATTTTTCCATTGATTTTTTTTTTTTTTTAGAGTGAGTGGAAGGAAAGGGGAGAGACAGAGAGAAACGTCAATGATGAGAGGGGATCATTGATCAGCTGCCTCCTGCACTCCCCCTACTGGGGATCAAGCGCACAATCCAGGCATGTGCCCTTGACCAGAATCGAACCCGAGACCCTTCAGTCTGCAGGCTGATCCACTCCACTGCGCCAAACCGGCTAGGGCCAAATTTCAAAGGCTTCAAACCCTGCTCTATGAGGAGGTGCTTTCTCCCAGGAAGCCTCCATCCGCCCGAGCACACCGCTAGCGCTGATCTTTTCTGGAAGTCTTGACTCTTCACTGGGACTCAGACTCCCGGGGTCCTGTGATTGGAATTACGGCCGTGTCAGTCCTGCCCGATCTGAAGGTCGCATCCCGTTGGGATTTGTCGGGCAGAGATGGGTGAGCGCTTGGAAAGAACAAGGTCTCAGGGCTCAGGCTCTCCCTGTCCTGCCCCCTGTGCTTCTCAGCCACGCGGCTCACTTATGGTTGCTTCGCTTGCAGGTGGTTAATTTCAAGAGCGCCAGGAATGCAAACGTTGGGAAGGAGGGTGGGAGAAATCATGCATCAGCTTTGTTCTAGTGCCAGCACTGAACATGACCCTCGTGGTTTAAAACTGAGTATATGTCGCCCTGGCTGGTTTGGCTCAGTGGATAGAGCGTTGGCCTGCGGACTGAAGGGTCCCAGGTTCAATTCCGGTCAAGGGCATGTACCTTGGTTGTGGGCACATCCCCAGTAGGGGGTGTGCAGGAGGCAGTTGATCGATGTTTCTCTCTCATTGATGTTTCTAACTCTCTTCCCCTCTCCCTTCCTCTCTGTAAAAAGATTAATAAAATATATTATATTTTTAAAAAAGCATTGGCCTGTGGACTGAAGGGTCCCAGGTTCGATTCCAGTCAAGGGCACATGCCTGGGTTGTGGGCTCAATTCTCAGTGTGGGTGTGCAGGAGGCAGCCGATCAATGATTCTCTCTCATCATTGATGTTTCTCTCTCTCCCTCTCATTTCCTCTCTGAAATAAATAAAAATATATTAAATAAAATAAGACCTAGTATATGTCCAAAAATACTTGACCCCACACAGAACCTGCTAGAACCTTGCTTCCCAGAACCTGCTATTCCAAGCAGCCCACCGGACATGGTTGCTTGCTGTAGGGGGCTGGGAGGGAGTTGGACAGAGAGGCTGTTGGAAACCAGGACTGGAGAAGACGAGAACCCTTGATTAATCAACGAGATCGGGTCTGTGAAGATACTTAATCAGAGGAGATAATGCATGTGAAGGTCCTTTTGGACTGCAAAATATATGAACTGTATTCTAAATCCTCCTAACTGTGTAAATAAGCTACATGAAGGAAGGCAATTTATATATATATACATATCCCAGCCAGGGTGGCTCAGTGGTTGAGCATCAAACCTATGCACCAGGAGGTCATGGTTCAATTCCCGGGTCAGGGCACATGTCTGGGTTTTGGGCTCGATCCGCAGTGTGGGGCGTGCAGGAGGCAGCTGACCAATGATTCTCTGTCGTCACTGACGTTTCTCTTGCTCTCTCCCTCTCCCTTCTTCTCCGAAATCAATAAAAATATATATATTTTTAAAAGGCAATTTTATTTAAGGACAACTACCAGATCCCTGCCTTGATTTTCACCCCCAAAAGTTGGAATCGTTGGTGGCTGTTTATGAAGCCCCTTTTCTATCTTTGGGTGACAAGGGCTCGTGAGAGCGCGTGCGGTGTTATCAGCTGTTATTCCACCTGGCCTCTGCGGCCTTGTCTCGAGTTGCTGGCTGCTCGGTTCTTTTTCACTGCCGTCCTCCCTTTCTTCTCGTGTCCATAGGAACTACCAACAATGCAGGGGCTTGTCCCTCCGTGCGGCCTCCGAGATTCTCACCGCTTTGCTCCGGAGCCCAAGAGCTTCCCCCTTAAGCCAGAAATAGGGCTGGTGTACTTACCGGTGGTATCGCAAACCCTTTTCCATTTGAATGCTGCTTAAGATGCGTCCCGCCGAGAGGGTCCTTGCTGGGGGGGGGGGGGGGGGGGCGGGGGAGGGTTTGGTTGGGGGCAACCAGAGGCCTCACACTTTGATGAGCCGGCTAGTCAGTCATCCCGCAGAGAAATCTGTTGTGCGGGTATTGAAAACCCAGCTTTGCTCTCAGGGCGAAGAACGTGCCTCCATTTTGTTTCATCGCTTTTGTGCCTTTTCAGGGTTTAAGGGTTTGGCCGACAAAGGAATTTGTGAGAAAGTTCCTGATAAGCAGTTAACGCTCCAGTGTTCTTGCAGCTGCTGAGGCAGCAGTCCGTGGGGGCTTACGAGAGGGGCCTGGTCAGGTAAACCCACGTTTGAATTCCAGATCCGAGGCTTTCTGGGCATGGGACCTCTCTCTAAGCCTCAGTTTCCCTGTCTGGGTAACAGAAGAACCCTCTCGTTGGCCTGTTAGCTGAGCTGCTGAGCGGAAGGTGCTGAGCGCAGTGGCTGACGCACGCACAGGAAGTGGTCAGTAAAAGGCACACGCGGTCACTGTGATCATTAAGGCAATGGAGAACTGAATAAAAAGGCGGGGGGTGATTTGGGAGAAGAGGAACTAAGTTAAATTCCACACAGAGTTTTATGAACCTCATACTTAAAAAAACGACCAGATTTATCTTGGAATAGGTAATATACGTGCATACACTTTTTAAAATATACTTTATTGATTTTTTACAGAGGGGAAGGGAGAGGGATAGAGAGTGTTAGAAACATGGATGAGAGAGAAACATCCATCAGCTGCCTCCTGCACACCTCCTACTGGGGAGGTGCCCGCAACCAAGGTACATGCCCTTGACCGGAATCGAACCTGGGACCCTTGAGTCCGCAGGCCGACGCTCTATCCACTGAGCCAAACCGGTCAGGGCTGCCTAAACAATTTAAAAGGAACAAAGAAGTGTACAGTGAAAATCAGGTTTCCCTCCACCCCTTTCGCTACCTCCTCATTCCCTTTCCTGGAGGCAACTAATATATGAGTTTCCTGAGCATCCTCTGAGAAAGTATCGTCATTGAAAACTACTTATGAGGGAGAATAGTTTTGTGGGTTTTTTAAGATATATTTTGTTGCCGAAACCGGTTTGGCTCAGTGGATAGAGCATCGGCCTGCGGACTGAAGGGTCCCGGGTTCAATTCCGGTCAAGGGCATGTACCTGGGTTGCGGGCACATCCCCAGTAGGGGGTGTGCAGGAGGCAGCTGATTGATGTTTCTCTTTCATCGATGTTTCTAACTCTCTATCTCTCTCCCTTCCACTCTGTAAAAAATCAATAAAATATACTTTAAAAAAAAGATATATTTTGTTGATTTCAGCAAGGGAGAGGGAGAGAGAGACAGAAACATCAATAATGAGAGTGAATCATGGATCAGCTGCCTCCTGCACACCCCACACTAGGGATCGAGCCCGCAACCCCGGCACGTGCCCCTGACCGGGAATCGAATCATGACCTCCTGGTTCATGGGTCAACGCTCAACCACCGAGCCACGCCGGCCGGGCCTGAGGGAAATTCGTCTTGAAGGACACCGCGATGGGACAGCTTGGTACACGCTAGGCCCAGCAATTTGATAATAAAAACAACTGCGTGTGTGGTCTTGTTGGACCCCAAGTTTAGGGGGTGTTTTAATAGCGTATTTAGTGCCCTGCCGCCTGAGCCAGACTGGGTGCAGTCTTTCCAGCTATAATAAGACACACGGGCTCAGAAAAGCAATCTGATTCAGAGGCAGGATTCAGAGCTCCCGGAGCACAGAGCCCTCATCTCTAAGGGAGGATGTCAGGGCAGGGCGCAGCCAAACCGTGAGATCTGAACTCTGGACTGTGGACTCATTCCCGACATTCCCACTTGCCAAGCCCACATTGCCCACATTCCCCGGGGACTTAGGCCACATAGCTTCGCCCTCAGCTGCCGCAGGGTCCCAAGCACAGGTTAGCGAGACGGGCCCCAGGGCCATGTGAGATGCGCCAAGGTTCCTTCCTGCATTCTGCCCCCGGCCGCCTGCAGGAGTCCAGTTTCTGTTCTGTAAAATGCACAGGTCTTATATTTATCCAGGACCGACTTGGTAAATTTAAACCTGCTCACGTCCTAAGACGCACCTGTTTGCTGGATAAACAGGGTGTTTTGTTGCTGTCCCCTTAAGAGGGTGACTGTGTGTATATATAGAGCTAAGACAGCTCTCTGGCCTCCAGTCTTCTGTCCGACAAACGAGCATTTAATCACCCCGACCTTGGAAACGCATTCCAGTACTTAGCTCTACCTCCAAAAGTTTCCACTCGAAGCAAACCCGAATTCACTCAGCTGGGGTTCGTCTGGTAGCCCGCAGTTCAGGAAAATGGGGGTGAGCGTCTTCCATCTGCTTGACGACACTCGTTACTTGGTCCCTTTAACTCTACACTTGATCTTAGCCAAAAGGCCAAGAAAGAAGCAATGGTCCCTTTAACACGAAAGGAAAGCCCTTCGCGTTCTCTCATCTTCCATCCGCATCCCATTTCGGACCCCTCCGTCACGCCTGTGACTCGGGCGTCTCTCCTGACCTGGCCAGGCTGGAGAGGACATCAGAGAGGACCCCGCCAGCGTCCCTTTCTCTGTGTCCCATGCCCCTTGGGTGCCACAGGCCTCTGGAGCTGCTTGCCCGACGGACTCCTCTTCAGCCCGCCTGGCGGGGGGGAGGGGGGGGGCGGCCCTGTAAAGCGAGAGCCAGGCGCCCTGCCGTTCCTAAGTGCCGGCTGAGTGAGTAACGGTGCTCCCCCCCCCCCCGTCCCCCCCTCCCCCCAGCCTCTCTGCAGTTCTGTTATTTACATCCATCTTCGATCTCCGCTCCAGGTGATGCTTGCGGAAACTGACTTTTCCTAAAGCCCAGACGCCCACGGCAATTTGGGAAAGGGCGGAGCAGAGGCGCGGTTGATTCCTAGCCCCCAGGAAGGCGGCCGGCCAGCAAGGCTTCGAAGCCACTTGCTCGCTTGCTTTGGGGAGCTCGGAGCAGGAGGACGGACACAGCACCCGGCACCCGGTTTTGAAACTGGGTGACGTCTCCTAAAACACTCAGCTGGACAGAAACAGGAAACAAGGGTACACCGAAGGAACTGGGGAAAGTAGGAAGCATTAGACTCGGTTGGTAAGCCATCCTAAAACTATCCTTAAATGAGACTAAAGAAAGCAGAAAAGGCACGTGAGCAAGTATCCCTCGCAACACCTAGCCACCTTGGGGACGGGGTTCTCCGAAGCTCGGTGAGATGAGCTGAATTGTGCCCAAGTCTCCGGCACGGGGCCCTGAGACGTAGCCCGCACCCAGCACAAGTCAGTTCCTCCGAGTTGTATGGCTGCTAAGAGGCAGAGTTAAAGGAGTGGTACCATCGCCACTCTGCTAGCTGCCAATGAGCATCCTCAGCTAACTGGTCCTATAAAACGAAGCCCGTAACTGGCGTCTGTTGGCACCAAAATTATAGCGCTTCACGATGCCACGCTGCCTCACCGCCTCCTGTGGCCCAGCTGCCCGGGGAGGGGCCGTTCCCAGTCTGGGTTAGGTTGTCCGGCCACCTTGGGAGGGGCCTTGGGGTCGCATCGCATCCCTGCAGCCTGTCACGTTCCTCCGGGTCCTGGCTGACAATTTTCTTAGCGGCGTCACCCCGACGCCGTAACAACAGCAATAATGACGACAGCGGACATCTTTCAGAGCCGAGGGCCAGGCCCCGACTTAAACACCCTGCGTGCTTTATTTCACGTAGGCCCCTGAGACAGCGCGTTCGGACGCCGAGGATCTTTGCCAGAGGGGCGGACACCGGATACCTTGCAGCCCAACTATCTAAACCTGGAAGAAGCCTGCGAAGGGAAGAGAGACGGAAGCCCATAACCTTCTGCCCTTGGGCCATTAAAACCCAAAGAACAGCCTAGCAGGGGTGAGGGACGTGGCTCAGGGAAGAAGGGCAAGGAAAAGGCAACGCTGGGGGCTTATGAAATAAATCGGAAAACATGACTTCTGTCCTTCGGGAACCGCAAAGAATGGATTCAGGGGTCAGGGAGAGGGAGAGGGGAAGGCGGCCGTGTTCGGGCCCCCTTTCTGGTTTCGTTCCAGGGAAGCGGGGTTTCACTGTACGGGATGCAACTGGATATTTCCTCCACGCTCCGTGGCTGGGAACGAGCGACCAGCGTTTCCTGGCACTCGCGGCGAGTCCAGGCAGCCAGGTCGGATTTTTTATTTTATTTTATTTTATTTTTTTTTGGAGCCAAAAGCCAAGCATTCCTTTCCAGTTACTTCTCCAACCTCCCGGGGAAGAGCTTGCCTGTCTAGAGTGACCTCTACTGGCAACCCCAGGGAATTGCCCGATTTTCCAGCCTGTGCAGGAATCGCCCTAGAAATGGACTTCTTGTCTCAACAGAAGCCTCTTGAGTCTTTCCCGTCGCTAATTTATTGCCCTGTGCATGACGATGGCACGCAGGGCTGACCACAGGAGCAAGCTGAAGCTACTCCACTTGCTGTGAAAACCGTGGCGTATGCTCTCACTTAAAACGTGAAACCGCTGAATGGGTTTGGGTGTGCCGGACCTCCTGGCCTCAGCAGGGACTGTCCTGAGATGGGATGAGACATTTGTCTACCAGGGGTCCACCCTGCGTGGCTGTGGGGTGGCCGTGGGGTGCTCCCTCTCTAGAGGGGCCTTCAGACTTGAGGAGAAAAATTATTTATCTTCTAACGTAACTTCTAAAAAGTAACGTCCTTTTTTTTTTGTTTACAGCTCTGTTTTAAGATGTATTGTGATCCCCGTTTTTCCAGGTGAAGATATCAGGTCACAAACAGGGGCTCTCACACGTCAGAGATCACACAGGCACTTAGCGGGAAGGCCGCCGCCGGAGCCACCTCTCCTGTGTCCCTTGGGAGGGCCCCCCGCACCCCCCCAAACCCCACATCCCCTCCCCGCCCATCCTCAGGCTGGAAGTCATCCTCCGTTGCTTGCTCGCGCTCACCGCTCACTTCCAACCCATCAGCAACGTGCCACCACAGGCCTCCACGCCCCATCGCTGTGGCCTGTGCTTTCCCCCTGCAGTGAAGATCTCAGGTCTGTCCATGCCCCCGGCCCCCCCGTCTGCCTCCAGCACTCCATGCTCGTCCAAGCTCCCTGAGGTGGGTGAGACAGGCTTCTGAAATTGAGGTTAAACAGGTACGTGTTTGCAGGTGGCTGTCCACCTTTCCCCACAGGATGGAGAGCTCTATGAGAGCAGAACCTTGACCTCTGACGTGACCAGTCACCCCTAGTGCCTAGCTCACAATGCACATCCAATGCGTGCTTGTTGGACGAACGAACGAATGCACGAAAGAGAATGTGCCAATTCAGCAGTTACATGGTCTATTAAAATACTCACGTGTAGGCCCCACTGCCAGAGGTTCTCATTGATCTGAGATTAGGTCAGGTATCGATATTTGTTAATAGCCAATATTTTAAAAATTGGTAGCATATCCATATTGACCATTTTAACCATTTCAAGTGTGCCATTGGAGGGCATTAGGTACACTCCCTTTGTTTTGCTACCATCGCTGCCATCCACCTCCATGCCCAGGTTATGGTCTCGATCCCCAGTGCAGGGCCTGCAGGAGACAGCCACGCAATATTCTCTCTCATCGTTGGTGCTTCCCTCTCCCTCTCCCTCTCCCTTCCTCTACAAGCAAAAACAAACAAACAAACGAAAACATGCGACCAGACTGAGTAGACTCTCTTAAAGTTACAATCACAGATCTGAGTGGGACCCTAGCACCATCTGCAGTGTTTCTTAAAGTGGTATGACCCCCTAAAGTCCAAAAGTTCACTTGCACACCTTCTAATCAAAACAAACCCCCTCGGGTGCTGAGCCCACCCCTTTTCCTGAGAGAACAGACGCCAGGAATATAGAGAGACCGCATCTTCCCACCGCCTCCGCCTCCCAGCGGCCCACATCTATTTCCACATACGTGGCTGCCGGCCCGTGAAAACGGGTGACCGGCAAGAACTTTGCTCCCCAGGACCCACCTCTGTCCTGTACCCTAAAGTTTCCTCTCTGCGAGATGGTTCCTGTCAGCCTTCACAGCCTGCCCGGATAGGTCCCACACTGAAACTCCCTTCCCGGGCCCTCCGAAGCTCACTCTTCCCTCTGCTCTGCGTCATAGCGAAACTCAGTACAAAGAGCGGCCTGTGCCTGCTGCCTGCCCTTCCTCACTTCCCCCTCTCTCCTTTCCTCCGATTCTTTCTTCCGTCTCCTCTAATCTCTCTCACCCCGCCATGCTCTTGGGACCGTTTTCGCCCAGGGTCAGTGTCTGATTCTGTCCTCATTTTGTCCATCCTCTTTTCTTTAAAAATATTTTTTTTTTTTAAGAGAGGAAGGGAGAGGGAGAGAGATATAGAAACATCAGTGATGGAAGAGAATCACCCATCAGCTGCCTCCCGGGTGTCCCACACTGGGGACGAGCCCACAACCCGGGCATGTGCCCTGACCGGGAAGCGAACCTCGATCTCCTGGTTCATAGGTCAACCACTGAGTCATGCTGGTTGGACTTGTCCATCCTCCTTAGTGGCACTGGACATAGCTGACTGTCCCTCCTTATGGAAACAATTGCCCCATCCATAAAACGGGCTTAGTCATACTATCTGCCACGTATGGGTATTGTGGGGACCACAAGGGATGACATGCTCTCAGACTTCTCCTGGCCCCAAATTAGCGCTCAGTACCTGCCAGCTGGCCTGACACGTACCGTTTCCATCTTTCACGGGAGAACAGATTCAGAGGATTCATGTCTAAATAAAAGTTAATTTGCAAAAAAAATTTCAAAAGCAAAAGGACATCAAAGGCTCAGAATGAATTTTTAAAAAGGGAAATGTTAAGGGAGAGTCTCATAGGTAGAAATGTTTTCCTTTTTAAGCGTCCTAAAACCAATATTGGAGAAACGTCCTATTATTAAAATGGCCAATGCTTCCTTCTCGTGGGCGTAGGAGCCGTGGGGAAATTTCCGCCCTTTGGATATATCACTTGCATTTTAGCTCAGGGCCAAAGTGGAATTGACTGCGTCTCCTTAATGCACAGAATGTGCTCGAATGAAAGAGAGATTTGGAAACTGAAGCTGAAGGGATAGAGCAGGGCCAGCCTCCTCTAAACTTGACCTTGGCATTGCTACAGAGCCCTGTCGGGGCCAGAGTCCTTTTGCTTATCTGGGCTTTTCTTTTTTACTTCTTATTTACACTGTGGGGCTGAGAGGCGCCACCCACCCAGACCCTGACTACACCAACACGGGCAGGAAGGTTAAGATGGGGGGGGGGGCAGGGGGAAACACTGGGGCCCTAGTCCCCAACTTCTCTCTTGCCCATAGCAAATCTGATCCCTGTAACCGAGGACACATTGGGAAAACCCCAGAATCCCCACCACTCAATTATCCAATAAGTGTTGTCACTCAAAGTCTGTTCCAAAGCTGACCAGCCTAAGCATTACCTGCCGCCGCTTACTTTAAATGCGTATTTCAGGGCCCTTCCCAGAACACCTCTGGGATACAAGAGCTTGCATTTTAAATAGGTCGCCAGGTGACGCTCTTGTATATTAAGATGTAAGAACTGCTATATTAGAGAAGAATTGCTGGCCCTTGTCTCCATTAGAAAAACTTCTGTTTGGTCTAAAGGGGACTCTACTTGATTCTATTAGAATGCTAGCTGTTCTTCAAGACAACTCAGATACCGCCTCCTCCATGAAGCCTTCTTGGACTCTCTCTCCTGGAGTCCATTCACACCGAGTGCCAGCGCTCCTAAAGCACTTGTCATGTTGTATCACATTATTTGGAGTCAGGCTTTACAACCGCTGTTAGTTTATAGGGTTCGGAAAGGAGGAGGACAAGAAATTACAAAATTGTAACTGAAAAATGGAGACTGATCGATATTTTAGAAGATAGGACGTCCTGGCAGTACTGTCTCCCAGCGATGACTGAGGAAGGCGAGGGAGCTCCACTTCTCTCCATCAGACATACTTCATTTTTCTTTCCTTCTCTCCCTTCCCTCATTTCTCTTTCCCGCTTTTTTCATCTGTTCTTTGTCTGCCTCACTTTTTCGTTTACTTTTCTCCAATGCTCCTTCTCTCCTCCTACCAGGCCTTCCGCCAGCCCGTCATTTGGTTGTGAAACACTTATCGGGGTGTATTCTTGCCAGGCACTAGGTGAGGTGTGGGGACCCAAGGAAGAACAGGACGTGGTCCCTGTCCTTGAAGAACGCATCGTCTAAGGGGAGAAGGACAAGCAGACAGGCTTATGGAAACGGCAATGGTGGAGTTGCTGAGGGTGCATGAGGACAGCACTTGAGGGAGCAGAACATCAGGGGGGCTTCCTGGGGAATGTGGCATTGCAATTGAGAACTGGAGGACGGACTTTGGAACTGAGAACTGGAGGACGGACACCGGAACTGAGAACTGGAGGACGGACACCGGAACTGAGAACTGGAGGACAGACAGGAGCTAGGTGGTGTTGGGGAAGTCAGGGAAAGGAGGCATTCCGGCCCTGGAGCAGTTTGTACAAAAACTTGGGGGTAAGAGAATTGTGGATTTATCCAGGAAACCACAAGTCATTCCGAAGAGCGGGGACAAGAGTTCAAAGGGACATGGGCGAACGTTGAGGCTGAGTTGTCAGCAGGGGCCAGCTAGAGGGCCATACGGGGCATGCTAAGGACTTTGAACCTTACTTGTGACCTTCTGTTTCAATCTGTATTTTATTTTTAAATATATATATTTTTTTATTGATTTCAGAGAGGGAAAGGGGAAGAGAACATCCATGACGAGAATCATTTTTCGGCTGCCTCCTGCCCGCCCCCTACTGGGAATCGAGTCAGCATGTGCCCTTGACGGGAATCAAACCCGGACCCTTCAGTCCGCAGGCCAACGCTCATCCACTGAGCCACACCAGCTAGGGCTCAATCTGTACTTTAGAAAGCCCGCTCTGGCTGCAATGTGGACAGTGACTTGGGGCGCGGGGGTGATGATCAGTAGGCAGCCCCCAAGGAAGGATGGTGTGTGGGCCTGATCCGGTGATGAAGGCGGAGTCAAGAGGTAGAGGAAGGGAAGGCTCAGCCTCAGAGGCCACCCTCCAAGCCTGAGAGGTGTATGTAGTCTTGGCTCACAACTTGAGCCAAAGAAATTCTAAGAGGAAAACTTCCCAAGATGAGTGGAGCACGTGGGAGTGGAATTTCAAACGACCAACTTTATTTTTTTATTTTTATTTTTTTAAAAGGTCTCACACATTTATTACTGAACCATCCTGCTATTGCAGGGGGGGGGGGGGGGGAATCAACAGAGCAAAATCACAAGTCCATTAATTCTCCAATTAAAATGCCCCACTTGTCCAGACAGTGACATCTTTTCAGTCATTTAAAGGTGTAGGCAACCTGGATACAGCGTGAATATGTGAGTCATCTCTCATGTGTGATTTCTCATAGGCCCAGTTTGGTTCTTCTCCAATGTCTCCTCTTCGAGTTGTACCTGATTTTATTACCAGTTTTCATCCGAATCCATTGGGGAATGGGCCGATTCTGCTTTTGTTTCTTGGCCAGGAACCTCTTGATCCTGAAAGTCTTGTGGGAAGACATCGTGAAGGAGAAGCGAATGCACACACCTCGACGGCGGAGAAAGAGAGAGAAGCCAAACGACCAAGTTTAGGTTGTCACCGGCTATCTGGTGCTTCCCCCAAAAGGGAAACTCAGAAATGTGGGCTCAGAGGATGCGCCAGAGATGGTCTTGAGGCAGCTCCCAAGGGAGGGGGTCAACGGTTAGGCTAGTTTCTTGTGGGCTTTCAAGGTTCCGCACGTGCCAGGACAATGCCCAATTCTCACCAGCAGGTGGCAGCACCACAACTCACCAAAAGCGAAGCGGAAAAACCCTTTTCCAACCATTAAAAATAACCCTAAGCCCCAACCGAAGGGAGGGACTTGGTGGTGATTAATTTGTGCATCCCGGAGTAACTGATGCAGCACTTTGTCACTAGCAAGTTTTGCTACCGTTACAACAGGTTTTCACACCAGGGTACCTTTTACTTCGCAACTCGCCTGTGGCTCTAATTTCTGTTTGCTATTTAACCTCAGTCACACACACACATTCAGAATCCTCCTGTCCCTCGCCTGGCTTTTTTCCTCTGCACAAAATGATCCTGGGCAGCGTTCTCTCCAGTTGCTGAACCTGTGTCTGTAGAAAGGAATGTTTACATCAGAAAGACAATGTAACAAACGTTGAAGGGTGGTCTGGGTTGTGTGGCTGTTTTTTGTTGTTGGGTCACCCGCACTTGTGTTATTTCAACACAATTCGCATTTTTACTTTTAAATGTTCCCCTTCCAAATCTGGCCCAGATGCACGTATTTTTACACAGACACACTCAGAGTCTGTTTTCTCAGGGTTGCATTTTAAAAGGAAGTGCGTCTTTTTTTCTCTCTCTCTCTGTTCTCTTAGGCATCTAGTCTCTTCTGAGATCTCACCCACTTCCTTAGCTTCAAATATCACGTTGCACAGAGAGGCAGCCACGTCTTTATCTCTTGTCAACCTCTATTATTTATTTATTTGTCCTCCCATCCCCCCATCCATCCATGTATTCACTCCATGCACCGCGCTTGGGCTGGGAATACATTGTGAAAAGGCGTAGTCCTGTTTTTCTGCAGCTGGCAGAGCACGGGGTGGGAGGCGGTGGGGCATCAACAATGCTGCAATGAGATTGGAGGTACAGTGGGAATCGGGGGGAAAGAAACCCTAAAACTGACTTGGGGGCCGAAAGAAAGGGACAAAGGCCCACGGAGCAGAGGAAACTGCATAGGCAAAGATATGGACACTCAAGAGATGGTGGCCCCTTCAGGAAACCACAGTGGTTTAGTTTCGGGGGAGAGGGAGCTGGCTGGGTAGGGCTGCAGGGTAGGGCTGGCAGTCCAGAGGCCAGATCCTTAAGGGTCTTGCAAAGGACTTGAGACATTTATCTCCATAAGTATCTCTCCTGCGACACTCTTTCCTTCTCAGCCTAACCAGGATCTCAGCTTACACCTCCCTCCTCTCCCTTCCCTGATCCTGGACTAGGCAGATCCCCCTACTGTGAACTCTCCAAGCTGGCAGGACTAGGAGTGTCTTATCCTTAGAGGCGTGTCTTCCCCTTTAGGCGGCAAGCTCTGTGGCAGGTTATCCTGCTGTCTGCGGAGCAAGATGCTCAGTTAATGTTTGGAGGGAATGAATGGAAGCACGGAGCTTTTTCCGCAGCATACTGGCTATTTCTACCTGCACGTCTCCTGGAAGGATGAACTCTACATCACCTCCTCACCTGCCCCTTCCCTGGAAACCACCCATCACCTGCCGCCTAATCAGCTACTCCCAACCAAGCCATTTCTTGTTGTTCTCAAAACAAAGAATTGCAACTCTTCCCTCACTTCCCCCTCCTCTCTGCTCAGCAACTAAGTCTTTCCCTTTCATTTTTATTTTTTCTGGCCACCATTCTAGAACAAAGTATCACAGTGTGTGTGGGGGGGGGGGGGAGGGGGGGGAGAATATATATGGCTTTTAGAACAAGAAAGGTATCGTTTAAATCTTGGGTCTACTCTATTTGGGTTCCCCTGGATAAGATACTAACCGCTCTAAGCCTCAGTTTCCGAGTCCGTAAAATGGGGAAGTGGATCTAATCTGTAGAAAGACTGTTACTTCGGTACACGTCAAGTGGTAAGTAAAAGTCCTCTTGTTCTCTTAACCTCATATCAGACATCTGCTCAAAAACCCTCAGAGGTCGCACATCACTTCCAATGAAACTTAAGCCATAGATGTTGGCCTGGTCTCTCATTACTCCACCCTCTAAACCCTAAACTCTGGCCCATCTGAAACATCGCCTGGTTCCATCCCTCTTCTTTCCCGCGACCTTCTGTTTCAATCTGTATTTTATTTTATTTTTAAATCTGCAGTCCAAACACACTGCAGTCCAAACACCAATCCGCCCTGACTATCCGAGCACCGCGCAATTGGCTCCCTCCTCCACGGTCCTCTATGTGGTGTGAGGGCCCTGTCTTGCCTTCAGTCTAGGCAACTGTCCTCTAGATTATCAACTGCTGAAAACAGGCTTTGCGAGGTCCAGCTATTCCCCTGCATAGCTCCTTGCATGCCGTGGGCGCTCAATAAATAGTTAAAGAAAATTCATTTTCCTTATTTCGATGGGCTTGTTTTCTCTAGAATCAGACGTTTGCTTATTCTTACTTCAGCGTTATTTTGTTGGCTTCCGGAGAGCCCATTACCATTAGACACGTTCTGTTCTCTCCTTTAATTGGAAAGAGCTTTTGGAACAGAAAAATGAGTTCCTTCTCCAAGCACCATCTCCTGTCACTCCACCCCACGGCCCTCACCCCGCCCTCACCCCGCCTAGTACAGGAATCAACTACTTAGCATTACCCGGAACACGACTCTCTCACCTCCGCTCCTCCGTGCCTTTGTACGTTTTGTACGTGCTGCAGTTCCCTTCGCCTGGGACGCCTCACCCCCGCTTCTCGGTCTAGCGAACTCCTACTCGTCCTCCAAGACTCGGCTCAGATATCACCACAGCACCTTCTGTGGAAAGGCTTTTCTGAGATGGGCAGGGTAGCGACCCCCCACCCCCATCCCTTTAGCTTGCTCAGCAATTCCCCAGATAATTATAGCAATACTTGTGGCATTATTTGTTTACTTTTCTTCCACTCCCGTAGACCTTGAATTCCTTGAGGGCCAGGATTTCTGTTAGTTCTCTTACCTGCTATATATCTAGCACCGTGCTCAGCGGAGGCGGGGGGATTCAATCAATGAACACGTGAATCTGTTAATTCATCTAACACTGCAGAGTTTGGACCAGATTCCCAAATATTTCAAGACCAGGTCCTCTATTTGGGGTACTTCATGCTGGAAGGAGATTCTCCCCCGACCCCCCAATTGCCTTGGTTTGCTGGAAGGGGAAGGGAAGTGACTCGGCGGTGCAGAAGACTTCCTCCTTCAGGGTTGCGCTGTAATTTACCGGCTCTGGCACCGAGTGGGTTAAGGCGACTCGGGGGCGGAGCCGTGTGGGTGCCACCTGCTGCGGGGCGGCCTTGCGCAGGCGCCCTGGCATCTAGAAGGTTTAACAGCGGTAGCGAGCCGCGGAGGACCGCATGCGCTCTGGGCCTTTTCCGTCAGGGGAAATCTCGCGGGGGCGGGGCGGGGCGGGACGGGGCGGGGGAGTTCTCGCGGGACTCCGAGAGGAGCGGAAGCGAGGCGGCTGTGCTGCTTCAGCGACCGGGCGGCGGCGGCGACGGCGGCGGCGACTAGGACTGTGGCGGTGACAGCGGCCGGAATAGGCGCTGCCCTCAGGGAGCAGCAGCGCGGTCGGCGGCCACTCACACCGCTGTGGAGGGGCCCGTGCGGAGCGGAGCAGCTGCGCCACGGTGAGTGGGGCCGGCCGCGGCGGCGCTGGCTCGGTGCGTCTTCCAACCCCGCTTCAAAGCGGGAGTCGGCCCGTAGGGACCCGGCTCAGCCTCCCGAGGCCGCCGTTCCTGGGTTTCGGGACGTCAAGGTGTGGGGCAGGAGAGGGGTCCCTGGGACTCTGGACTCCACGTTTCCTCTTTTGGGGCGCTTCCTTCCTGGGGACTGTCCTCCCCGGGCCCTCGGCTCAGGACGGAGCCCCCGGACCCCGAAGCAAAAGGCTGGGGGCTTCTAGTTCGATTTCATGCCTTCTTCATGGGGGTTTGCGCGGAAGGACCTCGGAAGAAGCCCGAGAGCACGGGCTACTCATTCCGTGAGTCAGTCTGACTTGGCCCGGAGGCGGGGGATTCTCTGCGGGCTGCACATGGGGTGAGTGATGCCCCTTGGACCTGCACGGCCACCAGGTCTCCATCTTCCCGGTGTCTTCGGGCTGCATTTCGGAAGGGAACCCACCAACCCCTATTAATGCCGTGCGTTGGAACGTTTGCTGCCGGAGACAGTCGAGATGCCTTTACTTCTGTCCCTCCCCCTCCCCACGCGGCCCCCCTTTTTCGAACTAACTCTCTGAAAAAATGCTTGTCGAGAAAAAGCAGCAGCGGTTGAGTGGTTGGAATGCTCTGAGGAAAGATGTCAGCCAGAGCGGAGAGAGCAGCACTGGTGGTTTCCATTTGTGACGCTCGCCGTGTGTGACTGGAAGCCGCATGAGTTACGGCTTGTTCCGGGGGGGGGGGGGGGGGGCTCTCCGAGGCTGGCTTCGGGTGCGGTGCAAGTCCCGTTTGCAGAGGAGCTGAATGGAGTGCACTCGAGGTCTCCTGGTCCCGTGGGCGCTCAGAAAAGAGTGGAGAAGACACGAGAGAAATTGGCATTAGTGTCTCTGGCTTTCTTGTCCCCTTTCCACTTCGTACTCCTCCACTTGTCGCCTTTCCTTGCTACCTGCTTCTCGCCCTTCCACACGGACTAAATGCTTACTCGTGTGTCATGCAAGTCATTTGCCGCCCCCCCCCGCCCCCCGCCACCTTTTTTTCTAATCTGCTTCCCTTTCTTTCTTGTCGTCTCCTCGCTGGCATAATTTTTCGAGGTTTTCTGCTCCTTGCGCAGTTCGTTTTCTCCCTCATTTAAGGCTTCCGTTTTCTCTCCGGAGGAGATAGCCTCTTTGCCCCGCTTTACCCCTTTCCTTTCAAGCGTCCGCTGTGTTCCTGCAGCCAGCCAGAAGGGTTGCTAGAGAGCCACGCGAGCCTTCAGTTCTGCCCCCTGGGAACTGCGAGGCTCAAAGGATTGAATTCACCCCCAAGGAATCGATACTGCCACTAGGTCACCAGCGCGGCTTGCTCGTTTCGTTCGTGTTTTAGTTTGTTTTCTTCGTTTTAGGACCGTGGTTTTGGGCCAGCTGATGCTTTTCGTCCTGTGTCACTTTTGTATTAGTAAGGAAGATGGGGTCGATCAGGGGCTGTATGCCTTCTCACTGGCTTTTATCGGGGGTGGCGGGGGGTTACGGTAAACCACAGCAACAACATAAAGGAAAACCAACCGTAGACCTATATTTCAATAGAATTAAGGTAACAGGAAATATTTAAGGGAATAGAATTTATTTAGACCTTTGATCAGTTAGAGCTTGCCCATTGCAATAACACTAATTTTTTTGACCAGGCCAAAAGAATTTTACTTTTACATTGTCGTTGATGTACAGTGTTAAATTCGTTTCACGTGTGCTTTTTACCAGGCTTTTTAAAACCCAGGCACCCTCTCCGCCATCTGCTAGAATCGGCCCTCTTTTTTATTGTTGTTGGTTTTTTTTGAGAGGAAGAAAAAACTTAGTCTTGCTGCCCCTTGCCTTGTTCAAAATTTTCTGAATTCCAAAATGAAAAAAGAAGTTCGTGCTTTTAATCAGCTTTCTTTGATACTAAAAGCAAGCACTTAAATGCTTGAGGCTGTTCACTTCCTCAGCAAGTGTATTCCGATGTGAAGGATTATTGGGTTTTAAGTACTACTGGGTGATGGTCCTTAGAGATTTTTCTCAGTGATTTCTGTTATCGTGTTGCATGTTGTGCTGCAACAGTTCTAATTATTACCTAGAGCAGAAGAATAATAGATTAGGGAGAAATGCAATAATACAGACTAGAGACCCACCATGCGCTCCTGGGAGGAAGTAATGGTTACTTACTTAATTCAGAACTTTCTGGCACTACCAATGACCATGGAGAGTCTTGGTTTTGTCAAAGTTGGCTTTTCCCCCGTTGTGCCAAGTGAATATGCATGATTTTTGTTATCTAAGGACGTTGTAGTGCATTATCTGGAACACAGAGTTTAAAATCTGGTTAAGGCACCCTTATAGTGGTACAGCAGTGATTCTTAAAATGTAGCAGGCATAAGAATTACCAGTGAGTCTTAACATAAAATTAGGTCCTGGGCCTATGGCCACTACACTGCAGAACTCCAGATGGCACCCCACAGTGAATCAGTCTCTGACTGGGGTGATTTTGATGCAGCTGGTCCAAGGACCAAAACTTTTGTTACAGAGTACAGCCATAGAATAATGAGACGAGTGTGGCTTTAAATTACTCAACTTAAGTGTATACTTTTCTATGTATGTAGAGTAAATATTTAAAAGCCTAATAGAATACGTGACTATAGATGTGATTAGTTTTTATGTGTATAAATGTTTGAACTTTGTTAGGACTGTGATGTGGAGCAATGTAATTTTAAAGTTTATACTTAATAGGACTGTTAATGTGCCTGTTAGTCTGCAGGTAGATAGAAGTTCTAGATTGACTGTGGAAACACGTGGACTAATATTTCAAAGGGGACTGGTGATGCTAGTTAACACCTCAGTGCTTTATGCCAGAGGCTCTGCTCAGGCCTTTACAGGTGCTGTCTCTTTCAGTCATCAAAATGGCCTTATGAGGTAGATGCTGTTTCCATTTTCCAGCTGAGGACACTTGCCTTCTTAAAATGCATTGCTTGGGCTGGGCTGGGAGGTGTGTGCTGGGAACAGCTGAGACATAATCTCATTGGGCGTCGGTGTTGAGTGCACTCCAGCCCATTTGCTTGGGAAGCGAACAGCAACATCTACTCTGTTGAAATGATCATACATTGTGTTCGCTCTCAGGCTTTTTCCTTTCAATAATCAGTGTTGCATATGTGATAACATGGTTTTCTGTCTTTAATGAAATACACCCCTTTGAATCCCTTTGGCCTGTGTGCTCCTTTCGGTGGATAGGTAGCCTGGGAAGCTGACATCTTCACGTTTTCTCTCTGACATGCTCTTTGGCACCGAAGTATTGGTTGTGCTTGGGTTTCATTTCTACAAGTTATATCTGACAAAGCCCTGGTCACTTGAAACATGATTTTCACTTGTTAGTTTGTTTAGGCTTTCTCTAGGAAGCCTGTGGTAGATGCGTTGAGTAACAGCAGTAAACAAGCGTTGAAAATGGTCTTGGTTTTTATGCTATGGCTGTTCAGTTACACTGCAGTTGTCCGAAATCCTGAATAACAGACGTTTATGCCCTGTTACGACATAGCACCTGGACAGTGACAGTGCTCTGGGTTTCTGCCTGACTTCCATTTTGCAAAAATGAAACTCTGCTGTGTTAGACCTGCCCAAGTATTACTCGAGTTCCCATCATTGATACATGGTCCTAACAATCAGACCTGGAGACCCTTTCAGATAAGCTGTCAGGTCTGTGGAAAACATTGATAGGCCTGCAGCAGAGATTTTGGAGCATTTATAAACAATTAAATGGAGGTACACACATTGGGAAGTAAGCAGAAGAGGAAAAGCAGTTACTTATGCTGGGGGAAACGAAAGGACTGTCCTAGAAAGGAAGTTATGATACATTATTTAAATCACCAGTGAACAATATTCCATGTTGTAATACTACTGCTTAAACCAGAATGTGTGATATTGCTGGGCTGGGACAAGAGGCTATTAGCAGGGGTGGGAGAGTTAGGGCCTCGTCTTTCAAGTGATAGATGATGGCTGGAATAAACTAAGAAACAGCAACAGAAGCATATCACTTAGAAATATTGTAAGTGACTACAAAGAGAAAGCTAAAAACAAAACTGGGGTGATTACTTGTGGGTGTTGGGGTAGGGAACTGCTCTTTTTCATAAATTTCAATACTCGGACTTTTAAAGTTATGTACATGGATTAGTTTGATAAGAACTATACCACAGAGGGTATAAGTAAGGGGTTTTTGAAGACATGCAAAAATAAATACTCTGAGACTGATCTTTGTATTTTTTTTATATCTGATAGACTTGCTTTCTTTGCTCTCTTGGGGCCAGGGCCACATAGGATTTCCTAGGTCTGGCCTGATAGAGTAAGCATTATTAGTTTACCTGCAGTAGCATGTTTGGCTTTTAGAATTTGACTGAAGGACTTTTTATTATCAGGTAATTTCTTTTCCCCTTGGTGATATTCATTTTTCTCCAATCTTAATATTCCCGCTGGTTCCCCGCTTAGTCCACTTGCAGCTATGCTTGATTAATGCCCCACTTGGTAACTTTAGAACAAAAGGATAATAATCACTTGTATCCTTCAAATGAGTTCTCTGCTAGGTGGTAATTATCCAAGAAGAGTGTCACTATAAATAGTCTGTCCCTATTCTGCCAGTATTCAGGTTGTTTCCTGCTTTTATTTAGCCCGTATGAAAACAGTGACTGGTGAATTAAGAATGGGGCTTTATTTTCCTTTAGTTCTGCAAAGGCCTAGGTTGTGTCCCATATTCAGGCCTGGAGACTACTACAGCAGTGATTGTCTGTGGTGCCCCCAGTTCCCCGTCACCTGGTACACACCAGAGTTATTACAGACTACCTGTACAATGCCATTTGCACCAGTACTCCGCTGGCTCTGAGCAAAGCAGTTGTTCTCAGGTAACTGTGAGAGACTTGTTTGACTTTCTGGCACCATCTCCCTGCGCTTTCTTTTCCCAGACACAATTTCTGACAGCTCATTCTATAAAAAGGATTTTTTTCAAATGTAGATTAGGACTTCAGCTTTGCTCTGTAGGCTAGTTAAAAATAATGTGGGGGCTGCTTCTGGAATACTGAACCTTGGAGATCTATTTCAAGGGCGATTGGAGACCCCACAGTTTTGGGGGTCTTTAGGGGCCTTATTGCAAGAATAGCAGGAGATTCATCAGCAAAAGGCTGTTGGACCTTCTTCTCTGGTGTCTTCTGCTCAGAGTAGTAAACGGAATAAAAAAGTAGATCCTGTGTTCACTTTCTCCTGCTCTCCTAGGAGCAGACCAAGGTTCAGTTTCTGAGAAAAGTTAGAAGCAGCTCAGGGCCAAAGCTTGCATTGCTTGCTTTTTAACTATGGATCGGGACCCAGCATTTTCAGAAAAGCAGGAAGGTTGGCAGGGAAAAGGAGGAGACAGGCCTATTTAACTGAGGAAAGTAGGATGCATCCCCAGGGGGAGGCCTTCTTTCAGTGGACTCTGTTTTGTGCCTGGAGAAGAGTGTAAGGGGTGAGGGAGGAAAGGTGGAAACCAAACGGGACTCCAGCCGGTGTGGTTCCTGCTCACCGTGCACACCCAGCGGGAAGGAAGAGGAAGTGTGTTCTGGAATAGCTCGAGCTGCTGCCACCATTGGCCGGCGGGCCTGTCAGTCGCCTGGGCCTGAGGCTGAAAAGAGGAAGGAGATCTGGGCTCTTGCTTGGAAGGGAGGGAGGAGGGTTGAGCCAGCCTAACCAGGGGGCGTGGGGGCTGGGACAGCAGGCCTATTGGCAGGGCGGGGCTGCCTTCAATCCCGGCCACTTCTCTCAATCATCCGTCTTCTGATTCAGGGTGGCATTGTGTGTCCGGGAGTGCAGGAGCCGTCCCAGAAGAGAGGCGAGGCTGAGCCCAGAGTGCTGGGTTGCTTCAGCAGGGAAGACTCCCTTCCCCCTGCTTCAGGCTGCTGAGCACTGAGCAGCGCTCAGAATGGAAGCCATCGCCAAATATGACTTCAAAGCCACTGCAGACGACGAGCTGAGCTTCAAAAGGGGGGACATCCTCAAGGTAAGTATTGCTGCCAAGCAAATACTGAGATGGCCTTTCCGTGTACTCACCTACCTTCTTTTGCCCGGTAACACACAAAGAAGCCGTGCTCCTTCTTTCATTGCCCACTTTTAACATTGACCATCGTGTGAGATCTGGATAGCTGAGATGGACGCTGAGTAGAATATTAAATATGACTTAAGAGGGTGGTGTGTGTGATGTATGGTCTTTAACTGCCTTTGTGTGAATGCCTCGAGTATTTCTTTCTGCTTGTTGATATTGGTACTATTTCAAGTG
Organism: Corynorhinus townsendii; assembly: GCA_026230045.1. Lineage (NCBI taxonomy): Eukaryota > Metazoa > Chordata > Mammalia > Chiroptera > Vespertilionidae > Corynorhinus > Corynorhinus townsendii. The sequence goes on from JAPDVU010000009.1 coordinate 3,530,588, forward strand.
AAGTCAAAGCAATATGACTGTAGTAAGGAAGTAGGTTGATTTACCTTGGAGAGTTTTATTAAAAAATTAGAGGATGTTTTGAAAGACCTAAACTTGAAGTATTTATGTAAGAGCACTCCATTAGTCTTATTTTACACAGTGAAAAGATGTTTGCATTCTGGAATATGATCCTGGCCGGTTAGAAATTAATTTCCCCTAGTTTAGAGAGGTGGTTAGAAATACATGCCAAAACTCATTAAAGGACTCTGTGTGTTTTTATTCTTTTTTGAAAAAAAACCAGCGGAGTTCTAAATAATCAGGTTCAGTTTGCTGTTGCACAAGTCAGATTGCGATATTCTTAGAAGAAACGAGGAGCACTTACCCCATTTTAAACTCTGACGGCACAAAAGAGACCTGCTGACAGTTTAGGGGGAAACAAGCTGCTTTCCAGCACCCCACCGTGTACAGGAGGTTCACTTGCCACCTGGCACGGGTTCATTCCCGTTGACTGGAGCAGCTTGCCCTTTGGGATATGTAACTTACTTTCTCACAAGGCGGGTGCTATCGAATAGTGTCAACTTTAAATGAGGAAAACTTGAACTTTAGTGTTTGCATATTCACCATGTCTCAGGTTTTGGCTTTTTCCCCTCTCTGAATCTTAGTCTGATTGCTGGAAACTGCTACTGTTTGTTGACTATCCCTGAAGGAAATGATTAGAATTTTACACAGAGGAAAAAGGTGGAAATGTAGAAATATGGTCCTTTTAAAAATAACTGGTTTTTTGTATGTGTGGTTTTTTTTTTTTTAAGTTATGCAGACCTATGGAGAGTTACTATTTTGTTCTCATTGCCAAAGGCCTAGAGTTCTCTGAAGTTACTGCATAGTAGTTTAATGTTAAATGTGTAAGTTGGACTTCATAAAAGGTGATATTGAAGAGCTCTTTAAGGAGAAGAAAACTGTGTGTTATATTCAAAGTTGTTCTTGTCATGCCAAACTCTCTGAGGGTCTTCTCCAAGTCAGCACAAAGTTGTCAGAAAGCAGACAGACCAGCTACAGGTTTTAGAATGACAGATGTCTTCTAATTCTGTTTTCTTAGCTAGAAATCAGAGCAAATGTAACTTAGACCGCGAAATTACTCTGTATCATTGGTGTACGGAGGAGGTAATTTGATGTTTTCATAGGTGATGACTGTTTTCAGCAGATAATCCGCCAGTGATATCATAAGATTGGCTACTCAAATATCCACATTTGTAGCCTGTATGAAAACCCTTTGGAGCCAAGTGTTGTTGTTTGTTTTTCTTTTAATATATTTTTATTGATTTCAGAGAGGAAGGGAAATGGAGAGAGAGATGGAAACATCCATGATGAGAGAGAATCTGATCAGCTGCCTTCTGCACACCCCTACTGGGGATCTAGCCCACAGCTCGGGCATGTGCCTGGACTGGAAATCGAACTGTGACCTCCCGTTTCATAGGTTGGTGCTCAACCACCGGGCCACACTGCCTGGGCATTGTTGTTTTTTAAGATACAAACTGATTTCTCTATTAAACTTACCATAGAAACTTGAATGAAAGCCTCATGGTTCATATTTTTCTCGTAAGTTTATTCCATTGCATATTTAGCACTAAAGCAACAAAGTAAAACAAAAGGAGGGATTTGAGGATTTTTAAGAATTTTTAGACAAGACCTTTCCCTGTTTACTATCACCGAAGTCTTTCCGAGACGGTAAACATTTTATAAGTTCTCCAACTTAAATTGGTAGCCACTTGAACAAGTATAAAACCCTTCTCTCCCCACCCTGTAATTAGAGAAGGTGATACTGTTTAACAGTCCCCCAGAAAATTCATGATGGGAGAGAGAGTGAATCACAGTGCTCCCACTTACTTTCACATTTTCTCTGGGGAGAGAAAAATACGTATATTTGGTTCTTTCCAGTTTGGTAGATAACTGGCATATGAAGTCATAATGCCATTATTGCTTTTGAATGGTGGCCATTAGCTGTTTGTTAGTAATCTTGTGATTTTACTCCAAAAAAAAAAAAAGTGATAATACAGGAGTTGCCCTTTGTCTCATAATTCTGTGTAACAGCTGAGTGAAGAGGAGGGCCATGAGGGACGTTGCTTTGTGTTAAGAGCTGTTAGTAAAAAACAACAGTGCTTCCTTCATTTGATTATTCAGGAGTAACTGGCTTCATTTGAGCGGCTCTGCTTTGATTTGATAACTCTTTAGGATCTTAAAACGTGTTTAGAAGTGGCTGGAATAGCATTTACCAGTTTAACGTGATTAAAATAGGGATATGTTTGCCCTCTCTTGATAAAGGAGGCATGAGCATATTGGTGTTAAAACATTTTATTTTAATGTAATGAAATGGAAAGGGGCTTAGCCCTCTGCCTCTGACTAGAGTTTGGAAGGATTGCATCCTCCCACTGTCTTAGAGTTCCTGGTTAACTTTTGGTTAATGTTGATTCCTGCCCTCCAGCAGACCATTCCTTACCTTCTATCTACACATTGATTTGTACTGCCCTGAGAAAAGAGAGAAAACGAAAGACGTTTTACTGGAAGCCTGAAATAGACCTGAGTGCTTCAGTCTATCTGCCTTTGTTACTTTGCCTCTTAGAAAAGCTTGTGTTTTCCGAGAAGGCACTGGGGCACAGAAATGGGGGGAATTGCTCTGCCGCTGCAGGGTGCAGGCTGTGTGGCTGAGCTGAACCTCAGTTGCCCCGCCATTGGAGGGCAGGCTTGAGAGAACGAGGAATTGTCCACTGATCGGGCCCGAGCACACCTAAGTGTCTGAGCTCACCTAAAAGTTGCATTTGCCATTTAGGGGCTGTGTAGACATACTTCAAACAGTGCTGCACAGGAATTAAGAACCATTTTGAGCTCTCAAACCTGTGTTCATTCCATCCTTGTTTTCCATCAAGGCAGATCTTCGACTCAAGAAGAGAGCCGACAGTGGACCCTCTCCTCTCTGGCACTAGCTGCCTATCCCAGTTGACGAGCTGCTTTAGAACTAGATCTTGGGTTCACACACAGATCTTCGAAGTTTTCTTCTATCTCAGCACGGATGTCTCTATTTCACTGTCACGTTTACTGAGCAGCTCCTAGAGCCACACCCTGGGATAACTTGCTTTGAGAGCTGGGGAAGAAATAGATGATGTACTTTTTCTCTTCAGGTACTCTTAAAGTCAAACATGAGAAAGGAGGATTAATCTGAAACAGTAGATGGCAGTATATAAAATGAGAGGATTTTTTTAACACAAGACGACCTTTAAAAATCTATTAATTTAGACTTACTGTTTCACAGATGAGGAAGTGGTAGCCATAGAAGTTAAATGATCTATGCAAGATCACAGTCAGTACTTTGTAGTGCACTGGTGTTTAATGGAATGCTGAAGTTGTGTTACACCCGTAACTGCCAAAGTAATTAGGAAGGGAAGGGAAGACCAAAGTCAGAGAAAGCTCTGCGGGAGCAATATCACTTGAACTGGACCCTGTGAAATAAATGGGATAGGGCTAGGTGAAGAGAAGGGCGGGGCAGGGGGTTGTCTGGGGGTGGTAGTTGTGCTTGTGTTTGAGATAGGAATGCTAAAATAAGGTGATAGATTGTGAGTGACATTGTAGAGAATAAGGTAGAATTGGAATCAGATAAGAAAAACTCGGTAAGCGTTTTATCTTCTCCTTAAGAAGCATCTGACGGTGTTAGTGGGTGATGAGAGGTGCCCTATGTGTGCAATGGGTTGCAGAGAGGTAAACCTGGAGTCCCAGCCTGGAAGGTTGCAGTAGCCAGGTTGTGAGACAGACAGGTGCCTGCATAGGTGTTGGAGACTAGGAATGAAGGCCGGGTGGTTTGAGAGAGGCTGAAAGGAAACCCTGGGGGATTTCTGCTGGTCAGCTGGGGTCATTCGAATAAGTTTCCGGTGTAATTGAGGATGCTTCCGAGAAATAGGATTTAATTGGTTCCAGTTTTTACAACAGCTGGATTTTGGTACACAGCTCCATTTCAGGTGTTTGACCAAACCTAAAAAAATTAGAGGTTGGGGCTGTTTCTTTTTTTCTTCACTATTTTACTCTGGTATCGGTATGCTTTAGCCTGTTGATAAGAATGCTTATCAATCTTGTTGACTAAACCCAGAATATTGCATTTACTCTTTTGAGAATGAGGACTGTTTGAGTTCTCTTACAGCAGGTAATTTGATTGCCTTTCATTATATTCATTTATCCCCCTGTCATCTGGATGGATTATTTCCAAGTAGGTAGTAAGAATGAATGAACTTTCAGTTCCTGTACAAGACTCCTTTTGGGAGGCTGGCCGAAGACAGTCATCCCTGTTTGGAGAAAGAAACGTTTAAGGAAATGCAATGTTCCTTTGGGGTCTTTCAAGTTTCACTTCTGTGAGCCATGGTAGTTAAAGTCGTCATTGAATAGCTACCATTTATGGAGCATTTACTATATGCCATGAAGTTATGTATCATTTCTAAATTGGGGCACTAAATTAGTCCCATCTCATGACTGCAGAAACAGGCTCAGAGGTTAAGTAACTTGCTGCGGTTGACACATCTGGTAAGTGACAGAGTTGGGGTTTGTGCTCAGGTCTGGCTGTGATGCTTGCTCTACAGTATGGTACTGCCTCTTAACTGGCAGGATGAGTAAACCGGAAATGTAAGGTTATCTGCAGTCCTGCTTTGCACTTGCCAGGCATGGGCAGCAGCTTCTATATAAAAGGACCTGGCAATTCCACTTTTAAGAGTTCTAAAAAAATTCTTAATTTAAAAAAATATATGCCCTAACTGGTTTGGCTCAGTGGATAGAGCGTCGGCCTGCGGACTCAAGGGTCCCAGGTTCGATTCCGGTCAAGGGCATATACCTTGGTTGTGGGCACATTCCCCAGTGGGGGGCGTGCAGGAGGCAGCTGATCGATGTTTCTCTCTCATCGATGTTTCTAACTCTCTATCCCTCTCCCTTCCTCTCTGTAAAAAATCAATAAAATATATATATTTTAAAATAAGTAATAAAATAAAAATATATAGACATTATGGTGTTTATTACAATTAGTCTATATATGCCACCTAGGAAATAAAATATTTCAATTAAATTATAAAATGTGGTCTTTTGTAAGATGCATTTCAGAGACACTAAAATGTGTAAAAAGGGCATCTTCCAATCTACGGAATAACCATTTGGGGTGTTGCGGGGGGGCGGGGGGCGCTAAGCCAATGAGAAGGGGGTTCATAAACAGATTATGGTTTTTTAAAATGGAATACTCTGAAGGTGTTAATATTGATGTAAATCTATCTCAACATAGAATAATATCGACAGTTGCATAGAGATGTGTTAAATGAACCCCTTTTTAAAAAGTAACCATGTAACTAGCATATTGAGTGCTTAGTATGTACTTGCACTAAGCTAAGTGTTTTACTTGCATTCCCTTATAATCCTTACAATAATCCTATGACAGATGCTATTATCCCCATTTTACTGATCAGAAAGCTAAGGCTTACGTTAAGTAGCTTGCCCAGGTTCAAACATTAGGATTTAGATCCAAGTCACTTTGAGTCCAGATTCCATGCTCTTGTTTTCATGCCCAGGTGATGTTAAACTAGAGAGGGAGCCCATTTATAGAAAATTGCTATCTATTCTGTTTGCTTATTAAATACATAGGCTTTTTCTAAATGGTCCCCTAAAAGACCTCATCTCCAGGGAGCTGGATTTCAGGTGATTTTTACTTTTTTTTTGTACTCTCTAATTGTTTTAAAATCAGTTATATTCAAATAAAAAGTGGTTAACATTTTACATATATTTTACTCAGACGGCTATTCCAGGGAGTTAAAGTGCTCCAGTTCGGGGTTGGTCGGTTTGTTTCTTAATGGCTGAGGTTTAACCTACTATAAATCTTTAGGCTAAAGTTCACTGTGGCTATGCTCAGTGTCATTAAAACCTAGAGACCTTTAAAAAAGTGATTCAAAATGACATTTTGAGGAAAATCTTGGTCCTTTTGGTAGATACTCCCTCAACTTCACCTCCTTGTGGGTGTGGAATGAGAAACATCTATTGTGTTGTGAAGAAGACATGCACCAGGCTATACCTAACTTTTTAATCCCAGCTCTGCCATGCAGGCATTGTGATCTTGGGCAGTTGGCTTTGTGCTTTGGTTCTCCCATCTGTGAAATGGGCACAATAGCACTTACCTTCCTAGAGTCACAGTGAGATTCAAAAGAATGAATATATACTTGTGTGCTTAAAGCAGTGACTATCGATCTCGCCCCCTAACTGCCCTCCCCTGCAGGCCTGATCTCGCCCCCAACTTCCCTCTCTGCCTCGGCCCCCACCACTATGACTTTGTCCGGAAGGAAGTCGGACGTCCGGAAGATGGCTGGTCAACTCGGTCTAATTAGCATATTACCCTTTTATTAGTATAGATAGATTATATAGGATAGGATTGCTTAAATGGCGAGGGGGAAGCATTTTTCATCAGGAGGAGATGCTCTTGGCAGACAAAAATACATAATCCCTGTATCTGGACTGATAGCCAACCATATGCACTATGCTGCCAAACCGGTTATTAAAAAATTGAACTGCTTCCTTACACCTTACCCTTAAAACCCCTCCTCAGCCCCCACCTTAGGTTCTGCCTTCGCAGTTCACCCAGATTGGGTTCTGATTGGTTGGTTTCTATGCCAGTCAGTGTCTCCAAGCCTGATCAGAGAGGCGGGGTTGATCAACAGCCCCCGTGGAGGACTGGAGAGAAAGAGAGGCACGGCTGCTGGCCAGGGCCCCCAAGAGAAAGAGAGAGGCAAGGGCTGATCGACAGCTGCCACGGAGGCTACGGATCAGACCCTGCTTCTCTGTCCAGGCCTCTCTCCGGGCCTGATCCGCAGCCCCCTCGGCAGTCAGTGCTGGGTCGCCGTGCCTGCAGCGGGCCACACATGACAACCCAGCACTGACTACAATACTGACCTCCGGTCGGTCAAGCCTTCAGTCATTACGGACCCTGGGTTTTTATATATTAGGATTAAAGGCCTCACAAAAAGGGCTTGCTTCTCATCTACAAACTCTCAAGTAACCTGATAAATTATTCTTGTATTACCTGCTTTTAGGTTTGTGTTTTATATATAAAAGAATAGCAACTTCAATTTGAAATGAACTATAATACAAATTTCCTTTTAATGTAGGTGTTTACAGCTATAAATTTCCTACTAAGCCTGCTTTAGCTGCATCCCATAAAGTTGGGTATGCAGTTGTTTTGTTTTCATTCATCTCATTTCATTCATCTCATCAAAGTATTTTCTCATTTCCCTTGTTACTTTTTTTCTTTGACCTATTGGTTATTTAGGAGTGTGTTTAATCTCCACATATTTATGGATTTCCCGGAATTCCTTCTATTGTTAATTTCTATTTTAGTTCCACTTTGCTTATAGAACATACCTTGGATGATTTCAATCCTTTTAAATTTATTGAGGCTCGTTTTATTGCCTAGCATATGGTCTGTCCTGAGGAGTGTTCCACTGTGTGCTTGAGTTGGTTGTTGTTTATTCTGCTGTTGTTGGGTGGAGTGTTCTATAGATATGTTAGGTCTGGTTGATTTATTATTATTATTATTTATCATGACATACCTTGAGTATGTCATGATAGTAGGTAGAATTTTGATGAATTCTTAAGACTACCCAGTATCTTGGTGAATCATAGCAACACATTATTGAATACCTCCTGGGTGAAGGGTACTCTGATGAATGCAAAGGCTTGGTTCACGATACACATAATATTTAGTAATACACTGTTTTAAGAGCCATGCTACAGGTACGCACTGGGTACCCTGACTGAGACACACTTAGTCAGACATGGTATTGAAGAGTGTTCTAAGATAACTTAGAAATGCTCATGACTGCTGTGTCCATGCAGGTATGCCTGATTTGCTGGGACTTCTGTTTCTAACATTAGCAAAGCGTGTTATCAGCTCTGAAGAGTTGTTGGTCTTGTCCTAGCACACTTAAACTCGGAAGGGTAATTGCCTTTCCGTGTGTTTGTCATTGACAAAAGTAGACATGAGCCATATTGATAATAGCATGGCACATGCAAGAGCTTCAAAATAATCAAGATACTTCTTTTACATTTTGTTAGAACTTGAGCTGAGTGCCTTCAAGCTCAAACTTCACATCCCTGACACCACTGCCCCCCTTAAAAGAAATATTTTGTGGAAATAGGTTTGCTACACATTTGTATGTACAAAATATTAAATAGCGTGTTTAAGAGGGGCTTCTTTTAACTAGAACTTTCTGTGAATTGAAAATAGCATGAGCCTTAGTTAGTTTGGCTCAGTGGATAGAGCCCATGAACTGAAGGGTCCCGGGTTCAAGTCCAGTCAAGAACACATACATTGGTTGCAGGCTCAATCCCTGGCCCTGGTCGGGGCGTGTGGAAGGCAACCAGTTAATGTTCCTCTCTCACATCGATGTTTCTATCTGTGTCTCCCCCTCTCCCCTCCACTCTCTAAAAATCATGAAAAAATGTCCTGGGGTGAAGATGAACGACAACAACAGAAAGCATATTCTGGTGTTTAGAGTTGAGGTCCTTGGGCAAAACTGGGAAGGGAGTGGGAATGCAGAATGCTGCGGTGGACTAGGATTAGAACTGGGGAGGGAGTGTCTCTTTCTCACGGTGCTCCCCTTTCTGCACGACGCCCTTTCCTCGTGGGCCTTTGATTTCCCACACCTCTTCTTCGTGGTGCGGCGCCTTTTCTCCCTCCAGCTCGTGCAGAGGCAGTGGGCCCTGCTGCCAGTTGGTTATGTGTTTTCACTAGTGAAAATGGAAGGGCCGGAAGAGTGCGAGGAGAGCGGCCCCGCCGGGTGCCTGTAAGACGCTGGGTCTAGCGCTGGCTCTTCTGGTTTGGGCTCTCGTGTCATTGCGTTGCGTGTAATGTGGTTTTGAGTGAAATGTGCAGACAGCAGCATCTGAGGCACATCCAGAGAGCAGAGGCAGCGTTTCTTTGGATTCAGCAAAACCATAATTATTGTCTTTTCGGAATTCTGCTTCACATAAATAATCTTAGGCAAAGTCTTGCCCTTATTGTGAAGTCATTTTGATCCTTTGTGTGAACTGGCACCAAGATTTTGCACAATTTGCTATCCTCGCCTGAAAAACTCTGCGGTGTTTCATCGGTGAGCATTTTTGCCAATAGTGTCAAATAATAGATCACTTAACCTTTGTGGCTATGTTTAAACAAAATTTGGTCAGTTTTCAGTTAGCTGTATAGTTCCCTGAACTCTTGTCACACCTTCTGGTTTTCAGTCGTGTTGTTCCTTTTGTCTGGTATAACTTTTGCCTCTTCACTTCCCTCGTTACCTAGAACAAGCCCAGGCTCCACAAGTCTTTCTCTCCTTCAGGTGCCTCTCCACTGCGCCGTAGCTCCATTGCGTATCTGTTTCTCAGGTCTCAGTGGGTCCTGTATCTCGGCGTTTGCACAGCAGGGCGAAGGAAGCGCGGAAACCCACGCTGGGTTCATCCTGCTCAGTATAAGGCAGGTTCATAGTCATTGTTCCCCACCACTGCCCTGTCAGCGGTCGGGCGAAATTCTTAGGTTGCCTCAGCTGTTTTTGCATTTATTTAGGTGGCAGAGACCAGAAATAGGAACTCTTGAATTTCCATTGTAGTTTTTTATTCCTTTAGTTTTTGCCACTACCTCTTGGTTAGGTTTCTTGGCTACTTTTCCTTTGAGTCTTTGTAAAGTATAAGTGTACGTTACTGTGCCTGTGATCTCAAGAATACTCAGTCGGTTGTGTGTGTGTGTTTTTTTAAGTTAATATCCAAAAAACATTCCCACTTTCCACTGGGTTTTGTGTTTGAACATTTATTCCATCCATAATCATGGTGACATTTTATTTCAGCAATGGTCCTTACAGTAAGAAATACCTCTATGGAAGGAGGTTCTAAACACTGGCTTTCTTTTCCTAAATTTGTTTTTTATTTTCCTTGTATAAGAAAAACAAGGAAAAATAATAGGAATAGTTTACAGTAACCCTGATGATTGTTCTAACCTGTAGTTGACACAACTCATAAGAGAAAGTGCCAGAGACCAGCTCCACAGAGGCCTAGATTGGGAAAAGTCTTTTCTTATCATACACTAGAGGCCCGATGCAGGAAATTCGTGCAAGGGGCTCTGCCCTCCCAGCCCTGGCTTTGTCCAGAAGGACGTCGGGAAGGTCATTCGGCTGTCCATTCTAATTAGCATATTACGCTTTTATTATTATAGATAGTTTCTCTTGAGTTTACGTTGCTGCTAAAGGTGAGAAGGATTGGGGGGAAGAATTTCTTGTTATTTCAAGCTTTGCCAGAACACTATGCTTAAAAACAACTGTTTGAACTCTTCCTGTGTCCCTGTATTTCCAGGGGTGCTTTCTGACCTCTTAATAGCGACACAGCTAGGACTGGCAGCATGCTGTGTGGTGCCAAACATAGCGGTGGCCAACCTGGAGCAGGTCCAAACCGAACAAGATATTGAAGTCAAAATGAACAAGTGGTGCAAGTACTGCTAGTCAGAGTCTGCAAAATCTTCCAGGAAAGAAGGCAGACAGCTTTGACAAGCTTCTGAAAATCTGTTCGTAGACTGACATTTCAGTTCTTCTGGGTCCTGAGTGGTGGGTTTCAGTCAACAAGGCACTCAGTTTTCTTTTTAAATTTGCCCGTAGAAACGAGCCTTGGGATGTACATACTGGTGGTAAACTTGAGCTTGAACAGGGTTGCATCAGTGACCTGTGTTAATAGCCCTTTCGATATTAAAAAGGTAATGAATTTGTTTCTCTACAGGGACCTGGCTTTAATCATTGCATCCATGAGTTGACCTAAGTTTCAGCTTTAAGCTTTCATTCATTTTGAGTGGCCAATGCCTCTTCATTAGTAGTATGATGGTTCATGTGTTGATTAAGTAATGCTGTCCCTAAAGCCAAGGGGTATATATGTTCTGAGTTGTTTTTCTAGTAGTGGTATGTGTCTAGTCAGTCAGTTTTTAAACGCATCTCTGTCATGACTGGTGCCATTCTTAAATAGGCTGGTTGGCTAGAGTCAGCCAGTCAATCTGGAACCAACCTAGCTCATGCCAGCCTGCAGTGTTTGTCTCAGGAGTCTTCCATTGTGTCTAACCAGTTGAGCTTAAAGAATCAAAGGGATGAATTGGAGTTTTTCTCAACATAAGGTTAATCAGAATCTTTCGACATAGTAAAGCCAACATATGGTTTCTGTGACTTCTTAACATTTTACATCTTTGGCTCATGACCTTGTAGTGTAAATCTTCCATTTTACTAGATCTTGACACTGCTACTCCTTGTTCCAACTTAAAATCACTTAAGGTAAATGGTTTTGCTATATCCTGTTTTGAACTCTTACGTTATGAATATGTAGTGGTAAATTGATATAAAATGAAAAAACAGCACAAGTGTTTATTGAAAAAATCCACCTATAAGTGGACTTGCACAGTTCAAAAGTCAACTACATTTCTAAGATTTTTTTTTCTTCAGGTCAGTCAGCAAGCTTTTGAGTGTGCCAAGGAGACAGTTTTCGTCTACTAGGAACTTAGAGTTGAAACAATTCTCTATATACCTGTGAAACAATTTGTAAAGAGAACAATTACATGAAATCCTTTTTTTTAATACATCTGATTAAACACTGATTTAGAGGATTTGTAAGATAGAATCAGATGGAGTGAAGGAAGTTGTTGGGGCTTATAGGTAGGAAGTAAGAGCGTACTGATTCTAAATGGCTGAGACTTGGATAGCAGGAAAAATGGCATCTCAGGTGGCAGAATTCACAGAGGGTTGGAGTGTACATGGAAGGAATTACAAAGACAGTGATGAATCTGGCTGTCTCTTGTTCGTAATTTTAAAACATATGTTATGGTTCCTGATCAGTACCCAAACCTAGCCCAGCCCACTGCCCAGAAATAATAACAGATTATATTTTGTCTTTCCTAGTTTTTTTTTTATTGTTTACACTATTACAGATGTCCTCCATTCCCCACCTCACGCTGCTTTGCTCACCTCCACCCAGGACGCCCTAATAATAATTTATCTGGATATTTTAGAGTAAAAGTCAAGGTCATATTGTATATGAAATTGCCCTTTTGAAAATATATATATTTGCCCATTGTGTTAAGCCATTGTTGTTTGCAAATGACAGAACACGCTACTCACACTGGTCTAAACAATAAAAGGTATGTATCATTGGCTTATAATAATCAAAAAGTTCAAAGATTGGATAGACATCAGATAATGGTTTAATCAGGGGTCCAGCTCAGTGTCTCCATAATTTTTTTGTAGCCGTGCCCTGTACTCTGTGTTAACATTGTTCTAAGGCAAGTGTTTCCTTCCCGCCTCCAGCAGAAGTCCTGAGATTGGGGCTCATTGGCTCCGGTAGCCAAGGACTAAGCTGGTAGCCAAGGACTAAGCTGGTCACGGGCCTGGGGAGAGAGACTTGCCCTGGGAGATTTGGTTGGGGGTCAGTCCCACCCAAGCCTCACGGCTACGCAGAGGCAGAATAGAGGTTGAGAAGACCACTCATTGTCTGCTCCACCCATGCTATTATAAACTCTTCATAAATACCATTTGTAACAGCTGCAGAGTATCTATCTCATTATATGAATGCCCCGTAATTTAACCGTTCCACTACTGTTGAGCATTTCAGAATGTTCCCCTCCCTATTTTAAGCAATGCTTAGCTGGACACCCTTATTATATTTAGAGACGTTTTAAAGGGAAATAAGGCTTGGCTAGGTGTAAATATGAAAGAAAGGGAAAGGAGAAATAAGTGAAAGTTGCATTTCCATAGGCGGATGCGGCGGGTTGCGTAGTAAGGAGACTTGGGAGGACTTTGGGTTCGGACTGCAGCCTGCTGAGTGAGAGCCGTTGCTGTAGTGGTTCTCTTCATCTTTTTGGTGCTTCTGAGCACCTCCTGGGCACCCACTGGTATGAATTGTTTCCAGTTACTGTCTTCTCTTTTATATTTAAAGACCAGTTGTACTGATGGTGCTTTTTCCCTCTCATTATTTCTATACCCCCAGTCCCACTGTACTTGGATTTGAACCTTTCGCCTTGTTACAGTTGGTCCCATATGCTCAAACCGGTCAGTCATTATACCACGGTTTAATGCAACATCTTACCGAATAGCCTGTCCCTGCTGTCCCCTTCTAGTTTCACCATTTGGCTTCTATTAAAAACACAGAACTAATTTATTCTGAGTAAAAGACCAGTGTGATTTTCTGAACCATTATTTACAACAGAGTAGAAGGCATTGATAATCGGGTTCTGCCCAGGAAGATTTAAATGATCCTAATTTAGAGGTTTTGGGGTTTTGTTTTGAGACAGCTAACAGTAGAAGATCTGGTGTAAGATGAGCCATTAGCTTCTGTCCCCTTCATGGACTTTCTCTCAGTTTAAATGGAAGCATCTGGGTGAGCAGCAGACGGAGCTACAGTAGGATTTAGGATTGGAAGCAGACACCTGCCAGCTTGTGAGGCTCACATATGCTCAGTATAGCAATCATTTGGTCCTGGAACTGCCAAGGAATGTCCTAAAAATAAAGGTGGCCAGGAACAGACGAGAGGCTTACAAGATCAGCTGGGACTTTCTTTTTCTTCATGGTCTGCCATCAGAAGTTTGGGTATTAGGCTCAAAACTGACAAATGAAAAGAATTTAAAGCCCTGGCCAGTGTGACTGTTGGTTGGGCATTGCCCCGTGTACCGAAAGGTTGCCAGTTGGATTCCAGGTCAGGGCACATGCCCAGGTTTTGGGGTATGATCCCCAGTGGGGATGTGTGTGTTTGTGTAAGAGGTAGCCAATAAATGTTTTGCTCTCACATCCATGTTTCTCTCTCTCCCTCTCCCTCCCCCCTCCCTCTTTCCCCTTCCTCCCCTCTCCCCCCCTCCTCCTCCTCTTCTCCCTCCCTTTACCCCTGGGTAGGATGGAAAGATTAGGTTGGATACCAAACAGTGAGAGAGAGACATCGATTGCCTCCCACCTGTGCCCCAAGCAGGCTGGGGAACAAACCTGCAAGCTAGGTATGTGCCCTTGACCAGTAATCCAACCTGCAACCCTTTGGTACATGGGCCAATACTCTACCACTGAGCCACACTGTCAGGGCTGTCCATAGCATTCTTAATCCGATATAACTCTATTCCCTCAGCTTCAGAAAGCGTAAAACTGGAATAGAAACCTAGCTAACCTAGCTAGATCATTGATTCTGTCAAGTATTGGTCAAAATCAGTTCAGGCAGCACTTTGTGGGAGGTCTGTTAAAGACAGTGTCAAATAACATGTGGCAAAGAAGTATACGTAGCGGTTACAAGCGTGGACTCTGGAACTGGCCAGACCTGAGCTCCAGTCCTTCATGTTCCATTTACAAACTGTGTCTCCTTGGGCAAGTTATCTGGTGCCTTTGAATGGACCTTAGAGTCCTCATCTGTAAGATGGAAAAGTACCTACTCAGCTTACGGACTTATGAGGATGCAATAGCCTAATTTGTCTTGGATTGTGACACATGATAAATGCTTACTAAATGTAAGCTGTATTATTTCAGTGTTTTATTAAAGGAGAGATTAACTCATTCCTTGAACAGGTGTTGAGTGTCTCCTGTTTATAGGTCTGATAAAATCAGAGGCTACTCTCTGAAGGACCTGGGAGGGCACACCCTATGGTAATGCTACTAAGTTTCAGTTCACCAGTAGAGGTGTGTGCAAGGGACAGCCTTGAAAGAACAGTGGTGGTGATAGATTTCACACCTGATGGGTCATTCAGCCAAATCTTTTTAAAAAATAATTCTTTATTGTTGAAAGTATTACTTAAGTCCCCTTTTTCCCTTATTGACCCCCTCCAGCCTGCACGCCCCCTCCCCGCCAAGCCAAGTTTTGAAGAGAGAGATAAGACTGGGTGAATAAATATGGAGAGAAGGGCATTCTAGGTAGAGAGCAGAGGAATGAACAAAACTGAAGGTGAGGGGAGAACTGCAGGTAGCTTTGCTGTAGGCGGAATGCGGTCTTAGTGGGGAGATGGCAGAGGTAGTTGGAGAGGTGAGCAGAAACTGTAGCATATGCTGGGCTGAGTATTGGGCTTTGTTCTTTTTTTTTTTTAATCCTCATCCAAGGATATGTTATGTATTTTAGAGAGAAAGGAAAGGATCGGTTGCCTCCTGTACAGGGATTGAAACCCCACCCAGGTATGTGTCCTGACTGGGACTGGAACCCACAGCTCTTCAGTGCACAGGACAATGCTCCAACCATGAGCCACAGCAGCCAGGGTAGGAAGTAACTGAAGGGTGCTGAGCATGGAACTAACATCAGAGTTGTACTTTAGGAAAGAAATGTTGGCAGCACGTGGTAAAGAAAGGGAAATCTGTCAGGACCGGGCACTATCTAGAAGACATCTAATTAAAGAGGACATGTACCTGGGTGACGGAGGTAACTAGACTTGAGAGGTAAGGAAGAAGATTGGCTAAGGCAACCTGGCGGCTGTGGGCACTGTTAACTGAGAAAGGTAATGTAGGAAATAGAAGTTTTCTGGATTATTGTGAGTTCCATTTGGTTATGGTTAAGATTGAGGTGCTGGCCAGTCATCCAGAAAAAGAGATATATCAGGCAGTTGAATGGGTTGATTTAGGCTCAGAGATTTGCATATATCCCAGTAGAGTATAGACAGTGATGAAAGTTTGTGTAGAAGTGAGCTTTTTCTGAAGTGAGACTGTAGGTTTAGAAAGATACCAGAAGGAGAACCTCGAGGAATGTCAAACATTTGACGAGGAACCAGCAGCGAGCAAAGGCCATGGCAGCATTCCTGCTGCCCCTGAACCCGAAAGGGGCCCTTGTAGGGCTACCTTAGGCTGCCTTTCTGGTAGGCAGTCGTTAGGTTGACTTCCTGGTGTACATACACACCAGGTCAGCTGTGTCTTCGTGTTCTTTAGCTGATTGGCTCCTAGGACAAGCTTAACAAAAATTCAGTTGTGATTTCATAAGAATGAAACTTAGTAAAGCATTTTCCAAATACTACATGCTTTGCCTTCGTTGTACTTCTGCGTTCTTGAAATAATGATCAAGCAGTGTCTCTATCACTCTCCTCTACGTAGGCCATATAATTTTCAAAATTGGAAAAGGTATTCCAGAGAGAAAGCTCAGAAGCAGAAGGAGCTACTGAGAGTGGAAATGGTAGTAACCTATCCCTGGAGCAGATTTTGGAGGTCAAGAAGTGGAAGACCTGGCAGTTGGCTATTAGTGGGTGGGTATTGGGGCATACATTGACCAAAGAAGATAATTTAGGTGTTCAAAACCTTTGAGAAAGGGCCTCGTGATTCTTAATGTTAGAAACCAGGAGATCTATGTGATAGAAAGTCATCTCCCTTTTCCCCAAAGCAGACACACATATCTGTGACAGAAAGAGGTTTGGAAGTGTGGTGAGCAGAACAAACTCTGCTGAGCACCTTTATTTCATTGCTGTTCTCCTCAGTTACCGAACTCAAACAATTCCAAATTGTCTTTCTGTCTAGCCTCTAGGCCCATGGTCGGCAAACTGCGGCTCGCGAGCCACATGCGGCTCCTTGGCCCCTTGCGTGTGGCTCTTCCACAAAATACCACGGCCTGGGCGAGCCTATTTTGAAGAAGTGGCGTTAGAAGAAGTTTAAGTTTAAAAAATTTGGTTCTCAAAAGAAATTTCAGTCGTCGCACTGTTGATATTTGGCTCTGTTGACTAATGAGTTTGCCGACCACGGCATCTAGGCTTCCTCTTCTCCCTTCCTCTACTCCCCAAATGGGAAAGCCTTTCGCTTGTCACTGCAGTGCAGTACTTGGCTGTCAGTATCTGTCACATTAGGAATTGGGTGACCTTGGCTGGGGGTGGAGGGCTTGCTCTGCCCTTTGTAAGACTGGCCCACACGCCATCGTACTCAGGCACCCCACAGAAGCAGAGGCAAGCTGGCTGGATTTCTAACGCAAAGGTCTGTGGGTGGGTAGATACATAGTGTTAGAATTTTTCAAGGCAAGATAAAGCCCGTGCACCTAATGGGGCCTGAGGGGATCAACTTGACAACACACAGAATTTTTCTTTCTGTTTTTCTTGTCCTACACCCAGCAATTTAAAATACTAAGAACAGGGATAAAGTGAAAATTATTCCATACCTGTATCTATTGTTTACTGGTAATAATCAACACATTAAATATCTGCTGGTTCCCCATATCTTACTCTTTTTATGCATATAGTACATAACAGATATATTGTATATCTACGGTAGCAAACTTTTATGGGGGTGGTTGATGATTTTTTAAAAAGGCTGGGCAATTCTGGGTTACCTCGTTTGAGTACTTGCAGTCAGTCAGTCCATGTGTCTGTGTGAGATGTTAGTGCACCTTCTTTATTTTTCTCATCTCTCAGCCTGGGCTAAGGGTGATAAACTCACAAGCTCAGTCACCAATCTGAAGTGCTTCAGGAACATATGTGGGTACTTTTAGGATTATGGCAAAATATGTGACACGAACACTTACCAAGAATATATGTAATGCTTCAAAAATATAGGGTGTCCCCAAACAATGTACACACACTTTAACAGCTGATAACGCCCTTCATTTTCACTCCTTTTCAGGTTTAACTGGTTTGAAATTATGGGTGAAGCCAGATAAAACTTTGAACAAAGAAAATTTATCCTCCAGTGCCACTAGACTTTTTTTATGGGGATACATAAAAGGTAAAGTTTACGGTGCAAAACGGGCAACAGTCGACAAATGGAGGGCGCACAAATGTTGAACAAAATCATTCTTGATGTTTGCGATTCCATTGCTTCCCGTTATCAGCAGTGCCTGGACCAGAACGGTCATCAGTGTGAAAACAGGTATTGGCCAAAAGAATTATTCATTAGGTTATTCTGTAGATTCTTTTAAATTTTGAAAATGAACTGTATATTAATAAACACTGACTTTATAATTCAAAGTGTGTATACATTTTTTGGGACATTGTGTATATTTATACAGTTCCCCTACATCAGGGAACTTTGAGGTTGCTTAAATGTGCAAATAGGCTGGGGGGGAGGGGAATGCCAGGGCACCCTAGCTGGTTTAGCTCAGTGGATAGAGCATTGGCCTGTGGACTAAAGATCCCAGGTTCAATTCCAGTCAAGGGCCTGGGTTGTGGGCTCGACCCCCCAGTAGGGGGCATGCAGAAGGCAGCTGATCAATGTTTCTATCTCCCTCTCTGAAATCAATACAAGTTTGATTGCTTTTTAAATGCCAGGGGGCCCTAGCCGGTTTGGCTCAGTGGATAGAGCATTGGCCTATGGACTGAAGGGTCCTGGGTTCGATTCCAATCAAGGGCACATGCCCAGGTTGCAGGCTTGGTCCCCAGTCGGGGGGCATGCAGGAGGCAGCCATCAATGATTCTCTCTCATCATTGATATTGCTCTCTCTCTCGCCCTCTCCCTTCCTTGCTGAAATCAATTAAAAACTATATATATTTTTTTAATGCCAGGGGTGGGACAACAGGAATCCTAAAATATTTACCACATTATAATTTACAATATTAATTTAATCTGTATGAGTAGGGTTGCTCAGTTAATAACAGACATTTATGAGCATAATATATTTTGTCCATGAAATCACAGTATTTTCAGGAATGTTAAAACCTAAATGAAGATTTTCCCTCCTAATTTGGTAAGGAGTTCATTGTCCTGCATGCCTGCCCCAGGACTTCCCCCATGGTTTTTAGGGTGGTTCCTCAAACTGTTTAGGTTATTTCCCTTTATCCAAGTTTGTTGGTATTTTGAAATACAGTCTCATGCGATGTGACGACATTTTGGTCAAGGGTGGACCACATACATGACGGTGGTATACTACTTAGCCTAGGTGTACAATAGGCTACCCCAGTGGTCAGCAAACCGCGGCTCACGAGCCACACGCGGCTCTTTGGCCCCTTGAGTGTGGCTCTTCCACAAAATACCACGGCCTGGGCGAGTTTATTTTGAAGAAGTGGCGTTAGAAGAAGTTTAAGTTTAAAAAATTCGGCTCTCAAAAGAAATTTCAGTCGTCGTACTGTTGATATTTGGCTCTGTTGACTAATGAGTTTGCCGACCACTGGGCTACCCCATCTAGGTCGTGTACATGCTCTCTGGTCCCACAGCGCAATTGCTTAATGACAATTCTCAGAATATATCATTGTTCAGCGGCACAAGACTAGATGTATGCAGGAAGTAGTATGATGGTGTTTCCTGGTAAATTAAGCAGTTGGTGAAGAAGTGATAGAATTTGCCTTGGCTGGTGTGGTTCAGTGGTTGGAGCATCGACCCTGTGCACCAAAGGGTCTCGGGTTCAATTCCCCCTCAAGAGCATGTGCCTACGTTACAGGTTCGCTCCTCTAGTCGGGGCGTGCAGGAGGCAACAAGTTGGTGTGTCTCTCTCACATCGATGTTTCTCTCCCCCTCCTTCTCGCCCTCCCTCCCTCCCTCCCTCTCTCTGAAAAGCAATAGAAAAGCTGTCTTCTGGTGAGGATTAACAACTAAATGATAGAATTTACGATGACGTTTGTGTGTGGGCCCATTTTTCTTAGCAGTTCTCTTTCCCTTCCCTTGCATAGTGGACTATGTTGACTTCTTTTTCTGTCCTTATGCTGCCCAAAGGAAAAATACTTATTTTATCTTCGCCACTCTGTAGTTTCCTTAGTTTCAGCTTTCCCCCCTTTTCCAGGAGGCAGATTAGCAAAATGTTTTTAGGACAAGACAGACCCAAATTGAATCGAACTGTAGTTTCGCTTTTTATTAACTGTGTTTGTAGTCAAGGCACTAAACCTCTTTAAACTCTAGTTAGTTCTTCTGTAAAATAAAAAGACCCTCTCTAGAAAGGGTTGTCGTTAATGTACATAAAAATGTCATAATAGGTACACAATACAGTGTATCTTGTTTAATTTTTAACTTTAAAGTGAAAAAGAAACTATCATTACAAGGGCTCCATCCTGCACTCTTATTTTATGAGGGATGTGTATAAGGCTCAGACGAGCTAAGGGACTGGAGCAAGGTTAGGGGAGGGCAGTGTGGATGCCACTGGATCTCAGTATCCTTTTGGATCCACTGCACCTTCTTTTATGTCATTCATTTCTCACTGTGCAGACATACATGGTAATGGTGGTGTTTTGCTGTCCTATGTGAACTGATGCTGGTTTGACCTAAATTGCATGGGTAGAGATTACATTCTTGTAGACTCTTAAGGATAGTTCTGTGGACACTTCCTAAAATGGGATAATTACTTTGCCCATATTTGTGACTTCATTTACTAGGCTTTATAATAGGAAAATGGATTGGAAAACCTCCTAAAATCCCATCTGGTCCTTTGATGTGTAAAGGGTTTACAGTTACCAGGAATTGTTCCAAACACATACAAACTGGTCCCTGTTGTCCAGAATTGTCTTTGTAAGGTGGGGGGGTGCCGTTGTGCGCACGCGCGCACACACAAGTGGTTGCAATCTGTTGAAACCGTATTTTTCAGATGTACACTATTGAAGAAGCATTTGCTTATTAGTAAAGAGAAAGCCAGGTGTGAAAATTCATTATTTTCGTATTCACGTTTCCTCATTTACATTTGGGAGCTCATTTATCGCTTCTTTTGAAGAACTAGAATATTTTTGTAGCGTACTCTCTCTCCAACAAAGGTCTTTCTTTGCAATTAAATCAAACTGTCAAACCCTGACTGAGTGCCCAAAGGACACTGAGATTGATAGATGAGGCTGCTACTCTCTAGCTTAATCTGGTAGAAGACAAATAATTACTATGTATTGAGACAAGGAAGAGTATACAGTTATGATGATAATACCAAGTTCCGTGGTAGCAGAGAGGAAGTGGTCCTTAAGTTAGGCCTTGAGTTTGCCATATTAGGCAGAGGAAACAGCATATACCAAGTCCAAACGTCGTAAAACATCTTGGCAGTTGGGAAGCTGCTTGCAGTAGCTTTAGTGACAGGAAGGTAAGACTGGAGACTTAGGCGAGGGCCAGATAACGGAGAGCTTTGTGTTCAGTGCTGTACACGTCACACCAATCAGAAAATACTGTGAACTTGTACCAAGTGATTGGTGGTGTTTGCTATGTTAGTCAAAGGGGAACTCTCTTAATTGATCCTCTCCATTCTTTTACTTGCATTAGTTAGTAGCACACTGATAAGTATACAGGAAGTAATGTTTTCATTAGAGTTTTAAAGATCTAATGCATTTTTACTAAGTACCCGATATTATGGGTGGGTTTTGTTCTTGTTTTTTAACCCCATTTTAAGTTGCATTTTGGCCTTTCTCCATTGTGCTTGTATGGATAGTTGAGTATTGAGTGTTTAGTATGAAATACAAGGAACAGTGAACAGAGACTGTAATTTCAAAGGGAGGTAACAATATGATGAGATAATTTGTCAAAAAACGTAGAATTGTCTTTGAGGATAATAGACAATACCACTTCAGCTAAATTGTCTCAAAAAAGGGTGTGGCGTTGGAAATGGTACCTTCAGCTAGGCAGACCCTGTTCACCGACTCTAAAGCAAAACCTCAGTTGTCAAGCTTCCTCACTTTCAGCAGGACTCCTAGTCTGCTTTTATGTTGCCTCCGTTTTAGGAGCACACAACCAAGGAATACCAGACATTAGAAGAATGAGAAGCTATGGAAGGATATTATGCAGAATGGCAGTCTAAGCTTTTAAAAAATAATAATAAACCTTGCTTTTCAGAACAGTTTTAGGGTTACAGAAAGTTACACAAAGAGTTTGAGTAAACCCCACACCAAGTTTCCCCTATTACTCACATGTTATGTTAGTGTGATATATTGTTTATAATTAGTGAACCAGTATTAATACATTATTATTAACTAAAGTCCATACTTTATTCAGATTTCCTTAGTTCTTCCCTAGTGTCCTTTTTCAGTTCCAGGATTCCATCTGGGATTCCACATTACACATAGTTACCATGTTTGCTTTGACTCGTTCTGGTTGTGGCAGATCTGGTTTACATTTTAATGATGTTATTTTGATTTATAGACTTGAGAACCTGAAGGGGACAAAATGAACGTGGTGAAGAAGTCACTGTATAATAATCCAAGGGCGAGGTAACGGCAGCTTGAATTGGAGTCGTAGAAGTAGAGAGAAGTGTTCTGATTTGGGGTATATAAAAACCGTGAGATTGGAGGAGAAAAATCAAGCGAATGAGTGTAGGTAGAGAAGAAAATAGGTTCAGGGGATGGAGCCCTTGGGGCACTTGAATGTTTAAAAGTTAAGGAAATAAAAAGAAACTAGCAAATGAAACCAAAAAGAGTGGCCAGTTAGGTAGAAAGCAGACCTAGAAAGTGGTGTGTCCTAGCAGCCAGAGTGTTTCCAGGCAAAGGAAATGGATGCCTCTATTCTTGCTGTTGATGGGCCAGGTCAGGTGAGGACAAAGGCTCGACCTTTGGATTCAGCGACAGGTGATCATTAATGAGCTCCGTGAGTAGTTTCGTGGAGTGGTGCGAGCAGAAGCGTGTTTGGGTTCAGAGCGAATGGATGGGCACAGGGAAAAGCGAACGAGGAAACTTGCTGGCGGGTGGCGATGGTTATGTAAATTTTCCAGAAAAACAAAACAAAACACTGCAAACTGATACTTAACTGTAGGCAATATGTATGCAGGGGTGTTTAGGAGAAAGGGGACTGAAGTCTGCAACTTCGAAATGCTGGAAGGGTAGATAACGGAAGGATGTACAGATAGGTAAGTGGTAAAGCATGTATTGTTAAAGGCATAATTTAAATGATGGGTAAGTGTGTGTTCACTGTAAAACTCTTAACTTTGCTCTGCATTTGAAACCTTTTAAAATAAAATGTTGGGGGTCGGGAAGAGAGCAAGAGGAAAGAAATTGGAGACAAGGAAATACAGGTAACTATTCTGAGGAGTTTCGATGTTAGGGAGGAAAGAGAGGAGGCAGTAGACTCAAAGAAGTCTGTTTTCATCCCAGTCCCAAAGGTGGGGAAACAGTTATTTGCTGATAGGAAAGATCCAGTGGAGAGAGAAATCGGCGATACAGAAGAAAGGGGAATGACCGGCTTGATGGTCTTGAGCAGGCACGTTGGGAGCTAGCACACGGAAGTAGGGTTTGATTTTGTTAGGAGCTTGGACAAACGTAATGGAAGGCAGAATGCTACAAATGAGAGGAAAGACATTAGCAAATGTTTCAAAAGAAAGAAGATAATTTTTCATAACTGATGATGTGAAGGGCCCGCCAAATGCCCAGCATAATGAACAAAAACAGGTCCTCTTTGAGAGACATTATTGTTAAATTTCAAAATGACAAAAAGGTTCTTAAAGTATCTAGAAAAAAGAAACAAGTCTCTGTAAAGAAATGCCAATGAGACTGCCAGTAAGCTGCATGAACAACTCCAAATACCAGAGAACACTGTCTTTCAGAATCTGAGGGGGAATGCTGTTCAGCTCAGAATCCCGTTGGATTCTATACTCAGTCGAACTAACATTCAGGTAGAAGCACAGAATCAGTATTTTCAGACAGACAAGCCAGGACTCCAGATGCTTGCTTTCCAGGCATCCTTTCTTGGTAAAATACAATAAAAAAAAAAACAAGAATGAGGAAGACGTGAAATCTAGGAATCAGTACATTTAACTGAGGAAAGTATTAGAGGGAAAATTCCAGAATGATAGACCTATTGCAGAGGGAAATGGGTGTCCCAGACATTTAATACCACCCTTGACAAGTTGTAATAACTAAACATGTAATAAAGCCAGAAAAAATTGTTTAAGGTTGTTAGACCTCCAGGAAAAGCAGAAAGCCATCCAATAATGAAACTGTGATTTAAAAAAAACAGCTTAAATGTTTCTCCCCGAGCTGTAACCTGTGACTTGGACCAGAATATTCAGCTGTAGGGAACAAGGGGCTTGGTTCTAGCCCAGTCAGATTTGATGGCTTAATCACTACAGGTCCGTTATGCAGCCTATTCATGACATGAAAACGCTTTTACACACACACGGGCATTATCAAGGTTTGATGCCACCGTTCTGTGGCTGCAGACAGTCATACCGTAGGCAATCATAATTCTGGTCATTTCTGTGACTTGGGAAACTACTTGTCATTGTGGGCAGAAGAGTGAATCCCATATGCGTAGACCCCCTTGCATTTCCAGGTAGCACGGATGTTGCGGCTCCGTTAGTTCCAGGGCTGACCCACACAGTCTTGAAGTGGTACACCAGTGTCCCCCTTGAAATGCTCCATGAAATCGGGAGGTTCTTGTAGCCTGGAATTGAGGGTCTGACAGACCCATTGTTGGCATTAATATATCCTATTATTTAGTCCCTTTAGTCCCTCTGTTCTCTGCAGTTTGTGACGTTTCTGTGGGCTGAAAGTGCTGGTTTTCCAGGGAACAGTGTGTAGGTGCTTCAAGAGAGAAAACTAATAGGCGGAGCAGGGCGAGGCTTGTCTTCTTTTGATGGTACGCGCCTGGAGCAGCGGGGTTCTCGGCCCCGCCCAGCCCGCTCTGCAGCCGGCTCTGCAGCCTGCTGTCTCTGAGCTGTGCAGCTGCCTGAAGGAGGCCACGACAGCTCGTTAATTGTTGGAGAGGCCTCCATTCCAACAGTAAAGGGAGGGGAGTTCACCTCGCCTGTTAACAACAGCTGTATTTGTCTCCAGTCCCTTAGAGAGGTCCTTAGAGAAAGTTGTCTTGAACACTAATGTCCATTTTTCTTGATGAAAGTACCCATATTTGGGGTCTTATAGGCTCCTAATGTCACTTGTGGAAGTAGAGAAAAGTATACGTAATAACTGAGTAAGCATGTGTCTGGGTATACTAGTTAAAATTGAATCTTTTCATAGATTCTAAAGTTTTTCTGCACATTATTAGCCATTTGAATTGGTTGTGTGAAAAAAGTAGTCAAGTTTTGCCGAAACCGGTTTGGCTCAGTGGATAGAGCGCCAGCCTGCGGACTGAAAGGTCCCAGGTTCGATTCCGGTAAAGGGCATGTACCTGGGTTGCAGGCACATCCCCAGTAGGGAGTGTGCAGGAGGCAGCTGATGGATGTTTCTCTCCCATCAATGTTTCTAACTTTCTCCCTTCCTCTCTGTAAAAAAATCAATAAAATACATTTTTATAAAAAAGTAGTCAAGTTTTGTGTAGCTATTTTTAATTGTATAGCAATTAAACATTCCCTAAGTTCTCAAAAAATGGGATTATTCTTCATAACTGAAGGATTATACCTTTTATACATTCTCTTTCTTTTGTTTAAATATGGTGGAGAATAATTAAACTTTTATCTAATTTTTTAATTCTGCCACCTTGAGAAACCTATGAGATGGCATTAAATTTGATATCTCACCCTATACTGTGTTCGTTTCTGTAAACAGAGGGGCACCTTGTGGGGGAAGCAGTGAATTTAGATTCTTAAAATAATGTGTATAGGAGTGTTTTTTAATGTTTATTTTAGAGTCTCTTCAAACAGTCAGATCCCCCTACCCTAGCCTAATTGCTCTGCTGCCTGGCTTACTGCAGGAGCCCTGCTGCCACTTCTGTCTCCCTCAGACGTGCCTGCCACACAGAAGCCAGAATCATGATCTTAAAGGGAACGTTCAGTCCACAATTTCCCCGAATCCTTATTCTGCCCGTCAAAGCCCTGCACAGTCTGGCCCAGCTCTGTCTCAGGCCCTCATGGCTCCGCTTTCACATAACCCCCTGGGATTCAGCATTTCCATTCTGGACTACGTTAAACCCTTCCCACCTGCAAAACTCTGCTCAGGCTCTTCCTCTGCTGGGAATGTTTCTGCGCGCTCTCTTTCGTGTCCTTCATGGCCACTCCCAACCCAGCTAAGACCTACTCACACCTAGGGCTTCAGTTGAAATTTCACTGCCCAGGTGAGCTTTCCTTGAACTCAGTCTCTATGCATGATTAGATTAGGGCTCCCCAAGGTATGCTCTCCTACAAAGCACCCTGAACTTTTCATCATAGAACTTTCTATACCTGAAGTTGTAATTAGCTTGCCTCCCTTGCTGTCACTCCCTGCAAGTAAGGATCATTTCTTTCTTTAAAAAAAAAAATATATATATTTTTTTTTAAATTGATTTCAGAGAGGAAGGGAGAGGGAGAGATAGAAATGTCAGTGATAAGAGAGAATCATTGATTGGTCGCCTCCTGTGCATGCGCACACGGGAATGAGCCTGCAACCTGGGCATAGGGAGAATCAAACCGTGACCTCCTGGTTCATAGGTCGAGGCTCAACCACTGAGCCATGCCAGCTGGGTAGGATCATTTCTTTATTGTATCTCCAGGACCGAGCACAGTCCCTGATTCAAAATAGGCACTCACTAGCCCTAACTGGTTTGGCTCAGTGGATAGAGCGTTGGCCTGAGGACTGAAGGGTCCCAGGTTCGATTCCGGTCAAGGGCATGTACCTTGGTTGCGGGCACATCCCAAGTAGGAGGTGTGCAGGAGGTAGCTGATCGATGTTTCTCATCAATGTTTCTAACTCTCTATCCTTCTCCCTTCCTCTCTGTAAAAAATTTAATAAAATATATTTTAAAAAATAGGCACTCACTATATATTTGTCTGCTCCTTGAGTCTTAATATACATTCTTGATTATTTTATTAGAATAGAGTCCTAAGAATGGCATTACTGGGTTAATACGTATGAAGACTCAGATCTTTAATACATATGACCAGTTGATTTTTATGAAACCTCGTATCTTTTTATACCCTCACCATTACCACCCCACCACCATCACTCAGTATTAACTTGTTTTCATCTTTGCCAATACAGTCATTCAGAAAGAGGAGGAAGGGGAAGCTCTGTCACATGTTTGAGTGATAGGCACAGACAACTGGGCTACTTGATCGGTTATTCCACGCATGCCCACATGAAGGCCTGTCCTTGAAGATTTCTGTAAGACTCTTCAGCTTTCCTGACGGCACTTGAGCAGCGTGGAGGAGGCAGTGAGCAGGGGAGCTGATCTTAACCTGTAGGCAGTTTTCCGGCAGTGGTTACCTCAGCAGGTGACTGTCCACAGTGACTGGAATTACCACTTGTCACTTAAATTTGACAGCTCCTTCACAGGGGGCAATGTGTAACCGGTCAGGAGAGATAGCAAGTGAAGTGTGATTAAACAACAGCGATTCCCTCTTTATTGAGCACCAGTTAAAATAAAAACGGGAAGATGACTTGGTTCGCCGTGCCCGCTAACATGCCCGGAGTTGCTCTACCTTTAGGCGCTTGCCCTATTCCTGCACTGTTTGGAGTGGCCCCTTATCTCGTTCCTCCAGACAGGAATTGAGTTTTCTGCATCGACCATGAAGCTGATCTGGAGATGTGGCTGTGCCTTCCTACCTAACACGTCAGCACAGTTCCCCTTATCCCACTGTTTACGTGTTTTTATTGTTTTTGTATGCCTGGTTCCCTTAGTTTATAAACACTTCTGAGGGCAGAGACTGTGTCTTTCGTCTTTTTTTTAATTTCTATTGCAACTTTTTAAATTCCCATAATTGCAGCTTTCTAGCACAATGCTTTCAGTGTAGTAAACACTTAAATATTAGCTCAAGTGCAATTCAAAGAGGGTAGTTCCTGTAAATCACTGTGACGGCCTAGTAATGACAGACTATAGATCCTACATTTTCATACCTTTATCCCCTTTCTCAATTCCCCATAACTATCTCAATAATAAGCTGAATTATTTGGCTGCTTAAGCATTGTGGACCTTGGAAAGCGAGGCTCTTTTTTTAGTTTTTCATCCACGTAGTTGGTAGAATTTGGGTCCTTCCTTCAGTGCTTTTGCCCTGTGACAGATGTCACTTTATATAAGAAATACCTCCTTAATTCCAAAAGATAGAAAGAACCGATTTGAGGGTAATTTCAATCAGGGTCCTGGTAGGAAACCCATGACACACTTAAATTGGTAATTGGAGGAGACTCTAATAACAAGATTGTTTACAAGGTGTGGGCAGGATTCCTCTAGAAACCACCAGGATGGTGCAGTGCCCAGATTAGTAACCGGGTCGCCATCTTGAGGCCTGAACAGCACAGCGGGGCAGAAGGGAGGTACCAGAATGTGGAGGAGGAAAGGACTGGGTCAGCAGGGCTGCGACCTTCAGTCGAGGGTCCAAGACTGTCCACTGACACCTCCACAGAGGGAGCCTTCTGCAGGCCTTTCCATTGGTGGTACCCCTGGGATCCAGAGAGCCAGAGAGCCTGTCTTTGTGGTCCACACAGACCCAGGGCGCACAAAGAGAAGGGTAGAAACTGGGTCTGGAGAGGCAGGTGGAAAATGGCAGCACAGGGTACCATCTACCTTTTAAAAGCCAGCTTTGTGCTCTGGCCAGTGTGGTCCAGTTGGTTGCGCATCATCCCATGCACCGCAGGCTGCCAGTTTGATTCCTGGTCAGGACACCTGCCCAGACTGTGGTACATACAAGAGGCAACTGATCGGTATTTCTCTCAAATCTATGTTTCTCCCCACGTCCTGCTCTCCTCTCCCTTCCCCTCTCTCTAAAATCAATAAAACATATTTTTAAATGTAAATAAATAAAATTGTGTTTTATTCCTGGTAGCTTTAAAAGAGAAAATTACCCAGCAGCTCTATAGAAACGTTTTTCTAAAGCTGTTCAGAAAACATGGTGGTCAAGAAGGAAGACTATTGAGCCACATGTAATCATCAATCCCTTTTTATTCCACCTCCCAGAAATACCTTGACTCTGTCACCTTCCCTCAACCGCACTGCCCGCCCCAGTCCAAGCGCGGTCATCTCTCACCTGGGCAGCTACCGTAGTCCCCACCTGGTCTTCCTGCACCTCATTCCCCCAGCCCCGTGCAGTGAGGTTTTTTGCGATATGTGTGGTGAGAAAAGAAACTATTCCGTGCAAAGCAGTTCAGTTGTGATACAGCTCGGCTGTGAGGCAGCTCTGTGGCCAGACCGCTCTCTGGCTGGATGCTGTGTTCTGCTCCGGCCTGCATTGTGCTGTGCTGCTCTGCTCTGCTCCATTCTGTGCTGGTCCACTCTGGCCTGCGCTGGCCTGCTGGTCTCTGCTCCAGGGAGATGGGTGTTTCAGTTCAGCCAGGGGGCCGGTCTCACCCGTCTTCGGTGGAAAGGGAACTTGGGTGGAAAGGGAACGGGAGCTCCCACAGTGGAGTGCTTGAAAAATGCACAGCTGAATGTCACTTCAGTGACTTCTGATTATCATCCTTAGCATACCAGCTTGAACTCACTAATTTGCATACTGCAGCCTTTCGCCTAGACACCACAGGAGATCCTGTGGGTTTCTCCTCAAATTCACTCTCTGACCGTGTCCCCCTCCCTCCAAGCTGGGTTTCTGTTCCCTAATCCTGTACTTAAACTGACACTAATGCACATTTTCACTCTAGTGTTGTAAGCTCTGTTTAATTGCCTGCATTCACCTCCAAACTGGGAATAGGGTGAAGATTCACCACTTCATCCCCGGTCCCTCTTTGCCACCAAACTCCTGATTTGAGGCTAGTTTTAACTGCCTCGGAAATGGGAAATGCAGTGGGAGGAAGCTTGCTGAAGTCAGAATGGGAGCGTTTTAGGTGGAAGGACCCCTGGCCTTGAGCTTTTCAGTCAGAGCTCCTTATGCAGCTGTTGGTGATTAACTCGGTGACGGACGTTGCTTTGCTTTTTCTTTCAGTTACGTTCTTGGAGGTGGCTCTTGGGTCACAGAACGACTGACTGTAAATTGATAGACCCTTTAGTTCACACCTTGAATCAGTAAGGCCTTAAGTGAAATTTAACACACTCTTGTCACTAATGAGGGGAGGTGCTGGAGCTGTTTTGTTTCCTTACACCGAAGCAATGGAGCGGGAGTAGATAGATCCTGGAGGGCGGACCTGGTGCATGTGAGCAGGTTTGCCCATCGTCAGAAAGTGGGTGACTGCTGCTCCCCTGGCCTAGGAGGCTTTGTTTTTTACTTTGTTGTGGTTTTGTTTGTGGGGGGTTTATTTTTGAGGAAAGGGTTGTAGAATTTGACCTAAGATTGAAAGCCTTCTGTTAGTAAAGAAGATAATGACAGTAGCTAAATATACATTATTAAAATAAAGAATGAGCCAAATTTGAAATGATTTTGGTTATTTCCAGTTAGGAAGTTCTGATCCCATTAGTAAAGGTTTTGCTTTTCAACTTTAGGAAACTTAACCAGTCTTTTAGTGAATGGCCACCACCAGCGTGGCCAAGCGAGCAGTTCATCCCTCCATTTGCTTGATAGGAAGTCCGCCACGTTCATTCCACTCACAGTCCTACACAGGCCGAGCCGAACTAAAGATGCAAACAAAGAATATAACCTAGTTCACACGTCACCCAGGAAGTTTTCCTAATCCCTAAACGGGAGGTAGGTCTTTCTCTCCAGTGTTGGGAACTCAGATACTTTCTGTTGAATTGGTACTGACCATTGTGCCCATAATTTCCCCTCTCCTGGCACTCATCACACGGGGTTGCAACTAGCACTTGACTAGGTTCTAAGCTCCTGGGGAGGCAGACCCATGTGTCCTCAGCTCACCGGGCTCAGGGCTTCTTGCATGGTCCTTGCCTAGTACAGGCCTTCAGATGATTGCAGAATTTTCTCTCTTGAAACTGCCTGATGTCTCTGTCTCTTTCTCTCCCCTCCTATACCCCCTCTACAGTTGAAATTCTGGTATTAGAATACTTCACTCTTCTGTTGAGCAATCAACTACACCAAAATAACATGTCTTCCATGAGTCACAAAAGACCGTTACTTTGAATGGAAACTCTTGGTACCCCTTTGAGAGAAAGAGTTTATTTTGGGTATTGCCTGTGCATTTAAGTTTCACTGCCTCTAGGTCATCTGGGTGGAGTAATAGCACATAAGTGTGAACTACCTTCCTGTTTGTTTTTTTTTAATTGACTTTAGTGAGGAAGGGAGAGAGAGAAACATCAATGATGAGAGAGAATCATTGATTGGCTGCCTCCTGCACGCTCCCCACTGGGGATGCCCTTGATGGGAATCGAACCTGGGACCTTTCAGTTTGCAGGCCGGCGCTCTATCCACTGAGCCATACCGGCCAGGGCAAACCTTCCTGTTTTCTTAAAATGTCATGAGCAGCTAGCTTTCTTATTGAAAACTGAATCTAGAGAAATTGATAAGAATATCCCATTTGATTTATTTATCAGAAAATAAATATCCTGAATTTGGTTAGTACAAAATAGTGGTAGTAAAGATGTCATAAGTAATTATGTTATTAATGACCATGATCCTCCATTAAATACTATAAAGATGAAAACGAGACAAGTGACCAGTTCTCTGAGTGAAGTGGTGGGGGAGAAGCACAGACAAACAGGTCATGGCCAGAGCCGAGCTAAGGAGAATTTGGGTTAAGACTTTTTCATGGAAAAACAATGGTATTGGAAACTGAGGTTTGGCACTAAATAGGCTGAGGTAAAACCAATTCAGCTTTAAAGTGTGATGCCTGGACATTTGGTGGGCCTTGGTCTCTTGATCCAGTGTTCCCCCTTCACACTCCTCCCCATTGATGGTGGCTGCTTAGAGAGGGCAGAAAAATCTAGCTTGGGCAACAGGAAAGGAGCTACTGTTCAAATGGCAGCAGTATAAAAGTGATGAATGATTTTACCAATGGAAAGTTGGGGAATTTGGGGATTTTTCCCCCCTTCCCTTCTCTCCACTCCTTCCCTCCCTCTTTTTCATTCTTTTCCTTTTAAAATCGTTTCAAGGGCAAAACTTCGCACCTCTCACCATCGTGTCACTAGTAATCAGAAGGTAGACTTGACCAACAAATGCCCTTTGGATTTCTTTAGTTTGGTAAATAGAATTGCTTCCTAAAGGAAAATAGCATTAAAAAATCAAGGATTTAGGAATCCTGGATCCCAAAAGAAATGAATTGTGTGGAAATACCAATTTCAAATGGAATATGGCATGGATATTGTACTTTTGCTGAGAGAAGTCATTACCGTAACGTAAACTACCCCCTTGATTTCATATAATTACATAAATATTTTTTAAATGAATAGGTTTTCCTTAAACCATGTAATAAAGCAGCATAATTTGATGTTTACACACAATTTTATAAACCTGCCAATATTAGGAGAGGTTTTTTTCTCATTTTTTTTATTAAGGTATTATATGTGTACATATCTTACCATTGTCCCACTCCCATACATGCCCTCACCCCCCAACAGGAGAGTTTTAAAACTTCAAAAATGCATCTTATTTCTTCTCAGTTTCTGGTCTTTAAGGACCAACTACCTGTCAAGAGTCTTGACCGGGTCGCACAGCGCTCGGCGTGTCTTGTCTCCGGCGGTTTCTCAGCAGAGCCCAGCCTGGCACCGGGAGCGTGAGAACCGCTGCCCTCTGTGCCTGGATAAACAACGTAAGGTTTCTGGCCGGACCAGGAGCTTTCATTATTAAACTGCCTTGAAGTTGGTCATCTCCTCATTAAAACTCAAAAGAACTTACCTGCAGTGTGGGTGTTTCCATGGTTTGGCGCCCACAGTACACACGCAGCGGAGCCAAGATGTTTTTCATGGGGAGCAAAAACGGTAACAGATGGAGGTGGCGATTATGAAGCACTTATTTAAAATGTTAGCAGTGAATCAATGTAGCTTGAGGCCAAGTCAGTAATCTATACTGAGGGAGCCTGCGTAGTGAAAGAGCGGTCTGATAGTCTCTAATAAAGTGTACAGCGGACGGCCGAAGAGAACTGATTCTCTACTAGCCCGGGCCGCACGGAACTTTTCTTAGAGAGTAAGTCTGTTAAACGCCTCTGTAATCATAGCGGTCCGTTAGTATGTTTTCTGTGGGCTTGCCTGCCCGACCTTTGAAGAGCTGGAAAAAACTCGCTGGTTTATGTTGAATTCTATGCTGCAGAGACCAGCTATAAGTGGTATTTTGGGATTTTCTGTGTGTAAGAACTTCAGTATGTCATGGTTTCCATCTTTCCTGCACAAATACTTTAATACAAATTGCTTCACAGATTGATAAAACGTTTAATAATTTTCCCTGAAGAAATGTTGGCCCCCCTGCAAGCTGTTAGAATTAGAGTGTATGTTGAAAGGTTTGTTGGGACACTCTTCCATAACTGTACAGCTTACGTTTTTCACAAAGAAAAACAATCATGATTTTCCTCCTCTTGTTTGTGTGTTTACAGATTAGTCAGGCAAGAAAATGTCTTAATATTTCAAAATACAGCAACCTACAAACAAAATTCTTACCTACCATTTTACTAAAAGACACCTTTTTCTATTATTTGTGTAGATATTAAGTGCAGTTCTTGTCTCCCAGTATTAATATAAAAGGGAGAGGAGGGGAATGAACTATTGTAATCCTTGAATTCTGCATTTAAAATCTTTTTGTGAGTCAGCACAGAATCATGTGCTCTCAGAATAAAACAGGGCCCTCGGCCTGTTACTGTGTGTGCTGTCAGTGCCCATGGGCAGCATTACATCAGCTGTACCTAACTTAATGAAGGTAAAACTATGCCCCCCAGAACCCCCGAGTTTTGTTAGCTCTAACAGTGCTAATGTGTGTGCAACAAAGTAACTATGGGGAAGTTCCGGTGTCCACTAGGACAGCTTGAGTGTGGCTCTGTGCTCTTGCTATGCTGCTCATTACATTTTCTCATGGAATCTGCGCAGCTGCCCTGGAGGCAGGCAGTGTCACCACTTTATAGCTAGTAAACCAAAATGTGGAGAGTGGCCATTTGCACACTGTCACGTAGAGTTCATTGTTGATGAAAACGGAGTTTGAGCCCCTGTGTTCGTCCTCTTGTGTCCTGTGCTCCTAATGGGTCTGAGAACTAAACCTTTTTAACTATATGGAAAATTTCTATTTGGTATTGGTGTAGATGGGAATTCGCATTGTCTTTAGAACAGTCTCAGGTTGGAGTGAGGGACAGGGCGGGAGCGATGAATGTTACCAGAATCACATAACATAGACAAGTAGACACGTGGAATGCTCTGAGCCAACCATCGCCAACCGGTGGTCCATGAGGTCTGGAAGGCTGGCGACCGCTGCTCTGAGCTGCCCCTGGTGAAGACGGTTTTATTTCTGGGCATGCCTTTTTCCCATGGAGCAGTGATGGCAGGTCAGCATTGTAGGGGCTCCTGACGTCTCACTGTGTTATTTTCTGCTTCCCTCTGTATTTGGGGGCTGTGAAAAACTTGTTCTTCATCGAAACTTCTCTCTTCCTCCTTTCGTAATCTCATCTCTTGATCAATCTGCTTCCGTTAAACCAAAGTGTTTTGTGTGGCTGCAAAGTCATAACTTGAGGGAAAATGCAGGTTGGAATAGAACATGCAGCTGTGGGTAATAGCTAAACACATTCCTTGGAATTTTCAAAAACGGAATGAAAATTGGTTGTTGGACTCGGCCATGTATTTGTTAAGAGGTACTGGTGCGTACACGGCAAGCTGCCTGCCTTCTGTCGTGGGGAAATGGTGGCAGGAGCAGCTTCCTCATTCTCAGAACTCTAATCAGGCCTTAAAAACTACTTGTGAGGGATGTGAGCGTTCGTCTAAAACCATAGCAAATTAAACAGTCTTTGTAGGTAGGGGCAGCTCATCCACATACAGTTCTGGTTCCTTTCTCTGCTCCACATAGACTCACTTATGTTAATTTGTGTCCTTTGCTG
Organism: Corynorhinus townsendii; assembly: GCA_026230045.1. Taxonomy (NCBI): domain Eukaryota; kingdom Metazoa; phylum Chordata; class Mammalia; order Chiroptera; family Vespertilionidae; genus Corynorhinus; species Corynorhinus townsendii. The sequence goes on from JAPDVU010000009.1 coordinate 3,565,158, forward strand.
TTTTAAACGTGAATAAAGCTTACTTTTTGAAATACCTTTTAAATTATGCCATCCTGACTGCAAGGCTTGCATGTGAAAGCTGATGTACCAGTGGAGCGGGTGGGTGGACAGACCTGGTCCCAGACTCCCAGGGTGGCGTGCAGGTAGCAGGGACACTCTTTCTTCCTGTTTCATCTTTATTGTTGGAAGCACTACAGATGTCTCCCTTTTTCTCCCACTGACCTGGTTCATAGGTCGATGCTCAACCACTGAGCCACACTGGCTGGACTGTTTTTTTTTTTTAATAATCACATTAATTCCATATTTTCCTGCCTTCTTGGGGGAGAAAAGCATACTAAACACCAAGTAATAATTTTTTCTTTATTGAATAAGGTATTACATATGTGTTCTTATTCTCCCCCGCCCAATAATTTTTTTAAATATTTTTTTTTGGGTGTGAAGAGAGCAGAGCGCTTGAAGAATGGCTCCTCTGTGTATAACACATCCAACAGCAACTTGGGCTTATTCTTCACGGGTGGCAGGATACTGTGACTTCCCTGTGACATTGCGCCCTACACATGAAAAATATTTTTTTAATTGATTTCAGAGAGGAAGGAGAGAGAGAGAGAGAAACATCAGTGATGAGAGAGAATCATTGATCCGCTGCCTCCTGCATGCCCCACACTGGGGACCAAGCCCCCAACCCGGGCATGTGCCCTGACTGGGAATCGAACTGTGACCTCCTGGTTCATAGGTCGACACTCAACCACTGAGCCAGGCCCAAGTAATACTTTTGTTCTGCAGAAAATCATAGTTCTGAATTTGTACCAAGTCTGGGAATTGCCCTGGAGTGTGAGTGTGAGAGTGTGTGTGTGTGTGTGTGTGTGTGTGTTTTAATTGGGGGGAGCACTTTTTAGGGGCAGGTTTGCCTCTTAGTAAAGATGATAAGAAAGATGTGTTGCTGTATGAACATCTGCCATAAAACAGTTGTCCTTAAATTAAAAGTAACCTTTTCGTGTGATTACCTTATTCTGTTTTGATGTCCAAATGGCTCATAATCACTTCCTGACTCTCCTCTGTCTTTCAAGAAATCTTAGAGTAAGTATACAACTCACCGTTTCAGGAATTTTAAAGACATTTTGAAAAACTTGTTCTCATAAGCCTGAAGTTTATTATTATTATTATTATTATTATAAAATAATCTACACTAATAAAAGAGAAAAATGCAAATTGAATGTACCTTCACGATGCCCACCAGCCAATCAGGGGTGAGTATTGCAAATTAACCCAACAAAGATTGCAGGTTAATTTGCATATGCAGGCGCGGGCGGGGTGGGGCGGGAGGAGGTGTTCTGCACCGCCCCAGCAGCTCCGGGCCTCTGGGCAGTGTGGGAAGGCAGAAAGGCAGCTCCGGCCGGAGCGAAGGCGGTGCCAGCGGCCAGGGGAAGGAGGGCCTATTCTTGCACGAATCTTCGTGCATCGGGCCTCTAGTGCTTCATAAAATGCTAGGCCACAGGTTTTCTCAACCCCTTCTTTTTGGTAGATAAAAGCGTGGCTTTAAGCAGCTTTTAAAATGGCACCTTTGCTCTCATGCTGTTGAGTCTGCTGTGACGTGTGGGGTGTCAGCTGCCTCTCGAGGTCACAGCATCTTATGTGACACTGGTGGATCAGCCCTACTGCTCAGACATGCAGTGTCCTCATAGCAGGGAGCGCCTTGAAGACACTCCCAAACCATCATCTTCCGTGTGCACTTCGTAATTGTCTAGAACAGAACAACTCTGCTGGCTACAGCACAGGTTACTGTTTTTGAAATGCAGACTTTAAAATTAGGAATGTATTTGACATATATCAGTTTGTATCATCATAGTACTTAATAAAATTTAAAAAAAATATTTTTTGAGGGAAAAGCAATGATAAAAAGAAACAAGTTTTCACCACAGAAGCTGATGGGGTTTACCAGTAGCTGATTTTTTTCTGAGCTCTCAAATTCACACTGGCAGAATTTGCCACTTTATCTTGCACACTTCAACTCAGTTGCCTACAGGCAGAGCCAAAGGTCAACCAGCATCAGTGTTGTAAAACTCCTTAGGGCATAACATCCAGTTCTGAGAGAATGAGCTGTGAGGCTCATTTAATGCTGGGCTATTTGCTGGTTAGCTTTCGGTCTTATCTAAAGTCCTGTCTCACTTTGAGATGCCAGTACGTATACATCACACTCTCTGAAGCAATCTAGGTTCTAATTTGGCGATGAGCACAGCATTGTTCAGCACCTTGAATAGACCACTTGTAAAGAATTTTACCAACTTCCTCTTAGAACTTCGCTGGGTAGTGCACATTGACTACCACTTACTAGTCCATCAGTGTTTTCCCAGGCTCACCATTTGGAGTTTGGCTTACATTTCTATTTTCTTCTTGAAGTTACCAACTTTTAAAAAATGCCTTCTGCAGAGGTCTGGAGGTGCACACGCTCATGCACGCGTGAAAAGGACTGACTGCTGAATGCATGGGAGGCAGAGTGCGCGGCTGGCTTTCTAAAGCAGAAGGGAGACAGAAGCTCCCGACTGCGTTGAACTCCAGATCGGACAAGTTTCTGGGAACCCCGACTCATTCGGGGAGAAACTGGACTGTCTGGCAGCAGGCAAGACTCAAGGGCGGCTTTCTCTCAGAGATGCTTGCAGCGATTACCAAGGGACACTAAGACCCAGGGGCCTCATAGGGCAGGGCTGACGGGAAGCCAAGGCTGTCTGCTCCGCCCTCAAACTCCGCCCCATCCAAGCTGAGCACAGAGGCTTTTGCAATTTTCTAAGTCTTGTCTCATAAGAGTGTCTCCAGCACAGAACTTCTCCCAGCGTAGACACAGCTGATCCTCACAGCCAATTGGCCTGGAGGTCAATTCCTCCCAGTGATACCAACAACAATCAAGACTTAAGTACAACAAGGCTGAGCACACAGTCCACAAAGGGGTGCACCAAGAGTGTCCACCTCAGGTAACTGGGGAGGCTGAGCCACTGTGCCATAGAGGACAACTACCACACAAAGCTCTACCAACTCAGGGAAGCAGTGAAAATGCGGAGACAAACAGATCACAAATGAAAGAAATGGAGGAAAACAAACAACTGGATATAGAGTTCAAAACCACGGTTATAAGGTTTTTCAAGAATTTCCTAGAAAAGGCCGATAAATTTAACGAGACCCTCGAGGATATGAAAAAGGACCAACTAGAAATTAAACATACACTGACTGAAATCAAAAATATTATACAGAGACCTAATAGCAGACTAGAGGACCACAAGAATCAAGTCAAAGAGTTGAAATACAAAGAAGCAAAAAACACTCAGCCAGAAAAGAAAAAAGAATCCAAAAATTTGAAGGTAGTGTAAGGAGCCTCTGGGATAACCTCAAGCGTACCAACATCCGAATTATGGGGGTGCCAGAAGAAGAGAGAGAGCAAGATACTAAAAACCTATTTGAAGAAATAATGACCAAAAATTTCCCCCACCTGGTGAAAGATATAGACTTACAAGTCCAGGAAGCACACAGAACCCCAAACAAAAGGAATCCAAAGAGGACCACACCAAGACACATCATAATTAAAATGCCAAGAGCAAAAGACAGAGAATATTAAAAGCAGCAAGAGAAAAACAGTTAATTACCTACAAGGGATCACCCATACAACTGTCAGCTGATTTCTCAACAGAAACTATGCAGGCCAGATGGGAGTGGCAAGAAATATTCAAAGTGATGAATAGCAAGAACTTACAACCAAGATTATTCTACCCAGCAATGCTGTCATTCAGAATTGAAGGGCAGGCAGATAAAGAGCTTCACAGATAAGAAAAAGCTAAAGGAGCTCATCACCACCAAACCAGTATTATATGAAATGCTGAAAGGTATTCTTTAAGAAGAGGAAGAAGAAGAAAAAGGTAAAGATAAAAATTATGAACAACTAATAAATGTCTATCAACAAATGAATCTAAAAATCAAGTGAATTAAAAATCTGATGAACAGAATAAACTGGTGAATATAATAGAATCGGGCATAGAAAGGGAGTGGACTGACAATTCTTAGGGGGAAAGAGGTGTGGGAGGTGCGGGAAGAGACTGGACAAAAAGCGTACACCTATGGATTAGGACAGTGAGGGGGAGGTAAGGGCAGAGGGTGGGGTGGGAACCAGGTGGAGGGGAGCTATGGGGGGAAAGAGAGGAACAATTGTAATAACCTGAACAATAAAGATTTATTAAATTAAAAAAATAGTAAAATAAAAATGCCTTCTGCCCTTTGCTGTTTGTTAGAAATCTAGAATTCAAAGGATGGCCTAGATTCTATACCTAGATCTGTCCCGTAATGTACACTACTCTACAGATTATAGTCATGGTCTAGCCCAGTGGTTGACAAACTCATTAGTCAACAGAGCAGCAAACCGCGGCTCGCGAGCCACAGTTTGCCAACCGCTGGTCTAGCCTGTCCGTGTAACTCACAGAGAGCAGGACTGGAGAGAACGCTCGTTTGGGATCTGAAAATCTACCTGAGTCCCTAGCTGGAAACCTTGAGTAGTCAGGGCCCATTTCCGAGTCTGTTCACTCAGTGGAATGCAGTATCAGTGTTTGCTGTTTTCCAGAATCTTCACTCCCAAACTAATCTATTACTTTTCCCCATCACCCTCCCTTCTGCTGTTCTACTGAAGGTTTAATGTTAGATGCTTGGGAGTCTGAAGTCTTATTTCCAGGGACAATTTCTTTTTCTTATTAACTATACCAGGGTTGACATAATGCTTGGAATTTCAAGTTTTTCTTGCATCCATGTACCTGATAATACTTCACATAACACCTTTTACAAACAAACCTAAACAGCAACGTAATTGTCTTAGGGGCTACCCTTTTAAGAGTGAAAAGGACTGACTGATTTCTTTTTTCTTGTCTTATTTCTTTTTAGGTTTTGAATGAAGAATGTGATCAGAACTGGTACAAGGCAGAACTCAATGGGAAAGATGGCTTCATTCCCAAGAATTACATAGAAATGAAACCACATCCGTAAGTTGGCCCCTACTTGTCTCCCAAGGGTCAGACCTGCTTGCTTTGTCTCCAGTAATGTTTCTAAAATGAAATGCATCTTATACTTTTATCAGTCTTCCCAGGGAATTAACAAAGCATGTTGGTTTTGCATATTCATGTTAATAATAGTATATAATGATAGCATAACAGTCAATAGTGTATGTTTCAGATTAATAGTATTTGCTGGTGATCTTTTCAACAATTGTTCCATTTAAAACAATAGTTTAGCCCTGGCCAGTTTGGCTCAGTGGATAGAGCGTTGGCCTGCGGACTGAAGGGTCCCAGGTTCGATTCCAGCCAAGGGCACATGTCTGGGTTGTGGGCTCCATCCCCGGTGGGGAGCGTGCAGGAGGCAGCCAATCAATGATTCTCTCTCATCATTGATGTTTCTATCTCTCTGTCCCTCTTCCTTCCTCTCTGAAATCAATAAAGAAATATATTAAAAAATAAATAAATAAAACAATAGTTTCTATGCTATTACATAATAATAGTTATATATGTTTTTGATTAATAATAACTATCAGTGATCTTCAAGTAATAAAACAGTTATGCAGGTCCATCATTCTTTTTCTATGAAACCCTTAGGGCCAGATGTTTCCTAGTTCTGTATTTTTGTTTTTTAGTTTTAGAAAGGGTACTAATCACAGGGTTTTATATTGATATGTTTGATTTTCCTGTGAGACCATATCTTAATAATCTTTGTATGCTCAGAGCACAATGCTTGGCATATAATGGGTTCTTAATAAATGTTTATTGTACTCATTACCCTTGCTCTCCACTTAATGTTCCCATTTCAGAGAAATCAAAATGCTCTCTTACTCCAAGCTGCTGAGAGCAGTGAACTTTTTTCTTTTCTTTCTTTTTTTTTCTAGAGCTCCTTCTGTTCATAATGATACGTGCCACAGTGGGACCCTGGCAGCCCTTACAATCACTGTCCTCCCACCCTCACCAACCACCTCTCTCATTGGCCCAGCTCCTACCCCTAAAGCAGTCTTTTCGTGCTTAGTACGTCAGGGGAACTGAGGCTTAAAGCTGTGACTTTAAGCTTTTACACAAATCAGGAACACTTCTAGTATTTTTATTTCACTGCTAGTAATTATGAATCTAGTTCTTATTATAAAAGTCTCATAATGTAGGAAACTATAGAGCAATGTATGAGTTTCTCCCCATAAACATACCCTTTTCAGAGCTAACCACCACTTAATAATTAAATGTGGGCCAAATGCTGCCTTATGAACTGAATCTGTTCTAAAAAGATTATGCATTTTCTATAAAATGAAACAAATGACGCAGGAGCTTCACCATAAAGCTATCTGTTGGTCATGCCTTAGTCAATAACGCTTACAGTTCTTACTGTGTGGCAAAGACTGTGCTAGGTGCTGGGAAATGAGGTCGAATGCAATTTCCATGTCGTTAATATGAAGCTCTTAGAGAGGTCACATCCAGAAAGCCTGAGCCTAGAGAGAAGATGGGGTTCCCCTGCGGCTGGGGGCAGGAAGACACCTTTATCTAGAGGCACTTCTGTAGTGCAGAAATTGTGAGGCACTCAAACCTCTTTCACTTCAGAAGCCAGGCACCTTATAATGGCTTAATAGGCGTTTCACTGAATGATTTACAAGGTGAAAACCATTCATTTATAAACTTTTTATTCTAGTTCTTGTTTGGAACTTGTACTATCTTACGTCTTATAACTATATGAGTTTGGCCTCTCGCCACGCTGCCACCGCCACCACCCCCAATGTTTGTTTTAGATTCCTTGGAGAATTTGTCTTCATTTATACTCCTAGGAAGTAGACTAAGCACTGCTTTGCATTCTCATAGCCACTCAGCGTCAGTATTTGCTTTGGGGGCTGTGTAGGCTTCGTGGACAGATATGGAATGCACTCAGGGAGCAGGGAGAAGCTGTTGGGTAGTGGCTCCCGGGAGTGGGAGGGGCTCCTTGGATCGCAGTGCATCCTCCCTCCCTCCATCCACGGGAGCCAAATAATATGTGCACACCTATTCATTCAGCCCTCCCTCGGAATAGGTCAGGGGCTGCCTAACCTTCTGTGAAAGGCAGATAATAAATACTGAATTTGTATTGAAAAATGTGGGCCACATGCAGTCTCTGTCATGACACATATTCCTCTTCTTTTGAGTTTTTTAAAACAGCCTTTAAAAATGTTTTTTAAAACAGTCTTAGATTGTGGGCTATACAAAAACTGGGCAGATTTAGGCCAAGGGCCATGGTGTGCTGACACCAGTGCTAAATCCAATGATAACAGAATCAGCTGAAGTTCCTTTTCATATTTCCAGGCTGAAAGGGAATTCAGCAGAACACCACACTGTAATTTTTGTGTTAAATAAAATGCCTGTGGCTCTAAATCCTTGTTTTCCTTTGGGATTGTTTGACAGAAGCATTTCAAATCCAACTATTAGGAAGATGTAAGAACCCTGGCCGGTGTGGCTCGGTTGGTGGGGTGTTGTCTCCTGCACCGCAAGGTTGCCATTGGGATTCCCAGTTAGGGCACCTGCCCGGGTTGCGGGCTCAATGCCTGGTAGGGGGCATACAGGAGGCAGCTGAACAGTGTTCCACTGACACACTGATGTTTCTCTCTCTCCCTCTCCTTTCCTCTCTAAAAATCAATAAATATATTTTTAAAAAGAAAAATAATAGGAAAGGCTGCCTTTCGTGGAAAGTAGTGGTTACTGACCTGATTGGTTGGCTAGCCTTTTAGGGAGAGTCACTCTCGCGCCTGCTTTCTCACAGTAAAGAACTTTGATTGAATAATTGATCAGGAAGCATCCAGCCCGGTCAGGTATGGTTCCATGGTTGAGCGTTGACCTATGAACCAGGAGGTGACAGTTCAATTCCCAATCGGGGCACATGCCCAGGTTGTGGGCTTGACCCCCAGTTGGGGGTGTGCAGGAGGCAGCCAATCAAATGGTTCTCTCTCATCATTGATGATTCTCTCTCTCTTCCTCTCCCTTCTTCCTTGAAATTAATTTTTTAAAAAGGAAGCATCCAGTACAGGTGCTCTGCACAGACTCTGGCCGAAAATCTACTCCAAGGTCCCAGTGGGCTGCCAAACAAGACCGCGGCCCGTGTACCTGTGCTGTGGTTGGTCTTGCAGGCACGTTCCATGTTGCGGGGCGGCTCTGTGGCTGGGTACCTATCAGTACAGTTGGTGTCCGTCTCGTAGCTGTGGGAGAACACAGAACCGGGTCTCTCCTCCCCTCTGCCCAGGAAGGAAATACAAGGACCCTGGCCCGTGTGGCTCGGTTGGTTGGGTGTTCCTCTTCACCCCACCCCAAAAGCTTTGGTTTTGTTAGGAAGAGGGAATTCAAATGGAGCGTGACCTCATGTAGCATTTGAGTTAACAAATTAAACACAGGCTATAAAGTGATTGTTGGCATTCGTGTTGGTAGATGAGCTGTAGATACCGGGGGTGGGTCCAACTCTGTGCTTTCACATTAAATGCATATGGGTGGGAGCCTGTGGGGTGCAGTAAAGAATTCAGTTGCGTAATAAGCAGCCTCCTCCCATTAGCTTTCTCCTTTGCTATTTGTATTGTGGTATAAGCCCCTCTTTCTGGAAGTTTTTAAACATTTTTTAACATAGCCATGTAGTTACAAATGTCGCCATTAGAAGAGGCGAATCAAATTTATAAACAGCATAAAATGCTATGGAAATGTAGGTTGATAGTATTTAAATGTTGTAACCGAGTGATAACATTCTTCATAGAGTGTAATAGTCCTTTTATTGTGGGACTTCCATGGCGGGGTGAGGGGGGGAGAGAGAGAGAGAGAGAGAGAGAGAGAGAGAGAGAGAGAGTGTGTGTGTGTGTGTGTGTGTGTGTGTGTGTACGCGCGCAGCACATGCTTAGTAAAAACAGGAGCAGATACAAAAGAAATATTTACTTAATAAAGTCTACAACCAATTTTCTATTTTTCGATCTGTGTGCTTGTAAGGGAGATATGTTTACTTTACGTTACTTCACTAAAGTTTTTGTTGTTTAATTGGAAATAAAATTGAGCTAATTTTAAACGGGGGCCAAGGAAACCCTGCAGCCATATTTGTCCATCTGCGCACCACCAGGGAAGGCCTAGATCATACACATGTAGCTGCCCACAGTTGAGGCCTCTGGGGAGTTGGAGCGAGGAGCCTTGCGTGTTATTTTTACTGAACGCACACCTAGGGTATTTTAATTTGTGTTCATTGCTTTTAGAAAGTGGGAAAGGAGAGGAAATGCCTGCTGCTGGGAAGATCTTGGGGTTTAGGAGGAATGAGTGTGGCCGTGAGTAGCGTCACCCCACCCCAGGCAGATGCCTATGTGCGAGCACATTGACAGTTACCAGAGATTCAAATAGAAAACATTCAGATGATCTCAATACTGTTAGCTCTCCTTTCATAACTGGAGCTCGTTCTATTTTATTAACATGTGATTTTTCTTGTATGGCCTGACTTCCAGGCACTGGAGGACTTATCCTTGAATTATTCTTAGAAGCAGCAAGATAGATTGTACCAGCTCCTGGTAGCTTGGCATTAGAGAAGCAAAAGGAGAAAGACACAGTAGGTAGATTTAGGAATGTTTAAAGGTTACTAATGGCAACTTCTGAATGTAAATCCAATGAATATTAATTACTGTGTAAGGAGTTCAATGAAGCAGACAGGTCTTTTTAAAAATGCATGTTTTTATTGATTTTTTTCTTTTTCGAAAGAGGAAAAGAGCGGGATAGACAAACAGAAACATTGATGAGAGAGAAACATCATCTATCGGTTGCCTCCTGCACGCCCCTCGCTAGGGATCGAGCCGGAAACCCTGGCATGTGCCCTGACCAGGAATTGAACCAGTGACCTCTTGGTTCCTGGGACAACAGTCAACCACTGAGCCACGCGGACAGGGCAGACAGGTCTTTATTAGCTCTAAGAAACATGGCTGCTTTTTAAAAAACGATCATGACAATATAGTAAAGACAACTTTGAAAAGAGAACATTGCTTTCGCAGTTTATCCATCTTAATTAGTATGGTTTTTATGTGAAATCCTTAGGCAGCTGTGACTTTAAGCTTTTAAAGAGTGTTCTCCTCCTCTTCCTCCTGGTAAGTCACAGGCCAGTTGCTCACACAGTTTTCCATGAATTCACCCTCTTTCTTGTCACCAAGGTGAATTAGCATTGGGATCAAAAGCATCTAACTTGCTCCAAACGAAAAATGGACTTTCACAACTAGCTTCCTATGCACATGATAAATAAATGCTGATGTTCCTGAGAGGTAAACTTTGAGCAGGGTCAGCAGAGACTGGCTTTGAGCGGAAGGCCAACCTTAGTTACTAGCGGAGAGCGGAGGCGGCCCTCTCACAGCCTGAACCTCTTCCCTTCGGGCTGTTACCAGAAGTAACCCGGTCTCCAGCCTCTGGGCCTTCCCGCTTTCCCACCCCCATTTCCCTCGGTAGCAGAGCCGCAGCCTTATCGGATGGCTGCAAGAAGGGGCCTGTCTGCCCTCCGCTTCAGTCCGTAGCCTGGACTTCCCACGGTGCCTTGCAATGAGTCAGTTGGGAGTCCAGGGGGCTTTGGCCCCGGAGGCCCATATTTAAGTGTCTACCTTTAAGGGAAGAGTGCCTTCTGAGTCACTTTCTGGAGAGCGGGGGAGGGGCAGGCGTTTGAAGGGAGACTGTCCATCTCTCACAGGAGGGCGTGATTGGGCATGTTGAGACTGAGGGTGAAGAGGGGCCCTTCCCTGTCCAGGAGTGTTCTGTTACTCACGTTTCGGAGGCTGCACATCCCATTTCTTTCTGGGGAAGCAGATGTTGACCGACTTGCCTTCCTTCCTTAGGTGGTTTTTTGGCAAAATCCCCAGAGCCAAGGCAGAAGAAATGCTTAGCAAACAGCGGCACGATGGGGCCTTCCTTATCCGAGAGAGTGAGAGCGCTCCTGGCGACTTCTCCCTCTCCGTCAAGTAAGTACTTCCTGCGTTGGTTGCCTGGACCCTCGTCTCCTGCTCACCTCAGTTGTGAAGCCCTAGGCCAGGTGTCTGAGGACACGCACCAAAGGTTGCAAACTGGTAGTATCTTCAGTTCAGGAGGTTTTACATTAAAACACTGATCTGGCCCCTCTGAAGAAGGTTCTGGCAGCACTGGGCTTCGACTCCCCGTGGAAGCGGTCTAGTCGCTGAACAGCAGCAGCACTTTGGACAGCACGTGCTTGCCAGCTCTCCCGGCTCCTCACGCCTTCCCCTGGGCTCCTGCAGCTCTCTAACGGCTGGCCGATGGCACGTCAGCTGCCCTTCCAGCCTCCACCAGGTATCTGGCTTAACCTGCCAGCACTAGCCCAGGCCTGTCACATTAATTTGGAAGGTCACCACAAGAGGTCTGGGATGTTGGTTGGTTTTTGCATTTCCTTGTGGTAAATTTAAATGTGGAAAGGGGCTGGTGAACGGGGACTAAGTTTTATCACCCTGGCGTCACAGAGAATATAAACTGGAACTTAGAGGGTTCTAAGCAAATCAGCCCCACTTGTGACATAAGAGTATTTAATCACATTGTCATTTCTGTTTGCATTTGACTCAGTCCTTTTCTAGTTAATAATGTAGAATCACAGGAACCCTGCCCCTAAGAATCTTACAAACCAGTTCATTTATATGATAAAGAAGTGATTCGTTTTATTTTTTATTTTTTGTTAATCCTCACCTGAGGATATTTTTCCCATTGATTTTTAGAGAGAGTGGAAGGGAGAGGAAGAGACAGAGAGAAACATCCATGTGAGAGAGCTACAAGGATTGGTTACCTCCCACACTCGTCCCAACCAGGGGCTGGGGATCGAGCCTGCAACCGAGGTACATGCCCTTGACCGGAATCGAATCCAGGACCCTTCAGTCCACGGGCCGATGCTCTGTCCACTGAGCCAAACCGGCTAGGGTGTAAAGATTGTTTTTCAAAAATTAACTGAATATCTCGTTTCATTTTAAGACCAAGTGTCTGGTTAAGGTGTATGTTTTTTGATATATAGATTTAAATTTAGAATGTTTTTTCCCTCAGTGAAGATATGGGAGGTGATTTCAGGTGGCATTTGCAATACCTTATAGATATGTTTCCGGCATAGTTTTTAGTCTTTAATTACAAGTTTTTCTCTTCTAACAATGGCTTTTTTTAGTAGCCTTCATTTTTCAGAGCTGTTTTAGGTTCACAGCAGAGGTGAGTGGAAGGTACAGAGATTTCCCCTCCACCCCCACACTCCCCCACACTTTCGGTGCTTGACTAAGCACATGCAAATGAGGGTCTGGGGAAGAGCACCTCGGGACGGAAGTGTCAGTGTGCTGCTTCTTAACTTGTTTTTCCTCGTCCGTTGTCCTTATATGTTGTCCTGACCCGATGGTGAACGGCACAGATCCGACAGGGAGTACAAGCAGCAGCAAACTCACTGGGCTTCCCCAGGGCAGGCAGCGCTCGCTGGGTGCCCTGATCACGGCACCCGGCAGCCATCGGGAGGCCCCCACACCCCTCCCTTTTAGCCGATAAAAAGGTGAAAGTCATGTGTTTATTGTTTTAGAAATACGATTTGAAACCAGAGTCGTTAACCATCTTGACCAACACAAACCCCTTCCCAGAGGAGGTGCAGGAACCCGTCTCCGAGACGTTTCTTTAGGTTCACGACGTGAGTCTGTGATGGGAACACCGCGGCCCTTTCGGATCCCGGCTCACGGCTCACCGAGTGGACTTCTGTGGGGCCGGAAGTGTCGCGGAATATGTCCTCCCTCCAAAGCTTTCCCCCAGCCCTCTCTTCTCGCTTCGAACGGCAGTACTGCAGGTCCTACATCATAACGCTGATGAGATGTGGTTGAACCTTAACTCTTGCTTACACAGTCCGCCCGTGGTAAAACCGGGTTTGTTCCAGTTGTCTCCCTTAAAGTCACAGGACCTGTGGACGACAGTCAAGTGAGGACTTGGACTTCCTGTGCTGTTCCCAACACTTGGCATCTCCTCAGCGCCTTCCTGGGAGCTCGGTGCTGCCACCTTCTGGGTGGTGTAGTTTCTTTAGATTTAAGACCGCAGGTCCCGAGGAGACTGGTTTTATTCGTTTAACAAATCTTCTCAGAGGCCTTTTGAGGGCCGGGCAGTGAACGGGACAGGCAGCGCCTTCACGGAGCGCGGTGCTGGCCGGGTAGCGCTGTGGTAGTGGGCCATCTCGCTCAGTCAGCTCTTGCTGCTGCTGGGGGCCCGTGTAGAAGGGAGCACTTACCTTGACCGGGTGGTAGAGGAGCCTTTTCTGGGGGCAGGAGGGCTGCCTGGACCTCTGTATTTGTTGTCCCAGTGGATTATTCTGTTCTGAGACCTTTTCCCGTGAGTAGAACTATATTCCCGAATAGAACACATGACTTGCCCGGCTGGTGTGGTTCAGTGGTTGAGCATCAGCCCAGGAACCAAGAGGTCGCCGGTTCGATCCCCAGTGGGGGCCATGCAGGAGGCAGCCGATGGATGGCTTCCTCGCTCATTGACGTTTCTATCCATCCCTCTCCCTTCTTCTCTCTCAAAAAAATTTATTAAAGAAACAAGGCACATGACTTCACCCAGGCACAGAGAACTACGGAACGTATGTCCAGTCTCTCCTCTGCATACTGCATTTCCTTTTCCACCTTTTATAAGTCTAAGATTTTATTTACTTATTTTAATCACATACGATTTTAATTTTTCTTAATATTATTACTTTTTGCACTTGAAAGTGTAATTAAATCACACTCCTTGCCTTAAATAGGCTGTTTCTTTCATTTGGTACCATGTGGGGCATGCCACCCGTTAAGACTTTTATGTCTAAACGTCTTCAGAATTAGACCGGCGGACAGGGTTTCCTGCCTGGCGAGGGGTCTTCATGGGGTCACTGGGAGTCAGCTGTCCTAATGGAGGGGCCTCAGGAGCTCTGTGAGCACCCTGACCCTCCAGCCAGAAGTGTGTGGCAGCCCTGCGCCCTGGGGCCCTGAGGCGTGTGGCCTCCTCATGGGCAGGTGGCCTGGGCTTCACCAGGGCTGAGCCCCCTAACCTGGTCTCCTATGTATTCCCTGCCTCCCGCAGGTTTGGAAATGATGTGCAGCACTTTAAGGTGCTACGAGATGGAGCTGGAAAGTATTTCCTCTGGGTGGTGAAGTTCAATTCTTTGAATGAGCTGGTAGATTATCACAGATCTACCTCGGTCTCCAGAAACCAGCAGATATTCCTCCGGGACATAGAACAGGTGCCACAGGTAAGCCTCGGAGCAGTGAAAACAGCCCCTCAGGCAAGCAGGTGCCTCTTCAAAGGATTGCTTCTGGGGCTTCCACACTCATTGTTCCAAGTGTTACCCTTAATTCCTGCCAGAGTTTTGAGTCTGAAATCAGTAAAAATAGGTTTGCCTCTCCAGGGGCTGCTCCTCTGAGGCAGCGCGTGGCCCACTGACCACCTGCAGCCCCAGGAAGGAGGGTCTTGAACACACTCTCCAACACCCCTTCCCTGGAAGCCCGCTGGGAGGGGAGTCCTCGCTGGGAGGGAGGAGGCTCACTTTCCCTTCTCTGTTCCAAGTCCTGCAACCCTCCTCCTGTGCCTGCTGAGCACCACCTCATTCAGTCAAGCTCTGGACTTTCTGACCCCATAAAACCGTCAGGATTTTACTGGTGCTAAGTGGGAGGAACTGAAGCACTTTCCAATGCGGGGCTGTTAAACCAAACCTGGGGGCCGTTCCAAAGTTCCTTCCCCTTCAGGCGGCACTTCACCCTCTGCTTAACAAGATGGCACAACTGGCCCCCGAAGTGCCACCTGCCCTAATAGTTTCTGAGCATTGATGAAAAGTCGCACTGCCCCACATCAGCGTAGCACATGTGCGAACGAGGGGGGGTGAGGGTGTACTTCGGGAAATGTAGCAAAGTCGGCACTCCTCTGTGGCCCCCTGACCAGCCCCCCGCGGGGCCGGCCACGCTCAGGACGCGGTGTGTGTTTCTCCCTGCCCTCTGCAGCAGCCGACGTACGTGCAGGCCCTCTTTGACTTTGATCCCCAGGAGGACGGAGAGCTGGGGTTCCGTCGGGGAGACTTTATCCACGTCATGGATAACTCCGACCCCAACTGGTGGAAAGGGGCTTGCCACGGGCAGACCGGCATGTTTCCCCGCAATTACGTCACCCCCGTGAACCGGAACGTCTAAGTGTCGAGAAGAGATTATTTAAAGAAAGTGAAAAATTTAAACATACAAATGAATTAAACCCACGAGCTGCCTCTAACAGCAGCCTGAGCAGGAGCTCCGAACACCTGGCGGGGTCACCTGGTGGCCCTCTCACTTCGGTTGGAACTGGGGGGGTGGGAGGGGAGGTGGATATAACTGCCAAAACTTACCTATGAATTAAGAGAAAGTTTTTATTACGAGTTTTCACTGCTGCTCCTAGTTCTCCTCCTCTGTCCTTTCCCATCTTTTCTCTCTGTCCATCAGTGCATGACGTTTAATGCCACACACAGTCCTGGCTGATGCCAACAATAAAAGCAAAGAAACCAAGTGGGCTGGTATTTCCTCTATGCAAAATGTCTGCTTTCGTCAGAACGACCGAAAGGACAGCCATTGCTGGGTTCTCCGTAGACACGCGGGTGGGGGGCTTGCTCTGTGGTCTGCCAGAGTCGGCAGGTGGGGACTCCGCCCTCCAGCCCCCACCATGTATTTTGGCAACGTTGGAAATAGGGGGGGCAAAAGGAAGGAGCGCTGCCCCTCACGCCTTCCTGAGAGAGTTCAACTGCAAGCCTGCCTCTCTCCGACATTGCTTTCCCTCCCGAATGGCATCGCTGAGCATGGTTTCCAGTGCCTTTTTCCTTCCTTGAGGGTTGCTTCTGAGGGATGTTTTTCGTGCGATTGGTTTTACAGTAAGTTAGTCCAGAGCTTTTTGGCCCGTGTGTCGCCTAGTCTGTGTAAATGCCTTTCCCTCGGTGGGGGGGCACCGGTGGAGAAGAGCAGGCGGCAGGCAGAAGTGGAGGGCATGGCCTGCTGCCTGTCCCGAGCCAGAAGGCGCTCAGGTTCGGCTTTAATCCTTGTGAGCCCCCAGAAGTGACGGGAGCGGTCGCTGCCCAGGGAGCAGTGTGACAGCTGCCGGGGCAGGAGGACAGGCTGCAGCTGTGCCCACACTGGACTGGGTCTGGCTGAAAGGGGGTAAGCGTCCTTGACTTGGCCATCTCAGGTGTTGTCTGCCCCCCCTCCTTGATCCCCAAAGACCCCTGACTCAAACCCTGGAGCCAGCAAGTCTCACACACGGGAAAGCCGGAGGAATTGACACTGTCGCTCTCGCTCTGTCCGGATGCGCCGTGTTCCTACACTGCGGTGGAAAGCGAGCTTCACTTCTTTCTTGCTCTGCAAACCAGGGGCACCTGTTCATGCCTTTTTCTCTTGTGTTCCCACCTGCCCTGCCCAGGTGAGCCTTAGGGCAGCGCTCACGAAGCAGCTGGGTGGTTTTCCTGTCTCCATTCACAGCGGGCTGTGTGTATAGCTGCTCCACCCCCACCCTCCACAACTCAGTGTCTCCGAGAAGCAGGGAGAGCAGGAAGGGAAGACTGGAAATGTAGGCAGGCCGAGTCCACGGAAGAGCTCTCTGTCCGTCTCCTGCCAGCTTCTTGCCCTTCGGAGCCATGTGCCTGTGAACTTGGTCCACCCAGTCGCTCCCCACAGCACAGCCGGCCCGGAGTTGGTGACTGGTGACGGCCCTGTGTGGTCGTCGGAGTCCCCCTGGACTCTGGTCATGGAGCCGGACTCAGAGGCCCAGGAGGCGCTGCTCCTCTGGACAGAATTCGGCCTCTCCTCGCTCCCTCCCTGATGATAAAGGAATCTGGCATTCTGCACCTGGACCACGTGATTGTTTTGTTTTGGAATTGGTGTATATCATGGAGCCTTGCTGAACTAAGTTTTGTGTGTATATATTTAAAAAAAATCAGTGTTTAAATGAAAAGACCTATGTACTTAATCCTTTAACTCTGCGAATAAAACTTGGTAGGTAGTGATTAACTGTGAATAATAAACCTACAATGATTTCTTCACTCTGTATCTTTTTTTGCCTTTACCTTAAGATAAAAACCTAAACACTGTCAGGGAGTCGGGACTCATGTCCTTATTTCGGACTCACCCAGCGCCCTGGGGGGCATCGAGGTCCCTGAGCTTCTGGGGAAGCTTGTCCACAATGCAGATTTCCAGGCCCGCCCTCACACACTCCGGATTGGGATGCAGGGCACAACTGGTGTTCTCGGCGTTTCTGATGGAAACGTAGACCACACTTTGGGAACTGTGAGGACGAGAGCACAGCTGACTCGGTTCTTGTCCCCTCACCCACCTCCTCTCCGTCCTACCCCTCCCCACTTAGTGAAGGCCAGGACAGAATGGTCTGTGCCCAAAGCGGCTTTTTTCTGTTGGTTTGTTCGCAGAGAAGAATGGGGAGAGAAAGATAGAAACATCAATGATGAAAGAATCGTTGATTGGCTGCCTCCCGCAACCCAGGCATGTGCCCTGACCAGGAATCGAACCATGACCTCCTGGCTCATAAGTGGACGCTCAGTCATTGAGCCACGCCGGCCGGGCTGCGCCAAAGCGCTCCTGATGTGCGAAGTAGCTAAAACATACTTGTCTGTCCTTAGGGCGAGCCTCGGCCCGTTCACCCGCGGCACTGGCTGCAGAAGACCAAATAAGATTTGTTTAGAGAGTGCACGGAAAAGAAACGAAACGCAAGGAATTTCCACTTGTATTCTTGGTCTAGTTCCTAAACAGAGCCCAGCACCCGACCTCAGCTGTGGCTGCCCAGCTCAGACGCGCGTTTTCGGTTCCTTCTCCGCAGTGGCCATGCGTGAGAGGGAACGCGCCCTGAGCGCCGGCCTGCGGGGAGCCGCTGGTCGCACGGCCCACCTAGGCCCGCTGCTTCGAAGCTGAGCAGAAATTCCCCAAATGGGGCTACTGAAGTGAACACTTAGGCAGCCCTGCCGGTCCGGTCTCCTTGAGGCTCTGCGCCGTGTGACCGATGGCCTCAGAATTTAGTGGGGAAACGGCTGCTTTTGGTTACAGACTTGGTGGTGATGGCACCCCCCTCCGACCGTGGTTGTGTAATCCCCGGGGAGGCACCTGGGTGGGAGCGTTTGGGCAGACGGCGTGGAGCCACTCAGCTGCCGTGGATGACGAAAGCCACAGGTGGGGCAGGGGCACTGGGCCTGCTCTTCTCTGCAGCGTGGCCCTGCCGCGGCTGAGCTTGCTCGCCCTCCTGGCGTCCCTCAGACTTGGTGGCCTAGGAGTCTGTAACAGAGGGTCGTCTTCCGGCATGACTGTGGAGGGACAGTGGCCCTGGCTCCAAGCGCGTGCCCCAAGGCGATCTCACAGCGCTAGGGCAGCTCGGGGGGCCTGCTGGAAAGGGGGTGTATGGCTCCAGTGGTCCGCCTCTCCTGCACTTGCCCCGCTGACCTGCTTACGGTAGGTGGCCTTCAAGTCAGAACGTTCTACCTCCCCGAAGGGCCCGGATAACCAGGAAAAAGGGAAGTGGGCTTGTATTGGGGCAGCTTGGCCGGCAGGACTTACAGACGCCGTAGTTACGTGCGCTGCGGGTTCCCCACACCTGAGCCCTCCTTTACACGGAAGAACAAGAGCGGTTGGACACACCCGGAGTCTGCCTCCGTTGGGGGGCTTCACTGCGGCCCCAGGGGTGACGGGCTCCTCGCTCCAGCCAGAGCCCGAGGCAGGTGAGTGACCTGCTCTCCACTCCGATGGCCCGCCTCAGAACCCTCAGTGACCACGCGGCTTGGGTGCCCCCCCACCGTCAGGAAGTACGAGTGCCATTCTGTGTGCCAGCAGCACTGCCTCGTGAGCAGAAATGGTGGTGGCAGTGAACCCACTCGCTACGCAAAGCACTCCAAGCACCCCTTCTAGCACTGGCGGAGTTGGTGTAAAAGGCACACGGTATCCAGTCCAAAGATACTCCCGGGGCAGTCATTCAAGACTTCATTCTGGCCCATCCAGTAAGCAACACTGGTCTGGGGTCTCCAAGGACAGTTTGTTTTGTTTTGGTTTTTTTTATTGATTTTTCACAGAGAGGAAGGGAGAGGGTCAGAGCGTTAGAAACATCGATGAGGGAGAAACATCGATCAGCTGCCTCCTGCACACCCCCACTGGGGATGTGCCTGCAACCAAGGTCCATGCCTTTGACCGGAATCGAACCTGGGACCTTTCAGTCCGCAGGCCGACGCTCTAGCCACTGAGCCACACCAGCCAGGGCTCCAAGGACAGTCTTCCTGTTTAATACAGGCAGACCTCGGAGGCGTGGGCTTGGGTCCAGCCCTGTCAAGCCAGGCACAGTCTTTTGCTGGTGGAGGGTCTGTGAAGCGCGACAAAGCCAGCGCAGCATGGCAAGGGAGGCCTGGCTCCGCCCCCTGGTCAGAAAGCAGTCACCCCAGGTGTCCTCTGGGTCTGAATCGCTTCCGAGGGCCTGCCTCCCTCCAGGGCCACTGATGTGGCATGAGTGCCCGAGCCCGGCCATGTGCCCTCAGGTCTGAAGCCAAAAGGGTGAAGGGCTGACCCCTCCCCTAACCTCTTCCTGTGCCCAGGAGTCAAAGGGTACGGCCCCCCCTTTTCTATTTAGCTCACGTCAGGCTCCTGTCCGTGGTACCCGTGCGTTCTCCGGTAGCGATGGGTGTGTGGGTATGCGAGCTGATGGGAGCAACAATTCCAGACAAGCAGTGTGGCTGACACAGTCGGCGGGGGGGAGTGTGAAGCAGATGGGACTCGGACCAGGTCTTGTGGGAGACGGATTTGAACAGAACACGTAGACCCAGCCCACACGCAGGCGGTGCAGTGTTGGCAGAGGGGTGTGTGCGGTGGGAAGGAGCACAGTGTGCCCTGCACTGAGGTGGGTTCCTGGGGCTTGGAGCCCAGGCCGAACAGTGCCCACACCCCCTGCCGACGCAGAGGGTTCCGTAGGCCCGGGAGGTGGGCGGCACGATGAAAGCTGATTTCAGGGGTGCACAGGAGAGACCGGGGGGGGGCTGCTGAGGTGCCCGCTCAGGGGAGCCGTGCCAGCCTCCTGTAGAATTCGCGTGACATGCGCCTCTGCTAGCCTTGGCTGGGCCCCGCGTTCTCCTGCTGCTGGCTGGATGCAGGGGAGCAGGGGAGCCACCAGCTCATCGGAGACTCTTAGTCACAGCACCAGCCTACCCTGCCATCCCAGGGCCACACCGGAAACCAGTCAGCAGGAGAGAACCCTGAGAGGCCCAGCTGAAACCGTTAGTTTGGGGGAAGGAAATGGAATGGCTCATCGTGACCTCAGATGCACAGAAGCAGACACAAGGCCACACACAGTCCGGTGGCCGATGTGGCGGGCGCCTGGTGCCCAGCCCCGCTGCCCTTAGTATTTTGACCCCATGTCCTCGTTCGGTCCCTGGGCAGGTGCTTGTTGAGAAGGTCATGTGCTTCATGCAGGCCTCTGCTCAGGTAGGAGTCCTCACTCAGAGAAGCCCTCCCTAAGTGTGATTCGTCACCGCCTGGCCTCCGGCACTGCTTTTCTGCACAGCCCCCATCACCGCCTCACCGAGGGCACCCGGCCTGGCTCCGCCACTCATGCCCCATCGCCGCCTCACCGAGGGCACCCGGCCTGGCTCCGCCACTCATGCCCCATCGCCGCCTCACCGAGGGCACCCGGCCTGGCTCCGCCACTCATGCCCCATCGCCGCCTCACCGAGGGCACCCGGCCTGGCTCCGCCACTCATGCCCCATCGCCGCCTCACCGAGGGCACCCGGCCTGGCTCCGCCACTCATGCCCCATCGCCGCCTCACCGAGGGCACCCGGCCTGGCTCGGCCACTCATGCCCCATCGCCGCCTCACCGAGGGCACCCGGCCTGGCTCCGCCACTCATGCCCCCATCGCCGCCTCACCGAGGGCACCCGGCCTGGCTTGGCCACTCATGCCCTCATCGCCGCCTCACTGGGTGCACACATTCTGCCCACTTCCCCACCACACGGTAAGCTCCTGGGGCAGGGACTCCTCACGGCTGCATCCCTCGCAGCTAGCAGGGTGCCTGGGACATCCGGTGCTTATCCGTCTCCTGAGATGAGAAAAATCTGTCCCAGATGCTGCGACAAACGAGTCCCCTGGCGGCCGATCCCAGCCTTGCCGCTGGGGAAGGCGGCCAAATAATGCCTCAGTGGGAGGACCGGCGCGATGACGAGGAGTGTAGGAGTTGGGGAACATTCAGCAGCTGCTCCCACCTGTCTCGAGCTTGGGGAAGACCAGACAGGCATAATCAGAGAGCTAAACACTGAGCGGGGTGGTCACTCCGTGGAGAGGGAGGGATGTATGTATTCAGGGCAGGAGGCCTTGGGCAGGAGGCACTGCAAGTTCCAGAAAGACCTGCATGTAGAGAGAGAGGGCAGGAGAGAGATCGGGGTCCAAGGAGGAGCTGGCTCAGGCAGGGGCAGAGGCTGATGAAACGGGACCCTGTGAGCCTCAGGAAGGAGCTGGAAGTGGGAAGCCCTGGGGGCTTGGGGCTTGGGGCTATTTTAAGGATGGCTTTATTGAGATACAATTCACTTGTCATCAAGTCACCCATTTGAAATATACCATTCGATGGTGTTTCGTGTTAGTCACGGTTATGCAATCAATTTTGGAACATTGATTTCAGAGAGGAAGGAAGAGGGAGAGAGAGGAAGAAACATCAGTGATGAGAAAGAATAATTGATCAGCTGCCTCCTGCACGCCCCCTACTGGGGATCAAGCCCAAAACCTGGGCATGTGCCCTGACTGGGATGGAAACATAACCCCCTGGGGCACGGATTGACGCTCAACCACTGTGCCACCCCAGCTGTGCAATGTTGGAACATTTTCGTGATCTCCAAAAAAACCACACACATGTATCCATGATCAGTCACTTCCCACTTTCCCCCAACCCTTACCCGCCCCAGAACCACCGGTCTACTTTCTGTCTCTATGGATTTGCCTGATCTGAACATCCATATATATATATATAAAAGCCTAAGTGACTGAATGACTGGTCGACCGGTTGCTATGACATGCCCTGACCACCAGGGGGCAGACACTCAATGCAGGAGCTGCCCCCTGGTGGTCAGTGCACTCCCACAGCCAACCTCCCACGGTCCCTCCCCCCAGCCAGCCAGCCCTCCTGATAGGCCCTGATCGCCAGCCAAGCTGAGGGAACCCACCTATGCACAAACTCGTGCGCCAGACCTCTAGTTTCATATAAATGGAATCGTGCAATATGTGGCCCATAAGCTACAGCCCCAGGTGAGACTTCACGCTCTCCACTCTATGTGAGGGTAGAGGGCGGGATGTGGGGCCCAGCCCAAGGCCCTGAGGGTGGGATGAGGGAAGAAGAAGGAGCAGCAAAGGAGACTCGGGAGAGGCCAGCGAAGCAAACCAGAGCCCCCCCGTGCCAGGGCAGGTGTGTCCAGGAATGCTGCTGCAGGGACTTGCCTCTGTGGCCATCCTCGTCCAGACCCCTCATCCTCCACCCTGCTGCTGCCCCCCGCCAATCCTGATTGTCCCCAAACTGCCCTGTCACGCCTCCCCTCTTCCGCTGAGGAACCTTGCCGAGCGCCAGGTTGTCTAGAGGGCAAAGGGCAGACTCCTGGCCCTCAGGGGTGGTGACACAGGAGAAAGAGATTGGAGTCATGGGACCCAGGGCTTTATTCCAGGCTGTGTGACCTTGGGCAGGGCCCTTCACCTCTGCCCGCTTTGCTCATCTGTTGAAAAACAAGCCGATGTCGCCGAGTTGGTGCAGTGGGACTAGGCCCGACCCTGACCTTGGCGTGCCAGGCGGAGGCTCCGAGCCTGGGCCAAGTCCCGGACGCCTTGGCTCCCTAGGTCCCTCCTGGCGTCTCTGGCTTTCGCCATTCTGAGCTGAGGCCAAGGTCTCGCTTCCTCTCTGCTGGTCTGCTTATCCCACCCTGACGTGAGACTGATTCTACAAGGCCACGTCCGCCGAGAAACCAGTTCCCAGACTCAAAGCCCCAAACACCTGATCATGTTCAGTGTACGAGCTCCCTTCAGAAGAGCCGACATCTCTACGATGCTGAGGCTTCCTATCCAGGAAGGAACGCATCCGTCTTCCGTTTCAGTGCCTTTGGGGATGTTTCAAAGTTTCCCTCCGACATGTAAATTGGGGTGGGGGGAGGGGCCGTGACAAAGTTCAGATTCCTAGCTCTGGATCCCACTGGTCCTCTAACCCGTTTCCTCATCATGATGATGTGATACACGGTCCGCCTGCCTCCGAGGGTTTGGAGGAGAAGTAACTAATTAATACATTAAAATATCAAGCACAGCCCTAGCTGGTGTGGCTCAGTGGATAGAGTGTCAGCCTGCGGACTGAAGGGTCCCAGGTCCGATTCCAGTCAAGGGCACAAGCCCAGGTTGCGGGCTTGATCCCCGGTGGGGGGGCGTGCAGGAGGCAGCCGATCCATGATTCTCTCTCAGCATTGATGTTTCTCTCTCTCTCTCTCCCTCTCTGAAATCAATAAAATATATATATTTTTTAAATATCAAGCACAATGCAAGAAGTCTGGTACTTACTCAGTTCACGTTTCTCTTCGTTGGTCCTTCCACAGCAGACAGGCGGGCTGCCATTGTCTCCTCTCCTCTTCTCCCTCTTTTCTTGCTCTGTAGTAATGGGATGCTCACCTTTCAGCCTCTCCGTGGCTCCCCAGAATGCAGACCACTTGTCTCAGCCACTCTAGCATTTAGGTGTGGCCATGTGACCAAGTTCTGGCCAAGAGGACCCACGCCAGTCTCATGGGGCAGCTGCAAGTCCCTCCCCCAGACTCCTTTCTCCTTCAGTCCTTCCTCCACCGTGGCTGGAATTCCAGCTGCAGTCCGACTGACCGTGAGGACCGGCCCTGGGATGGTGGCCTGGTGAACTGCAGGGAGCCAGAGGCCCTGCAGTTAGTGGAGACAGCTGCCAAACCAGCCCTGCTCGGCTCCTCTGGGCTTTGATGGATTCCAGCCACTGTTCTTGGGGGGCTCTGTCACTTTCCTGCAGCCGAGTCTAACCCTGACACCCCCCTGTTCATGCCTGCCTTCCAAGTGGCCCATCCCCGCATTCCCTGACATCTCTTTTCCTCCAGAATTCAAGGGGCCTCAGAAGCAGGTGTGTCTCCAGAAGGTGAGCAAAGAAAGACATCGAAGTTGCCCCCACCATCTTTCTCTATTCAACTCTCCTCTGCCTATAACTCTCCTCCACGCCCATGCTTCCCTGTCTGTAAATACCTTCAGAGGGGTGGAGGCAGGTGTGGGAGAGGGAAATCATCTCACTGAGCATCTGAACACGGGCCTCTGGCAGGTACTGGAGACAGATAATCAGAAATTTACCTGGGAGCTCAAGATGTGTGGCTGTGGCGAGGGCGGGAGAGGAGAACCACCTTTGGATGGGGTCAGGAATGACTTCAGAGAGATGCTAGGGCGGGGGGGGGGGGGAACGTTATATATGCAAAAGCACATAGCATTAAAAAAAAAACACAAGTATCGAGGGGATGGGAGGCATTAGAACCCTCATCCATTGTTGCTGCGAATGTAAAGTTGCTGTGGAGACCAGTTTGATGATTCCTCAAAAAGCTACACAGAGAATTACAATATAATCCAATGATTCCACTCCTGGGCATATACCCCCAAAATTTGAAAGTAAGCATTCAAACAGGTCCTTGAATGCCACTGTCGACATTATTCACATAGCTAAGCGGGGGAAAGCGACCACGTGCCCATCAAGACATGCACGCACAGACAAAATGCAATCTGCACATGCCGGTGGAATATTATTCAGCCATAAAAAAGGAATGGGATTCTGGTACATGCTGCCATGTGGATGACCCTTGAGAGCCTTATGTCCCGTGAAATAAACCAGACACGAAAGGACAGATACTGCACGGTTCCACTTTCACGCGATAGCTACAACAGACACATCCATAGAGACGGAAAGCAGAGCTGCGGTTACCAGGCGCCAGGAGGAGAAGGGAACAGGGCATTCTTGCTTCACGGGTAGAGTTTCTGTTTGGCGTAATGCAACAGTTTTAGAAAGAGCGGTGATGATTGCACAACACCGTAAGTGGAATTGATGCCACTGGATTGTATGCTGAAAAATGGCCGGTTGAAGCAGTGAGCTATATATACACACGTACACCGAGTACCCGGGCTCCCGCGTGCTGAATTCTAGAAGGAACAGTCGTGACCACAGGACCATGGCCAGAGAGTTCTAGGGGCATGGCTGAGGCCGAGGCTGAGCCTGGAGGGCCTGGGGAGCAGGCGCACACGGACTTCCTCTCATAGGATCAACACTGTGCGGCTTCCCATTGTGGTCCCTGTCACCCCTTTATCCCCTTCACCTCCGAGCCCTGGGTGAGCCAATCCTGCTCTCCGAGGGTCGGATGAATGGAGCAGGAGGTAACAGGGCAAAAGACATGGCCGTCTTTGAGACAGCCATGTTGTGGCATGTTCCAGTGGTTCTTGACTTGCCATCACTGCGTCGTGGTCCATCGTGTGGGTGTATGACGTCGCATGGTACTCTGCTGGTGAACGGCGAAGCTCTTTCCAGCGTGGGCTGCAGTGACCATTCTAATTCCTATCTTTTTGTAAACCGGTTTTCAGTTCTCTTGGATCCATGGGTGTGTGGCCTGGGAATAAGAATGTTGGTTGGTGGCCCCTGTTTGGAAAGACACTGAGTTGGGAATACAGTCTCAGCTGGTCCTCCTAGGCTGCTCTGCTTCTTTCTCCTTTCCGGTGACTCAGGATGAGAGGAAGGATTTCTGTTTCCCATCATGTTTTGAGGGTCTGTGCGCCCAGACACTGTTTTAGATGCTAGGGATATAGCAATGAACAAATTAGAAATTCTCTCCTGTTGGAGCTGACTTCCTTCACTTAGTAGTAGGTATCAAAGCTTCCTCCATCTTTCCGTGGCTCAATAGTTCATATCTCTTTAGTTTCTTAACTTCATAAGGAACTGCCTGACCGTTCCCCACGCGTTTGTACCATTTACACTCCCACCGGCACCGTGCGAGTTCCAGTTGCTCCACAGCTTTGCGGCCATTTGGTGACGTCAGTCTTTTGAAGTTAAGCCGTCTGGTGGGTATGCATGGTGCTGTCTTATCATGGTGTTAATTTGCATTTCCTTTTGACTGATGGTGTTCAGTTGCTTCTTGTCCATCTGTATCTTTCCTTGTGAAATGTTTGTTCCAATATCTCGCCTAGTTTGTTTATTGGGTTATTCATCTTTTCATTGTTCAACTTAGCAACCAGATTTGAGGTTCCCAGAAGTAGTCATCCTCGATGCTGGTGGGACCAGAAGTCGTGGGGGAAGACGTGGACTGTGGTTGACAGGGGCACGCCAACGCTTCCTTCATGATACGGCTGCGCCCACTCTCTCCCTCTGCGCATTTGGGGGTGAGTGAAGACTGGCTTTGCCGGGACACAGCAGGAAACGCCTTCTCAGGAAAGCTCAGAAATGGGCGATGGGTGAGGTGGACGATTTGGTCAGAGAGAACCAAATGCTGAAAACCAGAAGGCTGGAGACCCCTCCAGCGAACCTGGAAACCTTTCTCTTCGGGCTGACATGGACACTCCATAGCCTCCTGGCGTTGGGCTCTGCCGAGGAGAGCAACAGAAGGAAGTTGAAATGCGTACGAAATCAGCTTTTGGAAATGGCTGGACAGTAAATCCTCTCGCTTTTCTTCTCTTCTCGGTTAGGTCACTGACGTCTGAGTCATTTGCTGAGTTAATCTGGAAGAACCACAAAAGGAACTGGATTAGAGGGGCCTCTGTCTTTGGTGCCTGCAGGCCGTCAGGACTTTCCCAGAATCCTCCAACAGTTGTTGGTTTTTCGTGATTTTCTCTGACTTAGAGCCCTAGAGTTTCAAAATAAAATAGTAAGTAAGAGTGATGGAAACTACGTGCACACAAAAACCTGCACATAGGTATCTAGAGCAGCTTCATTCATCATTGCTACAAAGTGGAAGCACCCGAGATGTCCTCCAGTGGGTGCCTGGATAAACAAACTGTGTGATACCTCCGGACAGTGGACGATGACTCAGCACTAAAGAGATATGAACTAGCCAGAACCAGTTTGGCTCAGTGGATAGAGCGTCGGCCTGTGGACTGAGGGGTCCCAGGTTCGATCCGGTCAAGGGCACGTACCTTGGTTGAGGGCACATCCCCAGTGGGGGGTGTGCAGGAGGCAGCTGATCGATGTTTCTCTCTCATCGATGTTTCTAGCTCTCTATCCCTCCTCCTTCCTCTCTGTCAAAAATCAATAAAATATATTTTTTTAAAAAGAAATATGAACTATTGAGCCACGGAAAGATGGAGGAAGCTTTGATACCTACTACTAAGTGAAGGAAGTCAGCTCCAACAGGAGAGAATTTCTAATTTGTTCTTTGCTCTATCCCTAGCATCTAAAACAGTGTCTGGGCGCACAGACCCTCAAAACATGATGGGAAACAGAAATCCTTCATCTCATCCTGAGTCACCAGAAAGGAGAAAGAAGCAGAGCAGCCTAGGATGACCAGCTGAGACTGTATTCCCAACTCAGTGTCTTTCCAAACAGGGGCCACCAACCAACATTCTTATTCCCAGGCCACACACCAGACCTGTTTGGTCAGGATGAGGGCTAATCTGCATTTTTATTTTGATTAAGGGTACTCTTACTGATTTCAGAGAGGAAGGGAGGGGGAGAGATAGAAACATCTGTGGTGGGAGAGAATCATCCATCGGCTGTCTCCTGCACACCCCACACTGGGGATGGAGCCCACCCCACACTGGGGATGGAGCCCACCCCACACTGGGGATGGAGCCCACAACTGGCATGCGCCCTGACCAGGAATCAAACCGTGACCTGGTTCATAGGTTGACGCTCAACCACTGAGCCACGCCAGCCGGGCCTTATCTGCATTTGAGAACCCTTGGGATGCTTACTAAGAACATACCTGTGGAGGTACAGAGGCAACAAGGCATGGACACCCTGTAGTTCAACCCTTTGTCGCTACAGATGGAGAAGCTGCAGCCCAGAGCAACAGTGTCTTGCCAAAGAGCCACAGCAAGTCACCTGCTGGCTCTCGGGCCTCTTCCGGGCGGCATGGCTGACCACCCACTCAGGCAGCAGGGGAGCCTCCTGCCTCTGCTGGAAAAGATCATCGCCTTGGGCAGCTGAGGAAGGCCAACTCTGTCAAGGCCACGAGGTATTTACTGCCCCGAGGAGCGAGGAGGTGGGGGAAGTCCAAAGGAGCTTTTAATAGGTCTGTTTAGGGTAAACGTTGATGAGGTCACAGAAGGGTTCACTTCCTTAACCTGACAGGAACTGTTATTTTCCTCTTTCTCTTTTCACATGATATGATTTGCTTAGAACATGTAACTTAAAACGAAATGACCAGATTTCAAATATGCAAACACTAGAAGCAGGCGTAAGCCCGGGAAAACGGGCACCTGCCATTAATCTCCTCTCAGCTCGGCCACCAATTTGCCATCTCACCAGGGGGGCCTGGGACGCATCGCCTAGTCGCTCTGGGCCCTGGGCCCTGGGCCCTGAGTCTTCCCAGCTCTGAGGGTCTGTGGTCCTCCGAGTCTAACTCTACAGTCAGCCTGCAGCCAGAGGCCCTGCCGGCTCTTCTGTTGAATGGTCACGGGGGAGCCTGTTCTGAAATGTGGGCTTGTCCTGGGCCAGGAGAACAAAACAGACCCACCGATTTCTACAGCTGAAGAGAGAGGCTCGTGGTCAGCCCACAAAGCTAATGGGAAATCGAGACCGCGCACAAAGGCTGGGGCAATGAGGCCGTCTTCACGCAGGGAGACAGCAGAAATGGCCCAGGACAAAGGGAGCCCTGAAGGGCACTGGGGGGACACGTCTCAGGAAATTAAATCTCGGTACCAGGTTCTGCTCACGGTGGACCACCTTCACTTTTTTTAAAAAAGTTATTGATCGTTATGCTGAGGGAAAGAAGCCAGGCATAACGGGCATCATGTATGATTCCTTTTATCTAAAATTCTATAAAATGCAAACTAACCCATAATGACCGAGAGCAGATCAGAGATTGCTTGGGGAAGGGGGAGGGAGAAGAGAGGGCAAGAGGGAGGGACAGCACAGGGGCATGAGGAATCGTTTGGGGGCAGGGATGTATGCTCACGATCTTGTGGTGATGTACACCACACGTCAAAACATAGAATTGCTCCCTCTGAATACATGTAGTCAACGGTATGTCTACTACATCTCAATGGACCAGGTTTAAAAGCTGTAATGAGCGAGAACATCTTGTCAGGCCAGAAAGCAAGCAAACTAGTCACTTTGTCCAAAGGATTCATGTGCCAACGCGAACAGGACCCACTGGCCAACGATGGGGAAATGGGAGCATCCATCAGGATCCTAACTACAGTGGCTTGAAAAAGAACAAAAAGCCCGGCCGGTGTGGCTCAGTGGATAGTGTTGGCCTGTGGACTGAAGAGTCCGGGTTCACTTCCGGGCAAGGGCACATGCCCGGGTTGTGGGCTCAATACCCAATAGGGGACGTGCAGGAGGCAGCCAATCAATGATTCTATCTCCTCATTGATGTTTCTATCTCCCTTTCCCTCTCCCTCTCTCTCTGAAATCAATTATTTTTAAAAAAAGGTATAAATCCATGTGTGTTCATAATGATAATATTAATAAACCTCTTTGATCAATATCCTTTGGACATACGAGGGACCCAATTATTTTTAAGTTGCTAAAGGGAAAGAATTATGCACCTAGCATGTCTTTCTTATATGAAGTGAACTTCCTGTAATCGGTTAGCCAATGAAGGGAATGTTACTCTTCACAGGTATTTCACCTAATAAAGCTAAAATGGTATCGTCATTTACAACCCCTTAGCAAGGCCATGGTCACCAATGGCTGAAAACATCACAAAATGAGAACCATGCAGGTATTATGATTCTGCTCATGGGAGCACACAATACCACAAGAGTAGTCTTGTAAAAAGTCAAACCGATCTGACCGTTTAGATGTAACCACCAATATGCAGAGAACACGGGAGGGCAGGGCAAGATGTTAAAACGACGCCATGGGCCCTGGCCGGTGTGGCTCAGTGGATAGAACATTGGCCTGGGGACTGAAGGGTCCCGGGTTCCATTCCGGTCAAGGGCAGGTACCTTGGTTGCGGGCACATCCCCAGTATGGGGCGTGCAGGAGGCAGCTGATCAATGTTTCTAACTCTATCTCTCTCCCTTCCTCTCTGTAAAAAACGAATAAAATATATTTACAAAAAAACAATGCCATGGGCCCTGGCCGGTGTGGCTCAGTGGATAGAGCGTCAGCCTGCGGACTGAAGGGTCCCGGGTTCCATTCCGGTCAAGGGTACATACCTCGGTTGCAGGCTTGATCCCCATCCCTGGTCGGGGTGCATACAGGAGGCAACCAATTGATGTGTCTCTCTCCTCACTGATGTTTCTATCTCTATCTCCCTTTCCCTTTCTCTCTGAAATGAATAAGAATATATTAAAAATATATATATATATATAAATAAATTGGGAATAAAAACCGCCATGGGGATGCCACTAGCAAGATCTAGACTGAGGAAAACTCTACAAGCCAAACTACCTATTACAAAAGAGAGAGAGAGAGAAAGGAAAAGGGGGGAAAATGAGATGGAAATAAAAAAATTTGAAAGTGAAAAAGAGGAAGAGAGAAAACAGATTTTAAAAGACTTAAATTGCAATGTATGGTCTGGATCTCAATTCAGACAAACTTTTTAAAATATATATATATATATTTAAATCAAATAAATATTGATTTTTACAGAGAGGAAGGGAGAGGGATAGAGAGTCAGAAACATCGATGAGAGACATCCATCAACTGCCTCTTGCACACCCCCTACTGGGGATGTGCCCACAACCAAGATACATGCCCTTGACCGGAATCGAACCTGGGACCCTTCAGTCTTCAGGCTGATGCTCTATCTACTGAGCCACACCGGTCAGGACCAAACATTTTTTTAAATGACATTTATAGGCCAATCAGGAAAATTTAAACACTAATTGATATCAGGAAATAGATTTTTTTTGGTGGGGGTGATAGTTTGGTGGCTGTTTGTCTTTTAAAGATACATTCTGAAATGTTTACTGGTGAAATAATAGGATGTCTAGTATTTACTTCAAAACAATGCTGGAGGGGAGAGGTGAGGTCGGTAGAGGTATAGAAGACTGACCATGAGTTGGTTAATTGTTGAGTTATGACTATGTGATGGTTCATTAGGCTATTTTCTCTACTTTTGTACCTGTATGAAATGTTTTATATTGTGCAATAAAATGTTTTAAAATTGTGCGGCAAAATGATTGCACTAATGTGAAAAATGCAATTTAAAAGTCAGGAAGAAATACTATCTTGCAAAACGCTGACGTTACTTGCTTGAGAGCGGTAGGATGAGTCATTTCCCACTTCATTTCTACATCTTCTGTAACGTGTCCATATAGTTTTATAATGAGAAAATACTCCTACTAAACCCCAGGGGGGAACAAAACCTCCATTTTTGTCGTCCTCTTCCCGGTCTTAAAAACCCACCTATTCTCTCCACCTTTTCCTCCAGGTTTTTGCTTAGCTTCCCGCCATCTTTTCCAAGCGGGTCAAGTTCAGCGCCCCCTAACCTTCCACCCGCCTGCAGGCTGATTGAGCCAGCGCGGTACTTAGCACAGCGACTTCGGGGGGCCTGACTTCGGAACCCGCTTCCTTCCGATGCTTGAGTAACATCCGCGCACGCGCGCTCTGTAGGACTACATCTCCCAGGAGGCTCTGCGCCTCGCGGGGGGGGGGAACCTTGGTAGCTAAGGACTACATTACCCAGTGACACCTTGTGGGCGGTGTTAGCCAGATGACGACTGTCCAAACATTGGCCCAAAGTCTGTCGGAAGCTGCGCGGTGATTGGCCCAGGCGCCCGTCACTTACTGCCGGGCGCAGTTGACTTTTGCTGTTACTACTGCGTGAGGAAGGAGGGAGAGCAGAGCTAGTAGAGCCGGGCGGTGCCCTCCGAGCGGAGTGAGTGACCTCTACCTCCGCGCGTCTCGCCGCCCGTTCGGACACCTGCACCGTCGCTTCCCGGAGGGAGCACACATGCGCAGGTATTCACGCGGGGGCGGGGACTGTACGCACGTGTGTTATGCCTGACCTGAGAAGCCTCTTCAGGGACGCAGGAGGCAAAGCCACACACACACCCGGGGCACCTGTACACGCGGGTGCCCACCTCGCGGGCATCATCTCGGACTCGGGGAGCAAAAACACGCCCCGAAGCACACCTAGACACCTGTGTCTACACGCGGGTACATCTGCAGAGAGCCTTAGCTGAACACACGGGCAGGCTGCAGACCCGGACACCTGGGGCTTCCGCAGTGAGAGAAGGGGGTTACGCACACCCCACCCGCCCTGCCACTCACACCAGAGGCTCCCCATCTTCTGGGTGCTGTGTCCTATGTACCAAACATATCATCGTATTTCATTTTTACTTTGTCTCTTTCGATTATTGGTACAAGAAGGAAATTTTGAACAGCAGAAAAGGTAAGGCCACCGCAGGACTATATTTAACCAGCCTTTTCAGGTGTCTGAGACTTTTACACTTTTACCAAGCTTGTCACCCATGGCAGCAATCTGGGCTAGTCAGGGCAGGCGTCATTCCCACTTCCCAGGAGGGGACACTGAGCCCAAGTTAAATAAACCTGCCCAGGGTCCCTGGGAGAGGCAGAGCTCGAGCTGGGCGCTGAGATCCCAGGTGCGGTCCAGCTATGCAGAGCTGCTGAGTTATGGAAATACCTCCTTTCCCCACAGCCTGCGACCGCGCAGTCCCTGGGAGCCGGAGAGGCTCTCCCGCCGTCTCCCTCCCTCTCTGAACGGCTGTGACCTGTTTTCAGTTCCCTGTGTTTAAAGGGCTCCTCAGGGGCCTGGGGAAAAACAGCTTGAGTTCACGTTACAGAGAAGGGGATGGGAAAGGCCAGGTGTCCTCCTTCGAGGGGTTCAGAAAAGGTACCAAGAAGTGGGCACATCCCTGGCAGGGCTTGCGGGGGGTGGGGGGGGCTCACATGCTTGACATTTTAATGAAGTGTCATTTTAATACTTTGCTGATAGAGCTCCGTGGAAATCTCGTGCTGGTTTTGAGGGTGGATTGGAGCATTACTTTGGTATTCTCAGAAAAGTGAGGGCTCGGGGCTGAGGGAGTGGTGGGGACAGAGTCCAGGGTGGGTGAGAGGAGGAAAGGAATCAATGGGGGGCCCTGGCTGGTGTGGCTCAGTTGGTGGGTGTCCACCCACATACCAGAAGGTTGCCATTTCAGTTCCTGGTCCAGGCTTGATCCCAGGTGGGGGGACCTGCAGGAGGCAGCTGATTGATGTTTCACGCTCACATAGATCGCTCTCTCTTTCCCTCTTCCCTTGCCAACCCTTCCCCCAAAGGTAATTTGACCAACTGGGGGCGGGGGGGTTGTCACAGACTTTCCGCCGTGCGTTATACAACTGAACAAAGTGCATTTAGGTCTTGGTTCGTTCTTTTTAAAAAAAATCTATATATTTTTATGGATCTCAGAGAGGAAGAGCGAGAGAGAGAAACATCAATGCTGGGAGAGAATCATTGATCGGCTGCCTTCTGCACGCCCCACACTGGGGATCGAGCCCGCAACCCAGGCATGTGCCCTTGACCGGAATCGAACCCAGGACCCTTCAGTCCACAGGCCGACGCTCTATCCACTGAGCCTCACCGGCCGGGGCTGGTTCATTCTTTTTAATGGCTGTATAGTCTGCATCACACGGTTGTGACTCGGTGTACGTATCCACCCCTCCATCGATAAGCGTCAGTGTCATACCTAGTTCTACAAACAGGCGTGCAATGCATGCCGTTGTACGCCCGCGCTATGTGTAAAACCCCTCTCCAACAACGGTTCTCAACCAGGGACAGTTTGGTTCACATCAGCTGGAACTGGCAATCGGTTCTTAAACTTTCAAAATCTAAGCAGGGCAGAAATCCAGACCTACAGTGATATTCTCTGCTCCGTGCTGCGTCCCAGGCAGGCGCCGTTTCAGACGGCTGGGCAGGGAGGGCTGCCTGAGGGGGTGATGTGTGAGCAGAGACCCGGAGAACGTGACCTGGTGTTTCCTCCTGTTGGTTGTTTTTTTTTTTTTTTTTTTTGCATTTAGCTTGAAGCTGATGGACGTTGTATGGGCCAGAGGCAGGGATGGTCGGCTATGACCCCAAAGCAGATGACAGGAGTATCTCCAAGTTCGAGGTGGCAGTGGCGGGGTCTGTGTCTGGACTTGTCACTCGGGCGCTGATCAGCCCCTTGGATGTCATCAAGATCCGTTTCCAGGTACCCTTTCCCCTTTGCCCGCGTGAGGGACGGGCTGGGGGACGAGCTCACTCTTTCGTGCCAGAGCAGTTGCTTAAAAGCTTGGAATTTTGTGGAGTGCGTTGCTGCAGCCCTCCCCTCCTGTGCTGACCTTCCCATTTTTGCTCCTAGCTTCAGATTGAGCGCCTGTCCCGCAGTGACCCCAACGCCAAGTACCATGGGATCCTACAGGCCGGGAGGCAGATCCTGCGGGAGGAGGGCCCGACCGCCTTCTGGAAGGGGCACATTCCCGCCCAGCTTCTCTCCATCGGCTACGGAGCTGTCCAAGTAGGTGCGGGGAGCCGCCAGGCCCCTGGGGTCGGGTTGCTCAACGGAGCAGCTCAAGGACATGGGGTCGGGCAGCAGGAGGCTGTCATCAGACTTCTCATGTGTCTCACCGGGAACCTGACAGATTGACTGAGTCAGGCTGAGCTGTACCCTAGCCCTCCTTGCCCCCACGTCCCCCGCCCCAGAGACTGAGCACCCACCGAACATCGGTGGCTACCTGGGAGGCGACCTGGACATCACACTCCCAATGGGACTTGGCCAATGGCGACACAGTGCTTTTCATTTTTCAAAATGGCATGTCCACATCTGTGCTTCCTTTGAACTCCCCAACAGCACTGTGAGGAAGGTAAGAGCAAGTGACGCGTGGCTCGGAGAGGTTAAGCGAGCTGTAAGCGGTGGGGCTTGCTCCTCCTTCAGCTGAGGGCCGGTTTATCTCGCCGGATGTGACTCGTGGCGTAGAGCCCCTGCCCAGGGCTCACTGCGAGCCGGGCCCTGTTTTAACCATTTCTCTGTTACCTCGCAGCAGTACTTTGCGATAGATTCTGTTGTCATCCCTATTTTACCGGCAAGAAGACTGAGGCAGAGAGAGCTTAAGTGATTAACCCAAAGTAGCAGCTAGAAAGTGGCCCTGACTGGTTTGGCCCAGTGGATAGAGCATCAGCCCATGGACCGAAGGGTCCCGGGTTCACTTCCGGTCAAGGGCATGTACCTTGGTTGCAGGCTCAGTCCCCAATGGGGGACATGCAGAAGACAGCTGATGGATGTTTCTTTCTCATCGATGTCTCTAACTTTCTATCCCTCTCTCTTCCTCTCTGTAAAAATCAATATAAAATATATTTTAAAAATCGTTTTAGAAAGTGGAAGAGCCAGGATTCCCACCTGGAGAGCTAGCACTAGAGTAGTCGCTGCCTGCCCTTCCTGTGACATCACATCTGCGCATCTCGTGGCTGTCCCATCGGTGCACCTGGCACGGGTGCTGCAGCTTGTGAGCCAGTACAGCCGCCTGGGCTCGAGGACCCCGAGCCGGCTCAAACTGGCTGGCGGGAGATCTGAGCGGAGGCAGGTAACACCGTGGAATATGGGATATGCGGAATTCTCCCATCAGAAGCCTTGCTCCGGGCGGAATGCTTCTCAATGTCACTGCCGCCGGCTGCACTGGAGGGGTCCCCTGTCGAGGCTCTCATAATGGCCACCTTTTCTCAGGTTTCAGGAAACTAAGTTAATGAGTAGAATTTTCTTTCTAAACATATCTTTATTTTTTAAAATATACTTTTATTGATTTCAGAGAGGAAGGGAGAGAGAGATGGAAACATCAATGATGAGAGGGAATCATTGATCAGCTGCCTCCTGTACACCCCCCACTGGGGATCGAGCCCACAACCAGGGAAAGTGCCCTGCCCTAGAATCGACCGTGACCTCCTGGTTCATAGGTTAACGCTCAACCCCTGAGCCACGCCAGCTGGGCTAGAATTTTTCTGATATGAAAGTTTTCTCTCCTGTTTTCTTAACCTTTTTGAGTACTTGGCTCAACTCCAGTAGAGTCTAACATGGCATCTGAGCTGCACAAAATCACGTCTGTGGTCTTGTCACTGCTCAGGAGGACTCTTTCCTGGGTCCTGGGTCACGGGTCACAGGTGGTCTATTTGGGTGCTTGTCAGTGACCTTCTCATGTGCTCTTGCAGTTTCTGTCGTTTGAAATGCTGACCGAGCTGGTGCACAGAGCCGGCGTGCACGATGCCCGAGACTTCTCCGTGCACTTCGTGTGTGGCGGCCTGTCTGCCTGCATGGCCACCCTCGCCGTGCACCCCGTGGACGTCCTGCGCACCCGCTTTGCAGCTCAGGGTGAGCCCAAGGTAAGTGGCCCGGCCAGAGAAGGGGCGCCCGAGTAACTGAAGGTGGCCCCGGGGTTGGGGCTCTTTTCCTGAGAGGGAACAAAGCTGGAAGAGGCGGGGTTTTCAGTCTCCCTTTGTGAGACCTGGCAGCGTGCTCAGCGCCCTGCACTGTGCTCAGGCCTCACGGGGGAGCCAGAGCCTCCAGGTGGGAATCAGGACACCACACAGGGGGCTGGCAGGGGAGGCGCCTGGGAGCGTGAGACTCCAGGTCAGATCGCTGATCGCAGTGTTACTGTGAGACGGTTGTTGGTCCCCACGGCGGATGGGTTGGAGGAAGTGGGGTAATTAAGTTCAGACTTCAGGAAGAACTTACTGAGTGAAAGCGAGGGATTACGACCTGAAGTAGACCCCTCCGCCATGCTCTGATGTCTCCTGGACATATGGTAGTAGCGTGTGTGTGCGTGTGTGTGAGGCCAAGGCCAAAGGGAGAGGTACTGTGACCTGGGCACCCGGGGGCCCGGTATCCCTGGCCGTGTTCGCTTCCTCCACAGACGCTGCCTGCTCCCTGGGCGTGGCTGTGCTCTTTGGGGATTAGTCCCTGTCAGTCACCCAGATCGCCTCCTCCTGTTTCAGCAGTTACACCGTGTTCCCGTGTCCTTTTTAATGGCTGTGTCATAACTTACGTACCCCGTCACCCGAGGGTGGGTGTCGCGTCTTCTGTTCCAAAGGACACGCGCTCTGGGCCCTCCCCGGGGGGTGGGGGGGTCAGCCGTGTCAGTAGCTTGGAGGGGCCGCTGGGAAGCCCACTTGGGATTCTGTCCAGCACGTCCTGTGTCCTCTTGGCAGGAGAAGTGACGCTCCTGGGCGTGTAGGCGCGGGGACGTGCACGTGGTGGGCCGTGTTCTCAAGCTGAAACCGGCGCCGCGCTCACTCGAGTTGCGTGTGTGCATCCAGGTGTACCGCACCCTGCGGGCCGCCGTGGCCACCATGTACAGGACCGAAGGCCCCGGGGTCTTCTACAAAGGCTTGAACCCCACCTTGATCGCCATCTTCCCCTACGCCGGCTTCCAGTTCTCCTTCTACAACTCCCTGAAGCGCGCGTACGAGTGGGTCACGCCGGCCGAAGGGAAGAAAAACGGTGAGACAGTCCCCGGAGAAGGGGAGCGAAGCCTCCCTCCCACCCCGCTGCCCAGACATCAGTCTCCTGCATCACGTGGGAAAGAGGTTTCCGGGCAGAAGCGGACACACCACAGGGCTCTGAACCCGGCTCTGCCGTGCGGCCGCTCCCAGCTGCCTTTGCTTGCGGCTCCGGCCGCACCCGTCAGGGGCACCGGCGGCCTTGCCAGCTGCCGCTCAGCCTTTCGCTCCCGCCGAGGCCCACCTGCAGGCGGCGTGCGGAGGGTGTGTGTCCGCTGGGTTGTGCTTTGGAAGGATGTGCAGGAGGAGGGACACCCTGCTCCCCTCGAGCCTGAGCGAGTGACAGGGCAGAGCCCAAGGCCCTCATGGCCTGCAGCAGGGGAGGCAGAGCACTAGCGACTCCCACCCATGCTGCCACCCCGGTCCCAGCTGTGGTCCCTCGTCGCTCTTGCCAGAAGTGGCTGGGTCCGGTTCTCCGTTTCCTGGAGTAAACTCCTCGGAGAGCAAGGGTGGCTGTGGGTTTTCGTTTTATGGGGACAGAGTTCATGACCTGGAATCTGTCTGCCCTCAGCTGCGTTCTTCTCATTCCCCCTCATTCCCACTTTTCGGGCTCAGGGAACCTCAAAAACCTGCTCTGTGGCAGCGGCGCCGGAGTCATCAGCAAGACCCTCACGTACCCCCTGGACCTCTTCAAGAAGCGGCTGCAGGTCGCAGGGTTCGAGCAGGCCCGAGCCAGCTTCGGCCAGGTGAGCTGCCCCCGCCCCCACGGGGGGTGGGAGGGGCCCGGGGGGAGAGGGCAGGGCGGAGAGGGAAGCTGAGTTCCAAAGGAACCCGGGCCTCAGAGCTCGGACTTGGTTCTTCATGAGGTCACTGCCTGGTCACCGGCATCGGGAGTTACTGGACCCTTCGTGGGGAGCAAGGTGGCCTGGAGGAGGCGGGGCTGGAGGGTGCACCGGTCAGGCTGAGAGCTAATGAGGGCCAGGTTCAGATCGGCTGCCCAAGAGGGACCAGGTGGGATGCGGGGAGGGCAGAGGTGCCTCTGGGAAGAGGGTCCCGAGCTCTGACTGGCCCTTTAAGAATCACAAGCAGCTGGAGCCGCCTGGGCAGGAGGGAAGGAGCTCTGTCCAGCGCTGAGTTCCAGGCACTTGAACTGGGAAGAGAAAGAACGGAGTTAACTTTTTCTCTGTCTTTTTTGCACCCGTTCCGTCACCCAGCACGCATTTATTGGGAGCTAGGGTGTGCTAGGCGTTGTATTGACGAAGAACAGAGCCACATCCGCGTTGTAAGCCCCGCCCCCTCACCCGGAGTAACCTTCCTCCCCAGGTTCGAAGCTACCGGGGCCTCCTGGATTGCGCCAGGCAGGTGCTGCGGGAGGAAGGCGTGCCGGGCTTCTTCAAGGGCCTGTCCCCCAGCCTGCTGAAGGCTGCCCTCTCCACCGGCCTCATCTTCTTCTGGTACGAGCTCTTCTGTAACCTCTTCCACCGCATGAAGAAGGCAGACGGCTAGCTAGCCCGGGGCCAGAAGGTGGCCCGCGGTCTCGCCCCGGAGCCACCTCCTGAAGTGACAGCGAGGCGCTCCTGGCCCACCCTCCGGCCAGCTGTCCGGAGCACGGAGCACTGGGAGGCCGCAGCCTCCATCCCACCAGCTTGGATGCCACCAGGAGGGCAAGGGTGTTCTCCCTGCGGACACGGGGGGAGGGGGGGACTGGGGGGGGGTCCCAGCCACTCCAGTCCAGCCTGAGGCCTCCCCCCTGTCTAGCCCAGGGCCTAAGGCAGGGGTGGGACCCTTTTTCCTGCCGAGGGCCGTTTGGATATTTATAGCATCATTCGCTGGCCATTCAAAATTAGCATCTTAAACATTAGCCTGCTGCATTTGGTCAAACATTTAACTCACCCCGATGCCTCGGCAGGGCCAGACCCAGTGATTTCCTGGGCCTTACAGGGTCCTCACCCTGGTCTAAGGGGAGCAGCTGCCTGCACTTCTCAGCCCATCCACCTCGAGAGCTTCCAGACCCTGGGTGGGGCCACAGCTTAGGTTGAGGGCTGGGACTCGCCAGAGGCGGGGGTCTGGTCCCCACACCTAGGCTGTGGTTCCCGCCAACTTGTTTCACAGACACGAAGGCTAGAAGCGCATTCCTTGCCTTACCCCTCCGCCTTCTCCCCCGAGTCACACCTCCCCGGACACCAGCTGTGCCGGCCTTCCCCCAATTCCATCTTCTCAGGAGCTGTGGGGCTCAGGCAGCTTGGCTTCTAGTTCTGGGGGAGGGATCCAAGCTGAATTGGTCACTTTCTGACCCCCCCACACACACCCCCGCCTCCCCCCACAGGACCAGCCACAGCAGGGGCTCAGGAAAGGCAGATTCTGCAGCCCTGAGGGAAGTGGGGGGCTGTGCTGAGGGGAGGAGGTGGGTAAAGGCAGCCGCCCTTTACCCCAGTCGGCCTGGGATGGCTCCGTTTTGGGGCCGGGCAGCCCTCCTGGGGGGGTAGGGGCACACAGCAGGGCCAGTTGCTGAGCATCAGCGGCGTCTTCCTCAGCTCAGCATGTGGCCTGTGTCTCCTCTGCAACCCCAGAAGGGCCCTCTCTGACGCGGCCCAGTGAAGGGGGTGGCAGAGGGAAGAGGTTGGGCAGCAGCCTGGTGAGGGTGCAGCAGGTGCCCAGGGGAGAGGCGCATAGGAACCAGCCCACCCATCTAGGCCCCGGGAGAAACTTCAGTTTCTAGGGGCGGGGAGAAAAACTACAGAACACAGCCACCTTCTCATCCAGGTCTCCCAGCCCCGAGGGGCACTGGGCCTGTGGGGTGGGCTCCCCAGCGGGAGCCAGGATCCCACCTGCCTCCTCCCCTCCGGGCTCCAGCTCCAGGCCACTCTGACACATGAAGGCGCCAGCTGGGAGCAGGCCTGGCGTGGGCCCCCCTGGAGCCTGGGCCCCTTCTCTCCTTGTTGCTATTTCATGTGTTGGCTGGGGCTTTGTGATGTCTGGGACCCCGAATCCTGAAGCTTGGCTGCGGGTTATGACGGTCCAGGCTGTGACTGGAGGGCACTCTGACACCCACCGGGGTTTTGGCACTTCAGTCCTGGGCTTGGAGCCGCAGGAGGTGGCTGCCTGAATGTATTTTCTACAAAATCCCATCGAAGTAAACTCTATTTCTTCACCTCTCCTGCTCACGGTTTCCTTTGCTGCATTTTCTGGCGACTGCTTCGGCCTCTCTAACAGGAGGTGAGCACCTGGGCACCAGGGGACCGCCATCAGTGCTTCTCGTCTAAGCCACGGAGCACGCAGTTCTTTGCGGCCACTTCTGTGTGCCCTCCACCGACCCAGGGCGGACCTCAGGGATGGCCCTGTCGGCTGCTGGCCCGCGCCTCTGCCAGCCACAGCCAAGAAAGACGCAGCCAGGGGCTTGCTCAACTTCAGGGTCACCCCAACACTTAGGGGTTGCAAGTTGGCACCTAGGAGGATCCTTTCCCCCTTGATTTGCAACTTACTTGACCTGTAACGTCTGTGTCTGAAACAGGAGAAGAGGGCAGTGGGATCTGATCCAGCCCTTCCGCCCCTGCCCCCTTCTCTTCTAACTTGGGGGGGTGGAGGGAAACGCGGCCAGCACCTACCCCTCAGGCCATCTCTGCCCTTCCCCCTGGCTCCCTCCGGCCGCCCGGGTACGGGCCACGCCCCCCACGGCCCCTCCCACGCCGCGCGGGAGGCTCCTGACCGGTTTTCACCTGAGCCCCGGCGTGGGGCATCGCTTGAGACCCAGGCTTCATGCGGGCGGAGCTGCAGGTCCGGCCCAGCGCCGACGAGCTGTCCTGGTCCCGGACAGGCCGGGGACGAACCGGGTGAGGAGAGAACAGGGGCAGTGGGAGCGGTGTCGCGGGGGTCCCGGGAGCCCGGCCAGT
Organism: Corynorhinus townsendii; assembly: GCA_026230045.1. Taxonomy (NCBI): domain Eukaryota; kingdom Metazoa; phylum Chordata; class Mammalia; order Chiroptera; family Vespertilionidae; genus Corynorhinus; species Corynorhinus townsendii. The sequence continues at coordinate 3,606,648 of JAPDVU010000009.1, forward strand.
TCCCACGCCGGAGGCCTCGGGGCGGGCCAGGAGATGAGAGTCGAGTCACCGGGGCTCCGGCAGGTGGCGCTGGCGGGGCGAAGCCACCTCCGCCCCGCCCATCCAAAAGCCCCGCCCACCCGCAGGCCCCGCCCCCCCGCCCCGGCGCCGCGGTAGGAAATGACCTAAGCCGCGGCCCGGCGCGGTTCTCACCAGCGGTGGCGCGGACGTGGGTGTCGCGCACCATGCCCGCCGAACGGTCTCCGGGCTCGCGGGCGCGGCACCGGCCGGGCAGGTGGGTCCTGGCGCTCACGCCGCCTCTCTCTCCTGCGGGACACCGGACGGCGGGTTCTGCTGCGCCGGGAGCGGCGTTCCGGGTTTAGGGAAGCTGCCCAGGTCTGGAGACCCCTAAGGTCGTCTCCCTTGACCAGGGGGGTGGCACCGAGTCCAGAAGGGGAGCTCCAGTTCGGGACCACCTCTGAGGGACACGTCTTCCCGCGCCCCTCTTTAAGAGGAAGGACCTGGAAGGGACCAGCTGAGGAACTGGAGTCCTGAGTGGGCAGGGCTGGAGTTCTGCCACTCAGGAGGCTAGTGTAACCAGTCCGTCCCGGGGAGACGCTGACCAGGACGGGAAGGTTGGGCTCCCAACCGGCAGGGCGGCAAAGAAGTCTCCAGGCCCGCCCCTACGCGAGGTGTGGAAGGGTTCTGAGGACAGAAGTGCTCTGGCTAAAGCTGGGACAGCTGTGCGCAGCTTGGAGGCCCCCCCATCCTCCAGCCCCCTAGCCTTCTCATTCGCCCAGAATCTTGCGGAGCCAGCAGCTTCAAGCCGGTTTATATGGGCAGGCAAGTGCCTACACCCCCAGCCCAGCGCACCCCACCCCACCCCTGGTATCAGCTGAGAATAACTGCCTCCTGTTGGGACTGGAGGGTTGGCGCTTTCACGCTTCATCTCTTGCTTATGTAATCCCAGAAGCTACAGGAGTTCCTAAACTAAACAGCAGGTGCTTGGCTGGTGCCCAGTCTCTACCAGAAGCCAAGCTTGATGGGCACTCAGCCAACTATCAAATGCCAAGGACTGCCCAGGAGTACCTGTCCCAAGCAGTGGCCAGCCCCAGCAGGGCCTGCAGTCTGGGAATCTCCACATCTGAGGCCACCCCCTTCACCTCCCCTCCTGCCCAGGTGCTGTCACTAACCCCGCCCAGTAAAGAGCTGCTGGGGCCGATGTCATGGGGGAGCCTGGTAGAGAGGAGTATAAAATCCAGTCTTTTGATGCAGAGACCCAGCAGCTGCTGAAGACAGCACTCAAAGGTGAGCATGGGGAGCCCTCCTGAGCCTGGGTCTGGAGCTGCAGACACGGGGCCACGGGGACAGGAGCGGAGGACTAGCCTTAGCCTGGGACTGTCCAGCCCTCTCTCTCCCTTCGAGTTCTGTGAATAGGAGTCAGCAACATAACTCTCAAACCAAAAGAGAAGCTACATTCAGGCCAGTATTTGGGAGTGTAAATCATAGTCACCTCTCAGTATGTAAAGCCTTCCTTGTAACTGTTAATTTCTTAAAAATTATTTTTACTGATTTTAGAAAGGAAGGGAGAGGAATAGAGAGAAACATCAATGATGAGAAACACTGATCAGCTGCCCCTGCACACCCCCCACTGGGGATCAAGCCTGCAACCCAGGCATGTGCCCTTGGCCAGAATCGAACCCGGGACCCCCCAGTCCACAGGCCGACGCTCTATCCACTGAGCCACACCGGCCAGGGCCTGGTAACTTTTAGGTGCTCGTGAAAGGGGTGCGGGGCACAGAGAACGCAGCCCCTGCTCTCAGTCCTTAGATTGGACCTGGCTTCTGTGTTGCTGCAGCCAGAGCTCTTGAATGTGCAGAGCTGCCCGAGTCGGGACAGAGGCTGGAGTGTTCCGCTTGGCAGGGTCATTGTCCTGGACCAAGGCCTCCCCGCAGCACTCAGGACGGAAGTTTGACCCGGTTAACAACTGGCAGTGCCCATCACATGCCAAGCTGAGCTTGTGGGGGAGGCCCTGCCTGGCCTGCTCATGTCAGGGGCTCCTGGGAGTGTTGTAAGAACACTTGCTCCTGTAGATTGCTGTCAGAGACAGCGTTCCTTCCTCAACCTAGTGCCGTAAGATCTGTCCTCAAAAACTAGCGTTCTTTGATTCGTCTGTCAGCTACATGACCTTCCCCGTGGCCTCTGATTGGGCCTCGGAGGCCCCAGGCAGAGCTGTGCCTGTGTGTGGCTACTGTGTTCTCTGATCTCTACGTGAAATGTAAGCATGTAATGGTTGTGCTCTTTTGTAAACATCTCCAGTCCTTCTGAGGAGCAGGTGGAGGCAAATGTGATAATTAGCAGGTCGAGCCTGCCTGCCTGTCTCTGCCCCAGATCCAGGTGCCGTGGACTTGGAGAAAGTGGCCAATGTGATTGTGGACCATTCTCTGCAGGACCGCGTGTTCAGCAAGGAAGCAGGACGCATGTGCTATGCCATTATTCAGGTTGGGTAGCGTTGGTGGAGAAGTGGGGAGACACTGCTTCAGGAGTGGGCAGAGATGTGAAGGACTTCCCTCAGGCAGAGAGAGGACGACGACAGGGTCCTCAGCCACGGAAGCTCAGGTGGGGGTTGTGATAGCACTGCCCGCCCCTAACGCTGCCATCCTTCCTCTGGCTCACAGGCAGAGAGCAAGCAAGCAGGCCAGAGTGTCTTCCGGCGTGGACTCCTCAACCGGCTGCAGCAGGAGTACCAGGCTCGGGAGCAGCTGCGCGCCCGCTCCCCGCGGGGCTGGGTCTGCTATGTCACCTTTATCTGCAACATCTTTGACTACTTGAGGGTGAGGCCACCACAGCCGCCCTGTGCAGCAGCCAGCCTGTCCCCAAGGCCGCTACGCCAGTGCTTTGACCCCTGCTGTCCCCGACAGGTGAACAACATGCCCATGATGGCCCTGGTCAACCCCGTCTATGACTGCCTCTTCCGGCTGGCCCAGCCCGACAGTCTGAGCGAGGAGGAGGAGGTGGGTGGCCCTGGCCCGGAAGGCGGGGGGGTGGGCAGGCTTCAGCTCAGCTCAGCCCAGCCCAGGGTCCATGGAGGCGTGAGGGCATCACTTGCTGGGGCAGGAGCCGGGGGGGGGGGGGACAGACCGTGAAGGCCTATCAGTTACAGGACAAGCTGCCAAGTCTGGAATTGACCCAGAACAGAGAGCAGCCAAAACCTCCTGGCTCAGCGGCTTCCTCCCAGCAGGACGGCCAACCTACAAAATGGCGAGAGCCTGGGCCAGCTGTGGACACTGCTGGCCAGAAACCAAACGAGGGCCAGGCAGTGTGGGGGGAGAGGAAGCGGGGTTCAGCTGCATTTTGCAGACAGGGCCTGTGTCTGCCGGACCCAGATGAAAGACCTTAGGCAAGTCCCTGAACTTGCTTCCTGTCATATAAGATACGGGTACTAGCGAAAACCGGTTTGGCTCAGTGGATAGAGCGTCAGCCTGTGGACTGAAAGGTCCCAGGTTCGATTCCGGTCAAGGGCATGTACCTGGGTTGCGGGCACATCCCCAGTAGGGGGCGTGCAGGAGGCAGCTGATTGATGTTTCTAACTATCTCTTTTCCTCTCTGTAAAAAATCAATAAAATATATTAAAAAAAAAAAAAAGATACGGGTACTACCCACTGGGTGGTGTGAGGATGAAGTGGGAAAATGCATGTCTAGGGCCACGCAGTGTCTGGCACGCAGCGAGAGCTCAGTAAATGGCTGCTCTGTGTGACAGGCTGGCCCTGCCTGGGGCTCACCTCCCACTGTCCCTGCAGGTGGACTGCCTGGTGCTGCAGCTGCACCGCGTCGGGGAGCAGCTGGAAAAGATGAACAGGCAGCGAATGGATGAGCTCTTTGTCCTGATCCGGGATGGCTTCCTGCTCCTGACCGACCTCAGCTCCCTGGCCCAGCTGCTGCTGCTGGAGATCACCGAGTTCCGGGCAGCCGGCTGGAGGACGACCCCAGCTGCCCACAAGTACTACTACAGCGAGGTCTCTGACTAGGCCTCCGGGTCAGGCTTCCCTCCCAGCAGCACTGGCCTTGCTTCTACCCACCTCCCACCTGGCAGCAGTCTTTGCCTCTCCAAAGACTTTCACTTCCAGCAGCTGCCGAGGTTTCCCACTTATCCAGGGGTTCTGCCCTGAGCATCTCCTCCTCCTGCTGCAGGGATTGGGAAAACCCTACACAGACCTGCCCCCTCCCCCCTCTCCCCACCCCTCAGTCTCTCCCATACCTCCCACCTGGCCCGGGAAGAGAAGGGCAGCTCCTAACCACCACTGCACTGTGTAACCACTGGCACCTTTTCCCACCTGTAAAATGGGTACCCATAGCCACTGGTAGGATGCTTTGGAATGTCAAGGGGGAAAGGTGCAGAGCACAAGTCGCAGCAGAAACTTTTATGTTTTGTACAAGGACCGCTTTGGAAACGGGTGTATTTCCTCCAATCAGTTTTCATGGGTGGCAGTACTGTATCACATGCTACACAGTTCAGGGTGAGGATTTCCTAATAAACCTTTCAGATACTAAAATGCTTCCTTTCATCACCCAAAGGTCCACCCCAAGCAGATGAAAGGCTGGATGGGCCCTAAGTTTCTTGGGGGAAATCCAAGTCCATGTATTGGCTCTTTGCAAGGAGATGGGACAGGGAGAGCGAGTTCTAGCCCACAAAGGAAAGACTAAAGCAATAAATACACTGCACCATCCTCCCTGGGAGGCCCGCCCTCGAAAAGGAACTACATCCTTAAGCACAGGTATTTTCCAATGTAGCAGCGGCTCACACTGTTTCTTGCAGCGGAGAGCCTGGGCGGCTCCCGGAGCCCCTAGCGCTCCTACCACCAGCGGTAGTGGGCCAGGGCACGGTTGGCCTCGGCCATCTTGTGCATGTCGTGCTTCCTCTTGACCACAGGGCCCTGGTTGTGAAAAGCCTCCAGCAGCTCCTGCGACAGCTTCTCTGGCATCAGCGTCCGCCGGTGCTTCTTCTCCCGGCACTCGGTGATCATCCACTTCATGGCCAGGAAGCGTCGGCGCCGGTCGCTTAGTGGCGCAGGGACCTGTGCAAGACAGGACACGGGCAAGTTGGCCTGAGAACGAGCCAGGGTTGCAGCCTCCTTCCTGCACGAGCTCTAAGGAGTGGCCGCAGGTTCCCTCTGGGGCAGCCCTCGCAAGGCTCCTGAGGAGACCCTGCTTTTTCCTCTGAGCTCCCCTCGGCCGTGGGGAAGCTCAGTGTAGCAGACACCAGAGGCGTTCGCTGAGCAAATTCACTAAGTAAGTGGAAGCTCAGCCAAGTTGATAACAAGCACCAGTTGGGAAAAGCCCCATCAGCGGGGGGGTGACTTAGCCAGCTCAGATGACAGGAGCCTAAAAATAAGACCCTCTTGTCCAAGAATCATTTGCCAGGCCTCGCTGTGTACCAGGTATCATGCCGTACCCTAGGGACACACAACAAGAAGAGAGTCTCTATTTTTATGAAGCTTACACTGAGGAAGATGAGAACATCCACTTATGACAAGGAAATATAATTAAATACTATAATGGGGCACCTAGTTCAGTTCAACAAGTGGTGGTGAAGCACCAGCTACGAGTCGAGCACTATGCTAGACACGGGTGTATAGAGGATGAGGTGTACACACAGCCTCTCACCATGAGAAACTGACAAGATTTTTGGGGGGGTCTGGGGCTCTAGAAGAGGTCACTTGGGTACTTCTTTGTTCTCTTCCTATTCTGTCATCTTTAACGCTGTGGGACTCACACGATCAGATCCTGTTGGTCTCTGGCCCCTAGAAAGCTATTAATCTCGATCCAACTCTGGTCCCCCCTACTTGCAAGAACCCTTGCCCCCATCTTGTTTTCCCTGCCCTGACCACTCACCTGATAGAAACGGCCCCCCTTGAGGATGGGTACCAGCCCAATCACGGGCTCGCAGTTTTTCAGGGCCTGGTGGAAGATGGTGTAGGGGTTGCGCTCGATGGTTGCCTGTTCCTCGGAAGAAGCAGCGTGGAACTTCTCAAACTGCTTCCTTTTCACAGCTTCCAGAGTCTGCAACGGGACTCAGTGGCAGGGGCGGCCCAGGCGTCCTGGACCGTTTCCCCAGCTCAGCGGGTACCTTGCCCTTCACTCCCACCATCTCGCTCTTTATGCCGCAGCCGCCTCCACCAGGACAGGAAGAGCGGCTGAGCTTTGGGGGAGGGGAGGGGAATGGCAGTTGCTCATCCTGCAGGGCTTCATTAAAGCCCCCCAAACACACACACACACACAGAAGTTCCCTCCCACGACAGGTCCGTGAATCCACTCTTTTTCATGCGAACCGGAAAGAGCCACGTGCAACGCTACAGAGAAAGAAGGACGGGAGGAACGAGGTACCTGTGTCATGAGGGATCTTGCCAGGACCTTGTTCCCTCCTTTCATCATCATGTTGATGAATTTACTTCAGGGAGAAAAGACACAGGTTGAGCTTTCCAAGGCCGTGTCCCAGAATCCTTACTGTAGGTCCTCCCTGGGATGGACCCGGGGGAAACGAAAGTGTCCCCTTCCTAACCTGATCACTGGGTCTTCAAACACGGAGCTGGTGTTCGCCGACGGGGCAGCTTTGATGGGCTGCGTCTTCGTGAGCTCCCGCTCAAACTTCTCCTCCTCCGTCAGCTCCGCCAAGGGCTTGCGGTAATAGTCCTTGTCAATCAGGGGATCCCTGAATTCTGGGCTGTAGCGGCTCCACCTCACCTGGGTTAACCTGCGAGACCGGGAAGGGGAGGCGGGCCAAGCTGACTCCACAAGTGGAAAGGCTTGACTTAATAATAGGCATGTTTGCCAGCCCACTGACTGGGGAGCGGCGCGTAAACCGCTAGCCCCACCTGAACAGCAAATAATTCTGGCTCTTGTCTCAAGAGGTAGGAGGACCTCCCCCACACAGGCCAGGAAGGCTTCCTCCTCGTCCAGTGCCAACGACAAGGGCAGACTCCTGAACCTCAGGGTGGACGCCCGCCTATGCATCTCTCCCCGCAACTCCCAACACAGAAAACCCCCAACTCTGAGCTCTTTAGCAAGACCGCGCTTTTAACTCCGAGTGAGAACCCCCGCGGGCAGGGGGCAGTGACCAAGCCTTCCGATTGGCCCCCAGTCACGCTGCTAGTTAAGAGCTTTGGACCCAGACATCCCGGCCTCCAGGCTGGCTCCAGGTCCCGCGCGTCTTGCCTGCGGCCCCTTTCCTTCCTCGCAGGTCTCTCGCTGAAGACCCAAGCGGCCTCCCAGCTGCCCGCCGCCCTCTCACCTTGGGAACCGCAGGACAGCGCTCCGTACGCTCAGTGTCAGGTCCGAGCACCCGCGCACTGCCTTCACCAAGGGGGCAGCCATCTTGGTTTGCCTCGAGGACCCCACCAGAACTGCCCTCGGCGTGCCTGAGCGAGTGACGGAAGACGAGGAAAAGGCTCCGCGGGGTCCTCAATCTGCGCATCACCCCATCAGTCAGGGCGTGAAGAGTCCCTAATCCCGAGGTCCAAAGGCAAGACTCAAAAGGAAACACTCGCCCTCCCGTTACTCGTCGCAGTCAGGCGCTCGCTCCTCTCAGGCCCCCATGCAGGCCCCGCCCAGGCTCCTCTCTAGCAGGTTGTCGCGAGGTTTGAGGCCGCGGGCCCGGCCCGGGCGGCTGCAATATGGCGGAGGCGGAAGGAGAGAGCCTGGAGTCCTGGCTGAGTGAGTATCCGCGGCCACTTTTGCATGTCCTCGAGCCACCACCGAGCCGCCCCTCCTTGCACCCCTACGGCCTGTCCCCGGGCGCCGCGGCGGCGCCGCCTGTCAGCCTGCGCCTGGGCCCGCCGCCGCCGCGAGCGTCCGGGGATCACGCCCCTTCCGCAGCTGGGCGTCTGGCCCCTGCCCGGCCCCTGCTCCTCGGGCTGCGGCGCCTCCTCCCGCCCCCACGCGTGTAGGCGTGAGCTCGGGTCCTGTCCCGGCCTCGCGGGCTCTGGGAAAGTGACAGCCAAGTGCTGCCGGCTGACGGAGAGGTTGTGGTGGGGCTGCGGGCGGCTCAGTCCCTGCGGAAGGGAAGCGCTCGGATTTGGGCTGAAACTCCGGGAGCGGCGGGTGCTCTGAGCACACACGCACGGCTTCAGAATCGGGACTGTGTGTTCGAGAAGTGACCGCTTCGCGCAGGCAGAATGTTTGAGGGGCGGACATTCCAAAGATCCAGAACCGAGCCCTGCGCCCCCGCCCCGCGCGCGCGCGCGCGCACACTTGAACCTCGGAGCAAAGCGAGGCGCCCAGCCTGATGCCGTAGTGTAGCGGCCTATTGCTAGAAATCGCGAGTGCAGCTTTGGGCTGGCAGTACCCTGCCGAGTGGTTAGGAGGGTAACTTTGCTGTGGGCTAGCGGAGGCTCCTGGAGGCTTCTGAGAGGGGACCAACTGGACGTGGTGGTAAGGCGCGGAGAGATGCCCAGACATGACCTTTGCAGAGGTCTCTTATTCAGCCTCCAGGTCCTTGGAGGTGATGGCTGTTTCCTCCAGGTGCCTGGCCTTTCTTAATAGAAACTCCCTTCAGGTGGTTGAACTTGGGTCACATTTGCAAAATCTGCCGTTGCAGGCAGGTCGCAACGCCTTCTGGAACTGTTCTCCGGGAGGAACTGTTCTCCAGGAGGCTTAACGTGCTCGAAAGACATTCACTTATCAAGTTTCCTGGTGAGGCAGGTATTGTCACACCTGCACACAAAGGGGACACCCGACTCTAGTCAAACCACTTGCCCAGAGCCACCCAATCAGAATATAACCGCACTGGGACTGGTTCGATTCCCAGATAGCCATGGGGACATTGGAGTAGTTTAAGTGGCCTGTGCCGAGGTTCATAGGCCTAGAGTTATATTTTGAAATAGGAGAGGTACAGACCTGTTTTTGAGCGAGAACAGAGATGACGAGAGGGGAATGGGATGGTATCTGCGGAGACTACAGATGTCCCCGACTTAACCATCGTTCGACACCATTTTTTCGACGTCACGATGGTGCTAAGCATTCAGTAGAAATCGTACTTCAAATTTTGAAATTGGACCTTTTCCCAGGCTGGCGTTCTGTGGTGGGGTGCTCTCTCCTGGTGCTGGGCAGCACCCACCAGCCCCCTGGAGCACGAGTGTAAACAGCGGATACCTACACTGTGCTGTGCTGCCAGTGGTTTTGGATATTGTATTCTAGGCTAAACAATAACGTTGGGTAGGTAGGCGTGTTAAATGCATTTTTGACTTAACGGTATGTTCAACTTAGGAAGAGTTTCTCTGGATGTAACACCATCGTAAGTCTTAAGACTTAAAGGTGTGACGTACACCAAGTGAATGAATGAACCATGGTGTGGGGCGCACGGGCAGGGTGTTTGGTGTTTGGCTGGTCATGCTGGGAGTTTCTGTGGGAGAGCGATGGGAAAGAAAGCTGGGAAGTTACACCTTTGCAAAGGCCTGACTTCCAGCCCAGGAAGTTTACATTTCTACATTTATCAGACCCCCACGCCTACTCTTGCTTGTGAAATCAGTTTTTAGGAGAATTGCTCCTGGGGTTTTATATATAGGATGGATTGGAGCAGACATTCTGGAAACTGGTGTGAGGGAGGTGGGGTGGGGGCAGGAGAGTTTTTTGCTGCATAGAACTTGTCCCTGGAGCATCTGAGCTAGGATGGGATGGGGTAGCCGAGGCTGCTGTTCCATCCCTACCTGTCTCATGCGGTCCCATGACAGTCACGGCTAGTGGTGGAATTAAGCTGAAAATGAGAGGAGGGAACCGGAGGCACAGACACAGAAGAGAGTAAGGCTTTCAGGAAAGATCTGAAATAGAAACTTGGAGTCAGAGTAGATGCCGAAGGGGCAGTTCTAGACGGCAGGGTCTGCAAGGGAAGCCCTGGTGTCACCTGTGTGCCACGTGATGGGGAATGCTGAGTGGGTGGAAGAACGCGTGCACCTGCTCGGGGAGGCAGTGGGCAGGTGGAGCGATCCATTCACCCAGAATGGTCCCCAGAGGTGTCTTCAGCCCTGTGGCTGGTTGAGGGTTGCTCTCTGAGCTGGCTGGAGGCCCAGGAGGGTGTCGGGAGTGGGAGTGCTGAAACCAGGGCTTTTTGTGCCCATGTGTCGGCACAGCGCTCCCTGTAGGTGTGCAGTAGAAAGTTCTACCAAGATGAAAGGAAATGGGGTTCTAGAGAAGGTGAACAGTGGAAAGCAAGCAGGCCGAATTCCTGGAAGCAGGAATGCTGTCGGAATTCCAGCAGTCTGGGGAAAACACGCTTTTGGTGAATGCCTGTTGCGTGCGTGCGTGCGTGCGTGGTGAAGAGGAGGGGGTGACCACATCTATCTTGGAAGACACTTTTCCAGTTGTGAACAGTGGATGTGAGTAGGCTGCTTTTTCTTACACAGCATGTGACTGTTCCCAACGTAATAGTGATGGGGTGGGTATGGCCCCTCAGACCATCTTAAGTTTGTATTTCCCCAGCCTCTTGATGTCATGTGAGAACTGTAAGCATCTCAGATGCTCGGGATTAGTAACACAGCCACGCTAACACCTGAGAAGGTTTCAGATAACCGGGGGAGAGACTCGGGCCTTCTCTGGAAGGTGACAGTGGGTCACTATGGCAGTTAATAGCCACTCTTGAAAGAATTAGTACCTCTTTCCTTCAAGCTGGACATTTTGAAGGGCCTGCTAATTCTCTTTTCTAGATTGAGGACACACATCTCTCCTTTCCTCCAAATATGAACCTAAACCACCTGATTCTTCTTGCAGCCAAAGCAGACACTGCGGCCTCAGCTCAGCCTCTGGTCACGGCTCTGACCTCTTGTGGCTGAGAGCCCAGGGAGGGAGCTGGGAGGCATGGAGTCCCTGTTAGGATTTGACTATGGTGCTAATGGTTTTTTTGTGTGTTTTTAAAAATATATATTTTATTGATTTTTTTACAGAGAGGAAGGGAGAGGGATAGAGAGTTAGAAACATCGATGAGCTGCCTCCTGCAGACCCCCTACTGGGGATGTGCCCACAACCCAGGTACATGCCCTTGACCGGAATCAAACCTGGGACCCTTCAGTCCGCAGGCCGACGCCCTATCCACTGAGCCAAACCGGCCAGGGCACTAGTGGTTTTTAACGTTAAGAAAACAGACCCAAGAAATCAGAATTCAGGAACTTCTAACAACAGCCCTTGCCTCTGTCGCTCTGCTGCTACCCTCGTGGGAATCAGCAGGAGCCTGCATGCTTAAAAGGATCAGCCTTCCATTTGTCTTCTGAACCTGAAGCCCTAAATTTAGCAAACAGCTTAAAGCTTCTTTCTGGAAGAGGCGAATTCCAAGATTTTGGCTCAGAGATGGGAACACATTAAAAAAAAATGTCCCCAGCAGCCTGAGTGCTAGCAGTGTAGCGGAAGGAAAACCTAGTGGGAAGACGCCTTGTCCACAGCAAATGAGAAACTGCCTCTGAAAGCCTTGATACTTACCAGGAGACGTGAACACATTCAACCACCCTCGCCGGGGCCATTCCCTGCAGGCACGGTTCCGGGGATCACAGGGAAGAGAGGGTCCACCCCGGGTATTAGGAGACTGGGCATTTAGCACGGATTTTAAACTCTGTGACCTCTGAGGACACGCTGGCATTTGTCTTTGTCCTTGATCATGGAAGAGCATTTAATCCTGAGGGCACTCACTGCTCAAGCCTAGATTCTGTTTCCGTAACCTAGGGACCGAGAGCACAATGTGTGGTGCTGGCTTCAGTAGCTGTTGTTAGCTTAACTTAAAATGATGAGCATTTTGTGCAATTTGAAACACAATTAAAGCACTGAAGACTTTGGTTAGGTCTCGAAAAAGTTTTTTGAAGGTATGTGGGATGCACCTTTTTGATCAACTACCCCCTTCTTCACTTTCTCCAGGAAACTCTTCTTTTCTTTTGTAATTATCACATTTCTTATTAAAAGTTTTTTTCGACTATAGTTTACATTCAGTATTATTTTGTATTAGTTTCAAGTGTACAGTAGAGTGGTTAGACAATCATCTACAAAGTATTTCTCCCCTAATATTTCCAGTACTCACCTAGTTATTACACTATTATATTTTTAAATTATTAATTGATATTTATTAAAGGCATGTGTTTCCAACTTTTTTCCTTCTTATTGAATTTATTGTGGTGACATTGGTTAACAAAATTATACAGATTTCATGTGTATTAGTCTGTTATTGACTACAAGAGGCCCGATGCACGAAATTCGTGTGAGAGGAGGCCTTCCTTCCCCTGGCGGCCAGCACCGGCTTCCCTCACAGCCCCGGCTTCGTCCAGAAAGACGTCTGGAAGGACATCGAGTCTAATTAGCGTATTACGCTTTTATTATAGATATTTCCTATGCTGTACCAGAAAATACTTCTTTTTTTATTATTTTTTTATTTTGTTGATTTTTTACAGAAAGGAAGGGAAAGGTACAGAGAGTTAGAAATATCGATGAGAGAGAAATATCGATCAGCTGCCTCCTGCACACCTCCTACTGGGGATGTGCCCACAACCAAGATACATGCCCTTGACCAGAATCGAACCTGGGACCTTTCAGTCCACAGGCCGATGCTCTATCCACTGAGCCAAACCAGTTAGGGCAGGAAATACTTCCTGATCATCCCTACTTGCTTAACACTCATTTTTACATATTTTTTGTTACATTAAACATTTCATATAGGCATCTACTTGAATATTTTATTTTTTAAATTTGTTTTTATTGCCCTAATCGGTGTGGCTCAGTGGACAGAGCATCGGCCTGCGGACTGAAGGGTCCCAGGTTCAATCCCGGTCGGGGGCATGTGCCTTGGTTGCGGGCACATCCCCAGTGGGGAGGTGTGCAGGAGGCGGCTGATTGATGTTTCTCTCTCATCGATGTTTCTAACTCCATCCCTCTCCTTTCCTCTCTGTAAAAAATCAATAAAATGTATTTTTTAAAAAAAATTGTTTTTATTGACTTTTAGAGAGAGAGGAAGGGGGGAGAGAGTGTGTTTATAATTCTTTGTGTTCTTTTTAAATCCTCCCCCGAGGATATGCTTCCTTCATTGATTCTAGAGGGAGGGAGGGAGACATTGACCAGTATGTGCTCCACCTGGTGGTGAAGCCGTGACTGCTTGGTGCACGGGTCGGCTCTCTAACCACTGAGCAACATGGGCCCGGTCTATTTGTGTTCGTTCTGCCGAACACGGTCTACTCTAAGCTCCGTGAGCTGAGAATTGTCTCCTTTGTGACTTTCCCAACATGGACAGCAAGTGGTACTCTGTGACTTGCTGCCTGACTGAACTCTTGAGGCTTTTGTTAGAGAAGAAGTTTGGGAAAAACGTATCTTCACACCCAAGCCTGCAAATCATGGGGAAAATCATCTGCTCTGTCCTCCTTGCTCTTTGTAACAGTTGTCCTCTTCTTGGTTCTGTCCCAAGATAAGGCCACCAATCCTTCCAACCGCCAGGAGGACTGGGAATACATAATCGGCTTCTGTGATCAGATCAACAAGGAGCTGGAAGGGTGAGTCTCAGGGCTGTTCGGGGAGCTGCCGCAGTTGACTGGGAAGGCACAAAACTGAGCCGAGGCGGCCTAGCCAGAGGGCCTCAGGGTCAGTGTCTTGAGAATGTGGTCTGCTTACCTCCTAGGCCACAGATCGCGGTCCGACTGCTGGCCCATAAGATCCAGTCCCCACAGGAATGGGAGGCAGTCCAGGCCCTGACGGTAGGTTTTTCATCCTGAGGGTGGATCTTCATGAGCACAGGCCTGTTCTGGAACATGTTAGTCAGGTGTTTCACAAATGTGTGCGCCCTGTGCCAGGCGCTGAGGCTTCAAAGACGATCGCCCGGCCGTGAGGTCTAGGGGGAGGGAGCCAGAGGCTGAGGGAGGGAGCCAGAGGCAGGGCCCTGAGCCGAGGGTGGGGCTTAGAGAAGGCTTCTTGAAGAGATGCTGACAGAGCTGTCCTGCCAGTTGAGAGCTGGACAACGGAGGAAAGTGGAGGTGAGTATAAATCATTCCGGAGCCAAAACTAATGCCAGTTACTAGTGAAGGCATCACACCAAGGGGCAGGTCTTAGAGGTTATTCAGACGAACAGGATTCAAGACATGGACCCTCTCTCCGAGACCAGAGGCGTCATCCCAGGGTTCTGCCCGACGTCACCGAGGTGCTAGGAAGGCGGAAGAGAAGCGGTGTGGAAAGGGCGCTGGGCCCACGTGCACGCCTCTGTCGCGGCTGAAGTCGAGCGGCGCCTTCAGACTGGTTCTCGGGGGGTTTGGGACATCTGACGATAGATGGGGACGCTTTTGGTTGTTTCAGGTCGCAGGTGCTACTGGCATCGGGTGGTAGAGGCCAGGGGTGCTGCTAGACACCCTGCAGCACACAGTTCAGGCTTCACAACGGGAAATGACCAGAAACCCTGCTCTTGAAAGACAGAAGCGAGAAAGGGACCCCTGGGCTGGCGTGGCCTTGGCATACGCTGCAGGCAGAGGGAAGCCGATGGTAGTTTATGGCCCCAGAGGAGAATAAATGGAAGCAGGGGGAAGGAACATGTCATGGCACCTAAAATGTAGAAAACAATTAACGTTATCTCCCACCTCCCCACAACGTCAATCAGCTTGTTGAAAGAACCCTGGACCTTGAATCAGAATCATTCTCGGGGCCTCACTTTCCTCATCTGTAAAATGGCAGCATCTTGCAGCACCCCCACCGAGCCTCTCCCGTGTGGCTACAGGTGCTGGAGGCGTGTATGAAGAACTGTGGGCGGAGATTTCACAACGAAGTGGGAAAGTTCCGGTTTTTGAATGAGTTGATCAAAGTCGTCTCTCCAAAGGTCAGTCAGTGCAGTTTCCTCATTTCTAGGAACTTCCTTTGTGTTTCTCCCCCTCTCCCACCTACCAGCTGGCACTGCACAACCAGCATCTCCAGGGATCTGAATTTCTTCGCCTCCTGTCCTTAGAGAGCTGGGCCCTGCGGGTAGCGGGTGACACCACAGGTCACAGGGACAGGCAGACCTCTCTGGCGGGCTCCCAGCCTAAATACCAGTGACGTGGCAGCGGCTGTGTATCCGGGGAGGGCCTGGATGGCACAGGCCTTTGGCTTCTAGCGCAGAAGCCAGTTGTGTGTGGCCGACCTCACGTGGATACAAGGAGCTGGCCTCCCTGACTCGCTGCTCAGGTTCTGTTGCTCACTCGTGTTGCTTATGCTCTGGGCACCCACTTACAGCAGAGGGAACAGTCTTGTGCTGAAGACATTGGCTCCTTTGAGATAAAGCCTAGTTGTTTCTGGCAGATGGTGCACGGAAACTCAGGGCCGAGCTCCCAGCCCCCTGCCTAACCACAGATGGATACATCCGCCCCAAGCGGTGTCCCCTCCTCCCCACCCCTGCTGCCTTCCACGCTGCTGGTTTCCCACAGGGAAACTTCGAGCAACCATCTCATTGCCGTGAAGAGAGCCTTCTCCCTGTTTCTGCCTCCAGACTCCGGTGACCAGTTTTTTCCGGTTTCCTTTTGCCTCTTAGTACCTGGGGGACAGGGTGTCTGAGAAAGTGAAGACCAAGGTTATCGAGCTGCTTTATAGCTGGACGTTGGCCCTGCCGGAAGAATCAAAGATCAAAGATGCCTACCACATGTTGAAGAGACAGGGTATGTGCCTCCCCCGCCTCAGCCTCCATACATCCCAAAGGCTGGCCAAGGCCAGGAAGAATGAGGGGGTGTCTGCTGTCCCCACGCTACGTCCCTTTCTCCCCCCTGAAGACAGTGGGACAGGCTTGGCTGGAGGTTGATGGGAGGTGTGTGTAGCCTGCTTGTCCCTGCCCCTACAGGTCCTGGTCACAGGGATGTGTCCCCTGGCTGTGTGAGCAAACGCTCTGCCCTATGTCACCTTTCAGGCATAGTGCACTCTGACCCACTGATCCCTGTGGACAGGACACTGATCCCTTCACCACCATCTCGTCCCAAAAACCCTGTGTTTGATGATGAGGAGAAATCCAAGGTAAAGTGCATCCAGCCTGCCAAGTTCTCAGGCGAAGTGTGGCATCGCTCACGCTGCGGGGAGCTCCAGTTCCCCAGCTGGAGTGCTACCTTTGCCTTTACCTTTGATACCCTTCTCGTCCAGCTTTTAGCCAAGTTGTTGAAAAGCAAAAACCCAGATGACCTGCAAGAGGCCAACAAGCTGATCAAGTCCATGGTGAAGGAAGTGAGTGGGCCCTGGGCCTTGGGTGTGGGGTGGAGGAGCCCATGACATGGAGCGGAAGTCCTTTCCCTTGGCATCAGGCTTGCTCTTCGCCCCTGCCACCAGCCCACACCTGGAGGCCGTGGATGGCAGAGAGGAGCAGTGGTGGACGGGGACAGGACTATTACTTTAACAGAAAACCTGTCAGCGGTCTGCGGCCCATGGTTCCCAAGCACCATGCTTTGAGGAGCCTCCAGGACTGGCCTCGCTTTAGTGTTCCCTGGTGTGACCCAGGCCTCGCGGGATTCTGTGGGGCAGTGGAACGAGTCTAGTTGAGCTTTCTCCTTGATCCTCTTTGCAGGATGAGGCACGGATCCAGAAGGTGACCAAGCGTCTGCACACTTTAGAGGAGGTTAATAACAACGTGAAGCTGCTCAGTGAGATGCTGCTTCATTACAGCAAGGAGGATTCGTCAGAGGCAGATAAAGAGCTCATGAAGGTAGCACCCCCCCCTCACACACACACACCCTCCCCCTGCCACGAGAAAGCTGGGCTCTGGGCAGGGAGCCAGCCTTCACCAGGTGCCTGCTCTGTTGAAGATGCTGCTACGCATCCGATGGTCCCTAACTTACAAATCGACATGGTAGCCAGGGAATGGGGGTTGGCACCCCCAATCTGCATGAGCCATGCCTAACTTGCCCTGGGCAGAGGAGCTGCATGTGCATGCGACTGACTCTGAGAGCTGTTCTCAGCCTTGCCTCCCAGAGGCCCCTGTGTGCCCGAATGTGGCACCTCAGTTCTTGGTCACATGGATATTCTGAATTCCGAGCACATGCCGGCAGGGATGTACTT
Organism: Corynorhinus townsendii; assembly: GCA_026230045.1. Classification (NCBI taxonomy): domain Eukaryota; kingdom Metazoa; phylum Chordata; class Mammalia; order Chiroptera; family Vespertilionidae; genus Corynorhinus; species Corynorhinus townsendii. The sequence continues at coordinate 3,623,631 of JAPDVU010000009.1, forward strand.
GCCCTTGTCCGTCCTGGTGACTTCTCCGCCTAAGCAGGTATTTGGGTGACAGTGTGGTGCAGGCTGGCAGCAGAGGACTATGCTCTGAGCCAGCTCTACCAGTAACTGACCATGGTGCCAGGAGAGCCTGTGATTCTCTGGGCATGAATGCTAAAGTAGATGATCTCCAAGGCTTGTACGTCTGGGTCTCTCTCAGGAGCTGTTTGATCGGTGTGAGACTAAGAGGCGGACATTATTCAAACTAGCCAGCGAGACAGAGGATAATGACAGTAGTTTGGGTGAGTGGAGACTAGTTGACAAGGATGACCCAGGAACTGGATGTGTGTGTGGAGGGGAGTTGTCAGGCTCAGGGATGAGAAGTCTTTTCTACTCTAGGGGACATCCTGCAGGCCAGTGACAACCTCTCCCGAGTCATCAGCTCCTATAAAACAATCATTGAAGGGCAGGTCATCAATGGTGAGGTGGCCACCTCAACCCTGTCGGACTCTGAAGGTAAAATGTTTCGGTTCCTCATTCTGGAACTCTGCAGACCAGCTGCCATCCCCACCACCAGCCACAGGTGCAGGTTGACCAGTGTGTCAGCCCACAGGCCTCAAGGGGATTCTAACTGGTTCTCCAGCTTCCCAGAGGGCAAGGGATCGGACAGGGCTTTCTCCACCTGCCCTCACTTTTCTACTTGGCATGCATGCCCTTGGGTTAGGCCAGAGGCTGCGTAGCCACTCCAGTGCCCCCAATTATTCCTGTCCCCTCCTCCAGGGCACCACCACTCCAGGAGCCACGGCACTCTCATCGACCTTGCAGAGTTGGATGCACCAGGCAGCTCAACCCCCGTCTTGGCCCCCACGCCACCATCCTCCGGCATCCCTATCCTCCCTCCACCCCCCCAGGCCTCAGTACCTGCGCGCAGCCGCTCGTCCAGCCAGGCTGAGGCCCCCCCAGGGCCCAACAACACAAGCAGTGCCCTGTCCTTGCTGGATGAAGAGCTGCTCTGCTTGGGTGTGTCCTGGAGGAAGGCTGGAAAGGGCTTCTCGCAGAACCGGGGGAGAGGGCATGGAATGGGAAGGTGGCCTGTATGGTGCCCATGTGCTTAGCAAGGATAGGGAGGCTTCAGTTGTAAGGAGAGAAGTCAAGTTCAGTGTCCCTCGGGCTGTCTGTAGTAGACTCTGGGTGGAAACAGTAGACCCAGTGTCTTGCTCTGCTTCCATCTCCCCTTGAACACCCCCCACATTGTGTGACCCCTGCTCGGGGGAGGTAGAGCTGGGGCTGCCCTAGCCCAGCGCCTCTGGTCATCACAGCCATCTTTGTTCTCAGGCCTTGCTGACCCAGCCCCTAGGGCTCCTCCCAAAGAGTCCGCTGGAAACGGCCAGTGGCCCCTGTTCCAGGTAGGTGCCCAGGTGACATCACTGAAGCACTGGACAACCTCCACTTGTCTCTTCTTTCCCAAGTAGTTCTTAGCCCTGGGGCCCTGTGCTTGGAGGGCTGCTAGTCCAGTGGGATTGCAAAGGAGCCAGGAGTGGAGAGCCAAAACCCTCCGCACCCCTTGCTCACTTGTCCTTTCCATTCCCCATAGAGTGAACAGTCGGACCTGGACTTCTTCAGCCCCAAACCTGGGACTGCTGCTTGTAGCCCCTCAGACGGGCCTGTCCTCCAGCCCTCAGCAACCCCTGCAGGCAACTCCCAGCCTCCACTGCCACCCCCCTTCCCAGCTCCTGTGGTCCCAGCCAGTGTTTCTGCTCCAAAAACAGGCTTTTTGTTCCCCACTGGACTGGCCCCAGCTTCGGCCCCAAAAGCTGAGCCCACAGCCCCCGGGTACCATGGCTCAGCTTTGAGTGACAGCTCCCTGCACCAGTTGGATGCCCTCGATCAGCTTTTAGAAGAAGCCAAAGCGTAATGAGTGGGAGACGGGGGGTTGGGCTTAGAACCAGTGGGGTTGGGGATGTTCTTTTGGTCTGACCTGAGCTGGAATCTGAAAGCTAGGGGGTAGGTAGGAGCCAGCTCTGGCCTGGGGAGGGGGCGGGGCGGGGATGGGGGGGAGAGGTGCTCTGTGAGGGTTGGCCCAACAGCTCTGCTTGGTCTCTGACTTGCCTTCTCCTTCCTGCCTCCCAGGACCTCGGGCCTGGTGAAACCCATCTCCATCTTCCCTGGGGCCACCGCCTCCTCTCTGATCCCCAGCAGCACCTCAGCTAGGCCTCTCCTGCCGTTCTCCACAGGGCCTGGCAGCCCTCTCTTCCAGCCACCTGTCTTCCCATCCCAGGACAGCCCCATGAAGGGGCCTGAGCTTTCCCTGGCCAGTGTCCATGTCCCCCTGGAATCTATCAAGCCTAGTAGGTGTAGGAGGCTTGGAGTGGGAGAAGTGGGGCCCACCTTACAGCATTGCGGGTAGGGGTGGGTTGGTACAGGCTCTCCTTGCTGGGGTCCCGTAGAGTCAAACGTGCCCTGCTTCCTTATTGTCCTGGCCACTGCTTGTTGCTACTGCGCAGTCTTGTGAAGGTGACGGCAGTCCTTTCCCAGACTCCTTCACAGAGCACTGCTCTCCCCTCTTGGCTGTAGCAGCACCTCAGGGTTCTGTTGGGGATTGCTGACCTCGCTCCGTCCACACCCACGTGCCACCTTCTTACAGGCAGTGCCCTTCCTGTGACAGCCTATGATAAAAATGGCTTCCGCATCCTCTTCCACTTCGCCAAGGAATGTCCACCAGGACGGCCCGATGTGCTGGTGGTGGTTGTGTCCATGCTGAATACGGCTCCTTTGCCTATAAAAGGCATCGTGCTGCAGGCCGCAGTGCCCAAGGTACCTCCTAGGGCCTCGAGAGGCAGAGATTACCTTTATCTTGACCCCACTACATTGAGTGGCCAGCAGGTGGCAGTGTGGCTGGCCACTGTGACCATCCTGGGCCCCACCTGCCGTCTGTTCAAAAGGAGCTTCTCTTCCCCTTTAGTCAATGAAAGTGAAGTTGCAGCCACCCTCTGGGACGGAACTCTCTCCGTTCAGCCCCATCCAGCCACCTGCAGCCATCACCCAGGTCATGCTGCTGGCCAATCCCCTGAAGGTGAGCTAGAAGCCCCAGACTAGCATCTTGTGACCACCACCACCTTAAGCCCTTGCCCACCTCCCAACCAAAGTGCCGTGGTACTGTAGCATTAACCCTGTCCCTTTCCTACCCTGGTCCAGTGGCTGAGTGAGGATGGGTGGTGGGACCAGGGCCTGTCAGCACAAAAAACCTCGAGGTTAATAGTCTCACACACTGCCCCTCTGTCGCAGGAGAAGGCAAGGCTTCGGTATAGACTGACCTTCGCCCTTGGGGAGCAGCTGAGCACAGAGGTGGGTGAGGTGGACCAGTTCCCGCCTGTGGAGCAGTGGGGGAACCTATGACCCTGAAGGATGCGGTCATCTCCACTTTGAAGCCCAAGTAGGCTGCCCCGAGACAGGAGGGCTCTCCGGGTCGTCATTCTCCATGTCCTGACCACAGTGCTTGAGCTTTGGTATGGAACAGGAGCCCTGGGCCGTGCTGCCAGGAGCTGAACTGCCGTGATGGTCTCTCCTCCCCTGGCCCCTTAAAAGGACGTTTTTATCTACCTGTGTGACTTGAAGTGGCCATGTACTGTTGGGCGGGATGTGGCCCCGGACTCTGCACAGTCGCCCTGGGAACACAGACTTAAAGCTGGAGGTTTCCCCCTCGTGTGGGCGCCCCGCTGCCACAGGGAGGAGGTCTCTAAAAAGACCTGGGGTCCTTCCTCAAGGACCAGGTCTTCACTCCCCCACCCCCACCATGCTACTCTGTGCTCCCCTTGCTGGCAGGCTCCTACCTCCAGGAAGGTGGGCAAAGTCCAGTGGTCCCAAATGGGCCTGAGAAAGGAGTGGGTGTGCTGCCTTCCACAGGCAGTACCAGCCTGAATGGCCACTGGATAAGTGTATGCTTGTCCCTGACGACGGCTAGCTGTGTCCTTTGGACAGCTCAGCTGGACGTGGAACTCAGCCTATTAGAAACAGAACTTGGCCCCAAAGCAGCCTAAACTAAGGCTAGGAGAGACACCGAAGAGAACCATGGAGTCCCCTTCTCCGAAGCAGGTACTCGGAGCTTTCTGCAAAAAGTGTGCCTCCCACCCTGGGAACAGGCCAGCCTATTCACTACCTCTTGCTTGGCATGAAATAAACTGTCTCGCCCTCGAGCCTCGGAAGGGAGGACAATTCCTGCCCCCCTGTACATCCCCCTACCCCCTAGATAGCCTGTCAAAACAGAAGTTACAGACAGGAGGCCTCAGGGTCAGGCAATTGCACTAGACTTACCTGCTGCCCAGAAACTGACTGTCCTCAGCTGCTGAGGGTACTGTCAGCGAGATGTTGGGTCTGGAGATGGTGAGATTGGAGGGCATGCTTGAATCGAGTCACCAGACCTTATTGCTTCAACAGTGCCCAGCCCCAGCTGGCTTGTGCCAGCCTATAGGCCTTCCAGGGCAACAGGAGAGTGAGGACCACCAACTGGGAAAGAGGACACGGCTCACCTGAATTCGGCTGGACGGGCTCAGAGCCACCTCCAGGGGAAGGTGGCACAGCCTCGTTCCTAGATTCTGCCCCCCCCCCCCCCCCCCCCGTTCCTTGCCAGGCTTCCTTACTCTACCAAGAGGTCATCTTCCCCTTCCCTCCCATTTTTGGCAAGCAGGTTTCACTGCTTCGTTAAGATAGGTCAAAAGTGAATGGATTTCACTGCTTACGGAATAAACCCAAGAGTTTCCCAGAGATTGGCTGCCGCAGCCCTGGGGAAGTCTGCGGGATCACTACATGGAACTGTACCTTTACAATAAGACTCGGACGTTAAAATTGTTTATGAGTGTTAGTGTTTCATGACAAACAGCTATCCTGGATATATCAACTCTGCTGCCCTTATTTTACTGCATGTTAAATAAAGCCATTTTCACCCTACTTGGAATTCTTCTAATACAGACACCATTGGGAAGGGGCGCCACTGATGAATTCCCAAGGTAGATATCTCCTAGGTCAGTGGTCGGCAAACTGCGGCTCACGAGCCACGGTTTGCCCCTCTGTTGACTAATGAGTTTGCCGACCACTGATCTCGGTGTATGTGTGTTTATTTCTTTTTTTTCTTTCTGCACCTAGGTTTTTGTTCAAAAGTACAGGTTCCTGGACCTTTTTCTTTTTTAAAAGAGATAACCAGAAAGTTAACATCAGTGCTTCGGATGCTCCTCGGGTGAGGCCGAATTTCAGAAGCACAAGTAAACCACTGAAGGCTCCTGTCCATGTTTCCAATTGTAGGCAGGAGGGCACTGCACGCACCGTAACTGGTGGGGGTGCCCTTTTCTCTTAAGGAGACAGGGAAGTCATTTCCATGTCAAAAAGAACATAATAAGCATTTTCTTAACTCCTACCACATCAGGTTCACAGGGGTCGTAGATGAAAACTCCCTGGCTGAGCTCTGAAAGAACTTGCCTTGTTTTGCAGAAGAAACCATTTATTCTTTAAAAATGCCCACACGTTGCCGCACAGACACCGTGCCGGAACAGCGGCCGGCCGGCCGGCCTCAGGAGCCTCCCAACGAGCCTGCTTTTATAATTGCCCGAGCCAGGTTCCGTGCAAGAGAAAGCCGCAGCATTTCCACCTTGGTGGTCTCTATGTCGGCATCCTAAGAGCAGAGAGAGCCAGCATGAGGCACAGCAGGAAGTGATCCTTAAAGCTCCCCTGGGCTCCACCCAAAAGCAGACAGACAGCGGTCACCTGGCATTCAGCAATAGCTTCCAGCAAGTCTCAGCGTAAGAGCTGAATGCATAGGACCACTACAACTGATCGACAGGAAAGAAGAGATCAGAACTCCAGAATCACCCCATTTTTTCCTAAAAGAAGTTAGTGTGTCATGGTTACAGGTTAAGAGGCAGGTGAGTTTGTAGGGGCCAGTGTTTGTGGAAGGAGGTGGGGGGAGCCGGAGATACAGGGAGCCTTTTTTTCATCTCTATTGTGAAACCAGCCCAGGAAGCGAAAATACCTGGAGTTGCTGGGCATCAGGTTCTCCATGCACGGGTTGTCCTGAGGTCAAGTCCTCCAGACATCTCAGCAGCTCGTAAGTTTGCTCTGCTGAGAAAATCACCTGGGAGAGAAGCTGCTGCTAGCTGAGGCCTACTGATTTGGGCCTGGGCTCAAGTTCAGAGGTGGCCTCCTTTGCATGCCCGGGGGTACTTTGCATGTGCTGCCTGGGAGGGAAAAGCACTTCTGTTCTCACTCCCAGCCCTGGGATGGGCATGGTCACTAGGCAACTGGCTCATTTTAAATTAAGTAGTTTTTCTTGGGTGGACATTAGACTTCCAGAGTGGGTACTATTGGGGAGACCTATACAGGAGATGATGTTTATGCATCTGCACCAGCAACAGAAGGAAGCACTGTCAAGGACTACAAAACGGGGCAGAAAAGCATTTTGGGCTCAAACTGTACCTGTTTCTGTTCCAAAAGGGGTAGGGCATCTGTTAGGAGTGTCATCCAGAAAGACCGTGGGGCAATCTGAGAAGTCATCAGTGACAGGAGAAGAGAAGCCGCATCAACAAAACGCTTGTCCCCATATAATCGGTGGAATTCGCGATACTTTCCTATTGAAAAAAGAGCACTAGGTCACCTCTGGCCCTAAACAAGAGAAGGCAGATGCCAGGCCAGCCATTCCACAGAGCAGGGGATTCTTCAAAGCTGTGTCCAAGTTCAGGCACCAACGAGACCACATACTTAGAGACTCAAACCAGCCATGCCCGGAGAATGTGAACATTAAACAAGAGTTACAGGTTATAACAGATTGAACAAAACCCAGGAGGCCATTACTTGATGTAAATAAAAGACTAAAAACGGATGAAGGGAAAGCCTTCACTATACTGGGATGCCAACTAAAACAATGAGAGGCAGAAAACCAAAGTGGGCGGAAAGTCCAATGAGGAACAAGACATTTAATTCCAAAGTATCTCTCCCCAAATTATTACATCAAAGGGACGGTGCTGCCTGGAAGACACAGCTGGTGGACGCCACTTTCACCAAATGACCAGAGTGAACTCCAACAAGGGGACACAGCACATCACCTCGGCGGCATTCCCACCCCAAACACACAAATCTAAATCTGATCACGAGGAAACCTCAGATAAACCCAAACTGAGGACATTCTACCAGAGAGCTGAACTGACTTCAAAATGTCAAAGTTAAGAAGCACCAAGAAAAGCACAGGCACTTAAACTAGTGAATTTGGGTAAAGTGTATATGAGAGCTCCTTATTCCTCACACTGCTTCCACAACTTTTCTCCAAGTCTGAAATTACTGGAAAATATTACCAAGAAAATATACTTTACAAAGTCTGGCACACAGGGTTCTATGTGGTTTGGAGTTTGGGCTTAACAGAAAGGAAACACTGGAACGTCCAATCTTCACAAGTGTCCATTTGTGCCAACTGTCCAAGGGACAGGGCCCCAAGAGACTTACCCAAGAATGTCAGTCGGTCACTGAGCATCATGGCCGGCCCCAAGTTGTCAATGAGATCTAAGTCAGAAAAGCAGCCCCGCTCACAGTAATCCCTGAGGAACCTGCAAGGCCCGACCCAGAGATCAGAAAAGCACTCCTCAGCCTCCCAATCCCCAGGCAGTTCCCGGAAGTGGACACTGGCTGAACTCACCTGTCTGACACCAGCGTGGCAAAGGCGGCATCTTTGGCTCGAATGCTCCAAGAGAGGGCGGAGCCCAGGCGATTGTTGCGGACAGCTTTCATAGCCAAGATCTTACAAATGCTGCGAACTTTGCAGGCAAAAAGGGATAAGGTGAATCCTTCACCCTATGAATCATTCCTAAACGCTGCTGGGAAAGGAGCAGCCTTCTCACCTCTTCAGCCTTCTAGGCTCCCCCACAGGCCCCAAATACAGCTTGGCTGGCAGAACTGGGGTTCTAAATCGCCTCCTGATGTTAATAGTATGACCCACCCTGACAGGATGGCTTTGTCAGCTGATTGGATTTCAGGGGTGGTAATAAGGTATTTATTGTTCCCCCCAGATCAGCTCTTCCATTATCGTTCCAGGTGCCAAAACTCCTATCCTCCCTTGGGTCCTGAATGCCACATGCTTTCACAGTCATAAACACACAAGTGCCTCTGGGAAGAATAGCTTAGGCTTTTATCATGCAACAGTGAGAAGAGAGGGGGCAAACTTCATCCTTTCCTCCCTGTTCTTTCCAAGCCACCTCTGGTCCCGCTGCCCCAGAGCCGGCCTTATCTAGCAACAGCAACTCCCTCGGGACAGGCAAACTCAACGCTGACCCAGCCCTGACCTCGGAGTGAGGAGGAGAGGAGTGGGTGGGTAACTTTTAGAGGCAGCGTGCTCGTCTGGTCGGTGTGCCTGGCTGGCTGAGTGTCAACCTGTGAACCAGGTGGTCATGGCTCCATCCCCACTAGGGGGCGTGCAGGAGGCAGCCCATCCATGATTCTCTCTCATCATTGATGTTTCTCTCTCTCCCTCTCCCTTCCTCTCTGAAATCAATAAAAATATTTTTAAAAAATAAGTAAAATAAAAAAGCAAAGTGCTTGATTGCTTCTAGGTCCCAAAGAATCCCTAGCTCTCTGTCCCTCCCCAGCAACGTTCCTGTGTTCTGTTTCTTTTTGGCATCCGCTTCCTGGCCTCTCTGGTCCAGCTGGCATGGCAGGAACAGAGGCCCCTGCCGCGAGGAGGCCCGCTCACCTTGCTCAGTCATCTGCCGCTGCTCACAGATCCGCAGCACCTTGAGGGCTTTCTGCTCAGTGCTCAGAGGGATGCGCTCAATGTGCAGCTCCAGGGAAACGCGGCCCAGCTCAGGGCAGCAGTCGAAGTAGTCCACCCCCAGCTGCCACAGGCTGCAAAGGTCCAGGAGGACTGGCATGAGGGCTTGTCTAGGTGCTGCCGTGGAGCTGGGGATTGGCCCCCAAGGTGGCTCATCTCTAGACCTCCACAGCCTTCAGGGAACGTAGTCCAGGTTCCAATGCACCCGCATGCTGAGGAGCACCCTGCTGTCACCCCTTGGGCCTTCCTACCTGTGATGAGCAAACAGCCCCGAGGCATATTCTAGCAGGAGGAACTCTCTCATGTTGGATCCAAAGCTGGAATAAAACGTATGGTGAGACCAAGACTCCTGGCCAGCTCCATTCAGGACTCCCTTCCGCAGTCCAACATCCCTTCCAGGCATTCAGCTCACCCCTCCAGAGCCTGGGAGGTGGGGAGAAAAGGGTGGGCGTGCCATGCACACTTACTAGAGGTTGTGGGACTGGAGGAGTTTGCAGTGATCCAGCAAATCGGTCAGATGGGCCACAAACCACCAGTTGCTGAGGGCGATGCTGCAGGTTCAGACACCAAGGCAAGAAGGAAAGTCAGGGTGAGAAGCCATGGCCCACATGAGTGGGGCACGAGCAGGAACCCCACATGTGCTTTGCTTAAAAAGGGTGGGAGGGCCCTGCCACTGTGGCTGTGATTGATCGTCAACCTATGAATCAGGTCATGGTTCGATTCCCAATCGGGGCAAATGCCCAGGTTGTGGGCTCCAGCCCCAGTAAGGGGCATGCACGAGGCAGCCAATCAATGATTCGCTCATCACTGATGTTTCTATGTCCCTCTCCCTTCCTCTCTGAAATCAATAAAAATATGTATTTTTTTTAAGAATACCTGCTCTGAACAGACCCAGCCAAGAGCCCCATGGTGTGGGAGCTGTTAGCTCATTAGAGAGAGACTGTTGAGAATTGTTGTCCTTTAATGTGGCTGTGTGTCTAAAAGTTCCGAGTGATAGGCTGGCTTTTTCTGGGTTTTAAGTATCAAAGTAATTTCCTGCAATGTTGTTTTAAGTGAACATCCCTGAGGTGGAAACTTATACACATGGTCCTCAGCCTCAGAAGGCCCCAGCTTGTCCAGGGAGAAGCCATTATCCATCTACACGTGGCCGGGGAGGGAAGAGGTTAAGACACCAGCAAGAAGGAACAGGACATTCTAGAACAGGAGGGCAGTGCAGCTGCACAACACTGTGAATGTACTTAATGCCACTGGACCCACCTGAAGACGGTTAGAAAGCCAGTGCACAGCAGGTCCTACCTGCACTCCTTGATCACTTGGTGGATGTCAAACTCAAAGGCCGCCATGAGGATGTTGTCCAGGGGCTCTGGGCTGCTCTCACCTCCCAGAAATAGGTCAAGGCTGGACTGTGGGAAGGTGGTGACCCATTCAATCCCCGGACGGAAGCAGAGACTCAAGGGGGCTGGCAGGGCTACTGTGCAGGGAACCCTGGAGAAGGGTGATGGGCCCTTTAGCAGGGCCAAAGGAAAGCCCCTTGCAGTTCTCCAGGGAGGTTCAATGCAGAGGCCACACACCGCAAATGACCCAGCAGGGAGGGAGCAGAGCCTCAGGACCCCTCCTCCCCAGCCCACCCGTGGAGCTCAGACTCACCTGGGCATAGAAATGCAGATCGAGGGGCTTGACGGTGGGATGAGAGTACAAGAGCCGGGTCACTAGGAAATGATACCAGTTACTCAGCAGCTCCTTCTGCTCCAACAAGGAAGCTTCGTCTCCCAACATGATCTGAGGAGAAAGACGTTCTCCCTCAGCTCCGGGGGAGCTCTCTGTAACTCCTGAGCTCAGCGAGAGCACCTGGTCTGCACGCCCTCTCCTTCCTCAGAGAATGGACGGCCCTGGCCAAGGAGGACCACGTTTCTGCCAGCACTGGGCCGGATGCCACAAGCCTTAAGCGAAGACATCTTGGACCCCGACCTGGACTTGTTTCCCGCACCTTGCAGAGAGACTCCAGGTGCGGACTGGAGACGAACGTGCCGTCCTGGAGGTGCCGCTCACATTCCTCGTGCCAGTGCTGCCACTTGAGCTCTAGCTCCGTTAAGGTCTGCGTGTTACCAGGCTAAGGGAGAGAGGCAGTGAGACACCATCACATGAACCCCTATGCTTAATGAATGAACCCACCTCCCATGACCCTCAGAGCAGGGCTGCTCCCACGTACGCTGAGAACAGGCATTGTCCTCATCAGGTCCCCCAGGGTTCGGCACATGCCTGCAGAGGGGGGGCTGGCGTCGGCTTCCTTGGAGAGCATCTGCCGGGCCTCGTCCAGCCTGCCTTGCAGCACCAAGATGGTCACCTGGGGACACCCAAGAACAGGAGCATTCATGGGAGGCCCAGAAGCCCTCCCCAGAGTCCACACGCTGGCTTCCTAGCCTTGGGGAAGCGTGATGGTTTCTTCCCTCCAGAGGTAATGTAGCTCATCCAATCTCTTCCCCCCACCAGCACCCCCCACCCCCAGCCTCCAGGTCTAGGAGCTTGGTGTCTGTAGCCAAATTTATCCCTGAGGCCCAGCAGAGGGGACCAGGGCCCATGTGCCACAGTGTTTCTATGGCAGCCTTCTGGGCCAATGCCTGCCACAGGGGGGCAGGCACCGAATTTGACACAGCTGCAGGTGAACCACGCTTTTGAAACCGACTGTGTAACCCATTATAGTTTAAACAATAAATTAAAAAATATCAGAGGCATCAAATAAATTATTGGTTCATAAAGGTTTCAGTTCAAATGCACATACATATATGTACCTACACTTGATGTAAGTGCAGTCAATCCTCCTTATTCAGAGTCCACACCTGTAAATTTGCCGGCTTGCTAAAACTTACCTGTAACCCCAAAATCAACCCTCGAGGTGCCATCACCGTCACTTGCGGGAACATGCAGAGCAACGGCGACTTTGTGTCACGTGGTGCGCACATTTCCGGCCGAGCGAACCAGGTAGCGCTCTGCCTGCCCGTGTCAGCTCTCACACTGAACAAGTGTCTTTCTCACAACCTATTTAGTGCCGAGATTGTTTGCATGTTTTATGCTTTTTGTTGGGCCCCCAAGGATAGTGCTAAAGTGCTATGCAGGGTCCCTAAGTGCAAAGAAGGGTGTGATGTGCCTGCTCTATGGAAAAACCCCAAGCATGTCAGATAAGCTTCGTACAGGCACAAAGTGCTGTATGGTGCTGCTGGCGCGAGTTCCACGTCAATGAATCAACAACACAGTTTAAATAAGGTGCCTTTAAACAGAAACATGTAAGAGGGCTAGATAGTGACCAGCTGACAGAACGGTTGTGACCAGATCCTGTACTTCCCCTAGAAGCAGTGGTCCAGTAATCGCCGTTCAGTGTTCCAGGCACCTTTACAGGCCTATCGCGAATAATGAAAGCCAACAGTATATGCGCACAAGCACATATATAAAAGTCCGTGTTTTTTACTAGAAATCATGGTAAAAAAAAAAAGCCAAGGGTATATATGTGCTGACAAGTCCCCCATTTTTCTCTCCAGCCTGTACTTCCTTCTGACTTCCAGACTCACATCTCCCACTGCCCAGTCAGTGTCTCCACTTGGCTCTCACAGGCATCGTAACGTTTAAAAGGGCAAGCACCCGGTCACCTCCAACTCACCAACCTGATCTTCCCACATTCTTCCCTTCTTACATGCCCACATTTAGTCCACGAGCAAACCCCACCAATTATGTCTTTAAACTGCACCCAGAATCTAATCACTCCTCATCTCACCATCTCCTGTGCTCAGCTCCTACGCTTGTCCAAGTCACCCCCATCTTTGCCTTGTTTAGCACCCCCATCTTTGCCTGGTTTAGCACCATCTTTGCCTGGTTTAGCTCCACTCTGGTACCTCTGCTCTGGCCTCGCTGTCCTCAGGAGAGCAGCCAGAAGAGCCTTTCAAAGCCTAAGTCAGGTCAAGGCGCTCCTTTGCTCAACTCTCCAACATCCCCCTCACCCCAACTGACCCAGGAATAAGACAGAAGCTCTTTATTGTATTTATCAACTAATTTATACATAATTATGCCCTTTAACTAATTTAATCGTAACAGCACTGACCGGTTTGGCTCAGTGGATAGAGCATCGGCCTGCGGACTCAAGGGTCCCAGGTTCGATTCCAGTCAAGGGCATGTACCTTGGATGCGGGCACATCCCCAGTAGGGGGTGTGCAGGAGGCAGCTGATTGACGTTTCTCTCTCATCAATGTTTCTAACTCTCTCTCCCTTCCTCTCGTAAAAAATCAATTAGAAAAATATTTTTAAAAAATTTAATCCTAACAGCCCTATAGGGAGGTGTTTTTACTGCTACTGTACAGATGAAAAAACTGAAGGCTGTGAAGGAACTCATTCATGACCTGACAGCTAGTAAGAGGCAGAGCTGGAGTGCTAACCGGGCAGCGTGGCCCACAGACCACGGTTCCTCTCTGTTAGTTGTTCCCTCTCTGAAAGCTAACATCCTTAGGACGGCCCAGCAGGTCCTCTACGATCTGGCCCTGTCCTTAACTCCCAACTCTCCCTCTTGCTCCCGCTGCTCCCGGCTCACTGGTCTCCTTGCCGTTCTCGTCCCACTCTGCCTCACAGACGCAGCATTTACAGGCCTCGCTGTCGGGAATGCCCTTCCTCCCTTCATCTGCACAGCTCCCTTCCTCACCTCCTTCTGACCCTCTGCCACTCCCAATCCCCTGCTTGCTTTATTTCTCTCCAAAGCACTTCACTGTTAGACATGGTACATGCTTTACTTGTTTCTCTATTTCCTACCTCCTATGCAGGAAATGTCTCCACAAGGGCAGAAATCTTTGCCTTCTTTGGTCATGCTTGTGCCTTGCAGAGAGTAGCCCTCAATGAAATCTCAGTGATGAATGAATCAGATTCAAAATCTGGACCCAATACTTCCTGGGTGAAGGCTCTCCCCTTGGCTGCACAGATCTCTTGGACCAAAGGCCCCAAAATAGCCTCAAAGGCAACAAGTCGACCTGAATTTCAGATTTTATAAATTTAATCAACTTCCCATGATTCAGGTCAACTAGTAACCCACTCCCTGGTCCCTCTCAATTGGGTCACGGGTCAATAGAGGTGCATGGAAAAAGTATTGCTCTCACATACGTACACATACACATCCCTGGCACACATGAGGACTTCCAAACTGATCATCCAAAATGACTCTGGGACCATCAATCTTTTTGTTTTTAATAGCTTCACTGAGTTATAATTTACACACTATAAATACTCACCTATCTAAGTGTATAATTCGTTTTAGTAAGTGTGCAGAGTTGTGCACCATCATAATCGTTTTTAGAACATTTCTATCCCCTCAAAACACCCCCTCAAGTTCATTTACATCAACACACGACCCCCAACCCCAATCGTCGGTTTCGTATTCGTGTCTTCTCTCCCTGAGGTGCCTGAAGAAACCAAATTTCCCTTCTCACAGGAAAGCCTACAAAGTATTACTTTTGAACATGACAACTTAGTTCTGAACGCCCCCGGGGAGCAGGGAAGAGAAGATCTAGGGCTGTTTCCACAATTACAGGCAGGAAGAGCCAGGCCAGGTGTACGCAGGCTCAGCGAGCAACCCTCGGGCCGCCTGCCAGGCCTGGGGAAAACAGGACCTGAGGTGGGAGAAGGGGCGGCCCAGCCTGCACAGGGTCCTTACCAAGTTCCAGAAGCTCTCGTGCTTGCTTGGGTTCTCACTGCCCAGAACATCTGCCAACATGCTGTCCACCTCGCACACGTGCAGTCGGACCCAGTCAAGGAGGAGGAGGAGGAGCGGGCCGGCTGCGGGGAGAGACTCTCGTCACACGTTCATGTGCGGCAAATTCCACTTTCCCGTAGTACAGAGGGTGTAAGGCAGACGAGCTTTGTAGAAAAGGCGTATCCCTCTTAAATGAGTATATACGTGTGGTCCTGAATGAAGGACTGGACTAGCAAATGGGCTTTTATGGGATACTTCCTGTGTGAGGCAGCAACAGCTTTCACGGAATCCTAGAAAGGGTTAAACGGCCCGGCCGGTGTGGCTCAGGGGTTGAGCTTCGACCTATGAACCAGGAGGTCCCGGTTCAATTCTTGGTCGGAGCACATGTCTGGGTTGCAGGCTTGATCCCAGTGTGGGGCGTGCAGGAGGCAAGCAATCAATGGTTCTCTCTCTGTCCCTCTCCCTTCCTCTCTGAAATCAATCAATCAATATATATATATATATATATATGAAAGGTTTGAACAAAAAAAAGGCCCAGACCTCACCACCACCACCACTCCTACCCCAGCCTCCAGACTCTTTGTGACTATTCAATACTCAATGGCTATGTAAGTAGCAGCCATTTAGGAACTGGTACTGATTAGGTGCTACATGTGCAACAATAAAAACATTTTGACAGCCCTAGCCTGTTGGGCTTAGTGACTAGAATGCTGACCCATGGACTGAAGGGTCCTGGGTTCAATTCCGGTCAAGGGCAGAGCAGGTATCTTGGTTGCAAGTTCCCCGGCCCTAGTTGAGGTGCGTGCAGGAGGCAACCAGTCAATGTGTGTCTCTCACACCGATGTCTCTGTCTCTCCCTCTCTCCTCTCTCTCTAAAAATCCATGGGAAAATATCCTCAGGTGAGGATTCTCACACACACACACACAATCTACTGCAGAGGCATACCAACAACAAACTGTGTTTTTCAGTCCTTCAGCAAGAGAGTGAATAAACAGGTAGGACCGCAAAGAGATTATTAACCCTTATTCCTGGAGAAGAGCAAACACAGACCCTTAAAGGAATACAAAAAAGGCCTGTAGCAATCCCAGAGACAGCCCACTCATGCCAGAATACTGTACTGACCACAATTTAATTCAAGATCAACAGACGAATTCTAAGTGGACAGTTAACACAAAGTTGTCTGCGCCCCAACCGTTAGCAACAGAACTCAAAGTGACTTTGCCTCCCACAGCCTAACCCTTCCCCACGTCCCTAAAACTTGCTTTTCCATTTCCTTTAAAAAAAATGTTTTTGTCTCACATTTCTGGAGGCTAGAAGTCTGACATCCAGCTGTTGGCCAGTTAGTTCCTTCTGCAAGCTCTGAGGAAGCAACTGGGCCGCTCCCCCAGCCTCTCCTAAAGCTTTCTGACGCTGGACCAGTCCAGGACACAAATACCGACGACCACCCTTTCACACGCTAGTTTCCTATCTGTTTTCCTGGCGTTTGCCCAGGGTCAGTTGCCTCACACGTTAGGTTTCTGGGAGGCAGTCTGGCTGACTCTTTCTGCTGTACCTGACAAAGCGACAGGCTTCTCTGGCTGGCGGGGAATGCTCGCTGATGGCTGTGCTGATGCAAAGAGCATCCTAGGCAACAAAGCACCCATCACAACACACAGGGAAGACAGAGGACGGGCGGGGACGTGTCTGATGCTGACAGAAAGAGGCCATGCTCACCTGGGGCAACTTCAATAAAGAGAATCTCACAAAGGTTCCAAATGAGCTCCACTGCTGACAGGATGGAGACCTAAGGGAGAAGGGAGACACAGTTTTGACTGAAGACACTCCCAGGACTTAATTAGAACAGAGGAACCAAGCCAGGCTCCAATCACATGATGGTCAACCTTTACTGAGAATTCCTATGGCAGCGTTTCCCAAAGCCATGCGAGAATTTTAGGGGGTGGGGTGCAAACCAACGTTTTGTTTTTTAATGGTTGTGGCCTTAGTTTAATGTACATTAGAAAAAAATAGCTGCCCTGATATGGCTAAGTTGGTTGAGTATCGTCCCAGGAACCACAAGGTTGCCAGTTCGATTCTCAGACAGGGCACCTGCCCAGATTGAAGGTTGGTCCCCGATCAGGGCATGTAAGTAAGGGCGGCAACCAATTGATGTTTCCTTCTTGCATCGATGTTTGTCTGTCTCTCTCTCTCTCCTCCCTTCCTCTCTCTCTAAAACCAATAAAAATATATTTAATAACTAGCTCATCACACCCATGATCTTGATGAATATTATGATTTAGGAAGAGGCTTTATTTGAGTAATAGAGGAGAGATGATTTTTAGAAAAATACTCAGTAATATTGTGAGAAATACAAAGATACAGCAAAAATTATGAAGTTGGTATTTAAGGGAATGGAGTTCAGGAAATAGTCTATGAAAAGCCAACCCAATACAAGACCCCAAAATAAACTTGCCCTTAGAAATGTACCTTCTTCCCTTCTCCACCACCCTTCTCTGCACACACAGAATAGCTTATTTGTAAGGGGAAATAAATGCTTTGCTGGCTTGAGAAACAGTGCATCATTCCCAAAAAATGACTGAGTTTGAATAGCATCAAGATTCTGCCACAGACTTTCCCTTAGTAAACATTTTTTGTTTTGTTTTGTTAATCCTCATCCGAGGATATTTTTCCATTGATTGTTACAGAGAGTGAAAGTGAGGGGGAGAGACAGAGAGAGAAACATGGATGTGAGAGAGACATCAATTGGTTGCCTCCTACATGAGCCCCAATCAGGGCCGGGGATCGAGCCTGCAACCAAGGTACATGCCCTTGACTGGAAATGAACCTGGGACCCTTCAGTCTGCAAGCCGACACTAATCAGGGGTCCTCAAACTTTTTAAACAGGGGCCAGTTCACTGTCCCTCAGACCGTTGGAGGGCCGGACTATAGTTTAAAAAAAAAAACTATGAACAAATTCCTATGCGCACTGCGGGCCCGGGACGAGTCGGCTGCTAAGCAGGACAGGCAGCGGCACCCAGTGGGCCGGATTAATGTCCTCAGCGGGCCGCATGTGGCCCGCGGGCCCCAGTTTGAGGACCCCTGCCACTCAGCCAAACCAGCCAGGGCAATAAACTCTTGATGTAAAAAAAAAAAAGAGCCCTAACCAGTTTGGCTCAGTGGATGGAGCATCGGCCAGCGGACTGAAGGGTCCCAGGTTCGATTCTGGTCAAGGGCATGTACCTTAGTTGCCAGACATCCCCAGTAGGGGTGTGTAGGAGGCAGCTAATCAATGACTCTCTCTCATCAATGTTTCTAACTCTCTATCCCTCTCCCTTCCTCTCTGAAATAAGTAAGTAAGTAAATAAATAAATAAATAAATAAATAAAATATACTTAAAAAAAAAAAAAGAAGATTCTGCCAGAAAGTATAACATAAGGAATATAGTCACTAAAATTGTAATAACTATGTAGGGTACCAGATGAGTACTAGACTTATTTGGGGGATCACTTCGTAAATTACGTCTAACCACTATGCTGTACACCTGAAACTAATATAAAATGATACTGAATGTGAACTGTAATTGAGAAACACAAATATTTTTTAAAAGACTGTACCATGCCCTAGCCGGTTTGGCTCAGTGAATAGATCATTGGCCTGCAGACTAAAGGGTCCCAGGTTCAATTCCGGTCAAGGGCACATGCTCTGGCTGTGGGCTCGACCTCCAGGAGGGGGCATGCAGGAGGTAGCCGATCAATGAATGATTCTCTCTCATCATTGACATTTCTATCTCTCTCTTCCTCTCCCTTCCTCTCTGAAATCAGTAAAAATATATTAAAAAAAAAAAAGATTCTACCAAAGAAGAGAATTCTTTAAGCCCTCATCCACCTCCAACTAAAGGATAAGAACTTGCAGCTCAGTAAATGCTAGTTTCAGGAGCTGAGTACAGTTTAGGAGACCAAGCAGTGGCTCCAAATGCTCAGCTCTCTAGCTCAGGTGACACATGTGGTTAGGATTTGTATGTCCCATAAGAACTGAAAACTCACACAGGTATTTATCAAGCACATCCTTCGTTTCAATATGGTAGGCCCTGAAGGGGCACTAGAAGTTGAAAACGATCCTCGCCACCCCAGTGAGTTGCCTGTCTACCTGGAAAGAACAGACGTCTGCAAAAAAGAGTGACGGCAAAGCCACTCCAGGCGGTGCCAAGGACGCAGGAAGACATCACAGTGCCACCAACAGAGGCAGCGCCCTCACCTGGCTGCTGAACTGGCGACTGCTGGCTGGATCTTTAGCAGCAACTAACAAAACATAAAACATTTTAAGTGAGCAATGCTCATTGTTAGAACTTCACGTACCAGGCTCTGTAGCTTGTGCCTTTGTTTCTTCTATGACCACCATTTCCACTACAGATTTTTTTTCAGTGCTTCATATCTTTTTGTTGTACATCAATGATTCTCAAACCAAGAGTCTAAAGTTAGAAGTGTCACATTTAATTGCAACACAGCAAACACTGAGACCACCATGTTATCCAGAAGTCACGTGGCTCTCGTGGTTATGGTGACTTTAAATCACCAAGGTCAAAGAACTGGGGATGAAATTTTCCAAAATCCTTAATTTAGCCCAGCTGGTGTAGCTCGGTGGTTGAGCATCAACCTATGAGTCAGGAGGTCACTGTTTGATTTCTGATCAGGGCACATGCCCGGGTTGCGGGGTCCAGTGGAGGGCATACAGCAGGCAGCTGATCAATGATTCTCTCTCATCATTGATGTTTCTCTCTCTCTCCCTTCCTCTCTGAAATCAATTAAAATATATTAAAAAAAGAAAACATTGCTTAAATCTTTTTTCTTTTTTTTTTTAATCCTTAATCTGGCCCTTTAGGCTTCCTTGTATCTGTCAACTCCGTATGTTCTAACTTGAAAAACATACTCAAGATGATTGACAAAGCTCTAGCCGGTTTGGCTCAGTGGATAGAGTGTCAGCCTGCGGACTGAAGGGTTCCAGGTTTGATTCCGGTCAAGGGCATGTACCTTGGTTGTGGGCACACCCCCAGTAGGGGGTCTCCAGGAGGCAGCTGATCGATGTTTCTAACTCTCTATCTCTCTCCCTTCCTCTCTGTAAAAATCAATATTTTTTTAAAAAAATTTTTAAAAAAAAGATGATTGACAAAAAATTAAGATAGAAAAGTAAGAGTTTTGAACTGGAATGTCAATCAGCTTTTACCTTGAAGTATTTCTAGCCAGATAAATTTAATTACTTTAATTACTATCACATAGACATGCACACAAAATCCTTACTTGCAGCCTGGTGCATTTCCTCCATGCATGCTCTTATGACTGAGCGGTAGTTTTTACTCACTCGAACTAATCTACAAAAAATGAAATGACATACAAGATGAGTCTGGAACCTCTGTGGTAACAGACAGACAGAATAGGTGACAGGAGCTTGCTGAAAGACAGAGCCAAGTTGAAGGAGCTCTTAATGGCCAAAGTGGGAAGAAGTTGAGCAATGAAAGGAGTAAAAATACAATACAATACATGGAATAAAGTAAGTATCCATGATTCCACACTGATATTGTTGCAGATGAGAGCCAATGATGGGACACTAAAATCAGTGGTTGAAAATTTGAGAAGATTTGCATAGTCTTAAAGTTTCTCGCCCCCATACTTATTAGTTACAAAGGGAAAGACCATAACTTTATAGTAAAGAAACTGCACTAACCAAGTGGTCAAGGTCAACCTCACCAGTAATAATAAAACATCAACATCATGAACCCCATGTACTGAGAAGAACACATCATCCATGTGGTATCCTTGCTAAAAATCACTGATGTGGTTAACGTGTGAACCTCACCTCCAAAGATCCTAGTTTATAAATAGTACAATAGTTTTCTAGTCTTTTGCCAAAAAATATCTTAACAGTAATCCTTTCAAAACGAAATTCATTTTTATATTAATTTCAAAATCTTCCAATAGTGTGACCTCTTTCGGTGACTCTCAGGTGCTTATTTGGTCTAAATTTCCTTCTTTGTAGAGTAAGCGAGTAGGAATATAAACAAAGAAACCTTATCAAGCCAGCAAGTCAATCAACACCATTTGCACATTCCCTATAGGACACTTCCACTGCTGACCACTTACAATGCACAGAACAGAAACGGAATAGAACCGGGAGACCCTCACTTCTCCAGGAGGGCCATCCATCATGCAAAAGGTCAAGGGTGCATTTCATTTGGCTTGTCACAATTTAGTTGTGACCGCAGCACCTATTAGCAGCCTACTTACTGAGCTTTTCTGGATTTTCCAGTCAATTCTTCTTCAATTCTCTGGAGGCCCACAAAGATTCCATGGGATTCGTTGAAGAGTTTTCTCAAGATGTGGGAGTAAACATCCACATCTTTCCGGACAACGTAGATAAAAGGGCAGCCTGGCACCGTCTCCGATTTTCCTGAAACAAGATTAAAAAACAAAACTTTAACATCTATCACCACAATGGAAGAACCCACCATAAAATCTTTTACTATCTAATTACAAAAGCTTCAACCTTTAGCTACTAATTTCATTTATTAAAAATTATATAAATGACCCCTTATCAGTTATCCACACAAGCATTTCTAAAAATAAATGCGTATTCTCTGATTTTACACTTCAGCTTACTAGCATATTTGGAAACTATCCTTCACCTCCATCAATAAAACTCTACTGAAAAAAGTAAATTCACTTAATATTAGTCTACGTAAAACTCAGTAAGATGCCTGGCCAGCGTGGCTCAGTGACTGAGCACTGACCTCTGAACCAGGAGGTTATGGTCCGATTCCCAGCTGGGGCGCGTGCCCAGGTTGTGGGCATGATCCCTTGTGTGGTACATGCAGGAGGCAGCCAATCAGTGATTCCCTTTCATCACTGATGTTTCTATCTCTCTCTCCCTCTCCCTTCCTCTCTGAAATCAATCCTATATAATAAAGATGTAATATGCAAATGGTCGTTACACTGTGAAGCATAACGACAGACACTGCCACATCACGGATCAGCAGGAGGGTGGGGCTGCGAGCTACAAGTGGTGGCAGAGAGCTACAGGAGGGGGCAGGGCAGAGAGCTCTGAGGGGGTCTGGGGGGAGGGAGCTACAGGAGGGTGGGGTAGCAGGCAGAGAGCTACTGGAGGCCAGCAGGGAGCTACTGGCGCACGGATTCGTCACAGGGCTACTAGTAAAAATATAAAAGAAAAGAAAAAGAAAGAAAAGTAATTCTCTAAAAAAGCAGAGAAAAGCCCTGGCCAGTGTGGTTCAGTTGGGTGTCGTCCCTGTTGCTGTTTCAACTCCAGATCAGGGCACATGCCTGGGTTTTGGCTGGATCCCCAGCAGGTGGTGTGTAGGAGGCAGCCAACTGCTGTTCCTATCTCACATGGATGTTTCTCTCTCTTCCTCTCCCTTCACCTCTCTAAAAATCAATTTTAAAGAAAAGAAACCCTTCTTTAACACAAGGAAGACTATTGTTACTTTTTTTTTCCTGAACTGAACATTTGCCAGGTGTCATAAATCAGTGAAACTCTTAAACAGCTGAAGTCTTAAAAATAAAAATGGTGCAAAATAAGTTCAACTGTATCATGTCTCAACTAGTCAAATCTGAGTGAATAAAGGGGGGGGGGGGGGGGAGACAATTAAATGTGCCCAGATAGATCATCTGTAAGAAAAATAGTAAGTACCTTTTTTGTGGAAGGAGGTCTCACACACCAGCATCTCCCCTGGACCCCAGTCAAAACACATTTGCTTCTTCTTGGAATTCACTCCTGGAATCAACTAGTAAAAAAGTAAGGCACAGCAACTGTTACTCTTATTAAAGGCTTTGCTTCCAACTGACTTGCAAGTACAATCCTAGCAATAGGTGGCCATGAAAGGAAAGTGCTAATCCAGGTCCACAGCGGAATGTGGCTGAGATCAGCCCAGTCTATTCCACCCTGAATAAGCAAGCGAGCGCTGTTTGGGAACCTCAACCCAGCCTGCATTTCTCAAGTGTTGATAAAAAGGAAAGCTACACCCTAAGCAATTATTGTAAGTTAGTAATCTGCAGTTTAGGGGAAAAAAAGGAAATTTAAAAAATAAAAGGGATGCCGAAACCGGTTTGGCTCAGTGGATAGAGTGTCAGCCTGCGGACCAAAAGGTCCCAGGTTCGATTCCAGTCAGGGGCATGTACCTGGGTTGCGGGCACATCCCCAGTAGGGGGCGTGCAGAAAGCAGCTGATCGATGTTTCTCTCTCATCAATGTTTCTAACTATCTCTCTCCCTTCCTCTCTTTAAAAAAAAAAAAATCAATAAAATATATTTTTTAAAATAAATAATAAAAAGGAGCCCTAGCCTTTTGGCTCCGTGGATAGAGCGTCCGCCTGCGGACTGGGGGGTCCCAGTTATTCGATTCCGGCCAAAGGCATGTACCTGGGTTGCAGGCACCTCCCCAGTAGGGGGCGTGCAGGAGGAAGCGGATCGATGTTTCTAACTATCTCTCTCCTTTCCTCTCTGTAAAAAATCAATAGAATATATTTTTTTTAAAAAGGAATTTAACTATTACTAAAAGGACAGACCTCCAGTCACACAGCTTCTATGCCACCTCTGTGAAACATGTTAACTGCTACTAAGATCTCACGCCTTTTGTCCAGTTAGCTTGGAAATTACCCCTATTTTCAATTTGTTGTTTTGTCAGATATTGCTTTGCAGTCTGACGGCTTTAGCTGAAAACGGTAGGCATCTCAACTTTCTAAAAAGCAAGAACACACGGTCAGGCAGCCTGCAATTTAGTGGGGTTTATAGGATACCAAGAGCTCAAGGGGGAGAAGAAGCCTGGGATGGGCATTGATATTTGCCCCGGTCGGGGAGGTCAGAGGCTGCCGGAGCTTGCATTTGAAAAATGAGGCGATAAGAGAAGTGCATTCCAGGCTGGGGGAGCGGCAGGGATTCGTATCTAAAACATCACAGATCAGCAACACTTGGCATATTCTCTTGAGAGTTCAGATAACATCGAGAGTCAACAGAGCAATAAAAAGAAATAATCCCCCGCGAGAATGAATATGTTTAGTAAACCCTGGTCAAGTACAAGCCAAAATCACGGCGCTGCAATGTGAAGCTTCGTTCGACTGGAAGAAGAAGGAAAAAAAATGCCTCTGCCAGGTCCGAGGGCGCTCACTGAGCATTGGCCCCACGGGAAAAGCGAGGGAAGCAGGAAGGCGGGAAGACAGCGGAGGGACAGGGACGGGCTGAGGCCCGTGGGGCCAGGAACTCTGAGTACACAGAGCAGCAGAGACCCAGACACCACTGCGACCCTAACGCGACCTCCTAGCTAATGGGACCTCCGGACAGTGGCAACTGAGCTGAAGGAAAGGGACGGGCGCCTCGCGGGCGGCATTGGGGGAGACAAGCCTGCAGTTACTGACGAAGCAGACTCAACCCTTGGTCCTCGAGGGCAAGCAAGACTCTTTGGGGCGCCCTTACAGTGACTATCGGCTCGCCATCGAGCTCCTCCATAGCGCCGCACTTCAGCTGCCTGGAACTCGCGGGGCCGCCAAAGCTCGCGGCTCGGGCCTCCCGCTCGGAAGCCCGCTGCGACAGAGGACCCCGCCCAAGCGCCTCTCGCACTGCCTGCAGGTCCAAGTCCCCAACGCCGCAGGGCCCCCTCCCGTCGGCCACGACCATCCCTCTGTGGCACTCTACACGATTCCTTCCTTTCTGGCCTCGACAACAATTCAGGGAAAACAGCGCCAGGGGCCGTCTGTCCTCGGACTAACCCTCCCGCCTGGTCAGGCGCCGCCGCGGACAGCCCCACGCCGGTCCGGGAGAAGGCCCCCGGAGAAGGCGGGAGCGGTGGCGGTGCCTTTGCGCGTGCGCGGGCTGGCCGACCTGGGGGTAGAGCTGGGCCTGCCCCGCGCTCGAGCGAGCCCACGATTTCTCACCATTCTGGCTTTTCGCGCCCCTTGTTGGTTTGCAGGTTAGCGCCGTCGCAGTCGCTTCTCCGAGCGGTGTCCAGGGCAAAGGAGCCCCTTCCCGGGGACCCGTCAGCCCATCGGGCTTGTGTAGGAAGGCAAGCGCTGCCAACACCCACCCCAAAATGCTCAAGAAGCAGGCAGACAAAATTGATGCAGCTGAAACTACTGTGAAATCGAGACAGCTGGGCTTGCTTAAATTAAGCACAAATACTGGTTTGTTAGAAAAAAACAAAAACAGGGAATATTGCGTCTTGTTAATGGAAAACTCAAAAGTGCTCCATTAACTTAAAGGAGTTTATAATGTAAATGCCATATTTACAAATACAAGGAAGAGAACAGTACCGGCAATTCCCAAATAAGCTAGTTTTTTAACTAAAGGAAATTCGGAATTTAAAAGTAAGCCTTAGGAAACAGTGCCTGAAAATATAGCAGCTTTCTTTTATTTAAGAAAATTTTGACTTGAAAACGACAGATTTTCAGTATTTTAGCTGGGGAAACAGTTCTTTCCCTGAGATTGCTCTGAAGGACCTACTTGAATTGGTGGAAATAAGATGACTTGGAGTGATAAGGAAAATCTTGTGATCCCAAGTGTTTGTTCTTTTGAGGTACACATCGTTAAGTAAAGAAAGGAAAATCCTGTGGCTATCACCATTTTATCCAAATCCCTATCTCTTAAGACAGCCATCCGTCCTTAGGATAAAATTTAATGTAATTCTGCCATCTATGTCTTGCTGCATTTTCTACATGTTTCATAGTTTACTGATCTGAGTGTTTCTGACACCAATGGTGGGGCTATGAAGTGTAATAAATTATGCGTTCATGTTCCTTTTTAAGTTTTTTAAATGTATTGATTGATTTTTTTTTAGAGAGAGAGGAACAATGATTGGTTGTTCCACTTATTTATGCATTCATTAGTTGATTCTTGTATGTGCCCTGACCAAGGATCAAACCCCCATCTTGGCTTATTGGGAGGATGCTCTAATCAAGTGAGCACCCAGCCAGGGCTGTATCCTCTTTCGCCCCCCCCCCTTTATTTTATTTTTCTCCATCACCATTTAGGCCCACCCGCCCCCCCATATTCCCTATTCCACCTCTCTTTTTTATTTTTATCTTTTAAATATATTTTTATTGATTTCAGAGAGGAAGGGAGAGGTAGAAACATCACTGATGAAAGGGAATCATTGATTGGCTCCCCTCTGCACGTTGACTGAGCCCGCAACCCAGGCATGTGCCCTTGACCGGAATCGAACCCAGGACCCTCCGGTCTGCAGGCCGACACACTGAGCCAAACCAGCAAGGGCCACCTCTCTTTTTTAACATAATCCTAAAGGAATAATTTGGAAAAACAAATTGCATAATCAACATACAAATCTCTTTCTCAGCTCTTCTTCACAAGCTCCTCCTCTTCCTCTCTCATTCCTCTCCTCTTCCTCTCTCATTCCTCTCCTCTCCCTACATTGGTTATTTAACTCTGGAATTCCTATATCTATTCTGGAGAGACTTCAATTATACAGGAGACACTTCAATTGAGGTATATCAGAACCCCAGGAAGACAAAAAGAGTAAAGTCTTTCTGGAATCCAATAAAAATCACCTAAAACAAAACATACCAATTGTGCAAGAGTCAAACCAGAAAGCAGCCGAAACCGGTTTGGCTCAGTGGATAGAACGTCAGCCTCCGGACTGAAGGGTCCCGGGTTCGATTCCAGTCAAGGGCATGTACCTGGGTTGCAGGCACATCCCCAGCAGGGGGCGTGCAGGAGGCAGCTGATTGATCGAGTTTCTCTCTCATCGATGTTTCTAACTCTCTCCTTTCCTCTCTGTAAAAAATCAATAAAAATATATTTAAAAAAAACAACCAGAAAGCACTTTGTCACTCCAAAGTCAAACTTACAATCAGTCATTCTCAGACCAAGCTAGAGGAACTATGCTAGACTTTGTTTTCCATAAGGGGCTGAGTGGATGTATTTAATGCATCCTAGCAAAACCAGTGCCTCCAGAGAAATAAATACATAATCTTTTCAAGAGACATCATAATTTTGGTAAACAAGATAGAAATGGATTATCAAGAGCCATAGAAGTATTTATGTACTTTGACCCAATTAGTCCTCTTGAAAGTTTATTTTAAAGGATTTCAAAACACAAAAGATATGTGAATTTTGGTAAGTGATTTATATCACAAATACATATATAAAACCAAAAAATAACATATTACATACATATGTAACAACAACAAAAATTTCTCAACCCCCACACTATTGGCATTTTGGGCCAGATAATTCTATGTTGTGAGAGCTGTCCTGTGCATTGCAGGATGTTTAGCAGAATCCCTGGCTTCTGTCCAGTAAATGCTAGCAATTCTCAACAATTGTGACATCCACACGTCTCTAGATACTCCCGATGTCCCCTAGGGGGCAAAATCGCCTCTGTTAACAGCTACTGTCATAGATGTTCCACCACAGAGGAACAGACGAATGTAATACATTGGAATCATGGTTCTTGAACTTACTTCATTCCAGAAGGCCATTCACATTCAAGAAGTGAGTTGTTTGAAAACTGAATCATTTTCCACATTAGGAATAATGTAAATTGAATTATTCTGTTCCACACCCCCCAAATGATTCTCTATTTTAACTTTTCATCAAACCACATCCTACTGGCCTTAAAAGAAGAATTTTTCAGATATCACTGCCTCCCGGATCCTATCGAGGGCTAACTGCTTTTTGCTTAATCCAATCAACAGTTTTTCTACCTATTCATTTGCCCGTGATTGTTGTTTTGTGAGCACTTTCACACCTTAGCATCATTAACGCTATTTTTAAAATATATATACTTTATTGATTTCTTACAGAGGAAGGAAGAGGGATAGAGAGTTAGAAACATCGATGGGAGAGAAACATCAATCAGCTGCCTCCTGCACACCCATCACTGGGGATATGCCTGCAACCAAGGCACATGCCCTTGACTGGAATCGAACCCGGGACCTCACAGTCCGCAGGACCACACTCTATCCACTGAGCCAAACCGGCCGGATACGGCTCATTAACACTATTGATGGCCTCTTTATGTTTTAAAATTGTGCTAATCCTCGATTTCTGCCAGCAACAAAAGCATTCTCTCCTTTGTTTATTGCCTGAGAGACCCTGAAAGGGTTGTCAGGTCGAAAACTGAAGTTTTGGTCAACAACTGAGACATTTTTCTGTGAACAATTTGGTTGAGAACTGAATTGTTTGAGATGGGAAACATTCGAAAAATGAGGTTTGACTATAAATATGGTATCAATAAGATATTATTCACCTATTTAGAAGAACCATGAAGACATAAGAACGTGGAAAAGTTATTCAAGAAGTTTTAAAATGTTCACCTTTTGCACCCATAATTGTATTTCCAGGAGGGACATTATGAATAATCACACACACACATAAAAAAAGGAAATAAATGTCCCACAGCTGGAGAGGTTTCTGTAGTCGTTAAGAGGTAACTATAAAAAAAAGAAAAGGTAACTAGCAAAATTTTATAAAGATAAAATTTTGTTTGAAAGCATCAATTTGTAAAAAATGCAAATCCATATTTGTGTAGAGAAAAGACTGGCAGGGATGAGGAGTGTTATTCTGACAGACAGAAAAAGTTACCCTTTAGCGTGTTGCCACATAATTTTCCAATTTAGAAGTAAACTGGCTATCCACCTGAAACTAATACAAAGTAGTATTGAATATAAACTGTAATTGAAAAAAAAGAGTAAACCAAAAATTATGTATTTCTACAATTAGGTAAAGAAATGTATATGTGTAACAGAAAAGGAAAAGCAATGTATGTGTGGATAAAGATTAGAAATTAAAATTGAGAAATAAGTGTTGTATTGTGGAAATATGAGTGAGTTAAAATTTTTTATTCTTTTTTAAATGTATCAAAAAAAAAACAAAACAAAAAGAAAAAATAGGCCCTAGCCAGGTAACTCAATTGGTTAGAGCCGTGGTCGGCAAACTGCGGCTCTTTGGCCCCTTGAGTGTGGCTCTTCCACAAAATACCACCGCCTGGGCGAGTCTATTTTCGAAGAAGTGGCGTTAGAAGAAGTTTAAGTTTAAAAAATGAGGCTCTCCAAAGAAACTTCAATCGTACTGTTGATATTTGGCTCTGGTGACTGATGGGTTTGCCGACCACTGGGTTAGAGCATCGTCCCGAAACACCAAGGTTTCAACCCCTGGTCAGGGCGCCCGTAAGAATCAACCAGTGAATGCATAAATAGACGGAAAGACTACTGTTTCTCTCTCTCTCTCTTTTTCCTTTCCTCTCTCAAATCAATCAATCAAGATTGTTTTAAATATTAAAAATAAAGCAAAATAACCCAAAGGGGGAACATGTTTCACTGATGGTTTAAATACATACATAGGTACATACATATGTACATGAGCATGAATAAGAACATGCCTGTGAAAACCGGCTTTATAGTCCTAGTAATGTATAACTAGCCACGTAACACTTCCAGCTGAGAGATATGATTATAAATGTGACAACTTTCTTATTGGAGGGTAAAAACTGCTCTAGCCCTGTGGTTCTCAAACTTGAGTGAACTTCAGAATTATCTTGGAAGGTTTGTTAGACCACTGGTTCCTGGGCTCTATCCCCAGAGCTTCTAATTCAGTAGCTTGGGATGAGGCCCTTGGTAATGGTACTGGAAGTACCAATTTCCAAGTGAAAGTGATAGTGTTGCCCACGGACCATCCTTCCAACCAGCTTCTCTACTGCAAGATGAGAGGAGTAAATCACAAACAAGAGCTTGAAGAGTAGGGATATTATCTTATTAGGCACAACAGCAAAATACAAACTTTGTCTCATTTGTTTCCATTCGTTTTATGAAATAAACAGCCTCTAGTCACTGGGCCGGACCTGAACCCAGCAATGGACAGAGGAGGAGGATTGGGGCATTAACGGGGTTCGAAGAACTGGAAATTGTCATTCAAAAGTAGAAGCTGCGTTAACAGACGCTCAGGAGCCCTGGTTTCGGCATTTTGGGGATTCTCATGACAAGTGCTATGTCACTATTGCATCAGTAAGTCAATGAACTCTCATTGACCACTGCCACTCAGGACTTTGTTATTTGCTGAGACCATGAAGATGAAAAGCGAAAATACCTGTCCTCAAAAAGCTTACAGGACCGTTCCCTGAAGTATGTTTGTACAACATGTATGTTAATAGCCGGTAAATGCACAGCTTTGTGAAACGGAACAGCACTTCCCTATCTTTTACTCTCTGGCTGACGCAGAGTGCCGTATACCAGCTTCTCGACTGCGACGGCCGGCACAGTCTTGGGGCCCACCTTGGCCATGACCCAAGGAGAGAAAGCTGGAAGGCCTTCACATCACCATTCTGCCTCCAGAGTTCCTGAAGTGCGCAGGGACTTGGTATGTATTCTCCCCTCCCCTCCCCACCCCACGGTCGGTATTCTTGCAGGGTTCAGAGCTCAAGAACTCAGGTAACCTCAGACCCTGAAGGAAACTGGATGGCATAAATTACTCAGTTTAGTCACCTGTGTTATAACCCAGGTGTGTGTCTCTCAAGGGTTTTGGCGAGGATTGGAAGCTCTATACAGACTCAGTGAGTCTTGTCTTCCTGCACTTTCTGGGAATGGTGTTTTTTGATTTGGCATCTGACCCTGAGGAGTACATTCTGGATGGCTCACCCTATTCTTCTACTTCTAACATCAGTTATTAATACGTAATTAGAGGTCTAGAAAAATTGGGCCACCCTGGCTGGTTTGGCTCAGTGGATAGAGCATCGGCCTGGGGACTGAGGGGTCCCTCCCGGGTTCGATTCCAGTCAAGGGCACAGGCCTGGGGTGCGGGCTCGATCCCCAGCAGGGGGCGTGCAGGAGGCAGCCAACCGATGATTCTCTCTCATCATTGATGTTTCTATCCCTTTCTCTCTGAAATCAATAAAAAGAAATATATTTTTAAAAGAAAAACTGGAAAAATTGGGCCTTTCTTGCCCAAATTCTTAGCTAAGCCCTCATGGTGCAAACTGCCCAGAATGAGGAAAGAATGCCCTCCTCATTCTTTCCTTTACCGGCCCATTAGGATCCAGGAACTGATACCAAGTGCTGGGAATAAAACTGTAAACAGGACAGACAGGTCTCGGCTTTCTCTGGAACTTCAGTTCTGCTGGGAAAGAGAACCAACCAAAAATGTAAGTCCAAACAGCTTGATTGGTGTTCCTGGCCCCAATCTGGGGTCGTGGCTGTTGTCCTCGTTGATCCTCACACCCGGGATATTTTTCTCTATTGATTTTTAGATAGAGTGGAAGGGAGAGAGGGGCAGAGAGAGAGAGAGAGAGAGAAACATTGATGTGAGAGAGACACATTGATTGGTTGCCTCCCGAGAGGGATGGGGATCAAACTGAGACCCTCCGGTCTGTGCTCTAACCACTGAGCACACTGTCCAGGGCCTGGGATGTGTTTTTTTTCTGCATGTCTTCTCTCTGCATCCTCCCATAGGGCGAGAGATGGGGGCGGGGCTGTAGGCAGTGCTACAGTAACCAAGCGCTGGGCTCAGAGTCAGAAATCTTGATTTCAGTTGGATACTGGCCCTGCCACGTTAAGCTGGGTGAGCAAGTTGTCCAACTTTCCTGTGTCTCACTCTCTTCATCTGTAGAATGGGGATATTAGCTACACAGGCTCTGTGAGGGGTAAGGGCTTGGCACAGAATCTCCACATAACACTCAACACCTGCCACTGCTCTTCCGGACATGGTATTCCTCGCACTTCCTTTTTCCAAAGCCCCCTTTTCCGGTGCACAGCCATCCCCTCCCCCCTCTGTAGAAATGACGGAGGGAGCCCTGGCTGGGCGGAACAGTTGGTTGGAGTGTTGTCTGCAGGTCAGGGTTGCAGGGTTGGTCTCCGATTTGGGCACATACAGGAAGCAAATAGTGAATGCATGAATGAGCAGGACAACAGCCCTGGCCAGTGTGGCTCAGTGGGTTGGGGCACAGTCCAGTAATACTGAAAGGTTTTGGGTTCAGTTCCCAGTCAGGGCATATACCTAGGTCGCAGGCTCAGGTTTGATTCCAGGTCGGGGTCTGGGCACTTACAGAAGGCAACCAATAGATGTTCCTCTCTCTAAAATCAATTTTTTTTTTTAAATGATGGAGGGAGAAACTTGATGTTGGGAAATGTCTATCTTTTTATAAAAATATATTTTATTGATTTTTTTACAGAGAGGAAGGGAGAGGGACAGAGAGTTAGAAACATCGATGGGAGAGAAACATCGATGAGAGAGAAACATCGATCAGCTGCCTTCTGCACACTCCCCACTGGGGATGTGCCCGCAACCAAGGCACATGCCCTTGACCGGAATCGAACCTGGGACCCCTGAGTCCGCAGGCCGACGCTCCATCCACTGAGCCAAACCGGCTAGGGCAGGAAATGCCTATCTTTTCACCATTTTTTTTTTAACCTGGACGTTGGAAAGAGACTCCCAGTATATGACTTCAGTAGCTCCCCCATGCTCAGCTCACAGAATTCCAGTTTGCCATTGGAATGTGTGTTGCTCACACATTTGCATATGCTTCCCTATTTATTTTTCAGGAACTTCTCCATTGCCTGAAGGTCGTTCTGTAATTTAGCCTACCTTGAGAGAGGGGGGATATTGCAGGACACACCTGTCACCCAGAAGCTAAGAGCTAAACAAGCACTGGATTCCTGGAAGTGCCCACATATCAGTGAGGGTGGGTTTCACACGACACAGTCCTCTTCCGTGGCTCTGCAGTCCTCCAAGGCTGGGGAGGTGTGTGATGGCTGCACAAGCCCTGGGGTCAGGACAGCAAGGGTGGCATCTCTTCTTCCTTCTCTACAGCACCCGGCACAGCACCCGGCCTTTTCATTCCCGGGCATGCGGTAGGAGCTCGGGTAAGGTACTTCACTCCTTTGAGCCTTAGTAGTAAGTCAATACTATGCTGGCTTCTAAGGTTGTGTGTACGAGCAGGAAATGAGCTAATAGCAAAGCCCCACACAGGGCCATTTCCTAACCCCACCCCCACCCCACCCCCACCCCACCAAATTACCTTATTTGAGTCAGGGACTGTGTCTGCCCCCTGCCTAGCACAGGAACTTCCCATAGTGCGTTTCAATTTATTCATGCATTCAGTGAATGTGTTTTTTTAAATATGTTTTGTTGATTTTTTACAGAGACGAAGGGAGAGGGAGAGTGTTAGAAACATGGATGAGAGAGAAACATCGATCTGCTGCCTCCTGCACACCTCCTACTGGGGATGTGCCCGCAACCAAGGTACATGCCCTTGACCGGAATCGAACCTCGGGCCCTTCAGTCCGCAGGCCGACGCTCTATCCACTGAGCCAAACTGGTCAGGGCTCAGTGAATCTCTGAGCACCTACAATGGACAAAAGCTTGGAGATGAGAGAGAGCAGGTTCATTCAAGAACCCGGGTAATTGACTATGACCAAAGAAGTGGAGGCTTCCAGGAAGAAATGATGAGAGAGAGCTAGAATGGTTCATCTGGATTAGTTTGTTGTGTGTTTGAGAGAGAGAGAGAGAGAGATGGGTTTGTTGTTCCATTTATGTATGTATTCATTGGTTGATTCCCGTACCTGCCTGACCAGGGATTGACCCCACAATCTTGGTGTATCGAGGATGTTACTCTAACCAACTGAGCCACCTGGCCAGGGCTGGGTTAGCTCTTAAAGGGTTTTGTGGGTCTTATACACATTTTTGGACTTTATCCTATAAGTAGAGGATTGCCACTGAACCAAAGTGTGGCAGAAACTTTTTTTGTTTTTATTTTAGAGTGGTCTGTGGTTCTCGGATTTTAGTGTGCTTAGGAATCACCAGGGAAGCTTGTTACAAAGGAGGGAACCCAGAGCCACACCGCCTGAGAACATCCATTTAAATCAGCAGCCGAGCCCTAGCCGGTGTGGCTAAGTGGATAGAGCGTCGGCCTGCGGACTGAAGGGTCCCAGGTTC
This sequence comes from Corynorhinus townsendii, assembly GCA_026230045.1. Taxonomy (NCBI): domain Eukaryota; kingdom Metazoa; phylum Chordata; class Mammalia; order Chiroptera; family Vespertilionidae; genus Corynorhinus; species Corynorhinus townsendii. The sequence continues at coordinate 3,657,040 of JAPDVU010000009.1, forward strand.
GATTCCGGTCAACAGCATGTACCTTGTTTGTGGGCACATTCCCAGTGGGAGGTGTGCAGGAGGAAGCTGATCAATGTTTCTAACTCTCTATTCCTCTCCCTTCCTCTCTGTAAAAAATCAATAAAATATATTTAAAAAATAAATCAGCCCTAACTAGTTTGGCTCAATGGATAGAGCGTCGGCCTGCGGACTGAAGGGTCCCAGGTTCGATTCCGGTCAACAGCATGTACCTTGTTTGTGGGCACATTCCCAGTGGGAGGTGTGCAGGAGGCGGCTGATCGATTTCTCTCTCTCATCGATGTTTCTAACTCTCTCTCCCTCTCCCTTCCTCTCTGTAAAAAAATCAATAAAATATATATTATAAATAAATAAATCAATAAATCAGCACCCTAGCCCTAGCGGGTTTGTCTCAGTGGATAAAGCGTTGTCCTGTGGACTGAAGGGTCCCAGGTTGCAGGCTCGATTCTCTGTAGGGAACTTGCAGGAGGCAGCCAATCAATGAATCTCTCTCATCATTGATGTTTCTCTCTCTCTCTCTCCCGCTCCCTTCCACTCTGAAATCAATAAGGATATATTGAGAAAGAAAAAAAAAATCAGCACCCTAGTTGATTCTGATCCACTTAAATATCCAGATACCAGCGGGACTTACCTTGAAACAAAAAGGCTATTGCAATGGCCCTGGAGGGAGCTGACTTGAACTGGGGCTTTCCCCGCCTCCCCTGCTGACCGGGCCTTCCTTGGCTTGTCTGACATTTAAGGCTCTAAGCCTGCGCTCTCCCATGCAGGACCAGCCAGCCGGAAGCCCAGCAAATGCTGCCTCACCCGGAGGCTGGTCGGAGGCTGAAGAAAAGGAGACATATTGTTAGAAGGCAGAAGACACAAGACTCGGAGGTGGCCGGTGTGGGGCGTGGGTGAAAGAGAGGAAGGCGTCTGGGATGCCCGCTTTCTAGCACGGAGCCGTGTCGCATGGCCGTGCCACTCGCTGAACCCGGACGGATGGAGAGGGCCAGGTCGGAGAAGGTCAAGTGAGGAATTTCGGTTGAGATTTGCTGCGTTTGAGGCGCATCTGGGCCATCCAAGTGGAGATAGATGTTCAGCAGTCAGTTAGACGTAGGGGGTGGAATCTCAGAGAAAGATCTGGACCAGAAATACAGATTTGAGAATGATTAACAAATAGCTGGGCCCGGGGGTGGGAGGAAGGGCCTACATTCTAGACTCTAGAACACAGCCCAAGGAACATGTGCAGGGAAGGGCCGAGGAGCAAAAGGAATGCAACGGGGTCAAGGACGGAGCAGAGGCACAGTGCAAAGTCGCCGGGAGGGAGTTCAAGAGGAGTGAGGAGCTGGCAGGCACACTGCATGCGGCCGAGGCGGCCGTGACCTTGTGCGGAGCCCTTCTCCCGGAGCTGCGGGGACGGCCCAGGGGGCGGCGGGTGGACGGGAGTGGGAGGGCAGGCAGGGGAGACGGCTGGCGTGGACCAGTCTTCAAGACGAGGGAGAGATTGGTGGCAACTGACGACAGAAATAGAACCGCGTCTTTTTCTGTGCTGACGTTGTAGCTCCGAAGGAAATACAGGCTAAAATAAAACCTACGGAAGGGGAGCGGGGGAGCCGCCGCATAGAGGTTGGGGTTTGTCCTTAAAGGCGGAGGGACCGACTTCCACGTTTCACCCGGACGGAAGGAGGAAATGGTTGATTGCCTTGGAAACCTGATACCGGGCAGTTCCCTCCGGGGGATTCTGTTTCCTCTTGGAGGTTGGGAGCCAGGCCCTGAGTAAGGAGTTTGTGGGATGAGCGTTTTCCCTCACCTCAGCCAGCCAAGGTGTAGGGTTACCAGCGCGGTAGCAGTCCCTGCGCCGAGGCAGGAACTTGATGGGAAGCGGGTGGAGGCTGAAGCTTTAACATCCAGAGGATGAGAGGCTGACTGAGAGGAAGTGTGATGTTCCTCTGACCCTGAGGAACACTGCATTGGGGCCAAGGAACAAGGGTGTGGGTTTTTCCTTGGAACCTCGTGCTGGGGATTACGACTTAGGTTCCCCCTTCCTCGTCCTGGCCTTGCCCGGCGTGTGTCTCACGTCCAGGCCTCAAGTCTCCTCGTCCCCAACGAGGACCAGCTGGAAGCCATTTTGATTAAGCTCCACCACAGAAGGACAATACAGCCCCGCCCAGAGCAGGCGCGCCCCCGCGGCGGGCCGGGTGCGCGTGTCCGCGCCTCTTCCCGCCGGCCTGGCAGGCGCCGGGCCCGGGCCGGGGCAGCGCGGGGAGGGGGGGGCGGGGTGGTTATGTAAGCGTTGCGCGCTCCCGCGAGGCGACAGCCAATGGGAAGCCCCGGCGGCTCGTGCTCGCGCACGCAGGGTGGGGGGAGGGAGCGCACAGCGTGCGCGCGCCCTCTCCCTCCTCCACCGCTGCCGCCTCCTTCTTCTGTCGCTCCTGGTGCTGCTTGTGTGCTCGTTTGGTGCGGACCTGGTACCTCTTTTGTGAAGCGGCAGCTGAGGAGACTCCGGCGCTCGCCATGGCCGACGAAAAGCCCAAGGTGAGTTCGGCGCCGGCCTCCTCGCCTCGCCTCGCGGCGGGGTCACGGCGCGGGCTGGTCTCCAGCCCGCGCCACCGCGGGCTCCCCGCGCCTTCCCGGGCCCCTCACGGGCCGGCCGCGGCTCAGGCCCGGGCGTTCCGCGCCATTTTCCTCCCTCCCCTCTTCCTCCCTCCCGCGCTGGAGGAGGCTCCGCGGCCCTCCCCCGCCCCCGGCCGCCTCAGAGTGCGCGCCGAGCGCGAGTTGGGCGGGCGGATCGCGGACGCCCGCAGGCCAACGGCTGCGAGCGGGGCTTCTCGGGCCGGGCGGGCGGGCGGGCGCGCGTGAGGAGGGGCGTTAGGGCGCGCGGTGTCCCCACCCTCCGCCGACCCCGTGCGGAGCTGAGGCGGGTGTTGCCGCCTCCGCGGTGGCGGGGAGTTCCCTTGGTCCGGGACTTCCCCCCACAGGGATGAGCAGCGCGGGCGTCTGGGGACCCTGCCTCAGGCCGCGGTGGCCCGGTGAGGGCTCGGGAGGAATCAATGGGTTGCCGATGGGTTGGAAGCCGGATGGCGGCCGGGCGGTCGGAGGGGCTGGGATTCCCGGGGAGTGTTTCCCATTTTAATGGCCTCGGGTGCCGGGGGCGGGGGGGGGGATGGGCCGGGGCTTTTCCTTGGGTGTGAAATAGCCCCTAACCTGCGGGGGCCATGTGGTTTCGAGAAGTTGGGGCAGATGTTCGTGCAGAGACTTCCTAGGGCTTAACTTTTTCACGCGGGTTTCGCGGCACCGAGGCGGCTTTTCCTGCGAGGACGAGGCACACGCTTCCACCTGGCACACGGGACTTCCCTTTGGTTTGGTTTGGTTCGTGACACCCTCCCCTTCCTTTCCGAAGTGATCTAGGGGCGACAGAATTCTTTGTGCCTGATGTGGGCCAACTTGAGATTAGGTCGAAATCTTCGAGGAAGACTTGGAATAAACTTCATTTGACTCGTGTCAACAAAGGGGAGGGGAGAAAAGGAGCTCTGAACTAAAAACCAGCAAAAGGAAGCAGCGAATCGAGGCGAACGTGGCTGGTGGTGCCGAGTTAGTACCGCTGCTTCCGAGAGAGTCCGGGTAGTCCTCCATTAGTTTTGTTGATGGGACTTGAGATTTAAGTCATGGGATTGAGGTTGGTAACGTCAACAGGAGAGTTGTAACGAGTTTCGAGTTGCAAGCTCTCGGGCTTGTTCCCCTGCGTCTGTACCTTGCAAAGGGAAAGGACGCTCATTTTTAATTTTGTAAGGGAGACGATGGGATTTGGAAGTGACGGAATATGCCATTTTAGACGATTCAAGAGAGCCCTGTAGTAAACTGAGTGGGACTCACCTTTGAAAATGGATTGTTGCCACGGTAGCGAGTCCGGCGGGCGGCTTCTTTTCTGTGCCGGTGACAGGCAGCTATGTGAGGTCACCTCGGGGCTTCTCATTTTTTCACGCGGATTTCAGCGGCCGAAAACAGCTGTATGCTCTTTGATCATACGGCATGCATTAATTAACCTGTTGATTTCGGAAGCAACTTCTTGGGCTGCAGCTGTTTTAAAAGGTGTTTGTTTTTCACATTTTCCAAATTACACTTTTTATTTTTCTTTCAACAGGAAGGAGTCAAGACTGAGAACAACGACCATATTAATTTGAAGGTGGCGGGGCAGGATGGTTCTGTGGTGCAGTTTAAGATTAAGAGGCATACACCACTTAGTAAACTAATGAAAGCCTATTGTGAACGACAGGTGAGGAACTGACACGAGCACTTTCACTGAATAAAACTTGTTTAAATAAAAACCAACCTTCTTTTCATGAGAACAGAAACTAGGCTAGCATAATAAGTAGACTGACTTTGGTAGAATGAATATGCACTTATGTATTCGACATATCAGTTTGATCACACATGTGGACTTGGTATGTTGATTCTTCATGAAAACCCTGAGGATGGGTTGGTTAATGTATGACTAGAGTCTAGTCCTGTGCCACAAATGCATCAAATGATACTCCCAACACGTGGTTTGTTTCCAAGGTGATATAAGAATATAAGAACGAACATAGTAAAATTTCTTGTCAGGCTCTGTTTTTATCCATTTCAGATTTGTCTTATGTCAAAACTATTTTGACTAGTTTGGAAATACAATTGAATGTGAGTTAAAAAAAAAAAAGTGAGTTTAAGGACATTGCAATTTTCCTGAAGCGTGTAAAATTTTAATATTCCCTTTATACACTAATAGTGGATGTCAAATTTAACCTGCCCTAGCTGGTTTGGCTCAGTGGATAGACCATCGGCCTGCGAACTGAAAGGTTCCAGGTTCGATTCCGGTCAAGGGCACATGCCCAAGGCTCCATCCCCAGTGGGGGGCGTGCGGGAGGCAGCCAATCCATGATTCTCTCATCATCATGGATGGTTCTCTCCCTCTTCCTTCCTCTCTGAAATCAATAAAAATATATTTTAAAAAATAAAGAAGAGGAAGTAGAAATAGATGCTGGGAGGTAAATGTAAGCTGTAAAACAAAGAAGCTTCCCTTTGTGATGAGTCTAACAATACCAAGGCAACTTTAAAAAAATGACTTTTGCAAGTATAACAAAAACTCTGGTACTTACATAAGTGACTTGGCAGAAGTATTTTTAAAATTTTTATTTCTTGATTTTAGAGAGATAGGAAATGGGGGTAGAGAGAAACATTTGTTGTCCTACTTACATATGCATTTATTGGTTTGGCTCTTGTATGTTCCCTGACCAGGAATTGAACCCACAACCTTGGTGTATCGGTGACACACTAACCAACATTATCCGGCCAGGTCCTCAGTATACTCTTTTATTTGAAGAATTTTGGTGAAATCCCCTTATCAGCTAGTGAATATGTACTTATTAATTGTGCTAAAGATTTTTTTTTGCACTGGCACCTCTCATATTTGAACACAAGTTCCCCTTCAGGTTACAGGGAAATTTTAAAGCTAATCATTTTGTAGAAGTTTTATGTAGCCAAACCTTATACAGAACAGAAACTCATGCTTAAATTTGCTGGTTTTCAACAAAATTCTTTGTGTATCTTAAGTTTTCTCTAATTACTATTAAATTTTACCTTTTTAACAATTGATTTTTCGAGAGAGGAAGGCAGAGAGAAATACTGACTTGTTCCACTTACTTATGCATTCATTGGTCAATTTTTGTATATTCTCTGACTGGGGATCCAACCTGCATCCTTGGTGTATAGGGACAACGCTATAACCAATTGAGTAACGGCCAGGGCTAAATTTTAGCTTTTTCATTATTTTTTTTTTTTTAATTGATTTTAGAGAGCGAGGAAGGGAGAGGGCTAGAGAGGTATAAATATTGCTGAGATACTGCCTCTAGCATGCTCCCTACTGAGGATCGAACCCGCAACCTGGGCGTGTCCCTGACCAGGAATCAAACCTCAACCTCTGGTTCATAGGTCAGCACTCAACCACACAGCCACACGGGCTTGGCTGACTCCCTGCATATTGATTTTTTACAGAGAGGAAGGAAGAGGGATAGAAAGTTAGAAACATCGATGAGAGAGAAACATCGATCAGCTGCCTCCTGCACATCCCCCACTGGGGATGTGCCCGCAACCCAGGTATGTGCCCTTGACTGGAATCAAACCCGGGACCATTCAGTTCGCAGGCCGACTCTATCCACTGAGCCAAACTGAACCGGCCTGACTCCCTGCTTTTTAAGTGTAGGTATGGGCTATCAAAAGACCAAGAATAGGCAGTTGAAAATTCTTGACCATGGATTTCCTATCAAGATTAATTGAATGTGCATGTTTACTTTGTAATGAACTCACTTGATGATATCTTGATTCTGGAGTTTCAGTGGATGTATAAATGGGCATCTCAAACTGAACATCCAAAAGAGGACTCTTGATTTTACTTCTCTGGTGTCCCCACTAAGTAAATAGCAATATTCAACATCTAGTTGTGAAGTCAAAACCTTGGGGTCATTATTTTTATTGATTTCAGAGAGGAAGGGAGAGGGAGAGATAGAAACATAAATGAGAGAGAATCATTGATCAGCTGCCTCCTGCATGCCCCACACTTGGGATTGGGCCCGAAACCCAGGCATGTGCCTTAACGGGGGATAGAACTGTGACCTGGGTCATAGGTCGATGTTCAACCACTGAGCTACCCCCGCTGGGCCTTGGGGTCATATTTGATGGTGCTTCCTAACTCATAAAAGCCATCAGCAAATTCTGTAACTAAACCTGTGCTGTCCAATACAGTACTCAAAAACCACACGTAACTATTTACCACTTGAAATGTGGCTAGTCCAAATTGAGATGTGTGGTAAAGTGCAATATATATATATAGCAGATTTGAAAACTCAGTATGAAGTAAAGTAACTTAGTTTTTAAAATGTTGAGTACATGTTGAAATGATAGTATTTTGAATAACAATATTTTATTAAAATTTCACTTACACATTTTTTAAGTGGCAACTAGAAAATTTAAAATACATACGTGGCTCACATTATATTTCTGTTGGTTAGTGCTGAGCCCTCAGCCATTTTATTCCAGTTTGCTAAGTCAGTGGTCGGCAAACTCATTAGTCAACAGCCAAACATCAACAGTACAACGACTGAAATTTCTTTTGAGAGCCAAATTTTTTAAACTTCTAATGCCACTTCTTCAAAATAGACTCGCCCAGGCCGTGATATTTTGTGGAAGAGCCACACTCAAGGGGCCAAAGAGCCGCAGTTTGCCAACCACAGGCCTAGACCAATACCTGGCATATCAAACATATTATAGAGAACATTCAATCTAGTATCTCCAGAGGTTGGTTCCTAAATACGTTTTTTAATTAACATGCAGAATTAGAGCTTGCCTACTTTGTCAGCCACAAAGTCTTCAGCTAACTGTTGGAGAGCCTGCTTTCCCACTGTAGTGTGGATTTTCCCTACAGATTATTTAATGGAGTGTCAGGTGGTTTCAGAGGGCACAGGTTTATTGGATTATTCCAATTCACTTTTGTGAAATGAGAAAATGGACCCAAAGAGATAAGCTCACACAACTAACTCTTCAGGCACAACTCTAAAGCTCAGGGATGAGATTTATTCAGGAGCTCAAGTACTGGTTTAATGTAAATTCCTTGTTTGAATTTACATGGCTTAATGGAATCTTAAAGACAAGTTTTCTGAATTTTGGACTTTTGCTCCATAGCAAAATATTTTATTGATAAGAAAAGCATATAGCCCTAGCCAGTTTGGCTCAGTGATAGAGAGTTGGCCTTCGGACTGAAGGGTTCTGGTTTCATTTCCGGTCAAGGACACATATACAGGTTGCAGGCTTGATCCCCAGTGGGGGCCTGCAGGAGGCAGCCGATCAATGATCCTCATCATTGATGTTTCTATCTCTCTCCCCCTCTCCCTTCCCCTCTGAAGTCAATGAAAATATATTTAGGAAAGAAAGAAGCATATAAACAGGTGGCAATAAAGTAGAGCCCTGGCTGGGTGGTTCAGTTGGTTGAAGTATCTTGTCTTACACCAAAAGGTTTTGGGTTCAATCCCTGGTCGGGGCACACGTGGATGTTTCTCACATTGACGTTTCTGACTAAAATCAATAAAAAACATCCTTGGGTGAAGATTAAAACAAAATAAAAAAATATAGTTTGCTTATGTTCTGGCCCTGCCTTTCCCCCCCTTTTATTTTGGATGGCTGCACCATTGTCCTTAGTGACCTTCCCACTGGATGTAGTGGAGGAAGAACCCAGCATACAGAAGGTGCTTAATATTTTGTTGAAGCACAATCTTCAGTGGAGTCTTTAAATATGTAAAACTTGGTAATTAATGCTTGGCATTGAATTCTTGGTTCCTTTTGTAATCACTAATTAAAATTAAAAGTCATGAGGAATTTCACCCACCTGATGGAGGATTGTTTGTATTCTTCAAGGCAAGGGCGAGGGCTAGTCTGTAACTGGTATGTGTCTAGAGTTTTAAAGAAAAGTAATATGATCTTCATTTTACAGATAGTTTAAAGACAGATTCAGCAAATCCTTGTTAAGAGAATACAGGTGTTATATAAGTATTTGATCAGCACTTTGAATATTTTTAGTTCTAAGAACTTGGTTTAATTTTAAATAGATCCCTGGCTACTAGAACTCAGTGAATTGGAGTGTCATCCTATTGCAGGTTCCATGCCCAGTCTAGGGGCCTGTGGGAGGCAGCCTTATGAGATGTTTCTCTCTCCCTCTCCCTCTCTCTCCCCCTCCCTTCTTCTCTAAAAAAACCCCCCAAAAGTCAATATAAACATACCCTCAGGTGAGGATTTAAAATATATTCATTGAAGTATGGCTTTTGTGTAATAATTATTATTTATAATTTGAGCATGATATTGGAGTGGCTTCTTGTAAGATGCTTTCTAGAAAGCTATCTTTCAAGTCAATATATTTACACCATACCTCCAAAGATACTATCTTGTCTTCATTTGGCTGCAGTTTTCAACAGCTTTGATGCTTTGCTCCTTTACCCCTTTTCCCACTCCTGTTTCAGGAAGATAATGCTTGATCTCTTTAACATGCACTGAGGAATATTGCTGTGTGTATCGGTTACTTCAAGTTTCCTTTTAGTATCTTATTTAAATGCACAGTTTGACTCAAGGTATGATCTATTCAAGGTTGGATTAGCTATGGTCTCAAAAGCAGTACAGCTTTTTTTAAAGAAGAACTTTTATTTTTCCAAAGAAAATCAAACATAGTTTAAAGAAAGTAAAAGTCACCCCAAACCTTTTTACTCATGGAAACGTTGGTAGCAAATGTATTTATGTCTCATTTAATACATTTGTGGCTAAATATGCATATAGTTTTATTATTGTTTGCAGTAAGATGCTTTTAAACTCTCTTGTACAGGGTTTGTCAATGAGGCAGATCAGATTCCGATTTGACGGGCAGCCAATCAATGAAACAGACACACCTGCACAGGTAAAAATCTCTTTGTGTTAACTAGAAAAATCAATGTTTTTTTTTGTAATTTGTGTAACAGCTTTGTTTTTTTGTTACCTTTTAGATGTTGAAATATAGTTCTTTATCGCAATTCAGAGCTATGTAAAAGATGATCAAGGGGGAATAGAAAGAAAAAAAACAGGAATAGATTGAGAAAATGCCACTGGTTTTAAAATATCTGGTTATCACTCAGTAAAACTAATAGGCCATTTAGTTTTACTTTAACCCATTTTTTCTTAATGTCCTTTTCTTCAGAATGTTTATTGATTGTAGAGAGTAAGAGAGATGGGGAGAAAGATGGAAACATCAGTGATGAGAGAATCATTGAATGACTGCCTCCTGCTCGCCCCACTCTGGGGATCAAGCCAGCAACCTGGACATGTGCCCCGACTGGGAATCAAACTGTGACCTCCTGGTTCATAGGTTGACCCTCAAACACTGAGCCATACCTGTGGGACAACTGCAAGTTTCTTGATAGCTTAGTTTGAGAGTGGGGGCTGTTGACAATAGGTGGCTTGCCAGACCCTCAATACAAAATACGATGCTGCCCTGGCCCACGTTGGCTCAGTGATTAGAGTGTTGGCCCGGCGAAGGCATGTACCTTGGATGCAGGTTCCATCTGGATCCTGGCCCTGTGCGTGGGAGGCAACCAATAGATGTAACAGGTGTATGTGTCTCCTCTCCCCCTCTCTTCCTCCTCTTAGCCCCTCCCCAGCTGCTCCTTCCCTTTCCCCCACCTCCTTCCATTCTCTAAAAATCAATGGAAAAAAATAACCTCAGGTGGGGATTAACAACAAAAAAAACCATGATGCTGTCTGATCCCTTATCTCTTTACCTATCAGGGCAGTTGTCTGTCACATTGTAAGCTCTTTGTTCCTTTTTACCTTTTCAAGTTCCAGGTAAGAATTCCACTTTGGAAATTTAAATTAGAGTCTGTGTATTTTTGAAATTTTTTTTATCACGCCATAAAAACCAGAAAGTGATAAATATGGTATGTATGGCCCTAACCGGTTTGGCTCAGCGGATTGTGCCTGCTGACTGAAGGGTCCCAGGTTCAATTCTGGTCAAGGGCATGTACCTTGGTTGCAGGCACATCCCCAGTAAAGGGTGTGCAGGAGGCAACTGATTGATGTTTATAACTATCCCTTTCCCTTCCTCTCTGTAAAAAATCAATAAAACATATTTTAAAAAATATGGTAAGAGTGAAGCAGCACATCAAGATTGTGGCTTCCATGATAATCTTAAAAATTGAAATATCTATGGGTTACACTTGAGGGAAGAAGATTTTGAAGAAATTCTGTTGGTGAGTCTCTAAGAAGCAATTATAGTCCATAACCACAAGGTGGAGCTACATTCTCTTTTTAAATACACATTTGTTACTGATTTCAGAGAGGAAGAGAGAGAGAAACATCAGTGATGAGAGAGAATCATTGATCAGCTGCCTCCTGCATGCCCTCCTACTGGGGATTGAGCCCAAAACCTGGGCATGTGCCCTTGACCGAAATTGAACCCCGGGACCCTTCAGTCCACAGGCCGATGTTCTATCCACTGAACCAAACCGGCTAGGGTGAGCTGAATTCTCTTGATGAAAGAGAAAAAGCTCTTCTATCTTTTAAAAGCATTTAAAGTTTCACTATAAAATTTAAAATGCCAATAGTTTCGTTTCAGTAGATAGGCTGAAGACCTGTTTGGATGTGTGTGTGTTTTTGATTTTGTAGTTTTGTTGTTTGTTTTTTGCATCCCTGGGTGGGCCTGAATTGATGGTTTTAAAAGAATAAAAAGAATTCATTAAGCCAAGTCTGATGATTAGAATGTATTTTCTGTTTTATGAAGCCCTCACCCCCGCCCCCACCAGAAAATAGTTCTAAGGCTAGTCTACCATGCTAGCTGCAAAGACTAAACTGTGAGGAGGACTTGTTCAGACCTGCATTACAAAATCTTCAAATGAATTTAGAATTGAATTCATTTTAGCATGTAATTGACTTGTTTTAGAATTGTTTTCCCAACATGAAATAGAAGAACTGTAATAAATCAGGAAATCTTATCAGCCAGTTTTAATAGCAGTATAATTATGGTGCCCATCATTCTGTTAAATACTTCTCCAACTCATTTAATTCTCATAACTGAATGCTATGCCTTTTTACAAAGGGAATTGAGACTCACTTATTAACATTGTAATGCCTTAGCTCTGCTTTGAGTGTATTTGAACTTTGTTAGAAACAGTTCCCTTTCTTGTCGTTAGGTGCTCAAGATTGTTTTATTTTCAAAATTACCAGTTTTTAAAATAATTTTTTAAGGGTAATTGTCAGCATAATAAACTGTTACAAAGGTTATTTACTTTACAGCAGGGGTGGGGAACTACAGCTGGAGAAATCATTTGGTCTGGCCCTGCCAAGGCATTAGGGGTGAGTTAATTAAATGTTTGACCAAACATAGCAGGCTAATGTTTAAGTTGATAATTTTGTATAGCCTGAGAATGATGTTATAAACATCCACATGGCCCTTGGCAGAAAAAAGATTCCCCATTCCTGCAGCTTACAGTGTTGCCATATGTACCAAAACCTTCCTGTTATCAACATGGTTGTTTTGTGTATAATGTATGGGTGGTGAAACTGGCAAACTTAATTTGTGAATAGCATTTTAAAGTTGAAATTAACTGAAAACACAACAACACAAGTTTCTTCTTGCCCGTTTCCTTTCCTTACTGCATAGAGGCAACCGCTGTTTTATGCATAGGGAAGGGTATGTTCATGTATACACACACGCACTTTTAAAAACACAAATGTTGCCTAGTTTTTAAGTGTTTTTAGTATTCTAGGGATATTTCCAGTTCTGCACATGTAAACCTGCTTATTCTTGAATAACAGTTATGTGGTATTTCATTAGGAATGTATAGTATTCCTTTGGGTTTCTATTGATACTTAGGTTATTTCCAGTCTTGCTCATCTAAACAACATAGTGAGATCCTTTACACGCATCACTCTTATTTTCAGTACTCAAAGAAGATGATTTAACTCATAGACATGTCCAGTTTTTAACTTAAAAGCTAAGTTCTCTATAATCTTCATTAAAAAAGGATACCAGCCCTAACTGGTTTGGCTCAGTGGATAGAGCATCAGCCTGCGGACTGAAGGGTCTGAGGTTCAATTCCCGTCAAGGGCATGTATCTTCGTTGCAGGCACATTCCCAGTGGGGCGTGTGCAAGGCGGCAGCTGATCGATGTCTCTCTCATCGATGTCTCTCTCTCATCAATGTTTCTAACTCTCTATTCCTCTCCCTTCCTCTCTGTAAAAAATCAATGAAAATACATTAAAAAAAAATAAAAATAAGAAAGGATACCAAGTGAAAAATTACTTAAACCCTAAGGCTGGGATGCTAACTAAGTTAGTGTCTGGGATGTCTAAAATAACCAACACTAGAATTGGGTGACACTTGTGCAGTTTTTCAGGATATTTAGGTCTGATAGTTACAAATTTTAAGAGCTGAATTATCAATGGCTTTTTTTCCTTTATGCTAGTTGGAAATGGAGGATGAAGATACAATTGATGTGTTCCAGCAGCAGACAGGAGGTGTCTACTAAAAAGGGAACCTGCTACTTTACTCCAGAACTCTGTTCCTCCAGACCAAGAAGACATTCTCAATTAGAAAACTGCAATTTGGTTTCAACACATCTGACTACTACAGTATAGTTTTCTCTATTCTTTCATTTCCCCTTCCCCATTCCTTTATTGTACATAAAGTAACTGATGTATGTGCACAAGCATTTGCATTTTTTTTTTTAACTAAATGGCCAATGGTATGTTTTGATCGACATCAAATGGAGATGGGATGGGGAAAATACTGGTTCTGTGAAAACACCCCCTTTCTCCATTAGTGGCATGCTCATTCAGCTCTTATCTTTATATTCCAGTAAGTTATTTTGCTCTCACTGTTTAACAAAAAAAAGAACAACATAAAAATTCTTGCATACCTTGTTTGATTGGAGAATTTTAATGTTTTTCATTTATCATTGTAAAACCAAGGACAATTTTATAACTTTTTTGTACGTAGCTGTTACATGTAGGGCAATCTGTCTTTAAGTAGGGATAAATTACTCTAAAAAAATGAATCCTAGATAGTTTTCCCTTCAAGTCAAGTGTCTTGTTGTTTAAATAAACTTCTTGTTTAAAATGAGCTGTTCTCTTTATTCTGAGGATATTAAGTAAGGAAATTGAAGTTTAGGAAAAAACATGACACCAATAGGCCTGCTAGAAGTAACCTTTAAAGGAAGAAATAGAACTTTTTTTCCTGACAGACTAATGCAAAACAAAGAGTAACAGTTATCAAAATGACTATCAACGGATGTTCCAGCCTCCTTGTTCAAAAAGCTTAGGTCCACATACGCAACTTTACTAGCAAAAAAAAAAAAAATAGGTCATACTGTGTGGATTTACTCTCAAGCATCCTTTTCTGTAAACCATTACCTGAGGTCTTTAGTAGATGCAGCTAGGAAAAAGGTTCTGGTTTAGCTAACTGCTGATAAGCCACTTAACTTCTCTAGCTTTCACTTTGATGAGTATGCCCTAATCTAAAATAGAATCTAATCTGTTTCTTATTTAAGGATGTTGAAGGACAGAAAATGTTTATCTTCATATATTTCTTTTAGCATTAAATATACAGGTCACTGCTGTCTTCAAATGTATGGGGAAGGATCACGGCTATAGAACCAATAAACAGTATTTAAGCAGGAAAGATAAAAGAAGATGATCTACTTCTAATCCCTGTTTGAGAGATGAGAAAACTGATCCAGAGAGTTGTCACACAGCTACATGGTTAAAAAACTGGGACTAGAGATAGGTTTCCTACTGCCTGTTAATTCCAATTGAATTCTCTAAAACTGATTCTCAAGAAACTGAATTCCCACCCCTGCTACAGCCCACCAGTGTGGTCTTGTTGGATCAAGTCCCCGTGTGCTATAATAATGCCATGTCGTTCACTTAATTCACTGTGCCTCTTCCAGCATGATCTCTCATACGTTCCCCATGTCCACAGGGAATGAGCTTCCCCAGCATCAGGAATTCTCTAGATTTTTGGCTCTATTATGTATATGCGTTAATCTTGAATCAATTTTTATTTTGCTACCAACCCATTTTTACAACTTACATTGTGCGACGGTGGGAAGCCTGCCCCAAGAATTCTTAGAAGGGATCAGTTAAGCACATTTCTCTTGACTTACTGATCTAGGTACTATTAAATAGTGAGTTTTGTGGTGTCCTAAAAACTAAAGTTAGATTGAAATTTAAATCAGAGAACTTTAATGTGGAAGGGGTCTTGAATTGGGTTCTTCAGTTAGAGGAATTAATACTATGAGTTTTTGCCTTGTTGGGAGAAGATAGACTTTAAATTCCAAAACTTGGTACAATTAAAAGAGCCAGAGAGAAATGTGTGGGAAGGGCACTGTTCAATAATATAGTGTGTTGTAGCTTATTGATACTTGGGTCAGTATATATACCTTATTTGTGTTCTTAAGTGGACTTTCTTTGATTGTTGCTCTTGGCCATTTCACATGAGTTGCTACCAAAACAAATATTCAATGGAAAAAATTTGTGGAGTATTTTTTAAAAATCACTTCGAAAATAAGTGGAATTGTTTGAGTTGAAAATACTGAAAGTAATTTTTGCATTTTATTTTTTTTTGGTTTGGGGGGGGGACATTCAAGTGATGGGAGTTATGCTGCCATTTTGGTTAACTGTTATAATTTAGCTAAACTCTGGCTGCCCTCATATTACTCTAATGAGATTGAATGGAAGATGGGAAGGAATAGTTTGAGGAGAAATGGGAGGCGGGTGAAAGTGTGCAATTATATTGGGAATTGTGACAGCAGCAGGTCAGGGGACAGTGGAATCCCAGGATTTGAGGGCATTTTTCCAAGATCTTTGTGTATACGTGCGCATGTGTGTGTGTTGCGGGGGGTGGTGGTGGTGGTGGTGGTGGTGGTGGTGGTGGTGATGGTGGTGGTACCGGTACCGGTGGTGGGTAGTATATTGGAGAGGGCCACCTGTGCTGCTGAGGGTTATTTTTGAGTTAGGTTGCTGCTGCTTTTAAATGTGACTAACAGTGATTCTGGATCCTGGTTTTTCATTAGAACGTCTGGGTGAGCTTTTAAAGAATACCAGTGCTTCTGCCCTACCCCCAGACATGTATTTTCAAAGCATGTGGAATTGAGAAGCAATTCTGGGAGGCAACTTACAACTCGAGTTAATCACCTTATGGTGAAGATTGAGATATGTTTTAGCTAGGAAATGCCTCCCACATACTGAACTCTAAATTAAAGTTACTATTCAGCCCTGGCTGGGTGGCTCAGTTGCTTGGAGCATTGTTCCATCCCAAAAGGTTGCAGATTCAATTCCCAGTCAGGGCTACCTAGGCTTCGGGTTCAATTCCAGTTGGGGCTGGAGGCAACTAATTGATGTTTCTCTCACATTGATATTTCCCTTCCTCTCTCTAAAAATCAATAAAAATATATTCTTGGGTGAGGATTAAAATAAAAAGTTGTTACAGCCAATGTGAAGTAAGGGCTCTGCCATAGAATGCTGAGGCTTCAACTGAATACCTAAATCTCTACCAGTTGGCCTGCACTTAATGTAAATGAAAAATCAGAGACCTGGCCAAGAACTTCCTATTTATTAAAAAAAAACAAGCTGAATATGATCTTTGTCTCTTGTCTCATTAGGTTTTTTATAAATGCTTAATACTGCCTAACCAGTTTGGCTCGGTGGATAGAGCATCGGCCTGTGGACTGAAAGGTCCCAGGTTCGATTCCGGTCAAGGGCACGTACCGTGGCTGTGGGCACATCCCCAGTAGGAGGTGTGCAGGAGGTGGCTGATCGATGTTTCTGACTCTCTGTCCCTCTCCCTTCCTCTCTGTAAGAAATCAATAAAATATATTAAAAAAATAAAATGCTTAATACTAAGTAGTGCCCTAGTGAGTCTTGAAGGGAAAGTATTCCTCAGGATATTTTTTGAATCCTCACCTGAGGACATACTGATTTTAGAGAGGGAGAAGAGAGAGAGATGTGAGAGAGAATCACTGATCAGCTGCCTCCTGCACGCTCCCCACTGGGGATGGAGCCCGCAACCTGGGCCTGTGCCCTCCCCTGGGAATCACACTGTGACCTCCTGGTGCATGGGTTAACACTCAACCACTGAGTCACACCTGGGCTTTTAGCTATTATTTTTGCTAAGAAGGTGAATTCATTTTAGGAGAGCGGGACAGATGGGTTAGGGACATTTTTGTTTGTTTTATTAAATAGAGAAATAACATGGAACTGAGTAAAGAGGACAAACTTAAACTACATAGTTTTATTTTATTTAGCTCTTAGTCTGAAAAGAGGAAGAAATGGGGAAATGTGAGTTACGCTTTCCGTCTATAATTCAGTGATTAAAAAGGACCTGAGGGGTGTATGCCAGACCTTAGTAGAGTATATGTACCATTTTGTTTGCCTTTGAATAAAGAGAAGGCAAGAACATGACAAAGCCATTTCCCATTATTTGAGACCTCTTCGCGCATTTGCTTAATGGCAAATGAGTTTTAAGAGAACTTAGGCTGTCTCAGTGGGCATTGGTCTGCTACCCTCTTCTTCGTGAGGATATGGCTAAGAAAAGAATGGACAGATGCATACTAAATTTGGCTTTTAAGAGTGATGGATGCAGAACTTATGTGTAAATATGTGTGGTTAAGTCATACATAGTGATACGCTTAGGAAGTATATACTGCATGCAATATTGAGGCTGAGAAATACAGCTTGTTAGAAATACTTGCCAGTGGGCCATTCATTAATTCAGTCACCAAACCAAATTGAAAAGCGCGTGACCAGCATTTGTTTTTAAATAATGAAACGGAAGGGTAGAAAATAGTAAGAGTATGTATTAAACTGTGGTTGAACGTAAGCAGTTGCTATTCTTGTAGGTCTAAAATAGTCAGATATCTGCAGTTTCATATGGTTCCACCGAATACGTGTGTACCGATGTCAGTGAAACGCACTGATCAGAGAGCTTGGTCCGAACCCATTTCAGAACCCAGGGAGAGTGTCACCCACTCCCTCTGGCACTGTGGAATAAATTGGGGCGGGTTGAACTTGGGGGGTGGGGGGGATTCAGCACATGCCATGGTAGTGGGCAAGCTGATAACGTTCAAGGTGAAAAAGAGTTGCTGTGTTAGCGCGTGTTTTTTAGGTATGACCTTAGCTAAAGCGGTGAGGCACAGGTGGACACAACTTGCATGTTGTTTTGTGCATTGCCTTCTTGAACAAAACTCACCAGATACCCAGTAGCAAAATTCAAAACCAATGGCATTCCTGTCCATATTAGAGGAAAATTACTAGGGCTTCAAACGCTTTTCTGACGTGTTTGAAATACTAGGTTTCTTGCCACCTGCTTCAGAACAAATAGATTGTGTTCTGAGGAGAACGTTGGGTTTACTCAAACCTGTTGGGTAAGCTGATTTACTAACCTTTCTGAACTGGATTACAAATGGATGACTAGAACTTTGAATATAGTAAGGAAGGGGCAGCGGTAAATTTAAGAGTACTTAACTGTTATAAGAAAAGTTATAAAGCATGTGGGCAACTGTTCGTTCTTCTCCCCTTTACTGTATTTTAAAAGCAGGTGAAAATGGACATGCACATATAGGGCGTGGTTTTATTTGTTTATGGCAGTGACTTTAACATTGGAACCCTGGGGTTGTACAGAAAGGTAGGTAGACTGCCCCACAAGCTGCCTGCCCTAACCAGTGTGGCTCAGTGGATAGAGGGTCGGCCTGCGGTCTGAAGGGTCCTGGGTTCGATTCCAGTCAAGGGCATGTACCTGGGTTGCGGGCACATCCCCAGTGGGGGTTGTGCAGGAGGCAGCTGATGGATGTCTCTCTCTCATCGATGTTTCTAACTCTCTATCCCTCTCTCTTCCTCTCTGTAAAAAAATCAATAAAATATATTTTAAAAAACAACAACAAACAAGCCTGCCTAAAATGGCCTTAATCTGATGTCTGTTTTACTAAACTTACTCTTCTTAATAAGTCAGAGGAGATTAAAAGGGTTCTCCTGGGATTTATGTTTCATCCTTGAAGCAGAGGTTCTCAGCCCAAGCTATATATGAGAATTGCCTGTTTAACTTCTTGAAGATACCCATGACTGAATGTGATACCCAGAAATTTCAATTTAGTCGGTGGGTGGGGCCTGGCATTCATTTGTGTTTCTTAAAAGCTCATAGGTTATTCTGATGTGTGGCCAGTGTGAGGCACCTCTCAGAGAAAGCTTTCATTTACTAAGGACAACGTCCTTAAAATTCTTAACCCCATTCGATAGATGAAACTGGGCTTGAGGGTATCAGTGTACTTAGAAGGGTTATATTGCGAGGGAGCAGAGCCAGAACCTAGGCCTTTTGGTTTCTAGCCCAGTGCTGTATTCCCACAGCAACCTGTTTTCTGCTGGACTACAGGGGATGGAGGGCGTCAGGCAAGTCAAGTACAAATTCAAAAATGTAGGTGAAAAGGGACCCTAAAGAGTCAGGTACAAACCCCTCATTTCACGTACAAAACATTTCAGATCGTTAGAAAGTATGTGACTGTTTTCCAAGTAAGTCCCTAAAAAGGGCCATCACTTTGATGACTTCTATGTCAGGCCGAGCAGTTTACATCATTACTTAATTCCGTCCTCAGCTCTGTGGAATCCAGATACTACTCTATCCTTACTTTATGAATGAGGAAACGTGCTCAGAAAAGTTGAGATTAAAACCCAGATTTCTCCCATGAGAACCTGAGCCAGCAACCACCATATTCCTCTAACTCCGAGTCTGTACTTACATGATTCTTATTTTGTTAGAGACAGACATTGATGTGAGAAACATCCATCTATCAGCTGCCTCCCGCCCTGACCTGGGATGGAACCTGTAACCACTCCAATTGAGCCACACCAGCCAGGGCAGTGATTACGTGATTTTTGAGGAGGGCTTGCATGCTCAGATGGATCTGAAGGTGGTTTTTTGTTTTTTAGCTTTTATTATTATTATTATTATTAAAGTTCTGGAAGTTTAGGCCCAGCCTTGAAGAATGGAAAGATTTTAATCCAAACAAGTGGTGTGCTTCAAGTTTTTGTGGTAAGCACATAAATCCATGCCTTCTAGAAGAGAAGAACTTATCTCGGGCTTTTTATGAAAGCCCAGAAGAGCGGTTAACCAATAGTATAAACTTCTAACTGGAAGGAAGGAGGTTATGCAAAGAGGAAAGTAGTTCAATTTTATGGAAATACTGAAAAAGATCTGCCTTGAGGAAACATGCATGCATTCCTATTATGTTTTTGTAAGCAGTCATTCCCGAGCCCTCCAAGTGTGTCTGCATTTGTTGCAGGGATAGGTTTACCCAACAGGTGGAAGAGTCATGACTTAAGGGTATAAACAGCTGCAGAGCTCTGGAATAGCTTGATAGCAAAGGATGCGGCCATTCCCAGCCACCAGGCATTAACAGCCTTAGAACAGGCCTTCAAACCAGAACGACTATAATTTTGGTCTAGTGCATGCACCGCCCATGACAGCCAAATATTAACATTAAAATGTAAAGAATTTCCAGTCGTTTTAAAAGGGATCATCTTGGCGTGCTTTCTGTTGCTGGCTCAATGTTGCAGCCTTGGGACTGTCAGGTTTCCACAGGAGATACACAGTAAGTACTCAATAAATGTCAACGTAGAGTAGTAATTTTCATCCCTTCAGGAGCATGCCCTAACTAGCCCACCATAAGTAAGGCAAATAAGTGTATGGTAACGACAAATCTGCCCTGCACTGTGGGTTCCAACTTCCCCGGAGCGAGCTTTCTCCTTTGTCAGGTAACTTTTGTAAGTGACAGCGAGCCTTACTCGGAGGAAGCATGGGGCAGTGTCCTTTGTCCAATCATCTCCGAGATTTGAGGGTGGGGGAGGGGGCACTTCTCCAGACCCACCCCGACCAGGAAGCGGGCGGGTTTAGGTTCAGCCTGGACCACCACAGCCCATCGTGAGGCAGCACGATGCTTGGCACTCCGGGGAACCAATAGGTACGAAGAGAGCTATTTGAATCGGCCAATGCTGGAAGGGCGGGGGCGGGGTTTACAAGCCCTATAAAAGCGGTAGCCGGCCAAACAGGCGGTGGCGGAGGCTTCTGCTGTGGTCGCTGTCGGTGGGGTGGGGAGCTCCTCTGCGCCCCTCGGGCCGGATCCTTTCTCCTCTCTGGTACCACGCCAGCCTGTGTCACTCCTCGGTGTCATGACTACCACCACCACCTTCAAGGGCGTCGACCCCAACAGCAGGAATAGCTCCAGGTGAGGCGGCGGTCCGCGCCACGCGGGACTCGGGGTCAGAAGGGCCGCTGCCCAGCGGGGCCACGCGGGCCGAGTTGCGGGTCGTTGGCGGTAACGTGCCCGGGGCGCCACGCTTGCGTCTGGCCAGGCGGCGGTGCTCAGTTGCCAGTCCCGCCTTTGTGTCTCCCCGCGAGCCCTGCACACTGCCCCGCCCGACTCCCTCTGCTCTCATTCATTCCTTCCCCGGGAGCGAGGGGCCGGGAGGGCCGGGACTCGCCCTGAAAGCGCCGCGGGTTGTAAGTTGGGATGTACCGAGAGGGTTCGCGCACTCCTCTTTTTACCGTGGCCAGCCCGTTCCCAGGGCGGTGGTCTTAGCCTCCGGGTGCCCATACAGTTTACGGGGCGTCTCTTCCAGGCCCCATTGTCTCACCCCCGGGCCACGCGCTCCTGTCACTTGCTCGGGGCAGGTGGCGGCTTGTGCGATCGGCGAGGCGGTAAGATTCCGCGGTCGCAGCGAGCGGGTCTGGCGGGCTTCTACCCACTGGAGCCGGGCTGGCAGGTGGCATTGGTGGTCAGGCAGGATGGTCATCGCGACCCCCAACTCCTTCCTTTCCAGGACCCGACCGTCAGCCCTTGCCAAGTGCCTCCCTTCTAACAAAGGAAAGACCCCTGCTCCTTCCCCTCCTGCGCCCACCTCCGAACGGGAGAGGGAGTGTGCCAGTCCGAGTGGGTTTTCTGTGTTCAAACCTTCGGACCTCGGTCTTTGCATCCCACCTCTTCTTTGACGTTTGCTAAATGAGTTCATCTCTGGCCCCGGTTCCCTTGCCGGAGGAGGTTTCCTGTTCTTGGGCGGGGCCGGAGACATCCATTGTCTCTTCCGTGTACTATTTCCACTTGGGAAGCCGGGGCCTTTCTGGCCACTTGTGCCACTGCGTTTGGGGAAGGGGCACTGGGCGCCGTGTTTGGACTGGGACCCTTTTCCAAGCGGTTGCCTAACTTGGCGGAAGGGGTTGGATCCGGTGGAACATGCCCACATTGTGTGGGCTGCTCTCTAAGGTGGGAGACGGGCCTCTCGGGGATCCTTGCTCACGGCTTGGAGGAAGCTTAGACTCCACTTTTTCTAGGCATCTGTTCTTCACCGATGGTGATCTGCAATCATGTGTGGCCAGCCTTGGGGTCCTGAGCAAGTGGCACAAAGGGAGCCATTTTGTGGGGCTAAGAAGACAGCCGTGAAAGAGCAGTGTCTCAGGGGTTGGAGAACTTGGGGACAAAAGCAGGCCTCAGCATTGAGTCTTAGGAGGGAGCTTTGGAAATGACATTCCTTTTTAATTCACTCCTTTCCCTTTCGCAATGTAGAAAAAAACCGGAAAGACTTTTAAGAACGAAATTAGTGGTTCCTGGGAGGATGGGGGAGCGTGGGTAGTACACAAAATACCGAAGAGGGTCACTCCCTCTTCTGTTGTCATCCTTCCAATGAGATCATTTTTTTCAGAGGACACTGCCACAGATTGAACCTTGGTTTTTCCGTTTGTGCCACGGGGTCAACTTTCTGCGGGTCAGAAGGGAGCGGTTGGAATGCTAATGCGTAAAAAAAAATCTGAGGTTTTATCCTTGGGGGCTGAGCTCGGTTTAGTGCTTCCTAAAGAATTTCGGTCACCTGGTCAAATGAATCCTCACCCTAGCTTTTTGATATGTGTACTTGAAATGTCAGACGGAAATGAGTTTTGGTTCTGCACAGTGTTTTAATTCACGTTTTGTCACCAATTTCTCGCCAGTGTTGTGATCTCGGGACTGTAGCATTGTCCTTTTATTTACTTCCTACCGTTCCTTCTTCCGCAATCTCGGCTAAGGCTCCTAAACTTCTTGTCTCCAGTAACGCCCGCCCGGCCCCCTAAACGGTGGTACACGTTTAGTCTCCTTAGGAAATGATCTGCAAAGATCGTATGGGAAGTCTAGGGTTTTAAGAGAGAAGAAAGAAAAAGTAATTTTTAAAACATTGCTATCTGCAGTACGGGGAGACATTTTTGTTGAGTCTCAAGTATGTAATCCTGATTTAGTTATCATGTGTGTCGCCCAGAAGGAGCAGTAGGGCCTGAAGAAGTAAAATGGATATAATTTCTGTCTTATGATCCAGATCCTTTGTTTGGGGATGTCTGGCTGTTACAAATGGGCTCCACAACACTGACGTCATCGGAGTAGGTACTACCTGCTGTGATAGCAGGAACACGGACCTTTAAAAAGTTGAAATGGTCAGAACTTTGATTTTTTTTTTTTTAAGCTGGTGTTTGGGTACTAGTGTCTTTTTTTTTTTTTTTTTCAAGGCCAAAAAATATTTCCCAGCCCATTAGGGTTCTGAAGATTTTCATCTGGCTAAAAATTCATAAGGGTTTAATTATGATGGTAAGGGGGAAAAAAAAATCACTAATCTCTAGGGCCGTGGTCGGCAAACTGCGGCTCGCAAGCCACATGCTGCTCTTTGGCCTCTTCCACAAAATACCACGGCCTGGGCGAGTCTGTTTTGAAGAAGTGGCGTTAGAAGAAGTTTAAGTTTAAAAAATTTGGCTCTCAAAAGAAATTTCAATCGTTGTACTGTTGATATTTGGCTCCATTGACTAATGAGTTTGCTGACCACTGCTCTAGGGAATGAAGGGGGAAGACAATGAAGCAAGTTAAGTTTTGGGATACAAATGTTGAAAATCTAGTCACTTCAAACTTTAACATGAGAGAAAGCCTATTAAGAATTTATATCTTGCCCTAACCGGTTTGGCTCAGTGGATAGAGCGTCGGCCTGCGGACTCAAGGGTCCCAGGTTCGATTCCGGTCAAGGGCATGTGCCTTGGTTGCAGGCACATCCCCAGTAGGGAGTGTGCAGGAGGCAGCTGATTGATGTTTCTCTTTCATCTATGTTTCTGACTCTCTACCCCTCTCCCTTCCTCCCTGTAAAAAGTCAATAAAATATATTTTAAAAAAAAGAATTTATATCTTTAATTATTACTTAAACCATTTATACCAACCTAAAATTATCATCTTTATAAAATGTATGCCTGAACACACATAATCTAAGTGGATATTGAACAGCTAAGATTTTTTTTAAAAACCCACAAACCAGTGAGGTTTTAAATATTTGACATGTTAATAAGAGAACACAGTGGCTCTCTGCCCCCATCCCCCAAGGGAAATATAATGACACTTGAGGCCCAGTGCACGAATTTTGTACACAGGTAGGGTCCCTAGGCCTGGCCTGGGATCAGGGCCAATCAGGTTCCCTGCCTCCCTACCTCCTCCTTCCTTCACTCCCTCAGCGCCCGCCACTGCTGCTGGTCGCCCACCATGATCTGCCCCGCCCCCTGGTGGTCAGCGCATTCATAGCAAGCGCTCCAACTCCCAGTCTCCTGGTCAAACTCCTGAGGGGACAATTTGCATTTTAGCCTTTTATTATATAGGATTTTTATTTAGTGTAAATTGTGTACTGAATTTTACTATGGGCAGACACAAATATCAGATTCAGGGTAGGACACTAGAGGACCTACATAAGAAACAGAAGACAGTTTAAGATTAGGAAGCAAGAAAACGAATCAGAGTACCAACTGTGTGGGTCTGTAGTGTAAAGAGAAAAAGGGCCTGGTGTGCTTCCCCTGTACCAGTGCCAGGAACTGGAGATTTGGGTTTTGGTCCTCTCTGTGTCAGTTAACGAATGTTGGGCAATTTATTTGGAACTTCTCAGGGCCTGACGTGGCTCCCTTAAAAACGAGGCTGAATCCTGGCTGGTCGCTCAGTTGGTTGGAGTGTGGTCCCGATACCATATGCCAAGGTTACGTCCTGGTCAGGGCACACACAAAAAAGAGGCTCTTGAACTGGATAGACAGGGATTTTTTCATACTTTTGAATCTCAAGGCACACATGAACGAATTACTAAAATTCTGCAGCACACCATAAATATATTTTTTGCCAGTCTGACCAAAAAAAAAATAGATATAATTTTGATTCATTCATACCAGATGGCTGTTGTGTTGGTGGTTGTCATTTGTTTTGTTTGGCAATCTAAGGGAAAGGAGGTCAGGGCCCCTGACTGAATAGTCAGGTATGGCATGTTCTAAAAATTCTTACCGGGACACCAGCTGCAAATCGCTGGGATAGAACAGAGCCCAGCAAATGACCACCTGAGCGCCAAACCCAGCTGGCCGCAGATCCTGACATTTATAAGTGGTTGGGGAAAAAAAAAAAAAGGATAGTTCATGACTTGTGAAAATGACATGAAAATCAAATTCCCGTGTCCGTAAGTGACGTTTTATTGGAGCACAGCCACGCTCATTCATTTTCACGTTGTCTGCGGCTGCTTTGTGCCATGTGATGAAGTTACATAGTTGTGCCAGATGGCAGGACCCACAAGCCAAAAATACCTCCTCTCTGGCCCTTTCACACGAAGGATCTCTAGTGTTTTTACCTCGGGTTCCACCTGTTGCTCTTGGAGAGCACGGAGGAGGTGAAGGCTTAAGCGTCGCTGAGGGGGCCTGGCCGGTGTTGCTCAGTGGTTAGCGTGGGCCCAGGAACCCAGAGGTCATGGTTCCATTTCCAGTCAGGGCACCTGCCCGGGTTGGGGGCTCGATCCCCCGTTTCCTGCTCCCTTCCTCTCTCTCTAAAAATCAATAATAAAGAAGAGTCACCGAGGGAAGGGGTGGAGAGAGGGCACTAGGTAGCAGAAAGCCCGAGATGGAGTTAGGCGGGAACTGCTTGGGGAACAGTGAAGAAAGTGGCCTGACTGGCTTGGTGAAGAGGGCGGTACTGAGAGGAGGGGAGGCCACATTGGGAGTTGGCGAAGTTTGTCCGATTTCCTTCAGTTCTGCCGCGGCCTCACCAGGCCTTGCCTCTGGCTTGTGGGTAGCAGGACTCAGACAGCACAGGGGAGCCTGGTGGGAAAGGACACAGGACAGGGCAGGAGGTCATGCCCCTTGGGCAGGAAGGGGCAGGGTAAGGGAGCTGAGGCCAGGGTGTCGCCTACAGCCGAGGGGGCAGGCGCCCCGCTCCTGGCTTCTGGCTGAGCGGCACTCCCGCTGTGGGAGCGCACTGGCCACCAGGGGGCAGCTCCTGCAGTGAGCGTCTGCCCCTGGTGGTCAGTGCGTGTCATAGCGACCGGTCCTTCCTCTGCTCGATTTGCATATTAGTCTTTTATTATATAGGATGTAATTGGGTTTATATTTGTTCTCTAACCTTTTTTATTCACTGGGTTTTGGGTAACTTTTTGTGCCCACTAAAGGCATATCTCCCTATAATATGTATAGCTTTCTGTTGTATGGCAGACTTTGATAGCTAACCTCCTACTATTGGATAATTAGGGTATTTCCAGCTTTTCCCAGATTGACCTATTTATAGGGGTATCCTTGTACATATGTCTGCTTATCTACTTAGGATAATTTCTGGAAGTAGAAATGCTGATTCATATAAAATGTAAACCTAAACAATTGAGACACGTATCAAAATGTTCTTTAGAAAGTTCGTGCAAGTTCATGCTGGGAATTGGCATTTATTTTCCATCTTCACTAGTCTAATAAGCAGAAAACCCTCACAAAACTGTCATCTTGATGTGTGTTTTATTTTTTTTTAAAGAGTTTATTTGAACCAAACTAACAAGATATGCAGGGGAGGGGAGCAAGATCTCAAATGCTCCCAACTATCATCTTGTTTTAAATGTTACTTGCTAAGGAGGTTGAATTGTTAATATTTAGAGGCTATGCATATTTTAAAATTGGATATTAGTACCGTTTGTCAGCTTTTTGTTATTTTTTAAATAGTTTTTTAAGAGCATTGCATTATACTAGCGACGTTATCCTTTGTCAAACGTGTGTATTTTTGCCGAGTTTAATCTGTCCATCTCATGATTTCCGGCTCTCATCGTGTGCTAAGAAAGAAAGCCCTTTTCTTCAAGACTAGGACACATCTGTACTTACTTACTTCTAGTATTTTTGTTTTAGTCTTTTTAAAAAACATATATTTTTATTGTTTCAGAGAGGAAGGCAGAGGGAGAGAAAGATGGAAACATCAATGATGAGACTCATGGATCGGCTGCCTCCCGCATGCTCCCCACTCGAGCCCACAACCCAGGCATGTGCCCTTGACCGGAATCAAACCTGCGACCCTTCAGTCCGCAGGCCAACGCTCTATCCGCTGAGCCAAACCGGCTAGGGCTATTTTTGTCTTTAAATGGAAATACTTGACTTAGCTGGAACTTTTTGGTAAAGGAAGTGAGGTAGGGATGTGTATATTTTGTTTCATCAAAATGACTAGCCAGTTAACTCAGTGCAGGTTCCCCCACTGATCTCAAATACTCCAGTGGCAGTCTTTTTGAGAGAGGACGCTTTATCTTGACAGAATTCTGGGAAAAACACATCAGATTCTCTCATTAAGTGATAAAGCATTTAATTAGTAGATTTGAACAACTCTATTAACAAGCTTGACCTAGTGGACATAGAGATCATTGGCAAATACACTCTGTCTTCAAGCATATAGAGAGAGACTTACAAAACTGACCACATGTTAAGCCATAGGCACGTTTCATCAAATTTCAAAGGATTCATGTCATATAACTGTTGTCTGTCTGTGTTTTAATGAAAAGCTAGAAAGCAATAAACTATAAAGATCCCTATATTTGGAAACTTACAAATGCACTTCTGAATAATTTATGGTCCAAGGAAGAAAATAATGAGTATGCTAAAATATTTAGAATGGAATAGTAGTTTAAAACAAAAAAATCAAAACTTGGGAATGCCTTTAGTGGGGTATTTAGAAGAGAATTTATACCTTAACTGTTTAATTTTTTTTTTAATCTATTTTATTGATTTTTCACAGAGAGGAAGGGAGAGGGACAGAGAGTTAGAAACATCCATGAGAGAGAAACACCGATCAGCTGCCTCCTGCACACCCCTTACTGGGGATGTGCCCACCACCAAGATACATGCCCTTGACCGGAATCGAACCTGGGACCCTTCAGTCTGCAGGCCAACGCTCAATCCACCAAGCCAAACCGGTTAGGGCTGATTTTTCTTTTATTTTCTAATATAAGGAGCTTATTTTACAAATGACAACCGTATTTGTAAACTTGGATGAAATGGACATATTCCTAGAAAGTTGCTTCTTATTCAAACTGACTTAAGAAGAAATAGAAACCAGACCTCTCCTATCTCTAATTCAGGAATCGAATTAGTGGTTAGAATATCTGTCCCTAAAACCATGTCCGTTTTCTGTGCTTTTGAGTTTTTCTAGGGAGGGACAGGTCAGTCAGCCTGTGGCAGGAAGATTTGGGAATGTGAAAGTACTATATTCGGCCCTGACTGGTGTGGCTCGGTGGATAGGGCGTCGGCCTGCGGACTCAAGGGGTCCCGGGTTCGGTTCTTGTCAAGGGCATGGACCTTGGTTGCTGGCTCATCCCCAGCAGGGGGTGTTCAGGAGGCAGCTCATCGATGTTTCTCTCTCATCGATGTTTCTAACTCTCTATTCCTCTCCCTTCCTCTCCGTAAAAGTCAATAAAATATATTTTTTAAAAAAGTTACTATATTCGTTGTTGAACAAAAACCTATAGGTGGTGTCCGCAGGTGCATGCGTATAGAACATGCCGCGAATCTTACACTTCATGTCTCACAGGGACTTTCCCCCTGTGGCTAGTCACTTGTGCTCACCAGTGACAATAGTGAGGTCCAAGTATATAAACAGGGCTAGTCTGTGATCTTGAGATAGGAGAGACGCTTTATTATTACCTTTGCGTGGCCCTCTAAATTGGTCTGGTTAACTTCTAATATGTATATTCTTCCATCTTTTATTTCGTTGAAAATGAAAATGGAAAAAAATAAGTAACAAGATGTGCTTCTAAACGTGGTACATATAGGGTAGGGCAAAAGCAGGTTTACAGTTTGAATGGGAAATGATACAATAATCAATCAATGACAATACAGATAGAAGAATAAACTGTTTTGCATACTCACAAGGGTACACCCCCTTTTGCCACACCCTGTACCTCCAGCTCAGCCCAGGGGGCCAGGTCCCTGAGGTCTCTTGCCATTTCCTAAAAGGAGCCGCCAGCCAGGCTATTGTTGATGATGACTTCGGGCTACGGTGTGACAGACACCCTTCCTACAGATATTATAAAGCTGCCTTTTTGCTCTTAACGCCCAGTGTTGAATGTACACCCCAGGGAATCAAGTCCTCGTCCCCATTAGCAGCTTGCTTTTGTGGGAGGGAAGGGGAATGAATGGGCAAGGGGAAGAGGTGCCTGACCACATTTTTGCCATGAAATGTGTTGGTGCCGTTTGACATTTCTGTTTTTCCATGATTCCTAGGGTTTTGCGGCCTCCAGGTGGCGGATCCAACTTTTCATTAGGCTTCGATGAACCCACAGAACAGCCCGTGAGGAAGAACAAAATGGCCTCTAGCATCTTTGGGACACCCGAGGAAAATCCCCCTTCGTGGGCCAAGGCGGCAGGTACGGCTTATGACTGACTGCTGGCCAAGGGGATGACCCAGCGTGAAACCACGGCTGTCAGGGCTTGTGAGCCAAATCTAGCTTTTACCTTACAGAGATCAACAGCAGTTAAAGCTCCTCCTGGGAGGAAAGACCAGGACCACGTCTCGCGTATAATATCACTCGCTAAGAAAGGGTTTGCTTTAGGTCTTCCTATTATTATGTTCCTCAAGAAAGTGTCTTTTGATTCAGGTGCCAAGTCCAGTGGTGGCAGAGAAGATCCCGAGTCGTCTGGACCCCAGAGAAGGAACTCCTCGGAAGCCAGCTCTGGGGACTTCCTAGACCTGAAGGTCAGTGTGACAGTCGGGGAAGAGGACAGGCTTCGAGGATGTTTGTTTAGAAATCAGATCCCCCTGTTGTACTGAGAACTTCAGTTCTTCTCCTGGAGTTCCCCACAGAGGTTGTTGGGAAAGGGACTGGGCAGTATTGGTGATGGATGATTGACAGCTAAAGAGA
The DNA here is from genome assembly GCA_026230045.1 of Corynorhinus townsendii. Lineage (NCBI taxonomy): Eukaryota > Metazoa > Chordata > Mammalia > Chiroptera > Vespertilionidae > Corynorhinus > Corynorhinus townsendii. Next base: position 3,686,791 of record JAPDVU010000009.1, read on the forward strand.
GGGAAGTCAGTGAATAAACGTGACCTTGCTGTTCTGAGGCCTCTTCAGCCATTAGGATTGGTCTCCACCCTCCGTGTTGATTTTTAGGACTTGTGAATCACAGCACACTCACTTGCTGTGTGTCTCAGATACGGCGGTATCTCTGAGTTCGAGGACTGTTTAAATTGTTGGCAAACGTTAAACGTCCAGTTGTTCTGAGCGGAACTCAAGGACTACAGCACCGCCCCAGAGCCCCCAGCTGTGTCTGGAAAGCCGGTAGGGTGTCCTCCGGAGAAGACATTTCAGGGCACATGGAGGCCTCAGCCACCCAAGTGTGGGAGACCTGTGGAAGGGGCTCTGGAATCAACCCCTAAGTCAGAAGAAAGAGGGGGAGAATGGAAGGACAGACTTGCCAATTTCCCGTTCTGACAAAAGAGCCTCTGAAATGCTAATTGCTATAGGACATCAGTGTAGATGTTAAGATTTTTTAAAAATTATTTTTGATTTATTGGGTGATATTGGTTAGAAGTTAAGGTCTGTTAAAGTTTGGGAGTGTCACTGGCACCGGGGCAGTTTGTCCAGCATTCGTCCCTGGTTGAATAAAGGTTACTTGTTGTGATGCAGCCTGACCCTGACCTTGACTGCATCAAAATGAAAACACTTGGTTTCAAAGACAGAGCAGTCTCTCTGAACTGTGGCTGCTTTATCTGTATGCTGCAAAACTAGAATCCGGAGTAAAATGTTCACCTCTTTTCTTTTCCAGGGAGAAGGCGACGTTCATGGTGAGTACTTCCGAAGCCCAAATTTCTGGTTCCGTGAACGGTTTTAGAGTCGATTGGAGCCCTGGCCAAGTGGCTCCGTTGGTCTTGTATACGGAAAGGTTGCAGGTTGATTCCCCGTCGGGGCACGTGCCTGGGTTGCGGGTTCCATCCTAGGTTGGGGCATGTACTGGAGGCGACCCGATGGATGTTTCTCTCTCTCCCTTCCTCTCTACAATCAATGAAAGAATCGATTGGAATTTTGATTCAAATCACGTCCTGGGAACGAGACTGGGACTGCAATCTAGCTTTGCCCGAGGGCCAGCATACTCTGGGCGGAGGAAAGGAAAACGGAACAGGAAGTTAGCAAACACGGCCGCATTTGGTACGGCCAGCAGAAGTGTGAGAAAGGATTAAAAAACCCAAATCCTTTACAAATATATGTACATTATTCAGGCTGCTATTTGTTACACTTAATGAGAGCTTTTTAGTAAATGGCTCTGGAAGTTCAAACTGGGCCCAGGGCATTGAGCTTACAAAGTTTGATTTTTTTTTTAAATATATATACTAACGTGCTTATTTATCGAGACAATGGTAACCTGGTGATCTTATAAATGATGATTTAGGGGCAGATGTAAATTTTCATCCCCGTGGAAATGAGCTATTGTCATTTAATTATTTTAATCTGTGAAGTATTTATTGGCATTTCCTTAACAAGGGCCAGAGCAGTCCTGACAAGTGTGATGCAGAGTTGACACACTCCAGGCGGCAGCAGCGGGTAAAAATGGACTCGCTGGAATGCAGCTATCGGGCCTCTGGTCCTGACGTGGCTTCCTCACGGCCTCTTCCTACCACATTCTGTGTCGCAGCCTCCCAGGGAATCAGATGTTTACGAGCCACATTCCTCTTCTGTCCTCTCAAACGGTGTTTCTTTTCTTTTCTTCTTTTTTAAAAATATTTTTACTGATTTCAGAGAGGAAGGAAGGGAGAGAGAGAGAAACATCAATGATAAGAGAATCACTGATCGGCTGCCTCCTGCACTCCCCACGCTGGGGATCGATCCCGCAATCCAGGCATGTGCCCTGACTGGGAATCGAACCATGATCTGGTCTATAGGTCGATGCTCAACCACCGAGCCAGGCCGGTGGCTCACACGGTGTTTCTCCACAGAGTCGGGGAGAGCTCTTCTGAACCTCTGTGAGCATGACCCAGGCGCATGCTCATTGGACACATTCCCTTTGCACTGGCTGAAGATGGGTTTGTTTTTTGTTCATGTCTAATTTGTCCCGTTTGAAACAAATTACTGTTCTGCAGGTAAAATATCCTCTAGGCTTTTCGATTCCACTGCTTTTTGTAATTCTGAAATGCTTGCACTGTTAGACCTTATGTAGCCACAATCTTGACTCACTAATTGTGGCCAGTGAATATAATCAGGGATTTGGGGAGCCTGGAGAATATGTGAGAACCCTGAGGAAGTTAGGCGAGGGCGTGTCATTTGTCCTGCTGGATAACTAACACCCGCCGCAGCTCAGTCCCTGACCGATTCCGCAGGTAAATCGCTCTTTGAATTGTGTAGCGTGACAATTCCTTTTTTTCTCCCAGTGTCATCCACTTTGCCACCTGCTTATGTTGTGTTCCTGACAGCTGCTCTTACTTTGTCATAAAATGGCAAGGGGCCTAATGATTTCAGGCACATCTGGTGGAGTAGAGGTCAACCCCAATTCTGTTGCCAAGTTTCCTTCAAAGCCAAGTTATTCAGCTCAGTTTAAACAAAACAGATTTTGTTTGGATATAAGGAAAATTGCCTTCGACTTTTGAGCAGTTAAACACAGCAGTGGCCACAGGGAGGACTTTGGAAATGTGTAAGGAAGAGGAAATTAAGGCCTGCTGTGGTTTAGTCTCCATATATGCTTTTCTTCTCTCTCTCTCTTTTTTTTTTTTGGTATGCTGTTACCTCGTTGTGAAAGAGAACATTTTATTAATAATAAAAGACAGGCCCTGACCGGTTTGGCTCAGTGGATAGAGCGTCGGCCTGCAGACTCAGGGGTCCCGGGTTCGATTCCAGTCGGGGGCACGTGCCTTGGTTGCGGGCACATCCCCAGTGGGGAGTGTGCGGGGGGCAGCCGATCGATGTTTCTCTCTCATCGATGTTTCTAACTCTGTCCTTCTCCCTTTCTCTCTGTAAAAAAAAATAAAATAAAATATATTAAAAAAAATAATAAAAGACAGAAGATGGGTGGAAATGAGCTTGATTTAGCTAAAAATCACTCTCTGGGAATTAATTGCCACGGTAGAGCTGCAGGGTAATTTTGTGTCCTTTAGAAGTATCCATTAGCTGCTTGGCCCCACAGACAGTGGAGAATTCGGGTAGATCTGTGCAGTGGGGAGGCCGTGTCCTCACAGCAGGAACGAGACCGCTCACCTGGATGACCATGGCTCAGCCTGAGTTCATTGTCTGTCTTCATCTCTTTTGAATTGTTTTTAAAATGTGGGTTTTGGAGGTTTGTATTTGTAGTGCATCGGGCACATTTTCTTAGGTTATATAAGGGACACTTATTGTGGGACTTGCGTCCTTGATGGTGATGCATGCGATCCCGTTTCTTGCGTAACAAGAGTGTAGCAACAGGAACTGAAGGGTAACCGACCCTTTCTTCCCAGGCTTCAGTTCATAACCGGAAGGACTGTCTGTCGCCTTGGAAAGCATCCTATTAAGAGTTTCACTTGGAGTTCAATACTGTAGCACATTTTGTGTGTCATATTATGTTACCGCTGCAGAATGTCCCAAACATGCATCACATGCGATGTGACAGGCAGCAGGAGCTTGTATCCGAGATTTTGGTGTGTTTCTGATCTGAGATCACTTCTCCCTTGGACTTCTCCGTTTCAGTAGGCTAAATAAAGACTTGGTACAAGTGGTTTTAGGAACATGAACGTCTAATGTTTAGTCTTTGAAGAACTTAGAGAAACTATGTATTTTTTTTTTTCGGAATTAGGACTTTTCATTGGTGTCCAGGATGCGTCCATAGGGAGTGCCTCCATAGCATATAGCATGACCAACGTTTCGGCTTCACTGCGTCCAGGGATTTGGAACCCCCACACTGGGAGGGAACACACGTCTGTAAGCCCTGGCTGGGTGGCTCAGTTGGTTGGCGCGTCATCCCATACATCAAGAGGTTGTGAGCCCTGTTACTGGTCAGGGCACATACCTAGGTTGTGGGTACAATCCCCAGTTGGGGTGCATACAGGAGGCAATTGATAGATGATGTTTCTCTCTCACCTCTCTCTAAAATCAATAAAACATACCCTTGGGTGAAGATTGGAAAACTTTTTTCTAAGTTTATGGTAGCTTTTCTCCCCTGTCTGCTACTACAGGCGCCTCTGTGCGTGATTATTCTAAGGCAGGTCTTAGAACACTCAGCTGAATATGGTTTAACACCGAATGAAATGAGACCTGGATTTTCTTTAAAAATTAAACATGCCTTAAAACTGTGAAACTCTTCGTAGAAACTTCCTTTCACAGAAAATACTGAGTTTTTTCTTTTGCAGTTACTCTTAACTTTGAATCAATGATGTCTCTGGTTTTGGAAACTACCTGGTTAAGAATATATGCTTGTTGGGAGTTCCACAAATCAGCCAGTGAATCAATCAAGCAATACCCAGGATATTGGACAATAATACACTAATTCTAAACACTTTAATATGGAAAGTGCCCAGTTAATGAGATGCAAGTGACCTGGTTAATGGAGGTGTTATTACAAGCCAGTAGGGGAAAGGTGGACTCGTTCATAAATGTTGAGGGTACAAATGGCCGTCTGTGTAGTTAAAATCAACCCCACCCAGTAATCATGGACATGCAACGTAAAACAGGGACGCAGTAACTTGTTCCTCCCATCAGTCCGGCAAATGTTAAAGCGAGGTGCTTAGGAAGCAATGGGCATGCAAAGGTGTCAGGAGGGCACACATTGCTTTGGCGGGGGGTATGCGGTGGGACGTGGCACAGCCACGTGGGAAGGTACGGGGTTGTGTTTGCTTTACAGTTTTGTTTGCAATGCTTGGGCCGGTTGCTCAGTAGAAGACTGGATGTATATAAACACACACACACACACACCACTTTAGTTAAGCCAGGTGAATTATCACCGTGTGTATAAATGTGGGTACATTTGCAAAAGAGTGAAAAAAAAGGAAGTTGATCTTGTTTATGTTAAACACAGGGAAAACAGTATTTATTATATGTCACATGCTGGATAAAATACATGTAAAATATGCGTAAACCAACCCTCTGGGCGTAGGGCGAGGAGACCCATGTGGAGGCGGATTAGGAGTCAGGGATCCAGAGCTTATCTGTGATGTTCTAATTGACAATGGTCATGTCTTCTTTGGGTGATTGAGAAAAGAACACACACAGAACAGTATGAGGACACATATGGCAAAACACACACGGCGGTTAATTCTGGGTGGTGGGGACATGGGGGGTGGCGGTGGTTAATTCTGGGCGGTGGAGACGTGGGGGGTGGCGGCGGTGTGCTTCTTTCTGTCTCTAGGGCTGTTTTGAATCTCCCTAAAAAACAAACAACCAAGATCCTTCAGATTCGCTGGGCATCGTTGTTAGCCTTCCTTTCCTTCTGTCTCCATAGAAACCGTGGACGTAGACTTGCAGGCCAGCCTGGGGCAGAGCGAGGAGAAGCCGGTGCCCGCCGCCCCCGTGCCCAGCCCGGTGGCGCCGGCCCCGGTGCCATCCCGGAGAAACCCCCCCGGCGGCAAGTCCAGCCTGGTCCTGGGCTAGCACGGCTGTCTGAACGCTGTCGTTTTGTTCGTTTGTCCGTTTCCTCCATGCTTGTGAACTGCACAACTTGAGCCTGACTGTACATCTTCTGGATTTGTTTCATTAAAGAAGAAGCACTTTATGTACTGCTGTCTTTCTTTCCCCCTTTCCTTTCTGAAGAGCAGCTTCTTCCCCCGTGCTGCTCCTCCGGGTCCCTAGGCCGTGGCATGAGTGCTCCTAGTCGTAGAGTGGAGGGAAAGCCTTGTGAGCTTCGTCCCGTGTTTTAAAAACAAATAATTTGGTTCCAAATGTGTCAGAGGATCTTTTGTACTGAGGTTTTAAAAACCCTTTTCTTGTCAGCTTTACTTGGGTTTACCAAGCCTTGATTGGACAGGCCAGTAAACAGTCCACAGGCACCGTCCCTAAGGCCCCCCACCCCCACCCCCACCCCCACCCCAGGGCTATCTTTATGCGGAACCTTCAGGGTGTCGCCTGAACTTGTCCGCGCCCTTTGCTAAAGGCGTCTTCCTGTGCCGAATGGAACCCTAAGGAGGCCTGTGCCTCACGCCTTGCTGCCTGCAGAGCAAAGAAACTGCCTTTTCTTTTTGAACCTTAAGCGAGAAGCCAGGCACTCACTCGGCTGGCCCAGGAGCAAAGCCTCCTGCTGACCCGCAGCGGACGCTCTGTGTCCACTCCAGCTGACCCATTCCGAGTGCCCGTGAAGCAAGCAAGGGCGTGACCGGCAGGCGGTCCTGGTCCCGAGCGGGTGGCTGGGGGGCAGTGCTCCGGCAGCCGGAAGCTGTGTGCATGATGCTGGTGCTTGACCATCACAGGAAGTCTCATCCTTAAAAACTGTGTTGTACTTCACAATCCTGGACTGTTGCTTCAAGTAAACAAATGTACACATTTTGAAATACTGCGTCCTGTGTCATCTTTTTGAGAGGGTGTCGGGGTTCCACCTGGCTAGGTGCCTTTTCCTTGTTACTACAAATCCTCTGCTCGGTGATTGGTCACCCCAGTGAACATGGCCCGTGAAGGCCGAGGCAAGTGGTTTCGATTCATAGCATGAGCTCAGAATGCCAGAAGGATCATGACCTCTGATATCTGTGGCAATAAAACTCAGGGATCATGAGATGAATTGATACCTAAAATAATTATTAGCCAATATGCTGTATGTCTGACCCTTCTACTACCTATACCCTTCGTGCTGAGTCCAACCTGCAAGGTGCTTCTCAATGGTGGGTGGTCAGAGAGGGGAGCTCCAAAGGAAGGGAAGGGTCCACATCAATTAGAAGGGGACAGAGTGGGGGTGGGGGAGAGGGAGAAATCAGTCCCCTTGAGTGATCTGGAGACAGCTGGGTTCTAGGGAGAAAGCTCTAGGCCCGCGGTTGGCAAACTGTGGCTCGTGAGCCCCACATGGGGCTCTTTGGCCCCTTGAGTGTGGCTCTTCCACAAAATACCACGGCCTGGGCGAGTCTATTTTGAAGAAGTGGCGTTACAAGAAGTTTAAGTTTAAAAAATTCGGCTCTCCAAAGAAATGTCAGTCGTTGTGCTGTTGATACTTGGCTCTGTTGACTAATGAGTTTGCCGACCACTGCCCTAGGCCAACATGCTCTATCAGATGTCTAAATTGGGCGTTATTAGGCCCATCGGCACTACTGACCGGCTGCATTCTGTTGGCTTGTCATTTGGGACTCAGTTTCCTAACTTAAAAAGTGGCTCTTTTTGCTCTGGCCAGTGTGGCTCAGTGGGTAGAGCGTTGGCCTGCGGACTGAGGGGGGTCCCAATTCTGGTCAAGGGCAGGGACCTCAGGTGCAGGCTCCTCCCCCGCTCTGGTTGGGGCGCATGCCAATTGATGTCTCTCCCCCTCCCTTACATTCTCTAAATATCAATGGAAGGTACGATGAACAACACCAACAAAAATAAATAAATACAATAATTTAAAATGTTTTTAAAAAGTGACACTTTTGATGAACGAGGTCACCTCTTAAACCCCTCCCATGATCGAGATGGCTGAGGACAGTGTAACCACAGACTCACTTGAGCCATTGGGCATCTCTGGGAACAAGAGGAGTGTGTACAGTTGTGGGGTGTTGAGTTTCTCAGTGTAAAGCACACGAGCCTGAGTTACGGCTTCTCTCATGACTTCGGCGGCAGGGAACCAGCACCCTTCTCTCAGTGAAGGTGGGGCTCCCGGAAAGATATGTCCCTGATTTGTGTCACCACTTACGATTTGGGGATTTATCTCCATAATCTACGGAGATAAATGCCTAATCAGAATTAAGGTGTTCTGAGGGAAGGACAGTTCTGCCTGTCATTTCGCTACGAGCAAAATTACATGGACTTCTCCTAAAATAATTTACATAGAATTTCCTAAAATCCCATGTAAACGTGTTTGCTAAGGTTCAGGTTTCCAGCTGGAAAGTTTAGGGTCTAGAAAGTGACGCTGCGCGATCTTACAGTGACGACTAGAATGGACAGCTTGGACTTTTCACCTCGTTTGTCCAACGTCAGTGGCTTAGTAAAAGAGGGGGAAAGAGACAAGTTCTCAGTATTTAGTGCTTGTGCAGTAAATGCTTCCTCTTTTCTTAAGCGTGCTTGTAAGTCATCTTAGAATGAATGAAACGCCAGGCTCCCCTAGTAATGCGTCTGCTGCAGTGGTTTGGAGGTATTGTATTGGGAGGCTCAGACGGGGACCTATACTTGGATATAGCCAGGAAACGGAACGAAACCTACAAAAGGGGGCGTTATTTCAGCATTTTCCAGAGGGGGAGAGCAAGGCGTCAGTGCCGCACAGAAAGGAGGGAGCTTGACGGGAGCTCTTCCCAGTGGGACCGGGTTTCAAACCAGCAGGTTTGTGAGTTCCTTTCTTAGGAGTTTGATTCACTCAACACATTCACTGACTTCAGTTACTGGGAGCCCCGAGATCCTGCCTCGGGTGGGCGCTGCCTTACTCCGGAGCCCTGGCTGCCGGGCTGCAGGCGTGGGCTCGGGCTCGGGGCGGTGGAGGAGCCGCGCTCCTCGTTAGAAGAGGCGCCTCCGTATTTAATGGCCCCCGCAGCGCCCTGGTAACGTCTGCGGCGGCTGGAGACCGGGAAGGCGACCCCCTCCGCCACCCGCGCCGCGGCCGGGGTTGGGGCTGGGCCTCGGCCTCGCGCGCCCCGCGGCCCCGCCCACCCGCGGCTCCGGAAGCGGCGGCCCGCGCGCGCCCCATTCGCCACTCGCCCGCCCGGCTCGGCCGCCCTTTCGGGTCCCATTTCGGCCCCGGAGCTCGGGCGATGGCCATGGCGATGGCGGCGGCGCGGCGCGCGCGGCCCGTGCGGGTGCTGGTGGACATGGACGGCGTGCTGGCCGACTTCGAGGGCGGCCTCCTGCGGGCCTTCCGCCGCCGCTTCCCCGAGGAGCCGCACGTGCCGCTGGAAGAGCGCCGCGGCTTCTTCGCCCGCGAGCAGTACCGAGCCCTGCGGCAGGACCTGGCGGTAGGGAGGGGGTGGGGGTGGGCGCAGCGCGGCTGCCCTGGGAGCGGGGAGCCCTACCCCACAGGGGAATCCTTGACCTCAAAATCCGCTTGAGCGGGAACTCCGACCCCACAGGACACCTACCAGTGGGGAGCCCTCCGCTGGGGCCGGACGGTCTCTGCTCCATTTCCCGAGACCCCCCCGCCTTCCTGTTGCGAATTAGCAAAACTAACTTCGGACACACAGTTCACGCCGGATAGGAACATGCTCCCCCGCCCGCCCCTCCCCCCCCTCCGACTTTGAGGTCCCCGCTGGGGCTAGATCAGCTGGGGCAGAAGCCAGGATGGGAACACTGTATCTTTCAGGACAAAGTGGCCAGTGTGTATGAAACCCCAGGCTTTTTCCTAGACTTGCAGCCCATCCCTGGAGCCGTGGAAGCCATGCATGAGATGCACGCCATGCACAAGTGAGGGAGGGAGGCAGGGAGGGAGGGAGGGAGGGGGGCGGGGGCTGGCACCACCCTGACTAACCCGCCTTCCCTGCAGCACCGAGGTCTTCATTTGCACCAGCCCCCTGTTGAAGTATGAACACTGTGTGGGTGAGAAGGTGCGGCTGCCCCGGCGCCTCGAGACAAACTTCCCTTCCTAAGTCTTGATTCTAAATAAACCACAGAAACCCAGGAGGTGTGGGGCGGGGGAGAGGGGAGCCGCCTCTCAAAGGCCTCAGGCGCCACTCACACTGCTTCCTCACTGGCCTGAATTCCGGGGCCCACGAGGCCCCACTGACAGACCTGTGCCCCCTACACAGTACTCCTGGGTGTCCAAGCACCTGGGGCCCGAGTTTGTGGAACGCATCATCTTGACGAGAGACAAGACGGTGATCTTGGGGGACCTGCTCATCGATGACAAGGACACCATTCTAGGTTGGCTCTGTTCTCCTTGGGAACCTCCGGGCATCTGGCCTGCTGGGACCGGGGAGAGGGAGCAAACATCGCCAGTTTACAGACTGCTTGCTGCCTTTCTCCCGTGTCCTGTCCCAGGCAAAGAGGAGACCCCGGCCTGGGAGCACATCCTGTTCACCTGCTGTCACAACCAGCACCTGGCCCTGCCCCCCCCAAAGAGACGGCTGCTTTCTTGGAGCGACGACTGGAGGGAGATCATAGAGAGCAAACGGGAAACGGCCACCGTGGCCCCAGGGCGGTGGACAGTAATTAAAGGGAAGGATGACGGGCCAGCAGGGAAACCCAGCAGAGCCAAGTGACAGGGCAGCGTCGCGGTGACCCCAGCGCTGGGGCGCAGGGTCACAGCAACCTCTCACAGGCCAGCCACCTGGCATCTCCCGAGATGGCGGGCACGGAAGCACGGTGGGAAATCAGTCGGGAACCTCTCTCAATAAACAGTTTGGCTCACTGCTCTGTCCAGGCTCTTTATTTGGGAAAGGAGCGCGCAGGCGCCCCAGGGCTGCAGTTGGGTGAGGCTGACAGAGGCCTCCCCGCCTCTCCAGAGGCCCCAGACCTGCCCCACTGTCACCCCCCTGGATGCCATTTCTCTCGCAGCTGCCTTCCCTTGGTGGTACAGATGACCAGGGCTCCCCACTGCTCCTGAACCCCAGCCTTCCATGGGTGTCCCACACCCTTCCCTGTGCTGGCCAGCATACACTGGACTACGAGCCACACACTTGAGGTCAGTATCTGGTCCTCTGTCTCCCTGAGCACCACCCTACCTGCATCCCAGAAGCCTCTGAGATGCATTTCCAGGGGCAAGGACCTGGGGGTGGGGTGGAGGTAAGACGCAGCTCAGAGGGTTTGTGCCTGTCTGCTGCAGTCCTCACCCTCCTGCCCTGGGTCTTTAACGCCTGATGGTCACGTTAACAGTCACTGGGCTGCGTCACACAAGGGCAGGGACCACGTCTTCATCCTTGAAGCCCTCCCATGGAGCCTGGCAAATAGGCCTGTGTGGATAAACGGTTACTCCTGGGCCAGTGTTCTCCGGGCCAGCATCCACTATGCCCAGTGCCCAGCTACCCAGAGCCTCGAGACAGTTTTAACAACAAGGCTCCTCATTCCTATTCCTCAAAATGACTCCAGACCCTCTGTGAAGGGAGCCTGGCTCCCTCCTCAAGTGCGGGCAGTTTCCCGAAGCCCAGGCCCAGCTGCTCCCAGAACCACCTTCTGCAAAAGCCCTGGGTCTCGGGCCCAGGTTGCTCCTTACAGGGGGAGAGCCTGGCAGTGGGTGGGCCAGTGGCAGGCCCCTGGCCGTCCCCTGGTTGAGGACAGCCTAGGAAGAGGGCACTGCCTTTGACTTCCTTCTCCACGTCTCAAAGTCTGACTTCCTCAACTCCTCTCCTAGCGCCTGCCTCAGTGTCCGCACCTGTCAGGCTGAGGGAACTCACCTTGGAAATGGCTGAAAAGGCACCGATGGGGGAGAAAGCGCGCAGCGGGAGCCATGCCGCTCCTGCTCCCCAGCCCCCACCAGGGTGCCGGTCTTGTCTCCGGCAGCAAGAGAACCGCGGCCTTGCGGTCTCCGTGGGTCAGGGCTGCTGTGGGGCCTCGGTCCTTGGCAGTGGGATGCCCAGGGCAGAGTGAGCCGGCCGGCGGCGGGCTTCGGCCACCTGGCTCGGGGAACAGAAGTCTTCCAGGAAGATCTGGGCCAGGTTCCGGAGCCTCGCGTTGGCCGAGAGAGAGAAGCGCAGCATGCACTGGACCACGGGCATGGCGGTCAGCTCGGGGTGGGAGCCGGGGCCTGGCGAGCTCAGGTACATGATGGTGGTGACGGCGGACAGCACCGTCTCCTCGCTGGGACTGGACAGGCAGTTGATGATGAGCGGGATGCCCCCCGTCTGCAGGATGTGCTCCTTGTTGGCCTTGTCAGAGCACAGGTTGCAGAGGCCTCCTGGGGGAGAGCAAGGGAAGTCTGGATGCTTCAGCCCCGGCCTCCTCCCTTCTCCCCTTCCCGCTTCTCCCCACCCATGGAGGCTCAGGGAAGAGCCCAGGCCTGTGAGAAGGTGGCCCAGGGACAAGGATCCAAAGCCCATTCTGGTCTCCAGCCTTGCCTTCCGGGTTCGCAGAAAGGCCTGCCTGCCTGCCTGCCACAGCCTAGCCTGAAAGTGGGTCCAGCCAGTTCAATGGCTGATATGCTTTCCCTCTGTTTAAAGTAAGAAATAGTCACCAACCCTGGGACCTTTTGGCCCCAGATCTTCACAAACTGCCACCCTCTCGCTGGTAACCAGCACTCACTGCTCCCTCACCAGTGAGGGTTCCCTGGAGCACCCCAGTAGCCACTCCCCGCCGTGTCTGAGGGACTCCTCACCACCCCAATCCATTTTCTCCATGTGCTCAGCACACGTGAGAAAGCGTCTTTGTGGACTGTTTTCCTGTCACTGCCTGCCAAGCCCCACAGCAGGTGCGTGTCTGCGATCAAGACCTCAGCTTCCTCTTGCATCCCAGCCACCCAACGGCTTACCCCCAGGCTCAGGAAGACCCGGAAACTTGGGGGCCGTGTGAGCCACGGCCGCATCGGCAAGCACAGGAAGCACCCGGCAGGCCGAGGTAACACGGGTGCCTGGCATCATCATCAGGATCAGCCTCCAGGGGTACCACCTGGTTCCTCTGGGGAAACTGGTGTGAGGCATGAGCACTTAGAGAGGACCCAGAGCTTCTGCCCCACTGTCAACCTTGATAAACCGTGGGCCATGGTCAGTGAGCAGAAGAGTGGAGCTGTCATCACTGACGTGCGATCCCTACTAGGGTCCTGGGGCAGGGGGCTCCCACAGCAGCCCCTGTCATGGAGGCCAAGTTCTTCAGCAGAAGGGCTGCGGAGGAGATTTACAGGGGGTGTGTGTGTGACCTGGTAATTTTTTGTTGTTGTTTTTTTAAATACATTTTTATTGATTTCAGAGAGGAAGGGAGAGAGAGAGAGAGAAGCATCAAGAATGAGAGAGAATCACTCATCAGCTGCCTCCTGCACGCCCCCCCCAACCCCCCCCCCCAGGAATCAAGCTCGCATGTGCCCCAACCAGGAATCAAACTGTGACCTCCTGGTTCATAGGTCGATGCTCAGTCACTGAGCCACCCAGGCCGGGCTGTGTCCTGATAGTCTGAAGCCACATGGAGGGAAATTCATTAAATGTTCACACGTTCTTTAGTTTAAGAAGAAAGAACAGGCCTCGGCTGTCTAATTCAGTGCCTGACCCACGGGGCACTCCGCGAATATCTGCTGGAAGGTTTTAAAGCAGTGAGGGGAGGAAAGGGTTGACCTGCAGAGGGTTGGGGGCTGCTTGGGATGGCTCCCGGAGACCCAGCCCACCTTGGACCAATTCCCCTCCCCCCCCACCAGTAGTTCTGGATCTGGGCTGTGGCTCCCAGAGAGGGTACATCTGAGGGAGGCAAGGGGCTGAGTGGCGTTCCTGAAATCAGGAGGAGAGGGAGACAAGGCTCTGATGGAGAGGGCCCTCCCTACTGGACGCTCACAGGCCTTCCTGTCCATCCTCCCTCCGTGCCCATTCGCCTGTGTAGCACTTGGCACACTGGGTGTTCCTTGAGTGCCTTTGAACTGCTGCCTGTCCCCATCAGTGGGCGCCATCGGGCAGGGCCCCACTCTCTGGTGTCCCTCTGTATCCCAGGCAGCTACAGCTGTGGAAACTCCCTGGACACATGCTGGAGACACGAATGAACCCCACAGAGTATTACCATCACCCCCATTTTAGCAGAAGCCAAGGCTGTTGAGTAACTTGTCCAGAATCCCAGAAGATGGGGAGCCCTTTGCCACACCCAGGGGAAAAGGTGTCCCTCTAGAACAGTGGTTCTCAACCTCTCTAATGCTGCGACCCTTTAGTACAGTTCCTCATATCTGTGTTTATGTAAATATCTGTGTTTTCCGATGGTCTTAGGCAACCCTGCTAGCGGTTCACGACCCACAGGTTGAGAACCGCTGCTGTAGAGCCTAAGACCATCGGAAAACACAGATACTTACATTACGATTCATTAACAGTAGCAACATTACAGTTATGAAGTAGCAACGGGAATAATGTTATGGTTGGGGGTCACCACCACATGAGGAACTGTATGAAAGGGTCGCGGCCTTAGAAAGGTTGGGAACCACTGCTCTAGAAGCTCCAAGGACAACCAGCCCTGCTCTGGGCAGGTGTCAGGCTCAACTAGGAATGGGGACAAGTGCAAATGCTCGGGGAGGCCTCGGGCTTCTTGGACACACCTGCGCCATCTCTCCTGCCTGAGAGTGTGAACCAGCCTCCGACCCACCCTGCAGACGCAACCCAGGGTGGGGACGCGACTTACCGCACGGTAAAGCAGGAGACAAGGAGGACTGACTCGCTCTCTGGCTGGTTAGTCACCAGCACACCCAGGAGTGCCTGGCGGGACACTGCCACCAAAGCGGGGAGAACCAGATGGCAAGCCCTGCAGGGCGGGGGCAGGAGGTGGCCTCAGGAGAGCAGGCCCCACCGGTGCCCCATGTGCAGGCCTGGGAGCCTCCAAGGATGGGTCATCTACCTGCCAGAGCTCACACCTGCCTGCGTCCAAACACGGGGGGCGGGGGGCTCCTTTATAAAGGCTCCAAACCAGAAACAACTCCAACCTCCAACAGGTGAACGGATGACCACAGGGGGCACATTCACTCAAAAACTCAAGCTAGCCCTGGCCGAGCGGGAGGTGAGAGACTTGTCCCGTTCACCAAAAGGTTGCGGGTTCGATTCCCAGTGAGGGCACATACCTAGGTTCTGGGGTTCTCTCCCTGGTGGGAGCTCGTACGGGAGGCAACTGATGATGTTTCTCTCCCCCCTCCCGCCCCCCACCTTCCCTGTCTCTCTGAAAACAGTAAAACGTATCCTTGGGTGAGGATTTAAAAAAATCAATACCCTGACGATTGGGATGAACCTCAGAAACATTTGTGGAGGAAAAGAGGGCCACATGCTACATGTGCGGAGTGGGCCCTCCAACGCAGAGACAGAGAGGAGCCACAGGATGGAGGAATTTTTATCTGAACGTAAAAATTCCGAACCAGAAGTGGGTCACGGCGAGCAGTCACATCCTAGGCCTACAGCTTCCTTGACGAAGGCCAGTCTTCATCTTAAGTGAGCCTGTCTGCTGCCTTTCTGCATGTGAAATAACATAAACACCTTTCGTGTAATTTTTCCCTGACCCCTCAGGGCATAACTGCAGCAGCAGAGCAGGGACCACAGAACCCCTCATTGCTCTCTTGTTGCCCACATGCTACTCTATGGGCTGTGCATATTTCCTCTCCGGCACCCACCACGGTAAAGAAGTGTCCCCCTGTTTTATCCTTTATCCACTCTCAGATTCCCCGCTTGGCTCTCTCCCACCTCCCTAAGCCACCACCAATGAATTTCATGTACCCCCCCCCCCCGCCCCCTTACATCTCCTCCCTTGATTCTAATGTATAAAAGAAGCTGTAAAACTGTCATTCTCTGGGTCATTTTCTCATTCCATTGAGATTTTGCTTCTCAGCAACAGTCACTTTGGCTCAAATAAACTCATAAAAATTCTCTACAGGTTTGGATGTTCCTTAGGTCGACACATCGCTGAGTGACAGAAACTAGACACAAGAGCACACACATCCTGACCGGCCTGGGAGGTTCAGTGGTTGAGCGTCGACCCATGAACCAAGAGGTCACCAGATTGATTTCCGGGTCAGGGCATATGCCAGGGGCTGCAGGCTCCATGCCCAGAAGGGGGCGTGCAGGAGGCAACCAACTGATGCTTCTCTCTCATTACTGATGTTTCTCTCTTTCCCTCTTCCTTCCTCTCTCTCTCAAATCAGTAAAAAAAATAAATAAATTTCATTTTAAAGAGTATACATCTGCATGATCCCACTAATATGAAGTTCAAGAATAGGCTAAAGTAGCCCATGGGGATAGACGTTAGGTTAGTGGTTACCTTGGGGTGGGAGACACTCAACTGGGAGAGGGCATGAGGGACCTTGCTAAAACCTGATCAGTGCTGGTTACATTGACATACACGTCCTTAAGGTACATGCATTCTACTGTATGTTCACCAGGCTGCAATTTAAACATGGTTACCAAGCAAACACGAGAACACGTTCGGACTGGCTGGTGACCATGTTTTGGACAAACCAGACAGGAGAGAAAAAGAAAACAAGAGGCAAAAGAAGGGCCCTTCTAGACACACGGAACCCTGGGAGAGGCAAAAGAGAAACCCCCAAGTGCGGCCTGGGAGGAGGAAGCTGGAGGCTCTAAGAGGTCAGGCAGGTGACTCTGGGTCATGTGACAAGTAGGGCCCGGTTGCTGGGAGAGCCAGGATTGTCCCAGGGATTAAATGAGGTCATGCTGACGCATGCTTAACCAGCACCTGGTGCCTGGAGGCGAGGCGGGGCCTTGGAGAGATGGCCCAAGACTTACTATCTCTGAGGACCCACCTACCCTGGGCTGGCCACAGTCCATGCCAAGTCAAAAATCTTCATTTTCTTTTCCCGGGTTTTTGTTCTTGGGACTATTTGTCCTTGGGTTTTACGTTAGCATCTTGAAAATGGTTCTTTCTGAAATTTCAGATTTGGGGGACATAGCACTGTATTGAAAAAGCTACCATTGGGCAGAAGGGAGGTGTGGGGGGGACAAATATATGTATATGCTCACATTTGCTGGCTCTTCATGAGGAGAGGACTGTGGGAGAGACAGGACTGGAGGGAGACTTCTATAAACTGTAATCTAGTTTTGACTTAAACTGATGAATTTCACTTCTAGAAATTTATCCTATAGATATAGACCCACAAGTAAGAAATGAAACACCAGTGAGGTGTCTATTGAAACACTGGTTGTGTTGGCAAAATGGAAAGCAGCTAAACACCCATCCCTCAGGGGCTGGCGAGGCCTCGGCGCCTCCATGCCAGGGAATAAACACCACGCCGCTTTACAGGAATGACTGACACTGCAGGTATGTCAAGATATGCTGCTAAGTATTTAAAAAAAAAAAAAGGCAAGCAGAATATAGACATAGTATACCACATGTACAGAACATGCAAAAATATACTCATAGATACATACATGTTCGTAAATTCCAAAAAATATTTAAGAAACGAGTAACAATGGTGAGCTACAGAGAAGGTTAGAGAGGGAGTTACCTTTCATCACCTTTTATATTTTGTACCATGTGAATCAATTATGCATTCACATAAATTAATAACAAACACGCATACGTGCGCATGCACATGCTATGCTCTCTTTCTGTCTCTCTCTCTCTCAGACACACACACACTTGTGCCTAGAACTAAGAGATGGGGAGTTGGGTCTCTGTAAGTCAGGAAAGATGGTGGAGGCTGCCCTCGTCCCCATGAGGCCAGCCTGGGGCCAGCCTTCTGAGCCAGTGAGGAAGGGACTAGTGGGCGAGAACCTCACCACCACCTCCATCCTGTAAGGGAAAGCTGCCACGGGTGGATGGCCGAGGAACCTCTCCTGAAGCAGAAAGCTGTAGGACTGCAGGAGCCTGCCGGATCAGTGCGAGAAGGATGTACAGGGGGGCCCAGAGGATGAGGACGGAGCACGGGTTCTGTGGTGGGCAGACCCAGTTAGAACCAGTTCTGCCACTGAGGATTTGGGTGACCAGAGCAAACAACTCAGTTTCTCTAAGCCTTGGTTGCTTCATCAGTAAAATGGGCAGAGAGAATGAAATAATGTCATTGAGGCCCCTCCCTGGCACACAATAGATGTGGATCAACAGTGCACCTGCCCACAGCCCCAGAGGCTGGCACGGGGCCTTACCTGCAAACCACACACACAGCAAAGGGCTGACAACGTACAGGTCCATTGAACAGTGATAAAGCAAACCCTGTGTAACCAGCCCGAGGTCAAGAACTAGAACACTGTCAGCAGTCCAGAGCCCGTGTCCCTTCCTGATCCAATTCTCTCCCTCAGGTAAACAAACACCTTCCTGGTTTGTAATAATTTAATAACATAATTTGTACTAAGCAGACCTTTCAACTTAAAATATAGGGTTTTTAAAGAAGTCTCCTTCCATTCCTGTCTCTTCCACACATCCCTAAACACTATAGTCCATTTCTGCCTGTTTTGGGGGACTTTATAGAAATGGAATCACTCTGTGTTATTGTGTCTTGCACCATGCGCTTACCGTTACAGTTATAACATTATTGCCCTAGCCCGTTTGGCTCAGTGGATAGAGCATTGACCCGCAGACTGAAGGGTCCCAGGTTCGATTCTGGTCAAGAGCACATTATCAGAGTTGCAGGCTCGATCCCTGGCCCTGAGCAGGGTGTGTGCTGGAGAGACCCAACCAATCGATGGGTCTCTCTCATATGGATGTTTCTCTCTGTCGCTCCCCCTCCCTTCCACTCTCTTCAAAAATCAATGAAAAAATATCCTCGGTAAGGACTAACAAACAAATACATTTAAAAAAATTTATAACATTATTGCATGTAGTTGTTGACTGTTCATTTGCGTTGCTAAATAGTAGCAACATCCCACAATATTGGTATCCATTCTACTATTTACTGTTCCTAGTTTGTGTCTGCTACAAGTTTGCTAGTGACATTTTTGCACACGTGTCTGGATATGCATGTGCCCTGCTCCAATGACTGTAACTGCTGGGTCAGGGGGTATGCCTACCTTCAATTTTACTAGGAGAGGCCCCTGAGGACTTAGCTATGATACCGGCCTTTTTCTGAGCACCACCACCATCTAGTGGCAGCTACATGTATTACAGGAAATAGAGCACAGGAAAGAGATTTAACCTGAGTTCTGGGAGGCTACCTATTTGAACCCTGTTTCAGTAACAAGACTGTCAAGTATTCTGTGATGTCCTAGGGTTCAACCAGTTTTCACAGAAGTAGAGGATTCTCTCCTGGTCCCTGTATGTCTCCATACAGCATCTAAGATGGTGCCGGTGTGCACCCGCAGCATATAGGATGCCTGGGAGTCAACCCATGGTTCGTTGGGCAAACATTTCCAAATGAATGCCAAAGGCGGCCAGAGTTTTTATGTGGGGCAGAAGCTCGGAATACCCATTCAAGTATTTGCTGAGATCCTGGCTTTATATCTGGTCCCCCATAATTCACTCACTTCCCACGCCCTGCCTACCTTGAGCAGTACCATCTCCTGGTGACAGTTCCGCTGAAAACCTGGGCCAGGGATGACTTGCCACCAGAACCATCCCAGCGATATGCTGGAGGTGGCCGGGTGCCATGGGGACCAGGGGAGAAGACACACTGGACTTTGAGCATTGGCTCCGGCAGCCGGGTCCCCTGGGCACAGAATTTGGGTCCAGGAAGATGCGGTCAACTCCTGGCTCCAGTTACTGCTCAGTGTGAGCCTCAGGCAATGGGACTCGCCTCGCTGAGGTGCTGTTTCGTCACCGGTACAGAGGGCTCAGTACCACGTGCCTGTGCTTGGTGGCCAGTCCTCTGCACCGATTGGGCCCTCTCTCGCCTTCTCCAGACCAAAAGGCCAGAGCATTCAAGACAACAGCGGAGATAAGCACTGCTGGGCTCTGCCCCCACGGAGATCACAATCGCAGACCTGCCACCGGATGAAAGATTCAAAGCGACAAAGCGCAGCGCAGAGCCTTTCCACCGCAGAGTAAGCGCCGACAGTTTCCCGTTGAGCACCAGACACGTTAAGAGAAAAGAGAATGACAGCAGTAACCAGATCCGCTTCTAAGTGACACTGGCTCTCCTTCCGGTCACGCACAATAAGGAAGAGGGAAATTGAATCTGCAGGGGATCCCGTGAAGAGATCCAATGCCGAGAAAGCCACTGCTCTTGGGATTGAGAACCTCGCTCTGGTGGGAAGGAGGGGGGCGGGGGGAGAGGAAAGGTGGCTGGGAGAAGAAAACTGGGAAGCGGCCCAGGAGAGCAAGAACTCAGGGCAGGCCCAGGTGCCCTGTAGCTGCCGGCACCGTGGGCCAGGACCCCCGAGTGCTCCTGCTTGGCGCCTGATGCTGTGAAAACTCTTCTTGGGTGACTGCTCTTTTTAGGCAACTTTCCTCCGGAGTCAAAAGCTTGAGTGGGAGGAGTCTATCCCTCCCAGGCGAGGTTTAGCCTCGTGCTTGTGCAGGGGCCACTGTCACCATTCAGATGTGGGAAGCTGTGGAGCCGAGTTACAAAAAGGGAGGGAGGGGATGGAGGACTGACACTGGCGAGAATCTTCAAGTAGCCATCTTTTAGGATATTTATTTAGCATAATAATCTTCCAGAGGGGCAGAGACATACACTAGCACCACTCTCTTAGGCCCGGGCCCCTGGGGCTCCTGCCCCTGGCCCAGCTCTAGCGGGACTCACTCTGGCCCTCTCCACAGGCTAAAAAAAAATCCAGGGTGCCCACCCAGAGTCCTCCCTTCCCCACACCAGACCCTGAACCTCCTCCCACAGCGCATGGGCCTTTCCTGGATTCCCGACTCCGAGGGTGAACCCCACTGTTGGTGTGCACACTCCTAAGTGCAAGGAGAGGCCACAGGCAGGTGGCGGGGGTGGGGGACACAGTTGGGATGTCCACACACGTGTGTGAAGACCTGTCGTGCTGAGAAGATCAGGGGTGACTCCCATCTGAACTCTAGCCACAATACCACAAACATTAGGGGCAGACATGGATGGTCTCTCAAAATTTTCAATCACACTCACCTATGATGTATTCGGTGGAGGGGAGGGGGGGAATGTTACTTGATTCTATCAAGGCTTTCAACCCAATTTCTAGGTTACAGGAAATTAAGGGGGATGGAGGGACACACTAAATAACACCATGAAGAGATAGACTGAGGTCTGAGGAACGTAAGAACCAGATTAGCTGCATGGATCCTGGAATGGATTCTGGCTTACACAAGCCAACAGCAACAAAATGTCCTTCTGGCCCCAGTCAGGGCACATACAAGAAAAAGCAACAACCACAAAAAGTCCTTTGGGGAATTATGAGGTAAATTTGCAATAGTTGGGTATTAGGTGACAATGAAATTATTAGTAAAGGCTTCTTTCCCTACATAGATAAGATTCCTTTCACTATATAAAAATACGTTATTTTTAAACATATATATTTTTATTGATTTCAGAGAGGAAGGGAGGAGATAGAAACATCAGTGATGAGAATCACTTATCAGCTGCCTCTTGCACGCCCCCTACTGAGGACTGAGCCTGCAACCCTGGCATGTGCCCTTGACTGTAACTGAACCCAGGACCCTTCAGTCTGCAGGCTGACGCTCTATCTACTGAGCCAAACTGGCGAGGGCGAAAAAATGTTATTTTTCAGAGATGCAGCTGAAAAAATAATTTGTTTGCCTTCCGAATAAATTCCAGACTCTTTCCCGCAGCCTAGATCTAAGCCCCTCCCTGCCATCTCTGGTGCGGCCACCTCGGTGACCTCACTTTGTCCCGGTCTCTGCTTCACTCGCCACAGTCCTGACACATCAACCTTCCTCTGGAGCCTCCTGCTTCAGGGTCTCCCCCCCACGACGTACAGCCCCCATCTCCTATTGCTCTCTCTTATTATCCTGTTTATGTCCTTCAGAGCCTCAGCTTTTGGCTTTGCCCACCATCTGCCTCCCCCCCTATTAGAATGAACGTTCCCTGCGGGCAAAGACCTTTCCCCGACTTGTTCGCTATCTCTCCAGCACTTAGGACAGGACCCTGCTCACACAGTTCATGCCCAGTAGTTAGCTGTCCAGTGAAGAATTCAATAGATCTTAGACCATAAGTCATTCTAAGTCACCTCTACTTTTCTTGATGTGAAAACATTAAAATAAAGATGTTCAAAAGATCACTCTAAATATTTTTCTCTCCAAGTGGCTTCAATCCATGCCTTCACTTATGATCTCATCTCTAAGCAGGTGGGAAGGCATGCATGCACAGGGTCCCGGGCTTGCGTGCCAGGCCTGACCCACGCTGGCTGTGACCCGGACCATGTGTGAACCCCGGAGGCTGCCACTGCAGCGGAGGGACTGCCTGAGATCTCTTTCCCAACCACCCACTCCTGACTCGCTTATCTCACCGCAGCCCGTCAGGCACCCGGGAGACCGTCCCATCCTTACCAATAGCAAACTCCACCAGGGTCTCATTCTCCTCCGACAGCGAATCGAGGAATAAGTCCAGGACCTGCAGCTGTCGCAGATACTGGTAATTGCTGGGGTCATAGGCGAAGTTGGCGAGGTTGGCCAGGACTTGCTCCTTGGCGTCTGCAGCGGAAAAGCGGCACTGGAGCCGGGTCCGGGGCGAAGGTCGCGGGCGGACCCCCGCCCTGTCCCCTGACCCCTACCCTGTCGCTCTCACCTTGGCTCTCCGTCTCCTGGAATTCCGTGACCAGCGCCTGCAGGTATCCCAGCCGGCCGACGTGGGGGTCTACCTTCGGCTTCTGGGCCATGGCCGGGGTGGCGGAGGGTGCACGGGGGACAGGCAGGAGAGTGCGGCAGACGAGGCCGGAAAGGCGGGTGAGAACCTCCCTGGGCCTCACTGGGCAAGGGCGGGCCCGGGCGGGATGCAGGCTCTTTCCTAGCTTCAGGTTGTGCGGTAATCTGCAGCTGGAATTGGGATGTGGTGTGATATCAGGGCTGTGTAAGAGTTGGGCGTGAAAATCTAAACTGGGGCGCGGGGGTCACGGAAGACACAGGGCACCGGAGGAGGGAGCTGCACCAACCACCCAGCCCCGAGCGGCTGGTTACGGTTTCCCGCTGGGTCCCGGACTTCCGGCGGAAGCCGCGCTTAGCTCCGCCCCAGAGGGCGGGGCGGGGGTTGGCCCAGGCGGACCAGGGGCGGGGCCGTCGTGGAGCTCGGCGCGCGTGCGCAG
Source organism: Corynorhinus townsendii (assembly GCA_026230045.1). Lineage (NCBI taxonomy): Eukaryota > Metazoa > Chordata > Mammalia > Chiroptera > Vespertilionidae > Corynorhinus > Corynorhinus townsendii. The sequence goes on from JAPDVU010000009.1 coordinate 3,709,515, forward strand.
TAGACGCCACGCCTCACCTCCCTGGCCCTAGGAGAAGGGCTGTGGATGCTTAGGGGAACACCTCTAGGACCCTTAGGAGCCCAGAGGTGGCCGGCTGTCGAGGCAGAACCACCACTAGATCCCCTTGCATCTGACGAGGGTGCACAGGCCAGCCTCCTCGACCAAAGGACGCCCCGCTGGAGCGTGGGCACCCTGAGGCGCCCCCCGCCATGGGTCCTTTTCCAAGAAGCCGGGCGAGCCTGGCACCCCATGCTCCCCAGCCCCGAGCTGAGCCCTCCACCTCTGGTCAGAAATATCGGGGACAGGGTAAGGCTGTTTGCCAGCCAGGTGGACAGGGAGCGCTGGGGCAGCGCCAACCGGTGGTAGGAACCTCTGTCCACCCAAATGTACCGTTTTGGCCGCTTTCTGGGTTGGGGAGCAGTCCTGGATGGTGAAGCCCTTCGGCTCGATTATTTCTTGGGGCTTCTCAGGAAGGTGGTGTGTGACCGAGACCTCATAGGCGCTGGGTTTATAAGGCGCCAGGGAAGGAGGTGGTCCCACCGCACTCGCACGGTGCTTGAAATGTGGAGGTAAAGGGGGCCTGGGCTGTGAGCTTCTTGAGGGCAAGGACCATGTGCCTTTGGCCCTGGGCCATATTCCACCTGCTACAGCCCCATTGAGAGCAGGCCCCACATACACAGGCTCAGCTCCCTGTGGTCAGCCCCTGCCCGATGCACCCCCCCCCCCCGGGGCCTGCATAGTTATCATAGTCTGGGTGCTTGGATGGGACCTGGGGGTGTACACTCAGCTACAGATGGCCAGGACGTTTCTGCCTCTGGCCGGACAAAGCAGCAAAAGCTTGTGAACAGAGCTCCACCCTGTGCTACTCAGGAACTGCCCCAGACCAGCTAAGTGTGGGTTCTGGAATCAGACGGGCCACCCATCCTCCCCCTTTGGTTTCCTCCCAAGCCCTCAGGGGCCCTCCTCCTTGGGGAAAAATTCTCAGTCCTTGGTTTTGTGTTGAGGGCATTAACCAGTTCTTACTGGTTATCTGTCCAGTCCCAGGCACACAGTAGATGCATAATAAATATTTGCCTGGTGATTATGGTTACTGTTGCCCGGGGCAGATAAAGTCAGAGTTCTTTGTGCTGAATGGTCACTGATAATCTTTTATTCCTTAAAAGAAATCTTTTAAGGAAGTGGGTCTATTAGGGGATGCACATTTCAAAGCCTGGGAGCTACTAGCACCAAAAGCATTTACCTGCTAACCAACCCAACTCCCTCCCTTTCCACTCCATTAAGATGGAGGAGACAGGACTTGGAAAACGTGCCCATGCTTTTCCCCTTCAGTTCACAAACTGTGGGTGGTGGCCAAGCACAGGACGGGGTGGGGAGCAGGAAGGCAGTGGGGCTCTTCGGGATCCGACTTTTCAAACTGGAAGAGACTTTAACTTATCCAGGCCAGCCTCCTCCTTTTGAAAAGCCCAGAGACACTGAACAATGTGCCCAAAGGCACACAGTAAATTGAGGCAGAGTCAAACACGAGTCTCGACTATCCCAGCCAAGCGCCCTTTGCTTCGCCTCTGCACTACTTTCTTTGGCCATAAGGGGGCACTTGTGGCGGGGTCCTGGAGAGGACAGGACAACCCCAAGGATTGTCTTGCATCCCAGGGCCCGCATCTGTCCAGGCGGTTCCCTCTGCCTCACCCTCTAAGGCCAGCTGGACATGTGGAGGAGGAAGGCTAGAGGCGGATCATGAAAATAAAATCAATCCTCCAGATAAGGTTTTCTGGTTGAGCCTGAATCAACAAACAAGGCCCTGGGTGTGAGCAGCCCCTGCTAAGCTGGGAGGACTGAAGGGGGAGGAGGACTCCTCCAGGCTGGTGTCCCTGCTTCATTAGTTCCCGGGGTTTATAATCTGCAGCAGGAAACACTTCTGTGTGTAATTCAAACAAACTTTTTCGGTTCTCTCGGTTGGGACCCTGCTGGGACAAGCCTAGGCTGATGACAGCCAGCCCCCCCACAGTGATGACCTCAAGGAAGGGCACCAGCAAAGGGTGTGTGGGGAGAGCTCTGACCTCCAGGCCAAACACAGGCCTATGGGCAGCAGGGGAGGACGGGCAGCTGGCCCAGCCAGCTACTCACCCAGGGTTGACGCCTCTGACACAGCAGGGATTCGAGGAGGGCAGGAGAGGGAAGTAGAAGGGCTTTGGTGGTGAAGGCAGCTCTATTTTCACAGAGGCCCTTGGGCCCTGCCTAGCAATCGGACCCTCCCTGCTCAGTCAAATGCCTGGCTTCCCCCACCCAGCCCCAGCACTAATCTTCCCTTTCAAAATACTGGGTGGGACAAAGGAATGAGACACTGGAGCGGGCTCTGCCGACTATGCAGGGGGTTCCTCAGACTTCACTGATTCGAGGACCCCAAGTCAGGCGCTCCCCTCCAATTCTCCGCACAGACGCCAGGACAGGTGCTCCACCGACATTTAATCTGTTCGAACCCTGATCCAGGCTCATCCGCAGCTTGGCCATCCACGGCTGCAGGCCACCACCAATTCTCTCCCAAGGCCCTTCTTCCCCAGTCCCAGTCGGTGGGTGGTCCAGCAACCTGTGCTGGGGGCAGCCCCGAGGGAAAGGGCTGGGCCGCAGGGAGCAAGGGAGGCCCAAGGGCTTAGGAACTGTCTGGAGCTGGAGAAGGACAGAGAGGTCACCTCAGAAGCATCCAGGCTGGACCTGAAGGTTGAGTTGAGTTGTAGCAGCGGCAGTGGGCAGCCAGCTGAGCCCGGTCGGCCGTGAGAGACCCAAGCAGAGCTCAGACCCACCTTCCTGGGCCCCACGTACCCTGGTGCCCAAGGAAACAAAGTCAGGAGGACCGGCTCCTGGATTCTGCTCATCGGAAGGAACCCTGAGTCTTCGGAGGCCAGCTCCTGGCTGAGTCCCGACGTGGGGGGCGCGGGACGGGACGGCCTTTGGTTGAGGCTTCACGCGGTGAAACAGCAGGACCTTCCGTTCCTGGGCGGAGGCAGTGTTCGCTCACTGACCTTGGGGCTCAGGTGCCGGTCACACACGTGATCCTGGGGCTCAGACGCTGGTCACATATGTGATTTCTTCGGTGCACGGCCGCTTCTCCGAACTGCCGGTGTCCTCCCGGGTGAGGGCCCCCAGCGGGGCCACGTCCAGGACGGCTGCTTCGGCCTCGGCCGGCCGGCCCTGCCTCTCCTTCTTCTGCAGCGCACAGAAGCCGCCACCCATGAAGAGGGCGGAGGAGACCATGAAGAAGCTGGACATGTAGAAAACGTATCCGAAGTTGCTGTCGCTGTTGTCCAGGACAAACCCTGAAGGACAGAGAGCAAGTGAGGCCGCGGCCCCGGGCTGCCAGCCCCCCACTGCGCTGCGCTCCGCGAGAGCGGCCTTTTGTTGTTGTCTCTGTGGAACCCCAGGACTGGGAACTGTGGCGGGCACCTAGTAGGCACTCAATAAACAGCTGGTAAAGGGGAGGGGGAGAGGAAACACTAAACCTCTCTGGCCCAGGCAGGAAGCGTCCTCCGGCCAAAGAGCACTTAAAGGCACGTCTCGCTCCCCCTGGGCCAGGAGCTATGGCGACAAGGGCCAGCGGAGTCGGGATAGCGGCTCGGCACGGGCCAATCCCTGGTTACGGCAGGTGTCCTCTTCTGCATTTTGCAGAGGACACTGTGGCTCAGAGAAGGTAAATGACTTGCGGGGTCGGTCCCACAGGCAGGAAGGGGTAGAACCAGGATGTCAGTAACAGCCAATCCGTGCCTAGTGCTGACTCTGCCATCCTCTCTGCTAAGCGCTTTACGGTATAACTTGTGACCCTCACAACAAGCCTACCAGGTCGATTCTATGCTCATCCTCACTTGGCTGATAAGAACACAGGTACAGAGAGGAAGATGACAGACTCAAGTAAGTGTGGTACCCCAACCCCTACTTTTAACTCTTCATACTGAGTGCCAGCTGGGGGACAGGCTGCAGCCAGTCCCGTGAGGTGCCTGGGAAAAATCACAGATTCCAAGTCCCTCCCCCTGGGATGCTGGACGGGGCCCGAATCCGTCCAGACGGTTCCCTCCTCCCTCCGCCTCACCCCCTAAGCCTGCCCTCCCAGGCCACGCCCTCCCTCTTGGGCCTCACCAGCCATTGGCGGGGAGATGAGGATGGAGATGCTCTCCAGGATGGTGCAGAGGCCCAGGGCCCTGGAGAACTGATCCATGGGGACCACGTCCATGAGGACCTGGAAGAAGAGGGAGCCAACCACGCTCATGGACACGCTGTACACCAGGCAGTAGCCCACCAGCACGCGGAAGTTGGCCGACACCGTGCACACCAGGTTGGTGAGCCCGTTGAACAGAACTGCGAGGCTGAAGAGGTACTTGCGGTATCTGGCAAAGTTCGGGCGGCCGGCCACCAGCCCAGTCATGGGCCGCAGGAAGATGTTGCTGAAGCCGATGATGGAGATGAGCAGGGCGGCCTTGTGCTCGTCCACCCCGTGCCGTATGGCGTATGGCACCAGGAAGATGTGTGGCAGCGGGAAACCGAGGATCATCCACATGACGCCCAGCGTGAACACTCGGTAGCCTGCGTTATGCCACAGGATGTCGAAGGCCAGGTGGCGCAGGACGGCCCGGCCACATGCTGCCAGGCAGCCGGGCGCGGGTGTCTTGGAGGGCACAGAAGGGCCTTCTCTGCATGCGGGGACCACGCTGGGGGCCACGGGCCTCAGGATGGCCCCGCAGACACAGCAGTGGAGGAAAACCCCGCCGAAGACCAGGAAGGTGCCCCTCCAGCCCAGGTCCTCCAGGAGGTGGCGGGCCAGCAGCGGCCAGAGCGTGATGCCCAGGGAGACGCCCATCGAAGCCAGAGCGTTGGCCAGTGCCCGCCGGCGGGTGAAATAGAAGCCCAACACGGTGATGGTTGACTGGAAACTGAAGCACAAGCCCAGGCCTGTGGTGGAAGAGGGGGGACCAGCTCGAGGGCGTTCTGGAGCCTCCCACAGCACCCACAGCGGGGGTCACAGGGTCATGTCCCATGTCTGCTCTCCTTTCCTTCCAGCCCAGACCCACCTCCAGGTCCCCAGGGATTTAAGATGGAGCCAGCCTGCCTGCCCTCCTCCCTAGAAACATCCGCCCCTCAGATCTGCCCTCCCAAGGCTGCCAGGGGCACACCTGTCCCCTTGGCACAATACCCAGGTGATCTTTAAAAACAACATCAGCCCAGTCGGCGCGGCTCAGTGGTTGAGCGTCAACCTATGAACCAGGAGGTCATGGTTCAATTCCCGGTCAGGGCACATGCCTGGGTTTCGGGCTTGGTCCCCAGTGTGGAGCGTGCAGGGGGCAGCCGATCGATGATTCTCATCACTGATGTTTCTCTCTCTCTCTCCCTCTCCCTTCCTCTCTGAAATCAACACAAATATATATATTTTAGCCCTAGCCAGTTTGGCCCAGTCCAGGCCCTGGTCAAAGCACGTGCAGGAGGCAATCAATCAATGTGCTTCTCTCACATCGATGTTTCTCTCTGTCTTTCCCTCTCTCTTCCACTCTCTCTAAAAAACAAAAAAAAAAAACAACCCCCAAAACAAAATATATTTATATATTTTAAAACAACAGCAACTTAAAATCAAAGTAAGTCTCTCCCCTGCTTAACACCTTCCAGAGACTTCCCCTCACACGTAGGGGAAAAGCCAAAGTATTTACTATGTCCCAGAAGGCTCTGTACCATCTGGCCTCCGGCCACCTCTTGGGTGCCAGCTGAGGCCACGCTCCCTGTCACTCATCAGAAGCCAGCCACTTCCGCTTTTTTCTCTTCCTCTGGACACCAAGCTGCTCCCTACCTTGGGCCATTGCTGCCGCGGTTCCCTCTGCCTGGGACACACTTCCCCCGACTTCCCTGTCCTGACGCAGCTCACTCTGTGCCTGCCCCCGCACAGCTGGGCGTTCTGGAGAGAAAGCTCACAGCCACCCATGACCACTGGCCTCAGGCGGGCCCTGGGTGGCCACATCTGTCGTCCATCAACTCTCCCTCCTCCTGGATGACGCCCGGGCTTTCTTCCTCTTTATACTCCACACCTCACCCCTCCTCACTCCCAGCTGACGGCCGCCTTCGCCTTCGCCTTCCTGCCGGTGACAATGGACCATCTGTGCTCCCAGTCAAGGCCAGCCCTTTCCTTCTGCCCTGCATCTCGTCCACTCAGAGGCATAGCCCTCCAGCAATTTCCCTCTCTCCTGCCTCACCCGTTTTTCTCCTCTTTTCTAGATCATTCTCCTTCGTTGTTATTTTTCTCATTAAAAACAAAACACAACCCTCCCTTGACCCCACAGCCTCTTCTGGGTCCCCGCCCGTTTCTCTGCTCCCCTGACACCAACATTTCATGCGAGGTGCGATCAGCTCAGCCATCTGCAACTGCCCTCCTCCTGTGCTCTGTTGAAACTGTTCCCATCAGACTTTCACCCCCACCTCTGCTCCAGAATTGCTCTTGCCGAGGTCACCAACCTCTCCATTGCCAAATCCAAAGAGCCTGGGCCCCACTCGATCTGACCCGGCAGCAGCTTGGCACACTTAACCATTCCCTCTTCCTCTCAAACTTCATTTTTTTTTTCCAAGAAACCCCATCCTCTGGGTTCTCCCACTTCTCTGTCCCTTCTTCCTGTCTGGACCACTGCACACTGGAGTGCCCTGGGTTCAGTCCTCCCTCTCCCTTCGTGACAGCAGGGTGACGGACACCTCAGCTCCAGATTTGAATACCAGCCATCTCAGAATGTCCCAACAGCTCGCTCAGCTCGGAGCCTGTTCCACACCTGAGCTCCCCGTCTTCCTGCAAACCCGCCCTCCCCTGGTTTCCCGTGGTGGTTAGTGGCTGCTTCGTTCTCCCAGCAGCTCAGGGCAGAGAGGCTGGGGTCAGCCTTCCTGCTCTTGGCTCATCCTTAACTCTTCTCTGCCCTTCAGGTGCTCAGCCTCCTGCAGGGTTTTCTGAACAACCAGGCCGGCTGGCAGGTGCTTTGCGAACAGCGGTCAAATGAATGTCACTTACCCAGCCGCCTGAAGCCCTCACGTGACTTCCCATCTCACTACAACTGAACCCCCATCCAGCCTCCACCCCTTGTTCATGCCCCTCTACTCATCTGGCCACTGCACTGCTCCCGGACACCCCAGGGCCTTTGCACTTGCTGTCCCCTCTGCCTGGAATGCCCTCCCCCTCCGCGCCCCCCAGCCTCAGGGCAGACTCCCTTCTTCAGCTCTCTGCCCAGCCATCCCTTCCTCTCAAGGCCTCCTCTGCTTGCTTGTTGCAAACAGCAGCCTCTCTTCGACCCTGCCTATCTTCCGATTTGGGCGTTTTTGATAGTCTACATGTTCCCTTGTTTAAACTCTGCTCACCACCGCCCTCAGCCAGGACGCTGTCACATCGGCTGTCCTGTCTTCTCACGCACTTGTAGCCATCAGATATACCCCTTATTTATCTGTCCGTGGCCTCTCTCCCTTGTGGGCTCCCTCCTGTGAGCAGCCCCAGCGCTGAGCTTTGCCTGCCCTGTTCACTTGCATCTGACACTTTTGAATAGGCGCCCAGTTCTCCAAACAGAATGAATGACAATCACCTGTGAATAAGCCTGCTGCGAGGTAGAGCTGGCCCAGGGTGCGGCAGAAGGAGCTGGCCACCATGCCCAGGCTGGCCAGCACGCCCCCTAACATCACCGTGGCTCGGCAGCCAAAGCGTCCCACCAGGATGCTGCACAGGGGTCCTGTGGGGGGAGGCGGGAGGGGCAGGGATGAGAAGCCAGCCAGCAGATGAGGAGTCCCAGGGAGAGGGGGAGGGGAGGCTGGGAAGGGGTCCCAGCAGGAACTAGCCAGGAGGCTTAAAGGGCATAAACCCTGAGGCCCGCAGTCCTGGATCCTGATGCCCACCCTGCCACACACTGGTCATGTGACCCCAGCAAGGCGCTCTCTCTGCCTCAGTTTCCTCTCCTACAGAATGAGGGATCAGGCTGGGGGATGTGTGAGCAGGTGTGAGGTGAGGTGCTGCCAATGTCCAGTTTGACCCAGACAAGGACCTTCGCTGCCCTACCTGAGGCTGCTTCCAGCTGCTGAAACAGGATTGGCTCATGGCCGGGGTGCGCTCTTCACTGGGAGTCTGTCTCGGGGTGGCGGGGGGCGGGGGAGGTGTCCCAGGCATCTAAATCATGGTGAGCACCCCCCGTCCCTACTCCTACCCCATCCTCAAAAAGGCTGGCCATAGCCCTCCCTCCAGCCTCCCACCTGTCTAGGGTGAGCAGCTGGGGCCCTGGGCCACTCTGCAACCCTTTGCACTGGCCTCTGGAGAAAACTGGGTGGGGTACCTTCTCCCCTCCCCCACCACCTCCAGCCACCATGAGCGCCTGGCACCCAGATGTGTGGCTGCTGTTGGAGAGGGGCCTGTTTTCCTCTACCCCACCCCCATCCTGCGTGGCTTTCTCCGGGCCCAGACCCAGAGGAGTTAAAACAAGCGAGTCCTGGCCAGCTGCTCCTCAACACTTCGCAAGGCCCCATTCGCCCAGTGCCCTGCCCCCAAGTCCACGGAATGGAGTTTCAGGGAAAGTGTATGCGTGTGCGCAAGGTTTGTGTGTGCGTGTCTGGGGTGAAGAGGGGCTGTGTGTGTGTAGCCGGTATCAGCTTTGGGGTGAAAGAGGAAGTGAGCAGCCCATCCTCAGAGATAATCGAGCGGAGGCAGCAGTAGAGGGAGAGGCAAGGCTTGGCCGTGGGTATGCCCATGGGCCCACACAGGTTCCCCGCTTTCATACATTGACCTGTCTTAGGGAAGGTGATATTGGGGAAAGCCCTGAGTCATGGAGTGGGGGCGGGGGGGGGGGGCCTGGGCCGGGAGCCAGCTTAGCTGAGATAGCTGAGGGTGCTGGGGTGGGGCGCTGGGAGGCAGGGTGTTCCTCTGGCAGGAGCCAGAACTCACTCTGCAACCTTGGGCAGGCCTTGTACTTTGTTCTCGCTTGCTTTCCTCATCTCTGAAATGTGTGGGAGCCGGAGGCACTGAGGATCAGCGATACTTTCGAGTTTAAAATGTCTGTGAATCTCTGAGAATGGGCTAGAGGTGTGTGTGTGTGAGAGACAGGTAGACGAGACAGACAGGAGTCCCCAGCAGACTGAGATGCGGGAGAGCCTGCTAGGGGGCAGTGAGTTGAAAGCTGGCTAGGAAGTGGGGGGGGTCCCTCTAGATGCCCGGCTCCCAGCCTGTGGCCCAGACCCACCTGGCTGCATGGAAGGAGCCCTCTGAGATGCCCACTTCTGCACCAACCTCGCAAGTGAAGAGGTCATGCGGTCTGGGCTCGGCCTGGCCTTTTCCCCTTGCCCTGAGCCCGTGCCCTGGGGTGACAGGTTCAGGAGTCATTCCAGTAAAGGTGGCACCTCAAGTCTGACCTCCTTCCCGACTGGAGGGAACAAGCAGGCTACTGGTGCCAGGTGGAGGAAGTGGCAGGAGGTAGGCAGGGAGATGGGGTCTGCTAGGCAAGCACCCCACACCCTCACGGCCCCACCAGACCCCGCTCCGGGTGACCAGGCCCCCCTAGAGACCCCTGCGGAGTCTCCCTGGAGGTCAGAGTAACCAGAAGCTGGGGGCAGGCCCCTGAGCCCAAGGCTGCTGTGCAGACTCCCTGGACAGCTCCTGACCTTCCCCCATGGCTGGGGTCAGGGTGAGGTGGTCACAGTCCTGGAGGAGCCAACCAGGAAATGAGGGGGGCTGCCTCCTCCATCACCCAGGCTTTGCAACTCCCCCTCTGCTGCCTGCTGAGAGATGGGGCTCTTCCAATGCGCCCATCTTGCTCCTGGTGTCTTCAAAGAGCCCCCTTCCTGTCCTGAAGCCCGCATGAAGATCTCCAGGATACAGGCCTTCACAGCGGCTGACATTTCCCTCACTCGGCACTTGCCGCGTGTCATGTGATCTCCCCACGATCCCATGTGGGAGGTGGGCAGGACGCCGGGTGTCACCCCCATGTTGCAGGGGAAGGAACTAAGGTTCAGGTGATCTCCCAGCTGGACCCCAGGCTGTGCCTCCTCTAGTCTGGATCCATCCTGCAGTGGCCATTGAGGGGACTGGCTTTGCATCTTAGGTGCCTCCCCAGCCCTTGCCCAGCCCAGCCCAGCCCAGCCCAGCCCAGCCCAGCGGGATTCCAGCCCGGGGGAGTGAGCGGATCCGCTGAAATCAAGTGAAATCTTAGGAATTCACCCGAAAGGCAAAGCTGGTGGCCTCCAAGAGAGGGACCCAGGAGGCCAGCGAGGTTGTGGCTCTTCGTCCCCTCCCTGGTCCCTCCTCAGGCTGCTTACCCCCTGCATGGAGCATGGCCGACAGGATGGAGGGGAACCAGGAGGTCTCGCTGTTGCTGGCCTGGAACTCCCGCTGCAGCTCAGTGAAGAAGATGCCGATGCACGTGGGGAAGCCCAGGGTGAGGCCCTGGGCCACCAGGGAGGCCAGCAGGACCACCCAGGCCCAGCAGCCCTCAGCGCGCTCCAGGGCCTGGGGCATCCTCTGCTGGGAACGCTGCCACGGCCTCGCTGCCACTGCTACCCGTGCCTGGGCTGCCTGGGGAGGGCGGGGACAGAATGAAGCTGCCAGCCTCCCCGGCTCACCTGCCACCTTTCCGGCGGCTGAAACCGTCCCTCTTACCTCAACACCAGGTATCAGAGGAGCACCACCCCCTGGGAGGTGGCCAGGGGCCCACGCGTTGGCCTTGGCATCTCCTTTCACCCACTTCCCAGAGCCAGCCTGGCAGGAGGAGCTGGCCAGTGTGGGATCAGTGGGACCCGGCAGGTGAGTGGAATTCTTTCCAGTCTAACATCACTCGGTAGTCAGCAGGTGGGACTTCCGGGGCTGCCCGGTTCGCAGCAAGCACTGGGTAATTTGCTTGGAGAAGGGAGCAGGGCCTCAGGGCCAGGGCCGTCCCACTGACCCCACAAGCACGCGCATACATTTCCATTCATAACCAGGCTTCCTGCACACAAACACAGTCTTTCGCAATGCCACATCGACAGCGAATTTCTGTCGTGCTGAAGGCCAAGGTGAGCAAGCTGGCGCCGGGTGCAGCCAAGGAGTGTACAGCACACTTCACAAGGGCACCGGCCTCTGAAAGCCCTACAAGGCTCCTTCTAGAAAGAGCCACGGCCAACAGTCTGGTTCCACATCATGCTGAACAAGGATCGACCACCTGCAGGGGCTTCCCGGTGCACTGCCCCTCCAACACACAGGTACATGCAACACAGTCACACGTGGACACAGATCGAGACACATGCTCCCATACAGACACACAGGTAGACACATACTACATAGACACACGCAGGCAAGCCCAGAGGCATGAAAACAAATGCACAGCCAGACACATGCTACATAGACCCACAGACACACACACCCTCACATCTTTGGCTCAGTCCTATCTCAGTCAGTTCCTTGCCACCACCGGGCCACTCACCCTCATCACAGAAGCCACCCTAACCAGACCTGGAAGCCCCGAGTCCTCCCCAGCCCCCCAAATGCAGAGCCCTTTTCCGGACCCTTCCCTCCATCCTGGCTCTCCCCAACATCCTCAGACCTCACCTGCTCTCGGGGCTCCAGGCAGGCAGTGGGAGTGACTTTGGCCTCCGTGAAGCCACCGGTCCCCTGAGCTCCTGTTCCCACAGCCTCCCTCCTTTTAGCTCCAGATCCAGGGAGATCCGTGGAAACTCTCAGAAACATGAAACCCCCTCTTCCTGCCAAGCCCAGCAGCCCACACCTTTCCCCCAGGCCAGGAGCTTGCAAACAGCACCTAAGCTGGATCCACCCTAAAGTGATTGCTCCCTTCTCAGGGTCCAGCCCTGCCAAGACCATTGTCCCATTCATCCCCGCCTCAGGGTGTGCGTGTGAGTGTGTGACTGTGAGCCCTCCTTCGGGCCAGGAGCACCCCCTGCCCCCCTGGCTCCTGCCTGGGACCCTAGCCCTAAAGATCCCCTCGATCCGATCCTCAGAGGATCCTCAGATTCGGCTCCTCCTGCTGGCTCGGGCCCCTTCCAGGGTTTCTTTTCCCTCAGCAAATGGAAAGGTCACCAATGCCATCTGATCCTCTCCACGGTGACCTGAATGTCAGGTCTCCACACCCTTGTCCATAGCTCGCCCCTCCTCCCTGACACATCCCGGCCCCTCAGCTTTCCAGGATGTGCGTTCCCTTCTTGCTCCCAGAAGGGCCGCCAGCCTTCCCCTGCATCCCCACTTCCTCCTGCTCTTCCCTCCGCTGCTGCCCCACTCCTGCCACTCCCAAGCTCCGGGACCCTGCGCTTCCCTTCAGAGCAGCACAGTCACGCACAAGAGGTGGCAGGGAGGGGAGATGGCAGGAGAGACATCGTCCCTTCCTGTTCATCCTTGTCCTGCCCCTCCGCGGAGAGGTGTCTTTAGTGCCCTTCTCAGCAGCCACTTCTCTAGACAGTACCTTTGGGGACCTTCACTCTGCACCCACCTTCCTCCAGGAACTTTCGGGGGAGCCGGCTCTTCACAGCTTCTCCTCCCTGGAGACAATCAGAGCCTAGGAAACCACTCAGCACCTTTGCCCTCTCTTAGCTTGCTGCCTCCCAGCCTGGGGACCCCTGGCATCCCTCTGGGAGCCCCCCTACAGACCCACTCTTCCCGGAGAGGAGAGGGCCAGCCTCTCACACCTCAGCAACGCCCAGGCTTTTATGTCCCGTGGGTCCTTCAGCCCCCACCCCAAGCAAGCTGTCCCTCCCGCCCCCCCCCCCCCCCACAACTTGGCTACAGTGGTGGTTCCTCCAAAATCTTAAGCCAGAGAGAAATCCGATTGGTCCTTTAAGATCCCGCCCTAGGAAGCCACCCTGACCCCCACCCCAGTTGGGCTAGACCCCTTCCTGTTTCCTCCCCTTAGCAGCGGTTTTCATACCACGTTGGAGTGGTTCAATCCTTTATCTTGTCCCCCTGGCCCTTCCCCCATCTTCTACCCTAGGAGCAAGGACCTGTTCCCGCGCTCCCACCCAGCCTCGAGCAGCGCCCCAAAATACTAGTCATTCATGTGACCCACCTGTGTTCCCCAGAAGACAGGCAAACGGAGGACCAAGGCTGACCTGGCTTCCTGGTAGGCAGGTCCATTCCAGAAGACTCGAGCAGCGGCGCAGAGACGCGATGGAGCTGGGGGCTCTGGCGTCGCCTCCGGCCCAGTGGGGAAGTGGGCTTTCCTTTGTACTGGGAGCCGTGAGTCACCATCACTGCCTGGTGTGTGGTTGGGACAAGGAGGGAGATGCGGCTAGAGACACCTCACTCTCACTTCCTGGGACTGCAGGTGAGCCGGCTTCCAGGGGAGCTGCCCCCCCTCAGCGTTCGGGGACTCCCCCGACCCAGAGACGGTCTTCATGCCCAAGTGACAATGCCAAGATGACATGTACTATCTTCCCAACCTCCGGGGCTGGGGAGGACTCGGGGCTTCCCATCGGATGACAGAGGCCCTGCTGGGCCCTCAGCATCTTCTCCCTGCCCTTCCGAGTTTGCAAGTACGGTGGAAAGAGAGCGATACTCTCACGCAGGGGTGTGGGTTACCAGGCTGGTGTGCAGAGTGGAGGGGCCTCCTCCTCTCCTCCTCTCCCTCTCTTCTCACCCTGAAGGGGGGGGGGGCCCACAAGCCCCAAGAGCAGCGAGAGGAGGGGCAGGAGGCAGACCCTGGAGACCCCCTCCCTCACCAGACCACACACATGTCAGGATACAGGACACAGGGCATGGGGCAGGCAGCTGTAGGGCTCCCCCATGGGCCTCAGAGCGGCGAGAGCCAGCTTGAACCCTCAAACCCCTGCACCTTGGCAGGGACCCGGAAGGAAGGAGGCAGTTCCAGAGGTCGGTGAGCTGTGGCAGGTCACCCTCAGCTCACCCTCGCCCTTCTCTGCCCGGAACGTGGCCCCCATTTCCCACAGGCGCCCGCTGGCCACAGCCGGCAAGGGGGGTGGTTGGCAACAGAAATTCGTGACCTCTTGCCACCCTGGGCCCCGGCTGCCGTCAAGGATCCTGTTTCCACTCCGCTTCCCACCCTCCGCTGGACGGAGCTCCGTGGGGTGGGGCTTGGGGGCGTCCAGGCGGCGCCTGAGTGCATATTTCAGGCCAGGCCTTGGGGGGGGGGGGAGGGTGCCCGTCCCCTCACTCCCCAGGTCGTGGAGGGCAAGCAGTCGCTTTGGAGAGACCCCTCAGGGGTGGGGGTCCCCAGCCATCGGAGGCGGGGGCAGCCCAGGACCCAGGACAAAAAGGCTTTTCCGGATCCTCACCCCTGACAGGCGGGAAGGGGCTCGGGAGGCCCCGAGCGGGTGGGTCAGCCACGCGTAGACGGGGCCCCCGGCGGAAGGGCGCCTTGGAGCCGTGGGGAGGGGAGGGAGCCCGCTTACCGGCTCGCACGGGCCCAGCTACCGGCAGCTGCACGCCCGCCGCACGGCTTCCTGCGGCCCGGCCTCCCGGGGCGGAGGTGGCAGGACGCCGTGCGGGTGGCAGGACGCCGGGGGCGGGCGGGCGGCCCCGGGGAGGCGGGCGCAGGGCGCGGTGGGTGGGACCACCTCGGAGCCGCCGGGGCGTGGGGGGGAGGAGGTCTTGCCTGGAGGTGGGAGGGCGCGGCGGGGCGTGGCCAGGGCCAGCACCCCTAATCTCAGCGTGGTCCCCTCCTCTGAGTGGCCTGGACCGTCCAGCAGCGGACGCCGGCTGGGCGGGGTTCATTTGTATGTCGTTAGCATGTAATTTGCAGAGACCATATGCTCCCTCTTCAGGACCCCAGGAGAGGGAGGGAGAAAGCGTGTGATTGAGAGACTCCATCTCCCAGTGGGAAGGGAATGGGAAGCCAGGATGGAGGTCACTTCTTTGAGGGCTTTAGCTGCCCGGGGGCCTTCCAGTGACAGGCGAGAGCTCGGAGAGCCACACCCAGGGGAAGCCAGGCAAACTCTGGCGCGGGTCAGAAGATGTCCGCCACGTGCCAATGCGCCCCTCAGCCACAGGCCCCTCTGTCCTCGCCTTGATATGCATTGTTTAAAATGTAATTACTACAAAGTCACAGTGATTAAGACAGTGTAGTACTGGCATAAGGATAGACACAATGGGATCGAATTGATTTTCCACATTAGAGCTGAGATCCGATGCGGGAAGAGTAGTCCTTTCAGTAGCCGGTGCGGGAACAATCAGATATCCTCATGGGAAGAATGAGGTTGGACTTCTGCATCGCACCATTTAAAGAAAAACAGAAGAAGAATCATAGATGGAAATGTGAGGCCTAAAACTATAAAACTCTTAGAAGAAAACAGGATTAAATCTTCATAACCTTGGGTGAGGCGATGGATTCTTAGATCTGACACCACAAGCACAAGTGACAAAGGGAAAAAAAACACATAAATAGGACCTCATCAAAATAAAACAATTTTTAAGAATAATATTTTTTGATAGATTTCAGAGAGGAAGGGAGAGGGGGAGAGAGAGAGAGGCATCAATGATGAGAGAGAATCATGGATCGGCTGCCTCTTGCATGCTCCCCACTGGGGATCGAGCCCACAACCTGGGCATGTGCCCTTGACCAAAATCGAACCCGGGACCCTTTAATCCACAGGCCGACACTCTATCCACTGAGCCAACCGGCCAGGGCAAAATAAAACACTTTTGTGCACCAAAGGACACCGCCAGGAAAGTGAAAAGATAGCTCTCTCTCAGAATGGGAGAATCCATTTGCATCTGATAAGGGACTTATATTGAGAACTCTTACAACTCAGCAATAGAAAGACAACCCAGTAAAAAGCGGGCAAAGGATCTGAGTAGCGATTTCTCCAAAGCAGATGGACAATCGGCCAACAAGCACATGAAAAGGTGCTCAACATCCTTATTCATCGGGGAAATGCAAATCAAACCCACAAGGAGATACCATTTGCCACCCACGCGATGGCTTCACTTCTGGGTGTATCACAGACACGCTACCTGTGTCGAGCTGGAAGGCACGTCTTAGACACGTCATCGTTGTGCCTGCGGTTCATTTTGTGTGCCACCTGTCTCAGTGCCGGGGCTGGCTCTGACACGGGAGGATATTCAGTGTAACTTGGAGGTGTCCGGATATAAACAGCGGGAGTGTTATGGGCAGTTAGACCTGAGCAGAGCAAGGACGATGGGCCAGGCACAGAAGGTCACCAGGGCGGGAAGCCCGGGGCCTAGCAAGGGGCAAACCTGGGAAAGCAAGGACCCCGCCCCCAGGTGACCTTTCCTGCCCTAGCATCTCGCTGGTCATGTGGCTTAGACCCCCTGGCCTTTCCTCCCTAAAGATAATCTCTAGGCCTCAGTGGTATTTCAGTTCCAGGCCCAGAAGAGCAGCAAAACCAGACCAGTGACCCTGTGGCTGCCCCAGGACCAGCTGCATTGACTCAGGACCCCCTGCCCTGGCGCCGACCAATCAGTGGAGACCATGACCCTGAAAGAGCACACCTGGGAAGCTGATGGATAGTCTAGGAAGACCCTCTCCTGAGCCCTCCCCTAAGATTTCCACCTGTGAGAGAGAGAGAGAGATACCCTCAAGGCAAAGGACCCAGCTCCAACTCTCCCCCAGGGAGCACACCCTAGCCATTCCCTTCCCCCTTCTTCCCTGTAAGAGACCCCACTGCAACCAGGGAAGCAGTGGGCAGTGGCAACCCATGCTGAGCTAACCCCCGAACCTGTCCCTAAGGCCCCCTTTCCTCTGCTTCCCAGTGAGCCAGGGCAGCCCGCCTGGACTCTCCTGTTACTGCTTCTATGCTAAGCCCCTCCTGGTCTCCCTTCCTGAGTGTGCTCTTGCTGCAGCCAATGGATTCTTGCCTGCTCTGCTGCACTTTGTCTCTTGATTGAAATCTTGCCTTCAAGAAGACGAGGACCGAGGTCTCGTCGTCTCGCCGGTCACAGGAGGCGGGGATGGGATCTAGTAAGATTTATCTTATGGTCCTATTGTATGATCCCAGACCTAGGGAGGTCTGGATGGGGACAGGGAAGATATACTTGGGGGTCTGCACCGTCTTGGGCTCCTTATCTCAACCTGGCCAGGGTCAGTACAGGTTGGGTGCAGCCCTCCACCCCCTCCCTGGGTCCCCTGGCAGGGCGCAGAGACTCCATACACAGGCACTTCCTGGAGGATCCCATCCTCTCTGTAAAAATCAACGCCACTGTTGATTCAACCTGCACTTCGACCTGTGCTTCCTCAAGATGAAGTTGATCGAGTTGTGGGGTGCCATCTCCACCCTCCTGGACCCCGGGGGCCTTTACAGAAAGAGCTTCCCGCCAGGCTGGGGCCCGGTCCCTGTGGCTGCAGCTCCCACGGGCAGTCCCCCCAGCCTTCCCCAGCCTTCCTCTGTGACTCTGTCCCCTTCAGAGGGGGTCTCAGCACCCAGCTTTGTTAGAGTGACCAGAGTGGGAGGGGAACTCCTCCTCAAAGAGAGGGGGAGGCGCTTGCTCAAAATCAGAACTCTCCGGAAATCAATAATTCGTGGTTAACTGCCTCCTGCCACCGCCATCCATCAGGGATCGCAACCGGCACCTCGTCCGCTTGCTGGTCTGCGGAGCCCCCTGCCGGCTTTGGTCTGTGTGCCCTCTTCCTGGAACCAGGATGCTTGTCCACCTGCTTGGCTCCGGGTTGGGTTGGCCCGCAGGCGGCAGCTTTCCCAGGCCTCCCCAGGGGAAGCGCGAATCCTGCTGAGTGCTGGGTGTCTCCCCGCTAAGCCCCCACAGGCTTAGGAGCTTCCTGGCCCCGTGGATCTGTTTCCCCAGCACTTAGCACAGTGCCAGGCCCGGGCCAGTAACAACTACAGTAACGCGGGTCGACATGTATGGAGCGGTCCGGGTACTGACCCATTGGCTGAATGAAGGAATGGATATCGCCCACCCAAGTCGCTCCCCCATTCCTGGGTCCTAACACCCCAACCCCAGAGCCCGGGGTCCTTAAAAAGACTGAATCACTCGAAAGCTCCAGGATGGGCTCCTGGTCCCTCTGCCTCTCTCTCCAGCTCTTGGCCGGTGCTGTGACCCCCTGTGTCCCTGGCACAGCCAGAGTGCCCTCTGCTGGCACGATGGCGCCAAGGTCTGCTCCTGCCTTCTGCGCCTTCCCCTTCACAGCCCCTTTTCTCCTTCGCTAGTACGAGGGCAGCTTCTCTGTTCTGCCTCCATGTCACCCCTCTGCCAGTTTGCCCAGGCAGCTATTCCCTTCTGAGGCCTAGGCTGTGCCACCAGCTGGCTATTCCCCCCACAGCCCCTGAACTCAGATCTGGTGGGCAATCTGTCCCAAGGCTGGTCATAGATGCTGGTTGTGATGTTGGGGGACCCACTATCCCCACCCCCCCTCCACTCCAGTCCCCACCTCCTGGGGGGGGGGGCGTGGACAGAGATGTCCTGATCTGTCCCAGTCAGGGGAGCAGACTACCTCTTGCTGGGGAGCAGGATACAGGAAACCATAGGGTGACCTCATGCCTCCTGATTTGGGATTGTCCCTGTGCCGAGCCCTGCCCTGTTTCAGGGGTGTGAGAAGGGGCGATGGTCATAAATCTAGGCAGTGGGCACGCCTGGAACTGTAGCCTGGCACAGCCCTCACTCCAAGGGCCCTGGCCCCGCCCTAGCCTAGGGAGAGGCTGTCAGAGTGCTGCTCTCGTGGCTTTGAGGTTCCCCTCTTCCTTCTGCCTCCTCCTCGCTCTCTTACCCGCCTCTCTCCCCAGCCCATGCTCTCTCTGGAGCTCCAAGCCCATCTCCTTGAGATTGGCCCCTGTCTCACTGTCCCCGCACCACCCTCACCCTCACCCTCTTTGGACCAGGCCCCACCTCCACTCTCTGACTCAGTCAAGGGCCTCATCTTCCCATCCAGCTTATCGCCCATTCTTCCCTGTGCTCGTGTCTCCTCTCTTGCTGATGTTGGGCCTCTTCGGGCCCACGTGGCCTGGACGCTGAGCCCGACAGGGTCTCTCTGCTCAGCCTCCTGCCTCCGCCAGACTCATCTCCCAAGGGCTTCCGCTTTTCAGGGGCCGCTTGTGCCTGGGCGGGGCTCCGGTCTGCACACCCACTTCCCCGTTCCTGCAGCCCATGTGCCCGACAGCCCACGCGTGGGACTCAGCTCCCCACCCGCCACCACCTCACGTGAGGTCACGCCCTCACGTCCCGCCTCGTGCCTTCGCCTCACCTCCAGCGCCTCCCTCTCACTCAGGCTGACCCTGGCTCTCAGGCCACACGTGGTCCTCCCCACTCCAGCCGCCCTCTTTCTACCCCTCTCCCCCTGCGGCTTCTGCCCAGGCCCTCCCAGGCTGACCTGGTGTGAGAGGCGCCTCCTCTCACGGGTCCATTCCCACACCTCCCTCCTCCCTCCACCCTCTGAAGCTGGACTCCTGTCCCTTCTGGTCATCCCCGTGTTACCACATCCAATGGACACGCTCAGTCCTCATCCCCTACAGCGCTGACCCTCCCTCCCTCCTTGAGACTCGCTCTTTCCGTGGCCTCGGGGGACACCATTCTCTCCGGGGTGTCCTCCCACATCTCGCGTTATTTGCGTTAGTTTCAGGTGTACAGCACAGTGGGTAGACAGTCACGTACTTTACAAAGTGTCCCCCACTCTTTTTAAAAAAATATATTTTATTGATTTTTTACAGAGAGGAAGGGAGAGGGAGAGAGAGTTAGAAACATCGATGAGAGAGAAACATCTATCAGCTGCCTCCTGCACACACACACACACACACACACACACACACACACACACACCCCACTGGGGATATGCCCGCAACCAAGGTACATGCCCTTGACCGGAATTGAACCTGAGACCCTTGAGTCCGCAGGCCAACACTCTATTATTGAGCCAAACCGGTTAGGGCTGTCCCCCACTCTTGACCTTTGCATGGCAGAGGTCCACAGGCCCTGGCCTTCACCTTTTCATCCCGAACCTGACAGCAGCCAACAGCTCGCCATGGACACTGCTGGTCTCCTCCCCAACCAGCCCCATCCCCCTGGAGGACTCCCCATATATCTCTTCTTCTTTTTTTTTTTTAAACCTGCCCGAGGATATTTCACCCTTGATTTTAGAGGGAGTGGAAGGGAGAGGAACATTGGTGTGAGAGAGATACATCGATTGGCTGCCTTCCGCACGCACCCTGACCAGGAAGCCTGCAACTGAGGTATGTGCCCTTGACCGGAATCGAACCTGGGACCCTTCAGTCCACAGGCCCAAGCTCTACCCGCTGAGCCAAACGGGCTAAGGCTCAGCCTCTCTTCTTCAGGGGACACCTGGTGTGGGATGGCTCCTTTGACTTCTCTTCCCTGAACAGGCTTTATCTCAGTGCGCGGCCAGAAGTGTTCCCTCCATCCACCAAGCTGCTGTCTTGCTTCTCCCTGCATCCTCATGGGGAGCCCTGTGCCCGGCCCACAGAGCTACTCAGGGGGCCTTTGTGGGACCTTGGAGCAAACTGAGCAGAAATCTAACCCTCCCCGTCACCTCCAATGTGTGTGAAATACAAAAGAAGCAAGGCATATGTCCTCCAGGCAGGAGGAATCCAGTCCTGGAGGGAGATCCAGCTTCCAGAAGCACGTGGCAAGGAGCCAAAGCCTTTAACTGCGTGCCCTTGGGCCTCTGTCGCTTGGCCTGTGGTTTATTTTGGCAAGGGGGAGCGGCCCGAGGGATGTTACTCACGTTTCGCTTCAAGTGTGGGTGTGCATACCCACGCCAACAGCAGGGGCGTTTGAGGCACGGCTGCTCTGAGCTTTGCAAGACACTTGGCCCCTCCCCCGATCCAGCTACTAAATCCCACTAGTGCCCCCCAGACCTGTGACTCCCTCAGCGAGGAGGCGAGTGAGGCCAACTGCCTGGGGCTCAACATTATTTGTAAAAGTTTTTTTTAAAATTGATTTCAGAGAGGAAGGGAGAGGGAGAGAGAGATGGAAACATCAAAGATGAGAGAGAATCATTGATTAGCTGCCTCCTGCATGCCCCCTACTGGGGATGGAGCCCACAATCCGGGCACATGTCCTGACCGGGAATTGAACCGGTTCATAGGTCGATGGTCAACCACTGACCCAGGCCGACCCGGGCCAGGCTCAAATTTACAGAGATGCCAACAACACGCAGTAATCAAGAGACACAATGCAACCTTTAAAGAAATGAGATCAACAAACTATGGCCAATGAAACGGTCACTTGTTTTCCAATAATATTCTTTGGATCAGGGTTAGAGCAAGGGGTCTGGGGCAGGTGGTGCAAGTGCCCCGGTCCGGTCTGACCTTTATTGATCATTTTGATATTCTGTCCATCGTGTGAGAATAAACAAGTCACCTTTTCTGTCCAAGACAGTTTAGACAGCTGCCATTTTGGACTGTGTCACTTGGCAGCCGCCATGTTGGCCGCATGGTGTGCAGCTCACCTGGGGGCCGCCATCTTGAAACAGCAAAGGCCAACCCCTCCCTTTGAATTAGCCAATCACGAAAGACTGTGCGCCTGAGCTCCAATCAAGAGCAAAGGACAGGTCACGTGGATCGTCAGGGATTATAAACCCAAGCAGCCCACCTGCTCGGGGTGCACGTGCTTCCAGACCATGTGTGTGCACCCTTCTACATAGAAGTAAAGATGTTTGCCTTCTGCCTGGTTCCCGAGTATGTTTTGTGTTCTACCAGGACCCCTGACTTGGGGGCCTCGCCTTATTTCTAACAATCGTGACTTTTGCATTCATTTGATTTTGCAAAATGTGCATTAAAATTACTTTTATAGAAAAATGCGGAAATACAGCCCTGGCCAGTGCGGCTCAGTTGGTCGGAGTGCTGTCCCCTACACCAAAGATGGCGGATTCCTTTTCCAGTCAGGGCACAGACCCAGATTTCGTGTTGAATCCCCGGTTGGGGCTCATGCCGGAGGCAACCAATTGATGTTGCTCATAAACTAAAAAGAAAAAAAAAAAAAGAAATGCAAAAAGACATTTAAAAGTCACCCAATCCTTTTGTAAGAAATAACACGGAACATGTTTTAGTGAAAGAATCCTTGGAGACAGATCAGTTTATAGCCTGTTTGGATTCACATTAAACAAAACAGTCTGCAAGTCAAGCCAAGGCAGGAGACGTGTGTGTGTGGCATTCCAGGGTCTGGCCCCTCCCTGGTCTCTCCACAGCAGGAGGAAGGGGAGGGATAGGGTTCCCTGATGTGGATTATCCGGAAGCACTGGCTGATCTTGCACCCCGGAGGTCCCCCTCTATATGGTCCCCCATGAGACACATGCTAAGTCATGAGCAAAGGACCCTGACATTTTGCTTTGCTGGCCAGCCTCACCTGCTTACCATTTGGCTTTTGGAAATACTAGAAATTATTTCAAAATGATTTCTATCTCTGTGGACGCCTATGGGCCTAGGAACTCCAAATGAGAAAGGCAATGACTTCCCTCTTACATCAGATGTGGTTTCAGCCCGTGTGTCCCGCGTGTCATGGTGCCAGCGTCACCCCACGCCCCAATCTGGGACTACACGTCCCTCAGAGGCAGAAGGTGAGGGTGCGCCCCTGTCCTTGTCAGCTCCCGGGTGGGGAAGGACTCTGAGACCGTGCAGCCAGCCAGAGCAGGGCCTGTCCCTAGGACCACACATTCTCTTCCTCTGCATTCCTTACCTCCACCCCGAGACGCAGAGGCCTGCAGCCTCTTGAAGCAGGGATAGTGAAGATTTGGGGGTGGAGAGGTGAGATTTAGGCATTTTGGTGGGAAAGGTTTTTCCTGAATATCGGGGAAAGATATTAGATTTCTTTCCTACCCATCACCAGGGAGCGGCCCCTGGGGAAAGTGATTGGAATTGGTGCAGGGAGGAGGGTCAGGGCGAGACCCCAGCCAAGGTGGCTCAGAGGAGCTGAAGGGAGCCCCTCCCCTGCCAGACCACAGAGCACGCCCCGCAGCCTGCTCCAGCCCTACCGAGAAGTGGGGGTCACTTACTTTCCCAGGAACAGAGAACAGGCCCGGGGGTGGAGTTCAGGCACACCCCCGTGGGCCCGAAGGCGTTTCTCCTGTGACTTGCCTCATGTCCTCTTCAGAGCCAATCATTAACCACACCCCCCTTCCCCCCAAGAGGCCCCACTTTCGAGGCCCCGGGGACAAGCGGCTGGTGGAGGCTGGAAATGCAGAGGCGCTTCTGCAGGGGGGCTGAGTCCCCAGTCCCGCTCCTGTCAGGGTCGCAGGGCAGTGGCCCAGCCAGGGTCCAGCCTCGCTGGCTGCACACACCCTGCTGGGCAGGGCAGGTGGATGGCAGAGGCCCAGCTGAGGAGCTCCGTGGGGCGGGCCGGTGGCTGGGGCAGGCTGGCAGCCTCAGGAACACCGAGGAGGGTTTGCCCACCCAGGGTGGCCTCAGTTCCACAGCGCCCCCCCCCCCACCCCCCGCCCACCGGACGATGCAACACCAGCCCTGGGAGACGCTCAGCCCTGGGCAGGAGGGTCAGCAGCCTGTCTCTGCCTTGGGGGTCTGAGATGGGCCTGGGTTCCTCGCCTTGACCTCTAGCTTGCAATGAAGTCAGTAACTCAGACAGAACACCCCCTTCCCCCCAATGTAAGATGCCACCTCTCAGTCTGGCCACCCGGCCTAAGCCCCACCCACTCTCAGGCTGCAAGGCCTTTAGGGACAGGTAACTGGTGCCGAGTGGCCAGGACCAGCCTGGAGAACCAGGACCTGAGTTCCAGGGACAGTCCAGCCTGGTTCAGAGCCCTTCTCCTGTGGCTGTGGGGACAGACGGGATGGGTCTGCCTGTTTTCTGGGATTCCCAGGCCCTGTTTCCCTGGATAACCCATCATCTCAGATAGCAGCTCAAATATCACTTCCTCCAGGAAGCCTGCCCTGATTTCCCCACAAGGCTGGTTCTCCAGTTCTTTCTCCTCCTGGCACATCTACCTCTCCTCTCGGTCCTTCCCAGTATTGTGTGTTTATACTGATTTCAAGCAGGTGTTGGCACACTTTGTCTATAAAGGGCCAAATGGTAGATTTTAGGTGTTGCCAGCCAGTTGGTCTGTCGTCACTACTCAACTCTGCTGGGTGACAAGTTCGCTGCCCACCCTCAACCCCCAGCCAGGGGACCCCGCGGGGCCGGCCAGCGCTAGAGTCCAGCTTTATTCGCCACCCCCTACAACCTGCTTGAGCGTGACCAAGGCGCCGCTGCTGACCATGACCGCGGGGTAGAGCGGCTCCAGGAAGGAGGCGAGGAAGCGGTAGAGGAGGCTGACCCCGCCCGCCACGCCGTAGAACGACAGGCAGCCGGCGCCGCAGTCGAGCGCCACGCCGAGCGTGCGGTGGTAGCCGCCCTGCAGCACCGTCTGCGTGTTGTTGTGCCACACGGAGAACCGCAGCGAGTCCCACTCCAGGCACCACGAGTCCGGGTTGCGGCCCAGCAGGTAGACGATGCTGCCGCGAGGGCGGCCGCTGGGCCGGGGGCTGCGGCGGTAGGTGACGCCCAGGCACACCCACGAGTTGGACACCTCGGCCTCCCAGTAGTGGCGGCCCTCGGCCAGGCCGCGCGAGCACAGCACCTGCGGCCACTGCTTGAAGCCGGGCAGGGGGCCGCCGGCGGGGAAGGGCTCCAGGAGGACCCCCAGGTTCAGCACCGAGTGCGTCTCCTTGAAGAGGAAGAGCTCCTCGCTGGCCGAGGCGGGGTCGAATTTCAGGTTGCAGTAGCCTGGGGGAGGGGAGGGGAGGGGAAGGGAGGAGGGAAGGGGGGAGGAGAGGGGAGGGACAGCAGCCAGGTCAGGTCCCAGGGCACTGGCAGAGGACTCTGGTGCTCCCCCCAGCTCCTAGGAGTGGCCCTCCATCCCCTTTCAAGTCCCCGACTGGTGGCGGTGGTGGGAATGTGCGGAAATTGGTGGGAATGTGCGGAAATTGGTGGGAATGTGCGGAAAATAGTTTAGAGGGTGAGATGGGTGTTGTCCCAAGGTCCAGCGTTTCTCTCTCTCTCTCTCTCTCTCTCCACACACACATATGTATATATAAATTTTATTTTTAAAAGAACAGTGTATTGATATTTAGAGAAAGAGGAAGGGAGAGGGAGAGGGAGAGAGAGAGAAACATCAATGTGAGAGGGCATCAATTGGGCCCTCCTGCATGCTCTGCATGCTCCCCACCAGCTGGGATCAAGCCCGCAACCTGCCCACGTGCCCTTGACCCGCAACCTCCTGGTGAACTGGATGACGCCCAACCAACTGAGCCCACACTGGCCAGGGCCCAAGGTCCACCTTTCCAGAAGCGTTGAGCGCTGAGGCTCCCTCTGTGCCCTCCCCAGACCCTAACATAATCTCCCTTTTTATTTGTTCAGGATGCAAGATAGAGTGGGACTGAGGGCTCCTGGAGGGGGTCACTCAGAGGGAGAGGTCACCAAGGGCAGTGCAACCCTGACCCTGGAGGTCGCAGGGAAGTCCTTGGCATTGGGCCCCCTGCCCAGCCGGGGAGAGGGAGGGCTGTGCGAACATCGAGTGGAAAGGGAGACTGAGGAAGAAATGGACAGGGTCTGCCCACTGGCTTGGCTGAAGCCCAGGGAGGCGGTCAGGCACTCAGCGGAGGACAGAGGGAGAGCGACACCAGGGCAGGGACGGCTGTAGGGCCTCTGGTCAGCAGGTGAGGCCTTGCCCGCCCTCCCCCCCGGGGTAGGACAGGACAGAGTCTTTTCTTTCCTATCGGGGCCTTGGAGTCACAGGCCAGTCCTTCTGAGGTCTCCAGTCCCAGGCAAGAGAGAGCTGGCATCTCTCTGGAGCCCTGGCCCGAGCAGAGGCGGAGCTGGGGAAGTCGAGGCACCGAGGGGCCCTGCTCCCTTCCTTCCCCTCCCTGCGGTTGGACCCCAGGACCGAGGACTCACACTTGAGAAGTGTCTTCCTGTTCATGGTGGGGGGCAGCACCTCGTAGGAGTTCATTTTAATGCCTGCGGAAATGGAGGGCTCCGCTAAGGACACGCCCAGCCCAGCATCCTTCTGCAGAGAGGCGTGGGCTCCCAGGAGGCAGCGTCACCGGGGGAAGGTGCACACGGGCCGGCAGGGCCCTCTACGACGCCCGGAGACCACCCCAGCCGCTGCCCTGCAGGGCTGTCCCTGCCCCAGAATGCAGCTGAGTGTCCAGTTGGCCCAGGCCACAGGTACTGACCTTGCAGGAAGAGCTGGTTGATGAAGCCGAGCCCCATGCCCACCAGCCGGCTCCGGAGCTCCGCCAGGGTCTGGGGCAGCTGCAGGAAGCTCTGCTTCTCCTCCCAGCTGGTGCCCATTAGGGGTTCTATGCAGTCTTGGAAGTTCTTTAGCCTGGGGAACTCCTGCATGCAGGGAGGGGCGGTGACAGTGGTACCACCTTGCACCAGGGCCCAAGCAGATGCCAGGTGTCCCCGCCTCTGCAGGGGCTTGGCGGTGCCCAGAGCGTGGGGCAGGTGGAGAAGCTGCTGCTCTCCAACCTGGGCATCTCCCTCCCCAGCTCCTGGCGTTGGGACATGGTAGCTTAGGGCTTTGCCAAAGGCCTGGCCTCGTGCATTACAGAGTGATTTTGAGAAAACAGTGCTGGCAGGACTGCCGCCCGCTTTCACTTGCTCAGTGAGAAACCTTGCCAAATGCTTCCTGGTGTGTGGGGGGGACAAGGGGAGGAACAGGCCTAGAAGTCTGCTCGGGGTGCGATGGCCGCTGAAAGGAGAGCCGTGTTAGGAGTTCCAAGCACTGGGTTGGGGCAGCCCCCAGCCCCGCCCATAGAGAAGGCTGCCCCCCAACCTTCACCTGACCCCACCAGCTACCCTGCCTGGTGCCCCCCTGCAGCAGCACCCAACCGGGCTGTGGCGCCAGGCCAGGGCTGTGGCGCCAGGCCAGGGCTGAGGAAAGAAATGGGATCTCAATCCAGGCCCTGTAGATGGTTCTGTCTCACTTCCAGCCCTGCCTGGGGGCGTGTGGAGAAACTTAGCCAGTGGTCGGCAAACTCATTACTCAACAGAGCCAAACATCAACAGTACAACGATTGAAATTTCTTTTGAGAGCCAAATTTTTTCAACTTAAACTTCTTCTAACACCACTTCTTCAAAATAGACTCGCCCGGGCCGTGGTATTTTGTGGAAGAGCCACACTCAAGGGGCCAAAGAGCCGCAGGTGGCTCGCGAGCCGCAGTTTGCCGACCACTGACTTAGACTGTCAGATGCCCAGAACCCTAGGCTACACCCCATCTGTTCCAGGGAAATGAAGGCAGGAATGTTAGGGTCAGGCTGGGTGCTGAGGTGGAGGGAGTCAAGGGTGTGGGTGTAATGTCAGGACAGGTGACCTGGGAGGCAGGGGCGTGGACCAATGACGCTGATGGTGTGTCTGTGCGGGAGGAATGGCGGTTGTGGCAGGGCCTGGCGCGGAGGTGGGGCGGGGCCTTGCCTGCAGAAACTGCTGGTCGCTCGGGTTGGTGAGCAGGGTGCGCAGCCAGATGCTGTCCGCCTCCAGCTTCAGGAGCCAGTTGTGGCTCTGCTGGATGGAGCTGCCCAGCTTCTGCAGGGCGGCGGCCTCCTCTTTGTCCACAAAATCCAAGACCTTCATCTGCAGCTGTTTGACTTCCTGGATGATCCCCGAGAAGCAGGAGTGCACCTCATCTCGCATTGTCTGGATCAGTTTCTGGGGGTGGAGGTGGGAGGGTGCATCGAGAGGCATCTCTGAGCTGCACCCTTATACCTGCCTTACCATGATCCCCAGCCCACCTAGGATCCTGTCTGTCCGTCTGCCCCCACCCCATCCACGCCAAGCCCTCAGAGTCCCCTCCGCCTGATGCAGGGCGCTGGGGAAGCCTGGGCCTAGGGCGGGTGGGCAATCTTACCAGGAGAAACGCCACCTGCTCGCGGTGCTTCTGGCTGTCGGAGGTGATCATTAGCATTTGGTTTTCCACGTTGGCCTGGACCTGCCGCAACTCGACCTGGGTGACGGTGAGCGGAGGAGAGGGCCCCTGATTGAGGGGGCGCCTAGGAGAAGCCTTCTGCAAGCAGCCCCATGTTCAAGCCCAGAAGAGCTATTCCTCTTACACCCCAAAGAGGTTTCCAGGGGATGAGGTTGAGGATGAGAAAGAGCAGAGCTGAGGGCCCACCCGCCTGCTCTAGGTCTCTCCCTGTTTTTAGGAGTCAGGTTCTCTGCTCCTGACAGCATTGACCTTCGGGTTTCAGGTCACAAGAAGGGGTTGTGGAGGGGTCAGTGGCTTCAGAGGCCTGGGAGGCAATGGGTCAAAAAAGCGCACATCAGGTGGGGAGCCCTGGGCTCCCCTGGGGGGGAGGGCAGCACTGCCAGGCTCAGTCCTTGTCCGTAAGCCTGGAGCCTCCCCTGCCCGGCGACGGCCTTTTCCTGCCTCAGGACGTGTTACAGATAGCACTGCGCCGTTCCAAGTCCTGTCCAGGAACTGCTGCCGACCCGCAGCAAAAACGAGAAGCTCGCTCCGGACGGTAAATCAACTCACTGCCTTCTCGTTGAGAAAGCCTTGCCAAGGAGAGGGTGTCAGCTCATCACAGGATCGTGACGGACTGGCCCGCCTCCCGGGCGAGCTCCATGGGCTGTGAACGTGGCTGTGTTGCAATAGCGCTGCTGTAGGGTCTACGGGCTAGAACGCCCTCACCTAGAAGGACGTCCCGTTTGCAGTTTTGTATCTTTTCTTCCAGCCTTTCCTTTTGTTCGGTGCAAAAACAAACAAACAAACACCCCGAGCCCACTGATCATAGGGTTCATACAGACCATGTTGGATCCTTAGTCCCTCGACTGGCCAGCACTGTTTCATGTCATGCATGACCCTCTCGGCCACATGCCAACGGCTGCAGAATTTTCCTCCCCGGAAAGGTGGGGGGAGGTGGCGGGGTGGGGTGGGGGGAGGGGCTTGCGCACGACTTGCACCTTCAGCGAGAGATTCAGAACCCCAGGCCCCTGGCTGCCGCCTCACCTCCCTGCGGGCGCGCTCCTCCTGCAGGGGGACGGTGTCGTGGCTCCTGTGCTCCTCCAGCAGGCAGGTCCCGCACACGCAGCAGCCTTCCGTGCGGCAGTACAGCCCCCGCAGCTTGCGGTGCTTCCGGCACAGGCAGCTCTTGAAGTCCCACAGGGGCTCCAGCAGCTGGTGGTCCCGGAACACCTGGTCCTCCAAGTGGCTGCGCAGGTGCTTGTCGCACAAGGAGGCCATGCACTGCAGGCACGACTTGACGGCCCTGCGCTTCTGGGGGCCGCAGAAGTCGCAGGGCACGTCCCGGGGCCCGGCCAGCTTCCACGAGGACGCGGAGGGCGGGCTCTTGGCCTGGGTGAAGCAGGCCACCATCTCCTCCAGGGTGACGTTCTTGCAGAGGCGCGGCCTGGAGGCGAAGCTCTCTCGGCACTGGGGGCAGTAGAGGGTCTCGCCCAAGGCCGCCTGGTGGTCCCAGAACCCCTGGAGGCAGCTCATGCAGAAGTTGTGGCCGCAGGCGGTGGTGACGGGGCTGCGGAACACCTCCAGGCAGATGGGACAGAGGACTTGGTCCTCAAACTTGCAGAGTTTGCCGTTATTCCTCGGCGGGAGCTGGCCTTGCGGAGGTCTGGAGGGCTGGGCCGGGGGCTGCGGGGCTGGGACGTGGTCCTGGACTGGCTCTGGGGAGACAGAGCAAAGCCATGCGGAAGCCTAGGCAGGAGCTGAGGGGGCCTTACAGGGGAGGGGTACAGCACTCCTCTGAGCAGCAGCTGTCTGCCCATGGGGGACAGGCACCGTGCCATCCGTCAACGCGTAGCAGGGACAGGAGTTGGGGATTGCGTTCTCCTTGTCCCTAGTTCCTGGAACAAGTCCCGGAAAGAGGGTGGACGGCAGAAAGCAGTCACATGACAAGGGAAAGGAACCACTTCCCTGGCCCATCAGAAAGAAAGGTGGAAGCACAGGTACTTACGTGAAACCCTCTGCATGGCAGGGAGAGCCAGAGGCTTGGCTGCCCTGTCGGGAGGGAAGAGAACCAGAACCCGTGGGCACTCAGGTGCAGGGCCCTTGCCCCTGGTCCCATTTCACCAGCTGCTGGGAAGGTCCCCATCAGTCTAGTGGGTTCCCACCCCACCCTTGCACCTCTCTGGGGCTGATGGCCACCATCTCACCTTTCCCTTCAGCTGTGTTTTGCAGTCTCCCTATCTAGCTGCTCCCCCAACCCCTACTGACTGTCTGCGATTTTGCTTCCTGACGTCACAATCCAAGTAGGACCAGCCCCAGCATCCTGCTTGTGACGTCAGCGGGGAAGGTGGACCGCTGGGCCTGCTGGGGTGCTGATGCACTCTGCCTGTCCACGGGCTCGTCTTCATTCCGGAGCCTGCATCCCAGGAGGCAGAGCCACTGCAGCACCCGGGGCCACTTGCTGTGGACTTGAGGGACTCATTGCGAACCCCAGGGGGGAAATGGCAACTCAGTGGCAGTCGGATCTCGGGCAGTTCGTGAAGTCTCTCTGGACCATGGTGCTTCTCTGATGAATCAACAGGGTTGTGGTAGGAGATGATATTTCAAGGTCCCCTCCTGGTCTAGAGTGGACTGATCCCATCATTATCCGATTGGTGATCCTAAAGATCGTTGCTTCCCACTCTGGTCCTGACCCTCAGGAGGAAAAAAGGGATGAGCAAAACTGAAGAGAGACCCTCATTACTCTAAGGGCTTCTTGTTAGTCTTTCTCTTTCTCATTCTCCCCTGTCCACCAGGACAAATGTCCTGAGGAGTTTGTAATATATCACTTTTCTGCTTCAAAAAGTTATGAAACTTAGCTTTTGAGCTGCCAAATTTGACTTGGTGGAAATAATAGCCTCAAAAGAAAGCTCACAAGGGCAAAAACTATAAATTCCACCATAAAATCAACATGGGAAACTTCTATCTTAATGGAAATATTTTTTTTAAATTGTCATTTGAATTTTTTTGAAACGTTTTATTGCTTTTATTTTTTTTAATGTATTTTTATTGATTTCAGAGAGGAAGGGAGATAGAAACATTAATGATGAGAATCACTGACTGCCTCCTGCACGCCCCACACTGGGGATTGAGCTCACAGCCTGGGCCTGTGCCCTGACCGGAATCGAACCATGACCTCCTGGTTCATAGGTCGATGCTCAGTCACTGAGCTACGCCGACTGGGCTGTTTTACTGGTTTGAGGGAGCGGGATAGAGAGAAATATCAATGACAGAGAAACATCGATCAGCTGCCTCCTGCACACTCCATACTGGGGATCAAGCCCAAAACCTGGGCGTGTGCCCTGACCGGAATCAAACCATGACCTCCTGGTTCATAGGTCGATGCTCAGTCACTGAGCCAGACTGGCTGGGCCTTCATGAAAATATTGTTACGTAAAATGAAATAGAAAACCTGGAAACCACTTGATTGCACTGCATAGAAAACCGATGGAGGAATTAAACTGGCTGACTGAGTGACAGTGCCCTCCAGCGGCAAGCTTTCCTGATGAAAAGGGGTGGTGTGAGTCCTACTGACAGTTTAGCTGGAGGCTGCCAGCTGGGCTTGGTGACGGAGCAGACCCGGCCACACTTAGTGATCTGTTCCAGGCGGCGCTGGTGCTGCCTGGGCCGCCAGCACGCCCTCCCTGGAGCTTCGGCAGGCCCCACGCCAGGGTTTGGGAGGAGATCCTCGCCTCCTTTTGGAGACGAACTCTTTTCCTTCTGAGACACAGCTCCTGCACCCTAACCGTGGGACATCAAGTACCCATAGGGCCTGAACGGCCCATCACAAACAGCGTGTTCTCTCACCCACCCAGCCAGTGTGAGGAGTAATTAACGTTGCTCAGAAACAGGTGTGACTCAGACCCCAGGACAATGACTGTTGGCACTGTGCTGCCTCCTGCTGGGCAGAGGAGAAGATCTTTATTATTTATGTATTTTTTTTATCCTCACCCGAGATATGTTTGATTTTAGAGAGGAAGGGAGACAGAACCATCGATGTGAGAAACACCCATCGGTCTGCCTCCCCTACTTGCCCCAACCAGGGATCGAACCCACAACCTAGGTATGTGGCCGAACCCTCAACCTTTTGGTGCCTGGGATGATGCTCCAACCCGCTGAGCAGCCACAGCACCGCAGCTTCTCGGGCAGCGGAGCAGCTCCCAGCAGCGTGTCCTCTGTGTGTCTGCACCATCAGACCCGGCTTTCCTGAGCCCCGGGACGGCGGCTCCCCCCGCACAGCACAGGCTCCGCCGCTGAGCCTCCTTTTCATAAGCCTACTTCTCCCCTCTGCTCCGGGGGCCTGGGAGCGTCTTGTAATCACTACGCCTGCGACATCTCCGTGTGTCCCTAAGCCCTTTCCTTCCCCCACAACCTGTGAACCACTGGGGTCTCCCTCTCATTGGGCCCTGGCTGATACCACCTTGTACCTTGTTCTTGACCTTTGTGTACAGTTGTCTCCCTGTGCGGGGGGAGGGGGAAGACAAGGGCCTTTTGAGGACCTCACACCCTGCCTGGTGCCTAAAGTGATGGGTCCTCACCCTTCTTACCCTCTACCTTGCAGAGAAAATGGGTTACCTGAGTCACTGATCCTCTTCCAGGGCTGTTTTTCCCTTAATAAGCACCTCACCGGGCCCGTGCGGCTCATTTGGTTGAGCGTCATCCAAGACGTGACAGTTCACAGTCAGGGCACGTGCCTAGGTTGGGGCTCCGACCCCGGCAGGGGGCATGCAGGAGGCGGCTGGTCAATGTTTCTCTCTCATTGATGTTTCTATCTCGCCCTCTCCCTTCTTCCCTCTGAAATAAATAAAAAACAAAAGAAAACCCACAAAAACACCTCATGCTCCTCCCCGTCTCTTTCCACTCTGTGGGTAGCCATCTGTCCCACCTTCTGGTTCTCAGCACCGAGTCCTTTCAGATTCAGGAAAATGAAAGTGGGAGGAAGGAGGCCCAACCCCCCCCACCCCCCGGGGGGCAGTTTGGGCAGCGGGAGGAATCAGGCCTTTGCGGGAGGCCCTGCAGCTCACCTCCAGAGAGGGCTGGGAGAAGCATGAATGGGGACGGTGGACACAGGAGCTGCGATATTGGAAAACACACACCACAGGTCTCGAGATTCAGCAGTTCGGTTCATGTGTTTATTGACCGAAAGGAAAAAGGAAAAGGTCACACCATTTCAGACTCTTCAAGCACTCGGTCATAGAGGGCACCCACAGGTGACGGGCATGGTCCCTAACGCTGGATCGAAGGCCACGCTGCAGGGCGTGGGTGTCCTCTCAGCCCTACCCCCTCGGCAGTTGTCCCTTCCTCCCGACACCCCTGAGATCAGCTACAACTGCAGGGATGAAGTCATTCTAGAGGGACGCCCCCCCCGCCCCCCCACTGCCAAGGGCAAAGAGCAGTTCCCAGGACATGACAAACCTACTACTGTCTGTCACTCAGATGCCGGGCTGCTCCCTGCGCCTGGCCTGCATGGCCTGTGGCCACAGACCTGGGCAGAGAATGAAGCAGGAAGACACTCCCCACTGGGGAGCACTGGGAAGCTGGAGAGGATGCGTCACTGGTCATGTGACACCCCCAAGCCAATGGCCAGACCTCTCTCTGAATTAGCCAGACTCTCCCAGGGGGAGAAGGCTTTTAAGAAAAATACCCACTTGGCTCATGAAGGGTTTGGGTAAAATCCTTTTCCAGAAACCTTAAGAAACAAATCATCTGAGGTTTCTGGAGCGTTGCAGCCACTTAAAGGGTCACCGGGCTGCCAGGAGGAGGGGAGCTTGGGGAAAGCCAGCCCTTGAGGAGACAAGAGCGATCCCTTAGGCTGCGTCTCAGAGCACTGAGCAGCTGGGCAGTCCGTCACAGGCCGCTGCGGGTTTCTGCGCGGAGAAACGCATTCCCGAGGGGCTTGCCGTGCCTGCCTCCCGCCGCCTCGTCCTTGTGGCCTGGGACCAGCCTGGTTACCAGCAGGCCCAGTGCCCAGGAAAGCACGGCTCATTGGGCGCGTCCCGCCCTCCTTTCATTTGAGGTTCCTTATTCCAGTTGTCCAGACAGCCCTCCTCCAGCCCTCTGTCCTGTCACGGCCGCTTTTCCCTGACACATTTAAACCTTTCCTTCCCCCCGACAGATGACAGGATGGATGCCTACAACCTTTCTGAAAGGTGACGGCTGTCACGGTAGGCAGAAGGTGCTCGACGTGTCACAGCTGTAAAAGTACTGGCACCTGCCAGGCTTCTCAGGTGCCAGTGTGCACCTCAGACTGGCGGGCAGCCCGGCCTGGCCGCAGACACACGTCTGTCCCACTTTACACGGAGAAGTGAGGTCAAAGCGAGAATTCTGGGCATGCGCAGGTCACAAGCTCAAAAGACATTTGGCACAGTCTATAGTCACATCCAAAACTTACGACCCCAGGCCCCCTCGCAAGCAGTTGAGCTGCGGAGCAGAGGGAACCTCAGCTTTGAAGAAACCAGAAGCGACCGGCTGGCGGTGGCTTACAGATGGGGGTTCGCCAGGCCATTCCCTTCTCTGGCCCGCCAGCCACACTGAGGGCCATCAAGGGAACCACAAGGCTTCCCGGGCCCCATGCATTCACAGCTGCTCACTGAGACTCAACGCTGAGAGGGGGTCCGGTACGAGCTCTGTGGCCACAGCTCAGCTCCCCCGGGCAAACAAGCGTTTGGTCCCCAAGGGCATGGCACTCCACAGAAAGAAGTGATGGTGCGGTGCGGGCGGGTCAGGGACGGGGAGTCCTCAGGCTGCCCAGCGAACGCATACATTCTAGCGGGAAGGTGTGGGGTCACCGACAAGGCTGCGGGGCAGGGCTGCCAAAGTGAGTGACCAAGAGAGACACAAACAAATATTACATGTTCAGTCAAGGCATTTCCAGGAGACAATCACAGAAATAACACTTTGGACACCATAACAGGACACATTTGGCAACTCTTAAAGCAACAGCCATCCCCACCCCAAGCCACCAGGGGGTCCAAAGTCCCTTTACCCCAGTTTAAAAAGTCAAGGAAGGAAGGGGACCAAGGGAGGGCAAGAGAAGGCTGCAGAAGCAGTGACACCGACTACCTACAGCTCCCATCTGTCGGTCTTTTTCACTCATTCGGTGCAGAACGCCGCCGGCCTCCAACCTCTTGCTGGCAAGAAAGCAAGCCGCTTGGCCGGCCCAGGTTTCCGGAGACCAACGGGGCAAAGCTGAATGTGGCAGCAGCTGAACGGCCCAAACACGGAGCAGCACTCCCCAGCCTCCAACTACAAGCAAGGACGCCGCATCCTCCCTTTCCTCAGAGAGGCTTAGTTCATAGGAATGTGGGGTACTCGATCTTTTATCAAAACCCTCAGTTCAGTTCGACAAACGGGAGCTAGACTCCTCTGCGTCTGCTACGTGAGTATGCGGTGCATAGAAGGAAGGGAAGATGGTTACAGAGCGGCTGGTGCCAGCGCCACCTCGGCACACTCGGGTGAAAGCCGGGCACAGCTCAGGGACAGTCCCCTCACTGCTCCGCTTCCCTGAAGCACAGGCACGGCCGGGAGCAGGCCTTCCCTCCCCTCCCCGGGCCCCAGCCCCCGCTGGGAACCCAGCCCAGCTGCGGTTGTAAAGGTGTGTTATAACGCTGGCTACGGACAGAGCAGGCTTCTGAGAAGGTATTCTGCGGCCGGAAGTTACATCTGTCTTCAGGTTCCTGTGGGTGGGGTGCGGGTTCCTTTGGTTTGACCAGAACACTCTCCACGGGGGGCCAGGCTCAGCTTTGCTTTGCAGTAGCTGTTACTGTACAGGAGCGCGACTGAACTTCCAGAGGTGCTCTGCCGGGCGCTCTCTCGATGTTTAGGGTTCTGGAGTTCACATCCGAGATCCTCTCTCCTGAAGAATCTGGAAGTGGAAGGTGGGGAGAGGGCTGAGGCTTGGACTCTGGACGCAGAGTGCTTTTAGGCCCAGCTGCTAAGCAGACTGCTGAAGAAAGCAAGGAGACCCACTGCTTTCCCCTGGCCCCGGCGAGCAGCACCCAATCCCTGTTACCCGGAAGCGAGGCAGGACTGCAGCCCACCCCGCCCTAAAGCACTCTGGTTGGAGACTAGCTGACCGCGGCGGGGCCAGCGGTGCTGTGGGGCCCCTTCTCCCTGCTCCAGGGAACGGGTCAGGCACACATGTGGGCGACTTGCAAGTGTGTCTGTGTTTCGGGGGGCCCCACCGGAGGGAAAAGGTAAGTGTACAACACTTTTCCAGTAACTTAAGCCACAAAGGTAATCTGATACCTTTCTTCTTGAGGCAGGAGAAAAAAGAACAGTTTCAAAGAATAGCAGCGGCACGGTACTTCCCAACGCTGAGGTTCAGAATGCCGACCTTGGGGGATTAGCGGGATAAGCCTTTCTTTTTCACTGATTCGACAGAGGCTGGGAACACTGCTCTTTTCTGTGTGTTTTCTAGCCCCTCTCGCTGCTCATAAATCTTGATTTAAATTACAACCATCAAAAGACCCAAAGGAAGGAGAACTGAAAAGCTGCCTCGAGAAGGGACGGGAAGGAGTGAGACAGGCCCCTGGGGGAGCAAACGAGTCCCATGCAGACTCTGGAGAAGCGGCCTCTTACCTTCGCCTTTTCGCTCGGCTCTATGACGATGCCGTTGGTGGAATTGTTTAGTTCTCTGGAGACGACACAGAGGAATTCCGCCTGGTCCTCGTTCCCATAGTTATAGGAAGACCCGATGTTGATGAGCTGATAAAACAGGGACATGGTGAACACACGGGGACCTTCCACCACTAAGTGCCCAGAGCCCAAGCCTCTGGAGTGACCGCTGCGGCCCTCCTCTTCAGCAGAAGAATTCGCTGGGACCGTCAAGGCCCCAGTCACCGGATCTCAGTTACTCATCAGGGCGTCATCAGCGAGGCTGCCCCAGAGGAAAAAAGTGAGTTCTGCCACCGTCCCCCTCACCAGAGCAGCCGAAACCCAAAGGCAGTAGCTGGCAGTAACGTGACCACATTCCTTGTAGCAAACACCAAGTGAAAGAGAACGTCTCTGTGAAGAAAAACGGACACTGCTTCAGCCACACACCTACACAGCCGGCTCATCCGCACAGAAGGGTGAGACAGCCTGGTGCCTGGAAGGCCTGGGAAAGCACCAGGCCACACGCTGCTGGCAGCTTTCACCATTTTGGAGAACTGAGTTCGGGCTTTAATTCTAAGTGGGAAATACACCTGCAGAAGAAGCTGAGCCCCAGGGCAAGGTCTTCTTGGCGAGCCCCTGAGGCCGCAAGTCAGGGGACCATGACTGACATGCTGTATGGCTGGGCTGCAGACGCCTCAGCCCCTTTGTGCCTTAACTTCCTCAGCCATATAATGGAGTCACTAGGAGCACACTTGGTCTTCCTATAGGACATGAATAAGAATACTTTAGCCCTAGCCGGCTTGGCTCAGTGGATAGAGTGTTGGCCTGTGGACTGAAGGGTCCCAGGTTCAATTCCAGTCAAGGGCACATGCCCAGGTTGCAGGCTCGATCCCCAGTGGGGGGCATGCAGGAGGCAGCTAGTCAATGATCCTCTCTCATCATTGATGTTTCTATCTCTCTCTCCCTCTCCCTTCTGCTCTGATATCAACAAAAATATAATAAAGAAAATACTTTAAAAATGTATTTATAACATCCTCTGCTGAAGACTTTAATTGGGGAAACACTTCTGGAGTGTAAGTATGGCAACATTTTGCACCCCACACCTGACAAGACTAGAAGGACACACAGGCAGAACTGATTCTGCAGTGGGAGGTCCGTGGGAGGAAAAATCCAGTATCGGTTCTGAAGACAGAGACACAAAAAGGAACTTCTGAGAAGGTAAGTTAGGGTAACAGTTCAGCTGGCTTACATAAACATTGGCATGATCCAAGTAAAACGACAATACACTCATTCTGCTCATGCTCAGCCCCCAGGTCTTGAAGAAAGGAGATGAACAGAACAATTCTGCCATCTCATGGCACAAAGCTACAAGAACAGACTCCACAGCCGAGGGACGGTAACCATTCGTTTGATTCCTTTCCTATCACGGCAGCTCACCACGCTCTCTGCCGATGACACATTTATCCAGGATGACAAAGTTCTGACCTTGGGGCAAGCAAAGGAAGGGTTATTGGTGAATCCTAGTCTTCTCTGGGTAATTATTCTAGACGCGTCAACACGTATTTCTGAAGAGAATCCCTCTGGGGGAGAAAAAAGAGAGTCCCGGCCAGTGTGGCTCAGTTGGTTGGGCACTGTCTTGTGCACCGAAGGGTTGCTGGTTTGATTCCCAGTCGGGGGCACATGCCCGGTGGGGGCATGCGTAAGGCAGCCGGCGATGCTGCAGTCTCACAATGATGTTTAAAGCTGGGAGACAAGATACCATTCTCAGTTCTCCCGACTCATGTGGTCCTACTGAGCAAACAATCCACACCGAGTGACTCTCTTCCCATGCTTTTGAGCAGGATCACATGGGGTCCTACCGAACTCCCAGGTTGTTACCTGGCTACGGAGGCCCATGTTTGGAGTGTGGACGCCCAGGGAGACACTGGGGCTGTATTACGTAAGCAACATACCTGTTCGAATTTCCAGCCGTCAGACATGGTGGAGACCATCTGCGTCAGCTCCTCTTCTTGGCACTGCAGGACTCGGTACACGTGCTTCACGGGGCCCTGCGACAACCACGAACAGTGAGGCTAAAAGAACAAACACTGAGAAGGAGTTTGCTTGGAATATTTTCTTGGCAGCCAACCTCTGTCCCCTTGTACAATCAAAACTTATCCAAAACACGCAAGGGGCCAGGGATATGAGTCAGCGGGGGAAATTATTCTCAAGTGTAGAGGGATGGATTATATTCTTAGATTCCCTCTGTTTTCCTAAACAGAAAACAGAGTAAACTTACTCTGGACAAGAAAGCCACATGTTCTTCTAAGCTGCTCGTGTCTAACATACATGCGGAAAATGTAGATTATGTTTTGGTTTATTGGCAGTGACGCCTTATTATGGGAATAGCATGAAATAGGAACCCATCACATACACATGTTCCAGCTACCTCGACCCTCTGCCATGCTACCGGACAGTGGAAGCGTCGCAGTGGGACCTGTAACCTTCTGCTGCAGAGCGTGAGATAACAAAACGTAAGCCCTGGGACTCTCCTGGGTGATAAGTGTCTCTCACATGCTAATGACCGGTCACCAGACACACCGAGCATGATGAGAGGGTTAGAACTTCCAGAATATCTAAGCTCTTAAATCTCTACACTAGGGAAAGGTGCCCTGTAAATACAATACGAGGTGGCAAAAGCTTGGTGACACTAGATCCTATTTCACTGGTAATCTGCAAACCAACTGGAAATTCAAATCCATCTTTGATATTAAAGCAGCCTCTCAGCCCTCAGCTGGAGGGAAACCAAACGAGTAAGCCCTTCCTTCCACCTCTGCAAACTGCTGGGGAGAAAGTTCCATCACAGGTGTCAGTTATTCCATTCAGAAAACCCATTCAGAGCCAGAAAACCGATCTGTCAAGCCAGAGACAGAAGGAGCGAGGAACTATTTGTTTACTGTGGGAAGAAACGCACTGCCTTCTTCTTAATCACAGGAAAAGTACACGGTGCAACAGATTAGCTCTTAAGAAAGCCTCCGCCACCGGAATCTGATGGGGTCGGAGGCACGTCACGCTCCAGCACAGCCCGTCACAGTGAAGTCTCGCCCTGCCTGTCACTGTAGTTGATCTTAAAGTCGAGCCTACATACGTGAAAGGGGTGTCTGCTTTTCCTGCTAGACGTCAAGCTTCTTGAGGGCATGGAACTTCTCCTAGTGGTCACAGAGTCCCAAGGGCCTAACAGAAGCTACTGTGGCCTCTTAAGACACAGGATGGATGGGTGACGTGACATTAAATAAGCCAAGTATGCTCTATGTCTTCCCTTCCCAAACTGGGTGGGAAAGTGTGTTTCATTTTTGTTACTAGTATCTACTGAGTTAATACCGAAATCTAGACTTCATAATAAAAGGAGAAGCTTGATATTCTTTTCTCAGGAGCACAGTAGGACAAGTCTCATGGTGTAAAGTCTACACCATGAGACTGGTTCCAGGCAGCCGGCAGGAGCCGGATGTGAGGTGGTCACACATTGAAGGCTGGTCCTGATAAAGAGCAGCCAGCAGGTGCAAGCAGGACCTTGCCTGGTCTTTCCGTGGAGGGAGACAGATGCTCTCCCCGCGAGAACAGGTCTGGGACCTCCCACTGCCATATGGTGAGTAGCTGCAACCTCCCCATTCTTCTAAAGGGACACGAGGCCGTTAGTTTTGTTATTTCTTCTCTGTT
Source organism: Corynorhinus townsendii (assembly GCA_026230045.1). Classification (NCBI taxonomy): domain Eukaryota; kingdom Metazoa; phylum Chordata; class Mammalia; order Chiroptera; family Vespertilionidae; genus Corynorhinus; species Corynorhinus townsendii. The sequence continues at coordinate 3,749,637 of JAPDVU010000009.1, forward strand.
TTTTTTTGTTCTGAACAAGTCTGGTGGAGTACATGCTGCCTGCCTGGCAGATGGGACAGTTTTCCACACAGACCTCGAGCGCCGAGGGCCAGTCATCCTTTCCTAACTACACCAGGCACATGGACAGACAGCCGCTTGAGGTAGTTTCCCCTTAAAAATTCAAAATCCATTACTTGGGAAGTTCTGTTCTCATTGTCCCGTATCCTTTCCTTAACCAGCCGCACCAGAGAAGCGATGTTGTAGAACTCTGCCTCTTCCAGCACACCTGGAACAAGGACCAAACTGCAGTCAGAGATGTGTGAGCTCTCCAGAGAGCAAGAAAGGCTGGCCTTTGTGTCTGGAGTGTACATGTTTGCCAAGAGCTGCATTTCTCAAATGCAAGTCTAGCCTCTCTCCCTCAGCCTGGGAAATGCTTCTTTGCTGTTTAGGGTGTGCCCAACGGAAGGGAGTCAAGCCGAAGGGTCTGGCCTGTCCACCCCCTCTCACCTTTAGTTTCCGACCGGCCCCTTCCCTGGCTCTCCCTGCACCTGCCGTTAGCTGGTAGCTGGATAGATGCCGTTGGCCATCTATCACTTAGTTCCTGGAACTAGTTACATTAGACAACTCTTGAGCTTGCAATTTGTACCTGAGCTTGCAGTTTGTCCTAAAAATGACTGGGGGTGGGTTGTGTGTGTAAATATATGTGGACCAAATTGAACAAAACACTTATTTGAACAATATAAAAGGCAATAATGGGAAGAATTCCATGCCACATAAAATCAAAGACTTCAGACAGGACAACTACATGGGATATGTGATCCTGTACCAGGAAAAAAATTTCCTATAAAGGCCATTATTGGAATAGTAGACATAATTGGAAAATAAGCTATAGGTAAAAGTATTCATCAATATTAAATTCCCTCAATCTGATCACTATACTGTGGTTATGTAAGAGAATAGATTTGTTCTTGGGAAATATCCATTGAAGTATTAAGGGGAGAAGTCTAGAATCTATTCTCAAATAGTTCAGAAATAAACCCGTGGGAGGGGTGGAGAATGGAGAAGCAGGAGGAGGAGAATGAATGATAATGCAAATAGGACCAAAAAATGTTAAAAATTGGTGAGTCTGGGTAAAGGGAGTTCTTTGTACTATTTTGCCCTTTTCTCCTAGTTTGAAATTATTTCAAAATAAAAGTTTTTGAAAAGGCATTGGAAAAGAACTGCATTAAGAGTCCTCTTTTCAAGAAACAAGATTACCCATGAGTTGGCAATTGTGGAAGCTGGATGGTGGGTGCATGGAATTTACTGTGCCATGCCCGTTACTTCTGTATGCATTTGAAATGTTTTTTTTTGTTTGTTTGTAAAGAGGGCATTTACCAAAAGAGAGCAAGTTCTCTTTTCACTGGTAGAAACAGAGGTGTTTTGCAGCTGCTTAATTAACCAGCACAGCCATTACAGTTTCCTTACTCAGCGAACATTCCCGATCAGGGCACCCTGGACTCAGGGACTGGCCCCAATCTTCAACGGAAGGCCTTCGATGAGACCAAGCCTTTTAGAAAGACATCTAGACCCGCTCAGTCTAAATGTCCTGAAAAACAGAAAGATGAGGCCACTGATGAGGAACATGACAATGGATTGGAGAATGAATTAGGTCAGCTGCAAAAACTGACAAGGAGGCATGAGACCAGTCTTAAAAGAAACGAGGCCAAGCCTTTATTATTTCTTTACAGCTGCAAGTTCAAGCTGCAATTAAAAATATAAATAACTAAGTATCAGAGATGTGTTGCTTCGGGCGGTGGACGTTCACTGCCAGCAAACAGGTAAATGTAAGGAGGGATCCTGAACATTCTGCAGGTTTAGAGAAAGCTCCCAAAGCGATCAGCAAAGCTGAGCTACCTCTTTCCCTTCTCGTTAAGGTGGGTGAACAGAACACGACGAGGCTCCCTTAAGTAAGACTCCCTCAGACGCCACCAAGTAACGGAGGCTCCCTGCTCACTTTCATAACCCTGTACTGTGCCTGCACATGAGCGCGATAGAAGTCTCAAACAAAAGTCAGAGCTGTGAAACAGACTCGACCTGCATTTTGAAAACGCCTGGTTCAAACGTTGTTCTTACCTTCTTCTGCCAGCTCCTTCGTAATAATGAGTTTCCCGTGGCGGAGGTAGTTGAGGATAGGACCAAAGTAGGTGGGGTCCCTGTCGATCAGGTAGGCCCCCGTCTCATCCTGCCGACCAAACACAAGGGCATCACTGTGGAGCTTTTAGACCGAGTCCGGACAGCGTTTCACCCTCGTCACAGATCACTGGTGAGAGGGCACGTTTTGCTAGGCGTTTGCGTGTCACAAACTACTGGCAGGAAGGCTAGTCTTATGTAGCTGGTGCTTTAAGATAAGTTAAGGTGAGGCGTTCCGGGAGTACAGTCATATCATCTAGGTGTCTACTTGGACTTCTAAAATATTTACTTGGACACAATGACCAATTTTTCTGGCTGTTTTTTTTTTTTTAAAGGAAGGGAGGAAGAAAACGCCATAGCTGTGGTTAAATCTCTGCTTGAGATGGACATTCTGAATCCCCTATCGTCCCTGAATCATATTCCTAATTCTAAGAAAACCTGTTCAGCTGGCAAGGCTCCCGCGCTCAAGGCCAACGTCAGTGGCAGTCTGCAGTGCCAGCTGCACCTCACACACCCCAGCTCTGTGCCCAGAGGAAGCTTGGCACTGCCAGGGCTTGGCTCTGAGCAGTTTTAATCCTACTCGTCTTTACAGTAAAAGAAACAAGAATAAACTGGAATCTACTGCAATAAGGGAGACGTAGGGTCGATAAAAACAATTCCTTTAAGATCAAGGGTTCTGGAATCTCTTTGAAGTTAGGGCAGGACAGGTTTCTATCAATCTGAGATTTATTAAAGGAGAGGCCAGAGATAAGTAAGTGAAATCAACCAATGTTTACCCAACCCCAAGTCTGTTTCCAGGAAACAGGCTGCATGTTATATGGGCTACAAGGTGATGTAAGCCATGATCAATTCCTGTACGGTGGGAACTAAAAGCTGAATGTGTAAAGTTTAAAAAAAAAAATTCAAACAACAGTTCAAACTGGAAATGGGTTAAGTCTCTTGGGTCCTCTCAAGCCGTTGGTTAGCAGCGATGCATCTCGCCCAACAGCATTCCTGTTTGCGTTTTCCCTGGATCTTAAGGTTGGCACCGGAAGCGGTAACCTCCTTCCAAGGAATGCATCTCACCTCAAAGATGGACCTAATAAACCAGTGACTGTTCCCAGCTCCCAGCTCAGGGACCATGACCCCAGGAGAGAAGTGTGATGGCAGCTGTCAAGCCACCCTCTAACCCAGGCTTTCACCCAACTTGGCAGAGGGTCCGAGAGGAAGTCTGAGAAAGCTACAGAGATGCCTTGGCTCACCCTGACCCAGTTCTGGGTGGATCTGGCACAGGCAGCGAGGGGCTGACGAGGAGCCAGGGAAAAACTCATGCAGACCTGAGGGGCTGGGATGAGGTGTGGACAGGAATACGGAGAAGGGGTTCTCGTGCGTGCGGGTGGGCGGTGTGGCGAACGAGTCGCTGAGACCGAAACGAAGGGTGGGGTCAGAGAGAAACCCTGGGTGCGCCGGAGGATGGGCGAGAAGAGCTGCCGGGGTTATAGCTTGCAGGGGGAAGGAGAGGGGAGGGGGGTCCAGGCCCCAGGAGCCCGCCTGTCAGGAGCGTGTCACAGGTATCTGGGGACCAGCCTAGGAAGAACGAGGGGGTCTGAAGGCCGGGGGCGCGCCCGAGGGCGGGGCGCACCTTGTCCGAGTCCAGCTCCGGGTCTTCCTGGCAGCAGAGGCGGCAGAGGAAAGACTTGGGCTCCCGGCCTAGGGTTTGTCTGGTGGTCACGAAGTAGGTGCCGCCCACGTTCAGCCGGACCCAGCGGGCCGCGCCGGCGCCCCCTGCCCGATCTGGCGGTCCGGGACCCGGCTCGAGTGGCTGCGCGGCGGCGGCGGGCGGGCGGCTGTGGCCGCGGGACGTGGGGCCAGCGGGGCGAGGGCTGGGAGGTCCGCGGCCCGGGCCACCCCCGTCGCCCAGCCCACTCCCACCACCCCCTCCCAGCCCGGCCACCGCCGGGTCCAGTTGCAGCTCCGCCATCTTGGGCAGCCGCCGCCGCCACTGCCCGCGCGCCGCCGGGCCGGCCCATCTCGCGGCAGGGAGAGCCGGGCCGGCCCATCGGCGGGGGTGGGGCCTGGGAGAGGGACGAGAGCGCCCCCAACCAACACCCCGGGATCCACACAGTGGAAGCACTGTGCCCGCCCTTGTAGGCGGGACTTCCGGAAGGAATCTTAATCTTAATTGGCTAACCTGTGCGGCAAGGCCCTCCCCTTTGGATTAGTGGTTGGCTGAGGAAAGCCTTTCCGGTGACCCACTTCCGTTACTTCCACTGTGGACCGTGGGCCGCCAGGGTCGGTGAAGGTGAGTAGGGTTGGGAGGTTGGGTCCAACCCCAGGGGGTTCCTCTGCTCTTTCGCCTCCAAACCTCGCTCCGACCCTTGTCGCAATGCTGTCAAGGACGCCAGGTCCTGCGGGTGCCTCGCTGGAGGAGTGCCCCGGGCGCAGTTGGTGCCGCTCTGCTCCGCGCTCCCTTCCTTTTCCCTCCCCCGCGCGAGAGGTCGCAGGGGCCCGGCTGTGACCTGGTCACCTTTAACTTAGGCGTTTCCGCTGACCCGCTCTCGTCCAGTGCGCCCCTGGAGCGCTGACTGTAGAAGTCCGGTTTGGGGGCTGGAGCAAGGTCACCTGCAGGTAGTAATGCAACTCGATGCGTCCGTCCTTCCCTCCTGAGGGTTCCGGCTTTCGAGCCGTGGACTGGTCAGAGCTCCTCAAGTGCAGGGTGCATGTACCCCTTCAACAGAGACTCATTGAGCGCCTCCTGTATGCATCATCTGTTCTAGGCGCTGGGGATTCCCCCGTAAATAAAAGACAAAAATCCCTTCTCTTACGGAGCCTACCTGCTACTGGTGCTTGGGAAGGTCTCTTTAAGGAAGCTATTCCTCTGGCATCTTTAAAACTCACCTGCCCCTCACCTCCATGCCAGGAAGCAGGCGGTCCTGAGTGGGAAGGGAAGGAAGCGGCAGGTGTTGCACAAGTTTCTTTTTAAGATCTGGGGGAAGATTTACTGCCATCTCCCAGTGATCTACCCCATGGTCTCTAGACCTTTGACATTTCAGTCTTTCTCCTGATGTCTGACACTGATCTTACTGAGTTTAAGTGGACTATTTTACTCGATTCTGTCGTATTTAAAAAATCGCTGTGGTGGGTGCGAAGTAATCAGCCAAGAACCTTGTATGCATATATGCATGGCCCATGGCCACAGACAGTGGGGCGGGGCGGTGAGGGCCTGGGATGGGGGGCCGGGGCGGGCTGGAGGGGGGCCACTGGGGAGAAAGGGAAGACATAATGTAATACTTTCAACAATAAAGAGTAATTAAAAACAAAAAGGCTGTAATCACTTGCCTTCTTGTCTCACATTCATATGTATGCTTAGAGCGTTGCCAGTAGTATACTCGGAGTGTGCTGGTGCCTCCGGGGATACATTGGACAGGAGCAAGAAGTGCAGACATGTAGCCGATCTGATAGGGAGGGCAGAGAGAGAGCCTCGTACGTTTGTATGAAACTGTAGAGCAAATTGATGTGCGCGATTTCATTTGATACTCCCTACAGCTTTCTGAGGGAAGCAGGGCTGATGATGCCCTCACTTTCCAGGAGCGGAGATCCTGGTCCAGAGTCTGCTCCATTTAAGCCTTTGTGGGAACGTGGGTATGTGCCAGCTCCGTGCGCTGGAGAGTCAGCGACTGAAACACAGTCTGAGTGCAGACGTATTTAAATTAAATGTTTAACTTTAATGCAAGGCATGAGTATTACTTCAGCAATATTTCCAAAGGTCCGTGGAAAAGAAACACTAGCGAACGGGGGTTTTAAGGGTGAGTGAGGAGTTGGGGAATAGAGGGAGGAGCATTTAGGGGGAAGAGAGTGCGTTCACATGTCAGGGAGCACACCGTGAGTTTGCAGAGCTGCGCTGGCTTTTTCTGATGTAGTTCTCCTGATTTCTTTAGTGGATACGTGCGTCCACCACGCACTCGGAGGATGCGGATCTGTTTCTGAAAGCCTTGTGTGTTTCCAAGACGGCCTCTCCAGGAGTCTCTCCAAGAGCCCGTTTTGATCTGGCCTGTTTTATTTTCCAGGATCTCAAGATGGCCGGGCGAAAACTTGCTCTGAAAACCATTGACTGGGTAGCTTTTGGGGAGATCATACCCCGAAACCAGAAGGCCATTGCTAACACCCTGAAATCCTGGAATGAGACCCTCACCTCCAGGTCAGTCCCCCCCCACCCCTTTTTTTTTTTTGGTAAGAGAACAGTTATTTGGTAAATCACAGAGGTAGAAGAAGTCATTCCTAGAAGCAATGGGTTTAGGAAACAAGGTACAGAGGTAAAGGAAGGGCCCTTGGAGCTTGGGAGTGAGGGAGCTAATGGTGAGGTGCCTGGCGCGGGCCAGAGGGGGAAGGGGGAGGGGAAAGGCACAGGCTTGCTCCCTGGAGGGAGAACGCAATGGGTCCTCTGTCCTAAGGGTTTTAAGGGCGGAGATTTTAGGGGAGGTACCAGGGGAGGATCATAATAGAATAATCCGCAGCTTTCCAGGTGCGTCCTTTCAGGGTTGTGGTCGCCACTGATGGGCCGGGGCACCAGGGCGGAGGGTCATTATTCAGTGCAGCTGGGCCTGAGGCTGGTTTTGTCGCTTACCCGGGGGTACACAGCACACAGCAAGGCCATGAAGCCAGGCGGTCTCAGTGTGCCTTCTTTACTTCTCTAGTTGCAGGACTTCCATTCAGCCGGCTTTCAGGCAGGTCTGAATGATGGTGGTTCTGTATTCTACTTGTAATTCTGATACGATTATGGGAGGCGACAAGCACAGGCAGTCACCTACGCCTTCATCTTGGTTCTCTCCAGCGCAGTCCCTTCTTGAGTGGGAGCTTTTTGACTTGCCATTGAATGTGGAGACGAGACAGTGATTTGGAGCAGCATATGACTTTCTGGTGCTCTTCTGAAAGCATAAAGAAATCCATGTATTTTCCAAATGAGAGTCACGTTCTTTTGCATTCCAATGCTTCCCACCCAGAGAAAGGGGATGATCCATCCAGGCGGTAGGACTAAGGAGCGGGGAAATGACTGTGTGAGTTTCCTGTTGTTCACAGAACAATCTCAACTTCTGTTTTCCCCCGTGGGCAGGTTGGCTGCTCTACCCGAGAAACCACCTGCTATCGACTGGGCTTACTACAAGGCCAATGTGGCGAAGGCCGGCTTAGTAGATGACTTTGAGAAGAAGGTGAGACTTCAGCTGAAGCACTGGGCTTGTAACGTGGCTTGTGGGTAGAGGGGGGACAGTAGATAATTACGTACGTGGGATGACAGCAAGGGAAGAAGGGTGGAGGTAGCACGCAGATCCCAAAGGAAGCTCAGTGAGGTGCGTGTGGCCAAAGGTCTCATGTTGGTAGAGTTAAATGGTACATGCGTGCAGAGAACTCAGGGTCTATTTATCCAACAGGTTTTTATCCAAAGAAACAGTACAGTGTAGCCTTACGCAGGGAGCCAGAGGGCTGTCAAGTTACAGGTTTCCACTCCTCCTGAATTATTTCTTGGTCCCCCACCTGTCTCCTTTGGAATAAACTGACATCTTTTCTACCCTTTCCCTGTTTTCCTCCTTTCTCTACTCTGCTTTTATTTATTTTTTTAACTGTAATTTACAAGCTATGATTTCTTGTTTACCTGTCGGGGCCTACTCTGTGCCAGGTGCGGCACTGAGTGCTGGGCTAACACGAAGCCATCTTCTAGGAGACCATCTCCATCTCCATCATGCAGACGTTAGTTCCACCAGGTCCACTGGGGTTCCACTTAAAAGAGAAATAAGAATTTCTTCTTCAGGGTTACAAATTTCTAAGAGGTCCCCCCACCCCTCTTTTTTTTTTTTTCCTTCGGTAGAACCATTGATTTGTTGTTTCACTTACTTCTGCATTCATTAGCTGATTCTTGCTTGTGCCCTGACCGGGGGTCGAACCCACAACCTTGGCATATTGGGATGACGCTTTAACCAACTAAGCTACTGGGCCAGGGATAAGAGGCCATTTTTGAGGTCATCCAGTTCAACTGTCCTTTTCAGATGAAGGAGCTGAAGGTCATCGTAATAAAGACTTGTCCAAGGTCTCCAGTTAGTGACAGGATTCAGAAGAACCTGAGGTCCCTTTCCCTGTCCAGTGTTCTTTCCACTACAGCACCCTAGATCCATACTGTGTTTTTCTTGGAATGGAGAATGTGTTCTTATGTGATCTCTGAAGATTAGCAGCATATATTAACGGCAGCTCACTGTGCCTATGTTTGTAGTTTAATGCTCTGAAGGTGCCTGTGCCAGAGGATAAGTACAGTGCCCTGGTGGATGCTGAAGAAAAAGAAGATGTAAGTAGTTGAGACTCTTTTATTCCAAAACTAGTAGCCCTGGGCATGAATCCGTGCGCTGCCCCGCCCCCTCCTGTAGCTCTCCGCTGCAGCTTGTAGCTCGCTGCGCACTCTCCTCTGATCCGCGATCCCGTCATTGTGTGGTCACAGCGTAACGACCATTTGCATATTACATCTTTATTATATAGGATGCTCTTAATTCCTGATGACTCTTCTTAGTCATTAGGCTGAAGTAGAGTGAACTAAAAGGAGGAATAAAACTAGAAAATGCAACCTCTGTAGTTGCCTGGTAATTGGAGAGAGGGGGCTGATCAATTTGTTCTCTCTCTTGATTGTGGCGATGGTTTCACAGGTGGGTACATGTAACTGATCAAGTGAATTTTTTGAATATGTGCATTTTTATTGTATGTCAGTTATACTTCAACAAAGCTGTTACAAACAGTAAGGAGTTGGAATTGGGTAGGACATTACCAGTGTGCTTGGAAGCACTGAAGGCCAAATGTTGGAGCGCAGGTGGCTCCACGAAAGAGAAGTCTGGCGAGGCGGGCAGGCAGCTTGTCGGGACCCTTCGGTAACCGGCACCTATGGAACATGGGCATTTTGCAGGTTGCCTGGACGAGCCACTTGCTGAAGAACCCCGGCACTGCCATCATAAGCTGCTTCTCCTGTGCGGGCTTCTTCGTGCATTTAGGCAAAGCTGTAGTGTGCCCCCAAAGCCAGCTCCCCCAGCCGTCCCGGCAGCTACAGGTTCTCTGTAGAGACTGCGAAAGCAGCAGCGGTCTGGCTCCAGGACTTCACAGACCGTGGGAGCCTCAGGGTCAGGACACTTGAACTTGGATCCAACACAGAATTTCTCCTTTCTTTTAAAGGTGAAAACTTGTGCTGAGTTTGTGTCCCTCTCAAAGTCCAGGATTGAGCAATACGAGAAAGAGGTAAGGATGACTGGCCTTAGGGAGATGTCTCCTCTCCTACCGAGTGGCCGTAACCTGCCCTGGGTCCCTTTTTGCCTCTCTGCAGCCCTACTCACCTTAACATGTTTTCCTCCCTTCAGCTGGAGAAGATGAAGAACATAATCCCATTTGACCAGATGACCATTGAGGATTTGAATGAAGTCTTCCCAGAAACCAAATTAGACAAGCAGAAGTATCCCTACTGGCCTCACAAGCCAGCAGAGCATTTATAAACCTGAGTCTGAGCGGAAGCTCTGGTCCTTGTATTGTGAACTCTGGACATTAAAAATAATCAGATGGCGCTGTGTGTGTCTGCTCCTTTGCAGCTGAGATAGTTACAGCTCTGAGGTGACCTCACTGGACGTGGGCTTTTTGTTAAGATGGAAAGGCGAGCCTATAGGTGTATGTGGGTTCAGTTGTCTAATGGTCAGGATGTGCTCTTAATCCCAGAAGATAAAGATTGAGAGGATTCTAGAAGATTCTTTGTTGAGTGCCGGCACTATACCTTAGTCATATTTCTATTCCCCAGGGCTTAGCACTGTGCTTGGGATTTAGAAGCTCCTTAATATGAATTCATTGTACATGAAAGTGGAGAAATGTGAGCCTTCAGGGGTTCACAGCTAGCTAGGAGATTATCCCATAAACCTTGAATACCAGGGCCAACTAGTATATTAGTAAATAATGATGATCATGACTTAACAAAGCATATACTGTGTTCTAAGAATTGTCCTAATCACTTTAGATAACTCATTTCTCCTCACAACAACCCTATGAGGCAGGTAGTGGATCAGCCAAGACATTAAATAAGGCCTTTGAAGTTGTGGCTGGATTGGCACATGCTGGGGCTGCAGGCTCCATCCCCAGGATGGAGCAGCTGATCGATGCTTCTCTCTCACGTTGATGCTTCTCCCTTCTTTGCTCTCTAAAATCAATAAAAACGTAAATATATACATAAAGTCCTTTGAAGGTGACAACATTGCCAATGATAAGTTTGCTATTCTCTACCCAGAGGCCTTCTCTGGCTTCTCAGTAGTTTCCCATCGCCCTCTATTTTGGATCATCTTTTAATTACTCACTGTCCTCTCTCTCACTAGAATGTAAGCTCCTTGGAGGCAGAGCCTGGAGGATGGTTTCAGGGAGAACTGAAGCCTGAAACAGGAAAAGAATCTGTCTCGGTGCAGAGGAGCCCACGGGGCTGCAGTTATGTGGCAAGGCTTGGGAGCCAGAGGGAGCTCTAACGTGGTATCCGTGACACTTGGTGACTGGTTTGGAGTAGAGACAAGAATTCTGGATGACCCTGGAGAAGAGAGAGGAGAATTCTGTATTTCTAATTATTTATTCGTTTAGTTCGTTCGTTTCTTTTACAAAAGTGCAAGAAACTGGTTTTTAAACTTTTTGGAGTCAAGGACTTCTGAAAATCTCATCAACAACACAGCACATAATGTGAGAGATTCAACCTTGGAAGCCCAGCCATACTCCTCGGGAGCTATGGGCCTCAAGGTTAAAAAAAAAAAATCATCTCTGGCCAGATTTGTAGCTTAAAATTTTTTTTTTCTAAAGGGTACACACACATACAGGAAAGTGTGAAAACCATAAATGTACATCTCTCCAATAGTACCTTTTTATTTTACCTTTATATATTTATTTTTAAATATATTTTTATTGATTTCAGAAAGGAAGGTAGGGGAAGAGAGAGAGAAACATCAATAATGAGAATCATTGATCAGCTGGGGATCAAGCCAGGAACCTGGGAATGTGTCCTCAACCAGGATCTAACCTGGGACCCTTCAGTCCACAGGCCAATGCTCTGTCCACCGAGCCAAACCAGCTAGGGCTAATAGCCTCTTCTTAAACACTCCTGGGATCAGACCATTTGAGTGCCATCTTTTTCCCTGCACAGAACTGTGGGTGCCCTCTCAATGGGAGCAGCGCACAGCAGAATCTTTGGCATAGAATTGGGCAGCATTTTCACCCCAATGGGAGGCAGGGAGAGACTAGTGGCTAAGGTTTTGCCTGTTACCTTGACAGTGATGGTCTCTCACGGAACACGCTCCTTTCACCAGCTGAGTGGATACCAACTCAGAGGCAACAGGAAGTAGGGCCCCATTGGCTCTCATACCTTTCAAAGTGCAGTACCGCTTGATCAAAAAGAAAGGCTAAGCCCAGCCGGGGTGGTGTGGACCTATGAGCCAGGAGGTCACGGTTTGACTCCCGGTCAGGGCACATGCCATGGTTGCAGGTTGCGGGTTGCGAGCTGGATCCCTTGTGGGGCGTGCAGGAGGCAGCCCATCAATGTTTCTCATCATTGATGTTTCTATCTCTTCCTTAAATCAATAGAAGAATATATATATATACATTTTTTTAAAAGAATAAGATAATTGCTACTGAGGCTCCCCTGTGCAACACATACAGAAAAAGCTATAGAAAAGAGACGGCAGGTTTTTTGTTGGTTTGTTTTTACCTTATCTGGAGTCTAGAGAAAAAGTCAGTGGTTAATCACCTCACCCCAGATGGGACTCGAACCCACAATCCCTGGCTTAGGAGGCCAGTGCCTTATCCATTAGGCCACTGGGGCATCATGCAGGCGGCGCGCGATCATTTGCCTTTTGACTGTGACGGTGTTAGGCTGCGTAATGACGTCATCCCGGAACTCCGGGCTGCAAAAAAATCAAGATTATCGCGCAGTGGGATTGCAGTCCAGAACCGAGAGTGGGTTGGAAGACTGCAGAGGTCCGAGGGAAAAGGTTCAAGTTTGAAGTTTAACACAGTGTGCTGACCTCTCCTTAAGAGAAGACTAGAACCTTCCACCTCTTGAGCCAGGGTCAGACAATTTACCCGCTGTACCACCCATCCCCTGTAAAAGTGGAATTCTACGGCGATGCTTCTTTAGGGATATAAGGACGCACCGCACAGACGTTGGCTGCATACACTGCATCCTGGTTCCGCCTTTCATGCACCCTGAAGCTCAGCACCGGCACTAGTCGTCTGAGCTGCCGCCTCCACCTGCGAGGAAGTTACACCTGAATATTATATTGCTCCTGTCTCCAGCATGGGGACCGCGTGGCCTAACGGATAAGGCGTCTGACTTCGGATCAGAAGATTGAGGGTTCGAGTCCCTTCGTGGTCGGCCTTGTGTTTTTTTGGAGAGGGGGCGGTGGCTGGGGGCATACCAATCCCGCTGGGCTCCATACTGGCCTCCCTCCTCCTCTCCCCTCTCCCCTCTCCTAGTCCCTTGGCTCGCAGACACTCGCCTTCCGAGGACCTCGCTCATCTCCTTGGAGGTGCACGCCGCCGGGCGCCCTTAGGTCTCAGCTGGTACCTCCCAATCTTTTCGTCTTACTCTTCAGCTTTTCGCGGAGCCCGGCGGGTGTCCTCCCTGGTTGTCTAGTTGGCTTTCTTCTACTTTGTACTAAGTTCGGGTCTAGCGATACGCGATCGGGCAGCTGGCCCGACAAAAACGTACGAGGCTTGTGCACGTGCTGTTGAGCATTACCGTGGACCACGTGAATGGGATGTTTTATAAGGCACTGGCCTCCTAAGCCAGGGGTTGTGGGTTCGAGTCCCACCTGGGGTGGTACACGTGGCTCCCTTCTACAGGTAATTTTTGGATCCGTGAATGTGCGGACCCTCCCGTGCTGCACACGGGCAACCAGGGGCTCCATTCCACGTGGTGTGGGCCGCGCGGGCCTCTGGAGCCCTGCCCGCTCTCTTACAGACCCCTCGCTTTTTCGATCAGGGTGTATCTACGTGGCCTCCCGCCCCCAGCTCATTGTCGCCTTCGCCCCCTTCATTCCCTCGCGGTCCTGGTGTGTCCTGGGAACACGCTGCACCGTACCTACGTCTACAGGACAAATGCTGCTCTCCAGCGTCGGCTGTGAACTGGAGAAAAGTAGGGGCGTGTGTTGCTGTGGGGGAACCTTTGCGTGTTCCGGCTCGGTGCACTGGAGTGTTGTTTTTTATTTACTAGGATCCAGCTGACAGTGGGGAGAGAACTTTTCAGTGTCAAAAACGTAGCTGTACCCCAGGTGGGACTCGAACCCACAATCCCTGGCTTAGGAGGCCAGTGCCTTATCCATTAGGCCACTGGGGCCTGTAGGTTATGGTCTTCGTATTTCTCCCCTTAGTAGTCAATCGGACTCCGGGTCTTTCAGGGCAAAAATTAATGGGGCACACGTTTCCTGAGGGACACCGAGTCGGGGATGCGCTCGGATAGGGTTCCGGAGCTCACGATGGACCCTGGACCCGGAAGATGCAGGAAGACGCTACTCTGGCGCCGCCAGCCACCGCACGCAGAAGCACTGTGGGGCTGGGGCTGCCCGGACACCCAGACCCGGGCTGGTGAAGACTGAGGTTCCAGCTGTTATGTCCACCCCTCTACTGAATTGACAGAAAACCCAGAGATTTTAGGGAAAAGTGGTGTAGGAAGTTCACGAGAACAGAAGAGCCTCGACCATGAATGGGGAAACAAACACGGGATAACTTCACCATCGCCAGGCCGGGACGACCAGGAGGAACAAACCCTTTCTGCATAATAGAAATATAGGTGCGCACCGAGTGGCCAGATGATGATGATCTCTGAACGCATAATAATCTGGCCACTCAGTGTGTATTCATAATGTGCAGGCTGTATACAAATGCATACTATACAGAAAACAAACATACCAGCCACATAGATATTTCGCCCTAATATCTTATTCCTTTAAAACTGTTAGCTGGAAAGTAGTCCAAATAAAGAACAGGCGCGTTCTTAAACCTTACGAACGTTGACCATCCCGTTAGAATCCATGCACGTCTGAAAGGGGCGACAGTAGAAGCTTCAGCCCAGGGCCATGCATTCCTATCAAGCCTGGTTGACACCTGGCCCCCCCCCCCCCCGCCCCCCCTCCTCCGCAGTTGAGGGCGCAGAGAACTTGGGCGCGTTCTTCTGTTTCTCTCTCCGAAGCGCGGAGTCTGCGGAAACGGATCTCCTTCCTTCCACATCAGCAAGAAGGGTTTAAAGGCATCGGCCCCAGGCTCCTGCCCTCATTTAAGTCAATCAGTTTGTCTGTTTGTTGAGGTGTAGCATGCATGCGGCAAAGTGTGCGGCTCACAGGCCACAGCCTGATGAGATACAGAACATTCCCAGCAGCCCGAAAGCTCCCCCTCCCCCGCCCCAGTCAGTCACCACCTCCCCCAGGCACTTTCTCGATTTTCGCCACCCTAAAGCAGTTTCGCCTTGTTTTGAACTACATATACATGGACTCATACTCTGGTAGCCTGGCCTCTTTTGCTCAACATTGCGTCTATGAAATTCACCCTTCATTCTTTCGCCCTCCACTTTTTAAGAGTGGGTCCTAACCCTGTGCTTTCCTCTCCATTCCCAGCCTGTTCTGTTTCTCTGTTCCCCTCCTCCCCCTCTCATCTCGGCTTTTCCAGGGCCTTTCACACCACCCATGCCTGAGGTCCTGGCGGGTCCAGCACTTTGCTCAGGGGCGACCCGCAGGGATGTCTCCTCTGGCTTCCCACTGTCACCGTCTGACCCAGCCTCGCTGGGTGTTGCCTTACTTCATCCTCCACTGCTCCCAGCCATTTCCACTCTCCTTGTCCCCTCCATCCTGCCTCTCCCAGCTGCAGCCTCACTCCCCAGCTCCAGGGTGCCGTACCCTCTCCTGGGCACCACTACCTCGGCCTCCCTCCTCAGGCCCCACAGTCAGCCTCACCATCCATCCTCCCACGCCTGCTCCCTTTGTGACGTTCCCGTTTCAATGCTCGGCAGCACCCAGGTCACACACCTGCTCCCCTTCCACGTGGGCCACTTTTCTGTCTCCATAACCCTTTTGCATCTCTTCTCTCTCCCTCCTGTTGTCGCTGCCCTAGTTCGGGGATGGGTCCCTGACTGCTCCTGTGGGCCAGCCCGCCAACCTTGGGCTCACTTCCCTGCGGTCTTTCCTCCTCCTCCATTCAGAGTAACCCTCCCCTGGCAGCCTCTGCGGGGAAGCGTCAGTGTCTGAACGGTCACATTTAGGACTTTCTAGACCTGGCTCCCACCCACCGTGGCAGATGTGTGTCTCCCGCAGCTCCTCAGCCCCTGCGCCCCAGCCAAGCTGGGCTATTCATCCCCGGCCCCCCGGTCCATACTCAGCCATTAACCACTTATTTATTCACTTAAGTCCCAGTGATATCATCATGCCTAGTTTCCAGACGGAGAAACAGATTCAGAGAACCCGGGGCGGGGGAGGGGAGGGACTGACCAGGGGAGGCTGGCTTCAGAGCCCATCCTCTCAGTGACATTGTTTACTGTCCGGGCTACAGGCAGGGCCCCTGGCCACACAGCAAGCTCTTCCCTTGCTGGCATGGCCAGCTCCTCCCATCCTTCAGGAAAATACTTCTCTGACCTTCCGGCCAGAACTAATTGTTTCTCGTGTTACTTGTCACGGCCATTACCATACAGGGTTCCCCTTTTGGGAATGTCCATTCCCTGGGAGCAAGGACTCGTTCACTGCCGATTCCCTGGGGCCTCAGAGCCTCGTGCACTCCGAATGTTGCCTGTCCTCGCTCCCCACGGGGCTGTCCACCCCTTGAGGGCCAGGGCCACGTCTTCCACACCTTTTGTATTTTCTAAGTCAAGAGGCCCCCGCTTCGTTTACACTCCCGTGAGTGAGGTCCCTGCTCACATAGTGTACGCAGTGCTGTTCATCTTGCACGGAGAGCATCGCAATGGTCAAATGAGTGAGTTAGATCAAAGTAACAGAGAACGGTCTGTGGGACTCATGCAGGCCACGGTGACCTGCTCCTGTCCTGCTGGCCCGCACCCATGGGACTGCAAAACCCTTGGTCTAGTTCCCGTTCACTTTTCCTGCCCCCCAGCCCGGCCGCCTGTGACAGCAGCGAACCCGACATTCCTTCCCACTCAAGTGCTTCCCTTCCCGTTTCTTGAACGCTAAACCGCTTAACCTGAATTTGAGTCTTCACAGTGAGCTGATCCCCTCCCTCTCCAGACCCCCCTGCACAAACGCTCCACTCACATGGCTTCCCCAGTCTCCTCCATCCCAGCCTGTACCTCGGTTTTATCCCTACTGTTCCCTCCAGTGGGCATGTGCTGCGCGCTTTTCTACTGATGAAACGCTGTCCCTTTTCCACGGCCCAGCTCGGAGGCCCCCACACTGTCTGTCTCTGCCTGACCGTGTGTTCCTGGAGGGCAGGCACCCGGCTCATGCCTGTCCCCTGGGCTGTGACTGCAGTTGGCGCATCGGGAACCCTTACGCAGACCTCAACCCGAGTGGGGTCGGGACTCCGTCCTGAGGCACCCAGGAAGGGAAGGCCCGGCATTTAGAATTTTATTGCAGCTGATACATGTCATTGCCTATAAAGACCTTCGACACCAGCGCCTGCCACCCTCATTCTGAAGGAACAATCCCAAGGGCTCCAATGTTAGAGGCAGGCATTAGAACTGCAAACAGCAAGGCCGTCGTCTCCTGCCGGCCCTCGAGCTCCCGCCGGCTGCCTGGCGCCCTGCGGCGGGTCACCTGGAGGGTGATTTCAGTCCATATCTACCCTCCTGCTTGCCTTTATGGCCGAATTTATTCTCTTTTTTCTCAGCCTTTCCCGATTCATGTTTTCTATCCTGCAAACAAAATGAACAAAAAGACCCCAATTAGGCCCGGATGCCTAATCAGAGCTTACAAAGCGGTGAGCGGAGCTGGCAGCTCAGGGGGAAGCAGAGCAGCTAAATCAGCAGGCACCCGCTCCAAGCCCCGACGCGGGGCCTGGAAAGCTCCCGTTCCCCCACTTTCCCACCTGTTTGCTGGGAGGCCCGGGGCCGAAGTCTGGGGCGTTTCCGGGTACCTGATTCTCCGGAGGACAGCATCTTCTTTGGACGGCTCCTTGGGCGGCTGGCTGGCTTTGGCGATCATGTCTCGAATTTTCTGCAGGCAATCTGCCAGATTTCGGAGCTGATAGCGGCTGCATTCCGAGGTGAGTATCAGCTCTCCCAACCTGTTGATCTTATTTTTATACTGCAAGAAACAAAGGCGAGACCAGAGCTCTACCGAGTAAAGGCTTAGAAGCGGCTGAGGCGTAAAGGAAAAAGGACGGGGCCCGCGTTACCATGACGGCCATCGTCTGGCGCACCGGCTCTGCGATCCAGTCGGCGGTTGCCAAATGGAACCTGACTTCAGCCTTGGAATTCACTGGAAAGAAAGGGACAGGAAGCCCGGGTGACTGAGGCTCCAGGGAGGCTCAGCTCCTGGGTGATGACTGGCGACCGTCCTGAACCAGGGGGAGGCGAGAAACCCAACCAGGTGTCCTATCCTGCGCCAACGTGGGGATAGCAAGCTGCCAAGGAACCAGCCTGCCAACACAGCCCGGCACTTCGGGCCAAAAATAACCTCCAGGAGCAAAACGCCCAGTGCTTCCCTTACGTGTCTCGGGCTCTGCGAGTGGGGGATGGGCTCCACACGAGGAAGGGAACCTGTGCCGGGAGCTGGCTGCCAACTCCCCCTGCGGTTTCCCTTTGTTTATCTCGCAAGCCAAGCCTAGTCCTACACCCCACAGCTGAGAGGCTGAGAATCGGACCACGTTCCAAAGAATAAAGAGGATTCTTATAAACAGAGGATTACTATTCAGCAGAAAAATGCCCTTTATGCCCCACGAATGCAAACACAGAATCCTCAAGTCCGTCTTCTAACTAAGTCTTAAAGTGAACGAACACTGACAAGGCGCCGGTACCTTTGTTAACGTTCTGGCCTCCAGGCCCGCTGCTCCGACAATAAGATATTGTCAAGCGATCTGCAACACACACCAAAGGAAGGATCACCTCCTGGCAAACTCTCACGCGTCCCTCTCAAACACTCATATATGTAAACCTAACCTGCAGGTCAGCAGAGGAGGAGATGACTTGTGGATGTCAAAACTAAAATCAAGGGACCTTCTCAAGGTCACACAGACAGCAGAGGACGGGAAATGATGACCCAGGTTATGACCGTCATGGCAGCTTCTGACCCCCCCCCCCACCCCCCGGGGCTGATGACAGGCTTTCTGCCTCCTGCAGGCACGTGCACACCTCAGGGCTCAGCTGCAGGCTATCAAACGGGCCACAGATGTCCTCTCCCTTGTGTCACCTGTCACCTGGCCCCTCTGTTCCAGTGCCACCCTGAGCAAGGGCCATGGGGAGCCGGCACCTTTAATACTCTTCCTTTCCCTGCCTGTGGACGGCACAAACTCTCCGAATGGGAACCGAATCGGAAAAGGGCTGGTTGTTTCTTTCCAGGCCATGCTGCCAGGCCTCATGCTGGATGGGCGCACAGTTCTGATGTTTGATGGGCAAACGGTTTACGGGGAGAAGTGTCCACGAGTTTGTCTTTTCCTCGCCACTCCCCAAGGCAGCCCTCCTGCCCAATTTCTTGTACATCCTTTCAGATCTAAGTTCGTAATAGAAATATATATATATTTCAGATATATAGGGTATCCCCCAAAATGTATACACATTTTGAATACTTATTAATTCCAATGGGTTAAATCCAAAAAGAAGCATCAATTGAGCTATCAATAAAGGTTATGTGCACAGCGTTTTGGGGCACCCTGTATGTGAGACACAAATGTAGCTTATTGTCCATATTCTTCTGCCTCTTGCTTTCTTCAAATGAAGGCCAGCTCATCTACCGTAAAGATTATTCCATGTCACAAAGCATCAAGAGCTCTTGGTTCGTGCTGCGCAGCGCACAGCACTCCAGGTGGCTGTGCCTCTTTCTTTTTGCCAGACGATGCTGAAAGGACTCCCCACCTCTGCACACCCAAAACCAGCTCCTTTCCTTTCAGAGGCTGGAGAGATCTGCACTAGGAGGTGGCAAATGGCTGGTTTAATTAATTTATTACACACACACACACACACACATTGATTTCAGAGAGGAAGGCAGA
Source organism: Corynorhinus townsendii (assembly GCA_026230045.1). Lineage (NCBI taxonomy): Eukaryota > Metazoa > Chordata > Mammalia > Chiroptera > Vespertilionidae > Corynorhinus > Corynorhinus townsendii. The sequence continues at coordinate 3,768,942 of JAPDVU010000009.1, forward strand.
GGGAGAGACAGAAACATCACGGATGAGAAAGAATCATTGATCGGCTGCCTCCTGGTTCGTAGGTCAACACTCAACCACGGAGCCACCCCAGCCGGGCTGATTCTATTTATAAAACCAAATTACTCACCTAGAGGAATGTCATTGTTGGCTTGCTTCGCGTCATCCTGTAACGTAGGGCACACAGTGTCAACTACATATCACCTGCTGGGTGCCTCCTAGCTGGTCCAGGGCAACCAAAGAAACGGTGGAAAGCCACAACACGAATGTAATACAGCTACTTGGAGGTTCCCAGCCAATCACAGCAGAGGACAGAACAGCTTCCTCAGACTCAAGAGAAACACTCCTCCAGGAAAATGGAACTGACCCGTCTCCAGCCTCCCTGCCCCCCTCCTCAGTCAGTGTGGGGCACCATCCGAGGCCTAGCTCCTCGGAGGGATCATTCCACTCCTCTGCCTCAAGTCCTCCCCCAGGTCCCCATGCTGGCCTGCTCGCTGTTCCGTGAACAAGTAGGGCATGCTAACTGCTTTAAGGTGGCCACACCTGCTGTTCGCTCCACAGGGATGCTATTCTCTGGGCTCACTGCCTTGCCTCTTCCAGGTCCTTACTCAAACGTCACCTTCTCAGGGGCCTTCCCAGACCATCCCACTTAAAACTGAAAAGAAGCATCCATTGAGCTATCAAAACTGCACTTAAAACTGCAGCACTACCCCCTACCTTAACACTCCTCTTCCAGGCTTTCGTTTCTCCAAAGGAAAGCACCATCTCACATACCCTGTACTACTTATTTTACCTATTGCGGTCTCCCGCCATTAGAATGCAAGCCCCGCAAACATTAGGATCTTTTGTGTTTTGTTTACTACTCTATCGCGGTGCCTAGCGCAGTGCACCAAGCTTGCTCTAGGTGGAAACTCAACAGAATTGGCTGGGTCCTCTCTCTCCCGCCCCGGGCCGATCCAGAGCCAGCACAAAGCGGGCTGCTGTGACATGCATCCCGAGGAAACGAATGAGAGCCCCGTTTCCTCAGGGGTGCTGGGGTTACTAGAGGCTAAGGACAGTGTAACTTTCCAAACGACTCCAGAAGGGAGCAACCACCTGGTCAGCCTCCTGCCTTTATTGTCCCCTCTGCAGGGCCAGACACCCACATTTTCGCTGGGACAAGAATCTGGGCGTGAAGGTGAGGGAACTAACAAGGAAAAGCGGGTGGTCTTGTAAGAAGCACATCCTGCGTGCTCTCCCAGCACCCCCACAGTACGACCTCCCCGGGCGCCTAGCCCCGCCCAGTGGCCTCTCTCTCGGTTGCCCGGGCAACCAGCTTCCTTCCGCTGCGGCCCCTTCGATTAACGGCGCGTACGGCCAATAGGGCCTCGACTTTCTGACGTCACCTAGCAGGCGCGGACACGCCCCTTCCGTCTGGCCCACCCGGCTCACCGGGACCCTCCACGCGGTTTCCGAGCCCCGCGACTCCGGGTAGAGCTTGTCCAGGCTGTAGATGCTCTGGAATCCGGTGCCGTCTACCTGCTTGTGCAGATCCCGGCGGGGGCAGTGCGGGGGCGGTGGGGGCAGCCAAGCTCTGGCTCGGCTCAGGCCCCAGCGCAGGCACCGGGCGGCCGCCATGTTGGAGTCTCCGGGTTGCTTCCGGTGGGCGCTCGCTTCCGCGGGTCGCTAGATCGTGTTTCCCGCTGGACTTTGGTTCCGCTCAACTTTTAGTGCCCTCGGGGGGAGGCGGCGAGCTGGGCTCCCGGCGTGGCTCTCCCGCGGCGCCTGTTAGAGCTGCCTCCGAGGGCTTGGCGGTAGGGAAGACGTTGGCCAGACAGCGAGCTTTTAAGGGGACCCTCGTGGCGAAAAAACCCGTGGGTCCGTGTCCCCCAGAAACACCACCTCTCCCTTTTCGAGTCTGTCACCTCCTGGACCGCTCTCCGCCCCCCCATCTATGAGGCCTGCCCTGTCTGGCCTAGTTCACCTCCATCCCTTTTTACCCCGCTTTCCTTATTTTTCTAGTTTATTGCGTGTCTCCCAGCCGGAATGTAATAAGCTCCAGGGGAGGCACTGGCTCACTGCTGGAGCTCCAGCACCCAGAACCTGGCACATGATAGGTCCTCAATAGGCATTGACAGGACGGGTTCCTCGGGAATGCGTTTGTGAAAGTTGATTTCCGCTGGAGCTGAGTTTTAGTAACGCCAGGCTCGTTCACAGGCAGCTTTCAGCAGGAACCCGCCGAGCGCGTGTGAAAGCTCTAAGGACAAGTACCAGATGGGAGGAGAGGCAGGCAGGTGGAGAAGGAAGTGTTGTAAAACGTGGACCACGCCCACCCCACTGCCTTGGTGGGGGAAGCAGCGGTTTCGTGCAGCATGATGGCAGTCTCTTCCAGCCAGGGGAGAAAGGGAGGCTGAGGAGGTAGGTAGAGATTCGGGAAGCCAGGCAGGCTAAGCAGGACCCTTTTACAGGGCTGTGAAGGCATGAACTCCAAAATGGAGACGTTCTAATCCCAAGAAAGGTTCAAAGTAGAGCAAGCAGTGTTTGGAAACAGCTCAGTGTCGGCTGAGTTACTTGGTGGAGAGGCAGTGTGGTAAATGACAGCAGAGCCCAATGAATGTTAGTGGTTATTAGTAACATTAGTGGTTGTTTCTTAATGAGTGCTATTTTTAGGAAAAGCATAATTATCTAGGAAAACACGTCCCTGGGGATGTTAGCTGTTTCAAAGAGGAGATCGTCATCAAATCCAGGTTTTACCACCCTAGCTTTACTGATACAGGCAAATCTCTAGGAGGGAATAAACTGCCCCCTCCCCCCAAGCACTCGCTTTGTAAACCCAAACCAGCAAGAGGATGGCAGTTGGCATATGCCTTTTGGGTTCTAGGTTGGAAGGGGAGTCTCCGGGATCCCTCCCTGTCTGACTTGGTCCCCAGACCTCAGAGGGAGCAGAGGCGTCTCCATGGTGACTGCAATAAGCTTCTCAGGGGAGCAAAGCCAGGTCCCTGGCTCTGGGATTATGACTAACGAAGTCAGCACTGTTCTGTGGCATCGTTGCTTTGCGGCTGGACTCCAGCCCTGTGCCTGACCCAGAAGGATAAGAAAAGGAAGCTGCAGATTTCCATGGCCCCAAATAAACAGTCTGCTCCGGCCATCTGGTGCCCTGGATTCTGGGAGAGGAGGGGGGAGAGGAGAGAATGAGACAAGTTACCCTGGGATGGAGCGAGCAGCTGCCAGGCCTCCTTCCCGCCGTGCTGCCGTGAGCCATCCAGAATAGAGGCCTGTCTGGGAAGAACAGGTGAGAGGTGCCGCCTGTCCTCTAAAAGGTGGGCACGGGAGGCGGAGCCCGTCTTGCTTCCCTCCTTGGTCCTCCAGAGGGCTGAGTCAGTGCTTCAGGCACCGGCCCTTCTCTATGGCCTGTGAATTGGGGTGCCACCCAGACTGGCTCTTAAAACTCAACATTAGCCCCCCCCCCCCCAATTGGTGTGGCTCAGTGGCTGATCATCGACCTATGAACCAGGAGATCATGGTTTGATTCCGGTCAGGGCACATGCCCGGGTTGCGGGCTGGATCCCCAGTTTGGGGGCGTGCAGGGAGGCAGCTGATCAATGTTTCTCTCTCATCGATGTTTCTCTCTCTCTCTCTCTCCCTTCCTCTCCGAAATATATATATATTGAAAACCCTCAACATTACACGGAAATAGGGAATATTCACTATCACGTAGTGGGATTGGATCAGGTCTGGGTTCAAATATATTTCTATGTGACTTTGAACTACTAACTTAACCTCTAAGCCTCAGGATTCCCCCCATCAGTAAAATAGAGATTTTATAGCTGCCTGGCAGCAGGCAACAAGAATTAGCTGCTCCTAAGGCATGCTAAGTGTGTACAGGGTTTTTGGAGGAATTGCCTTTTACTTTCAGAGAGCTGACGGCCCTTATGTTTTTTTCTCTGCAGCACTGGGGAGGGAAGTCCAGTCTGACTCGCTGTATTCCACACCTTTCCTTCTCCCCTGCGGGGCTGGGCAGGCAGCACAGAGCATGCGCCCGGGCATGGGTGGGCAAAGCTGCTTTCCTTCCTAGAAGCGGCTTCCTTTCTGCCTCGTTGCCTGCAAACACCGCGAGGCTTTCAGCTCAGGGTTTGCAGGGCGGGCACAGGCAGGCCTCTTTCCTGGGGTCGTGGGAAGGGAGGACCAGTTCCTCTTACCACAGTGCTTGGTCTCGGGGAAGGTTGTCAGTCTGGGAGGAGGAGGGAGACCCCTGGGGAGGCGGCCGAGTAAGGATCAAATGGTGCCGGAAAGGCAGGAAAAGGTAGACCGAGAGGGGAATCTGAAGGCCAGAGACGGTGGCTGGGTAGGAGTCACAGCTTCCTTTGCTGCTCCGGGGCCTCACCCACAAGGCTCTCTCCCCCCTCCGCTGGGGGCGGGCCACGCAGGCAGGAGAATGGACAGCCTTGCATGCTGTGCACTTAGGCCGCATGCTGGGCAGCTGGGCTCCAAAGCAGTCGCCACCACTTTGGGGTCTAGCTGTGGACTCCCCACACCACACCATCCTCACCTCCAGGGCTCCAGGGAGGTTGCCCCTGGCTCCTTCCGGAAGGGAAGGGGTGCATCGGGGAGCTCCCTGAGCTGACCTCCGGGGGAAGGTCATGGAAGCGTTTCCTCATGGGGTTGGGATCCAGAGCCCACAGAATTTCCGTGAGGAACCGAAATGTGGAGAAGGCAGCGAGGAAATGAGCCCCCAGACCTGGAGCCTTTTCTTTGGTTTCTGACGTCGAAGCTGTTGGCAGGTGTGGGTTGGGAGCTGCAAACTCTGTCCAACAAGGACAGTGCACCCGGCATGGGGCGCCCCTCATAACACGGCAGCTTCCCTGACCTCCCATTCAGAGCTCCCTAGCTGCCACGCGTGGGGGGGTGGGGCTCAGGAAGTCCTCCCTCCCCAGAGCTAAGTGATGGAGGCGGGTGTGTGAGACGCACAGAAGCACATGGGTCCGGCCATTTCTGCTTTTAGAATACTGGTGCATTTTTTATTAAAGAAGAGAATAAAGCATTTGCAAATATATTTCTCTCTTGTATACTTCAAAGGTGATGCTGGTGGGCTGCTACAGAACTGGGGAACAAACGGGCAGGAGCCCTTCCCCCACTCCGACGCACCCCACCCCCAACCCCCTAGATGACGGACACGTGGAGGGCTGGGAGCTGCCCAGCCCCAAAAGACAAAGGGCTCCAAGGTGTGTGGACGGAGGACCGGCCAACAGCTCGGCACGGTGCCGCCCAGAGAGCAGGTGGCGCCTTGGGGGAGGCGGGCGTGCTTAAGAGACCCCTGTACCCCTTAGAAACAAGTAAGGCATGAAGGTTCCCGCTGCGCTCCCAGCGGAGGCCGGGCCACCGCCTTCCCTGGGCCGTCTGGCTCCTCCGAGTTCTTGGGTCTCAGGATGGGCGGCAGAGACAGGAAGCCCTGAAGAGTGGCTCAGGGCAGGCTGGGGACCTTGGCATCCCTCAGGTGCAGCTGAACTTTCTAAAGCCTTAACCAAAGATTAAGCCCCTAACCCCCGGGTCCTCAGGGCCCCCCACACAGGCAGGAGGTGAAGAGCAGGCTTTTTATGGGAAGGAGACATGTTCTCCATCCGGGTCGCGTTTCAGAACCGTTCAATGTGGGGCGAGTCTTGGGCTGCCCAGTGAAGGGGGGACCGCTGGCTTGTTGCGCATGCCCAGGACGCTCTGGGGGCAGCAGGTGTGACCTGCTGTGGGGTCAGCTGGGGGGAGCATGGGAGTGAATGAGACACGTTATGGTCCCTGAGGTGGGGGTAGGCAGAGGCCAAACTTGAGTTGCAGGTGGGGTGCAGAGATGGGGGGCTCCCCACCGCCCAGACCCCTGGAAGGCTTAATGCCCAGAAGGCATTTCCAGGGCTGGAACCCAAGGAGGCTGGCTCTGAGGGAAACGGTGCACCACTCGTGTATGGCTGTGAGGGGTTCTGTTCCCCTCCTCTGATTGGCTACAGATCTGCAGTGGGCTGAGGGTCTCCAGGGAGAAGGCCACCTCACTGGGGTGGGGGATGGGGGGGAGTAGAGGGGGCACTGGAGGCCAGGCTGAGGCTTTCTGCTCTGCATGGCAGGGCCATCTCTGACCTGGGTAGGACCCTGGGGATGGGACAGCTGGTGCTAAGGGAAGGACAGTGTCACAGCTGGGGAGAAGCAGTGGGTGGTCAAGGAGACCCCTGGAACCGGCCACAGCTGGCTCTGGGGTCCCCCTTCAAGTGTTTCCAGTTGTGGCAAGGGGTCAGGGGGATCTTACATTGCAAATCTCTCAAGAAAACCCAAACTTTGGGGCAGAACAAAACAAAAAAACAACTGGTCCAGATGGCTTTTGGAAGCCTGGCCACAAATCTAGGGTCAGAAAGCTGGGGGGCTGGGAATCCCCAAGGAGGGGGGGACGTTTGGCTTTGAAACTCTTAGCTGTGCCGTGGGCCGACACAGGACGGTGGAGGGTTCTGGGAGGCCAGACATGTTGACATGTGGCTCGCCCCCCACACCTGCAGGGAGCAGCTGGCCCCCGTGAGCTCTCTGGAGCGGCCTCCACTGGGATATATTGCTGCCGAAAGGCTCCCTCACTCACCAGAAGCAGCGGGCCCAGGCTCCAGGGACCCAGGGCCCGGCCTGGGGGAGGCTGCAGGCCGGCAGAGGGTCACTTGCTGCTGTGGGTCTTGACCTTGGTGGCATTGATGTCGGCCTTGGTCTTCTGGATCCTGAAGAAGATCTCCTTGAAGAGCGCCTTGTACTCGGGCTGGCTCTGCTCCAGCCGCTTGTCCACGGCCTCCACGTGCTGGCTCAGGCTCTTCTCGCCCGCCTTGGCCTCGCCCTGGCCCTCCTCACTGCCCCCCAGGTCCCTCCACGAGCTGTCCCGGGAGATGGGCCGCGAGGTCTGCACGCCCGTGTGCCGCACGCCCGCGCGGTGCTGCCGGCACTTGCTCAGCAGCTCCTCGTACTTCTCGAGCAGCGCGTGGTACTGCTCGTCCACCTCGCGCAGGATGGACATGCCCCGCTTGCGCACGCTGTTGGCGTGCAGCGTGAGGTTGCCCGCGTGCCGGCTGGCGGGGTCTTTGGCCACGATGGCGTTGAGTGCCGTGTCGCTGCAGCTCTTGCGCACAGCGTGGCTGGGGGAGGTGGCCGGGGAGGACGCGCCGTCCTGGGCCCCGAACTCGTCCCCGCTGCCTGGCTGGGGGTCATCGGCCTCAGGGGCCTGGGTGAGGGGGGCCAGCAGGGCCTCGGCCAGGTGATCCTCCCGGCCCAGCAGGTAGGTCTTGGCCTGCTTCATCTGCTGCAGCTCCAGCAGCTCGGCCTCTAGCTCCTGCACGCGGAGGCGACAGCCCTCCATCTCGCTCAGCTGCTGCTCCAGCTCCGAGTACTCCTGCAGCACCGAGGCGAACTCGCGCTCCGCCCGCTCCTTGCGCTGCCGCTCCTGGCTCACCTGGGAGCGCAGCACCCCCACCAGCGTCTGCAGGTTCTCGTTCTCTTGCTCCAGGGGCCGGGGGCCCAGCTCCAGGGAGGAGCTGTGCAGGCGGAAGGCATCGTTGCACCTGGGAGAGAGAGGGAGGCAGGGGCTTTGGTCGTGGGCAAGGCCCGGGAGCCCAGCCCCGGACACTTACATCTTTCTGGTCCACAGAGCTGCTTGTCCCTCTAGATCCGCTCTCCCTTCTCCCTCTGACCTCAGGGGACTGCTTCAGCCGGGTTACCTGGCTCTCTCCTGAGCTCAGCCCATGGGAGGGATGGGCGGGTCGAGGGCGGAAGTGGGAGCAGACGAGGTGGTGGCAATGTCTTCCCCCGGCGCCTTCCTGGTCAGTGCCGGCAGCACCCTTCATGCCTTCCAGGTTCCAGGAACCTCCCTGCCCTGGCCCCTTTGGGCATAGGGAAACAGCCCCTCACTATGGCCACCCCAGGCGCTGCAGTGTCCGCCCCTCCCTGTGCTCCTGTGCCTCATCCACACCTCTTTAGGAGGCGCCCCTCAATTACTGGGAGAGGCACTGTCTTGGGCCAGGACCCTTATTGAAACGCCCACCAGATACACCACATGTGTTACCTTCATAAGCCATCTCCTTGAGGTTTGATGGGAACTGAGGTGTGGCGGTAACCCCTCCTGGCTTCCTAACAGGTGGCCTTGGAAAGACACCTACCCTCCGGGTCCAACTTCCTCATCTGAGCAGCGAAGATGAGAAACACCTCACGGGACTGCCATGACTGTTCAGCTGCTTAGCAAGTCATGGGCTCATGGCCAGGGCTCAGCGAACGCCAGCTGCGGACTGTTGTCAGCAACGGTGCACCAACTCTCCTTGCCCACCCTCACCCTGTTCTCCCGAGTGGCATCCCGGGCACTCAGACACGAGTGGCGCCCTCACCTACCGGGGGCTGCTGGTGCACAGCTCCTTGAGGCAGGGGAAGGTGTGGATGGTGCGCCTGCGCTCCCGCTTCTCCCGGCGCACTCTCAGCTGCTCCAGGCCCCGAAGCTGCTCCACCTGGGCCTGCAGCTCCTCCACCTGGGCCTGCAGGCGCTCAATGGTCTCCGTCAGCCTGGGGGTGGGGTGGGGGACACGCAGGGGAGGGACTTTAATGGGAGGGGCCCGCCCTCCTCAGGCAAACTCACTGCCATCCCAGGTCCCCAGCCTGGGCTTCTGGGAGAAGGAGCAGGTGTCACATCCCTGCGTCCCTACGCCCACAGCACCTCCAGTCCTGGGCCTCCCCTCATCACCCCTCCCTCCCCAGAATCCTCCACCTGTCCTCACCCGTGGATCTTCTGCTGCGCAGCCTTGCTCTCCAGCACCAGCTTCTGGTTGGTCAGCTCCAGGTCGCGGGCTGTCAGGTCCAGCTGCTCGTACACTTTGGCGTGCTGCTCATTCACGTGCCGCAGTGTGTCCAGCTGTTTGGTCAGGTACTGGGGGTCGGTAGGGGGTGATGGGTGAGTGACCTTTCAGAACAGGCTTCGGGAGAATGTCTCTGCCTGGGCTCTCCTCCCACTTCTAGGAACAGGTTGGCTTTGGGGGTAAAGACAGTGGTGCCAGGGGGCTGCCTGGGATGGCTGCCCAGGGCGGGCCTCACCTCGATCTCCTGCACCTGCTCCTCATTGGTGGCGTACATGTGCTGCAGAGACGCCTCCAGCTCCTTGTTCCTCTCCAGCAGTGTCTTCCCCAGCTCAGCGGCCAAGTGCAAGTCTGGAGGGTGGAGCGGGGGGTGGGAGAAGCAACGAGCAGTGTGAGAAAGAAGCCAGAGGACCCCCACTCATGTTCTGAGCATTCATTCTGAGTTGGGCCTCGGGGACCCCAAGGCAACCAGGACATGGGGGCTGACTAGGGGAGCCCCCACTTGGTAGGGGATGCAGGCCAGGAGCGAAGCCTTTGCACTGGCTGTTGCTTCTGCCTGAATGTCCTCCCCCCGCACCCCCCAGGGCTCATCCCTGTCTGCCTTCAAGTCTGTGCTTCAATGTCCCTTTCTCCAGGACTTCTCCCAACTATTGATTTTAATGGCACCTCCCCTGTCCCGCACTCCTCCCCACTTAGCTTCTTCTCCTTAGCACAGGTCACCACGTGGCGCACCCAACAGCTGCTCCCTCACCTGGTCACCTCGCCTGACTATCAGCTCCCAGGGCAGGGGTCTGGCCTGTTACTTCACTGATATCCCCAGGACCTAGATCGGTACGTGGCACCAAGCAGGTGTATGGATCTTGCTCGAAAGAGGAGATGTGATGAGACCCAGGGGCAAGTGACTTGGGCGTTAATAAGGGAGAGCGCGTCTTCCTGGGGCCGGCGGGCGGCTGGCAATGGGCAGCCTTGGAGTTGGGCTTGGAGGGGACTGGGAGCGCACCGAGGGGTGGCGGGGCGGAGGGGCTCGCTGCGTATTAGAGTTCGGATGAGGCTTCAGAGCTCTTTGGTGTCACACCCTCATTCTGTGGATGGCAGGCCAGAGAGGGAAGAATGACTTGCCCAAGGTCCCCAGCTGGGTGGTAGCCATGTTGAAAGCAGAATTCAGGTCTCCTGGTCCCAGTCGGTAGCATGCGGTCCTAGTGACACGTACCCTCTCTGAGCCCTCCTTTCCCCGGGAAACAAGCCGTCCTCTCCCCCCTCAGCCCTGATGCTTGTATCTGCAGGACTGGAACCTCCTCTCCCATCCCAGCCCGAGGTACATGAACACCTGTCAGAGGCTGGGAGGGGACCTGGCCTGGTTTTAGGGGGCGGTTTGGTGGGGAGGGGGAGGGGCCTATTTGATCTCTTCCGCTAAAATGCCATCCAGGAAAGCTGGACCCTTGTCCCATGATGAGGCCCTCAGTCTAGGCCAATGGTATAAATCCCAGCCCAGAGGCGCGAAGGCAGCTCTGACAGGGCCGAAGGGCTGCGGGCTGGTACCATATTCCCTTTCCAGAAAGACAATGATGGTTCTGGGACCCCTCAAGGATGGAAGGCCTCTATCCTCCCTCCTGGCAAGTCTCAGAAATACAGTGGTTTCAGCGGGGGCCCCTCCCTTGCACCCAACAAGCGGAGGTGGGGTGGGGGGTTCCTCTTGGAGAGCCCCGGAGAGCAGTGACTCCAGGTGGGCATTTGAGAGCAGAGCCTGGGCTTTCTCTCAGCCAGCTGGGGGAGGACTGACCTCACCTTAGAAAGCCAGAGGGGACTGTGACCGGCCACCAGGCCTGGACCAAAGTCCTAGCCGTCCATTCGGAGCAAACCTGGAGTTTGTTCCCACACAGAGACACACACAGGTGAGATTTTAAAACACGTTTAAAACAGGCAGCATGCAGCCTCCAGGCTGGACCTGGGCCAGGTGAGGGGGGCGGGGGGCTGTGCCCCGCTGTCACCCAGAGGAGTCCCTCCCTGGTTGAGGAGTGCAAAGCTGCGATCCTGGAGCAAGGCGGCAATGACAATGGCTTAGCCTGGACAAACAAGCCGCTCTCCTAAACACCTTCCCCATTCGCCAAAATCTCAGCTCTTACACATCTCTGCGAAGAACCATTAGCCTGGAGCAATTCGTTAACCTTCTGATGATGACGCCAGGAAGCACTAGCTACCTGACAGGAACCTAGTGGGGCAGTGAGGACACTTGTGGTAGGAATTTATCAGCTGTGAGTTGGGCCAAGTCTATAAAGTGAGAGGCTAGATGTGAGGGTTGTGAACCGGCAGCCCTGCATGCTGAGTGCTCAGTGGAAAGTCGGGAGCCCAGCGAGACCACCCCTAGGGCCACACTCAGCAACCTTTCCTCCCTTGGGAACTGTCAGGTAGCCTGTAAAGAGGCCATTGCTACTGGTGTCGCCTGCGCGGGTCTAAGGGGACAGGCTCTGTGGGTGGCCTGCGTGGACCCCCTGAGCGAGCAAGGGATGGTCATGAACTCTGCCCTCTCTGCTCGTCCTCCCAGCTGAGCATCGGAGCTGTGTGCATTCCTGCAGCAGGTGAAGTCACACTGTAGACCAGGGACGCGGCTCTGGAAGGCAGTGACTATGACCTGGAGCCCCTAGTGATTCAGGAATGGGGAAGAAGAGAACAATAGAAGCTCTTGGGGGTGGGGAGAATCTCAGGGACTATCACAGGGAACCTGGATCATAATGCAAGCTCAGCTGGTCCAAGCTGCCAGGAGGGATCTCGAGAAAGGTCTAGAAGGTGTATGGCCAGGGACTGAGTGGAGCCAGTGCCGGGGAAGGGCAAGAGCTAACGGAGGGCTCCAGGGAGGGAGGCCTGGGAGTGGGAGAATGGGGGAGGTGGCTAAGCCAGAAGCCAGAGGAATGAACAGCGGCCACAACCAGACCACCTGACCAAGCCAGGGAAGGTACAGAGCCTCCTGGCACTTCCCCGGCCCGGGCCCCGGGTTTCTGGGTCTCCTGCAGCGGTTTCAGCGGCTTCCCCCTGGACCAGCTGAGGTGCTGCCCAGGAGCAACGCCCAGAAGCCTGCGAGGTCAGGGCCAGGAGACGGGGATGTCTTTGAAAAGAAATGCTGAAATCCCACTGCGCTCACTGATTGGGGTCTGGTGGGGTCCCACAGACTCCAGAGCAGGGAGGCAGGGAAGGGACAGGGGACAGGCACAGGGAAGGAGAGACAAAGATAATGGGGGTGGGGGGAGGAGGCCATCTACCACCTGGCAGGGCTGCGGGTGCCCCGCTTACAGCCTACAGGGCCTGAATGTCAGGAACTCTGTGTCCACAGAATTGGGGTTCCAGGCACTCAATCTCAGTGCCACGCCAGAGCTCTCGCCGGAGGCCGAGTCTCAAGGTCAGGCGTCCAGGACTTCAAATCTGTGACTCAGCATCCCTGTCTCAGTGGAAAGAGGCACCCACAGGTCTGCGATGGGGAGGGGGAGTGCCCGTGCTTACTAATTCATGGCGTTTTCTATTTTTACGTGTCCTGGCAGTGGGCAGGGCGGCAGGGGGAGCCAGGGACCTGGCTACTGGGACACAACAGCATCCAAGTCCGACAGGATGTTGGTGGCCAAGCTCGGGGGAGTGAGGCTAGGGCTGCCCTGAGGTGGTGGTGCTGCTCCAGAACCAGGCTGGCTGGGCAAACTACTTCCCGGGACACTAAGGGGCACCTAGGGAGCAGCTGGGCAGAGAACTGGGGAACTGAGTGTAGAGAAGGGGGGTGCAACAGGCATCTGATCCCCAATGGGGCCGACTTTTGGCCAGCACACATGCCACCCTCCAGTTCTCCATGCTGGCCCCACGGGGCTAAGTGCCTCAGTACTTGTGCCTGGGACTTCCTCCAACCCCACCCCAGCTCTCTGAGCCCTACTTCCCATCAGGCATGATCTTTCCACGTTGCTCCATGCCTTGCATAGCGTCCCCTCCTCCCTCAGCCCAGGGAGCACCTTCCACTCCCCAGAAGGGCCTGACCTTCGAACCTTCGGGAGTCTGCCTGCCACAGCACCCCTGGGGCTACCGGCTACCACAGTTGCTCATTTCATCTCCTTTCTGCCTCCTCTGCTGGAATGTGGAGTCCCCGAGGGCAGAGGTCACTCCCCAGGCTCAGCACTCATTGGTGTTCGGTCAAAAGCTCCTGCCGTCTTCTGACACTGTCTCAATTCTGGTTTCCCTCCTTGGTCCAGGGCTCTGGGCACACTACTGAGGCTGGGAGGGGAGGCTGACTGCGGGGCCAGAGCAGGGGGCCAGCTGGGACCATCCCCCACCCTGGCCCAGAGCAGCACCCAGCCCAGTGGGGACTGGACACCTCTCCCTCTCTGGGAGCAACGCATCTCCCACCCTTACTCCCGGGCTCCTCCCTCCACATCTGGGCTGGGCATGGTGCCAGGGACTTCCGTAAGGGAGCAGGAAAGAAATGAGACAGCAGTAATATCGGCATCTGCCTCCCGGGAGGGGAGGCCATTTTCCAACCTTTCCTTCTAGGCTGCCTCTTCCATGAAGCCCTCTCATTGCATCCTGTTGCCTACACTCAATTACAAGTCCACCTCCACCTGGTGCACTTAGTGGGCCAGGGTTGGGGCTAGTCCAGTGCCCAGGATAGTGTCTGACCTGCAAGGGCAGCCTGCTGGGCATTTGTGGGATGCAAAAGTAGTGCCCAGGGTTGGGAAGGGGTTGTCACAGCCAGTATTGGGCATCTCACTCCAGGCAGGGAAGCTGAGGGCAGACTCTGGGGCAGAGAGGACGGCAGGGTGCAGCCCAGCACGCCCAGTCCCACACCAGTCCTCAGAGGCTCTGATTACCCCACATTCCTGCGCACAGGACTGAGCCTCCTCCACCAGCGAATCTGGCCACGTGAGGATGTGGGTCAGGGCCAGTAACAAAGGTTCTGGGATCTGGGTAGATGTCTCCCTGAGTTGTAAAAGCCAGGCCTTGGGGGTCGTGGGTCTGTGTGTGTGTGTGTGTGTGTGAGTGTGTCAGCACACACTCAATCAGACTTGTGTCCACACCAGCCCACCGGGGGCTGTGGTCACTTCTCCTGGACACGCCTCCAGCCCTGACCTCCAAGAATGAGGTGCTCTTGTGGGGTGTGGAGAGCGTGGATTTGACTCCAGTCTGGCAGGCCTTGGCTCTGACCCTTAGGCCTACTCCTTCTTCCGGTCCTAACAGCCCGGCCTCTACTCTTAGTGATGTCACTTCGGCCACCTCATCACCAGCCTCTAACCCATTTCCAGTCGCCCTCGCTGCTCTCAGATGGAGCGGGGAGGTGGCTGCCTCTAATCTGGACTCTTGCTCAGAATTGCCAAACCTGACCCCCAAACCAAGAGCAGTTCGGAAGGGGGCACGTTGGGGGGGGGGGAGGGCCAGGGGACTCCAAATCTTCACCTCTCCCCTGACTGGGTGCCCGCACCCCTATCTCCTCCCTGGGTAGAGGGGAAGGGAGTTGGGGAAACTTTCCGGGAGTCTGAGAGTCCAGGAATTCTGGCAGGGAAGAAGGGTGTCGCTGGATTTGGGATAAGATCATTCTCCACCTCCCCCCACACACTCCACCCCTCCCAGCAAAACAACCGAGGAGCCACCTCCCGGCCTCCAAAGAATTCCAGCCAGCACTCAGGCCCCCGGCAATATCAGGGGGCCCTGGGCAGTGCCTGCCTCTAAGTTGGGGTGGGCGAGCTGGGTGAAGTATGCCCCTGTCCTTTGGGAAAGAGGAAGACTGTTCCCCCCACTTTTGCAGGTCTTCGCGGGTCCGGGCCGGTCTTCCAGGGCAGCGCGCCCCTTCTCTCCACGTCCCCATTCTCCACACCCATCACCCATCGGAGTCCGGGCCGCGGGGTGCAGCTCAGCCCTCCCGGGAGTGACACCGCCCAACAATGGAGAAGCGGACAGAGGTCGCGGGGCGCACCTCGCTCTCCTGCCCCCTCCTCCGTGCTCACCCTGCTCCAGGTCTTGCTGGTCGTACCAGGGCTCCTCTTCTTCTGCGGAGAAGTCCTCCATCCCGGCGGCCCTCCGCATGGCCCTGCGGGGGCGGGCGGGCGGGCGCTGCGGCGGCGCGGTTCAGGGCCGCGGTGCGGGGCCCGGGACAATGCGGCGGAGGCGGGCCCGGGCTCCCGCGTCGCGGACTCCGGCTGCAGCGCCCCCGCCCGCGCTGCGCCCCTTCGCCATCGGCCGCGGACCTGGCGCCCACAGCGGGCTGATGCGCCGCGGCGATCTGGCCCGGCCGGGGTCCTGCGGAGCCGGGAACTCCGAGCGGCGGCGGCACAAAGGGTAGAGGGGAGGGGACGGCGGGCGATTAGGCGACAAGGAGGGCCCGGACCCGCAGGCAGGTCTGGGGAGCTAGGAGTGCACGGGTGCCACGGCGGACGCCCCTGGCCCACCTCCGGCCCGCGATGCCCTCGGCCCGCCCAGCAACACCCGGAGCAGCGGCCGCATCTTGGCCGGGTTTGCCCGGCGTTTCCCCAACCGCCTAGAGCTTCCCCAACCGCCCGCTCCACGGGGTGGGGCCTGCCACCGCCGGCCAATTAGAAGGCGTATGCAAAGAGGGAGGCGGAGCCTGGGGCGGGATCTCCCTGGTGCCCTGGTTTGGCTGCCACTAGATCAACCCGCCCCTTCCCTCCCGGCTGAGCTCCTTCAGTTTACTAGTAGGCCTCACCGTCTGAAATTGTTCTATTTTATTTACCTATTGTGTTTCTCTAGCTCTGGGTCTCCTGATGGCAAGGAACTTATCTTTTGTTCACAGCTGGCTGCTCAGTGCCTAGAACAGGCTGGCTTATTGATACTTTCCTTGAATGACTGTTCATTCACCATTACAGTGCCTGTAAGAAGCTGAATGTTTAAATGCCTGTGGCCAGACACCTCAGGCCAGAAGAGGCGAGGTGTGAGGGGGTGTTACGTGCATTCTGGGCCTTCCTCTTTAAGGTTCCATTGCCCTCTCCTGGGGATCCATATCCTATATCCAATTATACCCATTCAAATAAAAACGTTTCACCTGTCCAAGCATTCTTTCCTTAAAGGAGTTTTCAGACTCCAGCATTCATGTTACTCATTTTTATTTTATTTTTTGTTAATCCTCACCTGAGGATATTTTTCCCATTGATATTTAGAGAGAGTGGAAGGGAAAGGGAAAGACAGAGAGAGAGAAACTTCAATGTGAGAGAGACACATCAATTGGTTTGGACGGGGATCGCGAGCCTACAACTGAGGTCCATGCCCCTGACCAGAATGAAACCTTCGACCCTTCAGTCCTCGCCCACACCCTAACCACTGAGCAAACCAGCGAGGGCCATCTAACTCATTTTTACTAGGACCCACTATATGCTGGCACTACTGTTGAAATACCCTGATTATATCCAGCCATCCTCCCTGTGCCCCAGTCCCAGGAGCAGTGCCTGGTAGGGGCCAGCATGTCACCAAGGCTGGATTCTCCTTGCGGCCTGAGCACTAGGCAGGGTCATTCCGGCTGGACCCCCCTAGGTCCCACAAGGCTGGGGTGGGTGGGGGTGGGCTGAAGCTGGGCAACCAGCTCTGCCAGGTTTGTGGAGCCTCCCTGACAGCTTCCCAAGGGGACAGAGGATGGAGGCCCGGGTGACTCAGAGAGCTGTGGATGCTGAGGGAGGGGTTCCTGCTGTATACCAGGCCTGTGCTGGGCCCTTTGCCCATTCGGTTCTTCAGAACCCAGGCTCCTTGGCCAGTGGGATGACTCTTGTGCCTTCCAGGCAGATGTCATCATGTTTTCTAAAGCTATCGCATGAGGAGGAAAACGAGATCTGCCTTTGCTGCAGGAAATTGCTTTGTCTTCCTGAGCTCCCAGCCAACAAGCCCTGGGATCCATTTCAGCCGTTTCCTCTCAGCGGAGTATAGAGCCACGTAAGGCTGGGACTTATAAATCAGCTGATCTTGGGAGCCCCCAGAGCTGGTGCCTCATCTGTGGGTCACACAGACCTATTTCACCATGTTCCTTGTCAGGAGCGTCCAGGCGCCACTTTGACCGACTCAACCTCCCCCAAGCCTCGGCATGGCGATTCCCCTGCGGCCGATTTCGCACTCCGGGGACCTGGAGCACTTCCTCAGGCCCCATCCCAGGAGCTCCCGCATCCTAGAGGTGGGACTAGAGCCCAGATAGGGACCCGTGGGAGCTCGGAGCCCAGCCCAATGCCACTGCAATGAGGCAAACGCCCTCCCTGTGGGGTGGGCTAGGGACTCTGACGCGACCCCCTGCGGGCACATTGCCAACCCCCAGCCCAGCCCAGCCCAGCCCACCGGAAATGACGGTGCAGGCGGTGCTGACGTGGAGGGTCTCGGTCACTCCCAGTCCCGCTGCGGGAGGGCTAGGGTGCCCAGCCCGAGTCTCTGGGCCCCTGCCACCCCTCTCCCCTCCCCTCCCGCTCATCTTGGATTGAGGTCAAGGGATTGAGCGGCACCGGGACACCTTCCTCGGGTGCCCCCACCCCTGCAGGCCTAGCTGTCCCCAGCCATTCCCGCGCTGGGCACCGGCTGCACGTAATGCTCTTGCCCCATCTGTCCCGTCCATCCACCAGTCTGAGGTCAGTGCCTGGCAGGGTAAGGCGCTGGATATATTTGAATGAGTGAGGTCATCTGGTGCGCGCCCCGTCCCCCCCCCCCCCCCCAACCATCTGAGTCTGTCCAGGACAAGATTCTCACAGTCCCTGTGGTCGGGAAGTGCTTCCATATGTCTACCTCGAATCCTTGCAGTTATACCTTCCAGGCCAGTCATTTAGGATGCATATGCTGAGTGTCCTCCTGTGGCCTCACCTTACTCTTTTTTTAAATCCTCATCGAGAATATTTTGCCTCATTGAGTTTTATTTATTTATTTTTATTTATTTATTTACTTTTATCAATTTTTTTAAAAAAATATATTTCAGAGAGGAAGGGAGAGGGATAGAGAGATAGAAACATCAATGATGAGAGAGAATGATGAGACTGCCTCCTGCACGCCCCCTACTGGGGATCGAGCTCACAACCCGTGCACGTGCCCTTGGCCGGAATCAAACCTGGCACCCCTCAGTCAGCAGGCCCACGCTCTATCCACTGAGCCACACCGGCCAGCGCTCACCTTGCTCTTTCAGTACCAAGACATGGGTTGTTGGGAGGATTCCCTGAGTTAACACAGGCCAAGTGCTAGAGCAGGACCGGAGCCGTGCGAGCACCGGTCAGTGTTTGCCTTTAGGGTCATTGTCGTTATAACTTGTTATATATTTTTACCTGGAGGTCTACTCCTCACCGACCACTGCCCCTCTTCTGGCAGCGCTCCTGAGAGTCCAGTCCAGGGACCTTCCCTTCCTGGTAGGGAGCAGGGACCGAGGGGGCAGGCAAGGCTCTCAGTCAAGGCCAGAGCCATGGACCTAAGAGGCCTGTAGCGTAGCTCCAGGCACTGCCAGATGCCTGGGCTCCCATTGCTCGGGATCCACCTATCAGACTGGGAGCTCCTTAAGGGCAGGCACGTAGCAGGCCCAGCGAGTGAACAAATGAATGCTCTAGAACCAGCGGTGCAGCCAGGTCCCTTGGCCCTTCATCCTTCCCTGTCCCAGCTCAGATCCACCTGCCCCCCCCCCCAAAGGCTCCTCAAAGTACTAAAAACTGAATCTGAGAAACAGTCGGTGAACGTATCATTCCTGCTTACTGACGTGGACAACCAAAGTGGCTCCATCTTCTACGATCGCCCAGGAGTTACCGTCACCCCCCTGCCCAAGAGGTAGTGTCTGTGTCCAGGCCAGTGCGAGGTGCTGGGGTTGCAGGGAGCAAGACAGACCCAGTCCCCGCTCCCACGAAGCCTGCATTTCACCAGGAGAGACAGACAGAAACCAAATAAAGAAACAAACGGTGGTAACATTTTAGGGAACACCAGGGGCTGGAATAACAACCATTGGGGTGGGAAATCTGTCAGGAAAAGAGGCTTTAAAGGTAAGACCTCCTGCCCTAATCGGTTTGGCTCAGTGGATAGAGCGTTGGCCTTCGGACTGAAGGGTCCCAGGTTCGATTCCAATCAAGGGCATATACCTTGGTTGCAGGCACATCCCTGGTAAGGGGGTGTGCAGGAGGCAGCTGATCGATGTTTCTAACTCTCTATCCCTCTCCCTTTCTCTCTGTAAAAAAATCAATAAAATGTATTTTTTTAAAAAAAGATAAGACCCCTGCCTGGCCCGTGTTGCTCAGTGGTTGAATGTCAACCAGGAGGTCAGGGTTTGATTCCTGGTCAGGGCACATGCCTGGGTTGTGGACTCCATCCACAGTTTGTGTGTGTGTGTGGGGGGGTGGGGGGTGAGAGGGAGTGGTTCTCGCTCATCACTGATGTTTCTATCTCTTTCTCCCTCTTTCTGAAATCCATAAAAAACTATTTTTTTTAAAAAAAGATAAGACCCCAAGGATGAGAGGGGGGCAGGCACAGGAAGAGGAGGAGGAGGGCTGTCCCAGGCAGAAGGAACAACCTGTGCAGAGATCCGGGGCAGCAAGCTCAGGGTGTTGGAGGAAATGTGGGGAGATCCGTGTGTGGAGCCGGGGACTCCAGGGGAGGGGAGCGCATGGGCTGGGAGGTCACGGTGCAGCCCGAAGCAGTTGTTCCCAGCAAAGGACTCTGAGTGTCTTCAGTGTGGGAGTGCTGTGAGCTGCACTTGACAGCTGCCGCTGTTCTGCAGAGAAGATTAGGGGGCGCAGGAGTGGAGGCCGCTGTGGATGGGGGACAGAGGGGGCAGTGGAGATGATACATGTTTGGGGAATGACATCAGCATGCTGTGATGGGTTGGCCTTGGGGTCACAAGAGGAGAGGCATCAAGGGTGACACTGAATGGGGGAAGTGCCATGTACTGAGATGAGGCTTATAGACAAAGGTCAGGAGAGAGAAGGACGGGGTTTGGGGGGGCCAAATGTGGAGAAGAGAATCACCCACAATGTGGCAGTTGGTTTTCTTTACATTGTAAAAATCCTCACCCGAGGATATGTTTATTGATTTCAGAGAGGGAGGACGGGAGAGAGAGAAACATTGGTGACTGGCTGCCGCAAACTGGGTATGTACCCTGACCAGGAATCGAACCAGTGACCTTTCAGTGCACAGGACTACACCCAACCAACCGAGCCACACTGGCTGGGGCTCAGACCCCTCTTCTGTTTTGCGCCCTTTGGGACACTCACTCTCAGAACGCGGGGCCTTGCTGTGCGGCGCCCAGGCCACGCATTGGGTCCCATGCGGGCGATCCCAGATGCCGCCCCCGTGGAGCCGAGCCCCGCCTTTCCGTCCTCCCGACGTGCCAGGTGCCCGATGTGTGAGTGAAGAAGCCTCCAGAGGATTCCAGCACCCAGCTGTGCCCAGTTAACCCCTCCCCGGGCCATTCTAGTCTCCCCTGCTGAGGCCCTAGCGGTTGTGGAGCAGGCACCAGCCACCTCAGCCGAATTACTGCTTCCTTGACCACCGCGTTCACGGTTTGACGCCAAGTTTGGTGGGGAAGTAGCAATAGTACCTAGACTATGCATCCACCTGACAATCAAGATCCCACATCCCCATCATCACCTGCAGCCGTAGTCACCGTATCACCGTGACTGCCTAGGTTCCACCCACATCATCTCTCACCTCCTCCCCTCCCCCCCACCCCCGGATTTGCTGTGTTCGGTCCCTGTCTTTCCTGCGTCCGGCCAGAATGACTTTGCTAAGACATAATGACATGATTCCCCTGCTTCAAAGGCTCCTGCTGCTCCGAGAATGCGATAAAGGCTCCCTGTCAGGATGTCTGCAGCTCTTTCTGCTCTAGCCCTGGCCTGTCTCCAGCTGCATCTCCTGTCACTCTGCATTCGCCCCAGCGAGGTGTCTCCGCGACGACCTGGTTGTCCCAGGCTCTCTATGCTGCCGGGCCTTCCTTCTGCTCCCGCTCTCTCCACCTGGCTGGCCGGGGGACACCCTCCATTTGCCCTTTCCAACCTCCTTCCATTGTCTCCATCTGCTGCAGGCCAGGGAGCTGAAGCTTTTGTGGGCTGCACCTGTGGGTCCTTTGTCTCTGGCTGTCTGTGGGTCCCCTGGTGGGAAGCACCAGCAGGAAATGGAGGGGAGAAGAGTGAAGGTGGCGGGGGGGGTCTCTCCGACAGCGCCCTCCGTTCCAGACCCTGGGAGGCCACGGCTCCTGTGGGCCTCTCCTCCAGCTGGGCTTTCTTCTTCTGGGCCCTGGCAACCATGCCTCCCTTTACCCCTCAGGCTTAAGGGTGGCCCAGGCTCCCCGCTGCTTCTAGCCCCAAGTGCATCACGGTTCTTGTTGGTTTCCCTCTCCTTGTAAGTCACCCCTTAATGAAACGCTGCTTGCTCCTCTGTCTGCATGTTCCATCCGCATCCTGTGGGGACCCTGACTGGTGCTCGGTCATCCTCCGAACCCAGCCCCTCCTTCCCTACACTGCTTCGCCCATTCCCACCAGGGCTCTGGACAGACTCCCACTCTCAACCCTATAACTCTCTGTTGCTCCCTCTCCCCCTCCTCTCTTTCTCTCTCCAGTGGGAACTTGCCTTGGTAGCTCAGGCCCTGGCAGCTTGCAAGGTGCCTGGCACTTAGTAGGCGCTGAGTCCGTGTTTGTTGCATGATTGATGGTTGAATTCAGAATAAAAAGGGCCCCAGAGAGGGCTGTGGCAGCCCCAGACTGGCGACTCTTCCTCTATGCTGGGCATAAATGAAGGACACGCATGCTTGCCATAGGGGAATCATAGCGAAGCACCTACTAGGGAATCATCAAATGAAGGGCTAGTCATTTCTTGAAACATTCTAAAGCTCTCTTTTACTACTACTATGTTTTCTGAATACATCCAGTCCTTTTTCTTAAAAAAAGATTTACTATCAAAATTTCAAGCGACTACAAAAGTAGAGAGAGCAATCCATGAAACCTCACATACCTCCAGCCCAGAGATTCCGCCACATTTGCTCCTCCCCTCCCCCCTTGTTCTCTGTCTTCTTTTCTTTGCTGCAGTATTTCCCCAGCCATTAGGCCACAGTCCCTACACGCTGCAGTATGCCTCACTAAAAACCACCAGCAGTTTTTAAAAACATGAGAATCGGTGGAAGTCAGAAGGATGTTAAGTGTACCTTAGAGATGGTAAACAAACAGTGGGGCTAAATGGGCGTTTTCCCGCCCAGGTGTGTTATCAGTAATGTTCCTCAAGATGATGCTGATGTATTCCCCATACTGTGGGGCAAGAGTGCACAGGGTCTTGGAAGGTTTCTGGAAACGGACACTAAGAATTTCTGAGGAGCAGGATGGGAAAAGGCCTCCTGAGATTGGATGAGGACAGATGGACTCATTTACATCCGTCCCATGAAAATCGGTGGACAGGGCAAGGTCCATTGGTGACCAGTAATATTTCAGTGGCACTGAAATGGTGCTGAGTGGTGGGCAGGACCCAGGGCTCACCATTACTTCCTTCAAATGGCCAGTGAGCATCTGCTCTGGTTTTTTGTTTTTGTTTGTTTTTCTTATTTCTTTCTTATTTTGTTTTTCTGGTTTTTGGTTTTTTAAAGTTGATTGAGGTATAATTTAAGACACAGGAAAAGTCACCCCTTGTTGTTGGTTACGGCATATGAACGTTGACAAACATATACAGTCATGGAACCACCACCACTAGCACTATCAAAGCATAGAATGCTTATCACCCCCCAAATGTCCTCGTACCCTTCGGTAGTCAATCCCCTTAGCCTGCTCCCAGTCCACGGCTCACACTGATGTGTTTTCTGTCCCAGTGTTTCGTCTTTTCCAGAATGTCACATCAAAGGCGTCATACAGTTACCTTCTGTGTCTGGCCGATGCCTTTGAGAGGGGCCACATTGTCCCTGCCTGGATCACTCGCTGTTCCTTTTGTTGCTGAGTTCTAGTCCCTGTGCATAGCTGAACCACAATCTGTTTATTCATCAGATGATGGACATTTGGGTTATTTTAAACTTTGGGTGATTATGAATGAAATTACTATCAGCAGTCCACAGGCTTTTTGTGTGAGTATCTGTCTTAATTTCTCCTGGGTAAATACCACGAGTGGGATTATAGAGTTTTTAACTTTATAAGAAACTATAAATGCTCCCCATCCTCACCAATATTTGGTATGTCAGGTTTTTGGTGTTTTTTTTTTTGGTAAAATAACCATCCTAATCTATATATATAAAAGGCTAATATGCTAAGTGTTCCTCCAACCATCTGACCGGTTGCTATGACATGCACTGACCACCAGGGGGCAGACGCTCAATGCAGGAGCTGCCAAGCTGTGGTGACTTGGCAGCTGCGGTTCTCAGGTGACACATTGGGAACCAGAGAGGAGGGAGCCCGATTTTAGGGTGCATCACCCGAGAACCGCCCTCTCGCAATCCTGGACCCCTCGGGGGATGTTGGAGAGCCAGTTTCTGCCTGATCCTTGCAGGCCAGGCCGAGGGATCCCAACGGTGCATGAATCTGTGCACAGGGCCTGTAGTAGGTATATAATGGTTATCATATTGTGGTTTCAATTTGCATCTTTTTAATGACTAAGATTCAGAGTTTTATTTTTAATTGATTTCAGAGAGAAAGGGAGAGGGAGAGATAGAAATATCAATGATGGGAGAGAATCATTAATTGGTTGCCTCCTGCATGCCCCCTACTGGAAATCAAGCCCAAAACCCTGGGCATGTGCCCTGGCCAGGAATCAAACCGTGACCTCCTGGTTCATAGGTCAATGCTCAACTACTGAGCCACTGCGGATGGGCAGATTCAGAGTTTTTGACGTCACTCTTGGTTGGACTAGAGTTGGGTGCTTTGTAGAGTGGACTGGATTTTTAAAAAATGCCAAATAAAGGTGCCATTCATTCGTTATCTCCGAGCGATCAGAAAAGCCATGGATCCTGCCCAGGATTTCATCCAGGGGAGGAAAAACACACCTCCGGAGCAAGGACAGGCCTGCTCTGTCCAGTCTGCTCACTCAGTGACATGCTCACACCCTGTCCCCTCCTTCCTGCCTCCACACCTACTCTGCCTCTGCCACCCTTTGCTGCCTCGATGGTGCGTCCCTCATTTTACACCGGGGCAATTCCTATATAAACTGAATTTCACCTCCTTTTGAAGCATCTGGGATTTCCAGAAGCTTGCAGACATAGCATGCAAGATGATGTTACAGAAAAAGCACAACCTCTTTTGGGGTGAGTTGGATTTTTATTTTTATTTATTTATTTTGCTTTGCTCCTTACTAGTTGTGTGACTTAGGGCAAGTAACTTAAATGTTTTGAGCCTCAGTTTCCCCAAATGTATAATGTGGATACTACTTACCTCAGAAGTAGGATTCTGTTGTTAGCGGTATTGTCGTCACATTATTATTATTAATTACTACTACTACTACTTTGCCTCTATCAAAGGCTCACTGCAACCAGTGAGAATCATGGCTGATTCTCGATTCTCTCCCCAGATAATTGCTCATTAAGAATAGGCCCTGTGACGTCAGCCCCCGAGCTCCTATTCTTGACAGTGTTGCTAAATACCAGTCCCTCAACACATTTGTTGAAATGGACGGACTTAAAAGGGTTTTCAGGAAGGAGCTGTGGGACCCAGAGGGACTCCAGCTCTCATCAGACCCCCGCGCTGCTTTCCTGGAGCAGCCCATTGAGTCCGCCTTCCTCCCGCCGGATGGATGGCTGAGCCTGGGCTGTCTGGACACGTGGGTTTAACAGGCGAGAAAAAGGGGAACCAAGAGAGCAGATGCTAAATAATAGCAATAGTAATAATAAGAATAAGAAGAATGGGGAGGACAGGATTGACAAGGAGTAAAAACTCAAGGAAGAGAGCTGGCTGAGAAAGTGTGGGCCCAGTGATGGCGTGGGGACCAATGTTGAGGACGGGGACTGGGAGGATCGCGGGCCCTGGGGCTGGGGCGGAAGTGGGAGATGGAGCGGGGACAAGGCAGAAGGAAGGGCGCGGAGGCATTGGGTCCAGCTGAGACGGAGAGGCAGATTCCGGGAGCCGGGAGTGGACAGTGCCTGCCGAGGCTGCAGGTGCCGTGGGGGCGGAGTCACTAGGGGCGGGGCCTAATGGGGGCGGAGTCACGGGAGGCGGGGCCGACGCCGGGCGGGCGGGCGGGGTGCCGTGCTCAGCTCTGCTCCTGCGAGAGTAGCGGGGGCCGCGGAGCTGGAGCTGGAGCTGGATCCCGAGCCGGGGCCGGGGCGGGAGTCGGGGTCGGGGCCGGGCCGGAGCGGGCTCCAACGATATGGGGTCGGCCGACTCCAAGCTGAATTTCCGAAAGGCGGTGATCCAGCTCACCACCAAGACGCAGGTGCGCCCGGGACCCCGGCCTCCCCACCCACCTGCCGGGCTGGGGGCTGGGCAGGGCCGGGGGGGCTGCGCGAACTTGGCCTGCCCTGAGATGGGGGGACCAGCTGGGCCGGCGGGTGATACTGAGGTCAGAGCCAAATCCCTTGGCCTGCACCCGATGCTCCATCCCCTAGCCCTAGTCCCCCACCCCCAGCCTTCTCTCCCGGGAACATCCTCTCCCCGCAGCCGCTGCTGCCACCTTAGGCTGACGTGTGCCTACTTCCCCAGCCGGCATCGCCGCTGTCCACCCCCTGCCCATCCCCCATCCACTCCGTCCCTCCAGTCTTATATCTTCAGCCTCTCCCCGCCTCCTCCCACCCATCCACCTCCCTGCTCCCTTCCCTGCCCCTCGGTGCCCGCGGGTCCCGGACACACAGAGCCGGCTGACTCAATGCAAACAAAGCCGGGCCGGCGTCCGCCCTGGTTGGGGAAACAGCTGGTGCGCGGCGGCAGCAGCCTTGCTGGGCCCAGGTCGATGCCAATGGCAGGAGAGGCCCAGCAGCCTGGCTAGAGGACCGATTCCCAGGCCCATGGGATCCAGTGTCCCAGCTGGGACCACTCCTGAAGGGAGCTCCTCCTCTGAGGCCCCACTGTGGGGATGGCTGTTTGTGGTACCCTCTGTTCAGGGCTGAGAAACCTGCACATGGCCCTTGACCTGCTGGTGTGGGGCCTGGGGATGTCTTGCAGCTTAGTCCATGCTCCCCCGAGTCCACAAGTGGCACAGAGGCCACCTTCTTGCCTCCTCTGCCCCCCAAACAGGCTTCCTTGCCCACCCCTTCACTTCTCATCCCTTGAACCAGGTCCTCTGGCCACAGAGATGCTGGCCCTGACTCCCCAGATCCCCCACTTTCAAGGGAGTCAGGACCTGCTGCTATCCGGGGCTTTCCTCTCACCCTCCACCCCACCCCACCCACCCCACTGCTCCTCAGGCTCTCTCTTGCTCTTGGCTCTTAAGGTTGGATGGAGGGAGCCATTTCCACAGCCAGCTGGTCACAGCTCCAGAGGCCAGACCACAGGTCCCACCTCTCCTGTTCCCACGCGAGAAAGGCCAGGTGCTGGCCAATGCCCAGGGCCTCTGGAGAGTCCAGCTGGCTGAGGGGTGTGTGATAGAAACCAGACCTTGCTCCTTGCCGCTTCCCCAGGCTCCTGGTTCATCTGGCCCTTGGCTCTCTAGTGGTGGGGCGCCTAGGGCGGTGGGTGGCAGGGCGGCCAGCCCCTCAAGGTGGGGCCACGGAGAGAAGAGGAAGGCAGGCTCCAGTGTTTACCTACCTGCCAGGGAAACACCTTGTTGGAGAAATGAACTATGGGCTGTTGGCTCAGCTGCTAGGGTCCATTGCTGGGCCAGCAGGACTAGCTCAGCCAGGTCCCAAGGGATCTGGGTGGACTACATTCCTCCCTGCTCCAGCTCCCCCCGCCCCCCCCCCCCCCCCCCAATACAATGATGGAGCTGACTGAGGCATTGCTGTCTCATTTCCCAGCTGAGGATAGTGCATTGACTTGGGACAGGACTGAAGCCAGAGACCAGCCTGGGTCTTCCTCTGGGGAGCACTGGGGCCCTGCAGGTGGGAGGGCCTGGGCCGCCTGGAGTGAGCGACCCTGGGGGACTGACACCTCAGGTCCTGTGTAGTGACCTGGCGTGGGCAGCTTGGGAGTGAGGACCAGATCCCAGGTAGTCATTCCAGACCTTGCCCCTCCATGTCTCCAAGGAGATTCAGGCCGGTTGTCCACGGGGTATTCCCCAGTCCTGGGCCCTCCGAAGCTGTGCTGTGAACACAGTTTTGCTGTGGGCAGTGACAGGCCAGCCCAGCGCCTTTTCCCACCGCTCAGCCTTCCTGTGCTGCATCCTGTTTCCTTCCTGCCTGGGCTGGGCCTGGCCCTGGTTCTGAGGGCCAGGAGCTTTGGCTGGGCTCCCTGCGTCTTTCCCAGGTGGGTGGGGCCCTGGAGGGGGACATTCCTGGACCTGGACCCTCTCCTCGATCCCACATGTTCTGAGGTTCTCTGCTGTTGGGCAGATGGGATCTGGTGGGTCCATGTCTACATGTGTGCACGTGTACGTGCGTGTGCATGCCGTGGTGACTCAGTCCTCCAGGACAGGTCACCCTTTGCAGGCTGGTCCTTCCCTCCTCCCCCCAGAAAGGTTTCCAAAGATGCGGCTGGGCCCTCAAGCGGGGGAGTTCCTGCCTGAGCAGCTCCTGGCAGAGCTGAGGTGAGAACAGCTGGTTTCCCACCAGGTAGCTCAGTCCCTGTGCCCTGGGGGTGGGGGCCTGCCCAGCTGCTTCTTTTCAAAGAAACTGGCTTGGATTTTAGAGTGTTCTTGGGTTGGGTGGATCCCAGCTGGGGTAACTGAGGCAGGAGCTAAGCCATGTCCCGCCCCTTAGAAGCCTAAGGGACCCCAGTGACCCTGGCTGATACCTATAGCACCAGGCTAGCCTGGTATGGTCAGGCAATGGTTGCCAAATTGAAGTGTCCAAGCCACGGTGGGATCAGTGGGAGAAGGGGGAGGTGAAAGTCACCACTCTTGAAGTTCAAGGCCAGCTCCCAGCTGGGGACTCTCTATTTCAGGGGACACTTGCTTGATGAACTAGGTCAGAGGTCAAGTCTACTTGGTGTTGAGATGAGTTTCTGCCCCTTTGAGGGGGGTAAGTGGTTACCTGGGAGGTGGGGAAGGTGTAGAGATGAGCGCTTCCCATAGGTGCCACCAGATTGGGGAGGGAGGGCTCTTCATGTTTCTGGGATGTCCTTTCCCACCCCCCTCTGGCCACCCACACTGGGGTGTGGTACCCCTGGGACCTCAGTGAGTGTCAGAGGGCTGTCCTGGCTGAGGGCACCAGGTGCCAGCAAACCCCAGCCCCAGGGCCCCTCCTTTGGCCCCTGTTCCCCCCCTCCCCCAGCTCCTCTCGTCCCACTAACTCGCTCTACCAGTTCTGGGGCTGAGCGGGCCTTGGTGCCAGGCCTGTCCAGAGGGCCAAGGCCACATGCTGCCCTGTAGCTCAGTGGGGGGTGTTGCCTGGGGAGTGGCCTGGGTACACCTGGACCTTGGTGAGGCTTGTGACCCCAGTCCTAACTTTGGGCAGCCCCGCTGGCCCTCGGCCCTGCCTAGTGACTGGGCTGAAGGGATCTCGAGGAGTGAGTAGAGCCTTTAGCTGAACAAACATCGCCTGAGCATCTGCCATGTGCCTCAGCTGCAAGGTCAGGGAGGAAGGGTTGGGGACTAAAGGGGCCTCAAGACTGGTGGAGCCAGGGACCATGGTGAGTGCGTCGGGAGGGGGTTTCCAAGGTGGGAGCAAGCCCATCTGTCCAGAGCTCTGGGAGACTTCTTGCAAGAAGTGGCTTCAGAGAACACATTATTATTATTATTATTATTTAAACTAATTTCAGAGCTTATTATTATTATTATTATTTTCTTTTCAATCCTCACTTGAGGATACTTTTCTGTTGATTTTTAGAGAGAGCGGAAGAGAGAGGAAAAGACAGAGAAATATCGATGTGAGAGAAACACATCCAATCAGTTGCCTCCTGCATGTGCCCCAACAAGGGCCCGGGCCAGGGAGGTGCCTGCAACCCAGGTACATGCCCTTGATCAGAATTGAACCCAGGACCCTTCAGTCTGCAGGCCGACGCTCTATCCACTGAGCCAAACCGGCTAGGCCAAAATTATTACATTTTCTTTATTTATTGATTAAGGTATTACATATGCATCCTTATCCCTCCATTGCCCCACCCCCACCCCCACTCATGCCCTCACCCCCCTGGTGTCTGTGTCCATTGGTTAGGCTTATGTGCATGCATACAAGTCCTTTGGTTGATCTCTCCCCCTTGCCCCCACCCTCCCCTACCTTCCCTCTGAGGTTTGAGCATCTGACGATGCTTCTCTGTCTCTGGATCTGTTTTTGTTCATCAGTTTATGTTGTCCCACAAATGAGTGAGATCATGTGATATTTATCTTTCTCTGACTGGCTTATTTCGCTTAGCATAATGGTCTCCAGGTCCATCCATGCTGTTGCAAATGGTAGGAGTTCCTTCCTTTTTATAACAGCGTGGTATTCCATTGTGTAGATGTACCACAGTTTTCTAATCCACTCCTCTGCTGATGGGCACTTAGGCTGTTTCCAAATCTCAGCTATGGTGAATTGTGCTGCTATGAACATAAGGGTGCATCTGTCCTTTCTGATCGGTGTTTCTACTTTCTTGGGAGATATTCCTAGAAGGGGGATCACTGGGTCAAATGGAAGTTCCATTTTTAGTTTTAGAATTATTGTTTTTAACAAGGTATTTCTTTTTCTCAATATAAGGGTGATGCACAGTACTATGTGTGGACCCATGGGGCTAGCCGGGCCCTTGGTCAGCCCTTGCAGAGAAGGGAGAGCCTAGGGCCATGGTTGGCAAACGGTGGCTTGCGAGCCACAGGCAGCTCTTTGGCCCCTTGAGTGTGGCTCTTCCACAAAATACCACGGCCTGGGCGAGTCTATTTTGAAGAAGTGGCATTAGAAGAAGTTTAAGAAATTTCTCAAAAGAAGTTTCAATCGTTGTACTGTTGCTATTTGGCTCTGCTGACTAATGAGTTTGCCGACCACTGGCCTAGGTTGACGGGACAAGGGGGATGGTCTCCTGCAGGAAGCGCTCTTCAGAAAGTAAGAGAGCCTGGTAGCCTGGCCCTCAGCTGAGGAGCATTCCAAAGGAGGAAAATGGTAGCAGTCCTGCGCTTACGGAAAAGCATAACGAAAAAACAAAACCCGCCCGCAGAGATCATTGCTGTTAGCGCGTCGCTTTTGTGTAGGCTTCTGTTGCTATACAATTTAACACAAAACTGTGATAGTCTTTTGTCCTTTTCTCACATACCCTGACACTGTGAATACTCAGGAATATTCTTTGAAAACATGATTCTGGTGACTGCGTCATATCCCTTTGTATGAATGTGCCTTCACTTTTTTTCCTTTTTATTATTGTTTCTTTATTTTAATTGTTTAAAGCATTACCTAGAGTAGTACATATATCTCCTTTTTCTTTTCCCCCATTGACCTTCCCCCAGCCGCCCCTACCCGCTGTGGCATGCCCTCATCCCACCCCCGCAGTGTCTTGTGTCCATGGTTGTGCTTCTGTGCGTGCGTACAAGTCCTCTGGTTGATCTCCGTGCCTTCACTTTTGAAAGCACCCCCTATTGTTGGTTATTTGGATGGAGCCCGGCTTTCTGCTGTTGTCAACAATAACACTTCCGCTGGCATCCTCACACGTGCATAACTATTTCCTTGGGAAACACTTCCTGAATATTATCATTCGCATGGATTGCCTGTGTAATTCAAAAGGCATACGTGTGTTTCAGGCACGTTGGCTCCGTCGGGCTGCTGGGACTTGGGAATGTGGCAGGAGGGGTGGGCATGCTGGGAAGAGGGGCAGTCTGAGGAAAGGCTAGGAGAAAAGATGGCCTGGCTGTGTTGTAGGGACAGCAGAGACAGGCGTGTGTGCGTGCACATGCATGTGTGTGCACACGTGTGCATGCCGGTGTGTAGCATGTAGGTGTGTTTAGGTAAGGTCTGGGCTGACGGGCTGGCTGAGGTCCGGACTCAGTCCTGCAGGCAGGAGGGTTGGAGAAGGTCTCCAGAGAGGTGGGTGGTCACACAGTCCCTCAGTGCCCAGCTGACCCTGACCATCTGTGCCATGTGTCGCCAGCCTGCCTGTGCGGGCTAGGACCCGTGGTGGCCACGTGGGTGGCTCCTGGGCACCAGCAGGGGTGGAGTAGGGGGCCACGGCTTACCTCTTGGGGGTTTCCTTGGCTACATGTTGGGCAAACTGTGGGCCCTTTGGCAAGGGATTGTGCTACTCTGGACACTGTGTTCCCCGCCCCCAGCCCGTGGAAGCCACCGATGACGCCTTTTGGGACCAGTTCTGGGCGGACACGGCCACCTCGGTGCAGGATGTCTTCGCGCTGGTGCCGGCGGCGGAGATCCGGGCCGTGCGGGAGGAGTCACCCTCCAACCTGGCCACTCTGTGCTACAAGGTGAGGGTACCTGGCCCTCCTGCCACGCCCAGCCGGGCCATTTGCCACCCGCTTGGGGACACTGACGCTGGCCCGCTCTGTGGTCCGAGAGGTCTGGCGGGCTCTGGGTTCTGGGGAAGTGATCACGGGGAAGGGATCTGGGCCAGACCTTGCTGAGCACTTTCCATGGGGCAGCTCAGCGAGCTCGCCCTGGGCGGCTGCCACTGTTAGTGACACCATTTTACAGATAAGGAAACTGAGGCACAGGCGGGCAGTTGCTTAACAAGATCTCAGCCAGTGAGTGGTGGGCTGGCCCACGTCCCGTCCATCTGGGCTGGCTGGCCCTGTCGAGAGGGTGGTCCTGTGGGGTCGGGCCTCCACCTGTGGCCCCACTGCCTCTCCCCCTCTGAGCCTGGGGTGCCCATCCCGAGCCACGAGCAGGGCCCCACTCCGCACCCTCCCAGTGTGCCCCTCTGCCATCCCACAGGCTGTGGAGAAGCTGGTGCAGGGAGCCGAGAGCGGCTGCCCTTCGGAGAAGGAGAAGCAGATTGTCCTGAACTGCAGCCGGCTGCTCACCCGCGTGCTGCCCTACATCTTTGAGGACCCGGACTGGAGGGGCTTCTTCTGGTCCACAGTGCCCGGGGCCGGGCGAGGAGAGGTCTGTGCCGGGGCAGGGCTGGGTGGGCAGTGGAGTTGTGACAGGGCGGGAACCAGGCCGGCCACACTCCTCCAGACCTCTTCGGGCTTTGGGGAGTGCGGGGTAGGGAGAGTGGGGCGCAGTTCCTCTCCCCGAGCCCTCAGTTCCTCTCCCACGGTCTCTGCCCATACAGCTGGGCACAGCTGGGCACAGGGCAGCTAGGCCTCTCCCTCTGTCTCCCTTCTCCCCTCTCCCCTCTGCCTGGGTTTATCTCCAGGCACCTGGCTGAGGGGCGGCCCACTGGTTCCTTGCAGGGCTGAGGGGACACAGAATCTCGGGGACATGCATGGCCTGGCTCCCCTCCCCCCCCCCCCCGCTGCCCCCCGTCAGCGGGAGGTTTCCTCACTGCTCCCAGTCCACTCTGGTTCTGTTCCAGTGACCGCCTGGGCCAGACCCCATCCTCCTCCCTTCCCCCAAGCCCTGGCCTCTCCTTGGCCAATCCCACTGAGGTGGCCCTGGGCGCGTGTCCTGAGCAGGGAGAAGACGACGATGAGAATGCCCGGCCCCTGGCCGAGTCCCTGCTCCTGGCCATTGCTGACCTGCTCTTCTGCCCGGATTTTACGGTCCAGAGCCACCGGAGGAGCACTGTGGTGAGAGCCGGTCCCCCACGCCCCGCCCCCCTGGGCTGGGAGGGATCTGGCTCTGGGTTGGGGCTGAGTGAAGTTCTCGGGCAGGATGTTTCAGGGACAGGGCTGCATGATCCCAGGGAGGGGGTGGTGGCTGGCACAGCTGGAGTGGAGCCACCGGGTGCCCGGCCATGCCCCCTGCACCCGGGAGGCTGGACACAGGCTCCTATTGTCTTTGCCTGGGCGGTGGGTGGGCTCGGGCACAGGAGGCCTGGCCTTTTCGCTCTCCATCAGCCCATGGACTTGACCTTGAGTGCTTCCTGCCCCCCCATCCCCACCCACCACCAGACACACCCAATTCCATTCCCTTCTCCCCTTCCCCCCCATCTCTCTCTCTGAGTCTCACACTGGGCTGAGCCAGTGAAAGAGGCGGGCTGGAGGGCATGAGCTTTCAAGAGGCTGAGACCATTGTTTCTTCCTTGTGCATCAGCGCCAGGGCCCTTTGAGAATCTTTGGGGAAATACGAGGGATGGGGGGCCTAGGCTGGCCATCCCCAGCCCGATCGCTCCCTGACCTTGTCCCCAGGACTTGGCGGAGGACATGCACTCCCTGGACAGTTGTGAATACATCTGGGAGGCGGGCGTGGGCTTCGCTCACTCGCCCCAGCCCAACTATATCCACGACATGAACCGGTGAGCTTTCTTGGGCCCAGAGCACGTGGCTGCTGGACCCCAGGCCAGGCCCCTGCCCGGCTCAGGGAGGGAACCAGCATGGCCTTGCAAAGGGACGCTGCCCGCTCATGACCCAGCGCAGCCTCACAGGGATCAAATGGGGCCGTTGCTTTTCACGGACCGAGCTGGGGCTGGGCAGGGTGGGCACGCCCTCCCGGAGGAGCACTGGGATCCTCAGGGCCTGCACCCCCTCCCCCAGGACGGAGCTGCTGAAGCTGCTGCTGACCTGCTTCTCTGAGGCCATGTACCTGCCTCCAGCTCCGGACAGTGGCAGCGCCAACCCGTGGGTGCAGTTCTTTTGTTCCACAGAGAACAGGTGAGGGCCCCCCTCCCCCCCTTTCCTTTCCCTTCTCTTCCTCCTTGTGCCAGGCAGCAGAGCTGAGGAGCTAAGGCCACGCAGCAGCCCTGGGAGTCCTATTTGGCGGGAGGTGCTGCCCCCTGGTGGCGATGACCTGTAACGTAACAGCCACTCCTGTCAGTGCCGTCCAATGTCCCACTGGGGTCCCTGGGGGACAGGTGCCTGGGTCCTCCATCTAGTAGAAATAGAATGCGAGCCACACGTGCAATTGAAACATTTCTGCTAGCAACATTAAAGAGTAAAAACGAAACAGGTGAAGTGAATGCTAATAATATGTTTGATTTAACCCAACCTCGCCAAAATATTAGCATGTAACATGCCATCCGTATACACAGTTACTGAGATGTGTGACATGCCCTTCTCATGCTGAGTTGTCAGGATCAGGTGTGTAGTTCGCACAGCACCTCCCAATTCGTACCAGCCACATTTTAAGCTCCTGGGAGCTACATGCGGCTTGTATTGGGCAGTGCAATTTATTTATTTTTTGGGGGGAGGGTCAGTACAATTTAGACAATGGGTGGGGGGGGGCATAATGAATATACCCTGAAGGTAGGGGAAGCCCAGCCCGAATGGGGTGCTCACTCAGGGGTCATCTGGGCTCATGAGAGTACATGAGATGTCACATGGCGAGACTGAGTATTTGGAGCAGATACAGGCTGTTCGGCTGTGCAGCTCCCGCTGTGCCCAGGGCTGTGCTGGCTGCACCGGAGTTCGTGTCCCCGAGGTCCTGGTTCATCCCCTTACTTCCAGACTCTGGTGCCCACACGGCACGCCTCCTCCTTTAGATTTTCCCGGCGTCCCGCCCAACCTCCCCCGCCCCCCAGAAGGGAGCTCAGGGCACTCCTCCAGCAGCCACAGTCCGGAGCCGGCCAGTTTTCTTCCTCAGCCGCCTTATGAGGCAGATGGCCACGCCGTGCCCCTCACTTCACCTCTCTGGGTCTCCGTTTCCTCATCCGTAAGATGAGGAGCTTGAACCCTGACATCTCACTAATCTCTGAACGGAGCCATCCGGGGCCTGGGAACTGGGTGACTGAGCATGTGCTCTGCTTCCTGCGGGGAGGCTCACCTCCTGAGGGCCACCAGCCCCTCTTGGAGCCCCGAGGGAGGGTGCCTGTGCCTCACAGACCCAGGGGCCACATCATCATCCATTTGCCCCAGTCTGTGGGCTGCCTGGCACCGAGACTGAGCCTGATGGGAACGGTGGGTTTGGTGCTTCTGCTGGGTCGATGCAGGCTCATCGATTGTGCTCTGGTGGGGGAGCCCACATGTGTGGGGCGGGGGGGTGTGGCACATCTCTGGACCTCCTTCAATGTTGCTGTGAACCTCTAAAAAATAGTATATATATATAAAAAAGAATAGGCTTCATGCCCGGCTGGCATGGCTCAGGGGTTGAGCATCGACCTATGGTATGAACCAGGAGGTCACAGTTCAATTCCCGGTTGGGGCACATGCCCAGGGTGTGGGCTCCATCCCCAGTGTGGGGCGTGCAGGAGGCAGCCCATCGATGATTCTCTCCCATCATTGATGTTTCTATCTCTCTTTCCCCCTCTCCCTCTCTGAAATAAATAATGATAATGATAATAATAATAATAATAATAAAACTAGGCTTCACCCCTGGCGGGAGGAGTCTGAGGGATGTGGACCTGACTTCCTACCAAGAGCCCCTCCTGACCGGCCATCCCACCCTGGGGAATAAATTCCTGCAGCGGCCCAGCCTGGTGCGGGTCCGGGTCCAGGTCCGGATGCAGGCAAGGACGGGGAGGGCTCCTGCAGGAAGGCCCCGCCCAGAGCTGGTGCCGAAACTCACGTTGAAGGAGCGGATGGCGGTCGGGATGGAGGAGGGCTGGGCCTGAGGGGGGTCTCCCAGTCCCCTCGCTCCTCTCCCTGCAGACACGCCCTGCCCCTCTTCACCTCCCTGCTCAACACCGTGTGTGCCTATGACCCTGTGGGCTACGGGATCCCCTACAACCACCTGCTCTTCTCCGACTACCGGGAGCCCCTGGTGGAGGAGGCTGCCCAGGTGCTCATCGTCACCTTGGACCACGACAGCGCCGCCAGTGCCAGCCCCACCGTGGATGGCACCACCACAGGCACTGCCATGGACGACGTCGATGTAAGAACAGGAGAGGGGGCGGGGCCTCTGGCCAGGTGGCACCCCCTCTAGCAGAGCTGGGCGAGGGATACCCAGTGGGCACCTTGTGGTGAGCCGGGGGGTCGAGGGGGCACAGCTGCCTAGGCCTGGGGTAGGGGCAGAAGGTGGGGGCACCTGCTCATCCCGGCTCCACCCTCAGCAGCCTCCAGGGCCCGAGAACCTGTTTGTGAACTACCTGTCCCGAATCCATCGCGAGGAGGTGAGCCTAGCACTGTTCTTGCTCGGGGCGAGTCTTGATGCCCACCCCACAGGGTTATGGCCTTGCAGGGGGGGGGGGGCAGGTGAGATGGGGGTGGGGGAGTCCTGACCCCTACCTAAAGGAACCATAGTCCCTATGGTCTCTGGCCACTACAGTAAAATAGTGACAGTAGGACTGTGAGGGTTTGAATCTGCAGAAAAGGGCCACCTGGGTGAGGGTAACTGGGAAGGCTTCCAGGAGGAGGTGGCTGTGATGGCAAGTTTCTCAAAGGTCAAGGGAGGTGAATGCAGTGGTCCTAAAGGCCAGGCAGACCCAAGCTCATGGGTCTGATGTAATCCCAAAGCCCTGCCCTCGGCAGCTGCAACGGGGGCCCAGCTATTCCCTGGCCTTGTGGTGAGGATTGAGTGAGAGCACAGCACAGCCCGGCGGGTAGCGGGTGCTCCGTGAGTGACCCTCTTGCAGGAGGGAAGGGCCCCTCCAGGCCAGCCTTGGGCTCGGCTTCCGGAGGGGCTCACCCAGGACAGCTGTTGACGCCGGTGGAATCTGGGCCCCTCAGGCTCTCGGGTGGGGCCAGGCTCTGGGGGGAGGGAGAGGCCTGTGTAGGGAGCTGGACTAGACGGGCCCCTGCTCTTCCTCCCAGGACTTCCAGTTCATCCTCAAGGGCATAGCCCGGCTGCTGTCCAACCCCCTGCTCCAGACCTACCTGCCCAACTCCACCAAGAAGATCCAGTTCCACCAGGAGCTGCTGGTCCTCTTCTGGAAGCTCTGCGACTTCAACAAGGTGGGCCAGCAGCAGGGCCAGCCTGCGGGCAGCGGTCTGCCCTCCTGCGGAGCAGCTACTCAGGCCAGGCCCGGGATGGGCACAGTGTCTGGGGAGACTCCCGGAGGGGGAAAGGGTGGACGGAGCTGCCCCTCCCTCTGACCCTGCCTGCCTGTTCCCTCCTCCCTCCCCCAGAAATTCCTCTTCTTTGTGCTGAAGAGCAGCGATGTGCTGGACATCCTGGTCCCCATCCTCTACTTCCTCAATGATGCCCGAGCAGACCAGTGTAAGGAGGGGTGTGCATAGGGTGGGAGGCGCACAGGGTGGGAGGGGTCCTTGAAGAGGGGTGGTCTGGCCAGTCCGTCCACCTCCCAGGAGCTCAGACCCCCCAGGATGGTCCCTGCCCATGAGTTCCCTTCCTTCCCTCCCCACCCTGTGTGATGACCCCCTCCCATGCCCCCTGTCACAGCTCGGGTGGGCCTGATGCACATTGGTGTCTTCATCTTGCTGCTTCTGAGTGGGGAGCGGAACTTCGGGGTGCGGCTGAATAAGCCCTACTCCGTGCGTGTGCCCATGGACATTCCGGTCTTCACGGGTACCCATGCTGACCTGCTCATTGTGGTAAGGGGGCCCCTGGGTGCATGGGGGTGGTGTCCTCTTGGCTGCGTTCGGAGGCAGAGGGGACCCCCATGGCCTCCCCTCTGCTCCCCACTGCACAGGTATTCCATAAGATCATCACCAGTGGGCACCAGCGGCTACAGCCCCTCTTCGATTGCCTGCTCACCATCGTGGTGAACGGTAGGGGTCCCCCCCCCCCCCCCGGAACCCGCTTTCCCCCTGATCACCACCAGGTGGCGCTAGGCCACAGGCTGACTTGCCTGCCACTCCCTGCTTCAAACCCTTGTCCCATAGAAATGCAAGGGCAGCCACCTGTGTACTGGTCAGCTCTCTAGTGGCCACATGAGAAAGGAAAGAGAGCCAATGATTTTATAGCAGACTTTACTTAATCCGCTATGTCCAGAACGCCATCAGCTCCACGTGCAGCCAAGATACTTTACATCCTGTCACGTCCAGGCTTCAGCATCGTATGCACGACTCACATGTGCCCTGCCTATCTGTTCGGACTACCCATGTTCCCGTGCTCAATAGTCACACGTGGCTCATGGCTACTGTTTTGGCCAGTGTGGGTCTGGACCAGCTCAGTCCTGGGTGCCCTGATGTGCCCCGCCCACCGGGGAGGACTGCGGACAGCTGCCTGGGAGGGGAGGGGCTCAGGTGGGCTGGAGAGCTGGGCCCAGCAAGGTGGCAGTGGTGGGCTGGCGCAGGACGACTTCAGCGTGGCTGCCTTTTGGAGACCATGGTCCCGGGTGGGTGGGGTGGGACGGGGCCTTCCCAAATTGTTCACCCACTGGCTCCATCCGCAACTTGTAGCCGGGCACTGGCTAAGGGGGGCCAGCTGGGAGAATGCATCTGTGAGCCAGACAGCCACCGTCCCTGCCCCCGCTGGTGAGGGAGGACCTGAGACAGGGACGCGCACAGGTCCATGGTGTGTGATGCCAGGCTGTGTGCAGCGTTTCATCCGATCTGCCCCGCACAGGCTATGCCACAAATACGTGTTTAATTCTATGGAGAATACCACTTGGATGTGCTAGCAAGACCTAGCGATCCTGAGTTTGTAGGCCTGTCCGATCGCTTTACAGCTGCGGGACTTTGGGCAAGTCTGTGTACCTCTCTGAGCCTCAGTGTCCCCGTCTGTAAAATGGGCCTGGTTCCGTCTGTGTCCCATCTCCCGCTCAGGGGTGTGGGGAGCAGTGGGCGGGATGGCGTGTGTGAGTGGTTTGGTGAACAGGACAGCGGTCCACACGGTGGAGGGACAAGAGTGGAACTAAACTGCTCCCAGGGGGGCCTTGGCCTCTGGGGGTGTCCTCTTCCTGGCTTTTCAGGGACTGGGCAGGCCGGGGGTGGGGGGGGCAGGGAGGGCTTGGGAGCGGGAGCATCTGGTCCTGCTCCGGCCCAGACCGTGCCCGGGTGGCTGGTGGGGCCCGGGGGTAAGCCGAGCCCTTCCTGCAGTGTCCCCCTACCTCAAGAGCCTGTCCATGGTGGCGGCCAACAAGCTGCTGCACCTGCTGGAAGCCTTCTCCACCACCTGGTTCCTCTTCTCGGCCGCCCAGAACCACCACCTGGTCTTCTTCCTGCTGGAGGTCTTCAACAACATCATCCAGTACCAGTTCGATGGTGAGCCCCCCCAACCCCCCCCCAACCCCACCCCATCCCCCTCGCCTGGCCTGGCAGGAGGTGGGGGGGCCGTGGGCGAGGATACCTTCCTGTCTAAGGGGTAACAGTCCTCTGCCCCCATTGGGTATACCCAATGGGTATTGATTGAGCACCTGCTGTGTACCAAGCCTGGTGCTGGGTGCGGGGCGGGGGGGGGGGACGGGGTGGAGAAGCAAGCAGATTGCTACCTGCCCCGGGGCGTTCACAGCTGGGATGGAGGCGGGGAGGGCGGCTTTAAACAGGTGGCCACACGGACGGATCGTCTTCCTCTGGGGAGAGGGACGTTCTGACTGGCACGGCCTCGATGGGGGTCACAGATGCCGGGCTGCCTGGTGTCAGTGAGGGCCTGGGCACTTGGCTGTGGACGCCTAACCTCTCCGGAGGCTCAGTTTCCTATGGTGAGATGGTGCTCCTTCCCCACAGGCAACTCCAACCTGGTCTATGCCATCATCCGGAAGCGCAGTGTCTTCCACCAGCTGGCCAACCTGCCCACTGACCCGCCCACCATCCACAAGGCGCTGCAGCGGCGCCGGAAAGCGCCCGAGCCCTTGTCCCGCACCAGCTCCCAGGAGGGCGCCTCCATGGAGGGCTCCCGCCCCGCCGCCCCCGCCGAGCCGGGCACCCTCAAGACCAGCCTGGTGGCCACCCCAGGTCTGGCGCTGGCGGGCGGCAGAGGGTGTGGACACCGGCATGGGTGGGGGCTGGACTGGGTCTTGGGGGGGGGGTGTCACCCCATCTCTGGCCAAAGGCATGGGTAAGTGAGTAGGTGGGGATGGCAGCTGAGGCGGCGGCAGAGATACTGGAGTCCAGAGGGAAAGCTTAGTGGGGCACTAGCCTCACGCCTGGGTGTGGGCTCTGGGAGGGGTGCGGTCAGGGGTGGGGGTATTGGGGGATCAGGCACAGCGGCTCTAAAGTGGGGGAGGAAAGAGGGAGCCTGGAGGGGGCGGCGCCCGGTGGAGACGCTGCCCAGGAGGGCTCTGGGCAGGGGTCCTCACGCCCACCTGGGCCCCCCAGGCATCGACAAGCTGACGGAGAAGTCCCAGGTGTCCGAGGATGGCACCTTGCGGTCCCTGGAGCCTGTGCCCCCACAGAGCCCTGCGGACGGCAGTCCAGCTGAGGAGGTGGGCCAGGGGCTCTGGCCTGGGGGGTATGGGCTGGGCCTAGGGGCAGCAGAGGGGCAGGCACCCGCGGAGTCTCTGTGGAGGGGGCTTTCCCAGACCCTCCCTTTTTTATTGGTCATGGGCTTAGCCCTTGGCCTTCAGACTCCTCATCCATCAGCCTTATCTGAGGCTGGGCTGGCCTTTACCCTAAACCTGTCGCGGGCTGGCCTGGGTCGGGCAGGACCTGGGCCCAGGGCAAAGGGTGCGGGCTGGGCTGGGTCGGGCAGGACCTGGGCCCAGGGCAAAGGGTGCGGGCTGGGCTGGCCCTCAGTTGGGAGGGAGCCCCCCATGCTCCCGGGCCAATGGGGAGACCTCACTGCCCTCCCGGGTTCCAGACTGTGGGATGGGGTGGAAGAGGGGCTGCTACTCTGCCCTCTGCCCTCGCCCTGTACCCATGCCTCCCACCCTCACTCCCATCCCTTTCCTGGGACCAGGAGCCCAGCCAGACGTGGCGGGAGCAGCGGCGACTGTCCAGCGCGTCCGCCAGTGGGCAGTGGAGCCCCACGTCGGAGTGGGTGAGGGTTTGGGCAGGTTGCACCCACGTGGGGACTGGGTCAGGGGCCCTGGGACTAGCAACATGCTCAGTAAAGCCTCGGTAGGAATGTGTCCAAGTCCCAGGACTAGCCCGGGAGCCAGACTCAGGACCAGTCCCCCTGGCCGGGTGACCTTGGCCTCCCTCTGATGCGGGGTGGAGCTTCAGTTGCCCACAGCACTGATTTTCCTAATGACTCACCCTTCCACCTCCCTTCCCTGGGTTGCCCATCCCTGTATGTCCTGAGGCCACACTCAAGGCGCTTGCGTGGGGGGTAATAGCCTTCCTGCCTGCGCATGCCCTGTGGGGGCCCACGGGGACGGTGGCTGGCATATAGGATGTCTCAATGCCATCCACGGCTGGCCATGAAGAACAGTCACTGTGGAGGGGTGCGGCCCGTCCAGGCCTCGCTGAGTGATCTGGGATTCTTCTGGCCTTGGGGAGCCTGCGGTTGGGGGTCAGGGCCAGGCTTCCCCAGCGCCAGGAGCCCTGCCCCTCCCCCAGGTCCTCTCCTGGAAGGCGAAGCTGCCGCTGCAGACCATCATGCGGCTGCTGCAGGTGCTGGTGCCCCAGGTGGAGAAGATCTGCATCGACAAGTGAGGCTCTGGGGGTGGGGGTGGGGGTGGGGGTGGGGTGGGGGGCGGGGGGGCTCTGAGGAGGGGCCAGTCCAGGCTTGGGTGGGGTACGGTGGGGGGCACAGGCCTTGGGGGTCCCCTTGACCTGCATGGTGGGCTTCCCACGTGAGCATGTTGTAGACACCCCCACCCCGGGCAGGGGCCTGACGGACGAGTCGGAGATCCTGCGGTTCCTGCAGCATGGCACCCTGGTGGGGCTGCTGCCCGTGCCCCACCCCATCCTCATCCGGAAGTACCAGGCCAACTCAGGCACGGCCATGTGGTTCCGCACCTACATGTGGGGCGTCATCTACCTGAGGTGGGCCCCGTGACGGGGGGGTCTGGCGTCCACCTGAGGGGTCTGCCCAGTGGGGCTCATCGGGGTCTCAGCACTGGGTCCCACCATCGTAGCGGGGTTAATGCCAAGACTGTTAACTGGGGCGGTCCTGTCTGGTTGAGGGTGGGCACCCAGGGTCCAGGGTGGGACATTGGGATGGGCATTGGGGTGGGCATTGGGGCGGGAGGGGTCTGGGCGGTATCACGGCCCAGCATCTCCCGGTCTTTTCTGCAAAGCCTCCCAGTGCCCAGTGACAGCCCACTCCCTCCGCAGGAATGTGGACCCGCCCGTCTGGTATGACACGGACGTGAAGCTGTTTGAGATCCAGCGGGTGTGAGGATGGAAATCTACAAGGATCAGGGGCCAGGAGACGGTGGGGGGCCCTGGTCCCCCCATCCTCCTCCCCACACCCCGACCCACTGACCGTTCTGAGCTTTAACTTACTATGATCAGGGCTGGGGGCTGGCAGAGTGACCGAGCCCGGGGTGGCAGCTCCCGGAGGCCCCTTCCAGCTGGGATGCTGGGGATTGGCTCTGACCTTCCCCGAACTCCCCCCACCCACTCCTGGAGCAGCCTGTCTCCCTGGCCAGAGCCCCACCTCCCTCTGCTCCCCCTCAAGACCTGTCTCTATGCTGACCCTCGGTGCCCGCCCAGCGCCCGGAGGCCACCTGTGCCCTATGCCTGAAAGGGAGCTCTGGGCTGTTTCTTGAGGCACCTGGGCAGGGAGGGAGCCTTAGCCTCCTACCTGAAGCCACCTGTGCGGCCTGGCCCGCTGCCAGGGCCTGAGGGAGGAGGCTGTGTGGCCAGGGGTCTTGAGCAGGCTGGGGGCTGGCTGGCTGCAAAAGCCAGGCTGGGGGAACCCCATGCATTTTTTAGAGGTTTGGCGTGGGGTGTCGAGAGTATCCTGCTATGTTCTTCCTGGTCAGTGGATACAGCCTGGCCCATCTTATATCCAGTAACGGGGGCAAAGGGAACGAGGAGGAGGCAGCTGTTCAGTCCTCCCCACCCCCACCCACTGCCTGGAGGACCTGGGGGGGCAGGACGCCACCCCTCCATCCTCCCCTTCCTCCTCCGGCCTCCGGCCTCTGGCCTCCCTCACCCCACCTGTGTCAGTACAATCTTTGCTGTGTACAATCGGCCACTTCACACAATAAACCCCTGTCCACGCCCTGGCTCTCTGTGCTCGGAGGGGAGCTGAGGACTCTGCCTCCCAGGGCCTAGGTGCCTGCTGGGAACTCGTGTTGGTCGTTTTCTGGGGGGTGAGGAGGCTGGAGAATTGGACCCCTGGGCTGTGGCCACAAAGAGAAAGAGCCCACAGGAGAGGGGAGGGCCTACCCCCCAGCTTCGGGCATGACCCCCATGGGCTCTGCCGGCCCCGGGCAGCCACTTAAAGGGGGTGGGGGTGTCCTGGGGCCTTGGCCTGTGCTTGCCAGTGCCCAGCGTCACGGGGAGGGGCCTGGGGCCGCCCTCCCGGGGCCTCACCCACCTCACCCTGGGCCCGGCCCGGTGTTTGCACTGGGCTCAG
Source organism: Corynorhinus townsendii (assembly GCA_026230045.1). Classification (NCBI taxonomy): domain Eukaryota; kingdom Metazoa; phylum Chordata; class Mammalia; order Chiroptera; family Vespertilionidae; genus Corynorhinus; species Corynorhinus townsendii. The sequence continues at coordinate 3,811,974 of JAPDVU010000009.1, forward strand.
GGTGATGGATGGGCTGCCATCTCCGCCCTTTCTTCCTGATGGCTCAGGGACCCGCAGGCCTGGGGACCTGCAGCCCCGGCCACGGCCCTGTGGGAGCCAGCTCCGGAAGTCACCTGGGGCTCCGTGTCAGAGAGGGTGTGCTTACGGGGGCGGGGGGGGGGGGGGCGGGGGGGATTGAGAGCACTGGCCCCTCTCTCTCCACCTCCTCCCATGATCAGACAAGACCTGGTTTCCACCTCTGCTGGCCCAGAAACAGGACCGTCCCGGCCCCACAGCCCTGCCCAGGACGGTCCCTTCCCACCATACTCGAGTGGCAGCCTGTCCCTGGGAACAAATGCCACCCAGCAGCCCGAATGTAATCAATCAGACAAGCAGAGTTTATGGCAGCGGGAGAGGGCTGTTGAGCCCTGCCTGGCAGCTAATTAATGAGCTCATTAAGTTGTGTGGGGAGGAAGGGCAGGCTGCCTGCCTAGCTGTCTGCTCCCAGGGTGCCCTGGGCCGCGCTTGGACCACACGCCCTTCCTCCAGCAGCAGGCAGACCCCAGAGGCCTGGCTGGGTAGGGGTGTCCCTCTCCAAGCTCCCAGACTCAGTCATTTAGGGCTAGCTCTCCCAGAGTAGCTGTGGGGCTTCCTGAGGTGGGGGAGGGGGGCAGGGGCAGGCATGTGCCCTGTCCTCAGTGTGGGCATTAGAAGCTCAGTATTCAGGCTTTGCCCTTGGTCCTGGGCTGTGAACAGTAACCCACTCTCTGCCCCCCACTCCCCTTAGCGAGGCTCTGGGGAAAAGGGGGCATCGGGGGAGCCCCAGCTGCACTAAACGCCCCCCTGGAATGGGGCATCTGCTCAGACTCGGGGCTACATTTTCCCAGCCTTGGCATTTTGGGGTTCTGCCAGGGGTGGGTTCCTTGGGCAGCCTCAGGCCCCCAGGTAGACCTCCACCAGCCCCCCCACAGAGTGCATGCGGTAGAAGACACCCAGCGGCAGGCCGAAGTTGACGATGGTGAACCACGTCCGGTAGCCATAGAAATCCTTCTCCAGTCCGTTCTCAAACTCGGGGTGTATGCCAAAGGCAGGCATCATCCACAGCTGGGGAGGGGAGGAGAGGGGGCACTCGGCTCAGGGGAGGCAGGCCCCGAAGCCACAGCTCCTGCAGCAATCCTCGCCCTTGGCCTTCAGAGCCAGCCCTGTCCCTCCTGATCCCTCTCACCCACACCTCAGCTGAACTCCGACGGGTCCTGAGCTCTCCCAAGCTGGGTACCCCTGTGCCTTGATCTCAACCACCTTCTTCTCCTACTTCATTCTTTAGCTGGTCTCTGCCCCTCGACCCTGGCTCTGCCTCCGTCCAAACCCTACCCGTTTCTCAAAGCCCAGATCAGACTTTCACGAAGCCTCCTTGGCCACTCGGGCCCACACTTCCTGCCTGGAGGCCCGACTGCTCTTTAGGGCCAAGTCGGGCCTTGTTATCTGCCTGGACCAGGGGTCTGAAGCCCGGAGGTGTGTTTCCTGCGCTCCTTACCCACGTGAGCGCAAACAGCCCTGAGTTGCCCAGCACGGCCCCGTAGGCTGCGGGACCTCGGCAGGCCACACGACCCAAGCCTCGGTTACCATGACGACCCAGGAGATGCTGAGCTATTGCCTGGAGACGAGGAACATGGGATGGAGCGACCATCCTCAACACCTGCCAGGAGCTCTTTAGAGAACCAGGCACTTCCTGACTGAATTCAGCCGACAGTTCATTATTCGGCAATTCCCTGATGGTTCCCCTGGTGTCTCCCCAGCTGGTCAGGGAGCTCCCTGAGGGCAGAAATCTTACACATCTGTTAATGAAGTGCACTTGGCTGTGCCACGGCATGCTCATTCGTGCCAGGTACCCCGCAGGGAGCTGGGGGCCACTCCCTGCTCTCACGTGTCCTAGAGCTGGTTGGAAAGAGGCATGTGTCCCTGACAAGCAAAGGGACAAGCCAATCACCCTTGGGACGGTCAATGTGCACTGAGTGCGCCTTGAACCATCCCTTCCTGAATGAGGATCTCTGGGCCAGCTCCGCCCCTATGCCTCCCGGGTACCACTCACTGTGATATTGCAGAGGATAAGGAAGAGGGAGATCTCCTTGAGCGCCCGCCGCTTCCAGTTGAGGTGGCTGTAGGAGTGGATGTAGGCCCGCGAGGCCCTCCGCAGGTCCTGGCCCAGCTCCAGCAGCGAGCCCCTGCGGTGGGGCTCGGCCTCCGGCTTCTCCGCCAGGTCCCCGGGAGCCGCCTCCCAGAGCGGGCGCCGGTGCAGGCCCTCGATGATGAAGAGGTTCTGGGCGATGTGCTGCAGGATGAGCAGGACCGAGTAGGCCAGGATGAGGCGGTTGAGCAGCTCGTGGGGGCGCGTGGCCACAATGGCCACGATGGAGAAGTAGGAGATGCCCATCTGGCCCAGGGCCGCCCCCATGAGCAGCACCACGTCCACGCTGCGGGTGGGGTTCTTGAGCGTGTCCAGCTCTCGCTCCTCCAGCCCGTGGATGGCCGTGCCCGCCAGGCAGGCCAGGCTCATGCTGGGCAGCACGGCTGCGTAGAAGGCGTAGTAGAGGGTGAAGTACTGGCGTGCGATGGAGGGGCCGCTCGCTTCAATCTGGAAAATCACGAAGACACACACGCCTGCCACCAGGGCCAGCAGGCCCAGCAGCGGCCCAAAGATGGCCCCGTGCAGGCGGAAGGGCGGGGTGCCCGGGTGGGCGCTTGCATGGGGGGCCAGGCGGCGGCCCACGTTCTTCCACATGACGAAGAGCACAGCACAGCAGATGAGGCAGTACTCAGTGCTGAAGGGGTAGAGCATCAGGTAGCCCTTCCGGAAGACCTCGCACACCGTGGCGTTGAGGCACAGGCAGGTGTTGGTGTCGTTCCCTGGGGGAGAGAGGGAGGGAGAGAGAGGGCAGGTGGGCCTGGCTCTGAGGAAACCAGCTGCGCAAATCAGTCCCTTTCATCCCCTGGAGTAAGCCAGAGGTGGAAGGCACCCAGCCACCCATTTCACAGGTGTGGACGCTGAGGCCCAGGGAGCAAACTCAGAAATCACAAATTACAGGAAGGTCATTCCTTTACCGAAGGATTCCGGGCTTCATGTGTCAAGCTTACGTAAAGCATGTAATGCCTGGGTGATGGATATATCTTTGTTCCACTCCTCTCTATGTTTGAATTTTTAATAGGAAACAATCTCTGGTGATACTTGCAAAAAATCCTCTCTGCACAGCCCCTCTGAGAAACGTGTGCAGGGGGTAGAGTGAGCACAGCGTGCAGGCGTGCGTGACTTAGGCGGCAGGTGTGTAACTGCATGTGTGTGTGTGCTGGGAAGGCCTGGCTGTGCGCAGGGCGGTATGGCCATGCCCCCTGGGGGGGGGGGCTGTATGCACACAGGTGTGGCTGAACCCCACAGACAGGGATGTGCCCACGCAGGCTTATGGGACACAGCCTCTAAGGGGCAGACCGTACAGGTGGGGATTGGGCACATGGAGCAGTGGGGGGGGTTCTTTCTCCCCAGAAATTTGCCGTCCCTTCTGATATGTCCAGGAACCCCCAATTGTACTAGAAATCATGCCTTTTTAGTTTGTTGCAAGCAAAGTGCAAACACCAGGGGTGGGGCGCTTACCTGACCTTATCAGTGAGTAGCTCAGCCGGGCTTGGCGGCCAGCTTGCTGACAGCTAGATGGGAGCCTGGAATAGGGGGGAAGGGTGCCAGCACCCGATGGGGCAGGCACAGAAGGGGGCAGGATGGATACTACTGGCAAATGTCTGCATTCTGTTTAGCCATGATCCAGCCTCTGGAGTTTGCTGGAAACTCTACAGACTCACTGAGCCTCGCCCGATGGAGGGAGCGGGGGTGTGAGTGTGCGCGCACACATAGGAACCATCCCGCGGTGGGGTGCGTCATGGTCTCTTCGTACCTGAGAACTTTTCCATGAGGGCACTGAGCTCCGCTTCGATCTCACGGTGCAAGGAGTCATTGGTGACGGCCAAGACCCACATCAGCAGGTTTGTGGCCAAGGTCAGCATCAGGCCGCACCTGGGGGAGAAGCCACACTCTGCCCACACCGCTGGCCAGCTCCTGGGGTGCCCAGCCCTCACCGCCACTGCATCTGGGGTGGCCCCTCTCTCCCCCACCCAGATCCCGTCTGCTCTGGGACTTCAGCAGAGGCAGCCCTAGCGGGCACCTGGGGCCACTCCCAGACCAACTGGCAGCCCAGGGCCACGCTGTCGGGGAAGCTGTGGGGAGCGTGCACTGGTTGGGGACAGGGAGCCCCAGGAGTTGCTGGAGGGAGAGAAGGCACCCCTCTTACCTCGTGAAGTTGGTCTGGACCTGAATACAGTCCTTACAGTGTTTCCAGAGGACCCAGGTCTGAAAGAGACATAGCCTTGAGCCCAGCGGCGGGGGGGGGGGGGGGGGGGGGGGCCGGCGGGGGGAGGGGGGACAGGGGGGAGAGGAGGAGGGGAGGCAGGGGTGTGCCCCAGCTGCTTGTGTGTATTTTCAGTGGAAGACACAGTGAGGAAACCTGGGTTGGAATCCTGGCTCGTGTTTCCTTGCTGTGTGGCTTTGGGCCAGTGGCCAGATGTCTCTGAGCCTCAATGTCCTCAGCTCTAAGAGGGAACTGAAATGTCTGCCTCTCAGGGGAATGCCTGCTTCTTGGGGAAATAAAAGAGATCACACAAAGGAAACACAGCGCCCGGCGCAGGACAGGGAGTCAGGAGGGAGCGGGTCTTCGGCATTCAGGGCGCGCCGGGATTTAGGTACATGCACAGCGGATGCATCTGCAGGTGTCTGTGCTTCAGGGACACGGTGTGTTAGTGCAGAATTTGTAGGTGTGCATGGAGGGGTACGCAGGCAGGCGTTTGTGGGGAGCCGAGGTGTGTGTACATACTCTAGGCCACGTAGGGATTTGCCCGGGAGGCTGTTTCCAGGCATAGGTTGGGATGTGCGCGTGGCCTGGGCAGGGAGAGTGCGCCCAGCCTGGGGGCGGCCTGTTACCTGGAGGCGGCCTGTTACCTGGAGGTGCCTGTTACCTGGGGGTGGCCTGTTACCTAGAGGTGCCTGTTACCTGGGGGCGGCCTGTTACCTGGGGGCGGCCTGTTACCTGGGGGTGGCCTGTTACCTGGAGGTGCCTGTTACCTGGGGGCTGCCTGTTACCTGGGGGTGGCCTGTTACCTGGAGGTGCCTGTCACCTGGAGGTGCCTGTTACCTGGGGGTGGCCTGTTACCTGGGGGCGGCCTGTTACCTGGAGGTGCCTGTTACCTGGAGGTGCCTGTTACCTGGGGGCGGCCTGTTACCTGGGGGCGGCCTGTTACCTAGGGGTGGCCTGTTACTTGGAGGTGCCTGTTACTTGGAGGCGGCCTGTTACCTGGGGGCGGCCTGTTGCCTGGAGGCGGCCTGTTACCTGGGGGTGGCCTGTTACCTGGAGGTGCCTGTTACCTGGAGGTGCTTGTTACCTGGGGACGGCCTGTTGCCTGGAGGTGGCCTGTTACCTGGAGGTGACTGTTACCTGGAGGTGCCTGTTACCTGGAGGTGCCTGTTACCTGGAGGCCGGTGAAGATGATCTCCAGGGCAGGGAAGATGAGCTCCAGCTGTGACTTGCAGTGGATGTGGCTCACGTCGTAGCCCACGCGGAAGACGTTGAGGCAGATGGTGCAGCTGCCAAAGAGCAGCAGGGAGCCTGGCTGGACCAGCGGCCGTTGGCACCTCCCTGGAACGGGCCCGCCCTCCCCACCCTCTCCATCTACCCAGCGTCCCCATACTCACCCCGCACCCAAACGGGTCCCGCGTGAGGGTCCCGGTAGAGCACGGCGTGCGGCCGGCGGGTGGTGCCCGCCACGTAGCAGAGGAGCCAGAGCAGGGCGAGCGCCTTCAGCACGGCCAGCAGGATCCACACGTCGCCCAGCGTGACGGCCACGTTGTTGAAGATCATGCTGCAGATGAAGGCGCCGCCCAGGAACACCACGTTGAGGGCCAGCAGCCCTGAGAAGAGCTGTCCGGCCTTCTGCGCCTGCCGGTCCCGCCGCAGCAACAGGGAGAAATGCCGCACCAGCCAGGACTTCTGGCCTGGCGAGGCGGGGGCCCCTGTCTCCTCGGCCTCCATGTCCACTAGGTTCTCTTTGGCCGGGGCCGCTTCCGTGTCCTGGGCTCCTGTGGAGGCCGCTGGTGCAGCCTCAGCAGGTGCTGGGGAAGGAGAAAGGGTCCTGATTGGCTGCTGGGATGTCCTGGGTTCAATTCCATCTCTGCCCCTGACTACTGTGTGCTGTCAGGCCAATCAAGCACCTCTCTGGTCAGACCATTGGAAAGAACAGCAGCTGCCCATCTACCTCACAGGACGGTCCAAACAGACCAGGGGCTCTGGAAACCTCTGTGCTCCACATTAACACAGACGATTTCCACGGGCTTGAGGCTGCCGTCCCCCCCCCCGCCCCCACCTGACTCAGCGCCTGATCCTGAGATGGAGTAATAATGTCTGTCTAGGGAGCCAGGGGCACCTGCACGGTGCCTGGCCCCCAGGCAGTCTCCAGGGCTGTGACGTTTTTTTGCCATCAAAAGGCAGCTCGTGCTCCACTGACTTCTGGGAGGAAGTTCACTCCCGAGTGAATGAGTGAGTAGGTGTCCTCTCTTGCTCGGACTCTGATTCATAGGTAACGGGCGCCTAGAGTGTTGTGTTAAGAGGGCTCTTGAGGCCGAGTGTGGGCTTGGTGGGAAAGAATGCTGTGGTCAGAAATAGTACTCTATTTTGGATCCGAGAGGCCCAGTGCACGAAATTTGTGCACAGGTAGGGTCCCTAGCAGCTGCTGGTTGGGGCCTGCCTTTATTCCCTGCCACCTCCTGGTGTTCAGTGCACATCATAGCCTGTGATCAAACTCCTGGTTGGTCGAACTCCCGAGGGAACACTTTGCATATTAAGCTTTTATATATAGATAGATATGAATGTATATGAAATGATGGCCTCTCCATTCCCACGTATTTCAGTAGAGAAATGGGCATGCTCCTTGCTTCTCCCCTCACCAGTCCTCCCCTCAGGCCCCATTCCAGCCCACGAATTGCTCTTAGATCTTTCTTGACCTCAACCACTGCCCTCGTCCAGGCCCCCACCCTCGCTCCTGGACTGGTCTCCCTGCCCACCGGGCCTCTCCCCTACTGTGATCTCTGCAAAGGCCACATGTTGCCTTCGCATAAAGTCCACACTGCCTAGCGTGCCCTCTCACAACGACACGAGGCAGAGTGTGTGCGGTGTGAGCTCGTAGCGCAGTATATGTAGGTGTGCATGGAGGGGCAGGTGTTTGTGGGGGGCCATGGTGTGTGTACATACTCTAGGCTATGTAGGGATTTGCTCGGGAGGCTGTTTCCAGGCAAGGGTAGCTGCTGCCACTTCCTGGTCTGGCCTTGACTTCCATCTCCAGCACTGCCCTCGGACTCCCTGGCCCATGGGCCGTGCCATCCTGCTACTGTTCCCAGAATGCCCTGCCTTTGCTCACCTCCCTGTCTGCCCACACCCCACACCCCACCCTATGCTATAATGCCCCCTTCTTGCTTTATAGCTGACTGCAGCTTGTCCTTCAGGACTCAGAAGAGCCCCACCTCCTGTACACAGCCTCCCCTGAATCCCCCTCCCCCGCCAAAACTGGCTTAGGTGCCCAGTCTTGGTGCCCCCACCAAGCCCCAGGTTTGTTTCTGGAGCCTCACCTCTCGAACTCTGTGTAATTGGCTGTGCTTTGCTCTGTCTGTCCCTTTGAACTTGGAGCTTCAGAAGCTTCAGATTTTCCCACTCTGACCACCAGAACACCCTCATCTCATTTGGCTCTAAAGTGCCCCCATTCTCCCAGGTACAGCCTGCTTGATGTTTATACCTCTACTCTTCTCTTCCGGGGCAAATAGAATAATCAGACGTGGGTAGTGGTTGAGGTCAAGAAAGATCTGAGAGCAATTTTAAAGGTTCTACAGGATTTTCTCCCCCTTACCTAGTCCTTCCGGTCACCCTCGCTCCACTTCTGCCCTCGCCCTGTCCAGCCCCCTCATCACACTCCCCACACCGGCCCCCCACATTCCTCTGTGTCCAGCCAGAGGGATCCGCATTTGTCATGTGATCTCCTGCCTCCCACCATTTGCTCCTGGAGCCCACTGTGCTTTCTGCCTCCCCTGCTTCCCTCCACGTGGCTCTCACCCATCCTCACCACCCACCTTCAGGGCCTCTCCTGGGAAGCCTTCTCTCTCTGCCCGAGAGTGGGTGTGCATTGCTGTGGGTGTGGCTGGCTCCCCTCAAGGCCAGGAGCTCCTCCAGGGCAGAGACCAGCTCCTTCTTAAGCCAGACCCCCCAAACTTGGCACAGCATGGCATTCAACCAGTGTTTGCGGACGACGCTGGCATTTTTTGGGAAACTTTCAGCACTAGAGCCATGGACAGAGACCCTTCCCATGAAACCTTTTCCATCTTCGCCCAGACAAAGAGATTTTTTTCAGACGATCTTTATCTTTCCTCCTAGTCTCCTCCGCCCAGGTTGAGCAAGCCTGATTCCTGGGGACACACCTCTCTGCTCCTTTCTCCCAGGCCTAACTGCTCCTCCATCTCACCTTTCCCAGGGTCTCCCCCATCTCCCAAGGCCTGAGGACCAAGCGCCCGGATTCTGACACCTCCTACCCGTGTGATCTTGGATACGCTACTTAGACTCTCTGTGCCTTGGTTTCCCCATCCGTAAAGCAGATATACACCTATGGAATATATCTGGTATTTAGTAGCTGTTTTCTAGACGATTTCTTGAATGAATAAATGAAGGAATTAATGCATAATACCTAGGTCACAGGGGTTTATAAAAATTAAATGATTTAATTTATGCAAATGAATGCAGATCAGTGTCTGGCACACAGAAAGCTCTCATTGCTAGCGATGTGAGCATTTTCTTCCAGTTCCTTCGAAATCCTGGGGCGGGATTACTGGTGAGTTTCAGTGGCCTGCAAGCGTAGAGGGGACCCGGGAGGACAAGGTTGGGGGTCCTCTCCTTCCAGGGTCCTCAACCTACGTCCTCGCCCTCCGCCCTCGGGGTTCAACTCTCCGACAGCCGCTAGAGGGAGTCCTCAAAGTGGCGGATTCTGCCCGCCCAGGGAGAGGGTGACGGGTCCTCGCAAAGGGGTCGTGGGAAGAGGGCAAGGGCGCCCGGAACCGACAAGGAGGAACCTGCCACCCTCTGGCACGCCCTTCGGCGAGACGCCAGCCCAAGGGCGGGCCCGCGTAACTGGTTTGTGGGGCACGGTCAGAGGCAGGTGATGAAAGCGGCGGCCGTCGGGGCGCGGCGCCCAGCCTGGAGCGCAGCAGCGTCCGCTCCAAAGGAGGCCGCTGAGCGCGGGCCGGGAGCTACGGGATTTCTTTCTGAATCTTTCGGGGGCTGCGGGGCTGGGGGACCGGGCGCCCAGGCAGTCCCAACCCCCTTTTTCCTGGCCGTCCTTCGGGTTTTCCCCTTCTTTCTGCTCCCCCTTTCGGCTGTGCGCACCCATCCTCGGAAGGAGGTGGGGCGCGGAGCCGGGGTTGGGGTTGAGGACCGAGGGGGGCTGGCGCTCGAGCGGTTGGCCTCCCCCGAGTCACCCTGCCCTCCCGCCTCAGTCCCTGCAGCCCCAGGTGTCTGAACCCCTGGGGGTGGGGGCGAGGGGCGGAGGAGGAGGTTTGAGTGTCCAGGTGGGCTTTGCCCGGAATGTCCCGCACGACATCCAAGGACGCTCCGCGGGCCCCACGGGCGCCGCCGCGGGACGGGAGCCTTACCTGAGGCCTGGGCAGGCATCGCTGCCCGCTGACCACCGCCCGCGGCCGCAGCACCGACGGTCCTTCCAGGTGAGGCCTCAGCGCCCGCACTGACGCCCCCGACGCCCTCCCCAGCGGGACTGCGCAGCCGCGGCCCGGGCTCCCCGGCCCATCGATTTTTCTGTTGACTTTGGGGATGTCATTAATCCTTCCTTAATTACCCCGCCAGAGGCTCCGGCCGGGGCACAGCAGCCAATGGCGAGGCGGCTGGACGGGCGGGGCCGGAGGCGGGGCGGCGCCGGGCGCAGGGTCAGGGGACCCGCCGGCGACCGCCTCTGGGGTGGGGTGGGGTGCAGGTCCTTAGGTCGCAGTATTGGTCTTGCGGGGGTTCAGGTCACACTGTCCTCTGGCTTCCAAGCAGGGGGTGGCACCCCTGGGTCTGGGGTCGCCGTTTCCTGTCAGCACCAGGTGGCTGCAGCCTCGCAGCAACCTTGTCACCCCTGTCTCAGAGCCCTCTCTCCCAAGTCAGCGGGGAACTTGGGGCGAAGAGACCCCATTCGGACAGGGCAGGAGGCGGGTAAGGTGGCTCCTGAGACGTGCCCCCCTCATTCTGCTGGCAGGCATTTTCCTCTGGAGCCTGGCCCCCGCCCGCCCCCCCCCCACCGTGTCCAGTCCTGCTGGTCCCACGCTCTCCTCCCACCCAGCCTACCCCACTCTCCACCCAGCCCCACCCTAGCCTGTGGCCCCCTGCCCCCGGCTCAGCAGGCCACCAATCCTGCCCCGGCTTCCAGCTCCTGAGCCTCTTTTCCTCCATTTGTGATCTCAGTCCCTGTCCCTGCTGAGCCCACCTCCCTACCTTTTGTAGAGGAGTCTCAGGGACCCCCAGGGAGTGGGGGTGCTGAGGGAGAGGAGGCCCAGGGGGTGAAGGTCTGTATCCCCAACTCCTGTTAAACTGGAACGGCCCTACCATGTCTGTGTTAGGAATGTGGGCTCCTGAAACAGTTCTGCTGTTTGAAAACTACTGTTCTTAGCGCACAGGCTCTGGCCTCCTTTAGCTGTGTGACGTGGGCAAGTCCCATGACCTCTCTGGGCCTTGGGTTCGTTCTTTGTAAAACGGTGGTGGGCTGGGTCCGTACTTCCTAACCTTTCCTGTGTGGTGGGACACGTGGGAGTTCCCTTGAGGGTACAGGGAGGAAGGGGGCAGCTCGGGGACTCTGTCCAGCCACCCAGGCCGTGGTGTGTCCCTGGTTTGTAACTCAGACCTGGTTCAACCACTGAAAAGCTGAAGACCTGAAAAATCTCCAGGGGCCCTTCCAGCTCGGACCCCCAAGATCCTCTCGTGTGATCAGGTCACATGGGGTGGCTGACACAAGAAGTGGGGGGCAGGGGCAAACTGCAGGTTTAATGGTTCCCAGCTCCGGGCAGCGGCACTGGCTGGGTCACAGGGCTGGGATTAGGGGCGGAGCGGAGCCAGGGACACTTCCCGATCTTACCTGGTTCTAGAAACGCTTTAGGGAGAGGTGTCCCTGCCCCGGAGCCCCATGCACCAGGGTCATGCCGGGGTGGCTGGGCGTGTCCTGATTGCAATTGAAAAACATCCTGAGAAAATAGCTTTTGTGAAAATTCCACTCCACTCCGGGGCCAGTGGGGGAACCAGCGGTAACGTGCCAGCCTGGGGCTCACTCCCGAGGGTCTCTGGGTGGGCGCTTGCTGAGTCCCCCTCCCCGTGCCTGGGGGGCCTCAGGCCAGCACGTAGACCTCCAGCAGGCTGGAGACGGCATGCATGCGGTAGAAGATGCCGAAAGGCAGGCAGATGTTGACGATGGCGGCCCAGAGGGAGTAGCCATAGAAGTCCACCTCCACCTTGTTGCTGAAGTGAGGGCGGGCCCCGAAGGCAGGCATAATCCACAGCTGTGGGGGAGAGGGTGTGTCAGGACCCGGCCCCGACTGGCCACATCGGGGGGCTTTGCTGGGGGGCCCAGCCCTGCAGGTGGGTGGACGGCAGGGCTGGGCGTTGCTGAGTGGGACCTCCGCGTCTTGCGAAAGGACTGGTGCTCTCCAAGGAGTTCAGGAAATGTGCCCAGCTCAGCTTGCCCACCCCATAGGACTCCCCCTGTGGTCACAGCTCCCAGAGGGAGGCCCCACCTGTGGGATGGAGCGAGGGAGAAGAGGTTTCATCGGATGAGAGGAGAATCAGATACACATTTAGAAATGGCTAAATCAGAGCTGGAGAGATGTGTGGCAAATCAGACAGGCCCAAGGCAGGAGGGGCGGGGTCCAGCCAGAAGGTTCTGGTGCGGGCTCTGAGGCAAACAACAAAGGCTTCTGGGCTAGCCCCACCCTCCCCAGCCCCAGTGGACTGTGTCACTGGGCACATTGCAGCCCTTCTCTCAACCTGTTTCTGTCCTATAGAATGATGTTCTCGGAGCTGATCCAGGCTCAGATACCTGGAGCAAAAACAGCCTTCCCACAGGTGACTCCCAGCCAGTGGGCGGGGCCGGCAGGCGGTGAGGGCGGGGCCAGGGCTGGGGCCCGGCTCAGGATACATTCCACGGGGAGGTGGGAGATTGCCCATCCCTCTTTCTCTATAGACGACCTTTGGGACGGGCAATATTGACGGTGGGGACTTCTCTGAGAGTGCACCTCGGTTAGGATGGGCTGTTGGTGTTTTCTTTTCTTTTAAATTTTATCCCTTTTCTCCTGTTGGTGTTTTTCATGGGGTGGGATCTCTCGGGAGATATTTCACATTGACATACCCACATCAAGGCTGTTTCCACATTACGAGTATTTGTCCTATTGAAGGTGACAGCTGAAAGAATTATATTCATATGGAGTGAAAGTTCTCTAGAGGTGTGTCTCCCCCCGGGATGTACTCACATGGGCACATGTTTCTGTCTCAGAGACTTCCCCTGGGGATTAGGTCTGACCGGTGGGGTGGTAGCTACATTAGGGGTGCTCCTCTATTGGGGTGCACGGTTGTGAGCAGAGTTTCCATGCACGGCGCATATTTGTGTTGGGTGAAGTCTGCTGGGGTCCAGAGGAGTTTCTCTTAGTTGGGGGCTTTGCTGAATCACGGGGGAGGGGGTGCTGTTGTGGGCGCCCCCCTTCTCGGCCAGCTCACCGCTGCTGCACGCTGCTCATAGAGCTCGCACTTACACTGCTCTCTGCTGCTGCCTGCGCTGCCCCAGTTATTCTAAGCAGCAGGCTGGTCACAGGTTCCCAGGAGCAGTCACACCGCCCACCTGAGGGTGAGGGCCCCCACTCCCCACATCAGTTCTCACAGCTCCCTCTCCCCTCAGCCCAGCCGCCTCTCCCCGCCCTCCCCCAGCATTCCCTGGGACGCTTCCGGCTCCTGTGGTGGCTGCCTGGATGCCAGAATGCCAGAATGCCAGGACTCCATCCTCTGGGTGCCCAGATGCTGTTTGCCTGGCTGCACCTGACCCTCTCGGAACCTACTCCATCCCTAGACAGACATGGATTCTCGAGTAGGCTGGGCCAAGACAGAGAAGCCAAGTGACTAAACCTGAAAACCTTCTTCCTGGCCTTACCCCCCCCCCAACCCCCAGCCCCCAGCCCCCATGCACCGCACCCCCCCCCCCCAGGCACTCACAATGATATTGCCGAGCAGAAGAAACAGAGAAATGTCCTTCAGGCACCGGCGTCTCCAGTGGGCCCTGGGGGCCAGGATGATGGCCATGGCTTCCTGAGGGCCCACCAGCCTCGGAGTTGGTGGGCAGGTTGGCAAAGTGTGGAGGGCGTCCGGGTTGGCGAAGGTAAGGCAGGGTTCCTTGGGAGGGGCATCATGGGGCTCAGCCCCTGGCGGGCCCCGGTGGAGGCTCTCAATGATAAACACGTTCTGGAAGGTGTGCTGGGCAATCACCAGCAGAGCGTGGGCTAGGTTGAGCGCCCCCAGGGTGTCCCGGGGCATGCCCACCACCACGGCGACGATAGAGTAATAGGAGATGGCGTACTGGCCCAGGGCGGCGCCCATCAGCAGGGCCACGTCCAGGGTGCGTGTAGGGTTCTTATGGTGGTCCATGGCCCGGCGGTCAAAACGGTAGATGACCGAGCCGCTCAGGCTGACCAAGGTCATGAGCCCCAGGCAGGCGATGTTGAAGCTGTAGTAGATGACTAGGGCCTGCTGGGTGTGGCCCCCGTCCCCACTCACTTGGACCTCATAGATGACAAAGACGGCCAGCCCCACCAGGAGCAGCATCAGGCCCAGGACTGGGCCCACAAAGAATGTCTCCCGGAAGAGGCTGACCCGGGATGGCGTGTGGCCGTGGCCGTGGCCGTGGGTGGAGGAGGCCAGCAGCCTGCCCACGTTCTTCCACATGACGTAGAGCAGGGTGGAAGCGAAGAGGCTGTACTCGATGTTGAAGGGGTACAGGTAGAAGTAGCCCTGCTCGAAGATCTGGCAGACGGCCGTGGCACAGGGGCAGTCTCCTCCTGCCTGGCTGCCCACGCGCTCCACTGTGGGGAGAGGGGCACAGAGCTGTACTGCCCACCCCTCTTCCTGGAGGGGCCCCCTCTGAAAAGCCTCACCCCTAGACTGTGACCTCTCCGTCTGCCACATTCACTCCCGTATGCCAAACGCCCACGCTGGGCTTGGCATGTTCATTCAGACCACACAGGTTTATTGAACACCTACTGTGTGCCTGAGACTGTGGGACACATCAGCAAACAAGAGCCAGTGCTCAATTTAAAAAAAAAAAATCTGAACTGCAAAGCTGCCCCCATCACCCCGTTCCTTTCCTTCAGGAAAACACTGTCAATCCGTCCCCCCAGGAATGACCCCTGGCTGCCTGACGTCGGTGAGGGTCTGGGCCTGTAGAAGGTGGCCCGCTTGGAAACCCCTAAAGTTCCAGCTTCCTCTGAGCTCTCCCAGCATCTGACACAGCCCAGAAAGCCAGCTGCTGGGCCTCGGTCTGGACCCTGACCCCCGTCACCTGGGCTGTACCACACTAAAAGGACCCTTGTCCTGCACCCAGACCGTGCTTTGTAGGGTGCCTTGGGCCTTGGCAAACATCTCTTTTGACCCCCAGCACGGTGCCAGCCGGTTTTGCAGATGGAGAGCCTGAAGCTCGCGGAGGTAAAGTGTCTTGTGATGGCAGAGCTGACGCACATGACCTGCCTCTGAGCCCGGGGCAGGTACCTCTCCAGCGTGCCTCTCTGGACCCCGCAGCCCCAGCACATTCCCCAGGCTGCCTCCCCAGGTTGGCTTTTGCCACCCTCAGGAACCCCCCCGTGTGCAAAAGGTGGCCCTTTGTCGGTCTTGCTGGGCTGGGGGTCTCGGGGGAAGGGGGCACGGGGCTGGGCCCACGCGTTCCCTTCCTGGACTCGCCCAGCCTGGGGGCGTGCTGTGTCTTCAGGTCAAGTCCAGATGCACTTAGTCATCTAGTCTGGCCCTGACTGGTGGGGGGCCCTAGAGAAGTCCAGAGAAGTAGGACCAGGGGGACGGTACCCCATTCTTCCTCGGGATAGCATTGTGGTTAAAAGCAAAGATGGATCTGAACACTAGCTGCCCGATTTCAAGCTCTGTGACCTTGGGCAAGCTATACACCCTCGCTATGCCTTAGTTCCTTCCCCTGGGAAGGGGGATATTAATATTACCAGCTCGCAGGGAGGCTGTGAGGGTTGAGTGACATGAGGTCTAACACACTGGGCATGGCTCCTGCACGTGGAGCTCAGTGGATGGCCACCGTTGTCATCACGGCTGCTATTTCTAGTGTCTCCTTGTGGGCTCTCCATCTGAACCCCTGCTTCCGCCATCAAGACACTCTGCTCCCTTCCCCTCCCTCCACTTCCATCGCCCTTGCCCCGTCTTCTGGGAGCCCAAGCCCCTTCTTTAGTGGAATGGGGACCTGGACAGTGGGACCAAGGCACGTTCTCCAGGATGAGAAGGTGCTCCCCACACTGGGCCTTCCTGTGTCACCTACGCCCACAGGTCAGCGTCAGAGCCAGAGCCTGGAGCAGGAGGTCGCCCTCCTGGGAGGGCGCAGAGATCCACTCTATAAGCCAATGAAGGCCCCAGCCTGAGGCCCAGGGTCACAGGCCAGGGGGCATCTGGTGTGGCACTCACGGTCGGGAGCCAGGCGGGCATGGCTGGCGTTGCTGTGGGCGCGGGCCTGGTGCACGGACTCATCCACCACGGCCGCCATCCAGATGGCCAGGTTGGTGCTGAGGGTGAACATGAGGCCACACCTGTTTGGGAGGGAGAGCAAGAGGCCAGTGAGACCCTTGGCTCACCTTGGGTCGCTGGCAAGATGGAGGGAGGGTCGGGAGCTGCAGTGGGAGGTGGTGCTGAGACACAAGAAAGCAGCCCGGCCGCTGTGTGAACAGGAAGCTGAGTTTGGAAGAAACAGCGTGGCGGGGATGCAGGGATGCCGGGGGTTGGGACCCAGGGGCTCAGGCCACCCTGCTCCCTCTCCTGGGGAAAAGGACATTTAATGCACTGCACAGCCCATCCCGCCAAAGCCATGCAGGTGCCACACACACACACACACACACACACACACACACACACGCCAATGCACGGGGTGATGGAAATGGAAATCGGGCTGCCTAAGGGACAGAAAGGCCTCAGGCCCCAGGTTGGTAGCCCTCAGCTCTCACGCAGGCTGCTGGGCAGGCCCTCACCGGGTCAGATCCAGGTGGACGTGAACACAGTCCTTAGCCGAGACCCAGAGGAAGTAAGTCTGCGTGGAGAGAGGGTGGTGTGGTCATTTCCTCCGCAGAGCAATTACAGCTGAACTCAAGTGCCCACGCCCACGCCCTGGGGGCTTCTCACTCGCTGTGGCAACACCCCCTCCCCATCTTCACCCTTGGTTGCCCTGCAAGGCTTCGGCCTCCTCTGGCTGCCAGCCAATCCTTGCCGTGTGGGGTATCTGTGTTTCCCCTTCACCTGAGTGTTCTTCAAGCCCACAACATGTAAAAGACTAAAGCGACATGAATTCCAGTCAGAAATGTGTTGAACTGTGGGCAACTGGCCCCGGGGACGATGGTTCAGGAGGAGGAACCCTACACGGGGTCATCCTGGTCTGACAGGGCCGGGTCCGTCTGGTCCCAGCAAAGGCCAGTCCTGCCTCAGCTTGGTAGAAACGTCTTTCAAAGTGTTATATATGCAATAAAGAAAAAAAAGTAGCCAAAACCGGTGTGGCTCAGTGGATAGAGCGTCGGCCTGTGGACTGAAGGGTCCCAGGTTCGATTCTGGTCAAGGGCATGGACCTTGGTTGCCGGCACATCCCCAGTAGGGGGTGTTCAGGAGGCAGCTGATCGATGTTTCTCTCTCATCCATGTTTCTAGCTCTCTATCCCTCTCCCTTCCTCTCTGTAAAAAATCAATAAAATATATTTAAAAAAAAAAGAAAAAAATGTATCTGAACATCTAGGAAAAACCCCAGGTAAAACCCCAGGTATAGCATATGCTATTTCCTGAACAAATGCACACTTTAGGGGTCAGGGCTGAGGCCGAACTGGCCATGCCCAGGGCGGGACCTGGGCTGAGGCTGATGCCCTCCATGAGCACCCAGGGAGGGCAGGCCAGGTCCTGGGAGACAGGGTGGCTGCCACGCTCACACCTCTCAGGTGTGAACTGGTGGCACTGCTCAGGCTGACGTGAAAGCACAGGGCCCCCGAGTGGGCCCTCACACTTGGATATGACTTCATTATCAAGTGCTCCCAAGTGCCTCATGATCTCTACAGTCCTGTGCCCACGTTATCTGACTGTTCGGGGTAGGCTGAGAGTGGAGCTCAGCTCTCCTGACTCATTCCGGGTGCTGGTTTCTGTCCACCACATTCAAGGACCCTCCTCCTACCCATCCACCCACCCACCTGGACAACGACAAACACAGCCTGGGTGAGAGGGTGCAGAATCTTGATGGCCGACTGACACTCCAAGAAACTGGAGTAGTAGCCCGTCTTGAAGACATCCATGACCAGGGTGCAGATCCCAAACAGCACCAGCCCACCTGGAAATGGGGGGGTGAGGGGGTGGGGAAGCATGAATCAGAGAGGTGGGAGAGGAGGCTGATGGATCTGAGGAGAGATGACTAGATGAATGGCTGGTTGGATGGTTGGGTAGATGGATGGATGAATAGGTGCAGAGGTGAATGAATGGGCTGAGAGATGGGTGGGTGGATGGAAGGATGAGTGTATGATTGAGTGGGTGGATGGATGGATGCCACTGAGCGCCCATCTCTTTGAGGCTAAGTAGATAGGGAGAAGGGCCCTCAATGGGCTCCTCTGGCTGCAGCTGTCCCCTCTTCTCTCATCTCCCCCTGAGGCTCTCCCAGGACCACCCTTTCTTGATGGTTAGACCGGGCCAAGAGGTTCCCCTTCATGCCCCTCCGGGACCCCCTCCCTTCCTCTTCTCCCTCACCGCAGCCCACCCTCCCTCAGCCACATCTAGTCTTGCCAGGGGGACGTCTAACCCTCTCCCTCCACGCACTCCCCAGCGTCCAGCTCCCTGCCTGGCCCACCCCACCCCCGCCTTCGCTTTCCCCGGCACCTCGGAGCCAGATGGGGCCCGCGTGCGCGTCGCGATAGGGCACGGCGTCCGGGCAGCGCGCGGTGCGGAGCAGGTAGAAGCCGATCCAGAGCGCGGCCAGCAGCATCATGGTGGTGAGCAGCGCGAACACGTCGGTGTCGTACACGGCCACCTTGTTGAAGGCGCCGCCGCTGACGAGCGTGCAGGCGAGCAGCAGCACGTTCACCGCCAGGAGCACAGACAGCAGGCGGCCGCCCTTCTTCCACACCTCGCGGGGGCCCCGCGGGCTCTCCTTGGGGCGGGCGGCCGGCTCCTCGGACATGGCAGGGGCGACGGCAGGGGCGACGGCAGGAGGTGGGCGGGGTCACTGCGGGGGAGGAGCGAACAGGCCCCCAGGTTCGTTTCCCCCCAGCGTCTCCCTAGATTTGGGACTAGGGACTTCCTGACCCGGAGGGGGCTGCGAGGGGGAAGGGGGATGGAGGACGCGCCGGGAATGGCGAAGAGCAAAGCGGAGACCGCGGGTCTCGAGCGGCGGCAGCCCCATTGGACCCCGTCCCAGGTCCCCGCCTCCCAAATCCGTGCGCCCCTGGCCCGGGCACCCACCTGGCTGCGCCGGGAGCCCGCGCTGAGCTGGGGGTCAGAGGGTGGCGAGCGTCGCCTCTCTCCCACGCTGGGCTGGACGCGCGCTTTATAGCGGGGCAGGCAGGGTGATTTACAGCGCCCGGAGCTCAGCTCCATAAACCTCTCAGTCCCACTCACATGATCCATCTTTCCTCCGAGCTGAATTTAGGGAAGAGCGCGGGAGCCAGATAAGGAGAGATTCATATTTACCCGTTAAGAGGCGCCCCACCCCACCCCGGCCGCCCCGTCACCTCTGTGGGGTCAGGCTCGGGAACGGCCCCGCAGTGCGGTACCCAGAGGGCACCCCGGCCCACCACGCCCTGGCACCCTGAGCCCTGAGAACTTATATTCAGGGGATGCCCCAAGGACCCGGGGGCATCGTAACGCCCTCGGTGCGCCCTCCCTGTGCCTTTGGGCGCCTCTGTTGCTGCCCCAACTCTGGCCCCTCGTGCCCCTTTCCCCGGCGCCCTCTCAGTGATCTAAGTTCCCTCTCCCTCCTTCCCCTGCCCCCCTTCCTCTGCTCGCTGGATGCGCCCAAGTCGAGCTCGGATACAAGCTCTCCTGCGGCGCGCGGAGTCCGCGCCGGTCTCCAGCGCCCCCTGCTGGAGAGGGTCTCGCTGACCCCGCGGGAGCGGACAGCTGGCGGGACCGCCGGGTTCTGCTCCCTGACAGTCCCGCGGTTGGTCCTAATAACCTTCTCCGGCCCACTGTCCCAGGGGTCGCGACTGCCGCAGACACCCCTCCCCAGCCCTCGGCCCGTTCCTGGGATGCGTGGAGACACGGGAGCCGCGCACCCGGGCTCCAGTGAGGACAGACCTCGGACTGCCCCTAGACAGGTCCTCACTGCGCAGGGAGCTGGGGTGGACATTTTTGGGGAGAGGGCAGGGCCTCGCCGGTCACCCCAGTGCTCTCGGGCCCGGGGTGTTTAGGACCCAGGGGCAGCCGGGGGCGGCTCCCTGGGCCGCAGGAGATCCTCCCCCTCCGGGCGGTGCGCGGCTCAGATGTCGGAGTAGCGGCGGCTCTGCGCTCCGCACCCACCGTCTGCGGCAGCGGGGCTGGCGGCCCCAGCCCCTGCCCGGCCCCCTCCCCCCACCCCATGCCTCAGTCCTAACCCCGAAAACCTCCCTCGCGGGGGGCCTTTCTCCGAACCGCTGGCCCGCCCCGTCCAAGTCGGGAGCCATGAACGACCAGTACCACCGGGCGGCCCGGGACGGCTACCTGGAGCTCCTCAAGGAGGCCACCCGGAAGGAGCTGAACGCCCCCGACGAGGATGGCATGACCCCCACTCTCTGGGCTGCTTACCACGGCAACCTGGAATCGCTGCGCCTCATCGTGAGCCGGGGGTGAGTGCCCAGCCCAGCGCTGCAGGGGAGGGGGCAGAGCGCCCGGGCTCTCAGCCCCCAGCCCCGCCCGGGTCCCAGGCCCCTCTCCTCTGAGCCACTTCCTTCCCTGGGGACGGACCCTGGGGTGGGACTGTGGGGCCTGGCAATCGTGGGAGGGAGGGGGACACCAGCTGAGGCATGTGACACCTGTGACCTGGATATTGGGCTAGGAGAGGAGGGCTAGGATTTGGGGGTTCATGATTGTGGGAGGGGCTGCAGAGGGAGGGGGAGGGGGGAGAGGTCTCCTGCGTGGGTGGCACCTTGCAGCAAGTGTGAGAGGCACAGTGAGAAGGGAGAGAAGGTGCCGGAGCCTCAGAGGGGACAGGAGGGCTAGGAAAGGAGGGGTCCCCGCTGCCCACCCGGCCTGGATCTGAGGGCTCACCCAGAAGTGTGCCCCTCCCACCCCCCCAGGCTGGGCTCACACACTCTCTCTTGGCTCACTGCTGGGATTTATGGGCATTGCCCACAGCACCAACTGTCACTGGGTTCAGCCACCCCACAACTCCCGCTGCACCCCTCCCCCACGGAAGGCACCCTCTTCCTCCCTCTGGAATTGTCTAGGGGGAGGGGGAGCATAGAGCCCAGGCGTCAGGGCCAGGGGAAGGGTTTGGGCGTAGCCGGTGAGGAATGCAGGGTTCAGGGACACTGAAGGGGGCTCCCGGGGCTGAATGGCATTGTGGACAGGCCCCCCGCCCCCAGCAGATTTATAGAGAAGTCAGGCTGAGGTGGACAGACACCCGGGCAGCCTGGACGGAGAGAAAGAGGAGGAGATGCCCCAGGAGGGTCCTGGGAACATGGTGGAGGGCCCGGGGCTGGCTGGCCTGAATATGTGGTGGGTGGGGGAACACCGTGCCTTCCCTGGGTGGTTGTTCCCGGGGCCCAGCAGGCGGGGGCAGCCCCTTCGACCAGGCAGCGGAACCATGTTCCAGAAGGCTGAGACAGCCCCTCTCCACGCCAAGAGGGCACGCGTGATCCTGCCCTCCTGTCCCTCCCTCAGAGAGACTCATTTCCCCCCAAGGCCCCCACCTCCAGCGAAGGGCACGGGTGTGGGCACCAGATGCCAAGCAGCCCTCCCCTCACGGCCCTGCGGGACTTGGCAACGTGGAAGGGAAGTGAGGAGGGGCTGCTCAGGGAGGGGTAGTGACAAAGGGGTGATTCTTTCTCCAGCCCCGAGGGGTGGCCTTGTGGCCTCATTAGCCTGAGGCGGAGGCACTGAGCTAGGCTCCTGAGGGAGGAGGGGGCTTGGAGGAGCCAGCGGGAGCTGCCCTGCTGGGGGGACACCGCCTGGAGTGGAGGGTGCTGCAGGGCTGGGTGGGTCCCGTGGGCAGGCCTGCCTCGAAGGGCTCCTAGTGATGGGGCAGCGGGGCGGAGAGGGCGCTGGGCCCTGGTGGCAGACTTCCCTCCTCCTCCCTCTAGTCCTGGCTGCCCCCACGCTCCCCTTCTGGCCCAGGCCAAGACCCGACACCTGCTCTCACACTCGGGCTTGCCAGGCCTGGCCCTGCTCCCTGCAGACATGGCCGTGCCCGCCGCCACGCAGGCCCACACCCTGACGCACACGCACTCACCCGGGGCTCAGGCCCAGCGCACACCACCCCTCATCCTCCTACGATCACTCCCGCACACGCAGCCACGCTCCCCACCACGCCTGCCTAGAGACCCAGACGCCCCTGGCCCACCACCTCTCTGGGCCATCTCCCCACTGGGCGGCATGAATAATTCACTCCTTTCTCTCTGGGCATCAATTATTCATCCCCTGAGATTCCCAGCCCTCAGTTCTCTTGGGGAAAGCCCCGCCCTGGCCCCGCCTTCTCTGTCGCCCCACCCCCTGCGCGCCCGGGGCCCATCTACGTCCCACTAGTGAGTGCCCAGGGCTGCGCGTCTCCGGGTATCAGGAGAGATCTCAGGCCCTCCGGTCCCGCTGGTGTGCCCGTGGGGGAGGCTGGGAGCTCCCCACACCCGCAGCCACTGCCCACTGCCCGCCTGAGCGGCGATGGCTCATCACCCCTCCCCACGTGCTCCCACTGCAGGGGCGACCCGGACAAGTGTGACATCTGGGGCAACACGCCTCTGCACCTGGCCGCTTCCAATGGCCATCTGCACTGCCTCTCCTTCCTGGTGTCCTTCGGGGCCAACATCTGGTGCCTGGACAACGACTACCACACCCCGCTGGACATGGCCGCCATGAAGGGCCACATGGAGTGCGTGCGCTACCTGGACTCCATCGCGGCCAAGCAGAGCGGCCTCAACCCCAAGCTGGTGGGCAAGCTGAAGGACAAGGCCTTCCGCGAGGCGGAGCGGCGCATCCGCGAGTGCGCCAAGATGCAGCGCAAGCACCACGAGCGCATGGAGCGGCGCTACCGGCGCGAGCTGGCCGAGCGCTCCGACACGCTCAGCTTCTCCAGCCTCACGTCCAGCACCCTGAGCCGCCGGCTGCAGCACCTGGCGCTGGGCAGCCACCTGCCCTACTCGCAGGCCACCCTGCATGGCACCAACAGGGGCAAGACCAAGATCCAGCGGAAGCTGGAGCGGCGCAAGCAGGGCGGCGAGGGCACCTTCAAGGTCTCCGAGGACGGCCGCAAGAGCGTGCGCTCGCTCTCGGGCTTGCAGCTGGGCAGCGACGTGATGTTCGTGCGCCAGGGCAACTACGCCAACCCCAAGGAGTGGGGTCGCTCCCCGCTCCGGGACATGTTCCTCTCCGACGAGGACAGCGTCTCCCGTGCCACGCTGGCGAACGAGCCGGCCCACTCGGAGGTCAGCACCGACTCAGGCCACGACTCCTTGTTTACCCGCCCGGGCCTGGGCACCATGGTGTTCCGCAGGAACTACCTGAGCAGCGGGCTGCATGGGCTGGGCCGGGAGGACGCGGCGCTGGACGGCGCGGGCACGCCGCGGGGCCGGCTGCAGAGCTCCCCCAGCCTGGACGACGACAGCCTGGGCAGTGCCAACAGCCTGCAGGAGCGCAGCTGCGGCGAGGAGCTGCCCTGGGACGAGCTGGACTTGGGCCTCGATGAGGACCTGGAGCCCGAGACGAGCCCGCTGGAGACCTTCCTGGCCTCCCTGCACATGGAGGACTTCGCCTCCCTCCTGCGCCAGGAGAAGATCGACCTGGAGGCCCTGATGCTGTGCTCAGACCTCGACCTCCGCAGCATCAGCGTCCCCCTGGGGTCCCGCAAGAAGATCATGGGCGCCGTGCGGAGGCGGAGGCAGGCGCTGGAGCGCCCGCCGGCCCTGGAGGACACGGAGCTGTGAGTGCCTGCCCACTCCTCCCACCCCCCACCGCCCGCAATGGGCCGGGAGACTGGCGGTCGAGGGGGGGGAGGGGATCTGCTTTTCCCGGAAGTGAGGAGAAATAGCGCATTTCATAAAGCCCAGTCCCCGCCCATCACATGAGGTCCCACTTACTTTCTTTACCCCCCCCCCGCCCCCCCCTTCAGAAAAAGAGGCTGCCGGTTTGGTGAGGCCTTATCACAGCGAATGCAAAGTGCACCTTGGTTTGGGGCAAATCAAAAGGTGGGAAACGGGTGTCCTAGTCTGGGCGAGACGTGGTGGTCACAGTCCCGGCAGCCCTCCCAGGTCCCCGGCTCCCCAGCGCAGGGCTAGATCACCCCCATTCTCTAGTGAGCAAGTGGGGGCTCCGAGGGCCTGAGGAGCTCACCCCGAGGGCCTGCTGCTGCTGGGGCAGAGCGGGGCTGGCTCCCTGTCTAAAGCCTGGGCACTGGGTGGCTCCCAGGAAGGGCAGCGTTGTCACTTGCGTTCAGGAAACCTCGGGGCGCTCAAAGCTGCTGCCACACCAGCTGAACGGTGGCCCACCCCTGCCCCGACCCCTCCCTCCTGGCAAACCACCAGCCCTTTTGGTATCTCTGGCCTTTTCCCTACAAGTGTGGGCAGGGGTGGATGTGGGGAGGCAGCCTGGTTTAGAGTCTGGGGTGTGGGGTGGGCAAGTGTCCCCATTCCTGACCATCAGCCTGCCCCCAACGGTAAGTTGTCCAGTTGTCCAAATGGCTAGTCTTGGTTTAACATGTCTCAGCGGCTCTTCTCTGAGGTCTGTTTCTGCCTCTTTCTCTACAGATAACAGGAGCCTTCTCTCCCAGACCAAAGTGAATTGCAAGTTGCCACAACCTACGGTGGGGCCACAAAGTCTCCACAGTTGCCAGCCCTGCAGCCCCAGGCCCCTCCCCAGGGGCAAGGACTCGGAAGTAGAGGGTCTGGCCCGGAGGCACCCAGAAGGGTCCCGGAGCCCTGGAGCCACCCCCACTGGAGTGGCCCTAAAGGACATGTGGATTTGCAGGAGGCCCGGGGACTAGACAGGTGCCCATGAGAGCGGGTGGGAGTGTGTGTGTGTGGGGGGGGGTGGTGGGCGCAGCCTGTCCCAGGGGCCGCTGTCTCCCCCATCCCTCCTCCCGGGATCCCGTTGCTCAGGCTCGACACTTGCTCACGTCCTGCATTTTGGGGAAGAGGAGAGTTTGGGCTGCCTCCCCTCACACTCCACAGAAGAGGTCCTGGCTCGACTCTTCAGCCAAATGCCCTGACCTCAGCCCTCACCCCTGCCCCTAGCACAGCCAGCCCCCTCTCCTTCTCCCACCGGCCATGCTGGGGAGTTGGAGTGCCAGGCTGGAGTGTGTGTGTGTGTTTGGGGTGGGGGGGGGGGGGCGGTGACTGGTGCCCTTCCCAGTTTATCCTGGGGTGGAGCCCAGTCTGACTCTGCCCTCCCTACCCTGTCCTCCTCCACCTCCCCTCTCCTTGGCTTTGTAGCCTGGCGCCCCCAGGGACCCCAGAGGGTCAGGGCAACAGACGCAAGGTGCTAGAGTAACCGGCTGCAGTATTATGGCCCCAGGCCCGAGACAGGTGGAGGCTGGCATGGCAGGGAGTCCAGCCTAGTGTGGCCAGGTCATCGTGCGGGCCCTGGAGCAGCCTGAGGAGGTGGATAACCTAAGCTGCTGATTGTCCCCAGGGCTCTGTGTGCCTGTGTTGGGGGTTGGTTGGTGGATTTCCCTCAAAGCCTGGGAGCGGCCTGTTCTGCATGAATAGTGGGTAAGGGAGAGCTCAAGAGCTCGCAGGAGAAAGGCCAGCCCCTTAAGGTCCTCAGACAGGTGTCCTCAGAGCTCCCCAGTCACACCGAGGTCACAGATGTGGGCGTCACTCAGGAGCTCACACACATGTGTGAGCACATGCACACCCCCATGCAATGGACCCCAGCCCCAACCTTCATCTTGGAAGCAGCTTCTGCTGGGAGCACTGCCACAGTCCCCCCACCCCCCCTACTCCTTCCCTGGCTGGGGCAGGGAAAGAGAACCCCCAAAGAATGCCACGGGCCTCCCTTTGGGTGTCTGTGCTTGGGTGTGGGCCCTGTCCGGCCATGCCCAGAGCTGGGGGTGTGATGGAGGTGGTCTGTAGTGCCTGGTCCCACCCGGAGGGCTGTGCTGCCTGCCACTGCCACCCTGAGCCCACCCTAGTCCTCCTCTCTGTTCTCGGCCTGAGCCTGGGGCCACCCCCAAGTGCCGACTAGATTTCCTCGGAGCCCCAGGTGCTGCCCTTTCTCCCCTGTTCCTGGCTGTGCACTGCCTCAGCCCCTCCTGTTCTCCTGTGCTGGGGTGGGGGTGGGGCTCTGTGACTCCCACCCTGTGCACAGCGCCCCTCCTGCAGGTTCATTATAACTTGTGCAGAGTATGTTCTGCATCATTGTCATGCCTGTGTCCTGTTCTTTAATCACGTGGGGGTGGGAGAGGGTTGGGGTGAAGAGGGCAAGGGGCTGGGGTAGGAGAGGGAGAGGGTCTTTTTGTGCCTTCGAGGACTTGGTCCTATTCCTTGCAGGGAGTCTTGGGATGGGCGGTTGGGCGCTCTTCCCTGGGCGTCTCTGCAGGGCCTCCCCTCCCCCTGGGCCTTCGCCTGCTCCCTGGGCCCAGAATTTGGAGCTGATGGAGAGGGAAGGCTCAGAACTGGGATGAGACAGCCCCCAGCAGCGGAGTGAGGAGGCAGCCCAGGCGCCAGCCCTGTTCCCAGGGCCTGCAGCTGCTGAAGGTAGGACCACCCTCTCCCTCCCTCTCACCGGGGTCTGCCTGGGCTTCTCCAGACACGGGCAGAAGCTGAATCCCAGCACACTGCCGTCCACCACCTGGGCCCCATCAGCCCTGAACCAAGGCCCTCTCTCCCCGACCCACCCCTGGGAGGCCTCCCAGGCAGCTCTTGGGGCAGCCCTGTTTAGAACCCTCCTTTCTTCCAGCCCCCCCTTAAGCTGCAGGACAATGAGCTCTGCTTTCTCAGTCAAGTTTGGGAAAGGGCTCTGGAGTTTTGTTCCATTCCCTCAGGATGCTGGTCCAAGTGCTTCTGCCAAGGGGAGTTCAAGACAACCCCCTCCCTCCAGCATCAATCAGAAAGGTCCACAGGACCTCAGGGCTGGAAGGTTGCCTAGCAACCATCTAAGGGTTCTAGGCCACCTCCCTCCGCTCTGCAGATGAAAAACCTGAGGCTTACCAAGAGGAAGGTCCAGACCTGACACAGGCCTCCTTTCCTCAGCCTGGGTCTGTCAAGGGGGCCAACAAGACGTGAGATTCTGCCTCCCATGCTCAACGGGGTTCATCAGCCCAGCGACCCCTACTGGCCATCCTGGTCACTGCACCTACCTCTGGCAAGACCGGCCTGTCCGGGAAGCGAAGCAGGTCCAGGAAAGGACATGGGGATGAAGATTCGCAATGACAAGAGAGGATTAGAGCGTCAGCGTGGAGGCAGAGACTAACCGGAAGCAGTGGGGGCGGAGGTCTCCAGAGGTCAGTGTGGCTGAGGGTGGAAGCCCGGGGCGAAGAGCTGGTGGCTCCGGAAGTCTGGGGGACACACAGAGTGAAGGGGAGAATTTTACACCAGACTCAACTTTCTCCACTCATTCCCCTAAAAATTCAGAGCGAGTTAGGGAGATTCTTCCTAAAAGGTTAGGATAACCAATGATGCTTAGCCGTTGGGGATTCGAATCTGATGATAATATGGACACTTGCCCTGGAAAATGCGCATCCGGCACACACACACTCAAGTGCACTTTCATTCACAACTTCGGGCCGTTCACGGAGCCCCAAGAGGCCCAGGGATCCAGGTTACGAGCCTTAGCCTGCTGTGGGTCATATGGTAAGTGGGATTACTGATGGATAGAGATGAAGGTGAGGAATGAATCAGAGGCAGGAAGGGCCTCCGGGTATGTGGCTCTCCTTCTCATTTTACAGACGAGGTTAACTGAGGCCAGAGGGCAAGGGACTGGCTGAAGGTCACAGAGCAGGCAAGTGGGCAAAGTAGTACCAGGTTTCCCGATGCTTTCCATGGTGCCAGCTGCCTCCTGTGCCCGCATTAGCCAGTCCTGGACAGCGTGACACTCCCGTTCTCCCAGCCCGTGCCTGCGTCACATCCTCTGAGATAAGCCTGGGTTTATGGGAGGCGGCAAGCCTCAGGAGGCAGCCACCTCTGTAAGCAAACCCATCTTTGCCCCTTTCTAGCTGTATGGCCTTGGATAAGTCACCTCCCCTTGAGTCTGTAAAATAGGTATTATAATTTATTATAATAACAGTGTTAATCCCACAGGTCACTAGGGGGGTGAAATGATAATGGGGCAAAGCACTTAACGCACAGCAGTTAATAACGATCATGCTTATTGGTGGCCTGAAACAGACCCATGGTTCCTCCGGTCCCAGCCCCACCCAGTTGGTGAGCCCTAGGCAGTCCCAGGGTGCAGTCTCTTGAGACGGAGCCCCTCCCCCACTAAACACCTAGAGGCATCCTCATCTGACCAGCAGGGGGCGATGACAACCCAGCTTGACCTGGTGGACAGGAATCTGGAGAGGAGGAGGGTTCATGGGCATCCCTGTGCCCATGGCAGAGAGAACTGACATGCTGCGTGGTGCCCAGACTCCCCTTTCAATGCTCCCCACACCATCTACACAGCGTGGTCATACTTCAGAGCTGTGGGAGGAGTCACCATGGCCCTGAACCTCAGCCCTACACACACACACACACACACACACACACACACACACACACGGAAAACACGGGCCAGGAGGAGCGGGAAATAGGCAGAGCGAGCATGTTCAGGCCCTTTTCTTGCTGGAAATGGAAACCACGTCTTACTATCATTATCTATCATTATCGATACCAAAGGGTATCAGATTTAAATCGTGTCAATATTCAACATAACAATAATCATTACAGTTGCACAAGAACTGTCATTAGTGATAACTGTATCTGCCACGAGCACTTGCCCTGTGTGGTCCATTGGTATCCATTCTACAGAAATGATCTTTTCTGGCTGGTGTGGCTCAGTGGTTGAGGGTCAACCTATGAAGCAGCCGATCAATGATGCTCCTCTCTTATCGATTTTTTAATCTCTCTCTCCCTCTCCCTTCCTCGCTTTCTAAAAATAAATAAAAACATATTTAAAACAACAACAGCAAAAAGAAATGATCTTAATACTCTCCCCAGAGAACTGTTAAGGTAACTGGTGTCACCTTCATCCACTCCGAATCACCCTCTCAGGAAACTGGACCTCACAGAGGCCAAGCGCCCTGCCTAAGGTCACACAGCAAGGACTGGAACCTGGGTGTGTCTGAGTCCAGAGCCTCTCTCTACACACGGTTCTGGGCCTCCATACTGTGTGAGAGTCCCGGCTCTCACTCCCAGCCCTGGCACCAACCCTGCCAGGCCCAACACACACCCTTAAAGGCGAACCCATATCCAGAGTCACTGGCATACACTGGACTGTGGTGCCAACCGGACTCAGAGGGAGCAACCAGGTGCCCCTGGGGGAACCTCACCAGCCAGGAATCTGGGTCCCTAAGATCCCCAACCTTGGGTGTTCCAGGGCCTAACATGCTGTGTATTTTGGGAAGGTAGCCTGGGCCTCCGTTTCCTTTCCTGTAAGGTGGGGACAGACTGGCAGCCCTGGGAGCCTCAGCAGTGTCCCCACCAGCACCAGGCTGGCCCCCTCTCCCTCACCCCTTCACCCCCTGACCTGCCTCTGGGCCATCACCAACCTGGCTTGGTCCTTGCGGGATGGCTGGCAGCCTGGGAGGGCGGATAGAGGCTGCAGGTAGCTGGGGCCGGCCAGGGGTCCGGTCCTCAGAGGTGCGTCTGAGGCACCCTGTCCATGTGGGCCCGCCCTGCTGGAGCCAGGGGAGCTTGGGGTGCCAGTCTCACTCTCAGATGACCAAGATCTGAGCCAGAGGCTAGGCTGCTTCTCCCCCAGCTTCCTGGACCCCACCCCTGTGAATAATGCCGCTTGCCTCATGGAGCCGGGCCTCACCAGGCTTTGATGACTGGGAGGGTGGGGGGTGGGGGGAGGGTGGCATGATGGGTGGAAGACAAGAAAGGGTTAAAGACCCAGCCACCCAGGCTTAGAGCATAGAAATGGCTGCATTGCTGGAAGAGGTGTCCCCCAGCCTCCCAGGTCTCCAAACTCTCAGGATCCCCCTCCAAGCCCTGGGGTCAGGGCAGGGCTCCTTCCCACCCCAACCCCAACCACAACAATAATTGACCCCAGTGAACCCCAGCGAATAAAGATCTGAATCACAAAAAGGAGGAGTCATCGCTGCCCCAGGGTGGGGAACTCCGGAGGTCCCGGGAAGGCCAAAGCTAGCGTCATGTGACACCCCACTCCCCACACCACTGCTAGGCCCATGGGCACCCCGTCCACTGGGGCCTGGAGGAGGGCTCACCTGTCTTGGGTTTGGACCAGAGAGAAGATTAAAAATAAGATAAATAAAACATGAAAATAGGAAACTGTGCATGTCTCTTCCCTGCATATTCCAGTATGTCCTAGGCGGAGGGGCTCAATGGCGAGACAGGGAGGGGGAAGGGCACCGCGCCCTTGTCTGATTTTAAAACCTCTGATATAAACAGAAGATCGTTGGGTTTGGGAGCGAAGTCCTGGGCTGGAGTTCTGGCTCTTTCGTTTAGTACCTGTGGGGCCCGTGCTGGGCAGATTAGTTCCTGTCGCTGGGCCTCCACCGATTGAAGTGGGAAATCCCACAACCTAATAGGGATGTGAAAATCAGGGTACCTTCAAGGAGCGGATGTGTGCGTGGTGAGAACTGGTCTATTAAGTTGTAAGCCCCTTAGAATACTGACCCGATAAAGAAATCCTGCCCTTTTGTAAAGAGTTGGGAGGACAAACTCATAAGAATTCATGAAGGAAAACAGGAGTCTTCCTCCCTCCGTCCCTCCCTCCGTCCCTCCCTCCGTCCCTCCGTCCCTCCGTCCCTCCCTCCCTCCCTCCCTCCCTCCCTCCCTCCCTCCCTCCCTCCGCTGGTCTCATCACCCCTCCCAAAGGTCTCCTAGTGAAAGTGCTGCTGCCCTCACCATACCAGACTTCACCATACCCGAAAAGTATATTTTTATTGTTTTCAGAGAGGAAAGGAGAAGGAGGGAGAGAGAGAGAGACATCAATGATGAGAGAGAATTGACTGGCTGCCTCCTGCACACGCTCCCCTTCCCCCCCCCCTCCCCCCATGGGGATTGAGCCTGCAACCTGGGTATGTGCCCTGACCAGGAATCCGACCGTGACCTCCTGGTTCAAATGTTGACCCTAAACTGCTGAGCCACACCCACCAGCCGGGCCCAGACCTCATTTTTAAAGGGACTTCAGGGTAAGACCAGGGAGAAAGTAAAACAAAACCAAAAAGGAGAAAGCTGAGAAGGGAGTTTGCAGAGCACAGTGGCTCAATGGGAGTGGGGACCTGGGCTGATGGGAAGGGGCTAGGACCCAAGTCTTGGGGGGAGGGGGGCGGGAGATGTTTGCCGTGGCCTTGGCCTTGTTCCTGGGTCCAGACCTGGGCACCCCTGAGTGAGTGAAGGATCCCACTGGGAATGGTGAAGTCTGGATGTGTTTCCTCTACAGCTCTCTCTGTCACCCCAAAATCACTGGACTGACCCTGGCCGGTTTGGCTCAGAGGATAGAGCATCCACCTGCGGACTGAAGGGTCCCAGATTCGATTCCAGTCAAGGGCACATGCCCGGGTTTGCAGGCTCAATCCCCAGTGGGGGGCGTGCAGAAGGCAGCCGATGAATGATTCTCTCTCATCATTGATGTTTCTCTCTCTCTCTCTCCCTCTTCCTTTCTCTCTGAAATCAATAAAAAAAATATTTTTTTAAAACTCACTGGACTGGTGGGCCAACTCTCCAGGGGTCACGTGTTTGCCAAGTGCTACTAAGAAAGATACTCAGGCTGTGGAATAAAATCCTGCAACCGGAGCTGGTGAGGGGACAGGAGTTGTTTGAGGTCAGGCGGTCAGGGACCCTGGGGGGTATCCGCGCGCGTCCCCCTGAGCTGGTCCCCTCTACTCTGGGGCGTGGGGGGGTGGGGGGAATCTCGCTCCCAGTCTCCTCCCCCGCCTCCCGCATCTACCCGCTCCTCCCGCGGAAGTTCTGGTCCAGAGGCGCTCGGTGCCCAGCGCGAACCATCACACGGGCGGGGCGGGTGCCAGGCGCGTGACTCCGCCCCGGCCCGCCCCCGCCCGTGCCCTGCGCCTAGCTGGGCGCCGCAGACGCCGGTGTCTTCCCAGTGGT
Organism: Corynorhinus townsendii; assembly: GCA_026230045.1. Taxonomy (NCBI): domain Eukaryota; kingdom Metazoa; phylum Chordata; class Mammalia; order Chiroptera; family Vespertilionidae; genus Corynorhinus; species Corynorhinus townsendii. The sequence continues at coordinate 3,843,732 of JAPDVU010000009.1, forward strand.
CCGGGGCCCATGGAAACGGCGGCGCGGGGAGCGCCCGGAGGGAGCGGCGGGGCCGAGCAGCTGCTGGGCGAGCTGGAGGCGCGGGTCCAGGACGTGGTGAGGGCGAGCTCGTGGTGGGAGCGCCACGGCGTGGATTGCTCCATCCTTGCGCTCAGCCTCCTCGCCCTGCCTCCTGGTGAGGGACACGGGACACGGGGATAGGGAGACAAGGGGCCCGGCTGGGGGGGAGGGTGCGAGGAAGGGGATGAAGAGGGCTGAGGGTGGAGTTGGGGAGACGCTGCGTGCTGGGGACCCCAAATCTGACCGTCTGTTTGGGGTGTCCTGCCCTGTGTCCTCAGAGGACCTGGACGCGGGGTGGGGGGTTGGAGGGAGAGAGAGACTGGGCATGAAGGGCAGAGGAGGGGCAGCTGAGAGGGGTGCGGAGGCTGGGAGGGGTGAGGACCGTAGTCCAGGGGAGGGGAGGAAGTTCCGTGGGACCACCAGAGATGGGGTGAAGAGGGAGGGGGTTTCCCTGGACTTCCCCTGGTCTGGACCCCCACCATGCCCAGCCATTGCTGTTCTGGCTGGGGCCCAGGATCAAGACTCCTGGAATCTCCTTGAGGAGTCAACGGGGCTCTGTTTTGTCCCCCAAATCCTGCTGAGAGAGCCATCCCCTCAGGCCACTGGGGGACCCGCCTCACCCTCACCGCTGTCTGTGGCGGCCCCCAGGGCTGGGCTCACTGTGGTCTGGGCTTCCCCGGGTTTGGGCCCAGATCTCCAAAAGCTGAGAAAAACCTTGCTCCTCCCTCCCCCCCCAACCCTCCTCAGGGTTCCTGTGTCTGCGTTCGGAGAATGGCCTGGTCTTTGTCCTGGGCATCACCATCCTGGGCGTGTGCCACTACACGCTCACTGTCAAGGGCAGCCACCTGGCCACGCACGGTGCCCTCACTGAGTCCAGGCGCTGGAGCAAGATCTGGGCACATTTCTTCGTGGAGGTGAGCCTGGGAGAGGGTGAGGCAGCTGCTGGGCCTGGGGGGCATCCTCCTTGCTCGGTGCCAGTGTGCAGGTGTGTACAGCTGTGTGCCCACGTGGGCAGGTGGCTGCAGCTGCTGGGATGTGGGTCCAGGTGTGCAGCCTGCACCACAGCATGTGTCTGTGGGTGCCCTGGAGGGCGGTGGTGCCTGTGGGGGGAGAACTGTATCAGGGGATGTACAAGTATCTGTGGCAGTGGGCTCGGCCTGGGGACCCCTGCGTCTCCGGGGGCACCCACTCAGTTCTCTGCAGCGCTAGCCCAAGTGGTGACGGAGCTTCCTCCTCCTACGGACACCTGTGCCTGGCAGGTCTTGGCTACAGCCTTTGGGGCCTTCTGGTTTTGCAATCAGGGTTTAAAATGTGAGCCGGGGACGGAAGGGGGCAGGGAGGAGGTGCCCGGTGCCACAGTGTCCCAGCTCCGGAACACGTGTCCCTCTGATGCCTGGTGACGGCTGAGCCATCCTGAAAAGGCCCCTCCCTGCTCCCCCAAGTCTGCTCCAGGAAGGTCCCTCCTCTCTGGGGACCCTGCGCCCCTCTTCCTGCCCCTCCCCATGCTGCTTCGGCCTTCTCGGGCAAGGCCAGGGAGGCAAAAGTTTCTGGCCAGGTTGCCCGTCTCTCCAGCTTGGTCTCAGGCCTCTCCGGTTCCCTCCTCGCCTGGACCGCGGCCTGGCCAGCCAGGCAGGCGACAGGGTAGGGCACGGCCTTGGGAGCTGCCCTCCCCGGTGCATTCCCAGCCCCACTGGCCACCTGACCTTGGGCCTGTTATCAAGTTCAGCATCTAAGTGTTCGCTTCCTCATCTAATAAACGGGACTGACCGCATTACCTCCCTCAAAGCCAGAGTGGGGATTCACCGAGACCTTGACGTAGGTCCTGGACCTGCTCTTTGATGCTTGTCAGTGTCAGCTGTGCTTTCTGTTCTCCGGAGGGCGCGTGCAGCCGCGAGGGGTCAGCAGTTTTTGTCGTCTGTTCATGTTGTTTGTTTTGAATGGAAAGGTTGATGCAGTTATGCGAAGCAGACAGAACTGTGTGTGTGTGTGTGTGTATGTGTGTGTATGTGTGTGTGTGTGTGTGTATGTATGTGTGTGTATGTGTGTGTATGTGTGTGTATGTATGTGTGTATATGTGTGTATGTGTGTGTGTGTATGTGTGTGTGTGTGTGTGTGTGTGTGTGTGTGTGTGTGTGTGTGTGTTGGGGGCCGTTGGCTGTGGCTCTGGCCCACCAGCTGTTCTCTGTGTTGCACAAAGGACCAGCTCTTGCTGCCCAGCCCCTCCTGGACCCCTGCCTGCCCACTCCTCCCACGTCCTGCGGTCACGCTTCTTGCTGGGTGCCTGAGTCCCCATCACTATAGAATAACCTAGTCCTCCCCTCCGCAGCCTTCGCTGTCAGCTGAGTCTCCTTGGCTTTCCTGGGGCACTCAGTGTTGCCAGGTTCGTCTCAGGGGCTGCTGGCTCCAGATGGGGGTGGGCAAGGACCTCACCCTCTCTGACCCACTCTCCCCAACGGGGGGAGGGGCAAGCGGTGACACTCCACAGGTTGTTGTTGTTTCTCCACTAAAGTGTCCCAATCATATGCACCTCCCCACATAGCAGGAGCCCCTCTGAAGACCCACTTCCGGTCTACAGTCTACACGAGGAAAGTTCCAGTCCTCCTAGCTTCCCTCTGACCCTCTCTCCAGCCCACTGATAACCTGCCTTCCCTCTGCATGAGCGCCTGCTTCTCCCTGTCCTGGGTGATGTCCCAGGGACTGCTGGTGAAGGGCCACAGGAAGGTGGGGGAAGGTGGGAGAAGGTGGGGGAAGGTGGCGGGAGGTGAGGGGAGGTGGCGGGAGGTGGGGGAAGGTGGGGGAAGGTAGGGGAAGGTGGGGGAAAGTGGGGGAAGGTGGGGGAAGGTGGGGGAAGGTGGGGGAAGGTGGGGGAAGGTGGGGGGAAGGTGGGGGAAGGTGGGAGAAGGTGGCAGGAGGTGAGGGGAGGTGGCAGGAGGTGAGGGGAGGTGGCGGAAGGTGGGGGAAGGTGGGGGAAGGTGGGGGAAGGTGGGAGAAGGTGGGGGAAGGTGGCAGGAGGTGAGGGGAGGTGGCAGGAGGTGGGGGGAGGTGGGGGGAGGTGGGGGGAGGTGGGGGAAGGTGGGGGAAGGTGGGTGGCGGGGCCACCACCATTAAGTTCTGAAGCTTGGCAGGGATTAACTCCTGAAATGAGAGGGACCTTAGACACTCGGCTCCTGTCCCTCATAGATGCTCCCCAGAGTGGGAGGGAGCAGGCTGTGCCAGGTGCTAAGCTCCATTATTTCTCAACTTCCGGGCGGGCGAGTCCCAGCTGCTCCAGAGCCAGCACAGCCCAGCTCTGCCCCCAGGAGTCTCACCCACGGGGAGGCCCCACCTTCATCCAAGGCCTTTGTGGTGGCGGGAACAGAGCCAAGAACCACAGCCTGCTCTTAATTCTCAAATGTTCTCTTCCCACGAGTTCAGTGTGGCCACCATCCTCAGGGCTGACTCTGACCTTCTCTCTGCATTTTCCCACCTGCGCCCCGAGGGGTGTTAGACGGTGTCTATGACTTTAAAAAATGTTTTTTTTTAGTCCTCACTCGATGATACTTTCCCCATTGATTTCTAGAGAGAGAGGAAGGAAGGGACAAGGGGGCAGGGGGGAACATTGATGTGTGAGAGACACATGGATTGGTCACCTCCTGCAAGCACCCCCACCAGGGCTGGGGAACCTGTAACCAAGGCACATGCCCTTGACCGGGAATTGAACCTGAGATCCTTCAGTCCTTGGCCTCACGCTCCAACCACTGAGCCAAACCGGCCAGGGCTATGGCTCTTTTCTTATCTTTTTAAAATTATATTTTTTATTGATTTCAGAGAGGAAGAGAGAGATAGAAACATCAAAGATGAGGATGAGGACAAATATGTAATACCTTAATCAATAAAGAAATTAAAAAAAACACACAGCAAAGATGAGAGAGAATCATGGATCGGCTGCCTCCTGCACGCCCCACACTGGGGATGGAGCCTGCAACCCAGGCATGTGCCCTGACTGGGACTCGAGCCGTGACCTCCTGGTTCATAGGTGGATGGGCAACCACTGAGCCATGCCAGCTGGGCTATGACTATTTTCTTAATTTTAAAAACTAATTTAGAGGACAAACACAGATCTGCAGTCCAAAATATACTTTTGTAAAAAAACACACACAAAAAACCAACCCCAGAGGCCCTCAGCGCTCTGAAGCCAGCGTGACAGGATGCCCAGCCCCTGGGGGTCAGGGAGAGGAGCTGGGGGGGGCGGGGGGAGATGGGAGCTGGCAGACTCCAGCCCGGAGTCCATCCTGCCCGAGGGACGCGTGATGCACAGCCCGCTTTCTCATCCTGCCCACGCCTGCTGCCCTCCGCTCCTATGTCCACCTCTGGAGTGGCCCTACCATGGCCCTGGCCCTAAGCTGGAAAGCTGGCCTGGTCCCTGATTCCTCTCCTCCGCCCACCCCCCCCCCCCCCACCTTTCCCCCAGATCCTGCCTCTGGGCCTGCCTGTCCGCCCTCACCATCTCGCATCTCCCAGACCAGCAGCCTCTGGCCAGTCACCCTCCTCAGCCTGTCCCTCCCCTTCCAGTCTCAGAGCGTGACTTACTTGACACCCAACTTCGGTTGTGTCATAATTGGTGTTTAATCCTGCAAAGTATTGTCTGTTTAAGAAATAAAATAAAAAGAAATCTTAGAAGACACATAAGGGATTGTGAGCCTCCCTTACCCCCTAGGGCAGCTCAACCACTGAGCCACACTGGCCGGGCTTCCTTTTTTTTTTTTATTTCCACCCCCTAACCCTTGCCCCTTTGGCAACCATCAATTTATTCTCAGTATTTTTGAGTCTGTTTTGCTCTGTTTATTCGTTTGTTTGGTTTTAGATTCCACATATCAGTGAAAGCATGCGGTCGTCATCTTTCTCTGACTGCCACCCTTCACTTGGCATAAAGCCCTCTAGGCCATCCACGCTATTGCAAATGGCGAGTTTTCGTTCTTTGCGGTGGCTGAGCCATAGTCCACTGTACGTGCGCTCCGCTTCCCCTTTACCCACCCTCTGCGGACGGGCACCTGGGCTGCTTCCATAGCTGGGCTGTTGTAAATAACGCCGCTGTGAACATAGCGGGGCATAGATTTTTTTCAAATGAGTGTTTCTGTTTTCTTCGGATAAATAAATACCCAGAAGCCGAATTGCTGGATCACGTGGCAGCCCTATTTTTAATGTTTTGAGGCACCTCCATTCTGCTTTCCACCGTGGCTGCGCCAGTCTGCATTCCCCCCCACAGTGCGCGAGGGTTCCCTTCCCTCCACGTCCTCACCAGCACCTGTTACTGGCGGTTTACTGATGACTCAGCTGGCATTTCTTGATGAGAGAGGCAATGCAGGAGGACTGGCCCTGGGAGCAGAAGGGCATAGGAGGAGCAGTTACAAACAGTTGCTTCTCCCACCTGGGACACAACCGTGAGCCTCGCAGACCCTGGTTCCCCGCCGCCAGACTTCTGCCACTGACTTGACCCAACCAAGGAGCCCCAATGGGTGCGTGCTCTTGAGCAGGCGGGTCCTCGGAGACCAGCAGGCCTGGGAGAGATGTCACTTTAAACCACGATACCCTCCCACCCTCTCAGGTTCTGTCCCTGTTGCGAGGTCACAAAAAACAGAGAGCCCAGCCCAGCCCTGGGGGTTACGCCATCTGAGAGCAATGCAGCCAGCCGGGCCCGTCTCTGGGGACTCCGCAGCAAGGCTGCCATGGAACCCGCATCTTCCTCCCCGCCCCCCCCCCCCCCCCCCGTGCCCTCTGCCTTCCGCAGACAATGCAGCAGCGACGTGCCACACCTCCCGTGGCCGCTGTAAAACTGCACAGTGCCATCATTACCGGTGCTCCTCAGTCTCCTTTATATTTTATTTCTTTTTTAGGAATATTTGTATTTAGCCTTAGCCGGTTTGGCTCAATGGATAGAGTGTCGACCTGCAGACTGAAGGATCCCAGGTTCGATTCCAGCCAAGGGCACATGCCTGGGTTGCGGGCTCGGTCCCCAGGAGGGGGCCTGCAGGAGGCAGCCAATCAGTGATTCTCTCTCATTGATGTTTCTATCTCTCTCTCCCTCTCCCTTCCTCTCCAAAGTCAATAAAATGTATTTTAAAAAATGTATTTTTATTTTAAAACATATTTTTTATTGATTTCAGAGAGGAAGGGAGAGGGAGAGAGAAACATCAATGATGAGAGAGAATCGCTGATTGGCTGCCTCCTGCACGCCCCCTACTGCGGATTGAGCTCACACCGCGGAATGGAACCATGACCTCCTGGTTCATAGGTGGATGCTCACCCACTGAGCCATGCCGGCCAGGCCTCAGTGTCCCTTAGATGGAGCTTCTGGCTCCATTTCGTTCTAAAGGAGAGCGTCTGAGCACAGTGTGGGGACAGTGTCCTTCGCTGTCTTCCGTCTTCTCCTGGCTTAGCCTGGGCCCAGAGCCTGGGCCCTGCTCTGCGGAATGAGTGGCACGTCTCAGGGGTCGTGTGGCTTATCTTGGATGAAAGCTGGGTTCAAATTCCACCTCCGCTGCCTACATCGCGGAGTGAGCTGGCCGGTCACGGGGCCTCTCTCTATCTGTTTCCGCTTCTGTTGGCAGTGGGTAGTCACAGCCCTGACCCTGCACTTGAAGATTAGCGAGGCACGCCGAGTGCAGAACGCTGCGTGCTCACCGAAGGCCTCCTGCTGCCTGGGAGGCTCCCAGTGATTGGCTTCGGGGAACCCTCCCGCTCTCCCGCACACAGGCAGGCAGCGTCTTCAGCACAGTTAGCAGCATCTCGTGGCCTGGATAAGACACGGGAAGAGGCTGCCGTCTTCATGTTCATCTGCAGGCCTCTGCATAAGAAGCACCTTAGCCCCTCTTTTGCATCCAGAATGGCTGCTCAGGACTGGCTGTGGAGAATCCCACAAATGCTATAGCGGAGCCACCCCAGGGAGCAGTTAGCCCTGGGTGCCACCCGCGTGGACAGCCCAGGACATGGCCTCCCTTCACCCCTGACTACTCCCACCCCGCCCCCTCCCTGCGGCAGGCTCAGGGTGCAGAGGGGAGCTCTGAAGGTACAGATCTTTCCAAGATAAACACGCACCGAATGACGGCAATCTGAGGCCAGGAGCGGGCATTGTCCAGGCCGCTCAGGCTGCCAGGTCTGGATGGTCAGGGGCAGCGTGGCAATCCGGGGGCTGGCCTCGTGCCCCGAACACGTTGCAGCACCACGCCCGGTGGACACAGTTACTCTGACTGGCTGCCACTCTGCGCTCACAGACACCTGAGAGTTGATGGTCAAGGCTGATTAGCTGGGGCTGTGAGCGAGGCAGGAAGGTGGGGGGCCCTGGAGGGTGGGGCGTCCCCGAGGCTCCCAAAGGTCCTGCTTGGCTGGGTTGGGCTGACCTGGATCTGGGGCCCTTTCTGGCTCCCTCCTTTAGGTGTGCACGGCCTTCCCCGCCGAGGACGCCCGGTACGGGCACGTCAAAATGCACCACGGCTACACCAATGTGCTGGGCCTGGGGGACTCGAGCACCTGGCGGCTGCCTTGCCTCAACCGCTACGTCTACATGTTCCTCGCTCCTCTCTTGATCCCCATCATCACGCCCCTGGTGGCTGTCGGTGAGTGTGCTGGGCCTGGGTCCCGAGTGGCCTGCGGGGACCTGGTCTTCCCTTTGCTTCCTCCCCTCCTCGCTTGTGGAGGAAGTGAGAAGCCCTGAGTTAAGACTGGGCAGGAACTTTCTGAGGCAGCCAGGCTGGGTGGAAAGAGCGCAGACCTGGGGCCAAGCCTGGCTGAGCCGCGTACTCGCTGGTGACCTCAGGCAGGTAACTTAACCTCTCTGAGCCTCGGGTTCTTCCCTGCTCAGCATTATTACCTAATGAGATCATAGATGTTAAAACGCTTTGAAAATGCCTCACGCTGTATTGCATGTTAGACTTTTTATTTTTATAAAAGAAACTTTTAAGAAATATATATATTTTATTGATTTTTCTATAGAGAGGAAGGGAGAAGGATAGAGAGTTAGAAACATCGATCAGCTGCCTCCTGCACACCTCCCACTGGGGATGTGCCCGCAACTGAGGTACATGCCCTTGACCGGAATCGAACCTGGGACCCTTCAGTGCACAGGCCGACGCTCTATCCACTGCGCCAAACCAGACAGGGCTAAAAGAAACTTAAAAAAAAATGTTCATTGATTTCAGAGAGATAGAAACATCAATAATGAGAGAGAATCATTGATCAGCTGCCTCCCACATGCCCCGGTGAGCCCACAACCCAGGCATGTGCTCTGACCGGGAATTGAACCGTGACCTCCTGGTTCATAGGTCAATGCTCAACCACTGAGCCACGCCGGCCCGGCACATGTTAGAATTTTTAATATCATGGGAGCAAAACCTCTGGTGGGAGGACAGGGGCTGGGGGCGGCAGACCTGGATTCAAGCCCCAGGCCGCCAGTCACTATCAGAGCGACCCTGGTCAAGTTGCCTAATGCTCCATTGCCTCATCCGTCACGTGGGTGAGTCTACTTTCGGGGCTGAGGGTGGATGACCCAGATCGCCTCGTTAGCACCATTGGGCCAGCAGGGAGCCAGCTGTGATGTGAGCCTTGCCCACCCGTCACTGTGTTTCTTGCCCCTCTGGCAGAGCGGCTGAGTAAGGGGAAGCTCGGGGTAGCTCTGCGGGCGCTGGGCCTGATCTCCCTGGGCCTTTATTCTCACTACTGGCTGCTCCGGCACGTGTCTGGCTTCCGGAGCCCCGCCTCGGCCCTGGCCTGCATGCTCTGCACCAGATCCCTGCTGGCCCACCCGTACCTCCACGTTAACGTCTTCCAGGTGAGGCCTCCCCAGCCCTGGGCGCTGGGGATCGCGGGGTACCCAGGCCACGCCCCTCACTGGGGACCACGGGGTACCCAGACCACGCCCCTCACTGGGGACCACGGGTACCCAGACCACGCCCCTCACTGGGGACCACGGGGTACCCAGGCCACGCCCCTCACTGGGGACCACGGGGTACCCAGGCCACGCCCCTCACTGGGGACCACGGGGTACCCAGGCCACGCCCCTCACTGGACAGATGGGGAGAGAGGCCCAGAGATGGACGAGACTGAGCTTGGGGCTCAGCCTCTTCAGGCCTCTACCAGGTCCCACCCGAGTGGGAGTGAGGGGGGCAGAAGGGCCCACTGATCCCCGAGTGCCGGGTGAGGACATCGGGGCGGGGTGGGGAGGTGCAGGAATGGCTCAGGCCGTGACCCGCGTGTCTGTCACAGCACATCGGGCTGCCCATGTTCTCCCGGGACAAGAAGCCCCGCCGGATTCACATGATGAGCCTGGGGGTGCTTAACCTGCCCCGGCTGCCCGTGCTGGACTGGGCGTTCGGCCACTCCATCATCAGCTGCCACGTGGAGCACCACCTGTTCCCCAAGCTCTCTGACAACATGTGCCTAAAGGTAGTGGGGGTCGAGCTGGAGGGCTGGTAACCTTCAGCATTCGCCTGAACCCTGCGTCCCCCAACTGGCCTGGTCAGAGGTCCCCAGTCAGAGGGGGTTTCCGGTCAGAGACACGTGGGTTTCTTATTAGCAGAGCGACTGAGCAAGCTCATGGGCATCTCTGAGCCTCAGCTTCCTCATCTGACCTGGGCAGATGAGGAGCACGCAGTGCTTACATTCACAGGCCTTGAGCATGAAGTGGAGAAATGGATCTGAAATGCTGGGCACACAGTAGGTGCTGCTAAAAGGAGCCATGGTTTGTACCCTCTGTGCCAGGAGGACTGTCCCGTAGTTGGGAGCCCCGGGGGATGCTGCGGAGAAGGCCGCCCCCCTGTCCCTTGCCTGCTGGGAGGGGAGAGGCAGGGACTCTGCAAGCCCCCAGCTCCTCCGGAGCCTGTGGAACCAGGCAGACAGGCGCTGGCGCTGGGAGGAAGGAGGGCCCCGGGGAAGGGCCGGCCCGCCGTCTGCAGGCGGCTCAGCGCGCCTCCCCCCCCCGCCCCCCCCCCCGCCCACCTCCGGCAGGTGAAGCCCGTGGTGTCCCAGTTCCTCCGGGAGAAGCAGCTGCCTTACAACGAGGACACCTACCTCGCCCGCTTCCGGCTGTTTCTCAGTCGCTACGAGGAGCTCCTGGTGCACGCCCCTCCCATCACTGAGCTGGCCGGGCTGCAGTGAGGGGTGCCGGCGCGGTCCCCCGCTCCCCCGCCCGGGGCCCAATCCCGGATCTTCTTTTTCTGCTTGTCACTCCGGGGGCCGGAGGGCGCCGCCCCGCCCCAGGGGTGTGGCTGGGTTGCTGGTGGCGGACCAGGAGCGCCCAGGCTCTGGCGGGCAGGGGGCTGGTGTTTCTCTGGGCTTTGAGGGGTGTATGGAGGAAAGGCCTAAAGGTGGGCATTCTGGGGATTCTGGGCAATTTCATCTCAGGGCTACACAGCTGGGGTCCTCCCCGACTTGGCCTGAGCCTTGGTGGGGCCCAGGGAGGGTGACCCGGTGAGGAGAGGCCTGTGCAGGGGGCAGGCAAGGAGCGGGCATGGAGAGAGCAGGGACAGCCCTCAGCTAGGGTCTGTCTCCCTGGCACTGGGAGAGTCGTATGCGTAGCTGGCCACTGCTTCTTCCGTGCCCGGGAGCCTTCTGTCCTCTGAGGAGCCCTCTGGCAGGGACCACGGGGACGTGACTTTGGCAGGACCTTCCGGGCTTCCCAGCCAGAGGCGCCTGTGCAGGACGCGGGCTCAGCAGCTCCCAGGAGCCGCAGCCTCAGGGAGATCAAAGCGTTTGTGCTTTAGAAATAAAGAGGACATTCCGGGGTCTGGAAGTAAGGGGAGACAGAGCATAAATAGCTCTGAGCATGATCTTGGCTGGCTCCAGAAGAAGACTGCCTTGTTCCAGGACATTTAGAAGGAGAGGACCTGGAAGGATTAGGAGGGAGGGAGGGAGAGAGAGAGAGAGAGAGAGAGAGATTACCGGGAAGGTAACAGGCCAGGGGGTGATGGCACAGGGTCTGGAGGGCAGGCACTTTAGAGAGGAAAGGAAGGAGGTGGGGAGCACCCATGAGAGCTGGGAGGCCAGGGCTAGGCTGGGCTGGGCAATCATCGCCTGCAGCCGGGAGCCAGCCCACATGGGCGGACCTGAGAGAGGGCTGGAGCTGCCCTGGCTGGGCTGGAAGAGGAGGCGCAGGAAGGGCCCAGCTGGAGGCCAAGGGAGGGACAGAGAAGGGGCCGGAGCAGTCAGGGAACCAGGGTTTCTCCCCTCCACACTGACGCTTGGCCGGAGAATGCTTTTGATGGGGCCTGTCCCTCGCTCCTACCCGCCGCGTGCCGGGAGTCCGCATGGTGACAATCAAAGCTGTCTGAAGGCACGGATGAAAACCACCCCTGGTGGACAGCCTAGATCGTGATCTGAGTGCAGAACCGCCTTGGTTTTCAGTGAGGGCCTTGGGCGGGTCGTCATTATTCAGTGCAGCTGGGCCTGAGGTCAGCCATGCGGACCCTGCTGATGGGCTAAGGCATGCGGACCCTGCTGATGGGCTAAGTCAGCCAGCGGGGCTGGGCAGAGGGGTGAGATGGCAGGTGAAAGGTGTTCTCTACGCCGGGTCCTGTCGGGGAACCCACCAGGTGTGGCCTGAGGTGGCTCTGCTCGGTGGCTGCCATTCGCCCCTGCGTGTCCTCCCCCGACTCCCCTCCACCCGGCCTGTCTCCTGCAGCTACCACTCTCACTACCTCGCAACAGCCCCTTCCTTCGCTCCTTCGGGGCCTGGGGTGGGGGTGGCTTCCAGTGGTTGCTAGCCCAGGGGTGCTTCACTGGTCCCTCAATCCTGCTCACACCTCCGTACTAGGTTCCTTTACTGACCCCTCTACCAGTGGGCACTGCCAAGCATGCCATCTGTTTCCTGCTGGGAGGCTGGCGGACCCAGCAGAGCTTGGGCTCCAGCAGCCCTCTTGGAGGGAGGCAGGCTTGGCAGCCTCCCCAGCCCGCTGCCCTGCTACAGTTTCCTGCTGCTCCTTTGAAAGGCTTTAGTAGCTGGAAATGGCCTTCAGGTCCAGGAGTGCCGCTCGTCAAACTGCCAAATCTCCACATGAAAAATGCAGCGTCAGAGAAGGCCCCGTTGCCGAGTCCTGGCTAATGATTAAAGCCATCCTAATACATAACCAATGACTCAGGGTTATTGATCTGGGCCTGAGTGGGCGCTGGGCAGCAGCTGGAGGCCCTGGAGCAGACTTGGCTGCACCACAGGCGCCTGGGAACAAGCCACTTGCTCCTTCTGAGACCTGATGTTCTGTTACTCAGAGAAGGTGGACTGGGATGCATGGGGCTTGGGAGGGGAGGGGAGGTGACCTAAGACCTAATTTACACAGGCCTGTTGGAGGAGATAATATTGATGAGGATGAGGATAGTTGACATCTATTTAAAACATAAGGCACAGTTTTTGGGTAAGAGAACGCTTATTTATTGGGTAAATTACAGAGGTAGAAAAAGTAATTCCTAGAAGAAAGGGGCTTAAGAAATGAGTTATGGAAGTAAAGGAAGGGCCCTTGGAGCTTGGGAGTGGAGAAGCTAATGGTGAGGTGCCTAGGGGTGGCGGGGGTGAGGAGCAGGGGAAAGAGAAAGAGAAAGAGAAAGGCTCTCGGGAGGGAGAGGCACTGGGTCCTCCATCCTAAGGGATTTAAGGGCAGAGATTTTTTGGGGAGGTCCCAGGGGAAGATCTTTTTTTTTTTTTTTTTTTTGGTGCCGAAACCCGGGACCATCCAATGGGGAAAGATCCTAATAGAATATTCAGCAGCTTTCCAGGTGTGTCTACTCAGGATTGTGGTCTCCACGGATTGAGTGGCGGGCATTAGGGCAGGACGTCATTATTCAATGCAGCTGGGCCTGAGGTCAGCCATGGCTGGTTTTGCTGCCTCTCTGGGCCGGGAGCTGAACTACAGCTGAGGCCTAGATATATCCTAAGGCACATTTTTACCTATCCCATTTAATTTTAATCTTTACAAGCACTTGATTCTATTTTTCCTAACGGGACATGTTGTGAGGAGAAGTCACGGAGGGATTACATTTCTCAACGTCGTACAGCTGGTAAATGGTGGAAGAAGGATTCGAACCCACGTGTCCCACTCCAGCCTCCCTGCTCTGAACCACCAAACACGGTGCCTCTGGGAGGGGAGCCTTCGAGGGCTTTCAGTATATCTGATCCTGCATCTCCTCCTCTTCCTCCCATGGAAAGAAGAATAAATGATTTGATCATTAAGACAAACTCTTGCCCTAGGCAGTTGGGCTTAGTGGGTAAAGCATCGGCCCGAAGACTGAAGGGTTGCAGGTTCGATTTCGGTCAAGGGCAGTGGTCCGGGCATATGCAGGAGGCAACCAATTGATGTGTCTCTCTCACATCGATGTTTCTCTCTCGGTGTCTTTCCCTCCTCCCTTCCAGTCTCTCTAAAAATCAGTGGAAAATATCCTCAGGTGAGGATTAATAATAATAATAATTTAAAAAAGACAAACTCTTTATGAACATGGTTTATGTGCCAGGCACTGTGCGCAGTTCTGGGGATATAAGAGTGAGTGAGATGGGGCCCCAAGCTCCAGGAGTTTACAGTCGAGTGTGGGAGTTAACGAACTTTTTGGAAAGGACCACATAGTAAATATTTTGGGCTTTGTGGACCATGTGGTCCCTGTCACAAATACTCAACTTTTTTTGTGCCATTTAAGTGTGACACAGCTATAGACATACATAAAGAAATGAGCACGAGTGGGTTCTAACCAAAAATTTTGAACTTGTGTAATTTTTACATGTCACAAAATATTACTCTTTACATTAAAAAAAAAACACAACCACATTTAAGAATGTAAAAGCCTGCCCTGGCTGGTTTGGATCAGTGGTTAGAGCGTTGCCCTCGCACTGAAGGATCTCTGGTTCAGTTCCGGTTCGAGGGCAGGTTCGATCGCTGGGGCTTGTGCGGGAGGCAGCCAATTGATGTACTTCTTTCACATCAATGTTTCATACTCTCCCTCTCATTGTCTCCCCTCCCCAACCTTCCACTCTCTCTAAAAACAGTCCAGGAGAAATAAATATCCTTAGGTGAGGATTAAAAAAAAAAGCGTGTAATACCATTAGCTTGTGGGTAGCACAGAAATAGGTGTTGGGTAAGGGTTGGCCTGCAAGCCATAGTTTGCCCACTCCTGTCTAGGAGGACAGGCACAAAATGCAATGGCTTATCAGAAACTAGGCCCTAGCCAGGTTGGCTCAGCGGATAGAGGGTCGGCCTGTGGACTGAAAGGTCCCAGGTTCGATTCCGATCAGGGGCATGTAACTTGGTTGCGGGCATATCCCCAGTGGCAGGTGTGCAGGAGGCAGCTGATTGATGTTTCTCTCTCATTGATGTTTCTGACTCTCTATCCCTCTCCCTTCCTCTCTGTAAAAAATCAATAAAATATATTTTAAAAAAAGAAAAAGAAATCGGAACATTAGGAGGGAGGGGAAGTGATGAGAAGGGGCATGAGGGGCTCTGGGGGTGCCCACCATGTTCTACTCTGGGAGTGGTGGTTACATGATAAATCTTGTGCTAATTCATCAAACAGTACACTTCTGATTTGTACACTTTTCTGTTTGTTATACTTTAAAAAAAATACATTTTATTGATTTTTTTACAAAGAGGAAGGGAGAGGGATAGAGAGTTAGAAACATCGATGAGAAAGAAACATTGATCAGCTGCCTCCTGCACACCCCCTACCAGGGATGTGCCCACAACCAAGGTACATGCCCTTCACCGGAATCAAACCCAGGACCCTTCAGTCCACAGGCTGATGCTCTATCCATTGAGCCAAACCGGTTAGGCTGTTTGTTATACTTCAATTAAAAATAATAAGTAAGCCGAAACCGGTTTGGCTCAGTGGATAGAGCGTCAGCCTGCAGACTGAAAGGTCCCAGGTTCGATTCCGGTCAAGGGCATGTACCTGGGTTGTGGGCACATCCCAAGTAGGGGGTGTGCAAGAGGCAGCTGATTGATGTTTCTCTCTTATCGATGTTTCTAACTCTCTATCCCTCTTCCTTTTTGTAAAAAATCAATAAAATATATTTTAAAAATAATAAGTAATAATGGGGTCGAGTGTTAGAAGACAAGAAGGGGCCCTATACCAGCTTGGGAGAGGATGGGTCAGGGTAGGTTCTCCAAGGAAGGGTTTGATAAGAGGGCCCTCGGGAGAAAAGGAAGCTGAAGCTGGTATTAGGCTTGCTGGGTCAGATGGGACCACAGATCCTGTCATTTAAAAATATACTTTGCTCACTCTGTGTGTGTGTATGTTTGCATTAATTTTGCTCTTTTAAAATGCTGCATTAAATTATTATTTATGTTGATCACTGTGGTTTTTGGTACTCTCTTAAATTTTTGCACTGGAGGCCAGTGCCTCCCTCATGGCACACTATTCCAGCCCTGCGACAGGGTCAAGATCTCAGTCCACAGCACCTGGGGCAAATAGCTCCTTCCAGTTCCTCACCTACATAAAGGGAACGGACGAGGCAGGACAAGATCTCTGTGGAAGAAAAAGGGGTTCTACAGGGTGATTTGATCATAAACTCCTAAATGGGCAGTCTTGGTGGGTAGTCATGCCCCAGGCCTATAGCTTCTTCAGTAAAAGGTTTTTAAGCCAGCCCTGTCCATTGTTTTTGTGCATATAGGTTAACACATTTTTGAAATACCACGAGTAATACCTCTCGAAGCTGTAAGCACTCTCAAGAGAGCACATGCACAAAAGAAACGGCAAAACTTACTCTCGGGAGCATCTGAGCTCTGGCTTCCTGGCAATTGTCATCAGTTTTGGCTCAAACACATTTTTATAAAAATTCTCTACAGGTTTAGACATTTCTTATGCGGGCACCCTGGCGGGGGTCACACCTGTATAACACCCCGCTAAATGAAAAGAGCCACCAAATTCCAGGCGGAGCCCTTTTTTAAGGGACTTCCGGGTTTGCTTGCGTTCACTGGTGATTGGCTAGCAGAAAACCGGCCAGGCAGGAAGTACCTATCAAAAGGGAAAGGCGCTTTGCGTCATCAGCCAGCGACGAGAGGCTAAGTAAACTCCTCTCTAATTGGTTGCCTTCTTCAAGAGGGATTGAAACAGCGATGGGGACTTGCTCTTTTTTAACTCCGGACTTCAGATAACGGGAGAGAGTGCGAAGATTGGGGAGCAATTTATTAAGACACACAGGGACCGGAAGTCTTGGGGGCGGGACTTCAGCAGAAGGGGGTGGATCCAAGGGCGGGCTTCTCCTTTGGGGGCGGGATTCTTTCCGGCATGGGGGTGGAGCAGCAACGCTGTGCTTTCCCAGAGCGTGGGAGGCGGGGTTTGGGGCGGGGAGGCACCTGTAGGCGGGGTCAGGGCGGGGCCAGGTCGAAGCCCGCGCCCGGCGCGGAGCGGGGCGGTCATCGGCATCAGTTCCGCAGGCTGAGTGCAAGTCCCAGCCATGGCTCCCCGCTGCTGGCGCTGGTGGCACTGGTCGGCATGGCCTCGGACCCGGCCGCCTCCCGCCGGGAGCACTCCGAGTAGGAGCTGGGCACCCCTGGGACTGGATGGGAACGCGGGGAGGAAGGCCTGCGAGCGCCAAGTGGAGGGGTTGGAGCCCCACTGGGGCAGAGCTGGACAGGGACGAGAGAGGAGACGGGGGCGAGACTGGAGGCGTCCACTCACAGGGACAAGATGGGGTGGTGTACGGGGGCAGATGGGAGCCTGTGGGGTGAGGTGCCTAGGGTGAGACGAGGGTCAACGAAGGTGAAAGGGGGAGACCATGATTCCACAGGTGGGAGAAGGGGTGAATGAGGGTGATATGGAGGTCTGTAGGGCAAGAGAGAAGTGTGAGGCGAAACAGGGGTCGATAGGAATGAGGCGGTCTATTGGGGAATGTAGGTTCTATGGAGGGAAGGGTTAGAGAGGAAATTGGAGCACTGGGGGAAGATGCACGGGGAGAGATTGGGATGATACGGGGTCCGTTGGAAGGATGTGATATTCTAGCTGGGTGGGTAACCCGTAAGAAACATGGAGTACTGTGCAGCGCAACTTTAGGGGTGGGTGGGTGGGGAGGTCATCTTCTGCGACATAGTAAGTTCATGCGTGGAATGTGGGGTTCTGAATGAAGACGCGGCCTTTGAGGCTCAGATGAAAAGGAACCCTACAAACAGCAAAGCTTTGACAGAAAGGAGGGAAGCCCCCCTTGTGTTTAACACTGAAGTTGGTTGGGGAGTGGGAGGGGGTGTTGTTCTGACTTCCCCTCCCCTATCCCCAGGCTCCCTCCGGCAGTTCTCCACGCAGGAGCACACCCCCCAGATCTGTGTGGTGGGCAGTGGCCCCGCTGGCTTCTACACTGCCCAACACCTGCTAAAGGTAGGCCACGCCCCTCTGGTCCCCTCACCCATTCACTTGCTGCTCCAATCTCAGGGGCAAGCCTCACCCTTTGGGGTTGGAAAAGCACTTCTGGATCCCTGATGGGGAAGGGGCCCCCCGACTCATCTAGACAGGACACTTTCTACATGCTTTGTCACCTACGTCCAGGGCTCCCCACTCTAGGTCCTCCGCTATGAGAGAAGTGTTTGTGCCTCATGAGTGATGGTCGATGGTCAGTGGCAGATGGTGGGCTGTGCCTCCTCAGCCAAGCCCTCCAGGGAGCTGATGCAGACCTGCAGGATGACTTGATCCTGCCCCTCATCTTCCCTTCCTTCTCTGTCTTCACTCCGCCCCCAGTATCCTGCATCTTGAGGCTCTGCCCCCTCTTCTCAGGGTCTTCTGGAACTTTATCCACTTCCTTGTGCTCTCCTCACCCTTGACCCCAGTCTCCCCATGCTGTTCTTTCAGCCTGCTCTGCACCCCCATCCCCTCGCCCAAAGGTCAGGGTCTCAAGGCTTACAGTATTGGCCTTGGTGGGCCGGGCCCCAAGGTTACTCATTACTCTTGAGACTTTGCCAGACCTTGGACCCTGGTGGGAGGGAGGGGGAACCATAGTGAGGCCTGAGGTAGATGGGCCCAGATCCTGGGGCTTGGAAGCCACCAACCAGGCTTGGACTCAGACTGCTTATCTTGGTGCCGCCCACCCCGCTCCCTCCACACAGTCCCATATTAAAATGCACATTCCTGGGCCTAGCTCAGGCCTAATTAAACTGTGGCAATTGTCATCAGTTCTGGCTCAAACACATTTTTATAAAAATTCTCTGCAGGTTTAGACATTGAGCACAGGAGTCAACGGTTTGAAACACCCTGGGCAATCTGGTGCTCGCTGCCACGGTGGTTCCTTCACTGAAGGGTTTTAGGGGAGGGACTGCCAGCACCCCTTTTTTTATTTGGAGCTCTCTCTGCCTGCCGTGGGGTGGGGAGGCAGGGCTGGTGGCTGGGAGAAGTGGGGGACTGCTCTGTGGCAGTGGGGAGGAAGAGGGGAGGGTGGGGGGACCCAGTGGATAGAGTGGAGGAGCCCCCGGTCTGGGCTCCGGGTGGATGTATGGAAGGGAGTACAGGAGCAGAGGGGAGAGGTTTGGGGGAAAGGGAGTGGGTTGGGACCGAATGGGTTTGAGGTGTCTGGGGTGAGTCCAGGGCTCTCAGGTTTGGAGCTTGTGGGGGGGCTCTGGGCCGGAGGGAGAGAGTGGAATATCATCAAGTCCACAGAATTTGAGGTCACAGGTGGGAGCCGATGAACCTTCCCCAGGGGATGCGTGCCTAGAGGGGGCTGGGGGTCCTAGATTAGAAGAACCTCAGAGAAAGTTTCTGTTGGAAGGGGACAGATTTGATAAAAATAAAAAAGAAGAAGGGGGATGCCCTAGCTCGTTTGGCTCAGCGGATAGAAGCATTGGCCTGCGGACTGAAGGGTCCCAGGTTCGAATCCGGCCAAGGGCACAGGCCTGGGTTGTGGGCTCCATCCCCAATAGGGGGCGTGCAGGAGGCAGCCGATCAATGGATTCTCTCTCATCATCGATGTTTCTATTTCTCTCCCTCTCTCTTCCTCTCTGAAATCAATAAAAATGTATTTTTAAAAAGAACAAGAAGGGGGGCAGAGGAAGAGGGAATTGAGAAAGAACGGCTGGAAGGATAGGAGGGAACTTCAAGGTTAGGGAGGAGACGGCTCCCTGGGAGTCGAGGTCGGCCGTGCAGGCTACCACAGCCGGCGGACTTAGCTTTATGGCCGTGGCCTTGGAGAGAGCAGTGTGGCCTAGAGGGAAGGACCCGCAGCCAGGAAGAATGGAAGATAAAGTCGGGTTGTGTAAGGTGTCCGCCAGGCTCAGCAGTTTGAACTTTGACCTGTGGCAGTGGGCAGCCAGGGAAGATTCATGGGCGAGGCCGTGACTGGCAACAACCACAGTAATAGTAATGCTAGCTTTGGCGGGTGGCACACTCACCGCGGTCAGGCCTTGCCCCACGCCAGGAGCCATGTCCTGTTGTATAGAGAAGGTAGAGAGCCAAAGAGGGGTGGGGTCCCCGTGGCTCTTGACTCCAAAGCCAGCTCTCCCTGGGGGCCACGTCAGCGGGGTTTGAGGAGGTGGGTCAGGTGCCACCCGTTCAATTCCGGTGGGCGGTGGGCGGTCTGGACCGGGTGCAGGCAATGGAGCGGAGGGAAAGGGGGACGTGGGCAAACAGGAGGAGGTGAGCACGAGCCTTTTCGGGATGAGGGTGCCTGGCGGCAGGCGCTCCTTTGGCCTGAGGCCCGCTGAGTCGGGAGCCTTCCAGCAGGAGCCAGGATGGGGTGCGAGGCAGGGCGGTGTGTCCTCGGACACGGCTTGACTTCGAACCTGCTAAGGCCCAGAGTGCCTCACCGCCCTGACCTCCAGGTGCTTCCCACCCACCCTGACGGGGGGGTGTCTGTCCCGGTTCACAGAGACAGGCAGATCCTGGACTTGCCAGTCACGTGGCCGGAACCAGCGTGTGAGCGAGGTGTTTTTTTCAAGGCCGAGAGGAGGGCCCCTTTTTTCTCCCTCGGCCCCCACAGGCCCCAGCTCGGTCCCCTTCCCGACAGGATGGTTGGAGACGAGAGCGAAGGCAGGCATGCATGGCAAAGGGCGACTCTCAGGCCGCCAGCCTGACCGGGCACGTCTCCAGGGTGCCGAGGCTCGAAGGCGGGGGGGCGCATGGAACATCTGACCAGGGAGCCGAGGCAGCTCCCCTGGTCCCCTCCAGCGGAGGGAACACTGACCACCCTCCTGTGGCCGAGTGCTCCGTCTCCCCCTTGGCTGGCAGGCCTCGGTGGCCCGTTCCTCTTGTGTGGCTCTCTAGGCAGATGGGGAGTCAGGGGCCTCCTGTGTCCTCTGCCCACTGCTCTGCCTGGGAAGGGGGGACTCGGGGGGCCCCGCCTGCCTCGGCCCACCACCTGCTGCCCTCCCGCAGCACCACGCCCAGGCCCGCGTGGACATCTACGAGAAGCAGCTGGTACCCTTCGGCCTGGTGCGCTTTGGCGTGGCACCCGACCACCCCGAGGTGAAGGTGGGTCTCTGTGGGCACGGAGGGCCGGTTTGGAGACACTGGTCAAGGCGAGGAGGGAAGGGAAGCTCCCTGGCTGCATGGAATGACCCCAGACCCCCTGAGATCCCATCCTGGGGACATTGTGGGGCGAGGGTGGCACAGGCATGGTCCCTGGAGCTGCCGCACCCTCTAACCCCTCCCACTCCGGGGCCTGGCAGAATGTCATCCACACCTTTACCCAGACGGCCCTCTCTGACCGCTGTGCCTTCCACGGCAACGTGGTGGTGGGCAGGGACGTGACCGTGCCAGAGCTGCGGGGGGCCTACCACGCTGTGGTGCTGGTGAGTGCACGTGGCGGGGGAGGGAGCTGGGGGCAGGGCAGCAGCAGGAGGCGGAGGCTGAGGGATGGAAGGCAGAGGGTGAGGCCCAGGGTGGTGGTGGGGGGGGGGGGCGGTGGCAGAGAGGAAGCTGAGGAGGCTGGTGGGCTGCCTGGCCCCGTGGCTGGCGCTGAGGGCCCTGGGTCTTTCCTCAGAGCTACGGAGCAGAGGACCATCGGGCCCTGGGAATCCCTGGTGAGGAGCTGCCTGGCGTGTTCTCGGCCCGGGCCTTTGTGGGCTGGTACAATGGTCTTCCTGAGAACCGGGAGGTGAGTTTGGGGAGCACTCCTGCTGCCTCTCAGCCGGGGCGGGGGCAGCTCTCAGATGCCGGAGCTGGGGGAAGAAGGAGCCAGGGTCGAGGACTGGAAGGCTCCCGGGAGATGAGAGGAGTGACATCAGGCTGGTGAGGTGGGAGGTCAACCGTGGAAGAGAGGGGTGGGGCCAGGTGGGGTGGGGGGCCTGAGTGGAGGCTCAGATGGTGTGGATTTCTCCAGGGTGGGGGAGCCCAACTAGAGCCAAGGCTAGGGACACCCTATCCAGACCTCTCCCCTCCAGCTGGCACCGGACCTGAGCTGCGACACGGCCGTGATTCTGGGGCAGGGGAACGTGGCTCTGGACGTAGCCCGGATCCTGCTGACCCCACCTGAGCAGCTGGAGGTGAGCGGGCAGGTTAGGGGCGGGAGAGGCGGGGGAGGCCACGCTGAGGAGAGGAAGCCCCTGCTGCGGGCTCAGGACTCATCCCTCCACACTGGGCTCAGTGCCTCATTCCCCTTGGCGCCAGGCAGCGGCCTCTTGAAAGGCAGCCGGGAGCTTCCTCTCATACAGCGTCTCCTTTACTTTCAGCACTCTAGCCACATGGGCCTTAAAAAAAAAAAAAGTGTTCGGTGTGCCTCAGGGCCTTTGCACAAACCACTCCCCAATAGGAACCCTCTCAGCGCACCTCCTGCTGGCTAATCTTTTAGTTCTTGCTCTATCGTCCCTTCAGGAAGCCTTATGCTCCCTCTCATAGACTTGTCTACTGTGTCACAGCGTGTGACCGTTTTCACATTTTTCATCGGTGAGTATTTGATAAGTATCTCTTCCTCCATCAGAGCAGGAGCTCTGTGAGGGCCGGCACTATGTCTCTTTTGTGCACCATTAGCACCTCCCTCCCCCTGCCCCTTGCATGGTGCCCTGCACATGGTTAACTTGTTGAGTGAGAGCATGCACCCGGTCTGCTACTAGTTTGAGCCATTTGCAGAATTGGCGGCAGTGCTCCATATGGCCACCAGGTGGGGGCAGAGGCACACTTTCCACTTTCCACCTGTCCCCTCAGGCTCTGGGTAGGGACATGAGGAAGTGGAGGAGCTTAGTGTTGGATGAATTTAAGGCCCTCCTTTTGTGCCAGAAAACGGACATCACGGAGGCTTCCCTGGGGATCCTGAGGCAGAGCCGGGTGAAGACGGTGTGGATAGTGGGCCGACGTGGACCCCTGCAAGTGGCTTTCACCATTAAGGTGCTGGGGCCCGAGAGAGAGGGGTCTGGGCCCTAAGAAGATGGTCTTCCCTTGGGAGGGGGAGCAGGGCAGAGCCCTTTGGAGTCCTGCTGCCCGGGGTCGAAGAGGGGAGCCAGACGGGGACGGGGGGAGGGTGTCCCCTACCTGGCCTGGGCTCTGGGGTGTGCTCAGGAGTGGATAGTGCTCTGGGCCTGACCTCCTCACCACTTCCCACCCCCACCCCCACCCCCAAGGAGCTTCGAGAGATGATTCAGTTACCAGGAACCCGACCCATTTTGGATCCTGTGGATTTCTTGGGCCTCCAGGACAGAATAAAGGGTGAGGGCCCTGGCCTGACCCCCCAGCTCACCAGGGAGGGGATGGTCTAGGTCAGCAAGGGCTTGGGGAGGGCATTTGGGGAGAGGGCTGTACCCCAGGGACAGCCCTGAGATGCTCTGTGTTGCTGACAGAGATGCCCCGCCCGAGGAAGCGGCTGACGGAGCTGCTGCTTCGAACAGCCACAGAGAAGCCAGAGGGGGAGGAGGCTGCCCGCAGGGCAGTGGCCTCCCGAGCCTGGGGTCTCCGTTTTTTCCGAAGCCCCCAGCAGGTGCTGTCCTCACCAGACAGGCAGCAGGTGGCAGGCATCCGCCTGGCGGTCACCAGACTGGAGGTGAGTTTCCTGTTACCCAAAGACACCCCTGTTCTCAAGTCTCCTCACCTCAGCCGGGTGTTGCCCACACTCTCCCCAACAGGGTGTCGGTGAGACCGCCTGGGCAGTGCCCACTGGCGACACGGAGGACCTCCCTTGTGGGCTGGTGCTGAGCAGCGTTGGGTATAAGAGCCGCCCCATTGACCCCAGTGTGCCCTTTGACCCCAAACTTGGGGTCATCCCCAATACGGAGGGCCGGGTTGTGGATGTGCCAGGTGAGAGGGTGCAAGAAGGCTAGGCACCACACTATGGTGGGGGACAGGGAGGCTGCTGTCTCCTGGGCCGTTCACATTCATTCATTCATCCCGGGACACACACTTGGAAATGGCTCTGAGCCACGCCTGGGGGTCTGGGCCCTGGAAGCAGCCCCTCCTCCTCCTGGCCCTGGGAGAAGCTTCCAGTCTAGCTCGATGCCCAACTATGTATGCTCTTACGTTGTTCCATTTCCTGAGGGAGGCCTGTCTGGGCGAGGCCCTGCACTCAGTGCTGGGTTTGGACATTAAAGAGCAGCCCCTGTCCAGGGGCTTCCTGTCGGATTAATTAGCCACACACCTGTCTGTTCCTTCAGTAGAAGTTTACAAAGGGCCTGCTGAAACTGGAGGCGGGCAAGACCCAGTTCCCACCCCCAGGGGAACAGGGGTAAGGGGAGAGGGCATGGTAAACAGGCTCAGCAGAATCCGGGGAGATGGGCCTGTGGCCCACTGTGGGTTGAAGTGCCTGTGATTTCTGCTGGGACTGCTGGGAGGACTTGGGGTGTTGGACATATGTGCACACAAGTGTCCAGCCACCGGCCCTTGCTTTACCCCTTCATTACCCGCCCCCTCCCCCCAGGCCTCTACTGCAGCGGCTGGGTGAAGCGGGGGCCCACGGGCGTCATCACCACCACCATGACTGACAGCTTCCTCACCAGCCAGACCCTGCTACAAGACCTGAAGGCTGGGCTGCTGCCGTCTGGCCCCAGGCCTGGCTATGCAGCCATCAAGGCCCTGCTCAGCAGCCGAGGTCTGGGCCCCTTGTGAACTGCTGGGAGTGGGGTGGGCGGCCTGGGCCTTTCCATTGGGAGGGGGTGCTCTGGGCTGGGATGGAGGAAGAGGTGGGGCAGTGACTCACTTCCCTCTGCCTCAGGGGTCCAGCCCATCTCTTTCTCGGACTGGGAGAAGCTGGATGCCAAGGAGGTGTCCCTGGGCCAGAGTACTGGGAAGCCCAGGGAAAAGCTGCTGGATCCTCAGGAGATGCTTCGGCTGCTGGGGCGCTGAGCCCAGATCCCAGCCCCAGCAGGGAGGGGAGTGCTGTGCAGAGGAGAGGGGCCAGGGTCGGTCTGAGCAGGACTCTGCGCACAGCTGCACCCCCTGCCCGCCCTGGCCCAGGGCCTTGGCTGCCTCTTTTCCAGGGACCAATGAGCACTCCCTCCTGCCAGAAGGTCACCCTTGCCAGCGCGGGTTTAACTCTGGGCGAGGAGATAGCCTCAGTTCGGGCTGGGTGCAGGTGCAGGCTGACCTCGCTCCCTCCCCCCTCTCCTGCTGGACTGTGTGGGTCACCAGGTCCAGAATTTGCTGGAAATAAAACAGCTGCCACGGAGAGCCAATGGTTGAGGTGCCTGTGATTTCTTCTGGGGCCTGGGGTCACCTTCCAGCCGCAGCTCCCCTCCAGCCCCCAGGTGGCGCTGCAGAGCCAGCTCCCTGCTCTGGGGCCTCCGGGGGCTGGAGGTGGGTTTGGTAGCCAGGCCTGGCTAGAACTGTCCCTTTCTCTGCCTGGCCCTGCTGCTGTGGCCCGCCTGCCTTGTGCCCACACTCCAGGCACCCTGGCACCCGGGCCTGCCTGCTCTGCTGGTCCCACTGGTCGGCTACCGGTACAACCAAAACAAGAAAAGAGAAAAATGGGAGTGAGGGGACTGGGCAGCAGCTTGTGGGTCCCCTGCTCTGTTCCCAGTGCCTTCCCCGCCATGTCAGTTTCCTGCCAGGTCCACAAGCCGACAGCACTAAAATCTCCGTAGCGCTTTGCAATTTACAATTTACAAAGCATGTTCACCGTCTAAATGCCAGTCCCCAAGATGCTGGCCTCGCTTTGTAGACTGAGGGATCTTCGAAATTAACTGGCCCAAGGTCGCACAGCTAGTGAGCTGCGGGCTCGAACCCAGGGCTCCGGGCTGGTGTTTCTCCGAGGCCGCCTGGATTTCCAGCCTCAGTCTGGAGACACAGTCCTGAAGAGGGGCGAAGGGATCCAGGCGATGGCGCGCGGGCAGCAAGGAGGGGGTGGAGGAGCGCGGGTCCGGGCGGCGGGGCGGGGCGGAGGCGCGGGCCTGGGTGAGCGCTCGCTCGGCCACAGCCGGCTGGCGAGTCCCGGGAGCCCGAGGCGCGGCGCGCACCCAGCCTGGGACAGGGCCCGCCAGAGGGGCGCGGGGGCGGGGGCGGGGGCGGGCCCAGCGTAGCCCAGCCCGCCTCCACGCCACGGTACCGGCCCGCGCTCCTGGGCTCCGGCGCTCGCCGAGCTCTGAGCTCCAGCGCGGAGCCGAGGCACCGGGAGGTGCACCGCGCGGAAGGCAGTCGGCGCGGCTCTGAGCGCGGGCGCAGGGCCCTTTCCCCCCGGTGAGTGGAAGGAGGAGAGTCAGGGGCGCAAACTTCGCCAACTTGGGGCTGGTCTCGGGGGCCGCGCGGGCAAGGAGGGCGGAGGCAGACGCGGGACACACGGGGAATTGGGCCGATGCAGGGAGCCAGAGAAGGGGGCGGCCGGGGGAACGGGACCCTCGGGACCAGGCCTGGGCTCTGGACTCAGGCGGGAGGAGAGGAGGCGAGGGAGAGAGGCCGAGGTGACAGGCGCGCAGCGGACTTGAGGGAAGGACGAGGGCGAGGCGCCCAAGCCGTTCTTCTCCGGGGTCGCCTAGCCCTCCCTCCAGCTCCTTCGCCTGGCGCTGCGACAGCGCGGGGGGTGGGCCGGTGCGGGGACGCGGGAGTCTGGGCTGCGGAACCCCCAACTGTTGCTACTGGAAGCCACTGGGGCAGGGAGCGGAGCCGTGGGCAGGGACCGCGGCTGGGTCAGAGCGGGGTGGGCTGGAGCGGGTAGGAAGCAGGGAAGCCGGGGAGGGGGGCTGGGGACGGGGTGGGGTGGTGGATGCTCCAGGCGCCCGCCCTCCAGCTCCCGGAGGTCCAGTGAGCACTTAGAGAGCGCGTCTGCCTTCACCCCCTCCCTTCACCGCTCTGAGCGCCTCAGCCTCCCCCCTGCCGCCCCTGACCCCCCCTTCTTCCTCTCCTAGGCGGGCGCGAGCTCCCTCCTCTGACCCCGGCGAATCAGCGTGGGCTTTAGGGGGGGGTGGGATCTTCCCAAATGCTGACCCTGCGCCCCACGGACCCAGGCTCCGAGGACGAGAAAGAAACGGTGGATGGAGAGGCCCTGGGAGAGCCGGAAGCCCGTGGCGCTGGCCTTGGCTACCGCACCAGCAGGTGGCTCTGTCCCCCGAGGCTACGACCCTGATCCTCGACGGGGAAGGGAAGCCCGAGCCTCTGCGGAAGGCGGGTCCTGGCGAGGCTAGGTGGGCAGGGCCGGGGACGGGCGAAGGCCCAGGCTTCCAGCAGACAGAAGATCCCCAAGGTGCGTCCCCCGACCCATCCGAAGGTCCTGCGGGGTGAGTGAAGCGGGAACCCCCTTGGCTGGGTCCTCAACGCTGGGCGAGGGGGAAATCGAGAGAAGGAACCTGTTTTAGGTTGGTCTGCTCTGTCTCGGAGCCCGTCTAGTTTCCAGCCAGGCCAGTCACTTACGAGTCTGTTTCTGAACTCCCTACTAGGAATTTGAATAGGAACTTGAAGGGGACCGGAAGGCCGGACACTGGGCTCCAGGGTTTCCTCCAGGTCCTGGGGCAGGCCCGGGCTGTACCCGGCCCACAGCCCCGCCTGCGGGAGAGCTCCGAACTCCACCCCACCAGCGGGGTAGCGGACGACCACTCCGCTTGGGGGAATGGGAGTGGGGGCCTAGGAACCCGGACGCCCGCTGTGGGTGGCGGCGGGGCGGGGGTCACGGAGTGCGTGGTGCCTAGTTTGGCCGCCAGGAGGCGTGGCGCGAATCCCCGAGCCCGGAGTCGCCCCCGCGGCTGCCGCTGCCGCTGCCGCCGCCGCCGCCGCTACCGCTGCATCGCGAGTGTCCTTGAGCCGCGAGTGACGGTGGCTCTCGCCGCTCGAGCCCCCTCCTCCGCGGGGGGAGCCTGATGCCACGTTCCCTGCGAATTATTTATCGCCGGCCTAAAAATACCCCGAACTTCACAGCCCCAGTGTAAGAGATTCCTGCCGATGGGCGGGGGTGGGGGCTCCCGGGGCGAGGCGGGGGGGCGGGGGGACGGACGCGGAAGCAGCTGGGAGGAGGAAGACCTCCGTGCGCGAACCAGGGGGGCCAGGACCCAGGGGCCGCCTTCTCCCCTGCCGCCTGGGTTCGGGTTTGGGCTCCGCAAAAGGGAGGGAGGGAAACCCGACGGCAGAGCAGAGGCCGTCCGCAGGAAGGGCAGTGGATCCTCCAGTAGTTGAGGGGCCTCCGCTCGGGAAGCAGCGCAGCTGGTGGGCTCCGGACCCGGCAGAGGGCAGCCCTCAGTGTGTGTGTGTGTGGGCGCGCACGCACAGGTCCGCGTTCGGAGCTTGCCAGAGATTGGGGGAGCTGGGGTAGAGGGTGGGGGGAAAGAGTCCTCCCCGGGGCCATTTAGGGGGTCCATGTTCATCAAACATTAACTTCTGCCTTTGTGAAAGGGATGGGCCGCAAGGGGGTGGGCAGAGCTTTCTAAGACAACAGTCCACTGTGGGGTTGGGGCAAGACTGAGGGGCAGTACCTGCCAGGGGCAAATGACAGGAGCCATCTCAGACGCAGAGCCTGCCGCTCCCCCACCCCAGAAGTGGGGGGGTGGGGGGTGGGAGGCAGTGCACCTGGCCTAGAGCCCCCGCCCAGACCCTGGGTCTTCTCATCCCGTGGCCAGAGCCTGAATGGACTAAGGCTGGTGCCAAGTGGGAGAGGGACCGAGGTTGGGCTCTGGCGATTCTGGAATTCTGTCGTGGAGAACAGCCTGCAGGGGCAGCAGAGCAAGGCCCAGAGATGAGGACGTGGGGGCTGGCAGGAGAGTGGGGTCCATGGAAGGGAGGGCAAGTGGTCAGGGTGTGTGGACAGCTGTCTACGGGGCCCAGATGTCTGGACTTCATCTGTGGACGTTAGGAAGCCACTGTGCTGTTTGAGGAGGGGTGTCATGGCCAGTGGGCTGGCAGGGTGGGCGGATGGGGGTGGACAGGTGAGAGGCCAGGGGAAGGCAAGTGGCAGGTGGGATTGGCCGGGGCTGGGGTCCGACCCTCTTGTCTTGCAGTGGCTGGGTGCCACGTGGTGACCATCTCCTGGAATCTGCCCATGGCTATTTGAAGCTCAGAGACTGGCCTGCCCAGGGCGCCTCCCTCCGGGGTGTCTGTGATCACTCCTGGTGAGAGGCATAGCCTGCCTCAACTTCCTCTGCTCCTCTGCTCCAATCCCAGAAGACACATTCCCATCAGAGAGCGTCCCTGGGTCATGCCCGGGAGCTGAGAGCCTGGGGCATGCTGTCCACCGGAGAGAACATGAGAGCTGCATGTGTAATTTAAAGATTTCTAGTAGTAGCCTTAGAAAAAGTAAGAAGAAATGGGCGAATTTAATTTTAATAGTATATTTTATTTAACTCAGCGCATCTAAAATGCTATTAATGTAATGCAACATAAAATGATTAGTGAGATATTTTACTTTCTTTTTTTCTTACTACGTCTTCAATCTCCAGTGTGTATTTCCCACTTGTGGCACCCCCGTGTGGACGAGCCACAGTTCTAGTGCCCAAGTCCCAGGGGAGGTGGCTGCTGTACTGGTCAGCACGTCTCTGAGCTCAGAGCTGGAAGGCAGAGGTTGTGTGTGTGTGTGGGGGGGTGGGGGGCTGCTTAGGGCTTCCCAGAGGGTGGGCAGCCTGCGGAGACTGGCGGTGTGGGCACAGGTGGGCATGACAGGGTCCTTTGCAGGTGTAACCTGCAATCCCTGATGGGTGGTGGCTGAGTGTGGTGTGGCATGGCATGCTTAGGTAGCCTTCCCAGACTCACTGTGTCTCCAGTGACACAGTACTAGGATGACAATGTACTAGGAAACCATACACGGGGGAGATCTCAAGGGCACCGAAATGCGTACAGTATTCCCTCCCAGCCCCAAATCCTCTTCTCGGAGATTCAAGCAGGCCCGTCCTGGTCGCCCTTTGGCGTTCCCCTGTTCAGAAGTTCTGCTGGGGATGTGATGAAGATGGAGAGGGCTGCAAAGCTCTGGCCGATGGCCAGCTGGGCGGGAGAGCTACGTCAGTGGGCACCACTCACTGGCTTGGCTCTTGGTCCCAACCCAAAGCAATGACATTCATATAGCAGGTGTACACGGCAGGCTCTGGGGTCAGGCTGAAAAGCTCCCACATAGCAGCGGTGGCCTGGGAAGCAGCTCGTGTGTCAGACACCGACCCCAGCCCCGCACAGGTGGCTGGGGTCACACTCTGCTGTGGAAGAGCTGCCGCGGATTGAGGCCATGGGGGAAGGGTAGGGATGGGCAGTGCAGGAGGAGGGGGCTCTGTGCCAGGCAGGGCCACACAGAGCAAGGCCCCTGGGGGTGTGAGATTCAGTTTATAATGGAGAATGTAGCGGGGGGGGGGAAGGAGGGGGCAGAGTGTCACAAGAGCTGCCTTTCTTCACCCGGCCGAGGGCCGTCACCTACAGGATAAGGATGCTGGTCACAGTGGGTGGCCCTCACACTGCTGTGAAGTAGATCCTGTGATTGTTGTAGGCAATAGAACGTGGCTCAGAGAGGGTGAGCCACTTCCCCACGATCACCCAGCTAGTAAGCGGCAGAACTGGGACTTGAACTCGGGTCTGTTCGACTCAAATCCATGCACTTGGACACCAAACCTTGCTCGGGCAGAACCCACCTGGACAGGTTTCCAAAGGTCTGGCTTTCTAGCCAAGCGTGCTGTTCAACAGCTGAATGGGAGTAATGAGCGGGCATGGTGGCTCATGTTCTTCCCAGCCCCTGCCCTTCGGCGCTGCCCTGGGGAGGCTCAGCTAATCTCTGCCTCTTTCTCTTTGTCTGTCTGTGTCTGTCTGTCCGCCTCTCTCTGCCTCTCTTTGTGGAGGGGTTTTCCCTCTTCTCTTCTATCCTCTGTATGTGTGTCTCTTTGATTCTGCCGTCACCTCCTGTCTGTCTGTTCATCTTTTTGTTCCGTGTCTCTCTCTCCCCCCCTCCGCCCCCCCCCCACCCCGTGCCTCTCCTGATCTCTCTGCAGGACACGCCCGTGGATATGGGTGGGGCCCTGGGGACAGCCCTGCTGCTCACCTCACTCCTCGGTGCCTGGGCAGGGCTGGGCCTGGGGCAGGGCGAGCAGGCTGTGACGGTGGCTGTAGTATTTGGCAGCTCGGGGCCGCCCCAGGCCCAGGCCCGGACTCGCCTCACGCCCCAGAGCTTCCTGGACCTGCCCTTGGAGATCCAGCCACTCACCGTGGGGGTCAACAACACCAACCCCAGCAGCCTCCTCACCCAGATCTGTGCGCTCCTGGGTGCGGCTCGCGTCCATGGCATCGTCTTTGAGGACAACGTGGGCACTGAGGCCGTGGCCCAGATCCTCGACTTCATCTCCTCCCAGACTCACGTGCCCATCCTCAGCATCAGTGGGGGCTCCGCTGTGGTCCTCACCCCCAAGGTGCCCATTCAAACTCATGTCCCCTCGTCCCTTGGGCCTGGAGCCAGGCTGGGGCTGGGGAAGCATGGCTGAGTCTGAGCCGGGGAGAGACTTAGGCCTTGGGAAGTTGCAATAGGGTGGGACAGGCAGGGAGATGCAGACCAAGGGTGTGACATGGTGAGGGAGGAGAAGGCTGTGGGAATGAATGTTCTAGAA
This sequence comes from Corynorhinus townsendii, assembly GCA_026230045.1. Lineage (NCBI taxonomy): Eukaryota > Metazoa > Chordata > Mammalia > Chiroptera > Vespertilionidae > Corynorhinus > Corynorhinus townsendii. Next base: position 3,874,616 of record JAPDVU010000009.1, read on the forward strand.
GATAACCATTCTGGGCTGCTGTCACATGTTGTTGTCTGGATGAGCGGTGGGCAGGTGGCAAGCCCGCCTCTGGCTGTGCTGGCAGCCCTGGCCTATCTTCTCTCCGCTTCTCTGGCCTTCCTTGGCCGGGCTCTAGACTCAGGGGTGGAGGGCCAGGCTGGGCATGGGACCGAGGAGATGCACCTGCAGGAGAGAGCATGCAGAGGCCACCACTGTCTGAAGCATGGGGGAGGCATGCCCTCAAAGAGATTACATCCTGTGGGGCGAGATTTCTAGACACATTCTTCTGCGGTCACAGTAGCATACGGGTTCTGGAGGAAAACACAGGACACCACAGGGGAGTCAGCGGGGCCCATCTGGGTAGGGGGTTGTTCAGAGAAGGTCTCTGAAGAAAGGTTATGGAAGCTGAGACCTGGAGGATGAGGGGAGTGGCATGCTGTGTGGGCGTGGCGGATGGCAGGCAGGCGGTGGGAACACCCCGAGGTGAAGAACAGAGGGAAGCCTGGGAAGGGAGGTGGAGTCCGACCCCGTGGGAGGACATTTGGGTTTTGCCCTAAGCGGGGAGCCAAGGAATGTGTCCAGGGGAGACTGACCTGAGTTGCCTGTCTTTATGATTATTTTTATTATGGAGGGTCTTGAGCACGTGTACAGGTAGCAGAGTAAATTGACTGTAGGTGCCCCATCCACCCTTGACTGACCCTGCCCGTCCTTACCCCCACCCAGGCTGCCCTCTGCTGTCGCTGAAGCAAAGCCCACACGCCCTATTATTCCATCCCTAAATATTTCCGTGTGTATCTCTGCTAGAGAAGGGCTTTAAAAGAAACCACCATCCATGATCACATCTAGAAAATAATAAAAATTCCTTAACATCATCAGATAGCCAGCCATTCTTCAAATCCCCCTCCCCCCTTGTCTCACAAATGCCATGGAAGCAAATTTTTGTTTGTTTGCTTGCTTGCATCAGGAGCCAAGTTAGGTTCCCATGTGGAATTGGTCCATATGACTTCCGAGTCTCTCGCTTTTTTCCTTGACTTTTGTTTGTTGGAAGAACTGGGTTACCTGTTCTGTAGAATTTTCCCAAATTTTCTTTTTAAAGATTGCGACAGTACGGTGAAATGTCGGAGGGGCCGCGGTGGCTGCAGGGAGTCCTCAGTGAGGGAGTGGTTAGCATTAGCCTGGGAGCCGTGGTTTGCACTGGCCGGGCTGGAGCCTGCGGTGCCCCGGACACTGGTGGTGGCGGAGGCGGAGGAGGAGGAACGTCCTCATCCCCAGGGCTCCGTGGAGGCTGGTCCTTTCCCAGTGACCTTTGGGCCCGATATCAGCTCTCAGCCCGGTGGCTCTCCACCCTCAGTTCCTTAGAACGACACTCAAGCCAGCGCCCCAACTCCGAGATCCCGATTCACTTGGTCAGGGGGCCCGAGAGTCCCCTGAAGAGCTTGTTGAGATACAGATTCCCGGGCGCCGCCCCAGAGATTCGGAGCCAGCAGGTGTGCGAGGCGCCCCAGAATGTGTGCATTTCCAACAAGCTCCCAGGTGCCGCCGGCGAGAGCGTTTAAAAAACTCTCCCGGTGATCCAATGGGCGGCAGTGGTTAGGAACCACGTCTGGGGCGGGAGGGAGGTTTTGCGGGGCAGGGCCTCCCTGGCCTCAGCGCAAAGACATCTAAGGGCTGACCCAGGGAGCCGAAGCTGGGGCCGCGGGCTGGGGGCGGGACTCGGCTCAGGCCCCGCCCCTCCCGCCCCCAGGAGCCGGGCTCCGCCTTCCTGCAGCTGGGCGTGTCCCTGGAGCAGCAGCTGCAGGTGCTGTTCAAGGTGCTGGAGGAGTACGACTGGAGCGCGTTCGCCGTCATCACCAGCCTGCACCCGGGCCACGCGCTCTTCCTCGAGGGCGTGCGCGCCGTCGCCGACGCCAGCTACCTGGGCTGGCGGCTGCTGGACGTGCTCACCCTGGAGCTGGGCCCCGGCGGGACGCGCGCGCACACCCGGCGCCTGCTGCGCCAGATCGACGCGCCGGTGCTGGTGGCCTACTGCTCGCGCGAGGAGGCCGAGGTGCTGTTCGAAGAGGCGGCGCACGCCGGCCTGGTAGGGCCCGGGCACGTGTGGCTGGTGCCCAGCCTGGCTCTGGGCAGCACCGACGCGCCCCCGGCCGTCTTCCCCGTGGGCCTCATCAGCGTGGTCACCGAGAGCTGGCGCCTCAGCCTGCGCCAGAAGATCCGCGACGGCGTGGCCATCCTGGCTCTCGGCGCCCACGGCTACCGGCGCCAGCACGGCGCCCTGCCCGCCCCAGCTGCGGACTGCCGCCGCCACCCCGGGCCTGTGAGCCCTGCCCGGGAGGCCTTCCACAGGTGGGCACCTGCCCAGGGCATGGGGTGCGCGCTTCAGGGGACCTGGGTGGCAGTGAGCTTGGGCTCGCTGGCCACACCTCCCACGGGCTGTGTGCCTGGGACCAAGTTACCAGGGTGCGATGAGAATGGTGGCGGTCCATACAGGGAAACAGAAGAAGACACAGTAAATGCTCCCTGTTGTCAGGTGGTGAGGCAGGCGGGGGCGGGGGGCGTGGTGTCAGAACCTGAGCGGGGCTGCGGGCAGGGCTAAGGGAATGCCCGGCTTCTCTCCCGCTTGCAGGCACCTACTGAACGTCACCTGGGAGGGCCGGGACTTCGCCTTCAGCCCCGGTGGGTACCTGGTCCAGCCCACCATGGTCGTGATCGCCCTCAACCGGCACCGCCTCTGGGAGATGGTGAGAAGGGGGTGAGCCCAGGGCCCTCCGTTTCCTCTTATGTTGTCCCCACCCGCTCTTGTGCCCACAGCTGAGCAGAGCCCCTTCTGTCCCTCACCCAGGCCCTCATCCCCAGGTCTCAGCTGAAACATCTCCACGGGGAAGCCTTCCAGGTCCCCAGGTTGGGTGAGGCCCCTCAGCTCTGGGCTCCCACACACCCTGGCCCCCCTCCACTGCAGAACTTACCTGCCACTTATCACATAGCCCTGCCCCTGTGGGGGGAGTAACCCACAGCTGTGTGGGCTGCCTGACATGTAAACAAATAGGATTTGGGGAGATCCGGGCTTAAGTAGAGATGCGTGCAAAGCATTATGGGAGTAGAGAAGAAAGGCAGGAATTAGTTCTGCCTTCAAAGGAGGAAACTGGGGAAGGCTTCACAGCAGTTGGGACATTTGGGCTGGGCTGTGGAGGGGTGAGTAGGAGCCCACCAGTTGGCGATACTAACTGGTATAATCACAGGAGCAGGAGGGTTTGGGCATCTTTAAATGATGAGGAAGAAGAGTGGGGGGATGGGTTAAGGACTTTATACTGAGGTCAGGGAAGTGAGTGTGGCAAATGAGTGACAGACTCAGGTGTGGGCTCTAGGCAGGCGCTGGGCGCTGGCAGCAGTGTGGAGGCTGGACGGGAAGGCGCAGGGACTGGAGCGGGAGGAGGCTGCAGGGAGCCCTCCCTCTGGCCCCTGCCCAGCCCCTTGCCCTGACCCTCCTGTTGAGCAATGTCCTGCCCAGGCCCCGCTCTGTCCTGCTCCAAGCATCTCTCGGTGAGGGACAGGGATTCGAGGCCCTGGCGGCCCCACCAGAGGCCTCACGGAGGGTGGGAGTCCTAGGGCTGGAGGTCCCGGGCTGAGGCCGGTCACCCCTCTGCAGGTGGGGCGCTGGGACCACGGCGTCCTCCACATGAAGTATCCAGTGTGGCCTCGCTACAGTGCGTCCCTGCAGCCCGTGGTGGACAGCCGGCACCTGACCGTGGCCACGCTGGAAGAGCGGCCCTTCGTCATTGTGGAGAGCCCCGACCCTGGCACGGGCGGCTGTGTGCCCAACACCGTGCCCTGCCGAAGGCAAAGCAACCACACCTTCAGGTCCGTGAGAACTCGCGGGAGGCGGTGGGCGCGCTGCGGTCGGTGTGGAGAGCCAGGCGGGGAGGCGCTGCCGGCTCTGACTCCCGGCGCTCTCGGTGGCAGCAGCGGGGACACAGCCCCCTACACCAAGCTCTGCTGTAAGGGCTTCTGCATCGACATCCTCAAGAAGCTGGCCAAGGTGGTCAAGTTCTCCTACGACCTGTACCTGGTGACCAATGGCAAGCATGGCAAGAGGGTGCGCGGCGTGTGGAACGGCATGATCGGCGAGGTAGGCCTGCCCCGGGGCCCACCTGAGCTGCCCACCAGCCCTGCTGCCCAGACCCCGCCCCCACTCAGCCCCCCAGCTGCTCCTTGGGGGGGTTTGCTCCTGTGTGGGGATCCTCGAGGATGGGACCCCGGCCCAGCTCCCTAGGGTCTCCCAGCTGGCAGGGGGGACCGGGCTGTCCCCGATGAAGCCCCCTGGGGTGGTGAGCCCTGAAAGCGGAGCTCTGAGGGCCCCAGGTGGGAGCTGACTGGGCTGGTGGTGCTGGAGGGCGGGCCGGAGGAGGCTGGGGCCAGAGCGCCAGTGTGGGAGCCCCGCCTCCCCGTGGCCCCAGGTGTACTACAAGCGGGCAGACATGGCCATCGGCTCCCTCACCATCAACGAGGAGCGCTCTGAGATCGTGGACTTCTCGGTGCCCTTCGTGGAGACGGGCATCAGCGTGATGGTGGCGCGAACCAATGGCACCGTGTCCCCGTCGGCCTTCCTGGGTGCGCTCGGGCGGGCGGGGATGGCGCTGGGGCAGAGGGGCCCGCTTGGTGGCCGTGCGGAGCTTGCGTGGAGATGAGGAGTAAGAGGGGGGAGTGTGGGGTGGGCCCTCCGGGGCAAACGCAGCAGCCTTGGTGCCCCTGAGCCTGCGTGTGGAGCAGGGGTGAGGGCTGGAGGGGAGTGGGGTGAAGGGTGGCCCCCGATGAGGGACAGGAAAGCCAGAGGCAGGCTGGCTTCAGTGGGCTGGGACAGCCGAACAGGGAGAAGCTCCTGGGGCGTGGGAGAAACCCCGGAGCGTGGGAAGTGGTGCCAGGGTCTGACTCGACTAGGACATCGGCATTCGTAGGGCAGCCCCTGGGCAGGCGCCACGCTGGGCGCGGGGAGGCAGCTACAGTCCCGGCCTTCCCAGAGTGCCCCGTGGGGAGGTCAGCTGGGACTGACAGAGAGCCGGGAGGACAGGTGAGCCCTCGGCCAGGAGCAGAGGAGGGCATCCCAGCTCTGTCCCTTCCTGCTGTGTGGCCTTGGGCAAGTCGCTGAACCTCTCTGAGTGGGGTACCTCTGCCCCTTCATAGACAAGCATCGCACCAAAGGAGCCGGTGCTCATGGCAGCAATGGCTCCTCGTCAGGGGGACTGACAGGATTTGTCAGGGGCCTCAGGCCGGTCTCCCAGCTCCGGGCCTTGGCTTCCGCGTCAGGAGGAGGAGCGAGATGTGACCTCCGAGGAGGCCCTGGGAGAATAGCCAGCTCATCCCAGTGGGGCCAGGGAGGGGAGCTCCAGAGCAGGAGTGTGGGCAGCGGGGCTGGCGCAGAGGGCAGTGAGGAGGACGGAGCAGTTTGCCGATGTGGCTTCCTGGGCTGAGGGTCGGGGTTGGGGGGGGGGCATGGGGGGGTGGGGAAGTGGGTACAGGTGAAGGCAGTTGCAGGCAGGGGGATGAGAGGGGACGGGAAGGAGCGTGGGGATAGACCTTCTTTTCCTGAAAGGAAGTGGGGGCAGGACGGGGGAGGAGAGCCAGGGGCCGTGTGAAGTCAAAGGGAGGTGTCCTGGGAGGGGGTGGTGGGACCCTGTTCCAGGGCAGCTGGGATGGGAGACCAGGAATGCGGGAGAGCCTGACCTCCCTTGGGGGTGGGGTCTCTCCTGGGGCTCTGCTCAGGCCTTGGGGCTGACGGAACCTGCCTTGACCATGGGGACCCACTCTGGGCTCTGGGCTGTGGGGGGAGGGGCAGCGCCTAGGCCGCTGAGCCGCCTCCTTGGTTCCCAGAGCCCTACAGCCCCTCGGTGTGGGTGATGATGTTCGTCATGTGCCTCACCGTGGTGGCCCTCACTGTCTTCATGTTCGAGTACTTCAGCCCCGTCAGCTACAACCAGAACCTCACCAGCGGCAAGAGTAAGCTTGCACACGGTCTGGGAGCAGGAGCGGGGCCGGAGCATCTCAGCGGGGGTGGGCTGACTTGTCCTGGGCTGGGGATGGCCAGGGAGGGGCTCCCCACCCAAGATAGAGGGGGGACAGGAGCTGTGGAGTCGGGTGGGCTGAGACCTGGCCCCTCTGTGCTGGGCAAGAAGTCCCAGTGCCCACCCTCTCACCCCCAGAGCCCGGGGGCCCATCCTTCACCATTGGCAAGTCCGTGTGGCTGCTGTGGGCACTGGTCTTCAACAACTCGGTGCCCATTGAGAACCCCCGGGGCACCACCAGCAAGATCATGGTCCTGGTCTGGGCCTTCTTCGCCGTCATCTTCCTGGCCAGCTACACCGCCAACCTGGCCGCCTTCATGATCCAGGAGCAGTACATCGACACGGTGTCCGGCCTCAGCGACAAGAAGGTTCTGGGGCCACGGCCAGCGGGGGATGCCCGGGGCAAGGGCAGGCCTTGGGTGGGACACAGGACAGAGTCGGTAGAAGGTGACGTGGAGGCCAGAGCAGGAAGGAGCCTGGTGAGGTGGGGTGAGGTGGGAGGCAGGGGAGAGATGGCTCAGGTCCACTGACAACGTGGCCTTGGGCAAGCCTCTCTTTATCCTGGCCTCAGTTTCCCCACAGAAGTGGCCTGAGCAGAATCTAAGAGCATTCTGCTCAAGTGCAGACGCTGGGGCTGGGACTGGGGGGGTGGGGGAGGCGGTGCCTGGAAGGTTCGGGGGAGGGGCACTGATGGCGGCCGCCCTCTGCCCGCAGTTTCAGCGGCCTCACGATCAGTACCCACCCTTTCGCTTCGGCACGGTGCCCAACGGCAGCACGGAGCGCAATATTCGCAGCAACTACCGGGACATGCACAGCCACATGGTCAAGTTCAACCAGCGCTCCGTGGAGGACGCGCTCACCAGCCTCAAGATGGGGTGGGTCCTCAGCCCTGCACTCGCCTCTGTCCCTCCCCACGTCTCCCCTGGCCAGCTCCGTCCCTGCCTGAGAGACCCACGCTGGGGACAGTGAGGCTGGGCTGTCCTGTAGGGATCCTGGGGGCGGGCGGTGAGGAGGTCTTAGGGCAGAGTGAAGCTGGGCAAAAATGGACGCCCTCAGCTGGTCCAGATGTGCAGCTGTGGTGCCCACCAAGGTGCGGCCTTGCCCTGAGGTGGAGGTTCTGACCTTCTTAGGGTCTTAGGGGCAAGAAGGGCTGGGCAGAGGGTGTGTCCTCTGGGGGTAGAGTCCCCTGGCCTCTCTGAGGAGGAGGGTGGGTGGGGTCTCCGAGCTGTGGGAGGGGCTCTTCTCTCCATCCTGGACCCAAGGGAGGCAGAGAAGGCTCTGGCCATCCGTCCCTCCTGGGTGCTGGCCCCATACGATCCCTGCCTGAGGGCTCTGCCTGTCCCTAGGAAGCTGGACGCCTTCATCTATGATGCCGCTGTCCTCAACTACATGGCGGGCAAGGATGAGGGCTGCAAGCTGGTCACCATTGGCTCCGGCAAGGTCTTTGCCACCACCGGCTATGGCATCGCCATGCAGAAGGAGTCCCACTGGAAGCGAGCCATCGACCTGGCGCTCCTGCAGTTCCTGGGGGATGGTGGGTGCTGCCGCCACTGGGGGCTGAGGGGGGGGGGGATCCAGGGTGGGCCATCGAGGCTGGGCAGGATGGCTGTTCAATGGCCGGTCAGCATCACCACCGTTCTCCAGCCCCCAGGGCCTGTGGACAGGGAGAAGGCTCTGGGGTGAGAGATTAGGGCAGTGTGTGTGTGTGTGTGTGTGTGTGTGTGGGGGGGGGGGGGGGTGGGATTTGGAGGGACCGGATGGAGACCCGGGGAAGCGATGGCTTTGCCGGGAGGGAGTGGGCAATAGGGTTGGGGAGTCCCTGGAGGGCGGGAAGACAGGAAGGAGCTCAGGCCACAGTGGGGCTGGGGGTGGCTGAACTTTCTTTTTCCATCTTGAGACGACCTGGGTAGAGTCAAGGGCCTGTCTAGTCCGAGTCGAGGCCCAGCTGGCCTTGGCACCAGGGCTCACACCTATGAGGAGGCCAGCTGAACCTGTCCCCCCTCCGCCCCCCCAAACCCAGAGAGAGCTTTGAGTTCAGAGTCCAACCTTATTAGATAACGAATGGTCTGATTTCCTGTCAGGACCAGAGAGCAGCCAGCGAAGGGACCACGGAGGTGTTTGTGGTTTCCTCGGGGGCCCAGGTCTTTTGTCTGTGTGCCCGGCTCCATGCCTGGCACGTAGGGGCCAACGAGTGTTCGATGAATAAATGAATGATAACATGTACCCAGCCAGCAAGCTTTTACTAGGCCTGAGAGGGGGCGGGGATGTCAAAGGCTAGCACTGCCCACTCAGCCCCCTCTGTGCTGTCCTTTCTTCCTGCTTGTTGACACCCTGACCCCTTATCCTGTGCCTGCCTGGCCCTATCCATGTGGTCCTTCAAGGGCTGGCACCCTGGCACCAAACCCTTCTTGCTCAAGACGTGGGTGAGCCTTGGGAGGGTCCCTCCTGAGCTAGGTGTGCCCCCGCCCAGGGGAGACCCAGAAGCTGGAGACGGTGTGGCTCTCGGGGATCTGCCAGAACGAGAAGAATGAGGTGATGAGCAGCAAGCTGGACATCGACAACATGGCGGGCGTCTTCTACATGCTGCTCGTGGCCATGGGGCTGGCCTTGCTGGTCTTTGCGTGGGAGCACCTGGTCTACTGGAAGCTGCGCCACTCGGTGCCCAGCACATCCCGGCTGGACTTCCTGCTGGCCTTCAGCAGGGTGGGTACCGCCCCGCCCTAGACAGCACCAGCATTAGGGGCACCGACCCAGAGAAGTCAGAGGTAGCCATGGCCCCATTCACAGATGTAAAAACAGAATCCCCGAGGTGGCCTGGCCTGCGGCATCACAGCCCCAGGGAAGCAGAGCTGCGCCCGCAGGCAGGCCGCACTCTGCGGCCAGGCTCCTCCGCGCCTTACTGGCTGCGCGGCTTTAAAAGGGGTTAACTTCTTGGAGCCGCAGAGAGTCCTGGGTAAGCTCACAGCAGCACAGTGCCTAGGCGCTGGGGGGCGCTTAACAAGTGCTGGTTGCTTCCTGGGACTTAGAGATGCCTGGGCTGGTGCCCCGCCCCCAGAGGAGGGCGCGCTCACAGCGGGTCTCCCGCCCCCGCCCAGGGCATCTACAGCTGCTTCAGCGGGGTGCAGAGCCTGGCCAGCCCCGCGCGGCCGCCCAGCTCCGACCCCTCCGCCAGCTCCGCGCAGGCCAGTGTGCTCAAGATGCTGCAGGCGGCGCGCGACATGGTGACCACGGCTGGCGTGAGTAGCTCCCTGGACCGCGCCACGCGCACCATTGAGAAATGGGGCAGCCGCCGCGCGCCCCTGACTCCCGCCTGCCCGGGCCCTCGGCCGTCCACCCCCCGCCGGCCCCCCGACCCGGGCTCCAGAGGTAGCGGCTGCGCCGCGCTGGGGCGCAGGACCCCGCAGCTGCTGGGCCGCCCCCCGACGCCAAGGCCGCCCCTGCCCGACGGCTCCCGGGTGTCGAGCCGGCCCGCCTGGGAGGTGCGGTGGCCGGTGCGGAACCGGCGCTGCGGGCGGCACCTCTCGGCCTCCGAGCGGCGAGCGCTCCCGGAGCGCCCCCTGTCGCCCGAGCGCTGCCACTACAGCTCCTTCCCTCGCGTCGACCGGTCGGGCCGCCCTTTCCTCCCGCTCTTCCCGGATTCCCCGGAGCCGGAGGATCGGCCCCTCCTCGGGCCGGAGCAGCTGGCCCGGAGGGAGGCCCTGCTGCACGCCGCCTGGGCCCGGGGCCCCCGCGCGCGCCACGCTTCCCTGCCCAGCTCGGCTGGCGAGGCCTTCGCCGGGCCCAGCGCGCTGTCCTCCAGGTGCGCCCGCCGGGCCTGCGGGCGCTGGGCGCAGGCGCAGTCGATGTGGCTACCGTCCTACAGGGAGGCCTGTCAGGACCGCGCGTGGGCAGGGGTCCCCGCCTGGCCGCACAGACAGCACGCCTGCATCTACGCCCATGCCCACCTGCCGCTTTGCTGGAGGGCTGTCTGCCCTCATCTCCCACCCTGTGCCAGCCATGGCCCCTGGCTCGCTGGGGCCTGGGGGCCTCCAGGGCACAGGAACAGGACCCTGGGGCTGAGTACAGGCTACAGGGACAGCGGGGGGCCGGGAGAGGTCAGCAGAGCGGCCTGTGGGACGCAGCGCTTCCTGGGACCTTGCACCTGGAGGCGGGTTAACAGCTTGGAGTCAGAAGTGTGAGGTGTCGCCTGCTCTGGCTCCTGGTCAGCTGGGTCCTCCACGTGGCACTGCCAGCGCGAGGGGCGGGCAGGCTTGGGCTTTTCTGACTTTTGCCGTGAAATCCTGGCCATGGAGCCCAACGACAATGTCCTCCATGGTCAGTTGAGTGACCTCAGCAGCCTCGGGTCCTAGTGTGGGCTCGGTGCTCGCTGTCCCCTTAGCGTGCCCAAACCTTCCCCAGGACCTGGAGTCAGGGAGCAGCAGGGGTCGCCCTTCCTGCTGTCAGCCAGTCCTGGTCTCGGCTGCGGGAGGAGGGGGGCCTGGTGAGGGAGCGCGGAGGCTGGAACTCGGGGATGGGGCAGGGCTGATCTGCCCCTTTGCGCCACTGGCTGGAGTTTCTCTCAGAGCGTTGGGACATTAAACAAACCTTTTACAACCCACCGGTCCTGGCGTCCTCATTCTGCATCCTTTGGACACTAGGAGCATCATGGGAGTATCCCAGGAGGGGCGTCTGCCTAGAGCAGGCGGGAGCTCCCTCTGGGCGAGTATATGGGAGCAGAGGCTGAGAGAGGCTCCAGGGGCAGAGCTGCTTGGTACTCAGAGCCAGTCCCACCCACCCCGGTGCCAGATGTGACCCAGGTGCCCGCACGGGGGTTCCGGCAGTGATGGATGGAGTTTCTCCTGGAGTTTCCTTCAAGAGAGGCTGCTGCCAGGAGCCGGTCTGGGCGCCTGACAGTGTCCTGGTGGGGACGGCAGCAGGAGGTGTGTGGTGGGGCTGCTGGCATTCTCCCCATGATGGGGTGCAGGGCTCCGCACTGCCTGCTGGTTCTGGAAGCCTGGCATAGGGGCTTCCCAGGTGGGGCCCGGCTCAGCCTCGCTGGTACTGGGACTCCTCGGGAAGGAGGTCAGAGAATCGGCCCACAGCCTCAGTCCCGCTCCCCCCTCGGGGCTCCCGGCCCTCCCTCCTCTCTCTGTCACATGTCATTAGCCCTGGACCGGATGGCTCTTGCTTGCAGTTCTCAATGTTTCCACATCTGCGGTTCCATTTAGCTCCCACAATGACCGTGAGGCGGGTGAGCGGGCCCTCGTTCTCCCATTCATTTCACGAACCCAAACCCGGGGAGCGTGACTGTTGCCATCAGGCCCCTTAACGGCAGAGCATGCAAAGCCTGCGGCCTGGCCGTTCTCGACAAGTTCAAGTTCAGGGAGGCAGAGCAGAAACCAGCCCCATGGAGCGGGGAGGAGGCCGGGGAGGACAGCTGGATGCCAACACCGTGAGCAGCCCCTGCCCAGTGCCCCTTCCCACACGGCTCCTCACGCCCCCTCGTCAGACTCGAGGCTCCACTGCCGGGACTGGGCCACGAAACCTGGGCACGTTCTGTTTGGTTTTTAGAGCTGAAACGGTAGCAGGTGGGATATTGCTAGCGCCCTCCCATTCTTGGCTGCAGAGCCTGACACCCCCAGGATGGGTGGCGGGTCCGTTGCTCTCAGTCTCCTGTTCTCTGCCCTCTGGTGTTTCATGAATCCAGGTCCAGGCCGGGCTCTGTCTCATGCGGCGGGTACGCGTCCAGGTGAGTGCGAGGCCAGCACCTGGTAGGGAGTTTGACGTTGGCGGCAGCCACTGGTGGAGAGAGGGTTAACTGCTGACCACCAGCCTGACCCCTTCTCGCCTCGGGGGTCTGAGCACAGCTCTGGGTGGAAGGCAGCAGCAGGTACGGCTGAGGGGACTCACGAGGTCAGGCTGCTCTGCGCTCCGTGCCCAGGATCATTAATAACCAAGAACTGGAAAGGTAATGAAGGGCCAAATGTGGAACTGAGCCTGCTGTTGCCTGGCTCCAAGGAGGTGCCAATCCTGCTCCTGGGGCCAGGCTCTTGGCCGCCTCGTTCCTTCTCTAGGAATGAATTCTGGGGACAAGCGAGCCTTATGGGAAGTAGGGGCAGGAAGGACGCTTTCTGCAGCTTCAGAGCTGGATTGGTCTGGCTTCCCGGCCTCCTGCCCCTCCGAGGTGGCACTGAGGAGGGTCCTGCACTATCAAAGGGGAAGGGATGAAGGCTGGCAGGAGGGAGGAGGGGCTGACCATGTCAGGGAGGCCGGAGATGTCCAGTCATCATACACAAGGGCCTGTGTGGCAAAGAGCAAGCTGCACCCACCCAGACAGACACCCCAGTGCTGGAGGGACCCCGGAGAGGCCCTTGGTCACTAGTCTCAGGAGTGGGGCATCTTCACGCTCTCACCCTGTTCCCTCCTGCGGCTCTGTCACTGGGCCCTCCTCTGTCTTTCCTGAGCAGCTCCTGTCCACGCCACCTTTGTTTTGGGAGCCAGGTGTGTGTGTGTGTGGGGGGGAGGGCGCAGAGCTTAGAAAAGAACAGGCACGGTGTCCTTGGCCAGGAGGCCTGGCTTCAGTCTGGCTCTTTGTTTTTTTTTTTTTTTTAGTTTATTATTATTTTTAATCTTTATTGTTGAGAGTATTACAGTTGCCCCCCCTTTCCCCCCCCATTGCTCCCCCTCCACCCGGTTCCCAGCCTGCACCAGGCCTTTACCATCCTACTGTCTGTGTCCGTAGGTAAGTAAGATCATTGGTTCGTCTCTTCCCACGCCCCTCCCCACTTCCCTCTGAGATTCATCAGTCTATTCCATGCTTCCATGCCTCTGATTCTGTTTTACTCACCAGTTTATTTTGTTCATTGGATTTCTTGTTCATTTTGATTTTTAGATTCAGTTGTTGATAGATATGTATTTGTTGCCATTTTATTGTTTGTATTTTTATTTCTTCTTCTTCTTCCTCTTCTTAAAGAATACCCTTCAACATTTCATGTAATACCGGTTTGGTGGTGATGAACTCCTTTAGTTTTTTCTTGTCTGTGAAGCTCTTTACCTGCCCTTCAATTCTAAATGAGAGCTTTGCTGGGGTGAGTAATCTTGGTTGTAGGCCCTTGCTATTCATCACTTGGAATATTTCTTGCCACTTCCTTCTGGCCTGCATAGTTTCTGTTGAGAAATCAGCTGACAGTCGTATGGGCATTCCTTGTAGGTAACTAACTGCTTTTCTTTTGCTGCTTTTAAGATTCTCTCTTTGTCCTTAGCCCTTGGCATTTTAATTATGATGTGTCTTGATGTGGGACTCTCTGTGCTTCCTGGACTTGTAAGTCTATTTCTTTCACCAGGTGATTATTTCTTCAAATAGGTCTTCCAGATCTTGCTCTCTCTCATCTCCTTCTGCCTCCCCCGCCCCCCCCCCCCCATAATGCAAATGTTAATACGCTTGAAGTTGTCCCAGAGGCGCCTTCCACTATCTTCATATTTTTGGATCCTTTATTCTTTTTGTTCTTCTAATTGGGTGTTTTTTGCTTCCTCAAATTCCCCATCGTTGATTTGATTCTCAGACTCCTCTACTCTACTGTTGAATCCCTGTAAATTATCCTTTATTTCAGTTAGTGTTTGCTTAATTTCTGACTGGTTCTTTTTCATGTCTTGGACATTCTCACTAAGATCCTTGAAAGTCCCTGTGTGGGCTGTGTTCACTGTCTTGTAGTTGAGCCTTGATTGCTGTTGGTGTCACTGGGAGGAACTGGCCGTTGTGAGGACCAGGTGCAGCTACAGCGGGAGAGCTGCTGTGTAGGAAACACCCCTATGGAGCAGGGCTTGCTTCAGTGGGGCTTTGGTGCTCACTGAGTCTGCCTGTTGAGTGTGTTGCTCATGAACGTGTAGAGTTGTAATCTGCTATGGTCTGAAGCTGTCCACGGGGTGCACTGGCTTAGGGCCTCCAGGGAGGTGCAGTCAGCCACTGCCTGGGGCCACCCTGCAGGAGCTATTTGTATTGGGCTTGGAGGTGCCCAGACAAGGCCCAGCTGGGAAGCAAGGCAGGCTCATGGTAGTGCCGGGTCTTGAGCCTTTTACTGATAGGCTTGGGGGCACGCTGGCCCAGGTCACGCTGGTCCAGCTGCAGCTTGCTTAGAGATGTTAGCAGTCTGAAGCTGGAGCAAGGACAGGCCATTTATATGCAAAAGCTGCTGCAAACAGGTTGGGTGAGGCTTCAAATCAGATGGGGCTGTAAACTGGATGGGGTGGGATCTCAGGGAATCACCAGGGCAGAGCAAACAGAGATGGCTGCCAGTCAGCCCTGGGACCAGGGAGGTCCCAGAACAGGAACAATGACCTCTGGGAGCATCTCCATCTGGGAGAAAGCCGCCCCCCGAGTTCCTGCCCTGATGCCAGACAATTTGCTTCCTCCCTGTTTGTGTCTGGGTCCCCCAGAGCCTCGCCCTGGCGCTGAAGCTCAGAGGAAGCGGGACCTTGTAAGTTCAGCTCATGTGCCCGCCCTTGAAAAGGAACAGCTGTCTCCAGCAGCCTCGGTGTCTCTCGGCCCCCAATCCCTGCTGGTTTTTATAGCCTGTAGTTACGGGAACTTCTTTTCCCAGCGCTGGGAGCCTGGGCTGGGGGGTCTGGTGTGGGCTTGGGACCCCTTGCTCCTCATGGGCGATCTCAGCGTAGACGATCTCCCTTCCAGTGAGGGAAAAGTACTGTGTTGGACCGGCTGGTTCTGAGCCTCCGCCCCTCTGACCAGTCTCAACGTGCTTTCCCCTTTTCCAGTTGTAGCACATCCGTTCAGCCAGCTTTCCAGTCGTTCTGAATGGTGGTGGTTCTGTATTCTAGTTGTAATTTTGATGTGGTTGTGGGAGGCAGTGAGTACAGGCGTTTACCTACACCACCACCTTGCTTCTCTTCCCAGCCTGCCTCTTTGAAAGGAGACGGCTGTCCAGTTTCCTGGGGTTGGGGATCCAGAGACCACCCCCTCCCAAAGCCCCCTCGGTCCTGACAATTGAGAGACCATTTCTGAATTGTAGCAGGCAGCTGCCACCAGAAGACACTTGACTAATCAGGAGGCTATGAAACTAGGTGCCTGGGGACCCACACAGGATGTTCTCAGCGAGTGTGGGGTCTGTGGCCTCTCGCAGCTCTGGATTTGGACTTCGAAGAGCTTTTCAGTGGCCATTAGCATGGCTGGGCCAGCCATCAGCCCTGCTCAGGAACCAAGCCCCCGGCAGGCCTGGTGTCCGCCTTCCTGCCCATCTCTGTCTCCCAGCCCTAGAGCCTGGCACTGCTTGGTTCTTGCCCTCGGGCTGGTTCCCTCTGAGGGGCAGCCCCTGTCCTCATCTCTATGGCTTTAGCCTCAGCCTGTTGCTGGGCTGCTCCCAGCCCCCATGTGGTGAGAACAGCTGTGTGACTAAGGGCCTGGCCAGGTGCCCACTGCCCACCTTCCACCGCTCAGCAGTGCCTCCCAGCCTGCCACCTGCCCCATCCATACGCCCGAAGCGGCCTCTCTGGCTGCAGGTGAGGGAGCAGCAGGAGCTGCTGGCACGGAGCTCCAGGGCTCCGGCGGGGGACGAGGCAGAGAATGCCAGCTCCCACCTTGGCCTGGCCTGACCTCGGGGCCAGTGGGCAGAGGATGTCGCATGAAGGCTGCGGCGTCTTCATTCTCCTCCGCAGAGGAGGCCAGGCCGGGTGGCATCCTCTGCTGCCCTCCCACCACCGACCCCCTGGGGTCCTATCAAGTAGAAACCATGACCCAACTGCCCACCTCACCCAGCTGACATGACAACAAACGTGCCTGATGCACACGGTGAGCAAGCATCACCTGGGACGTGTCCTCTCCCTCCACCCGGGCCCCGTGGCTCTGTCGTAGAGAGAGGTGACCCAATCTGACCTCCAGTTGGACAGACAGCAGGACACAGAGCCCAGGAACCCAGACAGTGGCAGTGGAGTGCACCCGGCTTGCTATCAGTGATGTGGTCACCTCGGGCCAATTCCCTCCAGGACGGGGGCTGCCTGGCGCGGAGGGGGCCGCAGCCACCAGACTCCACCGCTGTGGCTCCTGATTGCCACATAAATCACCCCGGGCCTTACAATGCTCACACACTCCCATCCAGAACTGGTGCAGCGCCGGGAAGCAGGGTGACTTAATTTGCTTTGTCCTTAAACAAAAGGAAACGGAACGGGAGAAGGGTAAGTACAGATGTTTTAATTGAGTCGTCAGCAGTGGGGCAGCTCCAGGGAGGCCGGCACCTCCGGGGCTGGTCGGACCTCAAGGCTCTCCCTGCTCTGCCCACCTCAGGCCGGGCCTCCTGGAAAGAAGCCATAGCGGCAGATGGAGATGAACGGAAAACGATGACACATGGGGACAAGATGAGAACGGAAGGCGTGGGACCACAGTGAGAAAGTGGGTCACAGGGTTCTCACAGGTTGGGGCCAAAGGTGGGGGGTATGCTGCCTGTGGACTCCCCTGTTCCTGCAAGTCCCACATGTCCTTCCACCCCCCCCCCCCCGACCACCATGGTCCCCAGGACACTGTCCAAGATACAAAGCTGGTGCAACGTGGGGGAGGCAGCAGTTCCCTCATGAGGGTGGAGCAAGGCACTGAAATCAAGAGAAAGGGCAGGGGCCTGAGAGCCCAGCTCAGAGGCAGCCCCTGGCCCAGCTGCCGGGGCTCCGGGACAGGTGAGGGCAGGCCTGGGGCTGGGGCAGCAGGAGGGTCAGAAAGGAACCCAGGCCTGAAGCAGAAGGCACATTGAAATGCAGTTCATCAGTCCCCCGCTCCCGGGAAGGCTGCCCGGAGGTGCATGCATGATGGTGGCGGGGCGGGGTTATGGGAGAGCTGGCAAGGTGGGTGGGAACCCGGCCCTCTCTCCATGGCAACGGAGGCCTATGCTCCAACTCGCCCCATGGCGCCCGAGGGACATGCAGTGTGTGAGCACTGAGCACCCACACTTGGCTGGACAGGCAGGCACCGTCAGTGCCAGAGCCAGAGCAGGCCTGACTGCCTACAGGGTGAACCACAAGGGCCACACACTGCTACATGCCAGGGCACTCCCAAGTCACAGCCACGGTGGGTGGGGCTAGCTCCCCGTTACTAACCCTTATACACGGCCCCCCGCACTGCAGGAGGCCCCAGTGCCCAAGCAGGGCAGTCAGCGAGCAGAGGACCCTTCCAGGGGTCACAGCTCTGGGCTCTGCATCTGTATGTGCTGCTGCGCCTATGATAGGGCTGCTCCATGCTGTCACGGCTCAGGAGCCCCGAGCAGGAATGACGCCCACAGCAGGGTCCTCACAGCCCTGGTCTGAGGACCCTGGTGCCCGTTAGCACCTCCTGTTCTTGTCATCAGGGCAGGCCAGGCCCTTCCTGAGGAGTCACTGGCAGGCCCAGCGGGGAGGGGAGCTGGGGCCCGGGGTTCATCCTGAGGAGGCAGCGTCTATGAAGTGGGTTTCCCAGACCAGGATGCGGGAGGCCTGGGAGGAGTAGGGGACACGGTGACCAGTATAAATAGTGGCAGTGCCAGCGCTGCGTCACCCTGGAGCAGGGAGAGGAGCCCGCCCCGTGGTGGGGTGATGGGGCGTGTGCGTAAAGCAGGGGGTTGATTCCGGGAGTCGGTCCTGGAGTCTGGGAGAGCCTTGTGCAGCGAGGTGCAGGCTGGGTGGAAGGAAGCCGGGGTGGGGACAAGATCCCAGCTAGATGTGCAGGGTCCCCTCCCAGCGCCTGGCCGTATCTGCCCCGTGGAGACCTGGGAGGCAACCAGACGCGGTCTCTGCAGCGGGGAGGACGAGGCGGGGCCCCCACCCCTCTCGTCAGCAGACACGCCTGCCATCAGATCTTGGTCTCGCTGAGGACGATGTTGGCGGTGACGAAGAAGAAGCAGGAGAAGGCCCAGAGCAGCACGAAGCCCACCCAGAAGGTGTGGTGGAACGGGGATCTGTGCTGGTTGGCGGCCCGCGGGCCGAGGGCCAGCTGGGTGTCCTTGCGGCAGAGGTACACCAGGAAGGCGGGGATCACGTACTGGATGCCCGTGCCTGCGTAGGCCCCCGTGATGCCCACCAGGGACTCCAGGTCGTGGGTGCAGAAGGCCACCAGCACCGGGGGCACGAGGGTGATGGCGGGGAACACCACGCGGTCCACCACCCAGGGGTACGTGCCGCCCTCGCGGTGGAAGAGCGTCTTCCAGTTGTTGCGCAGGGTCACGGCGATGATGGGGAAGTTGGTGCTGATGGTGAAGACGGGGAAGAGGCCCAGGAAGAAGCGCACGGCGGCCACGCTCACGATGTCGCAGCGCGCGAAGTTGAGGGTGTACATGTCCAGGAGGCTGTCGCCGCGGAAGCAGAAGATGGCGGTGAAGGAGAGCAGGCTGTAGAAGGCCAGGATCAGCACGTAGTCCAGGAGGACGAGGCGCGTGAGGTGGCGCTTGGAGGAGACGGGCGTGAGGAGGGACGGCAGCGAGTGCTGGCACATGAAGGAGTACACGCACACCCCGAACAGGTTCCGGACCCCGGAGAGGTCGGCCAGGGGCGGGTGCCCCTCCCCGTGCCCACGCCCGATGCGGACCAGGGCCAGCACGATCATGATGGTGAAAGCTGCAAAACAAAACGAGAGGGTGTCAGCAGCAGAGGAGACAGCCCGCCCGACAGTGTCTGGTCTGGGGGCGCCCCCAAGGGACCGGAGCCCCAGGAGCAAGAACTGTTCCATTCACGTGACCCTGAGGGCCACATTCTGGAGCAGGTCAGCAGTTGCTATGGATCTTACGAATGCACTGGGGTCCCCTCCCCATGTCCCGTTCACCCCCACACCAGCAGGTAAAGCCCATGGTGACACCTGCCATTTCTTAGTGAGTGACATAGGCATAAGGGAGCAGTGGGCTGCTGGCTGGCCCCTCAGGGGCTCAGGGCTCCCACAGGTGGAGGCTGGGGGGGGGGTCTCTGCACTGTCCCCTTCAGGCCACATCACACCAGGCTCCCTTCGCCTGGGACTCATAGGAAGCCAGGGTGACCCTTCTCTCTGCCTTCCCACAATGACACTTGGAAACAGGACGACGGGGACATCATCTATTGCTTTAAATCAGAGCTGCCTGACATGGTCGGGGACAGGAGGGAAGTAGGGGGCGAGGGGACAGGCCTGTGAAAATTGCCAATAAAATAAAATGATTTGTTCCGGACTCTCAGCCCACCCCAGTCCCTGCCGCTCGCTCCTGCCACTGAGGGCCCGCGACTCTCGCCGCCCCAGGGACACCACAAATCTCGCCAGCTCTGGTCAGTCAAGGGGAACGCGCAGCCACTTCCTCTCTAGAGGTCGCAGCCCAGGCACTGCCTCTGGCTTAACCCTCGACGGGTTGGGGGGCCTGTGACAGGACACCCAGGACCCCGGCAGTCTGTATCGTTATTCCTGGGGGTGCTGCAGGGCCAGGAGGGGACGGGGGGGGGGGAGGGGGAGGCCGGAGCGGGTGGAGGTGCAGTTTCCTGTGCCAGGAGTCTGTCCTCGGCCAGAAAGGGTTATAAAGCTGAGCTGAGCAGGCGGGCGGCTGCAGCAGGGAGACTGGGGGCCTGGGCTGCCTGGTGATTAGCTATTCAAGAGGCTGCAGCTGATGCCGTTGCCACAGGCAGGGCACTGGGGTCAGAGCAAAGGGGACAGCCGCTGTAAGGCGAGATTCAGATGCTGCTGTGCCTCTCCCGTCTCAGGGTGTCCCCTCGGGACCTGGTGCCCCTCCCGGCCTGGGCCAAGGTCAGCCCGGACTCGGAAAGAGGCAAGTGCAGAGCCCTCTCGGTTCTTGCTGGCCGTGGCCTCGGGGCCTGGAGCGGTGAGCACGTGGGAGCGGCGGTCAGATGTGAGCGTCTCCCCATCATGCTCTCCGGTGGGATGCTGGCCCGTGCTTCTCGGCCCTGAATCTCCAAGAGGCTGTAAGAAGTGCAGGCAAACTGGCTTGTGGGCTGTCTGGGCTGCCCTGGCTGGGCTCTGCTGCTTGCAGATAAACCAGTTTCGGAAGCAGTTTCTGAAGAGCTTCAGAGATGGCTGCTCTCGCTGTATTAATAACTCACAAAAGGGACCACTTGGGGTTCTGCTGAACCTGACCCCCTGGTATCCCATGCTGCGTCAGCCCTGTGGCTTCTGGAGGGCTCCAGCTCCATCTTCTCCTCCTCCTCCTCCTCCTCCTCACCCGGAAGCAGAGAAGGATGTTGCAATAATTAAGCTGCAGGCCTGAGATTCTCCTCTGCGGCGACATTATTTATCCCGAAGGACTCCGAGCAGAGCCTCCCCTCCGAGTGTGTCGGGGAGGAGGCCGTTGATAAAGGGCAGGCGTTGGCGTCTCTGAGGCAATCAAGTCTTAAGTAGGGAATCAAGAGTTCGGGCTCTTCATCCTTCAACTCTCCACACTGTGGCCCGCGGCGCCGGGGAGGGGAGGGGAGGGTCTCCATTTTTCATCCCCACGCTGTCACAGCCTGCTCCATCTGTCATCGCCGGGAGACGGGCCGAGGGGCCTCTGGCCGCTGGCCGACTAATCTTCCCGAGATTGGAAACTAAAACCCGGCACTGTCACCTCTCCTGAAGGCTGTCAGCCGGCTCCTCTTGTTATGAATGGTCTCCCCACAATTCTGTGTCGAAGCCCTGACCCCCCCGGGTGACTACCTGCAGATGGGGCCTAGAAGGAGGTAAGGAAGGTGGAATGAGGCCATAGGGGTGGCCCTGATCTGACAGGACCAGTGCTATGAGAGAAGAGACGCCCGCTGCTCTCTCCCTGCACAGAGAGGCCACATGAGGACACAGCGAGAAGGTGGTTGTCGACAAGCCAGAAAAAGAGGCCCCCCCACAGACACCAACCCTGCCAGCACCTTGATCTTAGGCCCCCAGCTTCCGGAACTGAGAAAACACACTTCTCAGTGGTGGGGTGTTATGGCGGCCTGAGCTAAGGCGGCTCTTAAGCAGCCGCTGGATCAGAGAGAATGCAGGGAGAGGGGGATGAGGAAGGCGGTGCTATGAGGGCGGCCCTTGGATTCCCGAGCTGAATGTAAATTCCCAGGCCCCGGGCCTGCTGTGGGCCACGCTGGCTCTGCACACGTATGTGGCTGCCGGACTCTGTCCGAGGGGGCAGCTGCCCAGGCCCTTGTGAAGCCCAGCGCTGCAGAGGCACCCCTGTACCCACCGTAGGTCAGATTGCCTTACCCCATCAGCTACTGGGGCCTTATCTTCCCTTCCCTTGCTGCTGTCCTGACAGCTGGCCCGCCAACTTCCCGGGCGAAGCAGGAGTCCTCCTCCCATCAGCGCACGTCTCAGCCACTCACAGAGCAGAGCTGCCAACAGCCAGGGCTGCTGGAGGTGGGGCGGGGATGTGGGGGAATGCCAGGCAGAGCTCCGGGGCCGGTCCTGCCGCTAAGGAAAGGGGTCACTACCTGTGGCACGTGGCTGACCCTTCACCAAACTTTAATTACGTGTCTACTCTACCCCGAGAGCCTTAAGCTAGAAACCCCGGCTCCTCTCCTTTAAACTGACCTCCGCGTTTGTGGAGAGAACTTTTCGAAAACCAAGAATACAATTAAGACCAAGGAGAAATATACACATAAAGGTTCTCCTGGATCTCCTCCACGGGCTGTGTGACCAGAGAAGCTGGATGCTCCAGGGCCCAGGAGAGCCCTGGATGGTGGCCCAGAAGGGCGGGCGGGCCCAGAGGGAGGCCTGGCGGCCTGCTCAGAGGGGCCGGTGGGTATCTTCACTTTGGAAGGGGGTCCTTCCCTGCCCTCGGAGGAGCATGCATGGAGGGAGAGGCTGTGAAGGAATTCGTGCACCAAGCTGGCGTGCGAAACCACCAGGATGTGAACAGATGGCCCCGACAGAGACCCTGGTGGCTGGTGGGGACAGATCAGAGCAGTCCCACCAGGAGACACTCCGCCGAGATCCTCCGGGATCTGCAGGGGGGTCAGCCACGTGGCCACAGGTAATTCTGGGGACAGGTGAAACCAGAGCCCTATGTTCCCTCCTGGGGACCTTCTGCCACTTGGGCCACCAAGTCCCCCGGACTAGAGGACAAATACGGGGCACCTGCCAGGGCGGGTGGGGAGGGCAGGGCTGAGGAACTTCCCGAGGCAGCTCCGGTTGATCTGCGGACGCTCGCCGGCTGGGGAGAGGACGCCTGACCCACTTGGAGTGGAGGAGACGGAGGAGACGGAGGAGACGAACAGCGTGCGTGGTGTTGCTCTGAATACACAATGAGAGGGAAGGCAGCCCTGTGGGTCCCAGCAGCTCAGACCCAGACCGAGGAGGGCAGCTGCGCGGCAGAGCAGTACTTATTAGAAAGAATCAGTGTTTTAATAGTGCCAAACGGGGCGCTCTGAGCAGAGCCAGCTGTCCATGTCCCCAGCTGGGAGGCGCCTGCTGGCGTCTCTGGGGGAAGTTGGTAATGGGAGTGAAGGAGTGTCCCGGGCTGGGAAGGTCTAGACCAAGCACGTCAAACTCACAGGCTAACACCGGCCAAAGAAATGAGGCATGCTGCCTGCAGGCCGAGAGTGTGCCACGCTTGGTCTACGTGCATCATCTGAGCGGCTTGGGGCGTGGGCTCTAAAGCCACAGCTGCTGGGCCTGGGGGCATGAAGGACAGCACTTTGGGCTGCGTCTCTCTGGGTGACCCTGGTCTGCGGGCCACGGACAGGGAGAGAGGCAGGAGCTACAGAGGAAGCCTCCGGCATTCCTGTGTTGGGGGCTGCTTCTCCTTTCTCTGGGGCTCGGGCCTCCTCCAGGGCAGTGGGGTTACCCCGGGGACCAGTGCTGGCCTGTCCCAGGAAGCACACACAGGGAGGAGGTGCAGAGGGAGTGGCCGGCAGGTGCGGCACTGGGCCGGAGCCCACGCTGTGTGCTCGGGAGCCTGCGGCTGACCTGAAGCAGCTGCCAGGGCTGAGCGGCCGTATGGCCACCGGAGCCCCTGCTTGCATGTGTGAATTCAGAGGCATGTGCAGCCCGGGTCTGCCAGACGGACCAGCCTGGTCTCCCCAGGGCTTGTTTGGGGAGCAAAAGAAATGCATCGACACTGGTATCTGTCCTGCGTGTCCTGACAGGTTCCCCGACAAACGGCTATTCGAAAAGGCCACCCGACCCTCCCCATCCCATCGGGGCAGCTCGAGGGGCTTCCGGCTAAAGGCGGAGGGAGGGTGGAGGGTGCAGAGAGAGCGGGGCTGGCCCAGAGCTCCGGGGGCCTGCTCGGGGCGGGCTGCTGCAGTCCTCCCGCCTGGGGGTTTCAACAGATGGCAGAACAAATTCCTAATTAAGCACAAGAAAGCTTCCGGCTCAGTACATCTATGATTTTCCAGTTCCTTTGCTGCTCATTTTCCCCTTTTGTTTTTCTAGAACCCAAGCCAGCTTATGGCCACCCTGACGGCCTCACTGGCGGTCAGACGCCTGGGCCCCGAGACGGGAGAGGGACCAGGGGGAGTGTGCCGGAGGGTCACGGGGCCGCGGCGCGCAGCTGCTTTTCAAAGGCAACGTGAAAAGCGAGTTCGTTATAACTGCCAACTTGGTGCCAACTTGAGGACAGACAAGGCTTCGGTGCTCACTGCCTTTGAGGAGTTCTAGAAACCTCACCTGGGGTGCACCGGGGCTAGAGGAGACGCCCTCCACAGCACCCCCTTCCATCGGCCTGCAGACACCCAGTGGGCAGGCAGCCCCTCCCACCGCAGGACGGCCTGGCCAGGGTGCTTGGTGTCCCCGGATCACGCCTGATGCCACGCTGCTGTCTCCTACCAGCTCCACAGGAGAAGTGCCCCGGGGCTGCAGTGCCCACTGGGGACGGGCCCCTCGGCTGGGTTGCATGTTAGACTTGACTGGGCGGTCTCTTACGTGAGACGTTTACTTCCCAAGCCCAGAGGTCTGAGTGTCTCGGAGAAAGATGCTGGTGCCGGCGCCCAGAGCCGCTGGAGGACAGGCTGGCTGACTATCTCCCGGATCAAGGGGAGAAAAGAGGCAAATGACTTGCAGAGACGGCGACATCCAGACAATGTCACCTCCCAAGCATGAGTGTGGGTGACCTTCGCGAGCTGGCTCCGCCTCCAACCCTTCTCTCTCAAGGCCACTGCCACTGGCCGTGCTGCGTTTCAGGGCTGCCTCCCTGGGTGGGCCGGGGCCTCCAGGGTGTGGGGACCCTGAGGATTCCCACTGTGTCCCTGCGCCAAGGAGCAGCCACCCTGCTGCTCTGGGGGAGGGGCCCTGGTTGGGAGAAAGAGAGGCAGAATGGGTCACCCAGGCTGGGTGGCCTGAGCCCTGGCCAAGAGCAGTGGGTCGTCTAAAGCAACCCAGCTGCCGACTCCGCTCTGTGCGAGGACACCAGCAGGGTGGGGGTGGGGGGCTCAGGGTGTTTCCACTCCTTTGGAGGCCCCCAGGGCCTGCCTCTCCTCTGCAGGTGGGGGCTGTGCTGACCAGAATCTGGGGGAGCCTCGTATCCAGTCAGCCTCCTCCTCACCCTCTTACAATCTCCTCACCCTCTTACAATCTTCTCTCTCCTAATGAATGTATTGCTCATCAGACACAGAGGACTTGGTCACACTGAACAGGCATGGGGTGCTGCAGAGGCCATTAACGGCCATTATCCGCGGCCATCCCCTTGTGGGTGGCATGGACGGCGTCCCCTCACGTTCTAAGCAACCCGTCCTCATCTCCCTAGGTGGTCGTGTTCATTGCACCCAGGACTCCGGAGCTTGAGAATGAAATGTGAACACAGCGCCCTGACGGTGAGGGCAGCTCAGAGCCAGGCATGGGGCAGACAGGAGCCTCGCCCATCCAGATAGCACACAGGTGTCCTCCTGTCCCTCCTCCTGATGGATGCCGACGGCCAGGCTCACCCAGTTCCAGAGGCCCCAGAGCTCACCCTCCAGACCACTCAGCCCCGTGCTCATTGCCTTACAAGGAGGGACCACGGGTGGGAAGAAGTTACAGGCTCGGGGTCTGGCTCAAGCCAAGGCAGAACTCCAAGCACTGACCAAGGACCCTCCGAGCAGCTCTCTGAGCGTGTGCAGCCTTCCCATCGTGAGCTCCCGTCCCCATGGCTGCAGGGTGGGGCTGGCCTGGAGGACGGCCCCCTCCCTTCCAACGGAAGCTGCCAGGACTCCCGTGAGGCGGTTGTCCCCTTATGCGGGGGGTCTGTAATGTCGAGTGGGGGACCAGGGGACTGCAGGTGCCAGAACTGCTGGAAGTCATTTGGATCAGAAACTGTGAGCTCGTCATGACTAGTGCTGAGCGCCGGCGGCAGCAATGAGGAGCGATGAGGGGCGGACGCCTGGGAGAGGGAGCGGGGACGGGGGTCACAGGGAGTCTGGAACCATCCTCTTTCACAGGAAAGGGGAGTCCCCACCAGAACAGCAACAGCGGGTTTCGCTTTTAGATCAAAACAAGCGTGCAGCCCAGCCAGCGTGGCTCAGTGGTTGAGCGTCAACTCATGGAGGTCACGGGTTCGATTCCCGGTCAGAGCACATGCCCAGGTTGTGGGCTCGATCCCCAGTGTCGGGTGTGCGGGCAGCCAATCCATGATTCTCTTTCATCATTAATGTCTCTCTCTTTCTCCCTTTCCCTTCCTCTCTGAAACCAGTAAGAATATATATTAAAACAAAACAAGCGTGCAACTGGTCCCAGAGCGCGTGCCAGCTGATGGTGCAGCAGGGAGCCCACACCCTCCTGTCCTGGGTCCAGGTGGTCAGCAGCCCGGGCTGCCAGGGTGGCTGGCAGGATGGAGTGGGGGAATAAATGAGCACCTCACCCCACACCAGATTTCAGGGGAGAGACCCCCACCCAGGAAAGCAGTGCTCCTGCTCAGAGGGGAGCCAGGCAGGCAGAGGGCACTGTGGATGAGGGGTCTTCACACCCTGGTGGCTGGGGATGCGATGGGGGCGCCATGCCCACTGGTTTATGGCACAGCTCTCATGCCCGCAGGGAACAGGGCCCTGACCCAGGCCTTCAGGTGTCCAGCCTCCATGCCAGGTCAGTGGGGAGGGACCGGCGCGACGCCCACACTACGTGATCGGAAAGCGACTTAGCTATTTCCCCACCAGCAGGAAGGCAGGCGGAGCACGGCCTCCTCCTTGCCCCCGGGAGCACACAGAAACCCGCACCATGTTCCTGGCTGTCTCTGGAGGGCGAAGGAAGGGCCGAGGGGAAGAAGGGAGAGAGCGAACTGTTCTCAGACTCACCGACCCATCGCATCAGGGAGGTCAGGATCTGCAGGTACTTGGTCTTCTGGACGTCAAAGAAGGTGAAGGGTCCCAGGAGGAGAGTGAAGACAGCCTGGGCGACAAAACAGGAGTGAGGGGGACACCGAGGCCGGGCCGCACTGGGCACACCGTGTGTGAATGTGTGTGTGCGGGGAGCATACACCGTTCACGCAGCCTCTGCCCAGGGCCGGGCCAGTCCTGACCCAGGTGCGCCTGGACTGGCAGAGGCTCCCGGGGTCAGACGGCATCCGTGTGAGTTTCCTGTGTCATGCGCACAGGAGCCAGAGCCACGCTTCTCTGCCCGTCCTCCACTCACTGTCCTGAGACTTCTGGAAAGGGGACACCCTGGGAACGTCACCCATTCACTCCAGCAAATACTGACGAGGGAGGCACAGCCTGGCACTGAGTGGGCACGAGCGTGGATCAGGTACCAGACGGCAGAAAGATGAGGGTGGGAAGCAGCACCAGCCATGCCTCGGGCACTCAAGGCTTCCTGGGAGGAAAGGACACGGGGAGGAGGGGGCACAGGGTCCTGTCAACACACTGGAGGGGAGGGGGCGCCGTTCTGAAGGCTTCAGTGGATCAATCAGGATGTCGTTAACCAGCGATGTTTTGTGTGTGTTTTTTAAAAAAAAATTTTTTCTTGATTTCGAAGAGAGGAAGGGAGAGGGAGAGAGAGAGAGACATGAATAATGAGAGAGAATCACAAATCGGCTGCCTCCTGCACACCCCCTAGTGGGATCCAGCCCGTCACTGGAGCAGCTGCCCTGACTGGGAATCGAACTGTGACCTCCTGGTTCACAGGTTGATGCTTAACCCCTGAGCCACGCCGGCCAGGCCACCTGCAATGCTTTTCCCTGACAGAGGAGGGGAGCAGGGAGAACAGAGCCAGGGGCACCTCCTCAGAGAAGGACCCCAGCCCCAGAAGAGCAGGGCTGCACCGGGGGGCCGGGGTGGGCGTGGAAAGCCTGGGAGTGGGGAGCCCGGCCCGAGGGGGCACTGCGGGCTCCTCGGTTCTCTTTCTCTTCGGAGAACAGGGGAGAGTGAAGGTTCCCTTTGAAAAAATGAAGAAATCCAAAGCCTGTCTTAAACGGGGAATTCGAATCCTCTCTGCAGAAGAAAATGGGGTACAGGGCACCGCAGAGCCTGCAGCTGGGAGGCGGGAGGCACAGGATTTCCACGCCACGTTGGGTGCTCAGGGAGAGAGGAATTCAGCGCCGCTGGTTGGCGTTGCGCTGATGGCACCATTTCCAATCTGCCACTCGGCAGCGGCGGCGGCATCAGACCTTATTAACATTTACACGGTGCCGTTTTACCACGTTAATGCTAATGACACTCACCAGGGATGCCGCCAGCCGGCTCCCAAGGCGAGGGTGGGGAGCGGGGCCCACCCCGGGGAGCCGGCCGGGTCCTGTGACCTGGGTGAACATCTCACAGCTGCGGGGTCTGCCCTGTGCCAGGCAGGCGGGAGCCCCACAGCAGGGGGCTGAGCCCGCCCCTCCGCCGCCCCCGTGGCACGGAGAGCAGGATGCGGAACAAGCTGTGACCTCTTATCCAAGTCCATTATCACTGTGCGGATGGATGGCA
The DNA here is from genome assembly GCA_026230045.1 of Corynorhinus townsendii. Taxonomy (NCBI): domain Eukaryota; kingdom Metazoa; phylum Chordata; class Mammalia; order Chiroptera; family Vespertilionidae; genus Corynorhinus; species Corynorhinus townsendii. The sequence goes on from JAPDVU010000009.1 coordinate 3,902,413, forward strand.
GGAAGGACTAAAGTGGCGGCTTGAGAAGGCCCTCATTAGCGGGGTCGCGGGGCCTGGCCGCGGTCCACCGGGCTGGGAGGCTTCTGGCAGAGCTTTCCGCTGGGGCCTGGCACCAGATCTGCTTCAGTTCCGGGGGGACGGAAGCGTCTCAGCAGGCCAGGGCGGGGCTGGGGGCCAGGAAGGGGCAGAATCACCCCCGCGTCGCCAAGCAAGTCTGCAGGCAGCACCGCCAGCAAGTCCTTTAGGAAGATGACCGCTTCAGGGAGGCTGTCCACCGGCGAGCGTCCCTTCTGAGGGACGGGAGCGGGGATGTCATGTGGAAGACACATAGGGAGCCACCGGGCACCAGAGTCCCCAAGTGACCGTGGCCTGACCTGGACGCTGACTGGGCCCGGGGCGAGGTGGTCGGCGTTTCACCTCCGACCTTGCGATGCCTCCCACTGAAACGGGCGCTCAGCTGTGGGTGCTGGGGATTTCCTGGGGGTGACCTACGTGGGAGGTCAGCTCCAGGCCATTTCCTGCCAAGCCCACCTTTGTCGTCCTCCTCCCAGCAGGTTTATCCAGACCCTTCGGCCCCAGGAGGCCCATTTCCTATAAGCCTGTTGGACGGGATCCAGTGAGGGCGTCCTCTAGTTAAAGAGACGGAGCGTAGGGACACATCTTGAGGAGGCGGAGTAAGAGCTGCCGAGGTACAGCAACAGGGTGAGGTGCAGCGACAGGGCGAGAGTCGAGAGGCACGCAGAAGAGAGCCCACCCCCGCCCGGCACTCTGTCCAGTTCTAGCCTCCGAGTGGGAACAGGTGGTGAAGGGCTCTTCTGGAAGCCCCGTTTGCTCAGCAGCTGTGACATCCATGGCTGGGCGGCAGCTGGGATGTGGTTTCTTTTTCTTTTAATGCTCAGGACCACGTGGGAGGGTGGGTGCAGGGCCACTTGGAGGAAGTGCACCCAGACCGCCCGCCCGCCGCACAGCAGCCCCTGCATGTGGCCGCTGGCTCCCACACCTGAGCGCGCCCAGACCCAGACGCACGGCACAAGCCGGGGCTCATCGCGGAACAGGTGTCCTCTGCAAATGAGCCAGAGCCGACTCGGCACCTGCAGGGCTGCATCGGGAAAGGACGGAGGATTCAGAGCAGTGGCACGGGGCTGCCAGGTCTTGGGGAGAAAGGGGGCGGGGCACAGGACACAAAGGACCCCAGGGTCCATCTCTGAACGCAGTACAGCCAACGTGTGGGTGCTTCCCTTTTTAAAAAAGAAGAAAAAGCCAGCACCCAGCTAGGGAATGGGAGAGCCCACGCAGTGCTCCTTAAGAGACGGAGCTGTGTCCCCCACCTGCCTCCCTCCGGCTCCCTGAGTGCTAACCCTACAGCCCACCACGCTTTGTGGGGGAAGGCTCCAGCCACTCAGTCCTGTCACACACGCGGAGCCCAGGACAGGCACGCACTGCGTCTTTGCTTAACTGCACAAAATGGGAAAGGGGGGTGCGCGTGTCAACATCAGCACAAAAGTAAAGCAGATTGATGCCTCTCGCCTCATCTCCAAATTTCTGTGCATGTTTCCCTGGTCAGAGAAACAAAATGGAAACTTAAATTAGGAGCTAATCCCCAACGGAACCCCAGCAAACAGGCTGCACACCCTCGGGGCCTCGCCTTCTGGCTGCGGATCCATCGCATCAGCCTCGGCCTCGTCTCCCCAGCTGCTCCTGCTGACCACCCCGCCGCGTCCACGCTGTCCCGGGATCACGTCGCCGCCCAGGGGCTGCAGGTCCCCTTGTATGCAGCCCATCTCTCTCCCCTCAAGGGGGGAGGTGACAGAGAACGCACTGTTCTTGGAGGAAAGCGAAGACAGGAGAGAAGGACGTGCTACAGTGACGGCAACCACACAGGACAAATGTCCTAAGAACGGTAACCAATTACCTTCTGCAACAAGTAACCGTGAGGGAATATTCTAGAAGACAGGACAGTCAGCCGGGGATTCCTTCCAGCCCATCCCCTGACCTAGATGTGAGCCCAGGGTGGCATCCTTGGGGACGAAAGCCAACGTCGCGAGGCCAGCAGTGGCCATGAGGCGCAAAGCACTGCTCCCATGGTGCCCCTAACTGAGGCTGGCCCTAGCTGGTTTGACTCAGTGGATTAAGCGTCGACCTGTGGACTGAAGGGTCCTGGGTTTGATTCCGGTCAGGGGCACATGCCCAGGTTGTGGGCTCGGTCCCCAGTGGGGGGTGTGCAGGAGGCAGCCGATCAATGATTCTCATTGATGTTTCTATCTCTTTTCCTCTCTGAAATCAATAAAAATATATTAAAGATAAACAAAACTGAGGCTGACTTGCTCGATGGACGGTTTTTATTTCCCTGCGAAAGTAAAGGGTTTTGGGGTTTGTTTGTGGCTCCCGAGTCGGAGATGGAGCTTCCAGGAGCCAAGAATTCAGGCTTGGCTTCCCCTTGGAGTGGGTGGGAGAAAGTCCCACTCCAGGCCCTGGAGTTTCAGCATAAAAGGCCAGCGGGCCACTCAGCGCCTTCCCGCTCTAGGGCAGGGGGCTGGGATTTCTCTGTTAACAGGAAGATGAAGCAACAGGTCTTGGAAGGTTGCATGGCGGGTGTTGACCCGTGGGGGCTGACTGCGAGGCAGGCTGGGGGGTCGGGGCTAGCTGGGGCGCAGAGGGCAGCGTGGGATGGCACAGCTGCGTGGTCTGGACCCCCCTGGAGGTTACTCTAAGTGGTAAAGGAAACTGATGCCCGGGCTACAGGGCTGTCCTTGTGGGGAGCTGGGGGTTAAGAGCTAATTGGGGTTAACGGCGACTCAGCGGGAGCCCATCCCTCCTCGGGAACTGAACTTTCCACGCGTCCTTGAAGTGCGGGAAGGCATGCTCAAGGATTCTATTTTTATTTCTCAAGTGGCTCTGAACATTTTGGTTTGGGAGTTTTTATTTTCCCAACAAGAGTGACAACGTCTGGGGCTTCATCCAAAAGGAGGCGGCGAGTTCCGAGGCAGCGAGGACACGGGAGGGACAACGGGCTTCAGGGCCCCCTGCCCAGTCCCTCTTTAGGGCGTGTCCCTGCCTGCCCAAAGGCAGCGAGTATGCCCTGGAGGGGTCCTATCCCCCCAGGCCCCTCGCTGGCTGGGCCGGCCCAAAGGCGGCCGCCTGGCACCGCTGCTGTCCCCCCGGCCTTCTTATTGGACAAGCCGGTGGGTCTGTGTTGTCTCCTTTTCAGCTGAAAGGCCAGATGGTACCCGATGGTGGGCAGAATTCCAAGGATTTGATGCCCAAACTGCAACCTCTGTGGTTTGGGTGGAAAAGATAAATATTGTGGAAAACCCACACAGTCACTCACTGAATGACTGTCAGCCACCGGGGTTTCTAAAGGACAGCGTGGCTCCTCACCGCATGAGAGAGACGGCGTTCACACTCCGTGTCCAGGGGAAAAGACAGGCTGGACTTGAACGAGGTGGACTTCAGGACATGACAAGGCGCTGGGGTGGGGCCGAGGGTGCGTGTGCCTGAGGCTGTGGGACGTGGGGTGAAACAGGTGGAAGGCGGGAGGCTGGGGGCCTCTGCCTGGAGAACCAGATCTGACACCTGCTCCAATACCTCACTGCTCACCTTGCAGGCACCAAAGAGATGGCAGAGAGACAGATGGGTGGTGAGCCCCCCTCTACCTCCTGTCCCAAAGGCAGGGTGTCCCTACGCCCCCTGCTGAGGGTGGGTGGCTCCTGTCCTGCAGTGCGGAGCAGAGGGTGACCCGGGCCTCCAGGAAAGGAGGGGCCAAGCTAGACATGGAGTTTTCTGGCTGGAGTGGTGGTTGCCAGCAGTGGTGAGCCCTGGGCGTGAGCAGGTTGAGGGCTGACGGAAGAACGTGCCCACAGACCCAGCTCAGACATTCCCGGAGCGAGTCTCTGTGTGAGGCCCCAGGCTGGCTCCAGACACAAAGGTGGATAAGGAGAGCCCTGTCCACGGAGCTCACAGTGAGGCAGAGCAGCAGAACGCGCACGCAAGTCGCATGAACAAGTCCCAGGAAGGGAGGGGACAAGCATGGGCTGCAGGCGTCTCGGGCAGGGCCCATCTGCAGGAAGCGAGGCACGTGAAGGGCGCGCTGCTGTAGAACAGCCCAGGTCTTCGGAGGACACTGCCAGCGAGGGTGGGGCAGCGGTGAGAGAAAGTCCCAGAAGGAGAACGGAGCAGACTGTGCCACGTGAATCAGACACGGCCTTGCCCAGAGGCGCCTCTGAAGGGTTTTGAGCAGGGACGTGACTGACAGTCAGATGTGCTGGAGTCAGTAGGGCTGAAAGAATGCAATGCCAGGACCTCGGGGCCATCCTCATGCTGGGAGGGGCCAGGGCGGACGCCAGGGAGCAGGGCTGTGCGTCCCCTGCGTGGGGGTCCTCTCTGCTGACGGGAGGAGGTTTGAAAGGACTTTCGTCCTCTGAGCCACAGGTCTGGGAGGCGGAGAGAACGGGCCTGTCCCTCCAGCTGGGCTGCGGTGATAAATGAGTGACTACGCCCTCAAGTCCCTGCAGCCAGCCCCAGGGGACCGGAGCGAGGAAGGTGCCATGTCCAGGGCAGGCGGTGATAAACCCTCAGTGGCAAAAGGAAGTGGGTCTTGTAGGGGAGGCAGGACTTTCCCGGCGGGGAGTTTGGAAGCTCGGAGAGAGCAGTGACCTCGCTCCTCTCCGTGGGCTGAGTGAGCAGATGCCAAGACAGAAACTTCCCCGGGACCGAGGCTCGGTTTACTGGCTCTCACTTTTAGCCACTAAAACCTTGCGTGGAGAATCAAACGAGCCGAGTCTTGGTCTTATTTATGCGGAATGCCAACCAAGGGAGAGCATGGGCACACGGATTGCCCCCCAGGGCTGTTCCTGGAGGGCTGGCCTGGGAGGAGGTGGGTGGCTGCCTTGCACAGAGAAAGCTGGAGGAATTCATCGTGCCTGGCCACACGACCCGGGGCTGGGAACGGCCGCGGGGTCGGGGGGTCAGCTGGTCCTTAGAAGAGGACTAGGGAACAGGTAGGTTGGGGAGCGCTCTGTACCCCATGGACTGTGTCATGAGTGACGGGGGGTGGGGAGCCTCTGGGCCATCAATCCTGCCCCTCAGTCCCCTTGGGAAAAAGCTCACCCACCCCCGCCCCTCGCCACCACCTGACTGCCAGGAATCCGCTGCTCAGACATCTTGGTGATGAGCGGTGTGGGCGCCCCACGGGCCTCAGCCTGCAGGGCTGTCTGTCTGCATCTCTGGTTTCCCACAGGAATCTGATTGCTTGTGGTGCCTGTGAGGAGGCAGAGCCATCGCTCTCTGTCACCTCAACTGCCTGGTGCTCGAGCCGCTCGAGGAGAGGTGCCAGGTGATCACTGCAGATGCTCTTGCTCCTTCCCTTCCTCACTCGCTCTAGCTCTACCGCTGTCTCTATGCAGGAAGGGAGGTGGTGGTGGGGGTGCTGAGCTGGAACTGGGGGCAGGGAGGGAGCGGAATCAGGTGCCCAGAACACGGGAGCCCAGCTGGCTCCACCCCTTCCCCGCTGACGTGCGACCTCGAAATAGACCCAAACAGAGAGGGATTGGAACGGGAGTCTTTGCCGGCACCGAGTAACCTTGGAGGTGGGAAGGCAGGAGACAGCACGCCAGGCTCGCTGATTAACGGCTCTGTGGAACTGGCTACAAGAAACTATACTAACAGCCCTCAGCTTCCTCCCTGGTGGACGGTCAGTGACTGGCACACGGTGGGCTGCGAGAGGAAGCCCAGAGCACCGTCTGCAGGAACCCCAGAGGGACTTGTCGGTCCCAGGTACCAAGGCAGCCACTGCCAAAGGGATGGTGCTGGAGCCCTTTTCTCTAGGGACGCTCAATCTGGAAGCGTCTGATCAGAGCAGGCCAAGCTGTTCTGTCTGCACTGAGTGCCTAAGGCACGGACCCCAGGGGCTACTAGTAACGCCAGGCTGCAGACCCGGCCACCGTCTGTCCCTGGTAGGGGCAAGGCCCAGGAGGCCTCTGGCCGCGGCCTTCACAGATCCACGGGGCCAGCCATTCTCCAAGGGAAGCCAGGCCGACAGGACCATTTACACCTGCGAGGGGTCCTCTAGGGGACCCTCCTCAGAACTGGTCCAAACGCAGATTCCTGGCCCTGCAGCCTTAGATTCTGCTACACTGGGCCTAGCGTGAGACCCCGGAATCTCTACTTTTAACCAGAGCCTAAAGGTGTGCTCGGGCCAGCTGATCCTGAAACCAAACTCTGAGACACAGTGGAGGCTCCTACTCCTGACCTGGGGGAAGGTTACCTGAGGCCGGTTACCTGCCCGCATTGGTGAGGAGGAAGGTGCCAGAACTGCTTGGATGCCCCAGGCTGTGTGTGTGTGTGTGTGTGTGTGTGTGTGTCCTCCAGCTCCAGGCAGCACCCAGCACCTGGCCCCGCAGCCTCTTCCCTGATCTTGTCACGGTTTCCAGAGAACGTCTCAATCGCGCCTACAGGAAGTTCTTCCCCTGGCAAACCCACTATGCCCTGCTGCGCCCAGGGCCCCTGGGTTCACACTCGCCACAGAGCATCTGCTCAGCAACTCCCCGTAGCACCTCTGCACTTGCAGGCTTTTTAAAATGGACCTTGGTCTACTCAGCTAATCCGCACGGCATCCGGAGCTCATGCTAATTAATCAGCAATTAGTCATTAAGATGCACCCTAATGGCTCATCTCCGCCTCATGCCCATCATGCCCAGGCCCCAGGCACCTTCCTGCTAGCTCCTGGAGACCCTCTGGGGTTCTTCGCTCCGCTGTGCCCTCAGGGCTAGCCTGCAGACTGGTGAACATGCCCAGAGACACTTTTATTCTCTGCACGGTCTGCAAGGCAGGCCGCTGGCTAGGAAGCCAGCCTCGCGGAGGGGCACGGTTATGACTTTGGATTGAGCGCTTTATTTAATTAAACAATTACTGCCGAGGCCCTGGGGCACCATTCAAAAAGACTTCGGATTCCGCTTCTAACAGACACCCTGGAAGGCAGAGCGCGCCGCGTTCAGGGAGCACACAGCCCCACGGAACGCTGCAGGGCCTTCGCAAGGGCCCTGCGCTCATCCACAGAAGCCGAGCATCAGAGAGACACGGAGCCGGGGGAGGGAGATGGCTTGGCATCGTTTTCATTCTCGTTAGCACAAAATATTTAAGGACATTCCAGATGACTTAGAACTACGAAGGGGCTGCTGGATTCTTTAGGCTATAGTTTCCCCCTGCGTTTTGGGGAAAATAAAGCAAAAAGAAGGTGTGTGTGTGGAGGGGAGCAGGGGATCTGAAATCAGCCACCAGGACTTTTCCTTATAGAACACAAAGCCGTTTCTAGCTCCTGGCCCAGAAACGGGAGGCGTGGAAGCGGAGGGCCGCAGAGTGGAGACAGCCTGGCGGCAGCGCGGCAGGGAGTCACCCTGGAGCAGCTTCCGAGGGGAAAAGATGGGACCGCGCACGGGTCAACGACCGGGAGCACCAGGCCTGCACCCCACGGGGCGACTCCCTGATATGGAAGGCTGGAGCCTCAAGCTCCGGGCTGCCTGGGACTGGTGTGAAGCGCGACAAAAAACGGTTGTGAAAAAGCGCAGCGCAGAAGGGCCCCGCAGGGGTGACGCTCCCCACGGGACTGGTTTGGAAGCTTCCCAACCAAACTGGCCTGTGCGTGAGCGTGGCCGTGTCCTTAGGCTCACGGAGCCCTCACGGAGCCCTCCCGGCCCCGGGCGTGCGTCCCTGGCGCTCTCTTGCCGGTGGGTGCCGGCGATGCCCATTTCTGCAGGAACGGGGGCGCAAGCTTCTGCAGCTTTGCACACGAACGAGGGGATGCCTCCCTAGACAAGAGCCGGGCTTCTGAACGTCCACGTGATAAAGGCTCCGTTTTCACAGAATAACATTGTAAACGCACGAGGGGAACTAAGCGCTGAAGAGGAACCTGTGGCGAGGCCTTCTGTAAAGTAACGAATCATCTTGTAACAAATCATCACCACCCCCTCGTTTGTTTTCTGCATTTGGATATTCACATAATGGGGTTTATTAAGCGTCGCTGAGGAAGGCTGAGTATGCTTGGGGCGGCGGCAAGGTTACGGCACAAGGGTGGGGGCAGGAGAAAGGGTGAGAAGCCAGACAAGTCAAACGGACTTTTCCCCATGTGCTCAGGAATAAGCCGGCTTGCTTCGGGCGCGTGGTATTTGCTACGTGTACTCATTCCTTTCCAGACAACGGAGACAGGGACGCACTTACAACCCTGTCAGGTGGACGGGGTCTGGGACACCTCGTTCCCTTTACCCAGCAGGACCTCCACTAAGGACAAAGGACCGAGTCTGAGGCCTGGGGGAGAGGCGGGGGATTGTCCAGCAGAAACCACGCCCACGGGCTTGTGACCCGGGTTCCCATAACCTGGTGTCTCTGCTGGGAGCGCGGGGGTTGAGCATCCTCCCCTAAGCTGGCGTGGCAGGTACCGACCATGGCAGAGAACGACCTCTCACTGAGCTGGAGGGAGCGAGGGCCAAACACCCACAGGCGCCCAGACGGAGGTGACGGGCTCAGGGAGGCGCGCCCCTGGCCTCCTGGGAAAGGTGGGGCTGGTCCAGAGCAATGCTCGGCAGCAGCTGGGCAGGCACCGGGGAAGGACGGGCGGCGGTGCCCAGACCGAGCAGCAGCAGTGGGGGTGATGAGATCGTGGGGACTCATGAGGTCCCTTGGCAAGAGTGTGCTAGACAAAGCGTGGCGCTGGGGTGAGTGACAGAGCAATCGGAATTTCATTTGGAAAGGCTGGGGCTGGGAAGCACACCAAGACACAAGGAGCCACTCTGGGGACAGGATATACGGACAGCTCCACAGGAAAAAAAAAAAAAAAAAAGACAGAAAGAAAAACACTCGCCTGTCCCTGTATTATTGATTTTCTTGAAAAAGAAAGAGACCAGCTAATCCTTGAACGTCAATCATTTCAATCTGAGTGCTGGTCGCTGGTTGCAGTTCGAGTTCACTCAACATCAGAGTGGACTGTTTGGGTAGTGGGCGCACGTGTTTTGGGGTGTGGGCAGAAATTCATTCTTCTGTGAGACCCAGGATCATGAGATGAAAGCAGAGGGTCAGCAAGTGGGGCGGGGGGGGGGGAGGGGGCTGTACATGGGGACAGGGGTTGTCCCAGAGGTCACGCCCACACAGGCCAGAGGAGCTGGCAGACACTGCAGACCACTGCAGGCCGGCTCCTGGGGTTGGCCAGGCAGGCGCGTGGCCAGGAGAGCCGCTCTGCTTGCCGCACCTGCAGCGGCCGCCCAGCGTGACTGGCATCTTCCCACGGGCAAGTGGGGAGAAGAGTGAGAGGCAAGACCACACCGCCCTTTCCGGAGCCTCCACAACTGAACCAGGAGGAGCTGACAAGAAGCGCATTGCGGGAGGAAGGAATGGAAGGGCAAGCAACACCGTGGGCCTCCCTGGGAGGTCCCCAAACAGGCACCCTCCTCGGAAGGAGGTGCTCGGATGCCCCAGCCCCTGCAGGCAACACCCTCCAGCCCCAGGCAGCCCGGAATCTCCTCTCAGCTTGCTTCATATTGGGGGAGGGGAGGGAGGTTGCCAGCAAGAGAGGGAAGCTGCCACCGGGCCCGTTCACAGCGTAGGATCCTGCTGTTTCCAGACTCAGCCAGCCCACCAGATGCCCCCCTGAGGACAGCTCACTGTCCTGCCAGTCCGGCTAGCCTCCAGTGGAGGGCACCTTTCTAGCTCCCGGGGCTTCATTCCACTCCAGGTCTCTGACACCTTGCAAGGAGGGGGCAGCATTTATGCCGTGTCCTGCTGGAGCTGTGCTTGGGGGGGGCCCTGCCCCTGCAGCTGTACAGCAGTATCCCCGAGTCTCCACATCCGATGACGTCACTGCCATTGCTGAAACCTGTTCCACACAAACCTTCCCCCTCACTGGTCCTGAGGCCTCTAGGCCACCTCCTGCCCCATAACCGGTAAGAATACATATTCAAGTGATGGCAGCGATGACCCACTTCTTAGCAGATGTCACAGCCCCAGGGCACGGCGGCGATGCTGGAAGAACAGAGGGAGACGTGGCGGGGAGGGAAACGTCCTTGGGAAGGCGCCTTCTATTCCAACGCCGCGTCACTATCTAGGAGCCGAGCGAGGGACGGTAGGAGCGACAGCTAATCAATCCGGTGACACGCAGGATGTGTGGACGCGGATCACTGCACAGGCGCCTTCCTCGGGCAGCGTCGCCCCGGCCCTCCACAAACGTCAAGCGCCAAGGGCTGAGGCCCAGGTGCGACCGGCCCCCTCCAACCTGGGCCTGGCAGCGGGGCTGCCCTGCTCGCGGAGCAGGTCTATGTCACCCGGGCCAGAGGACGTGGCTGAGAGGCTAAGGAGCTGGGCCGCAGTCTCTGCCTCAGCTCCGTGGCCCTGGGGGACGTCACAGCCTCCAAGCCTCAGCTTTTTCTGTTGTAAAATGGGATGTCACGGACCTTACGGCATGGCCCGAGGGCCAAATCAGAAACGAGAAGGTAGCTGGCAACGTGCTACGCCACTGTAAGACAAACGCCAGCAGGAAGGACCAGTCACGGCCTGGCACACCACTGCCCAGGGTGCACTGCTCCCTTAGACACGCCACAAAGGATTGTTCCCCTCAAACAGTACTGTTTTAGGAAAGAACCAGCTGGTTTGAAAAAGCAGGCTGCACACTGTTTTAAGTGTTGCAAGTGGACAGTGCCAAGTGTCGCCAAGTAAGAAGAACCCAAGATGGAACCAGGGGACACGCCTCCTGGCAGAGAAAGAGAATCCAGGATTCTCAGGGAAGGCCAGGGGACCCTTCCGATGTTACCCTGGGCCGGTTCCCAGACTATCTGCTCTAGGAAGAGAGTCCAGCAGACAGAACTTCCCCTCGGCCCCCAACACACACCCTGCTTCTTCAGGGGCATTTCCGGAGGGAGTCTGGGGAGAACCCCTCTGTCCCGCAGAGGGTGGTGGGGTCCCTGGCCGGGCACCTGCAGGCAGGCTGCATCTCTCTCCCTGCTCGCCCACACCCTGAAGGTGGGTCTCACAGCTCCTGTGTTCAAGGCAGGGTGACCTTGCCCTGCTCCAAGACAGCCTACGAGGGCCCCCTGCTCAATACCGCCCACGTGCGGCCGAGTCTCTATCCGGGATGAGCTCCCTTCTGCCATCTGCGCTCCCAGCTCTGCCCAGCCTGTGCCTGCTGGGCTGCCAGGGACCCAGCAGCCCCTGTCCACCTGTGAATGGCGAATGCCGCTCCTGTGAATGGCCAGGAGCCTTCAGCACTTGGGGAGTCTCACTGTCCCCCTAGGCTTCCCTCTGACACTGTGAAGGAGGAGGCAGTGATGGGGCCCAGGCCCTGGGCAGAGGAGGTGAAGAGCAGGCTGGGAAGCACTGTGGGTATGAGGAAACGAAACAGGAACAAGACTGCGACCCATGTTCTGGTTCCCGAGCACTGAGGACAGTCCAGGCCTGGACGGGACTGATTGACGTACCATCCTAGCACTTCACCATGGTCCCCGGCCCCTGCTCACTGGAGAGGAAGAAATGAGATGCTAAATTCTGGCTTTGTTTGCTACCAAGCCGCAGAAGCTCTGCAGAAAGCATCCCAAGATATCCTAGCCCGGAGGCAAGGTTGCGGGTATGAAAGAGCACTTTGCTAGCTGATCCTTCAAAGGAGCAGGAGGGGCGGTGGGTGGGGTCCTGAGACGCCGAGGCCGGAAAGTAGGTCCTGATGTCAGTTCTCACAGGTCCTTATAACAGGGCCCAGGTCACTGCTGGCTCCAGCTGCGGCCACGTGCTGGGGCGCCCTGGGGAGCACACGTGACTCACAGGACCCCCACCTCCCAGCACCCTGCGATGCGGCCACTCCGAGGAGGGAGAGGGAGAGATTGACGCATGTCGGCTGCACTGCACTCACAGGACGTGGGCGGAGGTCGCCAGGTGTGGGAGGGGAGGAGGAATTTTCCATTCGTTAAGGTCAAGGGCTTGGAGAGGGGGCTGGGAGCTGCTGGGAGAGAAAGCTCCCTCCCTGTGTGTGGTCCTGACGCTGCACACGGAGTTAATACCCCAATATTCTCATTCTGCATGTGCACCGCAGCAGGCTCTGAAAATTAAACTGCAAAATGAAAGCCTGTACCTTTATCCCCCAGAACATACTGTCCCGGAATAGCAATGAAGAAGTGGTCACTAGGAGGCCCTTTCAAACACGCCGACCCAGACAGGTGCACCGCCGGCCCAGGGGTCAGAAGGGCGCTGTAAGTTCCCTTGCTGCCTTGCCTGACACTTGGGTGAAGCCTGGTTGGCAGCAAAGTCAGAAACAGCTGGTAGAGAGGGGCACAGAGAGGGTCACAGGTGTCTTTGGAAGGGAAGGACAACCTCCTGATCGAGGGTGACCGGGCGCAAGGGGAAGGGTGACCTCGGTCCCCCATGATCCAAAGAGGCCGCGGGGGAAGATGCCATCGTCATGGGCAACAGAGAGCCCAGGACCCAAGAAGGAACCTGCACCTTCTCCACTTGGCTTTGCCCCTCCCATCTCAGAAAAAGGGACTCAGAGCACCCACCCAGTACTTAGGGTCGGGAGACACTGTTCTGCAGCAGCCAGGGACCTGGGAGCCACACGCAAAGCTGTGAAGTGACTCTGCAGACAAAGGCATGGCCCACCTGCCGTGCATCTCTCCAAAGGGGGAGAGAGCCCGGGGGACTGCAGACCTCCGAGCAGCCCCGAGCCCCGGCAGTGCACAGGGAGGGAGGGAGCAGTAGCCCAGAGAGACCCTCCCCGTCCTGTTTCTACAGCTTTTGCCGCCTGGTGGCAATTAGCTGTAGGAGCTATAAGCACGTATCTGGGCAGTGAAGGCAGTAATTAATGCCCGTCTGCTTTTCTGAAGGTTCCTTCTGTTTGGTCAGAGTTATTGCGATTCGGGGAGCGAGGCTTCCAGCATGTGGAAGGTTTACAGGCAAAAGTGAAGGAACAACTGAGGAAGACAGTAATGATGCTTCTAAATAATTCACCCGGCAATGGCAGCAGCCAAGATTCCCGGGCTCCGTATCTCTTTTGCTGTGGGAGGGGGATGTGCACAGAGGCCAGCGGCCTCCTGGAAAAGACCCCCCCCTCCCCCCCGAGGGGCTCTGCATCGTCCCTCTGCCCATGCGCTCCCTCGGCCCACGTGCTCCGTGTCTGTGTGAGCCTGCCTGTGCCAGTTAGAGATCCAGATGGGCTGCTACACTTCTTGGTACTTTTGCTAATGTTATCCATCACTGTCTGTTGTAATGCTAAGAGGCTAACAGACCTGGGCTCTCCTGGCTGCCCCACCTAGTTACTCTGCCCACCCCCGAGGTGGGAAGGCAGGGAACGGGGGGGGGGGGGGGGGGGGGGGTGGGTGGGTAGGAGATCAGTTCGCTACCAAATTACCAGCAGGCCTGCGGGAAGGGGGAGCTCAGATGCATTTCCCCTAAAAGACCAATTCCCAGCCAGAGCCGAATGTGGGAGAGAAGGAACACAGACCACCCGACCGCTCCAGAAATGCAGAGGGGAAAACTTCCCTCTCAGGGCTTGGGCCACAGGGCTCCTCTGGCAGGTCTCTGGGGTGGGGGTGGGGAAGGCAGGACAACCACCCAGCAGCCCCAGGGGGCGGGGGGCGGGGGGTTAACGAATTCAGACCCGAACGACACAGCTGGCAGGGCCTGCGCAAACCTTCGCCAGGATAGGCGTAATTAAATTAAGAGGCCAGCTCCCCGAACTGCTCAGCTCTCTCCAAATCAGCTAAGTGGCCACGTGTCAAACTGTGTGTCACCTAGCACACCTAAATCTGTGTCAGGGCTGGGGACCAAGAGGAAGCAGAATATTAATAGATCCTGCAAAAGGCAAAGAGAAACATTTCTGAGTCCCGCCCGCAAACAGGCAGAGATAAATAACTGTCTGGTTTTGTATCTTATTACTTCTCCTCCCCTCCGCCCCCGCCCACGGCACAAAGCAATCAAGGAGCCTGGAGATTCATCATCTTCCCTTGTCGGCGGGGGGCGGGGAGCAGGGAAGCCAGCGGGGAGCAGGGAAGACGGGGAGCTCAGATGGCAGGGAAGGCTGGTGGCTCAGAGAAGCCTCCGGGGTCCCCCTGGAGAGCCAGTTAGCATGGCTCAGTCCTGCCTGCCCGCGGGAAACCTGGTGTCCACCGTATGCTCCCGGGCTGGCCAGGAGGGAGGTCAAAGCGTGGACGGTCTCCAGAAAAGTCGCCCTGGCACTCACTCCAACGGGGCTTTGCTAAGACTGCCCCTCACAACCCGAGCTACGTTCGCCGCCACGGAGTTGGCAATGCTCGGAATGCCAACTCCGCACCACGTATGACGGAGGCCTGGTCGCCAGGACACTCTGGGGTGCCAGAGTCTTAGTGACACGATCCACTTTCTGCCCAGGACCAAGGCCCCAGGAATGAGCAGGGTGTGGAGCCACACAGACCTTTCTCCCGGGAGGGTCGTGCCAGAGGCCAGAGGCAGCCCACACGCCCGGGCTGGGCAGAGCCGCGGGCAGGCGCCGGGCCACTCACCAGGTAGATGCGGTAGACGTCCACGCGGCGCAGGCGCCCCCAGCACAGGTCCGTGTCGTTGTACTTGGTGTCGGCCTCCACACCGCAGGAGTCATTGCCAGTGGCGCTGCTGATAAAGCGAACAGTGGCTCAGGGTGGCCCTCCCTGCTTGGCTGGAGGCACCCAGAAGGTCACATTATTAATCATCAGCAACCACTGAGCGCCCCCCAACTGCTTTCGGCACGTGCCTGGCGCACCGTCAGGACCCCCCAGGGGACTCCCAGTCACCTTCCCCATGGGGCAGGGCAGGGAGAGCTGAGGAGTGGGTCTCTGAAGGACAGTATGCAGAGCTGGCTGGGTCATGCTGGCGGATTCACTCGGTGTTGTGTTTCTACCCTGAAAACCCTGCCCTGACCGCCCCAGGAAGCCCATGTGGCGACACGAGGGGGACGCTCACCAGGACACCTGCATGAGGGAGAAGGGCACGGCGGCAGCGTAGATGGCCAGGTCCCCGTACAGGTAGACGATGATGCAGAAATAGAACAGGTTGACTCCCACTGGAAGGAACAAAGTCACCGGTCAGGCAGCCACGGGAGTGTCTGCATTTTCTTCAAAAATGTATTTTATCGATTTTTTACAGAGAGGAAGAGAGAGGGATAGAAAGCTAGAAACATCGATGAGAGAGACATCCATCAGCCGCCTCCTGCACGTCCCCTACTGGGGATGTGCCTGCAACCCAGGTACATGCCCCTGACCGGAATCACATTCTTTTTTGAGGACTCAGCTTCTACCCCTCCCATAGCTTTTGGTTCTCCTGGCTCCTATTCTCTCCAAAAAGAAGGAGAAAATGACCCCAAAGCTACACTGTCACGCAGGCAGGAGACACTTACAACTTTCACCCGAGAGGGGCTAAGTGAGGCTGGGAAGATTGGAGAGCCTCCGGGTCCAGACAGGCGCCAGGTGAGTGAGAGGCGTGGACTGGCTGGGGGGCGGGAGGAACCAGAGGCACCTTCAGGCTGGGGACAGGGTGTCTGGGGAAGGGGTGGAGAGGGAGGGGAGGGAGGGGAGGGGAAGAGATGTCCTGGGTGAGGCCCCTGGCCCAGGGCCCCGTTTACAGCCAAGCTCAGGCTCTAAGACAGAAGACGGCTACCAAGGAACGGAAAAGCAGAGAAGGTGACAGAAGGCCCTGCTTCTAAAGCTACCATGGGGAGGGTAAAAGCCCTCGATTTCCAAAGACCAATGGCCAAGCCCCGGAGGGGGAGGGGTGGGGGCGGGGTGGCCAGGTGCACGAGGAGAGGTGTCCAGGGGGGCCACTCTCCTTATGAAACGTCGCCAGGGAGGATGCTGGCATTGGCAGGGCGCATGGGGTTCTCTGTGCAGAGGCGAACCCTGGTCTCCCGTCCTGCAGCTGGGAGTGCAGGCTCTGGTCCTGACCCCTTTGGTCTCACTTCCCAACACCCTGACTGGCCTCCACGCCCGCTGTGCCTCCAGCTATAAAGACGCTGAACAAAGGTCTGGGCCCTGCAGCCCCAGGGTCACAGCCCGACAGCCAGTCTCAACCTCCGGTCCAGCCTGACGGCTCATTTTGATGTTACTGATCTCAAGCGGCTGGCTTTGCGGGAAACAGAAAAACGAAGTGACAGCTCCCTCCTGAAGCCCCCTCCTGAAGCCGGTGGCTCAGAAAAGCCCCCGGGGCCCCCAGGGGAAAGCCGGGACATGCTTCTCCTGGGCTATCTGAGGTCAGTTCTGCTCCTAGGAGTCTGGGGGGGTGGGGGTGGGGAGAGGTGGGGGGAAAAAACCAGGAAAAAACAGACCTTGAAAGAGCCCAGGAGGGCCTCAGACAGCCTCACTGTCCAAGCTCATGGCCCCCGCGGTCTGCCTGCCACTCACACCCAGGCTCCAAGGACGGCCTGAGCCCCAGCCTGTCTTTCTGCAGGGAGGACCCCCCTACCCCCGGCCTCTCAGTCACCTGCCACCGAACCCGGGGTCCGCTCTGTTTATAAACTGCCACTGGCCCTCCCTGATCAATGCATTTCATTACGAGACACAACACGTTGGAAGATCACTTAGTTTCCTGAGAGGACAGCAATGACGAGGCCCGGCATTCCTAACGACAAGAGGGGAGGCTGGGCTCATTTGGAGGGGGTGGCGGCCTCCGGTGAGGGCGCCACCCGCAACCCCTACTAGGGGCATCTGACGATGTCCTAACGGGGAGGTGCTGCGGGCAACTAGTGTGCAGAGGGCAGAAACGCTCCTCGGCACCCGACACGCACAGGGCAGGCCCGCGACAAAGGGTGATCCGGCCCAGACGGCGCTGCCGAGTGGACACCGGAGCCGACGGAGACGATGGCCTCTAAGTGGGCGCGGCTCGCACACGGATGTGCTGACTTCCTACTCGGTTGAGGTAAACCAGGAGCCTAGCACGTGGGGCGGGTAGACAACACCAAACCACGAGTTCCTAGAATTCTTAAAGAAATCAGCGCGGACTACAAAACACGCAAATCAGAAAGGAGGTTAAAAGGTAAGCGTCGGCCCTCCAATGTGCTTTTAAAAACGTATATTTTTATTGATTTCAGAGAGGGAGGGAGAGGGAGAGAGAGATAGAAACATCAAGGATAAGAGAGAATCACGGACTGGCTGCCTCCTGCACCCCCCACACCCCCCAGGCTGGGGATGGAGCCCGCAACCCGGGTGTGTGCTCTGACCAGGAACTGAACCCTGACCTCTTGGTTCCTAGGTTGACACTTGACCACTGAGCCACACCGGCCGGGCTCTAATGTGCATTTTATTTCAAAAGCTTGCATTTGGAAGGAGACCGCGTATGGTTCCCGGGGAGACGTAATTATGATCTCTTATCTTAGTCTAGTGAGGTGGGGAGAGGCAGAAATGGAACAAATCGACACAGAAGTGGGCAGACACAACTCATCTGGTTTTCATGAACCCTGGAAACCCTCTGTGAGGCAGGCACGGGGGATGGGAGCAGACGCTCGGGCCACCTTTGCCTGCTGATGACAATCTTTTGGACTAGACAGTCCAATCACACCACCAGTGGGAAAGAGAACACTCAATGTCCTAAAAAGCAGCAAGAAGCTTCCAGTTTCTACAGCCCCACCCCCACCCCAGCTCTAAGTTATACAGCCACGTTCACAACGGAAAAGAACGGGTGGGGATGCCCCCCTCTGCAACCAGGGGCTCCGGCGAAGGGGCAGAAAACCTCCCAGAGGAACTGCAAAGGCAAGGACTTCAGACGTGTCTGACGCTACGAAGGAAAGACAGGTCTGAGCGTTCAAAAACGAACCTCTGTCTGACACTGCTCCTCTTCCCGAAGAACAAGATTTGCCACGGAGGTATAAGATGCTTCGGTGAAAACACCCAACAAGCCAGCACCTGAGCTCGCCTGGATCCCGTCAGCTTGTAGCCAAGCCCCTGAAGGGAAGGGCCAGGAATCCCCAGGCTTGCGCAGGTAGAGAGTGGGGAGAGGCCCTAAAACGCTCAGATCCCAGACCGCAGCCCTGTGCACGGGCTCCTAGCGCCCTCTGCTGGCCACCGGGAAGAGACAGAAACACACGCAGCAAAGCCTACTGCTCTGTGTTGTTCTACACAGAAGAGTCCAGAAGCAGAGAGACAAGTCAGAGGCAATCAAGCAAGAGGCACAAAGTGGCCAGCCGGCCTCCGTGGGTCCCCTTCCTTGGACAGCTGCTTAGGACTGCCGCCCAGGTCTCTCGGCAAACTGGCTCCTCGGAGCACTGGGAGCACTGGGAGCGGGTCAGCAATCGCTCCTCCCATCGCCTGCCCCATCCCACTGTCCAGGTGGGACCCTCATTCCAAGCGCCCGGGTCAGTAGGAAGGGCGAGCTCCTCCTCCCTTGCCCACCTGGGAAATAACATGTACCTTTACTGAAGAACATGGAGGCCATCTGTCCCATTTCCACCCGGTCTGTGATTTCAAAAAGGTTCGGCGATCCGCGTCTCTCTGTGGAGCCGGAGGACAAGGAAGAGGAGGAGGTCGGTTCACTTGGCTTCTGGAAGGGGCTACGGAGCTCAGACTTCTCCAGAATAATGAAATCCCTGTGTTGTAAGCTCCTGAGAAAACTTTTCCTCACGCTTATTGTTCGAAACATCTAGAAAGGGAGCTCAGGGGGACGCTTAGCCCTGGCTCAGCCAGAGCAGAGGTCACTCTCGGCAGCAGCAGAGGTGGGAAGCTGCGGTGCCCAGGTAGGCAACTTGCCCAAGCTGCAAGCGTTACTAAGCGCTGAGCCTGCAGGGGAAGCCTGGCTCCTGGACTCCGGAGCCATCCCAGGAGCCACCGGCGGGCGAGAAGGGCCACGGGGTCGCTGCAGAGACTCCCCCAGTCCTCTCCATGGGAAAGGGACCCTGTGGCCACAGGGACGTGCAGGCTGGCCAGGAACGCCAGGACTTACGCACAGAGAGGATGGGCCGTTTCTCGGCCCGCTCGTAGTTGTCCTGGACGAGACTGTCGCTGTCAGAGGCTGTGGAGGAGTTGTCCTCGTCTTCTTCCTAGGACGGGGGGCGGCAGGGAGGAGGGGGACAAGCAAAGGAAAGGGAGTCCGTTACTACAGGGGACCCCGTGACAACGGAGCACCTGCCTCCTTTGTTATTTCTCTCTGGAAGGTATCTGATCGGGAAGCTCTCAACACGTCCACTTTGTCACATGAGAAGGCGCAGGCACACTCGGACATCGGGTCCAAGGCCACAGCACAGATCCTGGTGCGGACGCTCAGCGGGACTGAGCTAGGTCAAGGTGGGGCAGGGGGGACCCGGGAGGCAAACTGGAAAGAGCAGAGGCTGCAGGCATTCTGTGAGCTTAGGTGGCTGCTAAGCTTCTGCTCTGGAGCTGTGGACACGGGTCCTCCACGCATCGGGAGGGAAAGGACTGGCCAATGAGCGGCACACAAGTGGACGGAGGCACTGCCTGGAGACAAGGGCAATGGGCGCACCTGGTGGTTCTCCAACCGCTTCCAGCGGAGCTGCGCGTTGGCTGCGGCCATGGCCTCCACCACGAAGGTCGTCGTCACAAAGCTGCAGGGGAAGGCCGCGCGTTCATCGCCCAAGACGGGCAGGAGGGTTGGAGGAAGAACAAAGAAAAAGGAAAAGTCATCTCCAAGACCCAACTAGACCAACAACCTGACCAGACCGAAGCACTGTCCCTCCTTGAAGCCGTTTCCTGGGAAACTCTCACGATGGGTCTGGCCTGATCAAAAGTGCGTGCGTGCGTGTGTGTGTGTGTGTGTGTGTGTGTACGGGCTGCCTCATGTGCTGGCCTCGATGTCCCCGCCCCCACGTAAAAGGTGTTTCGGATGCGCGGGAGAGGTGACACAGGGCCATGCAGTACCGCACACCAAAAAGAGGCGTGCTGGGGGCAGGGGTGGGAGGACAGACCCCGCCTGGGGCTCCAGGTCAGGAAGAGGAGGCAGGTTCACAGGCCTGCAAGGTGCCGGGAAGGGCAGAGGCAGCCTCCCTCTCCTTGCTGGGACACAGGAAGCGGTCAGGTCCCAATGACACACGCTGAGGACGGAGCACGGGCAGGGTAATTGAAAAGGATCGCTTGGCTCTGGAACCTGTCCTCGCCGCCCGTTTTGGGGTGGTGCATTCTGACTTTCCTAATAACCTGGCTAATAGGAAAATAAGCTTGCATTTTTATGGCCTCAGTCAGAAGGGAGGCTGGGAGGCGGCACCAGACATTTGCTGAGAAGTCAGACTACAGTGACAAATCACCCTCTCTCTTCCTCGTCAAGAAACCGGAGAGGCCGAGACGACAGCTGGGACGCACGGATGCTTCTGTCGGCAGGAGGCACAGGGGAGGCTGCCTTCCCGCCACAGACCTGAGGGAGGGCTCTGTCCCTGCCGCCACCACCTGGACAGCACGGCTCTGCCGCTGGACTTGACCCGGAGCCCCCGAGTGCTGTCACCTGCCCTAGGCGGACTGCTCAGCCCGGCAGTCAGGTGGCAGGTGCCAGAGGAGTTAAATCCATACCCACTCCAGGTTCGGGGTGGGGGGGGTGGGAGGGGGAGGAGGAGGGTGCGCCGGCAGCTCGGCATCTCCTAGGACGGTTTCTCATTATCCTGCCTAAGTGACCATTTTAAGGCTTTAGAATTTTCCCTTCTTTTTGGAAGCAAAACGAAAATCAATCTTAATTAAGGCGTGAAGAGGCTGCTCACGGTCGCACAAAGCCAACTCATTGATCATGTGCAAATACAAATGGGGTGAGCAAGGCGGGGGCATGGTGGCCCCTACCCGGGGCCCCCAATCATCACGCCCCACTCAGACGGCTGCCGGTGCTGAAGGGCCTTTAGAGGGGACAGCAGTCACAGGAGGACAAGGGCTTTTAGGGCTTTCGGCTGCCAAGGCTCACCGTACGTAATTACGAGCCAACGGCACCAAGGCTGGCCCCCAAAGCACCCCCAAGAAAACGCATGCGGGACTGCAAAACGCGGGCGTTTTCCTACCCACTGAGCCTCGTCAAGGTCTCAGTCGGCTTCAACTACCAATGTGTCCTTCTTCCGCTCCTCTCTCCTTGCCACCTGCTTAAATGCCGCCCTCCGTGGCCCCGGATCACAGACCTGAAACTGTGATCACCTGCCTCCCCGCACTGTGTTCGTGGGGTTCTGTCTCATTGTTACGACGTCACCTTCTAACTTACTCTGCGGTTTACTCATCTGTTATCTTCCTGCTCACTGCCTATCTCCCACCAGAAAGGAGTGCAGGGCAGGGCTCCGTGCTGCTCAGCGGGGTTCCAGCACCTGAGAACCGCCTGGTGTCGCCTCTCCTGGTGTTTGCAGGTGGTGCCTCCCACCTCTTTTTTAGAGCTTGTGGATTCCTACCCGGGGGGGAGAGGGCTTAGCCCTGAATCCCTCAGCAGCCCGGGCACGGGCTACCCGGCGTCAGACCTGCCTGCCTGCATCCCACACGTGGCTCCGGGAGGCTGGGAGGCGCCGGCCTTCTGGGTGCTGCCGGGCACGACGAGGCAGGTGAGGGCAACACCCAGGTGGGGGTCCACGTGTGCCGCGGCGTGTTTACCGCTTACTCCATGAACTGTCTTAAGCAAATTCTAAATCCCAAACCGATTTCCCCGGCACCTTCAACCACTGTCAGATTCTTTTCCGGTGGCTTCGGTGCTATTTTCTCAAGAACGTGCATGCGGGGGAGGCACCCCGGCTGGGGAGGAACCACGTGAGGCATTCCAGTCTCCCGGTCAGCTGGTCAGGGCTGTGCACCGGCTCCACCAGCACCACGCACTGGAGACCTTTGTACCCTCCTCCCCGCCCCCTGCGCTGGGCAACTCGTTGAAGACTCATCACTGACATCTTCCTGCCCCCAAGGACGCTTCCCCAGCTCCCTGCGCTTCCTGGGCAGGCTGCTCGGCTTTGCCCCGGCCCCCGGCCCCGAGTGACAGCCTCTTACCTCATGAAGCCCAGGAACAGCAGCAGGAACAGGCTGACAAGCCACCCAGCAGAGGCAAAGGCCTTGGGCATGGTGAGCGCGCCGGTGCCCACGATGAGGTTAAACATGTACACCAGTCCGACCTGGGACACACAGAAGCGACAGTCAAGCCCGGACGTGAACTAACCTCTCCCCGCCACGGCGCCCAAGGACGACCCAGGGGCAGCAAGACCACAGCGGCCAGGAGGCCCGCCTCCAGACGGGGAGGCGGGGAAGGAGGGAGCATTCCACCCAGGTGCTCACCGGGCCTGCTCTGCACCCGGGTGTTGGGGACCAGACGCCAACGCTCGGAAGACGGAAGCCCCACATCCCATCGATCCTCTCCTGGGTCTCCGATGATCAGTTTTATGCTCCATTTTGGCCGCCACCATCCCACCGCTCATCATTTCACATTATTCGGAGCTGTGGCACAGATGCCAACCAGACCGTGGTCTTCCATTTTTCCTAGTTCTCTGGGCACGTGGCCCAGGCCTCCTCTCCGCCCCTTCTGCCATCGTCCTTTGGGACCCCGACATTCCTGCTGCTTCCCCTTCCCTGTCTTCCTTCCCACACGAACGTCAGGCATTTTTTAAAAAAAGTTGAGATAGAATTCACATGCCACGCAATCCATCCCTTTAAAACACACAGTTCAGTGGTTTTCAGTGTAGTCATGAGGCTGTGCAACCAGCATCACCATCTAATTCCACCTCATCACCCCCAAAAAGAACCCTGCGCCCACCTGCAGCCGCTCCCCATTCCTGCTAGTCCCTGGCAACCAACCTCGGTGCAAGCGCAGGGTCACTGACGTCAGGGTTTAAACTCAACCCTAATTCACGCCAACCCGACTCCAGCTCCGTTAATTACAGCTATTCCTCGCGCCTCGGGCCTGGCACGCAGCCTCAAGACAGGAGTCCTCAGCGGGGCTGCGTGGGCCTCGCTCAGGCTCTCTCGGACACGAGCCTGACAGTTCCATTGGTTCTAAGCCTCCTTCTCTTCATGTGATCTTACGGACAGATCCCGAAAGGATGAAAACAAGTTTGGCTCGTCTTCCACAGCGCCCGATTGGGATCACCACCCACTGCCATGTGACACCCTGCTGGGAGCCCCGGCCCAGGGTGGACTTGGGAGAACCCGAGGGTGGCAGCCGGGGGAGAAACAGGACACACAGCCCACCTGGCCTTCCCAACGGGGAGCTCCCAGAGCTGGCTTTTCACAAGTCCCTCCGAGTGTGCACGGCACACTCATTTTTCCTTGTGCTGGCTGACTTCAATGCGTCGGGGCTGGTGTACCACAGGGCGGGAATGAGCCCGTAGCTAGCTCAGTTCTGCTCATTCTCTCGTCTATGCAGCCACGTCCCAGAGCCTCCCAGGGGCCTGGCTCTGGGCTGGGAGCTGGGGAGAGGACACGGATTCAGACAGACGGGGCCCTTGACCTCACGTGGGGGGAGAGGCAACGGGAGAACCGTGACAAGCGCCTCGCCGACGCATCCTGAAGGGAAGAAGCAGGGCGCAGGCACCGTGACGAAGGATGATGGGAACACTTGAACTACAGGACACTCAGGAAGGGCTCGGGGTGACACTCAAGCCAGGACCCGAAGGATGAGAGGGAGCCGCCCAGGCCCAGGCCCAGGCCCAGGGCAGAACCTCTAGGTCAAGGCCTGAGGTGGGAAGGGAGGTACGGTCAAGGCAGGTCGGGCTGAAGCACAGCCAGGTGGTGGGATGGCGTGGGCCCTGGTGCACGTGACGGGGGCAGGGTTTTTAGGACACCAACAGACCAGGCCCCGTTGACGGCCTAACATTTGACCTCCCGGAAGCTTTGTTCTCCGTCTATCACTTTTATAAGAAGCAACCCTTGCCCCGGCTGGTGTGGTCCAGGTGGTTGGAGCCTTGTCCCCTACACCCTTCTGTGAGGTTCCTTTTCCCCTGAGCTCGGATCCTGCTCTCACAGGGGATCAGCAACTGTTCTCCCAGGATGACGGGGTGAAGGAGACCTCAGCAAGCAGGCATGTTCTCTCCTCATACCCTGACCACTAAGTCCTGGTAATGCCACCTCATTCTCAACACGGGCCATCTCTCCCTACCGGTAGGATAAGAGAATACACGCAGTTGTTGATGGCAAATGCCCAGAATAGGCCCTCAAAAAAAAAAAAAAAAAAAACCCCGAACACACAGGAAATGAAGGATAAACAAATATAAAAAAGCAGCCCAGCCGGTGTTGCTCAGTGGTTGTGTGTCATTCCATGCACCAAGAGGTCACCTGCTGATTCCTGGGCAGGGCACATGCCCAGGTTGTGGGTTCGATCCCCAGGAGGGGACGTGCAGGAGGCAACCACTGGATGTATGTTTCTCTCTTACCGATGTTTCCATCTATCCCTCTCCCTTCCTCTTTCTCTGAAATCAATAGAAACGTGTGTTTTTAAAAAAGCAGAACCCACCGAGGCCGTCAGGGGTCACTGCCCGATTTCCTGTGGGCACACGCTGACATGTGAAATGACTACATTTCAGCTGGAGACACAAGAAGAGTGAGCGTATCAGTCTTTTCCTTCCTCAAACTCAGTCACAGAAATGACTCAGCTCTAAGCTCTCCGACGTTCTGAGCAGCAGCAGGGACCCTGAGGACTTGGATGGACAGCGTGGACATTTCCCTGCTGGTGCCAAAAGGAGGCTGTGTGCTGTGACAACTGCTCAGATGAGCGGGACACGGCTCAGTTCATTCCAAGTTCAAGAAAGACCCCCCCCCCCCCACCCCGGGACGTTGCTGAGGCGAAGAAAGCTCCCTCTGTGCTGCACACGGATGGCACATGCCAGCGGGAAGACCCAGCTGTGGAGGCTTTTCCAGCTGTTCTCAGAGGTACCTCCTTGGCCATCACACCACAGCTGTAGAGGCTGGGATGCTAACGGGAACGGAGCAGGCATCCCAGGCTGGGAAGGGCAGTGCAAAGCAGGGCGCCTGTTAAAGGCTAGGTAAGTTCTAGAAAGAGGACTCTTTTTAAAATATATATATATATATATATATATATATATATATATAATTGATTTCAGAGAGGAAGGGAGAGGGAAAGAGAGATAGAAACATCAAAGATGAGAGAGAATCATTGATTGGCTGCCTCCTGCACGCCCCCTACTAGGGGTCAAGCCCACAACCAAGGCATGTGCCCTTGACCAGAATCGAACCAAGGACCTTTCAAGTCTGCAGGCTGATGCTCTACTTACCAAGCCAAACCGGCTAGGGCTAGAAAGAGGACTCTTGCTACTTAAGACGGTGCTGCTTTTCCTGCTCCCTGGTAGCAACGTGAGTCAATCCTTTGATTATTCCCACCCTCCAGTTACTTACTCAGGCAAGAGCACTCCATGAGGTAAACATGACCAATCTTATATTACACAAAGAAGATAAACTGAGTGTGTGTGGGGGGGGGGGGGGAGGGGGGGTAACACAAACCCAAGAAGGAGAAATCAATCATTCTAGTTGTTCTAATTACAGACTCCACCAAACTGCAACTGGAAGCGTCTGCGTGCTTTCTCTGCCTCTTACGCCATCCAAGACTATAAAAGGCGTGCAACTTAAAATTCAGCTAAAAACCCAAGTAGTTTCAAACCGCTGAGATGAGCAAAACCCAGTCAACAGCTGTCAATCACTGTCCATTTGAAGGACAGGCAGCACAGTGCGCAGGGGGTAGCAGCCCTGAGGTCAATATTAATAGAGTTGGCAAGTCAGTTTAGTTTTCTTGACCACTCTCTGATCAACATCTAAAAAGTGAACAACCCTGCCCTAGCTGGTTTGGCTCAATGCATAGAGCAGCGGCCTGCAGACTGAAGGGTCCTGGGTTCGATTCCGGTCAAGGGCACATGCCTGGGTTGCAGGCTTGATCCCCAGTAGGGGGCGTGCAGGAGGCAGCCAATCAATGATTCTCTCTCATCACTGATGTTTCTATTTCTCTCTCCCTCTCTTCCTCTATGAAATCAATGAAAATATATTTTAAAAAGAGTCTCATTAACACTGAGCCACACAAGGCTGCTGCTGAATGGAGGTCCCCCACCGGGCTCTCCCCAGGGTCTAGGCACGCGCCAGGCCAGTCCACAGCGAGCAGAGTGCTTCTCAGAAGCCAGGGGCAACTCATGTGGGCAAAACAGGTTCTGAAAGTAAAACTCACGTAGGGAGAATAGAGCTCCCCGGTCTCTGTGATTTCACCCGCCATTTCCAAAAGTGAGGAAGGGAGCGTCGGCAGGGCGGAGCTTTCTTCCTCGCGGGGGCGGCGGCTGCTGCGGCTCCCTAAGGCACAAGAGCAGACGTCAGCTTTCGGAGGGACCTCGATGCAGGTGGCGGCAGGTCTGCAGACCCCCCTCCCCCCAGACACTCATGGTCTCCGCAGACGGAGGGAAGGTCTCCCGGGATGACTCCCACCTGGCTGGTGTTTCCTTGCTGTGCATGGCAGGAACGTACTCCATGCCGCTCAGACCCCAAGTCATATAAGAGGCCTCTGAAGTCACTAAGCCTCACCCACCACAAGCGCCCCCTTGCCACGCTGGACGCTTGCTCCCCATTTAATGCAGGAACAGCGAGCTCACTACCGCACAGGGCAGCCCAAGTCACTGTCTGCCTCCTCCGCCTAGGACGAGGGGCTGGGGGCTTTCCCGTGTCGCCCTCCAACCCAACTTCTTGCCTCATAGCCTCTCCTTTTTAATGGGGCCTCCACTTCCTGAACCCCTAACCTGCTTTCTGCCCTCCCTGCCATAGGGCTCCCCACCCTTAAGCCTCCCCCTCTTCTCAAGAGCCCTCGTTCCGAGCCTCTCCCCGACTTCTTCCTCCCTCCAGAGAGAACCCGGGATCTGCGCCACCCCAGGCCACCCACCGTCGCGCGCGGCCCCTTACCTGCAGCGTGGCGCGCTCCGGGCCGCCGCGGCCGCCGCCTCCAGCCCCTGGGCAGCTGCCGGCGCCAGCTGTCCCGCACCAGCGCCCACAGCACGCATGCGCCAGCGCCGGGAGTCCACCTGGCCGACGCGCGCTTCGGGCGGGGTGCAGCGCGCTGATTGGGCGCCTCGTGGGGGCGGGACCGGGATTGGGCCCCGGCGGCTGCCGTCTGCGTGGCGGAAGTGGGCGGGGTGTGCGCCTAGAGTGTGCGGGAGGGTTGCCCGTCGGCCGGGTCGGGAAGCGGGGTTAGTTGGAAGAGATGGCTCCCACGTTCTTCTAGGGACGCTGGCGTTGGAGGGAAGTGGGTATGAACTTGGCCGCCCGGGGACCCCGGTGGCTGGGGTCCGGGGTGAGGGTACGGAAGAGTATCCTGTAGCTCCGCACATAGGGGAAGGGGCTGAGAACTTGAGTTCGCCTACCCTGAAGTGGCCTGGTGACCTGGCTTGGGAAGTGGGAGACGGAGGGCCGGAGCCCAGTAGGGTGACTGGAAATAGGTTGGAGGGCAGGGCTGGAAATTGACCCTGGGGCGGGGTCTCAGGACTGAGCTAGTGATGGGAGCTTTGGACTGGAGGCTTCGAAGTTCTGGGAGGTGGGGCGGAAGGAACCCGCCGGAATGGCAGCTCAGTCTTGGCTTTTTAAGACGCGAGTCAAGGATTGTTTCACTATCTTTAGCCAGCCGGCTGCCTTTCTCGCAAAGGGTTTAGAGCCCCTGTTCTCTGCAGTCTTTCGAAGGAAAGGCTCTTCGGGACACCTCGGCCTCTGGAGGCATTCAGCGAGTTGAGAGCCTGGGCTCCCCCCCTAAGTGGAGGAAACTCAGGGTCCTGAAGTTTTTGCCCTCCCCACCCTCAGGCTGCGACCATGAGGTTAAATCAGAATGTCTCGCTCTTGGGGAAGAAGGTGGTGCTGGTACCCTACACCGCAGAGCATGTGCCCAGGTAACCCTACCACCCGACATGGGTGCAATGCAGCTCTCCAAGGTGCAGCCCCAATGTCAGAGGCTCTCCTCCGAGGGGAAGCATTGGTGTGAGAATTAACGACGTGCAGGAAAAAGTGAACAGTGAAGCAAAGGACTCTGACTTCCCTGGAAGAAGTCACCCGCCCCCGCTGTTCCCTTTCGCCCTCTCAGCAAGGAATGAATGAGTTAATGTACACGAAATGTAAGAACAAAATTGTCTTCTCGCCTGATGGTGAAGTAGTGACATTCCTTTGGTGCCAGGGAATATTCTGTTCTTGGAGACTTTAAGTTAGCCTGTCATACACTGAGCTGATGAGGTGGTTTGATGTCTCCTGTTTGGAAAGGCCGGGACTGAGCAGCAGGGTGGGGCTATTTGGAGGGCAGTTGGCAAAGTCTGGTAGACTGGAATGGTGGTGGTGTAGGGGTGTATACTCTACTTGCAGTTTTCTCTTTGGGGATTCCTTGTGCCCAGCCTTTGTGGAGATCTGTCCAGCCTTCTTTGCAGCGGTCAGCTTGCCATAGTCTTCCCCTCAGGAATTCGAGGAATGTTTGGCTTTATACCCCTCCCCCACACTGACCCCAGAGAAGGCTGGGAAACTGGACAGATAGAACTGACCCCTCCTGCTGTTCTCTTGTAGATCTAGCCTGCCTCTAGGGCTTGTGCCTCTGGCCCTCTGCCTTAGGAGCAACTATAAGCCTTTTCTTGGGTCTTCTCTGAGCCCTTGAGTTAGCCGGACGGGGTTCTCCTTTTTACCATCTGTTTCTTCATCTCCCAATGTCAGACCCAGTGCTCCCGAATCAGTCCTGCCTGCTGAAGGCCGCCCCTCTGTCCCTGCAGGTACCACGAGTGGATGCAGTCAGAGGAGCTGCAGCGTTTGACAGCCTCTGAGCCGCTGACCCTGGAGCAGGAGTATTCGATGCAGCGCAGCTGGCGGGAAGATTCGGACAGTGAGAAGCGAGACCTTGGGCCGGGCTGGTAGTGGGAGGGCTGACTCCAGAGGCAGCCTCCAGGGTCCCTCCCATTCTTTCCCAGCTGTAGCCCTGCTGAGGCATAGAAACCTGTGAAAAGCCTGAAAGGTGCTTGCAACCCTCACATTCTGGTGCCACTGAAGCCGGTCCCTGTGGCGGTCACGTTTGTCCTTTCCCCCACTGTCTGGGCCAGGCGTGGGAGGACTTAAAGTATTTTGGGCTGTGGTTGTAATTGAGGCCCTGCCCCTCACATCCTTTGCTGCAAGCCCAGTGTGATTACTGCTCTTCTCTGAGTCCCCTGCTGTCTGAAAATACACTTGCTGTTTGGAGAAGGCCACCGTTTCCTGCAAGAGGCAGATTTAGGGCTTTTTAAATCAGCTGCAGGAAGCTCTGGCCCCCTTTCCCCTGCCAGACCCCGAGACGCTGGTAGGTAGTTCTCTGGCTTGGGTAGGAAGACTGGCCTCACTGGGCGTGTCGGATAACCCTGTGCCTCCCTCCTTAGAGTGTACCTTCATTGTGCTGGATGCAGCGAAGTGGCAGGCCCAGCCAGGCACCACCGAAGAGAGCTGCATGGCGGGAGATGTGAACCTCTTCCTCACAGATCTAGGGGACCCCACCTTGGGGGAGATTGAGGTCATGATTGCAGGTTCGTTTCCTCCCTTCTGGGCCTTGGATCTGCTGAACCTTAAGGCAGCCGAGGCTGCCTAGGGACCTCCAGGAGCTCAATGGGAGGCTCTGGCATGGGGGAGCCCAGCACCTGGCTGGGGCAGACTGCCACTTGGCACCCTGTTAGCCTGTGGGTCACTCTGTTCCTGTCTTATGCGTAGGTGTGAACCCAACGAAGATTTAGGGTCTTCGAACTTCACTCTACCCTATTTTGGGGGCGGTCTGGGGGAATCCTCTGAAATAGTTGATCTTCCCTGGAGCATCTTCCCAGGCTATGGGAGGAGCCCCTCCAGTTTTGGTGTCCTTAGCCTTCTCCTAAGAGGCTGTGCGACTCCTCACAAGGCAGCACGTTGAGGTCAAAGGGTCAGCTTTTGGGGTCAGGTTGCTGGGTGTCTGCACACTGAGACCTTGGGCAAGTCCTTTACCTTCCGTGTGCCTCTGCCCCTCATCTGCAGAATGGGAATGCTTACGGACTTGGCAGGAAGGTGCGGGTTAAATGATGGCATGCGCTGTGCCTGCCCTGGAGCCTGGCACATGGCGTCCATGATTGTCGTTCTCTCCTAGAGCCCAGCTGCAGGGGCAAGGGCTTCGGCACCGAGGCCGCGCTCATGATGATGTCCTATGGTAAGGAAGTCAGAGCAGCCAGTGTGGCGAGAGGTGGCCAGGCCGCAGGCGAGGGCTAGTGCATGTTGGGAGTGAGCCTTCTTCAGGTCTGAGGTGCAGGCGGGGGAGTGGGGAAGACAGGTGCCAGGTGCCTGCACTGCACACTGGGACAGGTGGGGCGGAGGGTGTTGGAGGGACCTTCATCCTGCAGCTTGTCCCTTTCTGATCTCCTCTGGGAGGAGTGACCAAGCTAGGTCTGACCAAGTTTGAGGCTAAAATTGGGCAAGGAAATGAACCGAGCATCCGGATGTTCCAGAAACTTCATTTTGAGCAAGTAAGGGTGAGGCTGGCCGGAGGTGAAGCCTGGGTCTGGGTGGTGGGCCCGCTGGTGCTAGAACCTGTGGCTGTAGCTTCGATCTCTCTGGCTGTCTTAGGTGGCTGTGAGCAGCGTCTTCCAGGAGGTGACACTCAGACTGACGATGAGTGAGCCGGAGCGGCAGTGGCTCCAGGAGCAGACCAGCCACGTGGCAGAGAAGCCCTATAGAGATGGGTCCTAGGAGCCCGGCTGAGAGCCCTGCACCAGGAAGTGAACGGACTGGGCCGACCCTCTCCAAGCTGGGGATCTCCTCTCAGGGCCTTTCAGACTCGGGGCAGGACTTGCCTTGGCCTCCCCCTCCAGACTGGCAGTAGGGCTGAGCGACTCCAGGGAGTCCCTCCTCCCGGCCAAACCTGGACTTAGACTCTGAGAACCTGGGGTGGATGGCATGAATCTACGGGAAGAGGCAGAGCTGGAGATAACGGGGGTGGGTGTGGGGGTGGGGAGGAGCCTGGTGAACAGTCCGGACTTCCCTTTTCCTGGAAGGCCAGCGGTGCCACTCTGGGGCCGCGGCCCTGGCCCCAGTAAAGTGCACTGCACGGCCAGCTTCCCGTGCCTCACTGCCCGTAGGCTGGTTGGAGCGTAGCCTGTGTGGTGAGCTGCCAGGAGGCCACCTGCAGCATCTGTCCTGTCCAGCGAGGGAGCGACAGGGCAGCCCAGGCCTCTGTCTGTCATCCTGTGCAAGCATGCTGGGTGTGGCCCTGAGAAGTTAGGACACGAATGAGGGTGGCCCTGTTAGGAGGCTTGGAAAATGGGTGAGAATCCTTGCTCCCCCTTTCTCTTCTTTGGAGCCAGTTTTGAGTAAATTAGTTCTGGATACAGCTCCTCGTGGCTGGACAGCACCCCTCTGCTGAGTTTGAGGCCTCCTTGAAGGCACCTGTGTCCTACCCTCCACCTCCGGGAGCCGCTGCACCTGCCAAGGCCACAAGGGGGTGCCAGAGGTACCGGTTCAGGATGGCATGGCTGCCTGGCAACCTGTGCTTAACAGAGCTGGGCCAGGTCTGGCCACCTCAGAGCAAGGGGGACACCCATTGACTTCTGTGCCCAGGCCCTCCCTGTCATAATCTGCAGTGGCGTCATGGACAGCCAGTCAAGTTTCAAAGCACAGTCGTGGGAGAGACTCTGGAGGGCACCTAGGGCATTTTCAAGGGTAAGGAACAGCCCCAGGCGAGTTCGGGTGGCTTGCCTAAGGCCTGAGCTTTGACGGCAGAGTCTGAACTAATGCTGAGGCCTCCGGGTTCCCAGGTCCCTTGAACCTGTAAAAATAGAACTAAAACATGCCTGAAACCAAGATAGAAACTCCACATGCTGGGGCCCCTTTATACCAGGCCTCCAGCCCCACGTCACTGGTTTCCTGTGAGCCACCTGTCTTCCACTTAACCAGCCAAAGGTCCCTAGGGTTCCCCACCCAGTAGGTGACCTAGTGGGGCAGTCCTCAGGCCTGCTCACCTGTGGTGTCTCCATCAGGGGTCAAAGCGTAGAGGCAAGGGTGGGGTGGGGGCAGGCCAGGCCAGCTGAGCGGGGCCTGGGGTGATTGGTGGAAAGGATTTTGGCCCTAAACCCAAACAAGAGGCCAAGATGGCCAGAGTGACTGGCTCTTCTCTCCATAGGCCCCTTCCTGGTTCACGGCCTCCCCCGTTCTCAGTCCCAGGAGCCTGGCTTCGGAGGCGTCCTAGTTGGGTGGAGAGTTGCCTGGGGCCAACTCCCTTCCTTCTCTCTGAGCACCTGCCCTGGAAGCTCTTGGCCCGGCAGCCTCGGCTCTCAGGCCACCTGGCAGACCTCCAGGACGTGGCTGCCAGAGCCAGAGGCATAAAGGACCTGGGTCTCCTGTGGAGGAACAGGGCACATCGCCCTTGGCAAGTCCGCGCACCCACCTGCCACATGGCATATCCTGGGGCCCTGGAGGGCCGTTTGTTTTCGCCGAGGCCTGGGAACTGCCCTCCAATCAGGGCCAGGGCCAGATAAGAGAGTATTTGGTGCCAGCTCAGGCCACTCCCGGGAATCCTGCACCCCATCGGCTGAGGGCGGGAGGATGAAAGCCACGTCTTCACTTTCCCAGTCCGGCCCCAGCGGGTTCACACCCCCAAAGCTCCTGGACTCAGGAAGGCTCGGCGTCCTCAGCATGTGCTCTGGACCCCTAGTTCCTGGGACGAACATGCCTGTGCAACCACCAGGGGAAGCACCTGGAACTGGGTGGGTGGGGCCATGGACAGTTACAGACAGGCCCAGGGCCCTCCCACTCCCAGGCCTGGGGTGCCCCACCCTCTCAGCCAGAGGCTACCCTGGGAACACAGGTTTGCCACGTCTCAAGGCCAGGAGGACAGAGCTCTAAAGAAGACACAGAGGCCGAGGCGGTTTGGAGAAACCAGTTGAATTTCTGGTGGAGTTTCCTTACAATGGTGGTGCCCGGCTCAGGGCTGGCCAGGGAGTGGCCAAACCCTCCCCCACCTGCCAGGGTTGCTGCGGTGGGAGTAGAAACAAGAAAGTTTAAGGCTGAGGCCGCTGCTATGTCCTGGATGCAGCAACCTGGAAAATCATGTTAATCAGGAGACAAAAATCCCTCTACTCTGCACTCAAAAAAACCCCACAAAAAACAATGAACAAAAAAAAAATAAGATACCCAACCCACAGCGCTTGAAAAGCTGTGGCCACTGCAATCCCAGTCCCTGATCAATCAACAGTTCTTTAGGAGAATCACATTTGCCAAGAGGCGGCTGCTGGTGCTGATTTGTTTGCCATTCAGGGGTCAGTGGGGAGGGGGGAGGGGGTTGGGTGGGGTGCGGGCCCAGCCCTTCCAGCTTGCTGGGTGGCGCTCAGAGATTACTGAAGAGTTCGTTTTTCTTGCTCCAGTCCATCTGCGGGGCCCGTTTGTTGCTGCGCTTCTGGTGGGCCCTCTCTTTGGCCACGGCCAGGGAGATGTTGAAGTCTGGGATGGGGTCAGAGGAGGAGGTAGATGAGGGTGCCACGGAGTCCTGCTTCTTGGGGCTGTCTTGGGAGTTCAGCTGAAGGAAGAGGGGAAGGCAGAGCGGGAGTCAGTGCCAGGCGAGGCGTCCTGGTCCTCAGCCTCGGAGAGGTGGCTCCTTGGGGCAGTGCCCAGGGAAGCCAGGTCACAAGAACAGAACGTGGCTCAACATGTGACCTTTGAGGCAAACTGTGTGCGTGGCCTGAGAACAGGGTGCCACTAACGCAGTGCCGCCCCTTGCCCACCCGCCGGCCTACCTCCTCGCTGGTATCACTGGAGGTGGATCGTGCCAGGGCTCGCCTGGGGTTCTCGGAGGCCACCTCGGCCAGGGCTTCATGACTGTTCTCCTGGCAGAGAGAGGACAGGTATGGGTTGGCGGGGGGTGGGGTGGAGAAGTCCTGAGCAGGAAAGGGAGATTCCAGGGAAGACAGGTGCCTTGTCTGAGAACCTTCACCTGAACCCTTGCCATCTTCCCCAGAACCCATGGACTGAGCCTGCCCGCGGCCCTCAGGACTTCCATTGTTACATTCCTACAAGGGCCAGAGGGGAGCCTGAGAGGACCACCCGGGGATTAGCTGAACTGCCCTTTCCCAGTCCTCCCAGGGAGGCCTTCAGGACTGCCTTGCTTTTTGGGCCAGCGACCAAAGAAAGGTTCCTGGGGCGTGGGGACATCGGGGGCCTTGACTTGGCGTGGGAAACCCCTGTGATGCTCCCCGAATCTTCTGTTGCCCACCTAATTAGTTGGACTTGACGCAGTAATCTTAAAACTGGCCCCAAAGCAGCTAAAAATAACTTTGGAGTAGGGAGTAAGGTGCATGAGATTCTGCACCCCAAATGGAATGACAGGTGGTCCAGGGACGCCCCCTGCCGTGTCCCCTGGCAGGAGGCCCTGGGCAGGGGAGACTGAGCAGACCCTGGAGAGAGCCTCGCTCCGTGGTCAGTCCACCCCAGGCCTTCAGCTTGGCGCTCAGCCCCTGCCTGGGTTCCTGGGGCCCGGGCTGGCACCGGGCCCTGCCATCTCGGCTCCGGCCTCCACTGCCTTCCCTTCCCTTCTGCCTGGAAGGAGGAGGCGCGGGGGGCTTTGTTCTTCCAACCCAGACTGGAAGTAGCCGGGCAGCAGGCGGCCAGACACTGCTGCTCTGTTCTTGGGGGGAAGAATGGCCTCTTCTGTGTGGGGGACTTGGAGGCGGGGCTTGTCACCAGGATGGCAGGGTGCAGAGGGGCGTGCCAGGCCTCTCCTTGGTCCCAGGCAGGGGTCGAGGGCACACCAGTAGGTATACAGTGTGGACTCAGGAGGGAGTAGCTCAGAAATGAGTTTCAACCTGGGCCAGCTGGCTGTCCTCCCAACCACACCCCCTTCCACCTCCTCCCGCAGCCCCCAGACTAGAAACCAGAGAAGCAGTTAGGGGTTCACCTTTACCTTCTGTATCTCCCCATTGGTAAAGGGCTCGGGCAAGGGACCTAGTGAAGGGAAAAAGCAGAGATGAGTCCAGAAGCTCTGGGCATGGGGGCGGGTGGGGCGTGGAGGAGGGCGAGGTGTGGGGCTGGGAGAGATCTCATTCCCTAGTCAGTCTCTTGACTGCAACCACTGTAAGTGCGGCTGCCTTCTGATGACCCGACAAGGCCTGTGCACGAGTGTAACAGGTTTCATGAACAACCTGCCCTCACCACACCCCACCTTCCCTCGCGCCTCACGATGCTCACTGACGTTTTCTACTCACTTTCCTTAGAATGAATGTGCTGGTCTCTGCCTACGAAACCAATCGCACGAGCCACTGATGGAGAATCAGCTGCTTGAGCAAAGCATTGTCCCGGATAGGGCTGAAAAGGCTGGCCGCCCGCCTAAGAATCACCAGGGAAACTGGTTAAGAGTACAGATTCCTGGGCTCTGGCACTGGAGCCTCTGGTCCAGTGGGGCTGTGGTTAGTTCCTGCCCCTGCCTCAGCCTACTGGCCAAGGTGGAGATGAGAGGACAGGAGGGCTCAGGGCAGTGTCCCAGCCAGTGGGAACAGGGAGGTGGCCGGAGGGGTCAGAGGGAGTGGATGCTGCCTGGGGTCACCCTCACTGGGCGCACTCGGGCCAGAGGTCCCATGTGGCTGCCAGGGGAGCTGTTCCATCTCTGGGGACTGGTCAGTCTGGGCGGCTAGCTTCTGAACTTAGCTTAACATCAATGTACATCCCCTCACCCGCCCTGGGACCACGGTCTGGGCAGCCAGGCATCCCTGACTCTCCCCTTTCCTCCCAATACCCTCGGCCTTCCCACAGTGGCCAGCAGGGGACTCTTAGGACACGGGGACGCTCACTCCCACTACCCACAAGCTGAACGGGTAGGAGACACCATCCTGGAGAGACCAGTCCCAGGGTCTCTCACAGTGCAGGTCCTCTGGGCAGGGGCTGCAGTCACTCTGTTCTCAAGGCCCCCTCCCCCTCCCCCCCAGCCGGACAGAGAGGAAGGGAGGTGCGGGCTGGTGCCCTGGCACTGAGGGGAGAAGGTGCTGGAGGAGGGCGGGAAGAAATCTAAGGAGCTGGGAGGAATTCAGACCTCTGCTGTGTCTCCTCATGCCATGCCCCCAAGAGCGAGGCTGGGGCTTCTTGGGCCTCAGTTTCCCCTCACTGAGACAGGGTGAGGTGGCATCCCACCCCCCATGCAGAGTCTGCTAGGGATTTCCAACTAACCCCAGACTCCAGCAACCCCAGCACCCTAGATTGAGCTAGATAGGATGGGGCCTCCCCATTCAGCCGCTCCAGCCAGGGATCCAAGCCTAAACCATGTCCTTCATGTGGGGGAACCCCCCCCCCCCTTTACAAACAGAACCCTGACACCTTCAGGGAGGGGCCGCCCACTGCAAAGACCATAGAGATTCTATCCCTGACCTGATCCTCCTCCTCCTGCCCCCTCCCCCCTCAGCCAGCCATCTTCCCAGGGAGAAAACGCAGACCTGGGAGCAGAGTGGGAGCAGAGTGCTGCTTAACTCCTCCCTGCCCCGCGTAGCAGCCCTGCCCCCACTTAGCTTGGGCTCCAGCAAGGGGCCTGCCAGGCTTGGCAGGGTGACCATGGGGGTGGGGAGGACAGGGGCCCAGGGACCAAGGGGGGACCCACTGCTCTCTCCAGCCAGCAAGCCTGGGTTTCCAAGACAACCTGAGAGAAGGGAGGGGAAGGCACTGGGCCCCTGTCACTGGACTCTGATCTGACCAGGCGGCAGCCCCAGAGTTAACCCTTTCCTGGCATCAGCCCTGCCCTGAGAACGTAGTGGGGGGAAGGGGCTGAGCTTCCTTTAGTGCTGCACTCTGGCCCAGGAACAGCAGCTCCGTCCCATCTCACCATCCCCTTGTGCCAGCTTACCTGTCATGTGCCATCCTCAGAAACCCAAGGCCGATCCCTGCTTCCTGTTGATACTAGCTCGGCCTCATTCCCTCCCCACCCACACCCCTTGGCCTCTGCTGAAGGAGAGGGTGGGAGCATCGCAGCAGGAAGCTGTCACCCCTCACCTGGGACACAGTCACATCCAGAACTCTGGCCAACATCCCTGACTTGGGGGACTCCAGCCAACCCGCCCAGCTCACCATGCAGGTGCTCGTGAGACGGGGTCACTTTGCATTTCTTGAAGAACTCATCAGTCTCCTTGTCCACCACCAGCAGCTTGGTCTCCTCGCCGCCAGCCTTGATGGCAGACACCACATCCCCGTGCTGCTTGCCCTCCATGCAGATGCCGTTCACCTGTGGGCGGGGCATGGTTACCAGCACAGGTCTCAGTTCTGGGGGCGTAGGGCGAGGAGGCACAAGCGGTCCTGTTTGTACTCAGCCCGTTGGCAATCCGGGGACACGGAGCCCCCCTTGCCCACAGAGTCCTGAACGAGGCAAGGGGTCCTCCCACTTGATCGTCAGATGGGAGGCAGGACACATGGGAAAAGCCAAGGAAAATATCCGGGGGACTAAGCGAACAGCTGGGAAGATGGACGGGCAAGGCCTGGAGCCTGGTTGGGCCCCAGCTTCCCTACGGACCTGCCCTCGGACTCCCTCGCTGGCCCTGGCCTGCTCAGTGTAAAATGAGAAGCCGCGGAAAGCAGATTGGCTCTAAGGTTCTGAGACTGAGATTCTGGAACCTGCCCGAGGCATGGGTTCGCGTTTCCTCTCCGCCTAACAGCCTCGCCGGGGAGAAGGATTTCGCCCTCGCACTCCATCCCTGCGCCTGGCGTGGAGGACGCAGGTGGCAGGAAGCTCTGGGGGTGACCCCGGATGTCTACCTGGATCGATGGGTGAATCATGAACTGCCAAGTGTGTCTGCTCAGTGAAGAGGCACCCAGGGGAGGTGGGGGCGGGGAGGAAGTCAGGCCCTTTGCCTACCCACCACCTTTCTTTCCTTCCCTGCTGCCCGCCCACCATCCCTCCCTCCAGCATCTCCCCACACATCAGGGGCTAACCAAGGAGCTGCTGGGGTGATGGCTGCCCCAGGAGCTGTCTGTATCTTCAGGGAGGTCGCCAGGATGGAGGAGCCTGGGGAGAAGGCGAGAGGCATTACCTCCACGATACGGTCCTGGGCCTGGAGCCCTGCGGCCTCGGCGGGCGAGTCTGGGTCCACTGACCGGATGAACTGGCCTGGCTTGGACTTGTCGCTGTGCAGGTTGAAGCCGTAGCCGTTGGGACCCCTCTTCATGGCGCAGAGCCGAGGCCGAAGCTCACGCTGTGGGGACAAAGCAGAGTCCGTGTCGTTCTAGTGTCCTTGTCCCCGCTCTCCCTGCCCTGTGCCTGGCGCCGGCTCCCACCAGGAAGATCTGATAATAGGCAAATCTGCGGAGATCCCACCCCGCACCGGGGCAAACGCTGGCCCAGGGCTCCCAACACTGCGTGTGGAGACGTTGCAGCGAAATGCCTGGGTGACCCTGGGCAGCAAGGTCCCTCTCCGAGCCTCAGTTTCCTCTTCTGCAAATGAGAACTAGGGATAGAGTAGCTCAAGTCCCTACCCTTTTGACATTCTGTGGTTAATCATTTTGATTGATACCTTGTTCCTCCTACCAACGGCTCAGTCTGGCCCTCCTGGGGGGTGACATGAGGGAACCGGACATGGGAGGGGACCCCTAGCCTCTGTATGAGATGTGAAAACCGCTTCAGTACAAGAGCTCTGCCCGTGCCCTTTTGTAGGTGGCCCCGGCCGCAGCCACACTGGGTTCCTTCAGCCCAGCCCTGCTTCTTTTCAGGGGCCCTTCCCCACCCAGGCTCCTGTCTGCAGAGGGAGGCAGGCCGGTGTTTACTGAAAGCTGACAGCATGTTTACAGTAAAGCCGCTCCTCGTGCAGGTTCCTCACGCAGGCTGCCGTCTCTCCCCTGCCAAGCCAAGTGGCCCAGCCAAAGGGAGCCGAGTGGCCAATGACCACAGACCAGGGGGAGGCACAGCCGGGGGTCCTGGACAGGATAAGAACCCCACTGGCAGAGGCAAGACGGGTCTAGCAGAGAATAGCAGCTCAGAGGTCCTGCTGGTCCCCAAGGAGCACACAGACACCAGCTGGGGCCATCTCGCCATCCTCCGGCCGCCTTAGGCAGCTGAGCTCGCGGCTGCAGCCCCAGATGCGCGGACACGATGCAGGGCATCAGGACACTGCAGCCCGAGCACCAGGGCTGACTTGGGGCCCCTCTCTCCCTCCTCCCAGGCCTGGGGCAGGGCCACCGCAGCCAGCCTCTGAGCTCTGGGTCATGCCCTGGACACCAGGCCACGAGCAATGGCTGAAGTCAAGGCCCTGGCCCAGGTTCCGGCTGCCCTACTGTGTGACCTGGGGCAGCGGTTTCCTTCTCAGAACCCCTGTTTTCTCACTGAGGCAATTGACATACAAGGGGACACCTGACAAGTGTACAGTCCCTGAGCAGAGCAGACTTTCCCACTGCTGTGAACACTCACAAACGGAAGTGAGAAGTGAGATTCTGGGGCTCTGGGGAGGGGTGCCAGGTTGCTCTGAAACCCCGGGTCGGCAGCTGGGAGTGGAGGTGAGGAGGGATCACAGGCCACCTGTCCCTACGTGCCAGCCCGGGTGGCAGCACCGTCAGTCAGCTGCGAGGCTCCGTCCCCACCCCATTCTCAGGGTGACTGCCTCCTTTAAGTGCTGGGGCGGATCTTTCTGTGCTTCAGGATGTTGGTGGGGGGTGTGGACAGGCCAAGACAGGAAGGAGGGCTGACAGTTGGGCCTGCGGGCACCCTAATCTGGGCCAGAGGCCTGGGCCCCCTTTCTCCGAGTTCTCATCCCCTCCTGTTCCTCGCGGCAGGGCCCCGCCAGCATGCCTAGCTGCTGCCTGCTTATCCGGGCCAGCACAGCCCTCTGGGATCTGGGATCCCGTTCGTTCCGGGTGTAAGACGAACGCTTCTCCCCTCAAGCTAATCCCTCCGCAAAGCTGTGGGCCGCCCTCCCCCAGGCGAGGTGAGCAGAACAGGTCTGACCAGCTGCCGCCACCTGGGCAGGCTCAGCTTTCTGCCCAGCCAGGCTCAGCTCCACCGCGGCCCTGAGAACGTGGGGGGCAGCTCCCGTGTCTCTGCCTCTCCCCACCTGCCCTCACTCCAAAGAGCCTTCCCAGCGCAACCTGCCCGGGGCTGGTCACCCCCCAGCTTCAAGATGGGGAAACTGAGACTCGAGCTGCCATGCTCACTGCTTTAGACGTCACACAGCTTTGCAGGAGAGGAGCCAGAACCCCAACCCTGTCTCCGACTTGGAGCCCGTGTTCCTCCCACCGTCTGTGGGCTGGCACCTGAAGACCCAAGTTCAGACTGGGAGGTGCGCGCCCCCCTCCCCACCCTCGAGCTGAGGCCTCAGCAGGGTCACAAGCACTGGAGTCCTCTCCCCGAGGTGCCTGCAGCCTCTGCGGGGAGGGGCCTGGGAGCTGCTGAAACCACAGCCTTCCTTCCGGGTGTGCGAAAGGTTCTTGCAGCCAGAGCTAAGCCTGAGCCTGGGAGAGGCGATGACGGGGACAGTGAGCAGGCCTGGGCGGGGAAGGGGGCAGCGTGGGTGCTCTCCAGGTTGGCACGGCTGCCCGGCTGCCCAGGGCTCGGTGTCGCAGGCTCCCCTTACTAAGCCTTGCCTGGTGAGCTGTCCTTAAGGCTGGAGGGCCACACTGAGCCATGAGGATGGAAGGAATAAGGGACCCAGCCAGAGGGGCTCAGGGCCCTGCTGCTCTCTTCCCTCCGCACCGGTACCTGCCCACTGCTCTCTGGGCGGGCAGACAGGAAACCCCTTCTGAAGTGTTCGACACCCACAGAGCCCCAGCCCGCACCCTCCTTCCCAGGTCCCCAGAGGCTCCTTCCTTCCCAGGGCCAGCTGCAGGCTTCGCATTCTTCCCGCCCCCCACTCCCTGTGGTCTCCAGGAGGTGTCAGCACCAGCTGCTGAGTCAGCCCAGCCCATCCTGGGTGGAGGCTGGTGCTGACAGGAGTCCCTGGGGGCAGCCTCCCTGGGGGTCCTGGGGCTGGCCCGGCCCTGAGAAGAGAAGAGGGAGGGCTCAGGTGCCTGGAGCTTGGCCACCGTGGCTCCTGGGCCTGTATCCCCAGAGCTGGGCAGGGCCTAGGGAGAGGGGGAAGTGGCAAGTCCAAGCCATCCCCGGCCTGTGGTGTGGCCTCAGGGTGCAGGGGGAGCCTTGTGCTGGTGCTGGAGGGGCCCAGAGCTGGGGTGGGGGTCGCTACAAGGGGAACATGGTCTCAGGGTGTTCAGAGCCTCAGGGAGCAGAGCTCGGAAGTAAAAACCAGGATCTGCTCCATGAGGAGACGGGCAGAGCTCCACAGTGAGAGGAAGGAACGTGATGTAATGGTGGCCAGCGGGCTGGGGCGGCATGAGCCGGAGTCACTTCCAGAAAACTCCAGACCCCCTTTCTGGAAAAGACCCTGCCGGGAGACCCGCCTCCAGACTCATGGAGCCATCAGGTTCTCGGGCTGCTCCACATTCTGTCCCAGGCCTGCCTGCCTCTCTCCCAGGGAGCCCAGCCCCACCCCAAGTGGCCGCCCAGTCACCTCCACCCCCGCAGCCCAGGGAGCGGATGGCGGGCACGGAATTCAATAGGCACCACCAGCAGCCACCTGGAAAGCTGGGGAAAGTCGATACCCTAATCCCAGCGACTGTCTCTGGGGATCAGGCCCAGGGGAGGATGGCTGGGGGGCCAACGCCCCACTGGGCCTAGCCCCTCCCTGGCCGGTGCCATGGTGAAGAGCCCATGCAGAACAGCAGGCAGCTTCCTGCAAGGGGCGGGCTGCAGGAGGGGAGACTACCAGGTGGCTAGGGGAACAATAGAGGTGACCCTCACCTCCCAGGGCTGCCCATCCCCCCATCCCCACCCCAGCCCCACCCAGCCCAGGGCTCCTGTTTATGCACCTAAGCATGGTGCCCAGCTACCTCCCACGGAGAAATGAGCCCCAGCCACAGGGCAGGAGAGGGGCCTGGCTGTTCTGGTGGGGTAGGTAGAGGGTGCGCTGGGCTAAGGAACCCTGGCTGCTCAGGGAAGCAGCTCGGAGCTCTTCAAGGAAGCCAGGTTGGAGAGCTGGCCCCGCCTGGGGCGACGTGTGACGGGGGAACACGCGGGCATTGTCCTTAGGGCAGGCTGGGAAGTGACCAGGAGCTCGGACCACTGGCCAGTGTCCACAGCTCTAGGCTCATGGATCCTCTCCTCACCCCAGGAGAGGAGAGGTTTGGCTGCCACTGACTCATGCCCTGAGGTGGCCCCACTTCACCCCACGGGACCTCCCGTCTGAGGAATGTCAGACACCTCCATTCCCAAAAAGTGAGCTGCTCCTAGCTCTGGATCCTGAACTTCCTGCTGTTTCTCCGTGGAGAGGAGCTTTTCTGGAGCCCAGCAGGGTGGGATCCAGGAGGGAGACGTAAGCTAAAGCAGCGGCCACTTCTCCAACACAGCCGCCCCCCCTCCCCCTAAGGGCCTGAGCCAGATGCCCCCTCCAGCTCTTTCCTCCCAGTACTGTCCAGGGACCCATCTGAGGGAGAGGTTGGCGCAGGTCTCCCCAGGGCTGGGCAAGTCTGGGATGGAGCAGGCTGGTACGTGGGCTGCTGCCTAGCTGGCCACCTTCCAGGCTGGCCACCCCATGCCTGCGGCCCAGCAGGCACTCCACCATCAGCCCCCCTGATCCCTCACCCTTCTCCCACGGAGAAGTGGCTGGATTTAACTCCTGTGAGCTGTGTCAGGAGGTTACTTGTAAGAACCTTCAGGGAGCTTGTGAAACGGGAGCTCTACTGAAATAGCACAGAGCAGCTACTGTTTAGTGAGCACTTACTGTGCGCCTATCACACACCACTAGGACTTTATGTGTATTTTCTTGTTAAAACTCAACTATAACCCTGTAAGGGAGGTATTGCTGCCCTCATTTCACAGATGAAGAAACTCAGGTTCAGAGAGAGCAGGCTCCAAACTCAGATCCAGACCAGCATTATCCAGTAGGAATACAATGCCAGTCATCTAGGCGTTGAAGAAAAAAACATACCACAGGCCCAATATGGCATCACTCATGCTAATAACCCACGACACCACACCTAGACATGCCACCTGGTGTAACTGCAGTTCCAACCACTCCAAGAAATAGAATCTTAATCAATCAGTCTGGAATTTTCTGGACAAACACCAGTAAGGTAATCCGCCACCTGGGCCCTCTCCCCATAGAAAGAAGAGGCAACCTGCGTGGTAAAAACCCTTCCCGAAGGAATGATGTCAGGCCCCAAACCACCCCTTTCTTTTGCCAACAGTTCCGCTGCCCCATCCTTCTTCCTATAAAATCCTTCCGTTTTGTACGGCCCCTCAGTGAGCCTGCCAGCTGCTATTGGGATGCGGCGTTTTATTAAGTGAATGTATTGGGGTTACATCGGTTAATACAATTTTATCGGTTTCAGGTGTATATTTTTATGACATGTCACCTGCATACAATTGTGTTGTATTCACGACCCCATGAATCACTGAAAAAAGCCAATTTGATCTTCAAATTTACTTGGTTGAATTTTGTTCTTTAACACAGGTAATTAAAAATTCTCTATTAGCC
The DNA here is from genome assembly GCA_026230045.1 of Corynorhinus townsendii. Classification (NCBI taxonomy): domain Eukaryota; kingdom Metazoa; phylum Chordata; class Mammalia; order Chiroptera; family Vespertilionidae; genus Corynorhinus; species Corynorhinus townsendii. The sequence goes on from JAPDVU010000009.1 coordinate 3,945,773, forward strand.
ACATTAAAAAGTAAAAAGAGAAACGAGTTGTAATACCTTATTGAACACAACATTTCAACATGTCATCCATGTAAGAGATTAGCAATGGGCTATTTTACATCTCATCTGTACCAGGTCTTCAAAATCTGGCATTTACGCTTACAGCACCTCTCAATGTGGGCTAGCACGTTTCACGTACTAGGAGCCACACATTAGCCAGGGGCTGTGGCAATGGCCTGCTTAGGTCCTCGCCCATTTGGCTGTCAGCCCCAAACACTTCCAGATCCCCACCCATGACCTTGTAACAGAGCACCAGGAGAGATGGGAGCTCAATCTCACGGCGCGGAGAGCAGCACCTTGAACCTGGACCTCAGGGAATCCGTAGCATTTGTCTTTTTCTAGGGCAGGAACCTAAACATCACCTAGGGGTCTGGGGATGGGGAATGGAAGGCCAAGGCCAATAGTCAAGATCAGCCTCCAGGGAAGCCCTTTGTACTTCAGGACAGCCCAGAGATAGCAAGGGTGGATTCTAAGGACCTGAGGGTGAAGGTAGAGATTTAGTCACCAGGCTCCCCCACCCAGCCCATCTCAGGAGAAGGGATGGATGGGTCCAAGGAGTCTGCCCTTTCTGGGCGGAGGTGTTCCATCAGGTGCTTGAAGGACACTGCTGGGGACAGGAGCACCTGGGAGTCCTGGCCCAAAGGGCTCAGCTACCTGGACCCTTGCAGGGAGATGGTCCAAGTAGCCTGGATTTGTACCACTGTGATGGGCAGACACCAGCTGGAGACAAATGGATATGCAGGCGGACACTGGAGTCAGAGCAAGCTGGGTTCCAAGATACCCCCCTGAAAGTAAGAGCCAGGGGCTACCCTAGGGGAGAAAGGGACCCCAAAAACATGGCCTAGAAGGAGGAACCTACACAAAAGGGTCACACACCCTGTCCATTTCACATCCAAACATCCTGCAGCTCAAACCCTGTTCCGTCCTCCCAGAAATGGGGAGAGGTTGCTAGATTGCCAGATAATTGTGCCCACTCACCCATCTTGTTAGCCGGGGTGCCTGCACCGTCTTTGCCTCTGGGGTCAGGGTCAGGTCTGGTGGAAACCACCCCAAGCTGGGCACTTACACAGCCACGCCGCACCACTGAACCCTCTCAGCAGCCCTGGGTGCGGGCGTCCCATCTCAGAGACGTAGAAGCTGAGGCTCGCAGGGGACAATGGACAATTAGGGGCCCAGAGCCAGTGGCCTGGCCGATCTGACCCCAAAGGCCAGACTTTCGGTCTTCTAATTTTAAAATGGAAGCTGCTAGAAGGCAAGAAAAAGGAGTGGGTAAATTCTTCTGGAATTCCGATCTCTGGGCGTGTTAGAGGCTTTGAGGCGTAAACAGGCCCAGGTGTCCTGGAACGAGATGACTTAGGACAAAGGTCCCCGGTGGCTGTTAGGCATTTACTCACTAATTCAAAAAATTTGATTGAGCCCCTCCCTACCCTGTGCAAGGCACAATGCCGGGGATAGGAACACAAATAAGGGCAGCCACGCGGCGACAGAGATCATAAACAGAATTCAAACCCTGCACCTTCAGAGCAATGACAGCTGTGAGACCGGGAGTGGGCGGAGGCGGGGAAGCGAGCGGCCTTGGAGAGTGTGCCCTGTGGAGAAGGGGCTGAAGGGGACCAGGCGTGAAGGCTCAAAGGCCAAGCGAGCACGGTGTGCCAGCGGGGAGTTTGGACCCGTGGTGTGGTTGGGTGGACACCGGCGGGGAGGTGGCGAGAGAAGGCTGCCAGGCTGTGACGGGCTGTGGAACGTGATTGTTCAACAAGAGCGACACCCCTAGTTGAGCACATACTTCGGGCCAGGTGTGGCTGCAGCTGCACTTGCCCAACTCGGGAGGCTGATCCAGGGCTAGTGGCCCCATGGATGGGGCAACAATTGCTGTGGAATATCTATTAATTCATATACCAACAGCTGACGTTTACCACCCACTTGGTGCCAGGCATTGAGCTTAACACACACCCTTAAGTAATCCTGACAACCCTTGGAACCTGCTGCTGTCGCCCCCAATTTACACAAGAGGAAATGGAGGCTTAGAGAGGCTAAGGGGTGCCCCCCCGCCCCCCCCCCCCGCCAGTACAATGGAGCTGGCTTAGGCCTGTCCGTTCGCCGCTGTGAGTCCATGTGCCAGGCGCCACGCTCAAGGGGTTAGGTCCCATCCTGTGACTGCCTCTCTCCCTGTGGGTGGGGGCGGGGAAAGCCACCAACAGAGCGGGGCAGCACTCTGGAAGCACACCTCCACCTCCTTCCACACAGTGCGACAGGGATGGGGATCCCTCACCCTCTGCCGGTGTCATTCCTGCCCCTGCCTCGTCTTCCCCATCAGATGTCCCCTGCCACCCACTCCCCTTTCCAAGTAACAGCTTTTCCACGTATGAGAACTAATGGAGAGACCGAAACAGCCCCACAGAGAGGCCTTTTAGGAAAAACAATTTACGATGTTAACATTTTCGCAGTGACAGGGTGGGTCACCTTTAAGTCCACCACGCCAGATTTCATGGTAATTTCCTACTGGAGGGATTTACGAGTGCTGATTGGCTGTGCACAGGCTTAAGGCCGTGGCTACGCAGTGCTCAGATTCAAATGCCTGGGCCTAAAGGAGCTCAATTCGCATCCCATAAAGGTGCAAGTACTTCCGGTTATTTGTAGAATTCTAGAGGACAGGCATCACTGTAATCCAAGGCCCCCCCGTTTTACAGATGGGAGAACTAAGGCTCAGGGAAGTTCTGATTTGCTTGTTGACCTGAAACCCCAAGAGGCCTGGTGACGGCGTCCCCAGGACTGGGGGCTGGTTCTCCTCCCTAACACGCTGCACACAAACCACCTGGGGGCCTAGGGTTCTGTGCTCACCCCGAGAGCAGGAAGCCGAGCGCTGCTGCCTTTCAGATGGCACGGGGGAGGAGGGGAGGCATGTGCTAGGTCCTCCCCGGAGGCCCTCCCACACGGGGCAGCAGAACTAAAAGGGTAATGGGCGGAGCTTGACCTGATGCAACTTCGGGGGCGGGGGATGAGGGGTGGCGGGTTACTTGTGAGTGCCAAAGTCCAGAAAAAAAGGGAATGGCAAATCGATGCACTCAGCAAACTGGATTTCTGCCTGGGACCAGAGGTCACGGGCTCCCATTCCCTGGTGTCTGACCCCTGGCTGGGGTGCTCTGGCCCCTGCCCCACCCTTGCCAGTGCCTCACTGGTAATGGCAGGAAGTGGAAGGCTGGTGGCCCTGGCATTCTTGGCACTCCACTCCGCTGGACAGGGCGCTGAGTGACCTCACTTCCGTTACTTCCACTGAATCAGTTGGTCCTCTCTGGCTCCACCTTCTACCTTTAGGCTGAACTGTGCCCTTTCTCTGTCCCGGGGAGGCTCCTGCTGGCACCACGAACATCTGTGCCACATGCTGCCACCAGGTGGAGAGCCACCAAATGGGCCCAGGGCCTGCTCCCCCCAGTCTGCACCCTGAGGCCTCCCCCTTCAGTCTCTGGGGACAGAGGCTGAGCACAACTCCAGTTCTGCCACTGCTCCTGGTGCAGCTGACCCAGGCTGGGATCGTTTTTGGGAAACTCTAAACATGGGTAAAAAGCAACCAGACTTCCTGCTGGATGGGGACTGGAGTGAGGCGGATGCCTGGCAGGACCACCTACCCGAAGCTGCTTGCTGGCCCCTGCATGGCCCAGTGCCTCCCCTCCCTCCCCCAGCCATCTTTCTCCTCCTCCAAGATCCTCCCTCCCGCGCTCAGATACCAGCTAGCGCTTACTCCTCACATTCCTGAGAATCATAAATCCTTGGGAGGCAGAGCCGCCGCCACCATCCCGGAGAGACCTCTGCACCTCCTCCCCTCCCCGAACTCCACCCCACAGCGCCCATGCTTGGTGGGGCTTCCTCACTTTTCTTTCTTGGAAGTCACACCGGACTTCAAGAGGGGGATGAAGTCCAGCCGGCTGAAGTTGATGATACACATACCAGGGTTGGAGGGGAGGCGCGGAGACAGCCCTGCCTGCCACCCCTCCCCTCCCAGCGCCCCGGCTCCGCGGGTCCCACTTGCTTCATCCCAGCTCGTTACCACCCACTGGGGCCACGGAGGAAGCTGGCACCTCTGGGCAGGCTGGGAATCGGGTGGCTGAAAAGCCGGCCCCGGGATGGGCGGGATTAGAGGTTTCCCAAAACACGGGAGCAGCCACCACCAACAGAGCAGAGGAAAAAGGGCACTGGGCCGCCCGCCCTCCCTCCCGCTTCCCAAGGCCAAAGCACAAGTGGCAAAGAAAGCTGAGTCCCAGCCCAGTGTGGAGAAGGGGTGGGGGTCGTGGGAAGCAGTCCCAAGCCTGCAACTGCCCGGGCGCCCGGTAGGCGGGCGGAAGCAGTTTCCCCCTCGAGGATCGAGTTTCCAAAAGACCAGGCGAGCGCGGAGCTGGGCGTCCGGGCGCCTGGGTCTCTCCCCGATTCCCCTCCCCTCGCCCCGTTCCAGACTCGCCGCCCGGCCCGGGCCCCCACTTACCCGCTCGGGATGGCTCTTCTCGGACTCACGGGGTTCCGGCGCGGCGGCCTGCGGTTCATTTTCGCCGCCAGCCCCCTTCGCCTCGACGGCGGCCGGCGGCTCGGCCTGCCCGGGCCCTTCCTGGGCGCGGAGCAGCTCCTCCCGGATCTGGACGCCCAGCTTCTGCAGCCGCTCGTCCGTCTCCAGGTCGACCACCAGCAGACGCACGGCGTTGAGCGAGGCGCGGATGCGGCTCACCACCTGCTGGTGGGTCTCATTCTCCACGTTCTCGCCGTTCACCTCCACCAGCCGGTCGCCGGCCAGCAGCCCTGCCTTCTCGGCCGGCGAGCCGGGCTCCACCAGCCGGATGAACTGGCCCACCTTGCCCTTCTCCCCGTGCAGGTGGAAGCCGTAGCCGTTCGGACCCTTCTCCAGGCAGCAGAGCCGGGGTAGGGGCGCCCCGGCCGCCGCGTCCGCGCTCATCTCGCTCTGCGACGGCTCAGCGGTTCGACGCGGGGTCCTGTCGGGGGCCGGAGACGGGGCGACCCAGCCCTTTCCCCGCAGACGAGGAAGCTGGAGGGAGCGTCGCGAGGACTCTCCGCGCCGGCGGAATGAGCAGGTGGTCCGGGAAAGGGAGCCGCGTACCTCGGGAGCTAAACTACGAGCGCGCGAACCAATCCCCGCCCGCGCGGCGTCTGAGCTTCCCAGCACCCGCCCCCACCCCTTTTTCTAGGGGGCGGGGCCGCGCCGAGGGTGTGGAGCACCCTGAGCCAATCAGGGACCACAGGCAGGGGGCGCTCTGGCCGGGGTGAACGACGCTGGCCAATGAGAACGCGCAGGGGCGGGACCCTGCGCTCGGCGCGGCGCTCGGCGGCGGGAGAAGAAAGAGGCTCAGGAAGTGGAAGTGTTTGTTACTAAGTGGCCGGAGTTGAGGCGGGGGCGGGGCGAGTTCCCGGTCCTGGGCCGAAGGGCCGGCTGGCTCGGTTCTGATTGCTCCCACCCTTGTGTGCCGGGGATTGAGGAGAGGTAATCTGGGACCCTAACGACCTGTGTGCTTCAATTCAGGGTTTAGGAGGGGGGAGGGGGAGCGACTGTTGCTGGGGAAACCGATTCCGTTCCGGAACGAGGCTGCGAGGTCTCAGCGGTCTTACAAAAAAAGACTGAGACCCACCTCGGACTCAACAGTTGTTTGAATAACCAAGTCTTCGGCTTGTGGAGTCACTTCGTGCTGTCCCAGGACCTGTTTATAGGGGTGCGTGCTCTGATCCTCACTGGGACGGCGTGAGGACTCAGGAGAGGGAGGACTGCCCACTGGAGAGAGGCCAGCTAGGGCAATGGCCTGGGCATTGGCCTCGGCGCTTCACGGGAGAATTGGGGTGGGGGCAGGCAGAACAGAGTCAGGTAACCAACCGCAGTACAGTCTACAGGGAAAGGAGCCCTGGCTTTCTTCAATAAAGAAAACATGATTAGGACCCTGAGATAAGCCTTCTTTCAGCTCCTCGCAGAGGAGAGGCTGGTCACAGAGGCTGGGCAGTCTGTTAAAGGGTGAGGTGACTAGCTGGGGCCATTGAAGGATGAGGATCAAATGATCTTGGCACTTAAGGGCAGTTCCTCCAATCAGCGGGAACCCTGCTTTCAACATGATCCCCGCTCCCATGCGCATCTCAGAGAAGCAGTGGACAGGATGTACTTTCCAAAATACTGCAATTTAATTCTGAAAAAAACAAATGCTAGCGGCCAGAGCAGCCCTAGTGACTGGATCCCCAGCGACCTGCCCTGGGCAAGGTCAGGCTCCTCCCTGCCCTGCCTGGGAGAGGCCTCGGAGAGCTTCCTTATCAGGGCCCAAGTTGGAGCTGCTGACTCTGCTCTCGGACAGCGAGATTTCTGCCTTGAAAGCAAATGCAGCGGCCTCAGAAATGTCCAGTGCACACCTCTTTCTCGCCCCTCTCCTCTGCCCCTGGCCTAGAGAGCCAGAGCATAGGCGTCTCTAGGTTGGGACATGCGTGCCTCCTGTCCCCTTCCGGTTGCTGGGGTCAGGGCTTTGGGAGACGTGTGACCCGGCCCCACGTAAACTCCTCGCTGCCCCTTTCCCCACCCCAGTCTTCCCCACACGACCTTGTTTGGCACACATTCTGGTTAACCCAGACATGGGTGGGCTTCCCTTCCCTAGCCTGTCTCAGGAGGAGGGGAGGTAGAGCAGATTCGGCCCTGGGGTCTGTTTGAGAACCTAAGGGCATTGTCAGGGGAGAGGCAGCACTTGGCTTTTGGGGAATTCACGTGGGGTGAGGTTTGCTCAGGTTTGCTTCCCACCTGCTCTGGAGTTGGGGGTTTCTCTTTAACTGGCCTTTTCCCCCAGTAGAAGCACTACAGCTGTTTGAAGAAATAGCCTGCGGACTGCATACCTGCCTAAGGGTTGGGACCGGAGAATCAACTCTCCCTCACGGTGACCTCAGGTGTCCAGCGGCAAAGCAGAAAGGAAAGTAAGACCAGGGATCCAGGGAGGCCCAGAGAATAGCAACCGAAGGCTCCCAAGTGCCCCGCTGTGCTTGTGAGCAGGAGGAGAAGGGCCGCACCTCCTGGAGCGGGGCTGGTAAGGCTAGAGGTAGCCAAACAGACCCAATCTCTGCTGCTCCTCTCTCCCCCTCCCAGGGAGGGAGCCGAGCCCTGCTCCACATTTCTTATCTTCCCTGATAAGAGATAGGCTTTGGTCTGGCTCCCAGCACAAGCGCCCATCTTCTGGGGGAGACTGTTCCCTGGGGAGCTGGAGGAAATGAAGTCTGGGGTCTGCTCAGCCTCTCCCCAGCTGAACTGAGGGTGGGAACAGGGTCACTGCCTGCCCTCCTGCCCCAGGAGCACATGCTCCTTGGTAGTGAGCTGGAGCGTTACTGCCTCATCACGGCTAGGAGGGAGGCCCAGCCCCCGAGTCCTAGTATCTACCAGAAGGCTAAGGCCATCAGGTCCCTACCTTTGTTTTCTGGTGCCCCCTTTTTGTGTATGTGTGTGTGTGTTAAATTATGTATCACTAAAGTGAAATACAAATATTTTACCCTCCCTGGCGGTGTAGGGAAGCTGCAGGAACTAAGGTAGGGGTGGGGGTACAGCCCCCAATTGGGAAGGGGCTGTGCACTAGGCCTCCAACTCTCTCCCCGCATTGGCTTAGCTGCTCAGAATCAACCAGGTCTTGGGGAAAAGGCTGCATCCTCGTGGGCCTCGGGAGCCGTCTCTCAGCCCCTTGGGTTTCACAGGAAGGAGCAGCAGCCGGGCCGCTTCTTCTGGGACTCCACGTAGTCTCGGATCTGGAAGCTGGGCTCGCCAGCCTGCTGCCCGGCTCTGTACTTCAGCTCCCTTGAAGAGGAAGAGGCAATGGGCTGGGCAGCGAGCCAGGCGTGGAGCTTCCTCCCCTCTCCCATGGCTGGGGGCGAAGGGACCTCAGAGTGCAGGTGCAGTTGAGCCCAGGGGCCGGGCCCTCCTGGATTCCCAGATGGTGCCACCCGGCCCTGCACCATTCCCTTCCCCGCTCAGCTCTCACTTGGCAATGGCCAGAAAGGCTAACTCCACATTCATGCCCGTCTTGGCGCTGGTCTCCATGAAGGGAACTCCGTACTCCTGCCAGGGAGAGCGTGTCCTCAGGGCCAGCCTCTGGTTGCCCCCACCCGTCACCCTGCCCGCAAGGCAGCCACTCACCCTGGCTAGCGTCTCTCCATCTTCTGAGCGAATCACCCTCTCACTGCTCACATCTGCCTGCAAACCCAGGTGGGTCACTCTGGGGAAGGAAGCCTTGATCCCAGCCCGCCCCTCTCCAGCCCCTTCTGGCCCATCTTTTACCCCAGGAGTAGGCACTGCCCGCCCTCTGCTGGTGGCCTGGGGGACTGCAGGCGGTATGATTGGCATCGGGCAGGGTTTCCACCTGGTTCAGGAGGAGTTCCCCAGCTGCGGGCCCTGGAATCTCCCTCCCTCTTGGGGAGGTGGGTAACTCTCCTTGGTGAGGGCGTGGAGACCCAGCCTCAGAGGGGTGACAGTAGTTGGGGCTAAGCTTTCTGCTCTTAGCTCTGCATCCGTGACCCTGGTTACTATAATCTAATAGGGGCCGAGCAGCTGGGCAGCCTTGGATCTCACAAGCAGCAGCTGGCGCTTTCCCCACAAGGACCATTCCAAAGCGTAAGGAGGACAGAGAAGGTGGGCTGAGCCGCCAGGACAGTCCGACCCCTGAATTGGAGACTGGGAAGAGTCCTTTGCTGGAAGGATGGCCAGCTAACACTCGGGCAGTGATGAGGCTGGGCGCAGGTCATGCTGTGGCAGCGGGAGAGGAGGTGCAGGTGGGCTGGTCCTGCCATGGACCACTCACCTTGTTGCCTAGCAGCATGATCACCACATCCCTCTGGGCGTACTCATGAATCTCAGTGAGCCAGGCCTGTGGGAGAGGTTGAGCTGAGCCGGGCGCAGGCTGCGCACCAGCCATTCTTCCCTGCCCTTTTGCCCTTCCTTCTCCTGCCCTATTTGATTATCCTGGGCTACTCACTGCCTCCTCCAACCCCGATGCCCTATTCATTCTCTTAGCTGCATCCTTGTTCCGGCCTCTCTAGTCCTGAGTGGCTCCCAACCCCATACAGTGTGACTCCTAGTTCTATAGAGATGGCAGAAGCTTTGTCTCAGAAATCAGTTGGCAGTCACCAGCGATTTCCCATTGAGGATTCTATGGCCACGTAAGGGCTCAGTGATCAAAAATACTATGATTGATTAGTAATGTCTGCCATGAGCATGGGGTTGGAAGTGGCAGTATGAGTGCCATCCTCTTTTTTTTGTTTGAATTTAGAGAGGGAGCAAAGGGGGAAGAGGGGGAGGGAGAGAGAGAGAGAGAGAGAGAGAGAGAGAGAGAGAGAGAGAGAGAGAGAGAAGCATCAATTGGCTGCCTCCCATATGCGCCTGACCAGGGGAGGAACCCGCAGCCTAGGTATGTGCCCTGGCTAGGAATCAAACGCACGACTTTCTGGTGTATGGCATGAGGTACAATTGCCTGAGCCGCACCAGCCAGGGCTCCCTTCTCTTTATAAGCTGCTTTACATCTGTATGCCTTGTTCCCCACTTTGCCTGTCGACCCCTTGAGGTCAGAGAGCGTGGGAAACCTTTACAGGGTTACACATGGGGTCAGTGCTTATAGTTGTTGAGCGATCGTCTGTTTTCTTCAATCGTTTGGTGGTGAGGCCAGAGCCACGCACTCTGTCTACCTGAGTCACTTTCTTGCAACGTGGACTAGATGTTCGGAGAGACTTTTCTGCTTGTTCTCCCCTTGGCCCCTGTGGCTAATTGTCCAGGGCGGAGCTGGGTACTTTCTGAACTTTTGTCACGAAGCGCACTCATGAATCACCGTCAGGCTAAGCACTGCCTGGTCTCCATGCCCACATGCCCATCACATACCCAGAGGCAGCTTATTGCGCCTGAGTCACAGCTCAGGTATGTTGCGAAGGCAGCAGTGTTCTGTGCCCCACCCCCTCCCTCCAGAGCAGGAGGCAGCCCTGGGCTCCGCAGCCCTGCCTTGCTGCTACGGGGTGGACAGAGCGACCTACCCGGATGTTTTCGAAGGAGGACTTGTTGGTGATGTCATACAGCAGGAGCAAGGCTGCAGGGGGAGAGACAGGTCACGCGGGCACTGGGGGCAGAAGGGCGGGCTGGGGAAGGAGTCGGCGTGCACCAGGGCCTTACCTTGGGCATCTCGGTAGTAAGCATGGGTGACACTGCGGAACCGCTCCTGCCCGGCGGTGTCCCAGATCTAGGAAGGGGATGGGCACAGGGTCAGAAGGAGGCAGGCGCAGGGGAGGTGGCGGGCAGAGGAAACCCGTGTTGTGGCGCGAGAGATGTGTGGGAAGGCGGCATCCTTGCTCCTCTGCTTCTCCCGGGCTCCTGCACGCCTGCCGATTCCTGCCTGTGACAGGTCCTGAAGCTCACTCGGTGCTGTGGTCCCTTCCCCAGCCCAGGGGCCGGGAGCCGGGAGGCAGGAGGCAGGGGAGGAGGGAGCAAGCCGAAGCTTGTCTGAAGCACTGGAGCTGCCTTTGCTAGAAGGGAGGGTGCCTGGGAACTGCCTTTTCTGCAGACATCAAAGGAAGAAAAGCCGCTGTTTCTTCTTGTGGGCCCCACAGGAAATTGCCCCAGGCCGAGGGCAGGGGGCAGGGCCACAGCCTCCTGTGGTTCGGGTGAAGAGCAGGGCAGGCCCCTCCATCCCTGCTTCCCCTCCCCTCCCTCCCACCAAGCCTTCCTCTCACCTGCAGCTTCACCCTCACACCATCCACCGTCACCACCTTGTTCTGAAAGAGAAAAGGGCACACAGGTGGCCAGAGGGCAGGGCAGCCCGGAAGGAGCGTCTTGTCCTGGCCGCTCCCCAGGACTGGAGGGGGTGCGGTGAGCCTCAGAGCTGTCCCAGCCAGATCACCCCATCAGGGCCGAGGGCCCCTGTCCCCAGAGAGTCCCGCTGAGGAGCCTTCTCTTCTCCGTCTATTCTTCTCACAACACGTGGCTAAGGGGAGCCTGAGGTCTGAGAAGGGGGGGGAGGGGATCCCGCCCCTCCCCCTCTTCCGTCTGCCTCTCCAGGAGCTGGATCCCATCCTGCAACCAAGCTCTTAGAGATGAGATGCCCCAGCATCCCGGGGGACCTCCTCTGGCTGCCCCCCAATCCTCCTATGTGGACTTCCTTCCCCTCCATGGGAGGGGGCACCCCACCTCGGGTGGGCCCCCGCCAGAGTTGGGCCCTCACTCGCTGATGACCCTTTGGGTGAGCAGCGCTCAGAGGCCTCAGTGTCCCTCCCGATGTGGATTTGTCAAGAAGGATCCTGCAGGTGAGCGGAGGGGCCCTGGCAGGCTGCTCTCTCCCCACCTGGCCAGCCCAGCTCCTCCACCCGGTGCGGCGGTGCTTCCCGGAGCGCCAGGAAAGCCTGGCGGAGGCCTCGCCCGGGGGCCCAGGCGAGGGGGCACCAAGCAAGGGGGTTGAGGGCAGGAAGCCGGGCTCACACCGTGGCCTGTGTCTGCCCCACTGGGGGCCGAGCTTGAAGACTCAGTCTCTCAACGTTCATAGCCTGCAGCGGGCTAGGGGCCAGGCCCGGCCTCCGCACACGGGTCCACCGCCGTGGTCCCTTCCCTGGGGCAGCCCTTGTGCCCTCTGGGCAGTGAACCACCATCCTGCAGCGCGGGGACAGGCGGGACAGGGCAGTGCCCAGTCCTGAGCCGCAGCCCCGGCTCGCTGCGGGAGGCAGAGCCTGCGGCCACCTCACCCTGAAGTCTATGCCGACGGTGGCTAGGAAGGTCCCGGACAGGAAGGCCCCGTCTTTGAACTGGGTCAGTAAACAGGTTTTCCCGACGCCCGAGTCTCCCAGAAGCATCACCTAGGAGATGGGGGCAGGGGCAGTCAATGGGCAGCCATTTCTGGGCTTCCAGGGAGAGAAGCCGCGGACAGAGAGGGGCAGAGGGCGAGGGGAGGATGCTGACATGGAGCATCTGCTGCTGCCTTTGCCCCGCCTCTTCCCTCCACACTCCCGCCTCTCGGCTCTCCCGCTGACCTCGGTCCTCACCCAGCGTTCTGGAAGCTTGGGCTGAGACCTCAGCACCATCAGGTCCCCAGATGCGCTCCCTGGCCCTGGAGAACCACCCCATCTGTCTCAGACACATTTGCCCCTGCCACACCGTGCCCACATCCCTCGCACTGCGTGTTCCAGCTGTGCCTGCGCGCATGCGTGGGCAGAGAAGCAGGCCATAAACGTTAAAAAAAACACCAGGAAGTGTTAATACTTGGGACAGGATTCCCAGCCAAGGGAGGTGTCAGCATCTGATGGGCGGGGGCACCACTTTTGCAAAGGCACATTCTCAAGTTCCTATTGTTCTGGTCACCACATTTATTTGGAAGTTTCTGATGATGGTACATGTTGTTTTTTTCCCTTTTCTTTATTTGATGTTACATGTTTATAAAAAGGTTGCATGGCCTGGCCAGTGTGGCTCAGTGGTTGAGAATCAACCCATGAACCAAGAGGTCATCGGTTTGATTCCTGGTCAGGGCACAGGCCCGGGGTCCAGGCTCGGTTCCTGGTAAGGGAGGTGCTGGAGGCAACCAGTCGAGGTTTCTCTCTCATCAATGTTTCTATCTCCCGTCCTCTCTCTTTAAAATAAAAAAAAAATTAAAAAAAAAAACACTGCATGAATCCGGAAAGATTCAACTTTATACTGAGGTGGGGAGACATTTAGTCTGAAGTTCTTTCAGCAGAAACCTCAAAGTGGGACAAATGGCCACAAATGGGCATCACTGGGTCACTGTAGGGCAGGGAGTGTGGGGCCGAGGGGTTTGTCCGCCCCTTTATCGCTAGGCCAGTCTCTGCCCATCTCCACTGGGGAGCACGAGGGGTCGGGGAGGCGAGCCCCCTGTGCGGAGACTCCTCCATCTTGGAGAACAGAGGTCTGGACCTAAAGCTGGAACTTTCCCAGCTGGCCCATTAGATGCTTAATGGGTTGGACAAGGACTAGGCCTGCGTTCTTCTTGAGGCTCTGACCTTGACAAAGGCTTTCCTGCTGTGCACGTGGGATATGGGGCCGAGCTAACTCTGCTGGAAGGTAAGGGGGCTGAGCCAAAGGTGGACGAAGGCTGGGGGCCAGGCTTGTGAAGGGCTCACTTGTGAAGGGGGGCTTTGGGGAGATTCCTGAACCGTGGCATGGTTCCCACAGTGGCTAGAAGGACGGAGGGGGACTTTCTTTGAGGCCTTTCTAGAGCCTGTTAATGGCCAGGACCAATCATGTTGCAGGAACCACCCAAGACTTCTGAAGAGTGGGTGCAGGGAGGTACTGCCCGCTGTAGGCCCCCCCCCCCCCCTTCTAAGGCAGCCCCAGGGGCTCCTGCCAGGCTCTTCCCAGGCTGTCCTGGACCCAGTCTCCTGGGCAGGCCTGGGGCGCCCAGGCTGGTGGAGGCCGCTTGGCCCTGGGGACAGATGGAGGCGCTGGGAGCCCTCTGTAGCCACACTGCTCCTGGGCTCGTAGGTCCCAGCCCCCAAGGAGGCGAGAAGGAGAGTGAGCTCCTGTGTACTGTACAGATCACAGCTGCCCTGAGCAAACGCTACCAGCCACCTACCACCAAACACAAACGGCTGCCCAACCTTGCCACCTCCTAGGCAAACAGCTCATTGGCTTGTCCAGGCGAGGAGGTCCAGGCGGGCGCCCCCAGCCTGAGGCTGGCTCTCCCCAGCGTCCCTCCCACCGAAGGCCCAGGGGCCCATTTCCTGCCAAGAGCCCACACAGGACGCCTATCTCAACGGCCTCTGGGCGGGTGACTTGCGGAGTGGCTTCCCCTGAAACGATGGGGGTGGAGGCCCCAGCGCCTGGCTAGAGCGAGCCCCGCATGTGGGGAGGAGACCAAGGCACAGACAGAGCGGGTCTCCTTCAAGGCCGTGCATCCTGAGACAGGACGCCCACCTAGCGGCAAGCCTGGGAAGCTGAGTTCCCTTCGCACCTCTTCCAGAGTCCCTGGTACCCGGCTGCTGCCAGGGTCCAGAAGGAGGGCACACAGACCATCGTCCACTGCCACTCTGAGCCCAGCCCGGAGAGCGGACGGACGCTCTGCCAGGTGGGGGGACCCGTGAGCAATCACTGAGCTCTTGCTCAGGTTCTATAACCCGCAGGTGGGCCTGCGTTCTGGAAGAAGGTGCCCGGCAGCAGCGGGAAGGGAAGAGGTAGAACTTGCGGGTGGCTGGAGTTTGGGGCCTAAGGAACCCATGTCAAGTCTCAGCTGAGAGCTTAGCTGGCAAAAGGGCATTCAGCCCGTTGCTCGCCGCCAGGGGCCGGCTTCTCTGGGTGTCCGGGCATCCTGCTTCCTAGCACCCAGGGTGGGTGCCTGCGTCCAGGAGAGCTGACCCTTAGCGAGGAGCATGGGGGTCCTCGGGGACTCCCATTAGCTGGGTGTGGCAGAAGAAAGTTGGGTTGGGGAGTCACTTCCCGGCTTCCTCTCCCTGGCCTGGCAGAGCCAGCTCAGATACCTAGAAGTTGGGATGGGCCTAGCGGCCGTGTCTCGACCCTCCTTCTCTACTCCGGGACACCGGCTGCCTGGCTGGGGAGGGGGGGGGGGGGGCGAGGAGGACTGACGCAGCCAGAAAAGGCGCAGGGTCCCTGGAGCCCCAGGATCTCAGGTTAAAGGGCGCGGGGAGGGGTGGCCCTCAGCACCCGCACAGGAGTCCCCAGCGCTGGACGCAGTGCCCACCCACCTTGCGCGCGAGATCGTAGCTCGGGCTGCAGGGCGGCGAGAGCTTGGGGGCCTCGCCATCGCGGGTGGCAGCGGCGCCAGGCGTGCCCGTCATGTTCCTGGACCAGAGGTGAGCTGGAGCCCGCGGCGCGCGACGGACGGAGCAGGAACAGCTCCGCCTTCGCTCCACCCACTCCTTCTACCCTCCCCCGCCCGTGCCGGGACCCCGCCAGGCTCCTCCCTCTGCCCCGCCAACCCCGCACACCCGCCAGGGCGCGCAGCTCCACGGGGGCAGCGCCCGAGGGGCAGCGGGACCCCAAGCAACACTGACCCGGCTTCTTGCTCTGAGGCAGGGGCCAAATCCACCCCTAGGACTGGTTTCCCAAAGTCGCCAGCCGTCGGGGTTAAGTTCCCACGGGTAGCGGTGCCTGTGGACCCGGCCCGGTACGGAAGGTCTGGCATCATTGGGGCCCGCGCACCGGCGCCGGGGTTTCCGCTGTCGCTGCGCAGCGCGGCCAGCAGGCGGCGCCCGAGCCTCGCCAGCTGGCGTCCACAGGTGGCCCCGGGTGCGGGGTGCGGGGTGCGGGAGAGGCTGGGACGCCCCTGCCCTGCGCGGTGCTGCGCTGGAGAGAAGATGTACGTCCGGAGGAAATAGCCCGCAGCCTCACTGTTACTGACGCAGCCCAGCCCGAGCTCGTGGGAATATATTTTAGTTACTGACCGATTTGCACCTTGCAGCGCACGGGCCCTGGTTGGTTGGTGCTTGAACTTTGACCCTTTAGTGTAGACCGCCTCTCATTTCTCCCTCACCTGTTGGGGCTGCATCCAGAATGTCCCATCACGGGCTCTCCCCGCCTCCGAGCTCTCCCCGCCCTGCGAGGTGGGCTGGGGACTCCTGTGCGGGTGCTGAGGGCCACCCCTCCCCGCGCCCTTTGCCCTGAGACCCTGGGACTCCCGGGACGCAGTGCCTTTGTGGCTGCGTCTAAGTTGGCGCTCCTGAAGGCAGGGTTGGCCTTCCCACGTGGCCCTCCGCCTTTGGCCATTAGGAGGCCCTAAACGTTTGGTATGAGACGAATTCATGAAGTTGTGAAGCATTTTGAGCAGAGTCTCCCGGACATCCCAGGAAGGTCTGTCCTGTCTCAGGCAGCATCAGGCTCTCAATTGTACCACACACTTCCCTCCTTCTCACAGCCCAGGGGCAAAACTTGGAGGCCCCACTCTATGCATCTGTGGAGCGTGAATGAGAGTCTGTGCACCCTTAGCCACACCCATGCCCAGCCCACACTCTGCCCTCTGAGTCTGACCGGTGGGAAGAAGGCGGGGAGCGGGGTGTGACTCTGAGGGCACCGTGTGCCCTGTGTGCTGAGGGGGCAGGCTGGGCATGTGCCCGGGGTGGGGGACGCCCAGCACCAGCCAGCCTGGTTCACCTGTGGAAGGCGCTGTCAGGACAGCCTCGCCATCCTGGGGCTCAGCCCTGCACTCCGGAGTCCAGCTGTTCCCAGTGGCGGGGGAGCTGGGGCCACTGGGGTGTCAGGTTGGATTCTGGGCTCCACCCGGGGACCGAGCTCCCGTTTCAGCCTCACTCGGAAGCCCTGCCCGTGGTGGGCCCTGGCCTTCCTCCCTGTGACCCAGGCAAGCTCAGTGCCCCTCGGTTTCCCTCATCTCTTTCCGCAAGCGTGACTCTGCTGCGTCCCAGCCAAGCGGCCTCGCAGGCCTGTGCTCTGTCGGTCCCAGAGGCTGGCCTCCCAAACACCCACGCCGCCCAAGCAATGCCATGTTCTCCTCCCCAGGACTCCGGAGACCCCAAAGAAGGGCCCTGCGGCTCCTGAGAATAGTCCAAGCCCAGAGCCAGTCCCCTCAGAGGCCTTCCCAGGATCAAGGGTTACTGAGCAGCCCCAGTCCTGGTGAGAGTGGACAGAGGGCGAGGGGTGGAGGGAGGCCTTCCTGGCCCCCGAGGGGCTACGGGGTGGGACCACTTCCCTAATCTGAGCCACCCCGTGCTGTGTCCAGGGAGAGACGAAGTATTAAAAAGAAGAACTTTAACCTTTGCCCTCCCGGTGCCTTAGGACCACAATGCCAGGATTGGACGTTTGTCATTTTAAGCCACACCTTTGCCTCTCCAGCTTCTTACTGCCTTGGGAGGTGGACATGAGCAATCTGCATCAACACGTGTCCTTGTTTTTCCAGCTTTCGGCTGTGTGCCATCAATGGGGAGCCCCACAGGATATGGGGGGGAGCAGGAGGAGGGCAGTGTGGGGGAAGGGTTACTGGGCTTTGCTGCGCTCCTCCACTGATGGTCACAGCTCCTGCCCGCCAGCCCCTGCACACAGCCCTCTTTGTCCCTGGGTCTGTGATGGTTCCCTCCTCTCAGCTCTCTTGGGCTGGGGAGTGGGGTGGGGGATGGAAGCCCTATAAGGACCCCAAAACACTGCACCATCATCCCTCCTGGGGTCCCAGCACCCTGCCTAGACCTTGGTCAATAGTCTGTTTATTAAACTTCCTTGAAAGATCCAACGCGAATGACCACCTGCTTCCTGCTGGGACCCTGACAGAGCCAACCGGGGGGCCCCGGAGGCGGGGAGCACTTACTGTGAATCCGATGCCCACAGTGGCCGAGAAGGAGCCGGGGATGAACTTGCCCTGGTCGAACTGGACCAGCAGAGATGTCTTCCCCACGCCACTGTCGCCCACCAGGATGGTCTGAAGGGAGCAAGGAGAGGCGGGAGCTGCAGTGTGAAGTGGGTTTCTGAGGTGGTGTTGTGGCTGGGACAGTGGGCTCCTTGTGAACACACATACACGTGTGTGCACACACACACAAACCCACACACAGACACATTCACACAGATGCACACATAGACAGGGTATGCGCACACACACAACATGTACAGAGACACACTCTTACACGCAGATACACATACATAGGGTGCACACACACACACACACAGAGACACACTCATACACACAGATGCACATTTGCTGAAGAAGGCAGGAAAGCATAGAGGGAATGTTGTTTCACCCCAAGTTAAGAAACATGGTCTGAGGTGACCATGAGAAGGTGCCTCTCAGGCTCCTAACCTCAGGGCATAACTGCCCAGCTCCCTCTCCACCCCCCTACCCCCCTGCTGGCCCTGCAATCCACCATTGGTGTGTTTGCACGGAGGCCACTTCACACAGACAATCCCAGCCAAAGGCGGAGCGTGGCAGGGACTCGGAAGTGGGCTTGTCTCTGGGGATACAGGACCCCCTCATGGTTGCTTTCGGCTGGGGGACCTCCTCATGGTTTAACAGAACCATCCGGAGACTGCCTGGTGGCCTCTCTCCTTCACTTGGGGTCAGACCATGGTCTGCAGGCTCTCCCTGCCTCTCCTGGTTTCTACCTGGTGTTTCCCCTAATACGGTCCCTGCACATCGAGTTCCCTTTCCACACCTGCTTCCTGGGAGACCTGGACTAGCACAACGGGCCCTTAGTATGGGAAAGTCTAAAACAAGAGCGTACAGCCCTAGCCGGTTTGGCTCAATGAATAGAGTGTCGGCCTTTGGACTGAAAGGTCCCAGGTTCGATTCCGGTCAAGGGCACATGCTTGGGTTGTGGGCTTGATCCCCAATAGGGAGCGTGTAGGAGGCAGCCGATCAGTGATTCTCTATCATCATTGTGGCCCCACGCAGCCTGCTGTTCAGATGTTTCTATCTTTCTCTCCCTCTCCCTTCCTCTCTGAAATCAATAAAAATTATATTAAAAAAAAATGAAATAAGAGTGTACAGGAGAGATCAGCATGTCCGGCCACATGCCGTGGGAAGAAAGCGTTTGCACTTGGCCCTGGCTCAAGGCCTCGGAGAGAACGTTTCAGAGAGAAGCTGAGTTTGGGAAGAAAAGGGAAGGACACATTGTCCTGGGATGAAGGAGTGGAGAGAATTAGGTGGAAGTTCAGGTGCCGAACAATTAATAAGTAATAGTACAAGAATAAACTCTGGTCTTAGCCAGTTTGGCTCAATGCATGGAGCGTTGGCCTGCGGGCCGGAGGGTCCCAGGTTCGATTTTGGTCCAGAGCATGTACCTCAGTTGCAAGCTCCTCCCCGGCCCAGGCTCTGTGCAGGAGGCAACCAATCGATGTTTCTCTCACATCAGTATTTCTCTCTGCCTTTCCCTCTCTCTTCCATTCTTTCTAAAAATCAACAGAAAAAATATCCTCAGGTGAGGATTTAAAAAAAACACGAAAAAGAAAAGAGTAAACTCTGTGTTTCGTGTACTCACAACTGTAAACCTACGTTTGCCCCACCCTGTACACACACCCAAGGGCTGGTACCCAGCAGTCTCTCAGTGAGTGAATGAAGGGACGAATACCATAAATGAGTGGATAAATAAATGCCTTAGTTTCAAAATGGGCAACAGTTACTTTGCAAGGCAAGCATCCAGGGGAAGAATAACAATGCAGTAAAAATAGTTCATTCATTTTCCATCAGTTATTTACTGAGCAACTACTATGTGCCCAATGTGGTTTTAGCCACTGGGAATACAGGCCTATAATCCCGAGTGGGAGAGATGCAACTAACCGGGCTCTGTCCCCTATGGACAGACTGGGTTCTGATAGCAGATTAGCTGTAGTTGGCAAGTCTACACTGACCAAGAGGAGTGTGGGCTTGCAGTCGCTGTATGCATTTCCACCAAGACAACTACCTTGACAATATTTGTTTATAGGACATTTTTCCCCAGAACTGACAACAAAAATCTGTTGAGCAATGAGTGACATGAACTCATGTAACACATCAGCGACTCTGCTTGATTTCTGAAATAATCATGCATTTCTGCAGGAAGAGATAAAAGATGTTAAAAGTGATTATCTTGGGGTGGTGAGATTAGAGGCAATTAAGTCTTTTTTTTTAACCTTATCTATGTTTTCACAAATTTTTAAAAATCTCTCGATTTGTTTATGTGATGTATCACGTTTATTGATTTGCAGATATTGTACTATCCTTGCATCCCTGGGATAAATCCTACTTGGTCATGGTGTATGCTCTTTCTGATGTAATGTTGAATCTGATTTGCTAGAATTTTGTTGAGGGTTTTGGCATCTTTGTTCATAAGGGATATTAGCCTGTAATTCTCTTCCTTTGTGTTGTCTTTATCTGGTTTTGGTATTAGGGTGATGCTGGCTTCCTAGAATGAGCTTGGAAGTGTTCCTTCCTCTTGAATTTTTCTGGAGTAGTCTGAGGAGGATAGGTTTTAGGTCTTCTTTGAATGTTTGGTAAAACTCCCCCTGTGAAGCCGTCTGGCCTCGGGCTTTTGTTTGCTGGAAGCTTTTTGATGACTGCTTCAATTTCCTCCATAGTTATTGGCTTATTGAGATGTTTAGATTCTTCCTGACTGAGTTTTGGGAATATGTCCATTTCCTCCAGGTTGTCTAGTTAGTTGGAATAGAGTTGTTCATAGTGTGTTTCACAATTTATTTTCCTAACATGACCATGTATTGCTTTTGTAATTTAGACCAACTTCTTGTTTTGAATCACAAGCCACAGATGGTTCTAGTGGTCCAAGTGATACCACTGTAATTAGCTAGGTTTCTTTTTTTTTCCAGTGTAAAATTTTTATATTTAGAATTAGGCAGTGAACTCAGGCTAGATGATCCCAATTTTGTTGGCAACATCCAAAGCATCATAGCCAAGAGCCAGTTGAACATATGCCGTCTTCTCTCCAGCAGACCTGATCAGGGTGTTGACCTTGGCCATATCGATGTCATAGAGCTTCTTCACAGCCTGTTTGATCTGGTGCTTGCTGGCCTTGACATTGTTGTTAGGAACAACAGTGTCTTGTTGTCTTCTAACTTCTCCATGGCTACTCGGTAGTCGGGGAATTTGAGGGTGGCACAGGAGGCAAGCCCAGGAAAATCTGGGAATACATAATCCCCTAACAAAGGAGTTGGCTCTTGCGACTGTTGGCTCTTGCTGCTCTAGGCTTCCTTGCATTCGCCTGTATGGCCCACGACCATGCGGACCCCACATGCGATGGACTGATGGGTGACGGGGGAGCACGAGCTAAGCCTGCCTGACTCTGAATTGCACTGCACGCACCCAGCAAGGAAACTCTGGACACCAGCCCAACGGAAGCCACAGCTACGCTTCTTCCTGGGTGGGACAAAGGGAAATGAGACCTTGGAAACTCTGGGAGTTAATTCCATGCAAATAAAAACCACTCATTCTCCCACACAAGTCTCAGAAAACGCCTTTTCTTGGGATATTGCAAAAAATTCACTCCCACGAGCAATGAGGGGAGACGAGGACCTCTCCCCACCGGTAACACAAGGTCTGTTCTCTTCTGAACCACATCTGAGAAAGAGGTGTGGGTGGGGTTGGGGGGTCATCCTTGAGGAGCTGGGAGGGGAAGTCAAAGGGGCAGAGAGCAGCTGGGTGGACCGAAGCCAGGGGCAGCTAAGGGGCAGAGTAGAGGGTGAGGCAGCTGCTGAAGGGCGGCTCTAGGTTTTGCAGGATCTTCTCTACCTTTTCTGTTGCCACAAGAAGGCTGCAGTGAACCGTCCCAAACACAGGGGCACAGAGTGAGTCTGTGAGTGAGCAGTTTGATCTGGGTGGTGCTCCTGGGCTCAGGCGGGCTCCCTTGGGTGCTGAGGGTTGGCTGGCTGTTGGCTGGGGCAGCTTGGCTCTGGCTCCACGTGTGTCTCCATCCACCCAACGCTCGCCCCTGCGCGGGAACGCAGGAGGCTTCCTCAGGCTGAGTCTGGAACTGGTGCACCGGTACTTCTGGGTTTTCTTGGGAAAGTAGGTCACAGGTCTGGTCCAGACTCAAGGATGGGATGGGAGTGCGGTGGGGAGGGGATAGTACCTCCCCTTCAGCGCGAACAAAGGTGGAGAAAAGAGCGGAGGGTGGGACCATCTGTCACAGGCCTGACGCTTATACAATGTTGAGGCCGCTTTTTAGGAAAGAGGACCTACATCATGAACACAACGTTGGATACAGGGCTTTGAAAGGAGCCTGATCCAGTGAGGAGTGCTGACGGTTAAGCTCCATCAGCCTCAGGGCAAACCTGCCTCTTCCTCCCTTTCACAGAGAAGTGGGAAGCTTGAAGGCCCACGGAGCAGAGCTGAGAGGGGCGCCACGGTCAAGCACACACGTGCACGCACACATACACGTAGGTGCTTAGTGCAGGAGGACCCTCAGATGGCCCGTTCCATTCCTCCTTTTATGTGGGAACCTGCGGAGGTAACTGACTCCTGCGGAAGTCAATGGCCAAGCCCAAACAAGGGCCTCAAAAGGGTCTTTGAGGACACAGGGCCCCCAGCATAGCCCGCCTCTCCTGGAGTCCCCAGAGGCACTTGGTTAGAGGAGCAGTCTTGCTGTCACTCAGAGAGATGAGCAGATAATAACTCCGGGCTCTGGACTCCAAGGGCAGCCTCCTCAGGTGGGCGGGGGCCAGGTGGCCCAGGATCAGGGGGCCGGGCCACAGGCAGAACCCTGAGCAGCTCCGAAGTGTTCACTCCCGGAACTCATGCCCAAGAAAGGCGAGGAAAGCTCCTGCCCCCTTGGTTTCTCACCCCATTGGATAGTCGATCTTGTGAAGTGAAAGGCGGGCTCTGGCCGCTTCCCGGAAAAGCCCTGGCTAGTCAGCTGCTGTGATTTTCTGTGCAAAGAACCCTCCTGCTCTCCTCTGTGTTCCTGATTCCGAAGGAAGGCCTGAGGTCTCCCCTCTGGACTCAATGGCTCCTCCAGATATCAAAGGATGTGTGTGACACATGGCAAAAGTGGCTTCAGGAGCGAAATATGAGCAAGGCTTTATCTTTTCATAACATCTGAGCCCCACCCTGAGGGCTTGCTGGGATCCCAGTGGGGGAGGGAGATGGGGGGGATGGGCACCAAGGTGTAGGAAAAAGTGAGTAAGACCTGCAGAACCAGTGCTGTTTCTCTCCCAGATGAGCAAAATAGGTTTTATGGGGGTGGGGGGTGGGCGGGGTGGTGGGGTGAGGAGTGAGGGAGAATAGCCAAGTGTAATGAGCTGGTTTATTTTTTAAAAGATTATTGATTGCAAGAGAGAGAGAGAGAGAGAGAGAGAGAGAGAGAGAGAGAGAGAGAGAGAGAGAGGAGAAACATCGATTTGTTGTTTCATTTATTTACGCATTCCCTGGTTGCCTCTTGTATATGCCCTGACTGGGATCAAACCCGCAACCCAGGCATATCAGAACTACTCTCCAACCAACTGAGCCACCGAGCCAGGGCACAATGAACTGGTTTCTTCATTAAGGAGCCCTTGGCATTACTGACAAGTTTCTGGAAGATTCAGGCTGGGGTTGATGTCCATGGGCCCTTACCTGGAGGGCGGGGGCACAGCAGTGAGTTTCCCGGATGTCCTCAGGACAGAGGCCCCCTTGCCCCTTGGACAGCAGGTGCCCTGTCTTTGAGCCCCTTTCTTTGCAGGCTGGGTTTTGATAGCCCCTCGGCCTGATCTTTATTCCAGTCTCTGGTCCGGAATCTCTCTCTCCCCTGACTTTCTGACTTTGGCCCCAAGTCCTCCTTCACCCGGTTGAACTCCTGACCTTCTGGGCTCCTGAGAATCTGGCTACACCTGAAATTCCAGGTTTAGGATATTGTGTCCAATGCTTGGCTCTCTGTTGGCGCTGGGATCCCCGCCTCCAGTCCAGAGGGTGGAGTAAGAGCGGGCCTGACCTGGTGGGTTTGTGTCTGCACTTTCTAGAAGACAGAGCAGCACTGCAAGTTCTCTTTCAGTTCTATTCACCAGTGGGGAGCGAGTCTGTAGGTTGCTCTTGCTGACTGGCTAGACCCAGGGGGACGCGTTCGAGGCTGAAAATGTACCTGTTGATGGTCTTCCCTCCCTTCTTCTTGTATCCAGGTGAGTGGGGGCTGGGTCTGAACTTGTGGGAAAAGCTTATGGGCAGGAGGAGGTGGCTGGCAGCAGGAAAAAGGGGCCCAGAAGGTGTCCTGCTGAGAAGTGGACCCCATTTTCTAAGTAGATCCTCCAAGCCATGAGCCTGTGTGGTTCATCCACTCAGCTCATCACCAGAGTTTCAGTGGCTGCAGTTGCCAACGCAGAAACATGCAGCATGGCTTTCACACTGAGCCCAGCAGAAGGCATAATTCCTAACCACCCCGGGGGCCGATAATTCAAGATGGACAGCTGGATGGGGCCCTTCGGCCAAAGCAAAGGAGTTCTGGCTGCTCAGGAGAGCTGGTGATGCTTGCTCCTGGACCTTCGTGACTGTGTTAGAAGCAAGGGAGGCGTTGGGAAAGAAGTGAAGGTGGAAGGTGCTTGAGGGAAGGAAGGCAGGAAGGTTGCCAGACAGAGACGGGGAGGTGATTCTAGGTCTCTGTGGTAGAAGAAAGTAGCAGAAGTTGCCGAGGGACTGGAAAAATCAAGAGGAGGTAGCTTGGTAGTGTGAAGAGGAAAGGAGGGGGACAGAGGGTTGAAGTGAACTTGAAGTTGATGGATCAACTTCACTGATTTGATTAAATATTAAGGGGATTGTCTTGAAATGTTGGAGGGCCTCAGGGCTTGGCCTTTGGGCTTCCTCTCTCCCTGGAGTCACTCCCTTGTTGATCTCCTCTCCTCTCTTGGCTTTAAATGCTATCTGTATACAGATGACTCCCAATCCTGTATTCCTAGTCCCTGGACATCTTCCTAGATTCCAGAATCTTCTACCCAATTGCCCATTGAATAGCTTTACTCAGATGTTGACATTTCAAATGTGTCCTGACCACTCCTTCCCCCTTCAACTCCTTTCTGTCCCACCTTTGTGTTGGGAACCTCCATCCTGCTAGGTGCTCAGGCAAAACCTGGGGACATCCATCTCCTCTCATATCCCATAATGACCCTTTGACAATGTAAGCCACATTCTGTCTCTCCTCTAGTCAAAACCTTCCAATGACCTCCCATCCCACTCGGAGTAGAAATCCAGCTCCTTACTGAGCTACCAGGTGCTCACCATGTGAGCTCTTCCATGTCATTGCTGTGGTCTCTTCTCTATTCTTCTTCCCCTGGTTCAACCACTTCACCCCCACTGGCCTCTTAGATGTTCTTTGGACATGTTAGGCACACTCCTGCCTCAGGGCCTTTGCACTGCTATTCTTTTGAGCCACAGGTTCCAGTCCCTCACATCTTTGCTTCTCATGGAGGCCTTCATTGATGACCCTAATTACAGTAACACTTCCCTTACATCATTTTCTCCACTGTCTGTCTCCTCCCTTCCCCACCTTAATTGAATAGAAGCGTCAGGAGGGCAGGGATTTTTGTACCTATAAACATACCAACTATGGATTAGACAAATAGTGAGTTGAATGAGTGAATGTATCCAATGGCAATGAAGCTATATGACTGCTGAAACCACCCCACCCCTAGACCAAATCTTTCTGCTTTCACAGAACTGAACTATTGAGACTCTTAGCATTAATTAGAGAGGACACACATTGCTCATGGGTATGTAAAATGGTGCAGCCACTTTGGAAAACAATTTGACATTCTTAAAAATGCTAAACATATGGTTATCATGTGACCCAGCAATTCCACTCCTGGGTAAATACCCAAGAGAATTGAAAATATATGGCCATGTAAAAAGTTGATGCGAATGTTCATCTCAAATAACCCTAAAGTGGGAACAACTCACATGTTGGATAAATAAAATGTGGTCTGTCCACACAATGGATTGGCATGAGGATAGACAAAGGGATCAATGGGTCAGCAAGGAAAGTCTATAAGTAACTCACATATTTACTTTTTGACAAAGAAACCAAAGCAATTCAATGGAGAACATGGGATCAGTGTGATATGGAGTCCATAGCTGGCATCATTGCTTTGGTCAAGGTCAAAAGCCCTGCAGCCGGGGTGCTTTGCTATGGAACCACCAGACCCACTAGGAGCGGCCTCTGCACAGCCAGGTGAGCGGGTGCAGCAGCTGGACCTCCTGAGGTCATCAGTGCAGGTCAGGAGCAAGCACACTCGTGTGGAAATGGGTCCGCTGATACTTCCTCCCCATGAGACCAGTTTAACACAGAAATGCAGCAAAAGGACAAAGATTTACGGGCCACAGGGAGTGGGAGGGAGTGAATTATAGGCGATAATTATTTCTCAGTCAATGCTTTTGTTTCCTTGAGCTCTGCCGTGGCGCTGTTAGGTGATTTTGACGTGGCTCTGAGCCATGGCACTTTGAAGGACAAAGGTCTGTGTTGTGGCAGGTGATTTCCTTCCTTGACTCTGTCCCACTCATCAGGCCTTGGACTTGTTGGAGCTGTTCACAGTGCAGAAGGCTGCTGCCCGACCCTCGAGGTGGTGGTGGGGGAGGTGACAGATATATGGATTTGTGTTTTCCAGACTCATCATATATCATCTCGGGACCAAAAGAAGTGAGAGGCCAGGAGTGGCACTCATTGTCTGTGCACTGTCACTATGACCCAGGGTGGGAGACCTACAGGAAGTGGTGGTGTCGTGGGCATGACTGGTTTAGCTGTGAGATCCTTGTTATAACCAATGGATCGGAGGACGTGAAGAAGAACCATGTGTCCATCAGGGACCATCCGAGAAGCCTCATGTTCACTGTGACCATGAAGGAGCTCAGGCGAGAAGATACAGACACTTACTGGTGTGGGATTGAGAGAACTGGATCTGACCCTGGGGTCCCTGTTCAAGTGACCATTGACCCAGGTAAGAGTACGTGCATGTGTGGCTGTGTCCTTTCAGGGCCTGCTCTGTCCTGGTCCCTGAGGTCCCTCTCCAGTGACTGAACTCAGATGAACTGCCACAGAGGGGGGTTGGTCCTGAGATCTCAGGGAACCCCAGCTGCTCACTTGGGTTGGGAGGTGCAGGGTTTCTCTTAGACACTCTTGGGGCTCCCAGGACCTCCCCAGGGTGGATCAAGCCTTTCTGGGCACATTTTTTTCTCTGCACAGCTCAGTACCTGAGTCTATTGCCCATAGAGACCACGGTGATGGCCTCAGTTTTAACTCATGGGCTGAAGGAAGCCTCTTCTGGTGCCCTGGTGTCCCTGCTTTTCCTGAAGGTTGGGGCCCGGGCTCATAGCTGCTGTTTCTACCCCTTGTCCATATCTGATCTCCGGCCTGGATAGCTGCCAAGTGCAGCACATTCCTTGTCTCACGGGATCTCGAGAAGGATCTTGAGAAGGAGCTACCCCACCACAGAACCTTAAAAACTTGTCCAGAGGAAAGGCTCTTCCCAAATATCGTGATTTTGCTCAGGGCTGGCCCTGACCTGAGATGTCATAGCTCTTGGGCATGTTAGTTCCCTGGCACGTCCCCATTCTGCTCTTGTCCTTGCTGGATAAGTAAGATGGGGAGGTATTGGCGGAGGCCCTGCCATAAACAGCGGGAGTGTTTAAAGTTTGGTTGAACTCCAGCTGCCATTGACCTGAGGCGCTCCTGGGCCCCTGAGCCTTCCAGGGCCTGTGTGATGACCCCTGGGACCTGTGCCCAGGTCTCCTACAGCCAAGGAGATATGAGTGGTCCAGCTGGAGGCCCCTTTCCGTGGCCCTGCCCCAGGCTCTGCAAGCCAGGGCAGCCCACATTCCTCCCTGGCTCCGAGCTACGTGCAGGGCTGCGGGTGGGTTAGCAGGAGAGTGGAATGTAATCTGTTCTGTATGACAAGCAACATCTACAGTGCCGACCCCCACCCCCACCATCACCTCCACTGCCAACGCATTCACAGTACCAGACGCCCCAGAAGACACCACAGGCTCCCCGACTGTGACCAGCCACCACTCCAAAGGCAGGTAAGTCAGCTTGGATGCTGCAGTTCCCTCTGGCCCACTTGTCCCAGACTTCTCCAGTGTGCGGACCCTTTGTAGTTCCATGTCCCAGCCAGGATGCCAGGGGCCCTTCCACTTGCTCTCAGACCGCACAGTGTCCTTGGTGAGGCCCCCCACCCCCCCACCCCCCACCGCCCATCCTGTGTCCTGGAGCTCAGTGCAATTCGGAGGTTGTTGGTTCATTCACACATCCATCCCACTTCCGCTGAGTTAAATTCTCCTTGGAAGGCACTGTTTTGAGCTCAGGTCACACAGACATGGAGCATCCCCGATGGAGCTCAGAGTGTGGGAGATGGAGGAGCAGGCAGTCAGGGCGGAGGGCATGGCCAGGGTGTGTGGGCACAGGGTCATGAGGCCACAAGGCCCCTTGGTCCAAATTCTGGGAGAACAGGAAGGGCCTGGGGAAGCCCGATTTCTGTTATGAATTCCTTGTTACTGTTATGGCAACAGTGGGGATCCTGACAATTCCTGGAGTCTCTAGACCACCTGGTAGCTCACAGAGGACTTTCTTGCCTGGTTTCCCCTTCGTGTGTGTCTGTGTCCCAATCTCTTCTTCTTCTAAGAACCCCAGTCATTTCCCACCCAGAAGAGCAAGCAAGGGCGAGAAGAGTAAGCAATGAGGCGAGGGGGTGGGGGTGGGTGTTGAGGGGCAGTGGAGGCCCATGTCAGCCTTGGCCATTTTCTTGGAATGAAATGGGGCTGTTATGGGATTTTGAGCACAGGAGGGAGACGCTGGAACTTTGGTTAAAAGCATTCCCTGGCTGCTGTGCTGATGATGAACTGTAGTGTGGTGTGTGTGTGTGTGTGTGTGTGTGTGTGTGTGTGTGTGTGTGTTGGAGGATGTATGAGTTTCCTGTGGCTGCCATAATGAAATAGCACAAACTGGGTGGCTTAACACAAGACAAGTATATTCTCTCACAGCCCAGGAGGTCCATAATCTGAAATCAAGGTTTTCAAAAGGGTTGGCTCCTTGGAGCTCAAGTGTGTGGGCCGATGGCAATGACCTTAGGCCCATTTCGGGTGCACAGACACTTCAGTGAAATTCCTATGGTTGCCAAGGAGGCGCTGAGCTGACGTGGGGGTAGAATCTGTCCCATGCCTCTCTCTTGGCAGTTGGTGGCCAGCAATCCCTGGCACTCCTTGGCCTGTGGCTGAATCACTCCAATCTCTGCCTCTGTTGTCACATGGTCTCTGTAACTGTGTCCCTGTTGCCCAAATTTTCCTTTTATAAGGACACTAGTCCTTAGGTTAGGCCCACCCTAATCCAGTATGACATCACCTTGATCACATCTGCAAAGATCTTATTTCCAAATAGGTTATCTTCTGAGTGACATGAATTGTGGGGTGGGGGACACTATGCAACCAGGTCAGAGGACCAGTGAGGAAGCAGGGAGACCTTGCCGGTGCCTGCGTTCATACCACTTCTCTTAGGCTTCTAGACCCCTTGAAACTCACTTGTGGAACCCTCCTCTCTTTTAAAAACAACCATTTTTGAGGGCGCCCAGGAGTGGGGGTTCCCAGGCTGGAAATGGCAAGCCAACAGGTGTGTGGCCCTGTCTGCTCCGGGGTGGATGGGATAAGGCCCAAGGCAGGAGCTGAGCAGGGTTCACAGGTGTCTTCTGTTGTTTCCAGTGGCGTCTCCCTGAAGCTCTGCATCTCCCTGCCCCTCTTCATTGCGCTGGTGCTGCTTCTCTTGGTGGCAGTCTCACTGTTGGTGTGGAGAGCGGTGAAGCGACAGAAGGAAGGTGAGAGGACCTGGCTGAGGCTGGGCTGGGCTGGGTGGAAGTGTGTGGGCCGATGTCGACAGGGTTGGCTCCCTGCAGCTCGAGTGTGTGGACCAATGGCAATGACCTCACACCCATATCAGGTGTGCAGACGCTTCAGTGGAATTCCTATGGTTGCCAAGGAGGTACTGAGCTGACATGGGGGTTGGGAAAAACACACACACACACACGTGAATGTGCACACACATGCATGAGCACACACACACGCATAGAACACAACACACTGCAGCGCACACACAGATAACACATACATGTGTGAACACACATGACATGCATGTACATGCATGCATGCACGCACACGGGTCATACACAGTCCTCTGTCTTTTTTTTTTTTAGAAGGTTGGCGGAGATTCTCACTTTTGCTCCTCCTCTGCCCCAGCCATTCACTCATAATCCAGCACCATCCAACAGGGGATCTGGCCCCAAGCAAACCCTCTTCCTGTCTGCTCCCCTTCCACATCCTCACCTAATGGCACCGCCCCTTTCTCAGAGCCCACTGGGACCTGCGCTCTCTCTCATGGGGTCCTCTCCAGCCCTCCTCCCTCCCCCCAGCCTGGGGGAGCTTATAATCTGGGAGGAGGAAACCTGGCCCCGGTCATCATGTTTTCTCCCAAGTGCATTGTCCATGACTCATGTCGTAGGTACTTTCTGTGCTCCTCAGTATCTGGACGTTTGAAGCTAAAAATCTGGGGGGAGGGGACACACATCTTGTTTCTTTGTTGTCTCTAAAGCTGTCTCAAGGGGAGGGCCAAAGGACAGACAGAAACGGGAATCAGCGAACACCCGAGAGCCCGTCCATCTGGTGCTGAC
Organism: Corynorhinus townsendii; assembly: GCA_026230045.1. NCBI lineage: Eukaryota > Metazoa > Chordata > Mammalia > Chiroptera > Vespertilionidae > Corynorhinus > Corynorhinus townsendii. Next base: position 3,975,834 of record JAPDVU010000009.1, read on the forward strand.
CCAGCTTGAGCACCCCTGGGTCTCCACAGATGACTTTTACTGATGGGCACCTGCGTGTCAGGCACAGCCAGGCACCGGCCATGCAAGGAAGGGCAGGCTCAGCCACCCAGCAGCCCACAGCCCACCTGACGTCTGACCAGAATTCGGTGGGACACAGGCACTGAGACATCAAGTGCAGTGAGAGCTGGGGAGAGGGCATCAGACAGCCGGGCGGCTGGGCAAGGGCGGTGGGAATGGCGGATGAGGGAGAGCTCCCGGTAGCATTACAGGCAGAGCTGGTTGACATTACAGGATGATCCTGGCATGGCAGTGAGGGAAACAATCCCAGTTCGCTGAGGGCTGGCTGGATCCCCCAGTCAGTGGATGTCACAGTTCTGTGATGAGGGGAAGAGAGGAGCTGAGGTCCCTTTATTTTTCAAGTGGAGAAATGGAAGCCCAGAGAGGGGAACGCTCCATGTCACAGACTGTGTCGTCTGAAGAGTCAGAATGGGAAACAGGTCTCCCTTCTGGAGCCTCATTCACCTCTTCTCTTTTCTTTTTCTCGCCCCCAGACCTGGGGACCCTCCCACGCTCACGATGAGCTTTCTAATTCTGGTTGTTTTTGTCTTTTAGCCGCTGGGATGCCCCCAGAGCAGGTAAGAGAGTCCCTGAGGTCAGACCAGCACTTTCCCTCATTTTCTGTCTCCCAGGGGCCCCGAGGTTCAAATGTGTCAGACAGACCATGTGCCCAAGTGGCCAGACCCTCCCAGCTGCAAGGCCTGGATGAACGGAGGGGGTGCTGGAAACAGCCAGGAGGGAGGGGCAGGTGTGGGAGACTGAGAGGTGGGGGCTGCAGGGGAAGCTAGGAGCGGGGGTGGGGAGAGGGGCCAGGGCAGCAGAGGGGCTGGCGACCTTCTGCGGGAGAGGAACCCGGGCTTCCCTCTCCCAGGTGCTCCAGCCCCCGGAGAACAATGTCTACTATGCCAACCTGCCCCGGAAGCAGACAGGAGCCTCGCCCAGCTCCCCCAGGAAGAGGGCCCCCACACAGCCCTCCTCCTCTGCCCAGGACGACCAGGGGGAAGTGGAGTACATCACCATGGTGGGTACTGGGTGGGGCTGCTGCGGGTCTTGGATACATCATCCCTGCTTTGAGGATGGACTTCCTCCCCCCCCCCGTGGGCACAGAGGAGGGTGGGTGCCGGGCAAAATCGCTGCCATTGAAAGACTTGCCTGCTGAGCTCCCCAAGGCGCTTGGCCTTCGCCAGTGTCTCCATATCAGGTCTCCGCATGGGGGACTGGGAGCCTGGTCAGTGGAGACCCAGCCTGGCCCAGTGACCTGGGAGCACACACAGAACGTGCTGCCCTGGCATGGAGTTGAGGGAGAGTCTCTGCTGTGGCTGGAGCTCAGGGTGCCCTGCAGGGAGGAGGGAGGCGGGGCTGGAGGGCCCGGAGGGGACTTCAGAGTTCCTCAGGGGCGTGTCCCCCAGCCTCAGGGAGGCCTCCTCATCTCATCCATGAGCACCCCTACCCCCGCAGCCTCCCTGACCCGCGTGCGTCTTTGTTACAGGCCCCCTTTCTGGGGACGAACGTTTCCTATGCGGCTCTGTCTCTGGACACCTCGGATCAGGACTCAATCTACAGCAACACGCAGGACCTCATCACCCCGTTTCCCAGCAGGAGCCAGGAGGAGCTCATCCAATACAGCGCCGTCAGGAAGCCTTAGCTGTGCTGAGGACCCCCTGTCCGACCCCACATGAGGCCTGTCAGCACGTTCCTGCCTCGTCTGCTTTCTGCTCCCAGTCCTCTCAGCAGCCCCAGACCAGAACTGGGCTCCAAGCCTGGTCTCAGGGGGCTGCTGGGAGATAGAAAGGGGTCTCCTCATATCCCTTCCTCTCCCAGAGGATGGGGCTATGGTCTGGGGCAGCTGAGGGAGGAATAATGATGATCATGACTATAATAATAACCAACCTTTATTTAGTGCTGCCGTGTGCAGTGGGCTGAATAATGGTTCTATAGGTGCCTCCAGAACCCATGAGCGTTAGCTTCTGTGGCCATAGGGGCTGGGCAGATGTAATTCAATGAAGGATTTGGAGATGGGGAGATTATTCTGCATTATCCTGGCAGGCCCTAAATAGAATCACAAAGCTCCTCCTTACAAAAGGGAGGCAAGAAGGTCACAAGAGAAGGCGCTGTGACGATGGAAGCAGAGGTTGGAAAGATGCGGCCAGGAGCCAAGGAAAGCTGTCACCTCTAGAAGCTGCAAAAGTCAAGGACTGGATCCGTCAGAAGGAGCCAGCCTCGCGGAGACCCTGACTCCGGAATGTAGGAGAATCAATGTACGTTTACATGAAGCCACTAATGGACGCAGCAGCATCGGATACAAGCGCCCTATTGTGACAGGCGCTCTTTCCTAAGTAACTCATTCCCTCCTCACAGCAGCCTGACCAGGCGCCTCCCTACTGCCCCCTTCTACAGACCAGAGAGGGTCAGTGACTTACCGAGTGTTTTCACCAGCAAGCGGATGAGTTGGAATTTGAACTTGGGCATTTTGCCTCCGGAGTGTGGGCCACCACCCCGTACTGTGGGTCTAGGGAGGATAGTGTGTGTGCGCGCGTGTGTGTGTGTACATGTTCAGGAACATACATTCACACAGCTATAGTTAGTGAATATTTACAAACTCCGGACTCACCATGCTGCTTCTAGAGTCCCGGTAGCCCTCTCTCCAGATCATGTCCTGAATCCTGTCCAGTCCCATTGTCTCCATGGTGACTAGCCTTGTCCAAGCTACCATCCAGTCCCCTGGCTGGAGTCCTTCTTTCCATCTGTGTCCATTCTCCCAGCAGCCAGACCTGCTCACTCCCTGCTTATCACCCTCCGGTGGCTTCTTCCGTAGCCTATGAGGCCACCGGGACCCATGGTCCCTGCCTGTCCCTATGACCCTGTCTCTGCCAACTCTCCCTGCCCCTCGCTGTCCTTCACCCCAGGGGCCTTCCTGCTGTCCTTCTAACACGATAAGGCTTGTTTCCATCTCAGGGCGCTGGCAGGTGCCTGCCCTTCTTTCCAGAAACCTCTTCTTGCAGCTGGATGAATAGTTAGCTACTGTTCACCATCACATCTCAGCTCAATGTCCCCTCTCCAAGCGACCTTCCCTGACCACCCTAGTGGGCGTAGTCCCCATGATGCCTCTGATTTCTCTCTGCCACGTTGCCCTGCTTCGCTTCCTTCATAGCATGTCCTGCTTCATGAATTTTATTTGTTTGTTTGTTGATCCTCACCCGAGGACATATATTTTTTCCATTGATTTTCTTAGAGATAGTGGAAGAGATGGGGACACACACACACACAGAAATGCAAATAAGAGGAGGGAACAGATGTTGGCATCAAGGTCATGGAATAGGAACCACTTGCTAGTGAGACTCTGGAGCTCCACTTATTTCAACAATTATACCATTGTTTCCCCTGGGAGGATGGACCCAGGCTGCGCCCAGCTGGGAAGGGCATTGCCCGCGTGCTCTGCAGGTGAGCAGAGGAGCTGCCGCCTCCATCCTCCCCTGTGGGCTCCAGGGAGGGCTTTTCTGGCCTGAGCAGGGAGGTGGAGACAGGAGCAGGCCGGGGTAAATTTAGAGCCACTTCAAGTGTCCATTCAACACTTCCCCCGCCGGGTGCTCACCTCTGGCTGTTTACCTCCAGCCAAGCTGGGTTTCCTGCCCTGAAAATGGAGGAAGCCAGAGCCCTTCCCCAGAGCAGCTTAGAAGAGGAAACATCAGCACACCAACAGTCACGCGTTTCAGGAACTTTCTCACGAAAGGTCCCAGGGACTCCACACGAGAGGGGAGCGCACAGAGGGGGAAGCCTGCGGAGTGTGGAAAATGACGTTGGGGGGTTGGTCTGAGTCACCATCCTTTCCTGCTCAGACTGTCCAGGAGGACCAGCCAGCGCCACCCCCCTCGCCAGCTGCCTGCCCTGGGACCACAAGCCAGCAATCACCAGTGATGTAACCTGCACTTCATCTATTTATCTGCAAGTCTCCCAGCTTTCCAGCAAGAGGAAAACAAGCTGCCGGAACCATTCCACAGGGAGTGATGGAACCATTCCACAGGGGGTGGAGCCGCTCACTTTTCTGGGCTTTCCACCGTACAGCAATTCTCTGCTGGCAAGTTTCTAGGATGGTTTGACACCACATCTGGCTGCTCTGTCAAAACATGAAACGATTCTTCCTCCTCCACGATGGTAACCTCTGTGGAGGAAGAAGCGGGGAGTGTGTGGAAGTGGGTATGTGGGGGGAGTTCTGGGAAGCTGGAAGGTTCCATCTCTTTATCTTGGTAGTGGCTGCCCACTTTGTGATAATCCATCAGGGTGTACCTGTAGGATTTGAGCTTTTCTTGTGGTTGCTATAATTCAATAAAAAGTTGATTTAAAAACCGTTCTTCCTAGCAACTACGGTTGGAGGGGAGCCTACATCCCATGGTCATTGCATCCTAATGAAACAGCAGGAATTACTATACAGCACACTTAAAAAAATAAGACAAATACATTGATACCCTGCCCCTTTTACAAATGGATTTTTAAGCGGGTGACAATAAAAAAGTCAGGCACAATAACGAAGTAATATTAGGCGGAGGTAGTCAGCATTATCATAGGAAGAAAAACTTTCTACCCACACGTCACTCTGTTGGGCACCCAGAAGGTTTAAAGCCAGCTTCTTCTCGCCAGATGCTCACACCCAAGCTGAAAACACCAGGCATTTATTAGCGTTTTGTTGATATTTCCCAATGTGTTGATCAGGAAGCCCAAAGGAAATGAAAGTTCTCATGGGCCACGTCCCACATTTCATGTGTGAGTAACTGAGGTGGGAAAGACCTTACTTGGTCAACAATTTGAAAACCGTGACCTCCAAGTCTTAACCTTTCCAAAGGAATATTTCTGTCCTTATAAGTGGCTTAAGCTTGGACCCATATATCTAGTCACCAGGTTGCTTTTGTAACTGGCTGGTAATTACGTTCCTTTGCTTGCATACACTGTCTATGAAGGCTCGACTCGCAGCTGCATTTGGTAATAGTTTTACTTCAACCTGTAATGGTTTTAAAACTTTCAGACTGGGGCGGCTGTTATAAATTCTTCTCTTCTATACCCCACGGGTTCAGAGGCCTGGAGGGAGAAGTCACATGGACTGTTCAAGTCTACAGGCCTGCGCCCTCCAATAACCGATCTTCCTTTCTCTGTGTCAGAAGTCGCCAGCAGGACACAGGGCTGTGCGCCTGAAACTTTAATGTGTATATTTGTTTCCTAAGGATCCTGTTAAATTACAGATGCAGACGCAGCAGATCCAGGGAGGAGACTGAGGTCTCAGCTCTCTAACAAGCTCTCAGGCGATGCTAATGCTGCTGCTCTATGGACTCATACAGAGAAGGCATATTAGACACGGAGTCCAAATTCCTGGCTTTTAGTATCAGCTCTGCCACATTCTACCTGGTTTCCTTGAACAAGACACTTTGGCTCTCTGGACTTCAGTTTCCTCAAATATAAACTGTTTAACAAGGGAAGAGGGTGTGTGTGGGGGGGTGTGCGCGCATCATGGAATTTTCAGAAGGGCATTTTGATTTTTAAAAATCTCCAAGTACAGGACAATGCACAGCTCTCCGGGGACCAGCGAATAAAGTGATATTAGCAAAGTAGAACCTGTGAGGATGGAATAAGGGGGAATGAGGATCCACAGTGACTTCTTGCAGCAAATAGAAGGTCCTGATTCTTTCAAAGCAATGGATGGTGGATGAAAAAGTGTTGCCTGGAGCGAGGCTGCCACTTTCCCCAACAATCGCTTCAAGAGTCCACCTACGTTACTGAGGACTGAGTTGCATAAGGAACTTGAATGAGGGAAGCCACGGATGAATAAGAACTTTGAAATGAGCCAACAGTTTCAGGAGGATATGAGCAAGTTAAGGGCTGGAGGGCAGGTTTCTGGAGTCACGAGGGAGTCTGGTTTGAAAACAACATGTTTTTTTTCCTGCTGCAGATCATTTCTGTGTCTAACTTTGACTAAGTTGGAAGTGAAAGTTCTCATGGGCCACATGAGAGGTCTTTGACCACAACTATAGGACCTAACGGGGCTGGAGCCTGGGTGGGAAGACAAACGGCCTCCTCGACGGTTACACGGGAGTTCAAATGGATGAGAGGCAGGAGGGGGTGAATGAGAAAGGGACACCGGTGATTTAAATGAATGAACGAAGCTCCTGGCGATCTGAACCTCTGGCAGCGACCCCTCCCCCAGAGCACACGCATCTCTGGTTTGAGCAGTAAACAGGATCCAACAGAAAGGGTTCCCACGCTCACAGATAGGGGCGAGTTTCTTTTTAAGTCTCTAAGCCAAGTCAGGGGAACAGAGAGAACTCCTGGTGAGGGTGCTTTCTCCCAGTGTTGAGACGGGGGTGGGGGCCTGGAGGGGAGCCTTACCTTATGCAGGACATGCTCATGGAAGTCGGCCCAGCTCCCTCTGGTAGGAGTCCATGTCTGGCTTGGAGCCCGCTGCTCCTGCTCTCCCGCATTTTGCGTTAGAGCTTCCAGAAGCTGGGTCCAGGCTCCAGGCTCAGCTGGGTGCTGCAGGCTTGGGGCTAAATCCCATGGGCCCGGCCGCATTCTGGTTCAGCACTGGACAGCTCCTGCAGCACTGGGGAGGTTACCTGGAGTGCAGGTCTGAGACCTTGGCCTTTCAGCACAGCGATGCCGTCCTTGTGTGCCCGGACCGGAGTTGACACCTGGTTGGTCTGTCTTGTGACTCCAGGATGCCGGGAGGGACACCAACTTTCAGTCTAGCCAGCAGCCCGTGGGTATCTCATTCAGCTACGGGATCTCCGGAGGCTCAGCGACCCGGCTGCATTCGCAGGGCATTGCGGTCCCGGAGCTCACAGTTCCTGATTCTCAGTCAACGAGGGTCCTCGTCACACCACGCAGCTCAGCTCTCCCCCAGGGTTTGCAGAGGCGAAGTCCTGAGACGCTGGCGCCGCTTCTCTGTTCTCCCTGGACAGTTGGGACCACTTCCCTAATCTCAGCGGTCCCCCTGCTGTGTCCAGGGAGAGCCCAAGGGCTAAAAACGGAACTTTAACCTTCGTCCTACCAGTGCCCTAGGACCGCAATGTTATGATTAGACTTTTAACTTTTTCCCAATATTTTTTCTATTGATTTCAGAGAGGAAGGTAGAGGGATAGAGAGACATATCAATGATGAGAGAGAATCATTGATCAGCTGCCTTCTGCACACCCCCTACTGGGGAGAGAGCCTGCTACCTGGCACGTGCCCTGATGGGGAATCAAACCATGACCTCCTGGTTCATAGGTCAACACCCAACCATTGAGCCACACCGGTCGGGCATGATTGCACTGTTTTTAAATTTTCAAGCCATGACTTTGCCTTCTGATTGCATTGGGAGGTGCCCCTGAACAATCTGTATCAATATATTCCCTTGATTTCCAGCTTCCAGTTGTGTGCCATCAATGGGGAGCCCCACAGGATATGGGGGGAGCAGGAGGAGGCCAGTGTCGGGGGAAGGGTTACTGGGCTTTGCTGCGTTCCTCCACTGATGGTCACAGCTCCTGCCCGCCAGCCCCCTGCACACAGCCCTCTTTGTCCCTGGGTCTGTGATGGTTCCCTCCTCTCAGCTCTCTTGGGCTGGGGAGTGGGGTGGGGGATGGAAGCCCAGTAACAACCCCAAAACACTGCACCATCATCCCTCCTGGTTTCCCAGCACGCTGCCTACACCTTGGCCAATAGTCTGTTTATTAAACCTCCTTGAAAGATCCAACGCGAATGACCACCTGCTTCCTGCTGGGACCCTGACAGAGGCAAACCAGGGCCCCAGAGGCTGGGAATAACTACTGTGAATCCGATGCCCACAGTGGCCGAGAAGGAGCCGGGGATGAACTTGCCCTGGTCGAACTGGACCAGCAGAGATGTCTTCCCCATGCCACTGTTGCCCACCAGGATGGTCTGAAGGGAGCAAGGAGAGGCGGGAGCTGCAGTGTGAAGTGGGTTTCTGAGGTGGTGTTGTGGCTGGGACAGTGGGCTCCTTGTGAACACACATACATGTGTGTGCACACACACACAAACCCACACACAGACACATTCACACAGATGCACACATGGACAGGGTATGCGCACACACACAACATGTACAGAGACACACTCTTACACACAGGTACAGTCTTGCCGTCACTCAGAGACGACCAGATAATAACTCCTGGCTCTGGACTCCAAGGGCAGCCTCCTCGGGTGGGCGGGGGCAGGGGGGGCCCAGGATCAGGGGGCCGGGCCACAGGCAGAACCCTGAGCAGCTTCGAGGCTGTTCACTCCCTGCTCCCACACCCAAGAAAGGCAAGGAAAGCTCCTGCCCCCTTGGTTTCTCAGGGCCCCCATTTCCCCTAGAAACTAAACACTCTCCCTGTTTTCAGAGACCCTGGGCAGAGGATGTGCTTGCGGAGAAGTGGGGTCACAAGGCCGAGCAGGCTCTCACCCCTTTTGGATAGTTGATCTTGTGAAGTGAAAGGCCGGTTCTGGCCACTTCCTGGAAAAGCCCTGGCTAGTCAGCTGCTGTGTTTTTCTGTGCAAATAACCCCCCTGCTCTCCTATGTGTTCCTGATTAGGGTAGGAAGGCAGTAGGTCTCATCTTGGGACTCTGTGGCTCCTCAAGATGTCACAGGGTGTGTGTGGCACATGGCAAAATGGCTCCAGGAGCGAAATATGAGCATGGCTCTATCTTTTCCTAAACTCCGAGCCCCACCTGAGGGCTTGCTGGGATCCCAGTGCGGGAGGAAGTTGGCGTATGGGCACCGAGTTGCAGGAAAAAGGGAGTAAGACCTACAGAATGTGTCTTTTTTTTAAAAAAAAAATATTTTTTTTTATTGATTTCAGAGAGGAAGGGAGAGGGAGAGATAGGAACATCGATGAGAGAGAACCATTGATTGGCTGCCTCCTGCATGCCCCCCTTGGGGATGGAGCCTGAAACCCAAGCATGTGCCCTTGACCAGAACTGAACCTGGAACCCTTCAGTCCACAGACTGACGTCCCATCCATTGAGCCAAACCGGCTAGGGCGAGAGTAAATTTTAAGACTAAAGACATAACAGTTTGTTGAGTAATTTGCCCACAGCAACTGTGAGGTGTGGTCTGAAAATGTATTTTCTTCCTTTTTAGCAGCAAACCCCAGTGGCTCAAGAGGACATATCATGTGGATGTCCTGTCCCCAGACTACTCAAGCTCAGTAAACACCTAAAAAGAACACAACCTCTTTCTTTTTGAGACATAAATGTTGAATTTGGATGATGAGGATAGGCAAGCACTAAAGACAATGGCTAGCTCTTCCATTTATTCCAATGAATTCTAATGGAGGAAGAGGAAATAGGACCTAGACTGGTTTTGATCTATGAATAATTTACCTTATATCTACAACTTGGTACTTCTTGAGCAGGACTGCCCCAATAAGGCGAGATGTGATACTAGTCGAAGATGGAGATGACAAATATGCAGAATTCAACATATATACATGCAGTTTAGTCCGGTGTCCCCATATGGTCTCAAATTCCATATTTGGTCAGAGCTGGCTCATCTTTGCTCCACTGTGCCTCAGATTCTGCTTCACCACTTTTGAGGGAGAGTAGGTGCAGATCGTCTGGGAGCTGGTGGGGGCTGTTTCCTTGGCAGCTTGCCGGGCCAACCAGTACTTATATCTTTTTGTCTTCGGTCTCTCAAAAGTTCACCACAGACATAGGTACCCTGATAGTGTCAAGCCCATTTACTGTCACCTCACACCAATACTCGCTCCATTGTGTGATGGGCTCTTCTGGTAACTTTAATGCATGTGGGGCTACCATAACACCAAGATATTTTAGAAAATGGCGGGCAACTATTTCAGGGTTTAGCTCCCATATGACATTGTTCTTCATCCCCACTTCCAGGTGACAGCTTTTCAGAAATGTCACTGTCGCCTCACCGGCCTTGGTCTGGATCTTTTCCAACTTTCCTTCTTTTCTTAGCAATTTCTCCTCTTCAAACAACTTCTTGTTTTCAGGGGATGCATACACAGCCAGTCCTCGAGGAAGAAGCTGGTTAGGGCCCACAGATTTCTTCACTGAAACCAAGTCACCCCGGACTCCAAGCTCCTCTACCGACTGCGTGAGGATGAGCTCCAGGTTGTCTTTGGGCCGGTGCTTCGTGTCCTCCACCAGCCTGTAGACGCGGTGCCGCCGGTGCAGGCGCGGCTTCCGACTCTTCCCGGCCAGCGGCACCTTCCACCAGCTCTCCACGGTGACCGCGCCCTGGTTGTGAGAGAGGCTGAAGCCGCGCTCCAGGCCTGGGGTGCCCCCTTCGAGTTGCGAGTTGCGGCCGGAGCAGCGCCCCGACTTGTCCTCGCAGTAGCTGCTCAGCGGCCACGCGCATCAGAGCCCGGCCAGGGAATGCCATGTTCCCGGGCGCGGAGGGGGCCAACCAGAATGTGTCTTAAAGGAAGCAATAGCGATAGGTTTTTATAAGGGGTGGGGGTGTGAGGAGCGAGGGAGGATGGCCAAGAGCAATGCGCTGGTTTGTTTTCCTTTTTTAAAAAATTATTGATTGAGAGAGAGAGAGACAGAGAGAGAGAGAGAGAGAGAGAGAGAGAGAGAGAGAGAGAGAGAGAGAGAGAGAGAGACAGCAACCAACTGAGCCACCGAGCTAGGGCACAATGAACTGGTTTCTTCATTAAGGAGCCCTTGGCATTACTGACAAGTTTCTGGAAGATTCAGGCTGGGGTTGATATCCATGGGCCCTTACCTGGAGGGCGGGGGCACAGCAGTGAGTTTCCCGGATGTCCTCAGGACAGAGGCCCCCTTGCCCCTTGGACAGCAGGTGCCCTGTCTTTGAGCCCCTTTCTTTGCAGGCTGGGTTTTGATAGCCCCTTGGCCTTATCTTTATTCTAGTCTCTGGTCCGGAATCTCTCTCTCCCCTGACTTTCTGACTTTGGCCCCAAGTCCTCCTTCACCCGGTTGAACTCCTGACCTTCTGGGCTCCTGAGAATCTGGCTACACCTGAAATTCCAGGTTTAGGATATTGTGTCCAATGCTTGGCTCTCTGTTGGGAGCTGGGTTCCCCACCTCCAGTTGAGAGGATTGTGCAAGAGCCGGCCTGATCATGTGTCTGCAATTTCTAGAAGATGGAGCAGCACCACAAGTTCTCTCTTTAGAGAACCCTCGTGGCTCTGGGCAGGGAGGTATTACTTAAAATCTTATTCACAATAACTATGAAATCTTGCTCACGACACCTACTTCCTCTTTTAGTTCTATTCACGCATGGGAAGTGGCTAGAGGAGGAAGTGTGAGAGTGACTGTGAGCAGAAGGGTTGGAGGATGAAGGAGTCGAGCCTGTAGTTTGGTCTTGCTGAGGGGCTCAACCCAGCGGGACCCCTGCGAGGATGAAAATGTACCTGCTGCTGCTCTTTCCCCTCCTCTTCTGGTTTCCAAGTAAGTGGAATCTGGGTCTGAACTCGTGGGAAAAGCTTATGGGCAGGAGGAGGTGGCTGGAGAAGTGGACCCCATTTCTAAGTAGATCCTCCAAGCCATGAGCCTGTGTGGTTCATCCACTCAGCTCATCACCAGTGTTTCAGTGGCTGCAGTTGCCAAAGAAGAAACATGCAGCATGGCTTTCACACTGAGCCCAGCAGAAGGCATAATTCCTAACCACCCCGGGGGCTGATAATTCAAGATGGACAGCTGGATGGGGCCCATCGGCCAAAGCAGAGGAGTTCTGGCTGCTCAGGAGAGCTGGTGATGCTTGCTCCTGGACCTTCGTGACTGTGTTAGAAGCAAGGGAGGCGTTGGGAAAGAAGTGAAGGTGGAAGGTGCTTGAGGGAAGGAAGGCAGGAAGTTTGCCAGACAGAGACGGGGAGGTGATTCTAGGTCTCTGTGGTAGAAGAAAGTAGCAGAAGTTGCCGAGGGACTGGAAAAATCATGAGGAGGTAGCTTGGTAGTGTGAAGAGGAAAGGAGGGGGACAGAGGGTTGAAGTGAACTTGAAGTTGATGGATCAACTTCACTGATTTGATTAAAAATTAAGGGGATTGTCTTGAAATGTTGGAGGGCCTCAGGGCTTGGTCTTTGGGCTTCCTCTCTCCCTGGAGTCACTCCCTTGTTGATCTCCTCTCCTCTCTTGGCTTTAAATGCTATCTGTATACAGATGACTCCCAATCCTGTATTCCTAGTCCCTGGACATCTTCCTATATTCCAGAATCTTCTACCCAATTGCCCATTGAATAGCTTTACTCAGATGTTGACATTTCAAATGTGTCCTGACCACTCCTTCCCCCTTCAGCTCCTTTCTGTCCCACCTTTGTGTTGGGAACCTCCATCCTGCTAGGTGCTCAGGCAAAACCTGGGGACATCCATCTCCTCTCATATCCCATAATGACCCTTTGACAATGTAAGCCACATTCTGTCTCTCCTCTAGTCAAAACCTTCCAATGACCTCCCATCCCACTCGGAGTAGAAATCCAGCTCCTTACTGAGCTACCAGGTGCTCACCATGTGAGCTCTTCCATGTCATTGCTGTGGTCTCTTCTCTATTCTTCTTCCCCTGGTTCAACCACTTCACCCCCACTGGCCTCTTAGATGTTCTTTGGACATGTTAGGCACACTCCTGCCTCAGGGCCTTTGCACTGCTATTCTTTTGAGCCACAGGTTCCAGTCCCTCACATCTTTGCTTCTCATGGAGGCCTTCATTGATGACCCTAATTACAGTAACACTTCCCTTACATCATTTTCTCCACTGTCTGTCTCCTCCCTTCCCCACCTTGATTGAATAGAAGCGTCAGGAGGGCAGGGATTTTTGTACCTATAAACATACCAACTACAGATTAGATAAATAGTGAGCTGAATGAGTGAATGTATCTAATGGAGAGGAAGCCACATGGTTGCTGAAACCACTCCAGTCCAGACCAAATTTCTCTGCTTTCACAGAACTGAACTATTGAGACTCTTAGCATTAATTAGAGAGGACACACATTGCTCATGGGTATGTAAAATGGTGCAGCCACTTTGGAAAACAATTTGACATTCTTGAGAATGCTAAGCAAATGGTTATCATGTGACCCAGCAATTCCACTCCTGGGTAAATTACCTAGAGAATTGAAAATATATATCCATGTAAAAAGTTGGATGCAAATGTTCATGGCAACGTTATCCCTACAAAAAGTGAGAACAACTTACATATGCATCAACTGATGATAAACAAAATGTGTCCTATCCATATGATGGCATTTTTTAAAGCACTCTTATTTCTTTTTATAAAATATATTTTTTGTTGATTTCAGAGGGGAAGGGAGAGAGAGAGAGAAATAGGAACATCAGTAATGAGAGAGAATCATTGATCGACTGCCTCTTGTACAAACCCTACGGAGAATCGAGCCCCAAAACGGAGCATGTACCCTGACCTGGATTGAACTGTGACCTCCTGGATCATAGGCTGACACTCAACCACTGAGACACACTGGGCAGGCAAAGACTCATTTAAGTTTTAAGAAAAATGAAATTACTATATATCAAAATTCGGTGTATCAAAGCTGTATGCAAAAGTAAATTTTTAGGAAAAAAATCCAACCGTTTCCCAAAGAGTTCCACAGAGTTACTCTGTGACCTAGGTATATAGCAGAGAGAATTGAAGAGACACATCCAAGCAAAAAAGTGTATAGGAATGTTCATAGCAGCTGGACCTCCTGAGGCCATCAGTGCAGGTCCAGAGCAAGCACACTTGTGTGGAAATGGGTCCACTGGTACTTCCTCCCCACGAGACCAGATTAACACAGAAATGCAGCAAAAGGATAAAGATTTACGGGCCACAGGGAGTGGGAGGGAGTGAATTATGGGCGATAATTATTGCTCAGAGTCAATGCTTTTGTTTCCTTGAGCTCTGCCGTGGCGCTGTTAGGTGATTTTGAGGTGGCTCTGAGCCAGTGGCACTTTGAAGGACAAAGGTCTGTGTTGTGGAAGGTGATTTCCTTCCTTGACTCTGTCCCACTCATCAGGCCTTGGACTTGTTGGAGCTGCTCACAGTGCAGAAGGCTGTGGCTCTGCCCTCAGGTGGTGGTGACAGGTACATGGACTTGTGTTTTCCAGGCTCATCACTTCCCATCAGGGGTCCAGAAGCAGTGAGAGGTCTGGAGCAGGGCGTCTTGACCGTGCAGTGTCGCTATGACCCAGGATGGGAAACCCACTTCAAGTGGTGGTGTCGAGGGGCTGATTTTGGAAGCTGCAAGATCCTTGTTAAAACCACTGGGTCAGCGTTTGGGGTGAAGGAGCGTGTGTCCATCAGGGACGATCGGACAAACCACACGTTCACTGTGACCATGAAGGAGCTCAGGCGAGAAGATACAGACGCTTACTGGTGTGGGATTGAGAGAACTGGATCTGACCATGGGGTCCTTGTTAAAGTGACCATTGACCCAGGTAAGAGTACGTGCATGTGTGGCTGTGTCTCTTCAAGGCCTGCTCTGCCCTGGTCCCTGAGGCCCCTCTCCGGAGACTGAACTCACTCCGATGAACTGCTACAGAGGGGGGTTGGTCCTGAGGTCTCCGGGAACCCCGGCCGCTCACTAAGGTTGGGAGGTGCAGGGCTTCTCTTGGATGCTCTTGGGGCTCCCAGGACCTCCCCAGGATGGATCAAGCCTTTCTGGGCACATTTTCCTTCTGCACAGCTCAGTACCTGCGACTATTGCCCATAGAGACCACGGTGATGGCCCCAGTTTTAGCTCATGGGCGGAAGGAAGCCTCTTCTGTGGGAACCAATTCCTGCCAAGGCTTCCCTGGCACCTCTGGTGCCCTGGTGTCCCTGCTCTTCCTGAAGGCCGGGGCCCAGGCTCATAGCCGCTGTTCCCACCCTTGTCCATATCTGGTCTCAGGGGGAAGGAGGCCGGCACAGGTGGGGTGCTGTGGTTCACTCCCGAGGCCTGGAAAGGCTTCCACAGCCAAACAGTTGCATTCTGGGCACCTGAAATCCCATCATGAGCCATTGATGCATCTAGGCTCAGAGACGTGCTCTTCCTAAGACCTTCTAGAATAGACGCTCCTGGGAGCATCCGGGTGTGAATAAGAGTATCTGTTGGGCTCTGCTTCTGCTGACCCTCGGACAGCCAGCACCAGCTCACAGCGCACTTATGGCGGGGAGGGAACACACTCATAGCGCCCCCACCACATCTGGAACCAGGAGGCCTGGGTAGCTGCCAAGTGATCTCGAGAAGGATCCTGAGAAGGAGCTACCCCATCACAGAACCTTAAAAACTTGTCCAAAGGAAAGGCTCTTCCCGAATATCGTGATTTTGCTCAGGGCTGGCCCTGACCTTAGAAGTCATAGCTCTTGGGTATGTTAGTTCCCTGGCACGTCCCCATTCTGCTCTTGTCCTTGCTGGATAAGTAAGATGGGGAGGTATTGGCGGAGGCCCTGCCATAAACAGCGGGAGTGTTTAAAGTTTAGTTGAACTCCAGCTGCCATTGACCTGAGGCACTCCTGGGCCCCTGAGCCTTCCAGGGCCTGTGTGATGACCCCTGGGACCTATGCCCAGGTCTCCTACAGCCAAGGAGATATGAGTGGTCCAGCTGGAGGCCCCTTTCCGTGGCCCTGCCCCAGGCTCTGCAAGCCAGGGCAGCCCACATTCCTCCCTGGCTCCGAGCTACGTGCAGGGCTGCGGGTGGGTTAGCAGGAGAGTGGAATGTAATCTGTTCTGTATGACAAGCAACATCTACAGTGCCGACCCCCACCCCCACCATCACCTCCACTGCCAACGCATTCACAGTACCAGACGCCCCAGAAGACACCACAGCCTTCCTGAATGTGACCAGCCACCACTCCAAAGGCAGGTAAGTCAGCTTGGATGCTGCAGTTCCCTCTGGCCCACTTGTCCCAGACTTCTCCAGTGTGCGGACCCTTTGTAGTTCCATGTTCCAGCCAGGATGCCAGGGGCCCTTCCACTTGCTCTCAGACCGCACAGTGTCCTTGGCGAGCCCCCCCTCACCCCCTCGCCCCCCTGCCCATCCTGTGTCCTGGAGCTCAGTGCAGTTCAGAGGTTGTTGGTTCATTCACACATCCATCCCACTTCCACTGAGTTCAATTCTCCTTGGCCGGCACTGTGTTGAGCTCAGGTCACACAGACATGGGGCGTCCCCCACGGAGCTCAGAGTGTGGGAGATGGAGGAGCAGGCAGTCAGGGCGGAGGGCATTGCCAGGGTGTGTGGGCACGGGGTCATGGGGCCACAAGGC
The DNA here is from genome assembly GCA_026230045.1 of Corynorhinus townsendii. Taxonomy (NCBI): domain Eukaryota; kingdom Metazoa; phylum Chordata; class Mammalia; order Chiroptera; family Vespertilionidae; genus Corynorhinus; species Corynorhinus townsendii. The sequence continues at coordinate 3,992,073 of JAPDVU010000009.1, forward strand.
TCCTTGGTCCAAATTCTGGGAGAACAGGAAGGGCCTGGGGAAGTCCTGTTTCCCTAGTTACTGTTATGGCAACAGCAGTGATCCAATAGGCCCTCGTGTCTCTAGAGCCCCTGGCAGCTCACGGAGGACTTTCCTGTCTGCTATTCTGTTTGTCCTTTGACTCTGCGGATGACTACGCACATTCCCATCCTCAGTCTTGCCACACCAGGGACTCCTTACTCCTTACCCACTAGGCTTCTCTTTGGAGAGTTTCTTTCTACCAGACGTTTTTAAAAAGTAATAGTACGGAGCTTCTCATTTTATGAGTCAAAGCTAGGCGTAAGTACCAGTTAGGGCTTTTGCTCAGGGATAACGCATTCATTTTATTCAACAAGTAGCTATGGAGCCGCCCTCACATCCAGCACTGATTTAGGGAATACAGGGGGATAGCAGATGAACAGAACAATCAAGCTGTCTGTCTGCCCTCCAGGCACTTACAATCAAGAGATAATTAATGTACCAAACAGAGTTACTTAAGTAATTAATGGATGAGTTTATTTTACAAATTTCTGTAAATAGTGATGAGTAAGAGAGAATCCTTCTATACCTTAGCTCGGGCTGCCAGCCCAAAGCAGCGTCAGCTTAAATAACTTTCTCAAGTTCTGGAGGCCAGAAGTCTATGTCAAGGTGTCAGCAGGGGTGGGTTCCTTCTGAGGCCTCGCTCTTTGGCTTGTAGACGGCCGTCTTCTCCCTGTGTCTTCCCATGGTTTCCCCTTTGTGTGTGTCTGTGTCCCAGTATCTTCTTCTTCTTCTAAGAACCCCAGGCATTTCCTCCCAGAAGAGCAAGCAGGGGCGAGAAGAGTAAGCAATGAGGAGAGTGGGGGGTGCGGGTGGGGGGCAGTGGAGGCCAATGTCAGCCTTGGCCATTTTCTTGGAATGAAATGGGGCTGTTATGGGATTTTGAGCACAGGAGGGAGACGCTGGAACTTTGGTTAAAAGCATTCCCTGACTGCTGTGTTGATGATGAACTGTAGTGTGGTATGTGTGTGTGTGTGTGTGTGTGTGTGTGTGTGTGTGTGTGTGAGGATGTATGAGTTTCCTGTGGCTGCCATAATGAAATTGCAAACTGGGTGGCTTAACACGAGACAAGTTTATTCTCTCACGGCCCAGGAGGTCCATAATCTGAAATCAAGGTGTTGATAGGGTTGGCTCCTTGGGGCTCAAAGGTAAAACCTGTCCCATGCCTCTGTCTTGGCAGTTGGTGGCTGGCAATCCCTGGCACTCCTTGGCATGTGGCTGAATCACTCCAATCTCTGCCTCTGTTGTCACATGGTCTCCATGACCGTGTCTCTGTTGCCCAAATTTTCCTTTTATAAGGACACTAGTCCTTGGGTTAGACCCACCCTAATCCAGTATGACATCACCTTGATCACATCTGCAAAGATCTTATTTCCAAATAGGTTATCTTCTGAGTGACATGAATTGTGGGGTGGGGGACACTATGCAACCAGGTCAGAGGACCAGTGAGGAAGCAGGGAGACCTTGCCGGTGCCTGCGTTCATACCACTTCTCTTAGGCTTCTAGACCCCTTGAAACTCCCTTGTGGAACCCTCCTCTCTTTTAAAAACAACCATTTTTGAGGGTGCCCAGGAGTGGGGGTTCCCAGGCTGGAAATGGCAAGCCAACAGGTGTGTGGCCCTGTCTGCTCCCGGGTGGATGGGATAAGGCCCAAGGCAGGAGGTGAGCAGGGTTCACAGGTGTCTTCTGTTGTTTCCAGTGGCGTCTCCCTGAAGTTCTCCATCCTCCTGCCCCTCCTCTTTACTCTGTTGCTGCTTCTCTTGGTGGCAGCCTCACTGTTGGTGTGGAGAACGGTGAAGCGACAGAAGGAAGGTGAGAGGACCTGGCTAGGGCTGGGCTGGGGCTGGGCTGGGTGGACATGTGTGGGTCAATGGCTGGGATGGTCATCCAAGAGCCGTTGGTCCAAGGGATTACCCATGGGTTTGGAAGGGGTGTTTTCCCGAAGGCCACTGGTAGTTGAGCCCAGGAGGCGCTGGCATTAGCTGCCTGCCTTGCACACCCCTCCTTGCTCTTCTCTTCTCTCTGACCCACCACCTCCTTCTCTGTTTCCTGGCTTGACTCTTGGTGGCAGAAGCAGCCATGACCATAGGCCCATTTTGGGAACCCAGACACTTCAGTGAAATTCATATGGTTGCCAAGGAGGTCCTGAGCTGGCACAGAGGTAGGGAGAAACACACACATATGCAAGGAATGTGCACACACACGCACGAACACATATAACGAAGTGCACAATACACATGAACACACAGTTAACACAGAGATTATACATATGCAAACACACATGCATGCTTGCATATGCGTCACACACAGAGTCCTCTGGGTTTTATTTAAAAAGGTTGGTTGAGATACCTACTTTTGCTCCTCCTCCGCCCCAGCCATTTACTCACAAGCCAGCATCATCCAACAGGGGATTTGGCCCCAAACAAACCCTCTTCCTGTGTGGCTCCCCTTCCACATCCTCACCTAATGGCACCGTCCCCTTCTCAGAGCCCATTGGGACCTGCGCTCTCTCTCATGGGGTCCTCTCCAGCCCTCCTCCCTCCCCCCAGCCTGGGGGAGCTTATAATCTGGGAGGAGGGAGCCTGGCTCTGTTGATCACATTTTTTCCCAAGTGCTCACATTATAGGTACTCTCTGTGCTCCATAGTATCTAGAGTTGTGAAACTAAAAATCTGACTGTTTTTGTCTTTTAGCTGCTGGGATGCCCCCAGAGCAGGTAAGAGAGTCCCTGAGGTCAGACCAGCACTTTCCCTCATTTTCCGTCTCCCTGAGGTCCAAAGGTATCAGGCAGACTATGTGCCCAAGTGTCTAGATCCTCCCAGCTGCAAGGATGGATGGAGGGGGTACTGGAAACAGCCAGAGGAGTGGAGGGCTGGCAGGGGGAAGGCAAAGGAGACAGAGAAGTGGGGCTGCAGGGGAAGCTGGGAGCGGGGGTGGGGGTGGGGCCAGGGCAGCAGAGGGGCTGGCGACCTTCTGCAGAAGAGGAACCCGGGCTTCCCTCTCCCAGGTGCTCCAGCCCCTGGAGGACAACATCTGCTATGCCAACCTGAACCTGAAGCAGACAGGAGCCTCGCCCAGCTCCCCCAGGAAGAGGGCCCCCACACAGCCCTCCTCCTCTGCTCAGGACGACCAGGGGGAAGTGGAGTACATCACCATGGTGGGTACTGGGTGGGGCTGCTGTGGGCCTTGGCTACATCATCCCTGCTTTGAGGATGGACTTCCTCCCGCCCCTGTGGGCACAGAGGAGGGTGGGTGCCGGGCAAAATCGCTGCCATTGAAAGACTTGCCTGCTGAGCTCCCCAAGGCGCTTGGCCTTCGCCAGTGTCTCCATATCAGGTCTCCACATGGGGGACTGGGAGCCTGGTCAGTGGAGACCCAGCCTGGCCCAGTGACCTGGGAGCACACACAGAACGTGCTGCCCTGGCATGGAGTTGAGGGAGAGTCACTGCTGTGGCTGGAGCTCAGGATGCCCTGCAGGGAGGAGGGAGGCAGGGCTGGAGGGCCTGGAGGGGACTTCAGAGTTCCTCAGGGGCGTGTCCCCTAGCCTCAGGGAGGCCTCCTCATCTCATCCATGAGCACCCCTGCCCCCCGCAGCCTCCCTGACCCGCGTGCGTCTTTGTTACAGGCCCCCTTTCTGGGGACGAACGTTTCCTATGCGGCTCTGTCTCTGGACACCTCGGATGAGGACTCAATCTACATCAACACGCAGGACCTCATCACCCCGTTTCCCAGCAGGAGCCAGGAGGAGCTCATCCAATACAGCACCATCAGGAAGCCTTAGCTGTGCTAAGGACCCCCTGTCCGACCCCACATGAGGCCTGTCAGCATGTTCCTGCCTCGTCTGCTTTCTGCTCCCAGTCCTCTCATCAGCCCCAACCTGGAACTGGGCTCCAAGCCTGGTCTCAGGGGGCTGCTGGGAGATAGAAAGAGGTCTCCTCATATCCCTTCCTCTCCCAGAGGATGGGGCTATGGTCTGGGGCAGCTGAGGGAGGAATAATGATGATCATGACAATAATAGCAACGAACCTTTATTTATTGCTGCCATGTGTGGTGGGTTGAATAACAGCTCCCAATGCTATATATGTACTAATCTCCGTGAGCGTTAGCTTCTGTGGCCATAGGGGCTGGGCAGATGTAATTCAATGAAGGATTTGGAGATGGGGAGATTATTCTGCATTATCCTGGCAGGCCCTAAATAGAATCACAAAGGTCTTCCTTACAAAAGGGAGGCAAGAAGGTCACAAGAGAAGGCACTGTGGTGATGGAAGCAGAGGTTGGAATGATGCGGCCAGGAGCCAAGGAAAGCTGTCACCTCTAGAAGCTGCAAAAGTCAAGGACTGGATCTGTCAGAAGGAGCCAGCCTCGTGGAGACCCTCATCTAAACCCAGTGAAAGGGGTTTGGCACTTTTGGCCTCCAGAACTGTAGGAATAAATGCACATGTTTTCATCGAGCCACCAAATTGGAGGTAATGGATTAAGCAACCTTGGAAACAGATACCCTATTGTGGCAGGTACTCTTTCCTAAATGCTCTACCTATAGTAATGCATTCAATCCTCACAACAGGGCGCCTCCATTACTGCCCCATTTTACAGATGAAGAGTCGAGGTCCAGAGAAGTTCAGTGACTTACTGAGTGTTTTCACCAGCAAGCGGATGAGTTGGAATTTGAACTTGGGCATTTTGCCTCCAGAGTCTGGGCCACCACCCTGCACTGTGGGTCTAGGGAGGACAGTGTGTGTGTGTGTGTGTGTGTGTGTGTGTGTGTGTGTGTGTGTGTGCAGGCACGTGCATTCACACAGCTATAGTTAGTGAATATTTACAAACTCCGGACTCACCATGCTTCTTCTAGAGTCCTGGTAGCCCTCTCTCCAGATCATGTCCTGAATCCTGTCCAGTCCCATTGTCTTCATGGTGACCAGCTTCGTCCAAGCTACCATCCAGTCCTCTGGCTCAAGTCCCTCTTTCCATCTGTGGCCATTCTCCCAGCAGCCAGACCTGCTTACTCCCTGCTTATCACCCTCGGGTGGCTTCTTCCGTAGTCTATGAGGCCACCGGGACCCATGGTCCCTGCCTGCCCCTATGACCCTGTCTCTGCCAACTCTCCCTGCCCCTGGCTGTCTTTCACCCCAGGGGCCTTCCTGCTGTGCTTGGAACATAATAAGGCTTGTTAATCCTCACCTGAGGCTATATATTTTTTCCATTGATTTTCTTAGAGAGAGTGGAAGGGAGGGGGAGATAGAGATAGAGATAGGGAAAACATGGATGTGAGAGAAACACATCAATTGGTTGCCCCAGGTTCGGGAGCCTAGAAGTATTTAGCGGGCTATTACCAGTGGGTCCTGGGGTTGGCCTCACCTCTTCCAGCTGTGGACACCCGAGGGGTCTGGGGAGGTAGGTGGCCATCCCAGCCTGATTCTGCTCTCACTCCCGGGGGAATTCCCTAGCCTGGCAAGAGCTTTACGATCGTGGGGAATTTGCAGAGCCCTGACAAGCTTACATATTCTTGGGCTGGCCATTTATGCTGCTTGGGTCAGAGAGAGACTGTGTGACCCCGGCTGTTTTAGGATTTTCACGGAACAGGAAGTGCCAGCAGAGAGATCTTTAAATGGAAAAGGTCAACGCCGAGCAAAATCAGAGTGAGTCAAAATAGAAAAACAAAAGTCAAAATAGAAAGCCTTGGGCCAGGGCACCGCTGTGTGCCATTTTAACGTCTGTGTGTAACGTGGTTTTACTGCTGAGTGTTTAAGCAGCCAGCGCCAGGAAGAATCTGTAAGTGCCTGGGTTTGTGGGACAGTAGTATGGAGTTCATCTTTTCTGGTAACTAGTGAAGAGTCCTGCCATGAATCTCCTGCCATAAATCGAGAAACACCGGGGAGACTAGAATGTAGCTCAGTTTAGTCTGGCTGGAGGACTCTGGTTGCTTCTGCCTTTTTCTGGATAGTGGATATAGGCTAGAAATGGAAGTTTCTGGCAGCCTGGCTGAGCTGAGGGAAAATAAACCAGCTTAGACAGACGGATCCATGCCCGGCTGGTGTGGCTCATTGTTGAGCATCGACCTATGAACCAGGAGGTCACGGTTCGATTCCCTGATCCCCGGTATGGGGTGTGCAGGAGGCATCCGATCAATGGTTCTCTCTCACCATTCATATTTCTGTCTTTCTCTCCCTCTCCCTTCCTCTCTGAAGTCAATAAAATTATATATTTTTTTAAAAAAGAAAGACATCCACTCTGATCACTTTCAATTGCTTTATTCAAGCTTTTATAAAGGTGTCTACCAGATATATTGCTGGATTGGTGGCTGTCTTTAAAGGGACCTTTTCACGTCCTCAGAGACGGGGCTGGCTAGCCCATGGCATTTGGGAAAGCCGCCCAATCTGTTGTACAGCTGCACGGAGCAGACTGCTGGCTGCGGTCCTCCTGGGAAGCATCCGGGTCCTTTAGGTTGACCTGACTGCAGGAATCGACCTTGAAGCCAGTCCAATTTGTTCAAGCCAGAACGAGTTTAGACCGTGGTCTGGCAGTGGTCAGGGCCCGGGGTGGGGGTGGGGGGGGGGGAAGGGAAGCAGACATATGCAAGAGGTATGAAAGGAAGTTGTTTCGTAATGTTTATAGATTGGCATCTCGGTGTTGTCTCAGCCATATCCGGCTGCTCCACGAATACTTTAAAGCAGATTTTGGGTGCTGGTCTAGCACCTTTACTGCAAGGGAGAGAAGGTCCAGACACGGTTCTTCTGGTGTGAGTGACGGTGGCATTTGCCGTTTTGCGGTACGGTTTCCAGGAAAGCGCACTTCTGTGAGGGCAAACTCCAAGGTATCTCACCACGCAGCTCTGGCAGAGTGCCTCATTTGTCACAGCCTGTCTAATGCTCCTCGGGGCTTCCCTCCTCTGGCTTTTGAATTATTCATATTTAAAGATTCTACTTTATTCAAGTTGCAGGGTTTGGACAGTCTTCTTTTGAGAGTGATGTGCTTTCAGAAGACTGAGCCTTTCTGGGAGTCAGGTGACAGAGACAGGTATACTGGACTGGTAACCTTCAAAATGCATGATGCACGACAAAATGCATGATGAAGACAGTGTTGGATATCCAGAGACAGAGAAGCATCGATCAGACCGTCAAACCTCAGAGGGAAGGTAGGGGAGGGTGGGGGGAAGGGGGAGAGATCAACCAAAGGACTTGTATGCATGCATGTAAGCCTAACCAATGGACACAGACACCAGGGGGGTGAGGGCATGAGTGGGGTGGGGGTTTGGGGGGTTAATGGAGGGATGAGGACACATATGTAATACCTTAATCAATAAAGAAATTAAAACAACAAACAAACAAACAAACAAAACAGCAGCTGCTTAGCCTTGGGAGAGCCAGGCTGCTGGACTAAGTCGATTTCATGTAATCAACAATTTTTTAGATCCAGAGGGACTGATCCGGCCTTTTATTTTGCCAAGTAGGTGCGTTTTTCGCCAGTGTGATTGGAATTGGGAATTGGTCAGTTCACTGAAAGAGTTGGTTAAATCAGGGAATCATGGAAGAGGTATTTTTTTCTCTAAATGCTTTGTCTTAACTCCAAATATCTGAGTGTGTAGCAATTCGCTAGTATTTTGCTGTAGACTTGAGCCGTTCCTTTGCCTTTCTTTTCAGGGGCCATTGCCAGTTCGGCATGAACTGCACCTATGTGGTGTGGGGCTGGAGTCCAGTTCCAGTGTGTCTAACGTGGAGCAAGACGCGCGAGACACTTGTGAAGCAATCGGATTGCAAAACCGTGTCTCATTTTCCTGTTTTTACTCGGAATATGTCACAGTTCTCTCACTAATTCCTAATTTGACCCCATTAAAAAAAATGACGTGCTTTTATCGAGTCTTTCCAAAGCATTCCCTTTAGTTTTTGTAGAAATAACAGTTCTCTTTTTGCTTACACTCTTTTTCATGGGTATCCTTTCTGTTGACACTCTTCGTCGATTAGCTTATGGCTGCAGGCATTAAATCACACTATCATAATTACTGCACACGACAGGCCTAAGCAAGTTTGGGCCCGAACACAGTTGACTCTTGTTAAATGTGCACCTCAAGGGGTGAGAACAGAAGAATCTACCCTTTGCCACAGGGACCACATCAGTATGTTTCACCAAGGGACTAAAGGGTGTTGGTTGAACTAGTAAGAGTGGGATGGTTTTGGAAAGTTTCCCCTGAACCATCTGTTATGAACATAATTTCAGAAGAGAAAGGACATTTGAGGACCCCAAGTCAGGAAAGCAGTCAGTGTTTCCCAAGAAAAGATAGTTGGTGGCTTTTTGTGGACTTACGTTGTGTGCACCCAATCTCCTCCCAAGGGACGGAGACTTTGTCAAGGACAGGCACTCAGGTATGGACTCAGAAGTGGCAGCCATTGATCTCATTCATACTGTTCTCTGGACATGATTCCCTTCAGTACGTCCCAGCTGGTGCAGTCTAGCATTCCCTTCACCACCTCTCGTAACCCTGGGCGTCTGGATGCTGACTCAGGCTGTCAGTCATGAGGGCCCTATGGCCCAAGGCCAGATTCCCCCTGCCCAGCACAAGCCCTTCTCCACAGTGATCTCAAACTCACATGGCCCTGCCCTGAGGGGGCGGGGTGCTTGCATCAGGGCAGGGTTACCGACTCATTGGTTTTGCTGAAGGACCTCTGAGGACAGGTCCAGCATTAAGGAATGGGTAAGACTCCATTTCGAAGGCTCAGGAACAGGCAAGGCACGTGCTGAACCCTCGTGCGGTAGAAAATCTGCTCTTAGCAGAGCGGAAGAGAGTCTTCTTTGTGTTCCCTGCAGGTCCCTGAGGGAAAATCCCACCCTGGTGAGTCTCTGAGGTCTCCTACATCCCTTCCTATCACCTTCTTATCTTCTGTGCCACTATCCTACCATTTATTAGCTTATTAATGTTTCATTTTACGTTATAAAATATCTGATGCATACTACATACTTATATAAAGTGTGTACATGTTATAAAGGATAGTGCTGAAGAAATGGAACACTACAAATACCACGGAAGCCACACAGCTCATTATGTGCCTTTTTTTTTTTCTTCCAAAGAGGAATATGGCTGCATAGGTAGCTCTAGCAGTCCATTGCCGCCCTTGGCTCACTATTCTCACCTTCATATTAATGGGTAAAGTCATCAGATGAGCTGGTCTGCATTCTGTGGTATTCTTTTAAAAAATATTTTTATTGATTTCAGAGAGGAAGGGGGAGGGAGGGAGGGATAGAAACATCAAGGATGAGAGAGACTCACTGATCGGCTGCCTCCTATACGCTCCACACTGGGGATCAAGCCCGCCACCTGGGCATGTGCCTTGACTGGGAATCAAACCATAACCTCCTGGTTCATAGGTTGATGCTCAACCACTGAGCCACGTGGGCCAGGCTATTCTGTGGTGGTCTGTACTAAACTGACAAGCCTGTGCCGCTCTTCTTATTTTAATATTTTTCTTCCCCTGCCCCAATGCCCGATCGTGTCTGGGTTATTCAAGGACCTGGTGACTGGTTTGTCACTTGAAAAGCACTGGCAGGAATTGCAAAATTCAGATGATGTACTCATTTCACATGTCACACGGCCCTTGCAGGTTTAGTGATAATAAGCCACAGAAGCAGAACTAAGCCCAGAGACCCAGTGTCCGCCCACGGAAACACCTTGCTGTCTGGCTCATGGCAAGTGAAAGCAGAACTGGGAGAGAAAGTATTTTATCTTAAAATACAATGAGACATGAGAACAGATGTGAGAGCAGGTGACGGTTAAGTGAAGGAGGTTCTGCCCCTGAGCAGCCCTGATGTCAGTACATCTTGGCTTGCTTCCCCGGGGCAGTAATTCTGCAGTTGGGTTTTGATGGAGCCAAATCCCCAGGGGATAATGTTGCTCAGCTCCTAAGACCCAATTAAGGGTGACTCAGTGCATCAAGCTTCCTTTGCAGGGGCATCTGAGCAGCTCCGGAGGCAGAGTCTTGAATCTGCAATGTGAACGAGTGTCCCCCTCTGGCACGGACTCCCGTGTTTGTCCTGGGCCAGGTTGAGATGGTCGCCAGGGCTGTGCTAGAATTTCATGATGTCTGTACAAAAGTTATTAAGATTTCCAACATGGCGGCCCCAGAGTGTTAAACCAATCACGAGGCCCTTCTAAATGTGGGGCCAGCCTTGTTTGGCGGGCATCCCCCTCACTTCTCACCAGCCTTCATGTGACCGTGGTTGTTTATGCCTTATACCCACTGGAAAAACCCAGGCACCTTCACCAACTCACCCTGGTCCCAAAAAGAGGAGAAAGAGCTTACCCTAATTCTAGCCTGAGCCTCCCCTCCTGTGTCCTCGTCCCCTGTCCCCACATCAACCTTCTTCTTGGGTGGTTGAAAGCTGGGTCATCTATTCCCTCCACAGGAAAGTCTGCTCTCACCCAAAGGGTGAGGTCTGGCTCCAGGGCCCCAATAACTCAGTAATTTTATAGGGTGACATCAGTTCATTGCCTAAAGTCCAGTTCTTAATAAGTCTGATTATGCAGTCTTTTTTTTTTTTTTTTTGAGGGAAAGAAGAGGAAGAGATAGAGAGAAACACTGATGTGAGAGTGAAACATGATCAGCTGCCTCCTGCATGCTCCCACGGGGATCAAGCCTGCAACCCAGGCAAGTGCCTGGACTGGGAATTGAACCCGGCAACCCTTTGGTGCACCGGACGGTGCCCAACCAACTGAATCACACTGGCCAGGGCTGGTTATTCATTCTTAAATGACACCATGTGTGAGACACAACTAGCCCAGTTGAGGTGTGAGAATGACAAGTTTATTTCTTTTTCAGTCACTTCTCACTGAAGATATAAACATATTGGGACCCAGCCTCCCCTGTGATTACCCTGGGAGCAGCTGCTATGGCTGCATGGTTACCTACAGCTACCACCACCCCGTTTCTCTCGGAAATCAAGCTCCTCCACTCTCATCTTCAGGGCTGGGCATGTGGCCCATTTCAGTCCCATGAACATTGGATCTAGGCTGAGAGACCCAGAGAGTAATACCCATGCCATGGCTCAAGTCACCAGATCCAACTGGGCAGCACTCCCAGGCTTCTCAGCTGCATGAGCCAATGGATTCTCTTTTTTGCTTCAGATGGTTTAAGTTGGGTTTTGCTTTGCCTTTAAAAGGCCCTTAGCAACAAAAGAGAAGGAGGGACCGAGAGCAAGAACATGTAATCACTGGCCCTGCTTATACCTTGTGAGAGGAGGTGTGTGTGAGTGTGTGTGTGTGTGTGTGTGTGTGTGTGTGTGTGTGTGTGTGTGTGATGGCAGCCAGGGGCAGAGGTGCAGAAAGCAAGAAGAAATATGAGCTTAAACATGACTTGGTTCAAGACACCTAAAATGATACAAGTTATACAAGACACATAAAGGCACTGGCGGAAGCAGACGTTGTTAAACAATATCCCCGCCTGGATGGGGAAAAGCTGTCCCTGACGAGCAGAAATGCAAATGAGAAGAGGGAGCAGATGTTGGCATCAAGGTCAGGGAATAGGAACCACTTGCTAGGGGGACTCTGGAGCTCCACTTATTTCAAGAATTATACCATTGTTTCCCCTGGGAGGATGGACCCAGGCTGCGCCCAGCTGGGAAGGGCATTGCCCGCGTGCTCTGCAGGTGAGCAGAGGAGCTGCCGCCTCCATCCTCCCCTGTGGGCTCCAGGGAGGGCTTTTCTGGCCTGAGCAGGGAGGTGGAGACAGGAGCAGGCCGGGGTAAATTTAGAGCCACTTCAAGTGTCCATTCAACACTTCCCCCGCCGGGTGCTCACCTCTGGCTGTTTACCTCCAGCCAAGCTGGGTTTCCTGCCCTGAAAATGGAGGAAGCCAGAGCCCTTCCCCAGAGCAGCTTAGAAGAGGAAACATCAGCACACCAACAGTCACGCGTTTCAGGAACTTTCTCACAAAAGGTCCCAGGGACTCCACACGAGAGGGGAGCGCACAGAGGGGGAAGCCTGCGGAGTGTGGAAAATGACGTTGGGGGGTTGGTCTGAGTCACCATCCTTTCCTGCTCAGACTGTCCAGGAGGACCAGCCAGCGCCACCCCCCTCGCCAGCTGCCTGCCCTGGGACCACAAGCCAGCAATCACCAGTGATGTAACCTGCACTTCATCTGTTTATCTGCAAGTCTCCCAGCTTTCCAGCAAGAGGAAAACAAGCTGCCGGAACCATTCCACAGGGAGTGATGGAACCATTCCACAGGGGGTGGAGCCGCTCACTTTTCTGGGCTTTCTTGTTTGTTGCTGAGCTGAGGATGGAAATGTGGCAACAAGTGGAGATACTGCTCTCGTTTTGGTTACATGTATTCTTTCTTTAAAAAAGCCCACCACTTGCCCCGGCTGGGGTGGCTCCACTGGGTAAGTTGTTTCAGGCGCCGAAAGGTTGCCGGTTCCATTCCAAGTCAGGGCACATGCCTCGATTTCAGGCTCAATCCCTGGTTGGAATGAGAGCCATTTTTTTTAATTTTAATTTTTTTTTTTTTTTTTGGTGTGTGTGTGTTCTCTTAGGATGCCCAGCATAGTTTCTTACACTTTGGAAATGCTCCATACAGGTTTTCTGAAGGACTAGGTGAGGCACGTTGAGCAGATGGATGCAGAAATCACAAGGTGAGCAGTACAAGAGGGAAGTGAAGGACAAATGCAAGAGAAGAGGGAGAGAAGTAGAGATGACCTGCTTGCCTTTCCCACTCACGGACAGGACGTGTTAGAGCAGAGTCAGAGGGAATGGAAAGCGTGTGTAGGACAGACACTGTCGGTTCTTATCTCATCAATAATTCCCTTTTTTCCCCCAGCAGGGACCAAACCTTGGATGAATGGATGGACAGTCCACATCTTTCTGCCCCCCCCGGGTGCTGGTCTTTCTGAAATGCTACGGAGGTGGCTGATTGTAGCACTGGTGATAGTGAGTTAGAGCTCTATTTAAAAAATATTTTCATTGATTTCAGAGAGGAAGGGGGCGGGGATAGAAATATCAATGGTGAGAGGGAATCATTGATCGGTTGCCTCCCACACACCCCCTACTGGGGACCGAGTCCGAAACCCGGCATGGGCCCTGACCAGGAATTAAATCGTGATCTCCAGGTTCATAGGTCGATGCTCAAACACTGACCTGCACTGGTTGGGCGTGAGTTACAGCTCTTAGACTGAAGTTCCTTTGTCCCGGTTCACTAGCATCTGGGCAAACACTGCCCCTTGTCTGTGCTTCATGTTCCCAGAGCTCACCGTCAGGCCTGGCACAGCAAGAACCCAACCCTTGGGTTGTTCCTGAGCCTCTAACTCACATCGTTGCCCTCGATGGCTCTCAAGGCTGTACCGGTAGCAAGAGAGGGTGGGGCATCTCCGAGGGAAAGAGCAGCAAGGTTGTCCACATGTCTTAAATTATTTAGTTGCATAAAATATTCAGATTTGTGAGCATAACAGCAACTCTATTTAAAAACTCCAGGCATATGATGGACGAGCTCAATGTTTCCAAGCAGTTCCCAGCTTCCAGCCCACCCCCCAGGAATATTCTAAAAGCTACTCAGGCTCATTTGGGTCAACTCCCAACTCTCGGGACCAGCTAAAGTGCAAGTGCCATGCAAGGTGGATGATATTTGGCATATGGTTTCACATAAGTACATTTTAATGAGAGGTTTTAGGGCATCCACACTGCACCTCCTATATTTCCCAGAAAAAGAAAATATTCAACTGGCAAAACAAACCGGCAAATAGCTAATACATCATCTAACATCTTCACTCCAAAAACAATAAGCCAGGCATCATTTTTTCCCCCCTATTTGTGGGCAAATAAAGTAAGGCCCACAGATGTTGTTCAAAGTCACATCAAGGTCTGTCTGATCCCGAGCCTGGAGACTCTTTCCACCACATAGCAATTCTTTTCTGACAAGTTTCCAGGACTATTTGACATAACATCTGGCTGTCTGTCAAAACATGAAATGATTCTTCCGCCTTCGTAATGGTAACCTCTGGGGAGGAAGAAGCGGGGAGTGTGTGGGACGGGGTATGTGTGAGGGACTTCTGGGAAACTGGAAGGTCCCATCTCTTTATCTTGGCAGTGGTTGCCCAGAGGTGCTCACTTTGTAATAATCCATCAGGGTGTATGATTTGAGCTTTTTTTGTGTTTATTTTTACTTCAATAAGAGTTTATTTAAAAACCCTTCTTTCTAGCAACTAATGCTGCAGGGCGGGGGGGCTACATCCCTTAGTTAATGTGTTCTAATGAAACAGCAGGAACTCCTTGGGCTCTACTATATACACTTTAAAAATAAGACAAGTATGTTGAGATCCTGCCCCTTTACAAATAAGGTTCTGATTCTTTCAAAGCAAAGGTTTCTGGATTAAAAAGTGTTGCCTAGAGCGAGGCTGCCACTTTCCCCAATAATCATTTCAAGAGGAGACCTACATTATAGGGGACTCAGTTGCATAAGGAACTGGAATGAGGGAAGCCACGGACGAATAAGAACTTTGAAATGAGCTAACAATTTCAGGCAGCTATGAGTGAGTTAAGAGCTGGAGGGCAGGTTTCTGGAGTCACGAGGGAGTCTGGTTTGAAAACAACATTTTTTTTTCCTGCTGCAGATCATTTCTGTGTCTAATTTTAGCCAGTTGGCCAGGAATTGAAGCCTCTGACCACAACTATAGGACCTAACGGGGCTGGAGCCGGGGTGGGAAGACAAACAGCCTCCTCAACGAGAGGCAGGAGGGGATGAATGAGAAAGGGACACCGGTGATTTAAATGAATGAACAAAACTCCTGACAACCTGAGCCTCTGGCGGCGGCCCCTCCCCCAGAGCACACGCATCTCTGGTTTGAGCAGTAAACAGGATCCAACAGAAAGGGTTCCCTAGGTTCACAGATAGGGGCGAGGTTTGTTTTTAAGTCCCCAAGCCAAATCAGGGGAATAGACAGAGCTCCTGGTGAGGGCGCCAGCATTGGGACGGGGCAGGAGCATGGAGGGGAATCTTACCTTATGCAGGACATGCTCATAGAAGTCAGGGCCAGCTCCCCCCTGGTAGGAGTTGAGTCTCTGCAGGTCCATGTCCGGCTTGGAGCCCGCTGATTCCGCTCTCCCGCGTTCTGCGTCAGAGCTTCCGGAAGCTTTGTCCAGGCTCCAGGCTCAGCTGGGTGCTGCAGGCTTGGTTTTAAGTCCCGCGGGCCGGGCAGGGCCGCATCCGGGTTCAGCACTGGACAGCTCCCGCGGAAGCCCTGGCGGAGTACCTGGAGCTCAGGTCCACGACCTCGGTGTTTCAGCACCAGGAACAGCAACACCGCCCCTGTGTGCCCTGGACCAGTTCTGAGACCTGGTCTGCTCTTAAGCCCCGTCTGGTGACTCCAGGATGCGGGGAGGGACGCCAGCTTTCAGTCTAGCCAGTGGCCCGTGCGTATCTCACTCAGCTATGGGATCTCCGGAGGCTCAGCGACCCGGCTGCATTCGCTGCAGTCCCGGAGCTCACGGTTCCTGATTCTCAGTCAACGAGCGTCCTCGTCACACCACGCAGCTCAGCTCTCCCCCAGGGTTTGCAGAGGCGAAGTCCTGAGACGCTGGCGCCGCTTCTCTGTTCTCCCTGGGCAGTTCCCTCCAGCATCTCTGAGACAAATAGCAGTGTGAAGCCTGAGACTGACAGACGATGGGCTTTAGGGAGCCCCTGAAATATTTTGCAAAAATTCTCCTTAACTGCATTTGCCTAGGGAGAGGATCCAGACCTTAAATTACACTCTCTAGGATGCACATGGCCCCCCAAAAGTTAAGAACAACTGGCTTGGGGAAGGCAGAATGATGTTGGTTGAGAGCACAGACTCCAGATTCAAACCTTGGCTCCGATAATGTTTAGTTGTGCCAGGTTACTGAGCAAAATGTTTTATACATTATCTCATTAATCTGACCAATAATTCGATGAGATAGTTACTGGTGTATCCATTTTACAGGAATGGAAACTGAGGCTTCAGGAGTTTAAAAAAAACCGATGTAGCTAGTTGGACTTGGAACCAAGGAACAGCTGACTTCAGATTTCACACCTTTAACCAATATACGATTTTTATTCGGAAATTTTGAGTTGACCCTCATGTGGTGATTAAGTGGCAGTTTCATTTAGGATCCCTGAGGAAGTAATCTATTAATCATAGTACCCAATGGGAAACAAGGGAACTGCTAGGTTCAATGGATTTAAATAAAATACCCAGCATAAACTCTATGAGGATTTGATGCTGCATAAAATTATGAAATGGCGAGGTGGGATGGCCTTTCTTGCACTAAAAACCCAGTGACCTCTCTCCTCTAGTGAAGGGCTTGGCACTGCTCCCCTGGCCGGGCTCTGGGCTCTTGGCGTGAGTGAGAAGTACACAGGAGGGAAGGAACAGTCTGTACATGCAGCCACCTGTTCCCCCCCACCCCCACCACCAGTGAAGGTGGTGGTGGAAGCTGGAGCAGCCATCTTCCACCCAAGATGCAAGCCAGGTGCTGAGGATCATAGAGCTCCAGGCTACAAGGGACCTGAGGCCCGTGAAGCCGCCATGTCAGCCTTGGACTGCTTACCCTTGGATGTCAGAGCAAAGATACATACATTTCCATCGTGTGTATAGCATGGTAAGATTGGTTTTTAATACAACAGCTGAATGGGTATTCTAATAACATAGTTGCTCTGTGTATAAAAAGCAAACACTATGGTCAAAAGAGCAAAAGAGTAGGGAAGGATGGGAGAAAGAGACTTGTCTGAATATGTAAAGCAGATGTGGGGAAAGGATGAGGCAAGATAGGTGCCTAGGGACAGTCACTCTGAGGACCATCTACTACTTTTAGCAAGTACACCCAATGCCCCACTCTGAGGATCCTTCATGCCTTGAGTTTTGTGCCCTAGGTGCCTCTCTTGTAGTCTTGATCATGGGAAGGAAAGGAGATGGATAACAGAGGGATGGTGGTAACATAGAATGAGAGTAGAGTGGGGATGAGGTTGGGTGGAATGGAGAGGAATTTTAGGAGAAGAAAGGAAGAGAGGAAAGAGTCAAGGGCAATCTTCATGGTAAAGGTTCCACATGGAAAGTTTTTAATTAAGAGAGTATTTCTTACACCTTGTATTTTAGAACTGGGAACAGATGGAAGGTCTGAAAACCAGGCATAAATGGGGAGAAAAATTCTGCACTCAACAGGGAGAGTGTGACAAAGGACAGGGATGTGTGACAGTCAGGTGAGTGTCAGCAGCTCAACACCCCACAGCCATATTTAAAGGGAGGTCACCAGGCCATGGCTGTGGCTGAACTAGAGGGGGAACCTATTTCCAAGACAAGCTCTGAGGATGGGACTTTGGTCCTATGCTCTTCCCATTTCCAGGAGGACAATGTAGGTGGCAGAGCTATTTTGTCCTGTCTTATCAGCTATCGCCTCAGAGTCTGCCAGGTGAGCAATGGCTGTGAGACTAAATAGGGTCAACCTGGAATAATCTCCACAGTCTAGGGCTATGTCTGTTATATGTCCAGTCATTACATGATCTCACTGCCTGCCCCACCATTTTCCTATAGCATGAGGCATGGAGAAGGGGTTATCTGACTTTAAAAAGAGGTCATGGGGTTGTTGGGATTTCTGCTTGGTTCAAAATTAATGGATATGCCTGAAAATATAATTCACATAGGGCTTTGTTTCCTTCTAGGAGGTGGGAGAGAATCTTGGTAGGAATGGAGGTAAGATGGGCAGTAGACATAGGAGAGACCATTTTTTCTTTGGGGAAGATCCTAAGAAAGCACTTGGATTTGCATCTGACTCCAACACTCGATCAAGCCATGAGACCTTGATCAAGCCCCAGCCCCTGAGCCTCAGTTTCCTCACTCATACAATGGGAGCAACAAAACCTACCTCCCTGCACACATGGTCCTACGGGGATTCACCAATCATCTGTTCAAGCACCACCCAAATCATAAAGCACTTATTAATGTTAAGTTTAAAAAGTGCCTAACTTACTGGAAACCTTTTAGAAGCCATTTGTATTTTTAGCAGGAATCTCCTTTTGGGGGAGTGAGCTTCCCAGCAGCACATTTCCAGCTGGCTGTGGACCCAGAGCAGGAAGGTGTATGTTGAGAAGCACCCCGCACCCCCAGGTAGAGTGTTTATGATCAGTGAGGTTGGGTAGAGTGGTGGGAGACCTACAGTCCCAATGCTCATTTAAGGAAGCATTTTTTGACTCTTTGGGGTTTATCCTGGCTTTCATGGTGCAGCAGCCCATCCAAGGGGCCATGAGCAAGATCTGTAGGAAGTAGTGTAAAGAAGGAATACATGAGTTTGGGATGGGTTAGGTAGGAGCCAAGGATCATCGACTATTCTTAGCAAGTACACCCAACGTTTCACTCTGGGCTTGGCGGTTAAGAAACCAGAATTCCAGTCTCCACTTTGCCTCCAATGTACTGGGCAAGACATGTCATTTCTCTTCTGAGTCTCAGTCTCCCCATTGCTCAAATTGGATTTGGGGTGGGGTGAGAAGGCTATTTCCAAGACACCTTACATTGGGAAGACCTTTATAGCTTATGTTCATTATCCTTTTTACTCCTCATAACATCAAAGGAGACACAGATTGTTGGTCCCATTTAACAAATGGCTAGTAAAAGTAAGAGTTAGAACTTGCACTGAGGTCTCTTTCTACTCTCAGATCCTTCCAGTAGTAAAGCTCTGTGATTCTCCTGCCACTGGGTAATAGAGTGTTCTTGAACACCTACTGTGTACAGGGAGCTGGGCCACAAAGAGGCTCTTACCTGGTATAGAGTCATTTGCCTGCATGTCCTACCTCCCCACTAGATTGTTAACTCCTTGAGAGCAATACACACATTGGCTTCTTTTTTGTTGTTGTTATTAATCCTTACCCGAAGATATTTTTCCATTGATTTTTTTTTTGGAGAGAGTGGAAGGGAGAGGGAGAGACAGAGAGAAACATCGATGTGAGAGATAGACATCGATTGGTTGCCTCCTGCACACACCCCGACCAGGACTGGGAACCTGTAACCAAGGTACGTGCCCTTGACCAGAATTGAACCCGGGACTCTTCAGTCCCCGGGGTTAAGCTCTATCCACTGAACCAAACCAGCTAGGGCCATGTTGGCTTCTTTTTAAAAAAATATTTTTATTCATTTCAGAGAGGAAGTGAGAGGGGGAGAGAGAGAGAAACATCAATGATGAGAGAGAATCATTGATCAGCTGCTTCCTGCACACCCCCTACTAGCATGTTGGCTTCTTTGTGGCCTTCCTCAAAACGCCCAGAGCTGTGACTATCCTCTGGGCAAATAATAATTAAATAAAGACACAATGACAAAGCACAGGAAACAAACACTCCTGATATGTGTTGAGACCCACCCTGGATCCTGAACTCGGCTTGGGCTGTAGAGAAGGCTTCTCTGGCATTGTTGTTTATCCCCAAAGCGCTGGCCTTTGTTCTCTCTCTTATCTCCAGGGATGCTCTCAGCCTCGTGAGACACAGTCATCAATCAACATTTGCTCTCCAGATACTGCCCTGTGCCAGACACCACAGGATGTGCTTTATCAGCCTCTTGATTTAGTTTATGTTTCAGGTAGAAGCCAGACAAGAAAGACTCCCCCCATCCGTCAATTCCTGCTTTTGCTTCTTTTTGGAAAAACAACCCTCAATTCGAAAAATAAGTGTATCTGAGGATCATTTTCTTGGAGGTGGGAGGGTACTAAGAAATGAGCTGGCCCACGGAAAATGGTCATGATGAGAAAAGGGGGCAGTTTGTATAAGAAGACATCAATTTCAGATGGAGACGATACATTCGGAATAAAAAGGGAAGCATTGTTACCAGCACATTAGTAGTAAGGTAAAGAGATTGTGGTAATTTTCATTTTCTCAGTCTTCTGGAGCTTGCAAGATTTCTATAGTGAATATAGAAAATATACATTTAAACCAGGAAACAAAATTGATAAAAAACAAGAAATGCTCTTTCTTAAGCTGGATGGCGGGCACACACAGGTGTGCATTTTATTACTCTTTATCATTTATTTATAGGTAATATATATGTTTTGTATAAAATATTTTAACACTATTTCTTTTTTCAGTTGTAGGACCTCTTGTGTAATAAAATTTAATCTGGAAGCAGTCTTAATTGAAGCAGGGGTTCCCTGAAGGCTAGCCTCATTTATAATGTCTTCTTGACTCTTGGCACTATTGTTTGGCATAAACTCTATTTTGTCTGATATAAGTATAGCTACCCCCGATTTCTTTTGGTTTCCCCTTGCATGGAATATATTTTTCCATCCTTCACTCGGAGCCTATGTGTGTCCTGGAAGAATCTCTTGTAGGCAGCACGTAGTTGGGTCTTGTATTTTTATCCAGCCAGCCAGTCTATGCCTTACGATTAGAGAATTCAATCCATTTACATTTAGAGTAAGTATTGATATGTAAGGACTTACAAATGCCTTCTTGTTAATTGCTCCCTGGCTGTTTTCTGTTTTTCATTTCCCCCCTCTCTTTCTGCTTATCTTTGTGACTATGCTGTCATTGCCCTCTCTTTATCTTTTGTGAACCTACTATAGTGTTTTTGCCTTGTGGTGACCATTGGGCTCTCATAAAACATCTTATAGACAAAGCAGTCCATTTTAAGCTGATAGCGACTCAACTCTGATACATACAAAAGCTTTACCCTTTTGCTTCACCCTTTTTATGGATTTGATGTCGCATTTTACCTGCTATTTTGTGTATTTGTTAAAAAACAGTAGTTACAGTTCCTTTTAATACTCCTTTCTTTTAACATTTATACTACAGGTAATGGTTAACTCACCATTATATTGCAGAATTCGGGTTTTCTAAATCTAACTATATATTTACATTTACCAGTAAAGTATATATTTTGCATATTTTCATGCTGTTAATTAGCATATTTTTGATAGATCCTCCCTTCCCCCAACTGATGGACAAAGAATGACGTAAACTCCATTCCTGAACACCTAACCAGGCACCTTATATGGACTAAACATTGAACCACCAATCAGCGTGTGCCAAGAAGCCCCATCCCTTCCATTTCCTCCCCTCAAAAGGTGCCTCCATCCCGGCACGTGTGCTCTTTTCCACCTGGAAGATAGCCCGGCAGGGTCTTCTCCTCTAATAAAGCCTGTGTCCTGGACTCCGGCCCTCTGTTTCATCTATCAATTTTCATTTCAGCTTGAAGTACTCCTTTCAGCTGAAAGTGGTTTGAACTGCCTCAGCTTTTTTTTGGTCTGATAATATCTTTATTTCTCTCTCATTTCTGAAGGATAAGTTTGCCAGACAAAGTAGTCTTGGTTAGCAATTTTTTTTCTTTAAACATGTTGAATATACTATCCTACTTTCTCCTGACCTGTAGAGTTTCTGCTGAAGAATCCACTGATAACTTAATGGGCGTTTCTTTGTAGTTTACAATATTTCCTCCCCTCTCCCTGCTTTTAGAGTTCTCTCTTTGTCTTCAAATTTTGACAGTTTTATTATAATTTGTCTTGGAGAAGGTCATTTCACATTGAGATAATGATGATCTATTAGCTTCTGGAAATTGCATGTCCAAATCTCTCTCCTCAGGTTTGGGAAGTTCTCAGCTATTATTTCTTTGAATAAACTTTGCCCTCTTCTCCCTCTCTTCTCCTTCTGCAATTCCAATTATTCTGATGCTTGTACTTCTGATGGTGTCCTATAGATCATGTCACCTTTCTTTGCTTTTTTTCCTTCTTTTTTTCTTTGATCTCCTCTGACCAGATTATGTTAAAATTCCTATCCTCTAGCTCACTGATTCTATCTTCTGTTTGGTTTATTCTGCTACTGATGCTCTTTATAACATTTTATTCACTTAATCCTTCAGTTCTATAATTTCTATTTGGTTTCTTTTTATGATTTCTATCTCTTTATTAAATTTCTCATTTGTTCATGTAGAGTTTACCTGATTTTGTTAAATTGTCTTTTTTTTTTTTTTTGAGTCCTCAAAACATTTCTTTTGAATTCATTATCAGGTAGATTGCAGAGTTTTATGTCTTTGAGTTTATTTACCAGAAGATTATTATTAGGTTTTCTTGTGTGTGTGATATCCTGGTCCTTTGATTCTTCATGTTCCCTGGCATATTCCATTCTGTTTTCGCATTTGAAGTAGAAGTCACCTCTTCCAATATTTACTAATTGGCTTCAAGTAGGAGATATTTTTCATTGGTTTTATCTATATCTGGAACTTTCTCCAACCTTGTATGAATATATTGGCTTTTTGCTCCCTCTCTTGGCAGAATTCTTAAGCTTGTATATTTTCTCGCTACCTTACAATTTACTAGGCTGGCTGTTGGGAACCTCTTTTGTTTTCCAGAAGGTGGTGCTATAGCTCAAGTTTGTGGTTTTCCTTTCCACAGAGCCTGGCCTGTTTTCTGAGCACACCCCTTCCCCGTCTACCAGACTGTATATTGCCACCACACTCAACACGTGCACAAGGATTTGGCTGCAGAGTTGGGGGAGGTGTAAGCTCAACACGGGCCATTGGGGGTGGCCAGATTGGAGGATCCTTGGGTGAGGTTATCCAATGAGCTCACAAGTGAGTTTCTTGCTGGAGTTCTGAATGCCATTTCTTTAATGCCCTTTGATATTCTTATTTGCCTTGTTCCAGTCATGGAGGTCCTGCCTCAATATTCTGGTGGCTGCAGAAGGAAACCTAGTTCCTCCAGCAGTGTCCCCCATAGCTGGTGAAGCTGGACACTCACTCACTACTCTCTTTCTCCTCAAAAGAGGTTGCAACTGGTTAGTTCAGCCCCATTCTGTGCTACCTTGGGCGAGTGGTAGTACTGGCTAAGTTCCATTTACCTTCTGCAGTGGATCTAAACAGTTCCAATGATCTCTTAGTCTAGTCTCGCCTGTAGATTTAGGGGAACAACATACTCTTTAACTTGCAACCTCTTAATCAATGACCACAGGAAGCCTTGAGCTGCCTTTGTGCCTGCATCTCTCCATTGTTTACACCCTTCAGTTTTCTGGGACACTTGTCCTCATGCATGTTATGAGCTCACATTGAAACTTCTGTGGAATCTAGGAACTGAAACTGCAGGCAGTTCAGCAGGAAGTGTGCAATTGCTCGTGTGGTTCTTCATGACTGACTCCTAGTTAGAAGCTTGTATTCGTCATTTTCTTGCTGACTAGTGGACTGTGTATGTGAACATAAGTGGGGATGTGTGAAAGCTCTTTGTATTTGAATGTGAGCATTTTATGTGTTCTTCTATGGGGTTCACCAACTGGAAAAGCAGGATCTGCAGGGGCTGCTCACACATGTGCCCAGAGATATCTGGAACTGCTGTGGCTCAGATGTTTTCCCCGGGACGGCCTGTGGGCATAAACCTTTGCCTTGGGTTTAGTTTTTGGCCACATTGGACTTGTGAGGAGACGCAGGAGTCCGCCAGAAACCAGAGTGTGGGAATGTGCCACACTGCAGCATTGCTGGCTTCCTCTTCTGCGGGGCTCCTCTGGGGAGAAATCAAGTCGTGGGGGTGGGGAAAGAGGCCAGTGCCCATGTTCCAAGTTGTCCAGGGATATCCTGATGGAGGCAGAGGTGGAGGAAGGAGTAGGAACACTGTCCAGTACAAACCTCCACAAGGTGGGTCCAGGCGGGATTTGCATCACAGGCTGGAACGACAAGGGATGGAGGGACCAGGTCAAATGACCTCTGTGACCCTGAGTGTGGGACAAGGCTGTGGGACCTGAGGAGCTGAAGTGACCTTTGGAAATTAAGATTTCCAGTGATGCCCAGCTGTTGTGGCTCCGTGGCTGAGCATCGATCTATGAACCAGGAGGTCATGGTTCAATTCCCGGTCAGGATACATGCTTGGGTTGCTGGCTCGATCCCCAGCGTGGGGCCTGCAGGAGGCAGCCAGTCAATGATTCTCTTTCATCATTGATGTTTCTAGCTCTCTATTCCCTCTCCCTTCCTCTCTGAAATCAATAAAAAAATATATTTTTAAAAAAATCTCTAGCGACATCCTCCTGCTGCACCCGAAGGCCAACTTTCCCTTCTTTCTCATTTGCCATTGTTGGCTGCTCCCTTTGCAAAACTTCGCCATGTCATGTCCCTTGGTTCTTTCGTTGTTCTGAAATTAACTTCTTGTGTTTTCTTCATTGACTCCTCTTCCTTAGCCAACCCCTTAAATGTCAGGTCCTCCAACATTCCTGTCTTCCTTCTTGGTCTGCAGTACAGATTCTCTGAGCAGCACACACACTTAAGTTGGAGAACATTCTTTTCATCCCTGTCTCATCCATTCTACTGGTCTCACTAAGCCCCTCTGTCAAACTCTCCATTTAGTGTGTCGGCCTTCCACCTCTCTCTTGGACCTCGACCTGGAGATCTTTTCATGATCATTTCTGAAGCTCTTCCAACTCATTTCCCTCCCAGCCTGTTCTCCCTGGCTTCCCTCACTCAGTTCATGGTGTCCCCAGCCCCAAAGCTAGATGTTCTCCATTATTTTTAACTCCTTATTCTTCACCTCCAAGGGATCAAAAATCTTGTCAATTCTACCTTTATTTCGTAGCTCCCACATTTTCCTGGTTTTGTCAATTCTCAAAGCCACTCTCAAGATTTGGAGTTTTATTACTAGACTCGCCTCTTTCCAGTTCATCCCACATACCCCTGCAGGAGAAGCCTCTTTCCAAACCTCATTTTACAGTTTACATTTTAAGAGAGGAGAAGGTGGTGGCGTAGGTCAATGCCTGAACTCACTGCAACTCCTCACAAACACATCAAAATTACAACTAAAATACAGAACAACCATCGTTCAGCACTGCCTGAAAGCTGGCTGAATGGGAGGGAGGTCGCCTCTGCGGAGGACGCCCATGAGGAGCAAGGGGTCCCAGCCCCATACCAGACCCCCAGCCCAGGCTCCCGGAGCTGGGAAGAGAAGTCCCCTAACTGTAAGAACTAGCGGGGAGGGAGAAACCAAGATGGCGGCAGAGGTAAACACCTGTACTGCTGCCTCGCGCAACAATTTCAAAACTGCAACTGGAAGACAGAGCGGACGGCGTCCAGAACCACCGGAAAGCTGGCTGAGTGGAAATTCTACAACTAGGAGGAAAGAGAAAAGGACACCGAGACCCAGAGGAGCGGTGGAGGACAGAGGTGCGGAGACCGGAGCGCGAGGAAGGGGCGGGCGGCCGAGTATGCGGCTGGCTTACTCACGGAGTGCGGAGAGGGCGGGCAGCAAGCGCGCGGCTAGCTGTCTCGTTGGGGAGGGAAACAAAACCTCCCTGCTTCACTGACATCCAGTTCCGGGTGAGACTCTTGGGGACCCAGACTCATTCGGGGAGAAAGTGGACTGTCTGGCCGCGGGCAAAACTCGAGGGCAGCCTTATCTCAGAGGTGCGTGCAGCCATTGCCACGGGACACTGAGACCCAGGAGCCTCGTAGGGCAGGGCTGACGGGAAGCCAAGGCTGTCTGCTACTCCCTGAGACTCCGCCCCATCCAAGCTGAGCACAGAAGCTCTCCCAGTAGAGTCACAGCTGATCCTCACAGACAATTGGCCTGGAGGTCAACTCCCCCCAGGGATACTAACAACAATCTAGGCCTAACTACAGCAAGACTGCACACACAGCCCACAAAGGGGTGTACCAAGAGTGTCCACCTCAGGTAACTGGGGAGGCTGAGCCACTGGGCCCTGCTAGGATACCTAGCACACAAAGCTACTCCATCAACTCAGGGAAGCAGCTGAAATGCGGAGACAAAGAGGCAGGTCACAAATGAAGGAAATGGAGGAAAGCAAATGACTGGATATAGAGTTCAAAACCACGGTTATAAGGTTTTTCAAGAATTTCCTAGAAAAGGCCGATAAATTTAATGAGACCCTCGAGGATATGAAAAAGGACCAACTAGAAATTAAGCATACACTGACTGAAATAAAAAATATTATACAGAGACCTAAAAGCAGACTAGAGGATTGCAAGAACCAAGTCAAAGATTTGGAATATAAAGAAGCAAAAAATACCCAACCCGAAAAGCAAAAAGAAAAAGGAATCCAAAAAGTTGACGATAGCGTAAGAAGCCTCTGGGATAACTTTAAGCGAACCAACATTGGAATTATGGGGGTCCCAGAAGAAGAGAGCGAGCAAGATACTGAAAACCTATTTGAAGAAATAATGACCGAACACTTCCCCCACTTGGTGAAAGAAATAGACTTACAAGTCCAGGAAGCACACAGAACCCAAAAGAAATCCAAAGAGGACCACACCAAGACACTTCATAATTAAAATGCCAAGAGCAAAAGACAAAGAGAGAATATTAAAAGCAGCAGGAGAAAACAGTTAGTTACCTATAAGGCAGAACCCATACGACTGTCAGCTGATTTCTCAACAGAAACTATGCAGGCCAGACGGGAATGGCAAGAAACATTCAAAGTGATGAATAGCAAGAAACTACAACCAAGATTACTCTACCCAGCAAAGCTATCATTCGGAATGGAAGGTCAGATAAAGAGCTTCACAGATAAGGAAAAGCTAAAGGAGTTCACCACCAAACCAGTATTACAGGAAATGCTGAAAGGTATTCTTTAAGAAGAGGAAGAAGAAGAAAGAGATAAAGATAAAAATTATGAACAACAAATACGTATCTATCAACAAGTGAATCTAAAAATCAAGTGAATAAAAAATTTGATGAACAGTATTAACTGGTGACTATAATAGAATCAGGGGCATAGAAAGGGAGTGGACTGACAATTCTTGGGGGAAAAGGGGAGTGGGGGGTGTGGGAAGAGACTGGACAAAAAGCGTATGCCTATGGATGAGGACAGTGGAGGGGGGAGGTAAGGGCAGAGGGTGGGGTAGGAACCTGGTGAGGGGAGCTATGGGAGGAAAAAAGAGGAACAGTTGTAATAATCTGAACAATAAAGATTTACTAAATTAAAAAAAAAAAACTAGCGGGGATTGGGGCTCAGTGACACGGAGGCTGCTAGAGACCCAGGTGTTCCTTTGAAAGGACTGGCGTACAACCTCAATTTACAAGGTCCCACTTCCTCTGAGCTCCAGCACCAGGGCGAGGCTCCGGGGAACCCAGACACATGCTGGAAGGAATTGGATTGTCTGGCATCGGGGCAGGAACTGGGGAGCAGCTTTCTCCCAGATGGAGATGCTCCCAGAGGTCATTGTTCCTGTTCTGGGACCTCCCTGGTCCCAGGGCTGACTGGCAGCCATCTCTGTTTGCTCTGCCCTGGTGATTCCCTGAGACCCCGCCCCATCCAGTTTACAGCCCCATCTGATTTGAAGCCTCACCCAACCTGTTTGCAGCAGCTTTTGCATATAAATGGCCTGTCCTTGCTCCGGCTTCAGACTGCTAACATCTCTAAGCAAGCAGCAGCTGGGCCAGCGTGACCTGGGCCAGCGTGCCCCAAGCCTATCAGTAAAAGGCTCAAGACCCGGCACTACCACGAGCCTGCCTTGCTTCCCAGCTGGGCCTTGTCTGGGCACCTCCAAGCCCAATACAAATAGCTCCTGCAGGGTGGCCCCAGGCAGTGGCTGACTGCACCTCCCTGGAGGCCCTAAGCCAGTGCACCCTGTGGACAGCTTCAGACCATAGCAGATTACAACTCTACACGTTCATGAGCAACACACTCAACAGGCAGACTCAGTGAGCACCAAAGCCCCACTGAAGCAAGTCTTGCTCCGTAGGGGTGTTTCCTACACACAAGAAATCTAATGAACAAAATGAACTCGTGAGTAAAATAGAATCAGAGGCATGGAAGCATGGTACAGACTGATGAACCTCAGAGGGAAGTGAGGAGGGGGGTGGGAAGAGATTAACCAATGATCTCACCTATGGACACAGACAGTAGGGTGGTGAAGTCCTGGGGCGGGTTGGGAACGGGGTGAAAGGAAGCAATAAGGGGGAGAAGAGGGGAGCATCTGTAATACTCTCAACAGTAAAGATAAAGAAGTACAGTTTACATGTTAAAGTTTAACTAGTTTTTCCCACTATTATCGCCTGTATATCACATCTTCCTCAAATATAAATTCTTTGGTTGATTTCTCGGTTGGGTGGAGTACTATGAGTAATTTTAGTTAATTCTCACTGGAGGATGTTTTTCCCCCACTGGTTTTTAGAGACAATGGAAGCAGGGCGGGGGGCGGGGAGTGAGGGTAGGGGTGGGGCAGGAGGGAGAGACAGAGAGAGAAACATCTATGTGAGAGAGACATCAATTGGTTGCCTCCTGCATGCACCCTGACCAGGTCTGGGGATCAAACCTGCAACCCACATACGTATGTACGTATGTGCTCTTGACTGGAAATGAAACCTGTGACTGTTTGGGGTGTGGACTGGTGCCCTAACCACTGAACACACTGGCCAGGGCTATGAGCCACTTTTAAGAAAAGACAGTATACATGGACGGTGTACCTTTGGAGTCGTTGCATTTTTAAAATGTCTCTTTTTCTCTATGAGATATAACATTCTTGGGCATTGATTCTTTTCTTTCAAAATACCATAGACATTACTCTATTGCGTATATATGTCTACTTAATTGCATATAGTATATAATGAATCAGGGGCATAGAAATCTACCCCTGAGAGTTAAGAGTTAACTCTTATGAGACTTACCATTCCTAGAGAAGACTGCATATAACACACATATATAGTTTGCAGAATAATTTTGAAGCCGTGTTTATATAATTACCAATGAGGTCAAGAAATAGCAGGCTGTCAGTACCCATGAGCTTTGTTGTTGGGTCTAGGGCTCGACCTATGTACCATCTTTCACCAGATATGGTGAAAGAGGGACGATAAGAAGTCGTGCCTTACAGCAGAAGTTAGAAATGGCAGATGATTGGGCAGAGAGTTCTTAAAGAGAGTGAAGTTTAAGGCTATAAATATCGATCTCTGAGGAAATAGAGGGAAAAGTAGAAGCCACTGGCGGGGCTCATCACTGGATTATATTTTCAGGCACCTGTGTCCTAGAGAAAAACACACTTCTGATATGTAAGCTGGACTGGAGGGAATGTATAACTGGCCGAGAGACCAGATGAGAAGCTATTTTTCATGTCCACAACTATTCCAAAGATATTTAGCGTTTGCTGAGCTGTTACTGGGTTCCAGGCTATGTGCTAAGCACTTGACTTGTGTTCACTCATTTATTCCTATGAGATAAGAATGATTACATTATTCTATTTTATAGCTGAAGAAACTGAGGATGAGCACAATTTAGCAACATGCCCAAGGGCACATGGTTAGTAAAGGATGGAGATGGGATTTGAGTCTGTGCTCAAATCTATCTTCTTAACCAATACCCTTACACTGAACTAGAGGCCCGGTGCATGAATTTGTGCACCAGTGGGGTCCCTCACCCTGGCCTGCGGGATAGGGCTGAAACTGGCTCTCTGATATTGCCCGAGGGGTCCTGGATTGCGAGAGGGTGCAGGCCAGGCTGAGGGACCCCACCAGTGCAGGATCACGGCCAGGGAGAGATGCGGGAAGCTGGCCAGCTGGGGAGGGACCTCGGGAGGGCTCCAAGACATGTCTGGACCACCTCACTCAGTCCCAATCAGCCGGACACTAACAGCAAGCTAACCTACAGGTTGGAGCATCTGCCCCCTGGTGGCCAGTGCACATCATAGTGAGTGGTTGAGCGGCCTTAGCATATCATTAGCATATTATGCTTTGATTGGTTGAATGGTCGACTGGACACTTAGCATATTAAGCTTTTATTATATAGGATTAGATTAATAGTGTACAACCAGGAGGAGTGGCCCCTTGGGAAGAAGGAAAATTGGGTCTGGAGCCCAGGAAGGAGATTAGGTTTGAGGAAGAGGTATGAGGTCATCTGCTTGGAGGTGGTCTCTAAGCGGGGTGTTTTATGACGCAGAAGTAGGCAGCCAGAGAGAAGGGGCAGCTGATAAGCTCAAGAAAGAGTCCCAGACAGGAAGAGAGAGTCAGGGGGACACAAGCTCTCCTCTGTGCGAGGTTTCGCATAATTGGGATTGACTTTCATGAAGGCTCAGGGCGTGGCCCAAACATTATACTGCCACTAAGTAGGAGGAAAAGTCAGCAGATTTTCCTTGTTAGCCCATTCTCCGGCATGTCTCTTGTTCCTCCTCCCATTTTTCTAAGTAAGGCTCCAAATTAGGAAGTAGCTTAGAGATTGAAAAGGAAGCAGATGACACAGAAACACATAGGAAACTTGAAGGAGGAGAGGGCGGATGAGCCACACTCTGTTGCAAACATCTGGATTCCAGCTGGGACTTGGATTTGCAGGGGACACCAGCCAGGGATACAGGACCATGTGGCTGCCTCCAGTTCTGCTTCTTCTCTGCCTCCCAGGTGAGCGGGGCTGGGGTTTGGGGAACCTGCTATTTACAGGAGGCAGGGCAGAAGGTAGAAGGTGTGCCCTGGGTTCAAGCCAGAGGCAAAGCGAAAGCAGAAACGGGAAGGACACATCCATCCATCCACCTGCATATTCTGCTATGCATTTAAACATTCGTCCACAGATCCTACATACCCTTAGTGAGTACCAACTGCGTGCCAGGACCGTTCCAGATGCTGTAATTAAGAACACTTTCTGCACTCAGGCGCTTGTGGTGGGATGAGGAAGTCAAGTAATTCTGATACAACGTGGAATTCGTTATAGAAGAGACCCCTAACTTTCCTGTTGGAAGGACACTAGTCTTCGCCAAGACCTCACTGGATGTTGGTCTTGAAGAATGAGTGGAAAGGGGACTAGGTTATGTAAAATGTGGCGCCAGAGAGATCGTGGAAGGTTCAGGAATTGGCAGTGGTTCTGTTTTGTCGGAGTCCAGTTGAAAGGAGTTGGAAAGATTTGCTAGAAAGAATTAATGGGGGGGGGGTATCTAAAATGCCATTTTCAGCATTTACCTTACATTTTCTTTTAGAGTCAAGGTGTGATGTAAGCAAGTCAATGAAACTGGCCATCTCAGGCTGGACTTGTAGAAGGGCAACTCTTAGAAAAGACATTGCAAATGCCTGAGAGACCTTTTTTATTTCCTCTGTGGGAAGGAAGTTGAGGATAAAAATGAGAGGGTAGTCTTCATGTTTATAGAATAATTTTATGGTTGGGTTTCCTTACGCAGCATAGAACCTGCCCAATGCAATGACAGACTCTTTCAGAAACTGGGTGGGAAGGCAGAGATTTCAAAGAAGAAACCAGCTGGGTGACCCTGACCTTGTGTGGTTTCCTAATAAGTGGAATGAATGAGTGGACTGGCTGACCTTCGAGGTGTCCTAAGGCCCTCATCATCCAAGTCTTAGACGTAGAACGACATTTCAAAGATATGTATTTCCGTACACGTGGGAGGTGCTCGAAATGTCTTAAAAGATGATGACAACGATGTTCGTGGATAGACGTTTTGTGAATCACCACCGTGGATAGGATGGGCACCCAGAGCAGTGCTGGCTGGAGCATGGGAGTCGGTGATGAGCGTGTTTTCCCAACTTCACGTGCAGTGACAGCATTCGGTTAGCTTGAAATCAGTCCTAGCGAGAGTATTTACACCTGGGAAATAGGTCAATGCTTCAAATCAGGCCTTCTTCCCCTCTCCCCCCGCAGAGAGCTGGTTGTTAGCTTTGTCGCTGCTTCTTTTAATCTACTTGCTTCAATGAGATAAAATTACCTAAGTGCCCTAGCCTGGGTGCAGTGAAACGGATGACAGAAAGCACGTCCCACCCCTTCCCGTGCAGCTGGCTGACCTCCGCAACCCCACAGGCTCACCTTTCCCTCCAGGGCCCTTTGCAGCTGAGGCTCAAATGAAAACTTCAGAGTCACTTGGACAGACTTACATGTCCAGTCTCCTTCTTCAGCCCCTGTCTTTCCAGGCCCTGGGCACCCTGATTTTGGGTGACCAGCTCACGCCCCAAACCTGTGTCAGGAAGCCTAATAGGGCCTCCTTGGGGACCCGCCCCTTCTCAGTGGCCAGGGGTGTGACAGACAGAGTGTGTTGATCCTCCCTAGAGAGTCCCGGAGAGCCAGCGATTTAGTTTTCCTCCCTCGAGGACACACGGAGAGCGGAGTAAACCGATGTGGACTCTTAAAGGTCCAAGTTGCAGGAAGCCCAGCGTGCAGAGGCCTCATTCCAAAGGGAAGTTTGGGTAATGACCGAATCTCCTCCTTCCCTCCCAGCAGAGGCTGCAGGCTAAGCACAGGGCAGGACAGCCAGCTCTCTCTGCTCCCACCTCCAGCTGTGGTGCGACTCTGCCTGTCCCCAAGGGACAGGGTCCCGTGTGGTTACTCCATGTCTCTGGGCATCCAGAGCACAGGCTTTTCCTCCTGTTGACTGCTGTCCCCAGACCCTCTGGCTTCGGTCTAAGCTCAGGTGTCCTTCCAGGTCGCCACACCCGAGCCCAGAACCGTTCACACCTCCCTGGCACCTTCCCCCTGGGGTTTTCAGGCAGCTGCTGCTGCTGCTGTTACTGGGGACCATCGGGATGGAGTCCTGGGATGTGGTTTGTGTTTTCCAGGCTGCTTGTCCCTGGTGGGCCCCAGCTTTGTGACCGGCACCACGGGGGACTCCCTGACCATACGGTGTCGGTATGAGGAGGGTTACCAGGGGTATAATAAATACTGGTGCCGAGGACAGTATGACACTGACTGTGACAAGATTGTGGAGACCCAGGGAACCGAGAGAGAAGAGAGAAATGGCCGTGTGTCCATCAGAGACAACGCTGATGACCTCACCCTCACAGTGACCATGGAGAGCCTCCACGCGGACGACGCCGGATCCTACTGGTGTAAAATTCAGACAGTGTGGATCCTGGATGAGTGGTCACGTGACCCCTCGTTCCAGGTTCAGGTGTCTGTTTCCCCAGGTAAGAGCTCCCCTTGCTCCAACAGTAGACCTCATGGGCTATCAGACTCCCTCTCTCGATTTCTTTCCTCTTCACCTGCAAACTTCCGTGCAGCCTAACCCATCCTTCCCTCTCTCTCTTTTAGGTTGAGGGTAAGGTTTTCTCCTCCATTTCAAGAGCAATAATCCTGTGGCTGGCTTCTCACCCCATGGCTCCTTGCCTCCCATCCCCGTGGGCCAAATCCCCTCTTTGCTCATCCATAGCCTTCATCCATTATCCACACCCTCCCCTAGCCCCAGCCTCTTCCTCATCACTGCTCTTTGCCTTGGCCTTTCACATGTGCATGTCAGCTGGTAATCCTGCAGCCTCCTCCCCCTGCCACCGTTTCTCTTTTCCCTCCTTTCTGCTGGCCTGGAAGGTGGATGACGTACGTTCCCTCCTCGGTGCTCCAGCTGTCCCTGGTGGGGTCCCACTCCAGTGTCCACACTTTCCATTAATGTGAGTCAATTAATCTGTTTAGGTGTCTCTGCCCCTCTGTAAGGGCAGGGATGGGCCCGCATGCATCAGCAAGTCCCAATAGCAAGGACCTCAAAGGCTGTGGTTGGTAGACCTGAGCCTGTGTTGGGTGCTCTGTGAAGGGCTGAGCCCTGGATGACTGCTTTTTAGGGGACATCCAGACGCTAGGATGGAGAGGAGGTGGGGCTGTAAGTTATGCCAATAGTCTGAACACCCGAGGTCCTTGGGAGAAACTGGGTGACACCTATGCCCACCCCAGCTTTGGGTTAAAGTGGCTTTAGTTTCCATATAAATGGCACTCTGAGCCCCTCCCACAGTCTCTATGAGGCTCTGAGCCATCTTCATCCAGAATCCTCCATCCGAGGCTCCTCATCAGGCTGGGGAACCCCTGAGGGACCCCTGCCCTCACCCCAGGTAGAATCAGACTTGGGGTGGAAGGAACAACCTGGCATTTACTAGAGGTGACTCTTGGCTGGACCTGAGGGGCTCCACCCAGGATGTGGCCTGGGTTTGGCTTCAGGCTATCTCTTGAACCCCCACCTCCCAGATTCAAACAGCTGTGTGGTGCATGGCTGGGGAGACAGCGATGCCTGATGTGTGATTTTACCTCCAGCACCTCGTACGACCACAGGACGAACCGCACATCCAGCCACACCTGCCACGTTCCCGGTGGTGACCACTGGGCAGAATTTCAGCACCAACCACTGCCCAGGGTAAGGGCCCAAGCCCCGGAGGCCATGGAGGAGGAGGGTCAGCAGCCTTATGGGACCCTGTGGTGGGGGCTGAAAACACACCACGTTTTTTTCCTCACGGTCTGTGGGGTTTCCCTCCAACGCAGGTCCTGATTTTCACATGGGGATTCTGAGTGGGAAATGTCACTGGTTCTGTGTATGCTGACCCCGTGGGGCAGTTTTGGGGACACAGGAGAAGGCTGCTTCAGGTGGCAGTGCAGTCCCTTCTCCCAGCCCCACCTTTCCCCTCCTCCTTGCCCACTCTGAGCTGGACTAGGAGTCCTGGTTCTGGTCCCTAACCTGGGCTCGCTCCGACGGCCCTTCTCTACTGGAGATCCTGCTCCTCCCACGAGCTGCTGGTGGGTTTGTGGGGAGACAGGCTGGCTCCAGGCTGGAGTTTGGACCCATCAGCCTCCCAAAGATACTAAAGAAGGGCTGGGATACTGCTGCCTGCCCCTGAAGGAAGGGTCAAGGGCTTAAACTGTGAGTTTCAATACGTCATTGATAAAGGGGAAGCTGAGGGGCAAAGGAACGGAGAGAGAGAGAAAGCGGGGAGCACGCTCAGAAATCGGGCGCAGCCTGGTTCCTCTTCACCTTTTCTCCACTACCCTCTTCTCTCTTTTCTCCATCGCCCTCTTCTCTCTTTTCTCCATCATCCCTCTGGGAGGAGTCTCAAGGGCAGCTCTGGATCAAGCGGGGAGAGATGGCAGGGGCCCTGGAGAGGGGCCCTGGAGTGGGTCCCTTCTAAATTGGATTCTGAGTGACTTGGGCTTTAGAGTCAGGGCACAGGGAGAAGCAGGGACAAAAGGGTCCTGGGGCCTCCCCCTGAGGGTCATTTCATTTCCCATCACTGTGTCCTCCACAGGGTTCCGCTCAGCACTGTCCACTTCCTGCTCCTGATCTTCCTGAAGCTGCCCCTGTTCCTGGGCGTGCTTGGGGCTGTCCTCTGGGTGAGCAGGTGTCAGAAGGGCCCCGGAGGCGGACAGAGTCAGCCTGACCAGGGGATTCCACCATGCCACCCACCAGCTCCAGGAAAGCCCTGGCCAGGAATACAGCCCTTCCGACTGGACCAAAGAGACCTGCAGGCTCTGCACTCCAGGGCAGGGAGGCAGCAGTGCCTGGACTCTGCAGGGACCTAAGACTTTGGAGGGCATTGTTCCTGTGCCTCCAGGGAGGGTTCTGGATCTCAGAGGACACCCGCTCTGGTCCTCAAGTGGGGGAAAGATGAATCTCCGGGTCCCTGTGTCGGGTCCTCCTCTCTCCGTCCCAGAT
This sequence comes from Corynorhinus townsendii, assembly GCA_026230045.1. NCBI lineage: Eukaryota > Metazoa > Chordata > Mammalia > Chiroptera > Vespertilionidae > Corynorhinus > Corynorhinus townsendii. Next base: position 4,027,400 of record JAPDVU010000009.1, read on the forward strand.
CCTCAAGTATTCTCTGGAAGTTGCACACTTCTCTGTCCAAGTATTCTCTGGAAGTTGCACGCTTCTCCTTCCAAGATCCTCAAGTATTCTCTGGAAGTTGCACGCTTCTCTGTCCAAGTATTCTCTGGAAGTTGCACGCTTCTCAGTCCCAGATCCTTAAGTATTCTCTGGAAGTTGCACACTCAGAAGCCTGGCTCTTTATTCTTCTCTGTGGCACAAAAGCTTAACTCAGTGTCCCCCAGGGCAATAACCACCTCCTCCCTGCAGACAGGAGGCTCCGGGAGGACACACCCCTCACAACTTCAGTCCTTGAGCTCCCTGAGCTCCATTGTCCCCTCTTCTCGGGGTCTCAAACCTAGAACACCACAAGAATGGGGTGTCGTTTACAGACACTGGAAAGGCAGGCGCAGGCTTGAGTGACGCATAGCTTAGATTTCTCTGTGTGACCAAGCAGAGAGATCTAACAGGAAGCCAGAGACGTGGGTTAGCAGAGCACTGATGCTGGAGAGAAGTCGGATGGAGAGGTGAAATCTTCCAGGGAAAAGTTCAGGACCAAGGACAGAGCATTGGAAGACCCTACAGTTAAGAGCCAGGCGTTTGGGATTCTGTATTTTCTTCCATGAATCTGTGTGTCTGTCCCTCCTCTCATGTCACATTTCTTGATTACCGGGGCCACAGCAGTAAATCAACATCAGGTTAAGTGACTCCTCAGCAAGAGTAGAGAGTACAGGCAGAGAATTCCTCCCTCTTTATTCTTTTCCAAAATTGTCTTATTCTAGTTCCTTTGCCTTTCTGCATACATTTTAAAGTAAGCTTGTTTTTAGCTACCAAAAAAATCTTGCTGCGGCTTTGGTAGGAATTGTGTTAAAGTTATCCTATATAATAAAAGGATAATATGCAAATTGTCCCCGTGACTGGGAGTTCAACCAGGAGTTTGACCAGGGGGCGGGGCTGGCCCGCCAACAGTCTGAGGCTCCTTGCCCTGGCTAACCAGGTCCCATCAGCCCCAATCAGGGTGGGCTGGCTGGACCCCACCCACGCACAAATTCGTGCACTGGGCCTCTAGCAGATTAATATTGTGAAATGGGTATCTTTACGATGTTGAGTCTTCTCATCCACAAACGTGGTGCAGCTCTCAATTTATTTAAATGCTCTTTGACTCCCACCATCAGCATTTTGTAAATTTTCAGCATAAAGTGCTGCTCATGTTCTGGTCGATTTATACCTGGGTAGGGTACTTCCTCTTTTGGGGGGAGCATTTGTCAATAGTATTATGTTTTTCATTTCAGTTTCTACATGCTTGTTGGTAGTATATAGAAATATGATTTGTGTGTGTCTCAATCTTGTTCCTGAGACCTTGTAAACTCATCGATCAGTGCTAGCAGTTTTTTTGTAGATTCCTTGGGATCTTCTACAGAGACAATCACGCCATGTGCAAGAAAGACACTTTTATTTCTTCTTTTCTAGTGGGTATGCTTTAATGGAGTCCTGGAGGCCCCAGGGAGCTGCTGGGAGCTTTTAAGCACTTGGATGGCTGTCGGGAGCACGTGGCACCGGAAGTCCATGGTTTTCAGGCATTTAAACTTTTTTTTCCATTTTTAAAAAATTCTTTATTGTTTTTTTTAAAAAATAAATCTTTATTGTTCAGATTATTACAGGTGTTCCTCTTTTATTTTTCCCCATAGCTCCCCCTCCACCTGATTCCCCACCCCACCCCATACCCTTACCCCCCGCCACTGTCTTCATCCATAGGAGTAAGATTTTTGTCCAATCTCTTCCCGCACCCCTCACACCTGCTTCCCCTGAGAATCTCTTTGGTCCACTCCCTTTCTATGTCCCTGAGTCTATTATATTCACCAGTCCATTCTGTTCTTCAGATTTTTTATTCACTTGATTTTTAGATTCACTTGTTGGTAGGTATGTGTTTGATGTCATTTTGTTGTTCATAATTTTTGTCTTTATCTTTTTCTTCTTCTTCCTCTCCTTAAAGGATACCCTTCAGCATTTCGTGTAATCCTGGTTTGGTGGTGATGAACTCCTTTAGCTTTTTCTTGTCTGTGAAGCTCTTTATCTGACCTTCAACTCTGAATGATAGCTTTGCTGGGTAGAGTAATCTTGGTTGTAGGTTCTTGCTATTCATCACTTTGAATATTTCTTGCCACTCTCTTCTGGCCTGCATAGTTTCTGTTGAGAAATCAGCTGACAGTCGTATGGGTACTCCCTTGTAGGTAATTAACTGTTTTTCTCTTGCTGCTTTTAATATTCTCTCTTTGTCTTTTGCCCTTGGCATTTTAATTATGATGTGTCTTGGTGTGGTCCTCTTTGGATTCCTCTTGTATGGGGTTCTGTGCGCTTCCTGAACTTGTACATCTATTTCTTTCACCAGGTAGGGAAAGTTTTCTGTCATTATTTCTTCTAATAGGTTTTCAATATTTTGCTCTCTCCCTTCTTCTGGCACCCCAAAAATTCGGATGTTGGTTCGCTTGAAGTTGTCCCAGAGGCTCCTTACACTATCTTCATATTTTTGGATTCTTTTTTCTTTTTGTTTTTCTGGTTGGATGTTTTTTGTTTCCACATATTTCAGATCTTTGGTTTGATTCTTGGGGTACGTTGATCTACAGTTGAGTTTCTGTATATTTATTTTAGACAGTGTATGCTTCATTTCTGACTGGTCTTTTTCCATTTTTTTGGCATTCTCATTAAGGTCCTTGAAGGTCTCACTAAGCTCCTCAGAAGTGTTATCAAGTTTCTCAGCGGTTTTTAGAAGATTCTTGAGTAACCTTATACATGTGGTTCTGAACTCTATGTCATCCAGTAGTTTGCTTTCCTCCGTTTCTTTCATTCGTGACATGTTTCTTTGTTTCTGCATTTTGGCTGCTTCCCTGTGTTGATGGAGTGGCTTTGTGTGGTAGGTGACCTATAGGGGGCAGTAGCTCAGCCTCCCCAATCTCCTGATGTGGACGCTCTTGGTACACCCCTTTGTGGGCTGAGTGCAAAGTCTTGGTGCAGTTAAGCCTTAATTGCTGTTGTTACGCTGGGAGGAATTGACCTCCAGGCCAATTAGCTGTGAGCACTCCCTGTGTCTATAATGGAAGAACTGCTGCGCTGAAGACACGCTTATGGAGCAGGACTTGTTTCAGTGGGGCTTTGGTGCTCACTGAGTCTGCCTCTTGAATGTGTCACTTATGGATGTGAGGAGTTGAAATCTGGTGTCTCACACTGACCACTAGGTACACTGGCTTCTGGATCTCCAATGGGGTGCAGGTCAGCTACTGTCTGAGGCCACCCAGCAGGAGCTACAGCGAGAACTACAGTTTTCTCCTCTTTGCTTGTGGTTTGGAGGTTTTGGAGCTGTCTGACCCGGGCTGCAAGTTTGCTAGGTTAAGCTGTGATAGGGCAGGCCTTTCTTATGCTAATTGAGCTGCTTGGAGCTTGGGTGGGTTTGTAGGGCGGGGCCTCAGGGTGTCACTAGGTTAGGGCGTGGCAAACAGCAATGGCTGCTAGTTAGCCGGCTCTGAGTCTCCAACGGCATCCGCGAGTCTCATGCCCCAGTGCAGTAAACAATTATTCCTGCGTGCAGCTCTGCAAGCAAGCCACCCTCTCTGGTAGACAGTCCAGCTTCTCCCCGTAGGAGTTTGGGTCCCCCGCGTCTCCCCAGAGACTGGATTTCAGAGTAATCGGGGGCTTGTCTCCGTTCGGGTTGAAAAAAGCAATGCACCCAGTCGCCCGCAGCCAGCCCAGATCACGCGCCTCCGTACTTCAGCTTTTCAGAGCTCGTGCATGTCTCAAAGCTCTTTTCTCTTTCCTTCTAGTTGTAGAACTTCCACTCAGCCAGCTTTCCCGTGGTTCTGGGTGATAGACGTTTTGTCTTTTAGTTGCAGTTTAAATTGTTGTAGGAGGCAGCAGTTTAGGTGTTTACCTACGCGGCCCTCTTGGATTCTCAAAAATCCAGGCATTTAAACTTTTACACGAGAAGCCCGAAGTGAAATTCCTCCTGTCTGGCATCAAACTCCATTAAAAATATTGTGATCACAACGGAACAGGCTTGTGAGTTCCTCCAAGTCGTGGGTGCAGGATGTGACCTCTGAGCGAAGCAGAGAAATTATGGAGCATTGTTGTGTCTGCCCAGCACTTACTCCTGGGACCATATGGCACCCTCAGCAGGCTTGGGAACTGACCTCCTTCATGCAGATGGACCTGCGGGGACCACATGCGGGCCCGCCCTGGGCTGGCTCAGGCCAGGTCCAACTCTGGCTCCTGACCTCATGACTGGGGAGCAGGGGGTCTCACCCTTCAGGTCTCCTTATTCTCACATGTAACAAACATGAAGATGTGGGTTAAGACTTGCACGGGGACAGTTTTAAAACATGGATGAGCCTGACCGGCATAGTCCAATAGTTGAGCGTTGACCTATGACCCAGGAGGTCGAGATTTGATTTCCTGGTCAGGGCACATGCCCAGGTTGTAGGCTTGATCCCTGGTTGGGGGCATGCAGGAGGCAGCCAATCAATGACTTTCTCTCATCATTGATGTCTCTATCTCTCTCTCCCTCTCCCTTCCTCTCTGAAATTAAAAAAATATATATTTTTAAAAAATGGATGAAAACCCCTTGAACCTCTTCCTCCCACAAGTTGGGTTTCTGTCCCCTCCCCTGAAGTGTGTGGGTGGTGCTGCTTCAACCAGGACACACAGCAGCGTTTCTCTACACTGTTGCCATCATCCTCTTTCTAAGGAACCTGTTTAGATGCTTTTTTTCTGAAACTCTCCCCCATCCCCCCAAATTTTAACAACAAAGATATGCTTTTGACCAAACTAGTCATCTCTCCACCACCTCTGTTAGTATCTTGACTGAGATGACAATAACCTAGGTGTTTACCCTTAAAAGAACTTATTAAACCATAAACTCAGCGTGCGAAGACTTTGTAATTTTTGAGATATAAATACACCTCAATAATTACTTTAAAAAATATAGAAAATAACATTTTAAAATTTCTCTTAAAAAGACCCCATGGCCCCAGCCAAGTTTTGCTCAGTGGATAGCGCATTGGCCTGCAGACTGACGGGTTCTGGGTTCGATTCCGGTCAAGAGCACATACCTCGGTTGCAGGCTCCAGCCCCAGCCCTGATGGGGCACATGCAGGAGGCAACCGATCCATGTGTCTCTCTCACATCCATGTTTCTCTCTCTCTGTCTCTCCCGCTCCCTTCCCACTTTCTCTAAAAAATCAAAGGAAAAACATCCTCGGGATTAACAAAAACAAACAAGCAAACAAACAAACGTCCCCATGCTTTCCTTTATTCACTCCTAGCCTTCAGTTACAAGGGGGTCCTCGTCACGACCTCTCTGGGGGGGACAGAAAGGTATCTGCCAGGCTCCTCCCTTCTCCCCCCCCCTCCCCTAGCTCACAGGCACATCCTGTGAGACACACCTGACCCTGGTGCTTGATTCAGGGTCCCTTGACGCCCTCTCGAATGTATGGAAACAGTGCAGCAACCCATATAATCTCAAAGAGCCAGGAAATTCATCGGTGTGATAGGAAACACACAGGAGACACGTCGGTGGGAGCTGGCGATGGTCCAGCCCTATCTTTGATCGTCTGTGCTCAGGTGATTCTCCAGAAGGTCCCGATGCAACAGGAGGTGCGGTCAGCAGCCCTCTGACACCTCCTGTGGCGGTGGTGGCGGCGGTGCTGGGGTCTAAGCCCTTGTAGACACACTCCAAGCTTTTGGGTTTAATTCAGGTTTTGTGCCTATCGGTTGGTCTGGACTCTTGATTCCATTATTGGCCGGAGCCCTAGACAGTGTCGTGGTCCATGACCTTGGGCAGAGCCACAGCAGAGTCACAAGGAAACTAGGCATCCATACAAGTAGGACTGCAGGTGCTCCGAGGACCCAGGGTGTGAGGGAGCACCTCGCTTTTCCTGTCTCTGCTCCTTCGGTGGAGACCAGGGTCCGGAGCTGTGCTGAGAGGGGGCAGCCGACTGTTCCCGAGGCCAGGATGAGGGGGGTCCTCGGGGCAGCCACTCAGGGGACCTCGTCTCTCCTGGAACTGCAGCCCCTGCCCACCCCCTGATAAGACGGCAGGGGGTTCTGCTAGTCCCAGGCGAGGGTCTCGATGGCGTGGGGACCGTGGTCTCCTGCGAAGACGGACTTATTTCCCCTTGGGGTCCCCCTGGCTCCTGCTCAGCCACATCAGGGTGCACAGCAGGCTTCCAAGCAGGGGCACCTTGATGACGGTCAGGAGCACCACGTGCAGGTTGCAGAACAGGAACCTGTACAGGGAGTGTGGCCACAGGGGTGAGACTCTTCTGGGGTAGCCTCCGTCCCCCTCAAGCACCCTCACCTCCCACGGCTCAGACTGGGGTGACAGGCAAGCCCCGGCCTCTGTCCTGGCCAGGAAGGTCCCCCGGAGGGGCTCACTCCTGCAGCCCAATGGATAAGCTGCAGGGGCCTCCCTGCTGGCTCAGGCTGGGGTCCAGCACCCTTTGTCTGTTTCCCTCCTGCCTTTTGGCTCATCTCCCACAATTCATTGCAGCTCACCCGTAGTCCAGCCAAGCTTTATTCTACTCTTCTCTCCACCCCCACCTCCGTTGGTACCTCCTGCCCATCTTTGAAGGTCTGGGCTTTGAAGCAGGGGAAGGCCCCCCTACCCTGTAAGCACGGCTTTCTCTGCTGGGCTCTCCTGGGAGAGTCCTCTCGCGGCTCTGACCCCCCACCTAAGGGCACAGGTGAGGTGCACTTGATCGTGTATCTCTCTTGGTGGACACTTGGCCCAGTTAGACGATTGGGCCCCGGGTTCCTATCCGGGTATAAGAATCTGATCCCCTCGCCCTATGCCTCATCCCTTCTGCTAGGACCCCTGTCCACGCAGGCACCCCTGCCCTGTCCCGCAGCCTGCCCTGAGTCATGCTGATGTCACTGACCGTTTCCTGGAGGGAGGGAGGGTGTCACACATCCTAAAAATATCCACTGCGCTCTCTTCACAAGTCCTGCTCCCTGCGGCACCCATTACTCCCCCACTGTTCCCTTCTGTGCTTCTCCAGCCTTGATAAAAGCCCTCCACTCCACAGAACAGCCGCTCTCCAAACAGGACAAAGCCGGGTACGGAAGCAGGCCCCCCACAGCCTCGCCCCATCAGACTCAGCACTGAACAAACTGTCCAGCGGGGGTCCGGCCCCTAGGAATAGGACCCTCGAGGAAGGAAGGGGATGGGCTGGAGCAGGAGAATGAGCGGATGGAGGGCGGTCCTGAGAGGCTGGACCCCGGGCGAGAAGGGAGCCTGACCCTGGATTCTGGGGAGCCCACCAGGCTGTGATGGGATGGGTGGGAGCTGGGGGTGTTTGCCCTTTGTTGGAAGAACTCATTGACTGCCCTTTGGGAGCCCCTGAAGGGCATGGACTTCAGGTTGATGCCCTCAGCTTCCCACCCCTTCCTCTCATCGCCCCAGCATTTGGGGAGAGAAGGGCTGGAGCAATGAAGCATGTATCTACCCGTGACTGTGGCAGAATAATGGTCCCCAAAGACGCCCCAACCCCCAGAACCTCTGAGTGCATCATGTTACATGGCAAAGGGGCATTCAGGCTGCAGGTGGACTTAAATCACTAATCAGCTGACTGAGAGGTGGGGAGATTATCCTGGGTTATCTGGGTGGATCCCAAGTAATCACCAGGCTCTTTACAGGTGAGCAATGGGGCCACGAGCCAAGGAATGTGGGTGGCCCCTAAAGGCTGGAAAAGTCAGGGGAATGATCCTTCCCTGGACTCTCCAGAGGGACTCAGCCCTGTCAACACCTTGATGTTAGCACAATGAGCCTCACTTCAGACTTCTGACCTCCAGAACTATACGACAAAAGGTCTTGTTGTTTTAAGCCACCGAGTTCGCAGTGATTTGTTACAGCAGCCACGAGACACTAATACAGCGTACCTTCCTTCTAGCGCACTTGAGGCTGAACCCCACTACACTTCCTTTTGCTTCCTGGTGGGTGGGGAACCAGAGGGAGCCAGAGCCTGTAGCCCCGCTGAGGGCTTTGTTTAGGTTCCACGTGGGAATGGGGGGCTCTTTAAGCACACAGAGGTCAAAGGTTGCCATGGAGGCGCAGTGCGGGCTCTGCTGTTTCTCCCCTGCACAGGGCACATCAGAGTGGCGCCCCCGTGGGGGTCCCTGACAGAGCGTCCCTAGGGGAGTGGTCACAGGGCGGCAGCGAGGAAGGTCTGCAGGAGCCCAGCTCTGCTCACCTGGTGAGGGATCTGGTGAGAGCTATGCTGCTGTTGCTGCTCTGGGCGATTGGAGGTGAGGCAGCCAGACTGACCAATGCGGTTGCTGTCACAGGTACAGCCGGGCCTGGTGACGTCAGTTCAGTCATATCCGTTGTCTCAAGTTCAGCCGTGGGTGTTGTCACAGGTAGAGCTGCATGTGTTAACATAAGTTCAGCCATGTTTGTTGACACAGGTGTAGCTGTTTTGGTGACATAGGTACAGTCGAGTTTGCTGTCTGCGTGTATGTTTAGTGGGAACGAAGAGGGGGTGGTTTCTCTGATTCCCAAAGTGGAGATAAGACCTTGGGCTCAGGAAGCGGACCTGGGGGCGAGGCTACCACCTGACTCTCCTTCCGGGTCTCTGACACCAGGGGAGCTCAGGTACTTCCAGGGCAGGTGTGGCTGAGCCCAGAGGCCCCGTCAAGGCTCCGAGGCAGCCAGGGGAGGCCTGCAGGAGCCCCCGCCCGTGGTGAACCCTTCCCTTCTGCCACTAATGAGTTCAGAGTCCCCTCGCCCCCTCCTTTGCTCTTAATATGTTTTTAAAAATTGATTTGAGAGAGAGGAGAAGAGAGATAAAAAGAAAGAGAGAGAGAGAGAGAGGCTCCCACCAAGGATCAAACCTGAAACCTGCCCTAGCTGGTTTGGCTCAGTGAATAGAGCATCGGCCTGCAGACTGAAGGGTCCCAGGTTCAATTCAAGTCAAGGGCATATGCCCGGGTTGTGGGCTTGATCCCCAGTAAGAGGTGTGCAGGAAGCAGCCAATCAATGATTCTCTCTCATCATTGATGTTTCTCTCTCTCCCTCTCCCTTTCTCTCTGAAATCAATAAAAATATATTAAAAAACAAACAAACAAAAAACCTGAAACCTAGGTGTGTGTCCTGACTAGGAATTGAACCCAGTGACCTTATGGTGCACGGGATGACGCTCAACCAACTGAACCACACCGGCCAGGGCTCCTTTGCTCTTATGGAGCCAGAGGAGGGAGAGGAAGGGGGGGCAGGGAGAGGGCCACTTGTCCAGTAGCTGAGACAATCGGATAATGGCTTTCCAACACCCACTCCTCCCTGCACAGCCCACAAGGCCCCGGTCAGTGGGGCTGGGGCTGCCCTGAGGGTAGAGGCAATGCCCGAAAGGCCTAGAAAAGAGGAAACCCCTCCCCCCCCCCCCCCCCCCCCCCCGCCCTGGACAAGCCTCCCCAAGTCCAGTCGGCCCTTCTCTGCCCCCTGGTGACATTAGATGGAGGCGCGCAGACTTGCTGAGGCTTGCTCTTTCTTTCCGTCTCCCCAGACTCTTGGTGTACCCCCACCCCCCAGCACGTGCATACACGTATGTGCCCACATGGACACACGGGTGCAAAACACATGTGGTCTCCAGCCTCCTCCCCACCTGTCAGTGCAGACAGAGGGAGCGTTCTGCCTGCTCCATGGTCGGTCCCAGGCTCCGAGGACAGGAGGGGCAGGTCCTACCTGGGTTAACATACACACGCACTTGGTGCCCCAAGTCGGTTCCTGACTTCTCGATCCCGCACCAGTAGACGTCCTGGTCACTTGTCCGGAGCTCCTCGATGGTCACGGTGAACATGTGCCTCCAGTGATTGTCCTGGATGGACACGCGGCCACTCTTCACCATCCACTCGGACCCAGTGGTTTTAAGGAGGGTGTTGCAGGCACCCCAGGCCTCTCCGCGGCACCACCACTTCGAGTAGCTTTCCCAGCCTGGGTCATAGTGACATTGAATGGTCGCTGAACCCCCTCTGGGGCCGCTCACTGACCACGGACCAGACATGGAGAAGCAGCCTGCAAGACAGAAGCCCAGCTCGCACCTCCTTCCGGCAGCCCAGGGCTGGCGGGCTTCCGGCCCCTCCCCGGGCCACCAGCAAGCCTCTGCCCTCGGGCCCAGGGTCCTCATATCCCCACCTCCTGTTTGTTTCTTAGTCCCCGGCAAGGTTCCTTTTGCTGTCACCTCTCGTGCGAAGGTCCCCTTTGGGATCTGAATGCCCAATACCGGGCCTCTGCCCACTCCCCCTGCCCCGTTTCGGGGATTCTCCCATCCTGCACTCCTCCTTCCCCACCAGCCCACAGGCCGCAGGTTTATTTCTCCTCCTTATCTTTAATCCTCACCCGAGGATATTTTTCCATTGGTTTTTGGAGAGTGGAAGAGGGAGGAAAAGACAGAGAGAAACATCGATGTGAGAGAAAGATCAACTGGCTGCCTCCTGCATGTGCCCTGACCAGGGCCTGGGCCAGGGAGAAGCCCGCAACTGAGGTGCATGCCCCTGACCAGAATTGAACCTGGGACCCTTTGGTCCACAGGCCTATGCTCTATCCACTGAGCCAAACCGGCTCAGGCCACAGGTTTATTTCTGAATCCTAGAGCGATGAGGTTACATCTGGACCTCCTCCGTCCCCTACACACCTAAAGCTCTCACCCTCTGACTCTGCACAGGGGAAAGAGTTGCAGGAACTAAACACACACTCATGCACACGCACTCACACACACTCACACACGCTCACACACTCACACACGCTCACACACTCACACACACTCACACACTCACACACACGCTCACACACACATGCACACACTCACACACACACACACACACACACACTTTTTTCCTTTTTACCTTGAAAACCATGCTCTCTCTGTCTCCAGACCTTGGCACAGCTGTTGCCTCCCACCGAAGGTTCTCCTCCCTCGGCCTGAAGGAATCAAACCCTTACACCCGTCCCTCCAGGCTCAGCTCATGTATCATCTCTCCTAAGGTTCCCAGATTCTGTGGCCAACACAGCCCTCCCGATGCTGCTGGACCACTTTGTCCTTGTCCCCGTCACTGCACTGACCACACTGGACGACCGTCTGGCCTTTGGTTCCACCGGAGCAGAAACTCGGGCAGGCAGATGAGTGGCTGGACCCACGGTCCAGAGAGCCTGCCCACCCTGGCCTCGCTGCCCATCCCTCCCTGGACCTGAGCGCTTTCCTGGAGGCTTCCCAGCTCCAGCTGCAAGCCCACACCAGCTGCCAGGCTTTGGAACAACCCAGACCCCGAGCCCCACCATGATGGGGTAGGTCTGGGCTGGAGCCCGAGCGTCTGTGCTCCTGAAAAGCCCCTGAGAAGGATTCGCCATGATCCGTCCATCTGCATCCACAGTGCAGCCCAGCTGAGAAACACTGGCTGGGCGGGGGAGGGGGTGGTACTTGCTTTCACTGGGGTTTCCTGTTTCTTTCCTGCACCTACAGAGACCCTGTGAGGTAGCAGCGCCTTGGTTTCCATTTAACCAAAAGGTGCCTGGATGCTGAAAGGGCCCTGCATTAGTCCTGACGTGTCCCATGCCCCAGGACAGACCCTCTGGTTTCCTGCCCAGCCTCGGTCACCCCAGGTCCTGAAACCCCGGCCCCACTCACCTGGGACGATGAGGAGGAGCAGGGGTGGGAGCAGCCACATGGTCCTGCCTGCCGGGCTCTCTCCCTGGTCACCAGCAAATGCCAGTGCCCTCTGGGGACTTGCGGGAAGCCCAGGCGCACACTGCCCTCGATTTGTCTAAATCCTAATATTTTGTTTCTCTCATCAACTTCCCTTAAATTTCTGTCTTCCATTACTTCCTCATTTCATTAGATAGGAGACAGGCAGTGTCGTCCTTTGGGAGTGTATGGCTGCTGTGTCTCCAATGATTTGGGGGAAGCAAAGCATCCAGGCCTGGCCAGGGTTCTACTCTTAAGTGTGTGTGAGGAGCTGCGAAGGTGGCTGCTGGCAAAGCGGGCAGGGCGAGCAGCGGCCGGGAAGAGGTCAGCGCTTGGGGCGAGGGAGTGACCGACTCTGCTGGGTGTGCCCTTTGGGGAGGACGCAGCGCTCAGGGCTGATTCCCAGCCTGGCCGAAGGGACAGCCCCAATCCAGGCAGCCCCAGATCCCCTTCCTGCCCTGGGCCATTGTCCCTCCCTGATTGCTGCCCCCGCCCACCCCCGCCCCCAGGACAGCTTCCTCCCAGGCCCTGAGTCACTCTCAAGCAGAGACCGCCTTGGGGACATGATAAGGAAGGAGAAGTGGCTTTTTGTCCTCCATGCTCTTTCCCCTCCATCTTTGCGATTCTACTGGCTGCGGGCTTTTGGCAAACTCACTGCACGGACACTGCTTATGCTGATGAGCCCTCTCCCCTCCTCCTCCAGAGCCCCCTCCCTCCTTCTTTCTCACCTGTCCTCTCCCTCTCCTGCTCCCCCCCCACCCCCACCCCAATCTCCTGGAGTGTGTCCTAGAATCTTGTCTCTGGGGAGTGTCCCTTCCCGGCTGTCTAACACAACCTCTGAGCATAGGACCGTCACAAACACGCCCTCCTGCCACCCCATCTCCTGGGTCGGTTCTCGATTGTCACTAACAATGCCGAGAGCCCACAGCCAGTGAAACATGCAAGGGTGTGGGGGAAAGCATCCAGGACAAAATGAGGCTGAAGGCAAAGACCTCTTCTTTCTCATAATGTCCCCAAGGCCCTGAGCGCTGCGTCCTCCCCCAAAGGGCACACCCAGCAGTCGGTCCCTCCCTCGCCCCAGCTCTGAGCTCTTCCTGGGGCCGCTGCTCGCCCTGTCGGCTTTGCAGGCAGCCACCTTCTCAGCTCCTCACCCACACACTCAAGAGTGGAACCCTGGCCAGGCCTGGACGCTTTGTTCCCCCAAATCATTGGAGACACAGAGCCGCGTACTCGTAAATGATGACACTGCTTGTCTCCTCCTACCTAATGAAATGAGGAAGTAAGGGAAGACAGAAATTTAAGGGAAGCAAGTGAGAGAAACGAAACACACTGACTTAGACAAATCGAGGGCAGTGTGCGCCTGGGCTCCCCGCAAGTCCCCGGAGGGCACTGGCATTTGCCGGTGACCAGGGAGAGAGCCCGGCAGGCAGGACCATGTGGCTGCTCCCACCCCTGCTCCTCCTCATCGTCCCAGGTGAGTGGGGCCGGGGTTTCAGGACCTGGGGTGACCGAGGCTGGGCAGGAAACCAGAGGGTCTGTCCTGGGGCATGGGACACGTCAGGACTAATGCAGGGCCCTTTCAGCATCCAGGCACCTTTTGGTTAAATGGAAACCAAGGCGCTGCTACCTCACAGGGTCTCTGTAGGTGCAGGAAAGAAACAGGAAACCCCAGTGAACGCAAGTACCACCCCCTCCCCCGCCCAGCCAGTGTTTCTCAGCCGGGCTGCACTGTGGATGCAGATGGACGGATCATGGCGAATCCTTCTCACTCGGGCTTCAGCCCAGACCCACCCCGTCACGGTGGGGCTCGGGGTCTGGGTTGTTCCAAAGCCTGGCAGCTGGTGTGGGCTTGCAGCTGGAGCTGGGAAACCTCCAGGAAAGCGCTCAGGTCCAGGGAGGGGATGGGCAGCAAGGCCAGGGAGGGCAGGCTCTCTGGACTGTGGGTCCAGCCACTCATCTGCCTGCCTGAGTTTCTCCTCCGGTGGAACCAAAGGCCAGACGGTCGTCCAGTGTGGTCAGTGCAGTGACGGAGATGCATGGAGTCGTATCACGGGGAGGGAGACCAGGAGTCTCATTCTGGGCTGAATGTCAAGTCCTTGGGGAGAGCTGGCGCTGAATGCTCAGAGAGGACAGGGTCTAGGGAGGCAGGGCCATTGGGTGCCCAGCTCTGCTGCTTCTCCTCCTCCCAGGTGAACAACCAGGGAAGCGGATCCACAGCCTCGGGGCGGGGCTGCCCTGGGTCCTCCTGGCTCCCCCAGGATAACCTCCAATCTCTAGGTCTGCATCACGAGGGCTCATGAGCTTGTTCCTTTTCTCACGTTTTAGCTCTTGCTCCAATCCTTTCTAGTAGGTTTAAGACAGACACACGAGGCTGTAGTTTCAATGCTTTTATCTTATAAGGTCACTTGTTCTAGAAAGTCTGCAACTGAAATGTATGGCGAGTCAATGGAGAACATGGGATCAGCGTGATATGGATTCCATAGTTGGCATCACTGCTTTGGTCAAGGTCAAAGGCCCTGCAGCTGGGGTGCTTTGCTATGGAACCACCAGACCCACTAGGAGCGGCCTCTGCACAGCCAGGTGAGCGGGTGCAGCAGCTGGACCTCCTGAGGCCATCAGCACAGGTCAGGAGCAAGCACACATGTGTGGAAATGGGTCCGCTGGTACTTCCTCCCCAGTTTAACACAGAGATGCAGCAAAAGGACAAAGATTTACGGGCCACAGGGAGCGGGAGTGAATTATGGGAGATAATTATTGCTCAGAGTCAATGCTTTTGTTTCCTTGAGCTCTGCCGTGGCGCTGTTAGGTGATTTTGAGGTGGCTCTGAGCCATGGCACTTTGAAGGACAAAGGTCTGTGTTGTGGAAGGTGATTTCCTTCCTTGACTCTGTCCCACTCATCAGGCCTTGGACTTGTTGGAGCTGCTCACAGTGCAGAAGGCTGTGGCTCTGCCCTCAGGTGGTGGTGACAGGTACATGGACTTGTGTTTTCCAGGCTCATCACTTCCCATCAGGGGTCCAGAAGCAGTGAGAGGTCTGGAGCGGGGCGTCTTGATCGTGCAGTGTCGCTATGACCCAGGATGGGAAACTCACTTCAAGTGGTGGTGTCGAGGGGCTGATTTTGGAAGCTGCAAGATCCTTGTTAAAACCACTGGGTCAGCGTTTGGGGTGAAGGAGCGTGTGTCCATCAGGGACGATCGGACAAACCACACGTTCACTGTGACCATGAAGGAGCTCAGGCGAGAAGATACAGACACTTACTGGTGTGGGGTTGAGAGAACTGGATCTGACCATGGGGTCCCTGTTCAAGTGACCATTGACCCAGGTAAGAGTACGTGTATGTGTGGCTGTGTCCTTTCAGGGCCTGATCTGTCCTGGTCCCTGAGGTCCCTCTCCAGAGACTGAACTCACTCCGATGAACTGCCACAGAGCGGGGTTGGTCCTGAGGTCTCCGGGAACCCCGGCCGCTCACTAAGGTTGGGAGGTG
Organism: Corynorhinus townsendii; assembly: GCA_026230045.1. Taxonomy (NCBI): domain Eukaryota; kingdom Metazoa; phylum Chordata; class Mammalia; order Chiroptera; family Vespertilionidae; genus Corynorhinus; species Corynorhinus townsendii. Next base: position 4,042,601 of record JAPDVU010000009.1, read on the forward strand.
CAGGGCTTCTCTTAGATGCTCTTGGGGCTCAAGATGGGATCAAGCCTTTCTGGGAACATTTTTCCTCTGCACAGCTCAGTACCTGAGTCTATTGCCCATAGAGACCACGGTGATGGCCCCAGTTCTAGCTCATGGGCGGAAGGAACCTTCTACCATGAATCCCAGAGATTCCATTCCTGCCAAGGCTTCCCTGGCACCTCTGGTGCCCTGGTGTCCCGGCTCTTCCTGAAGGCTGGGGCCCGGGCTCATAGCCTCTGTTCCCACCCTCGTCCATATCTGATCTCAGGCCTGGATAGCTGCCAAGTGCAGCACGTTCCTTGTCTCACGGGATCGGGAGAAGGATCCTGAGAAGGAGCTACCCCACCACAGAATCTTAACAACTTGTCCAAAGCTGACTCCCAGCTGCCCGGGACCTGAGGCAGTCCTGGGCCCCTTCACCCTTCCAGGGCCTGCTCAATGTCCTCTTGGACCTGTGCCCAGACTCGACGGCCTCTGAGGCTCTGAGTCTCCCAGTAGCCAAGGAGATATGATCCAGCTGGAGGCCCCATCCCAAGGCTCCCTTCCAGGACCCACCGGCCCGGGCAGCCCACATTCCTCCCTGGCTCCAAGCTACGTGCAGGGCTGCGGGTGGGTTAGCAGGAGAGTGGAATGTAATCTGTTCTGTATGACAAGCAACATCTACAGTGCCGACCCCCACCGCCACCCTCACCTCCACTGCCAACGCATTCACAGTACCAGATGCCCCAGAAGACACCACCGGCTCCCCGACTGTGACCAGCCACCACTCCGATGGCAGGTAAGTCAGCTTGGATGCTGCTGTTCCTTCTGGCTCACTTGTCCCAGACTTCTCTCACACAGACATGGGGCGTCCCCCACGGAACTCAGAGTGTGGGAGATGGAGGAGCAGGCAGTCAGGGCGGAGGGCATGGCCAGGGTGTGTGGGCACGGGGTCATGGGGCCACGAGGCTCCTTGGTCCAAATTCTGGGAGAACAGGAAGGGCCTGGGGAAGCCCTGTTTCCCTGGTTACTGTTATGGCAACAGCAGTGATCCTGATAGGCCCTCGTGTCTCTAGAGCCCCTGGCAGCTCACGGAGGACTTTCCTGTGTGCTATTCTGCTCATGTGTTGACTTTGCCGGTGACCACCTCAGGGGGAGGAACAGGCAGATGGACATGCACGTTCCCATTTTACAGAGGAAGAAACTGAGCTGGGCTCATGTTTCCCAGCTCTGCAGCCACAGGAGCTTTCTGGAAGCTGAGAGGCCTCTTTCGTTTCTCCCCTTCACCCTCCTTGGCCCTCTTCGCTTTGCCTTTAGATCTGCTGTAGCTTCTACTGCTGGCCCTTCCCAGAGTCTCTATGGGACGTCCCGTCTTTCCAACCCAGGGACGCCTGTGCCCCTCTCCCATTTCTCTCTGTTTTGAGAGTTGCTTTCTACCGAACTACTTACTTACTTTTTAAAATATGTTCTTATTGATTTTAGAGAGAGAGGAAGGGAGAGAGAGAGAGAGAGAAACATCAATGATGAGAGAGAATCAATCACTGAGGGGCTGGCTCCTGCACGCCCCCTTCTGGGGATCGAGCCCGCAAGTTGGACATGCGCTCTGGCTGGGAATCAAACCAGCAACCTTTTGGTGTTTGGAATGACACTCAACCAACTGAGCCACACCGACCAGGGCCGAACTGCTTTTAATAAGACTAGCCAGCAGTTTTTAAATTCAAGAATCAAAGCCAGATGTAAGTGCCGATCAGGGCTTTTGCTCACATTATGGATAACTCACTCACTTATTCAACAAAAAGCTATTGAGGCCCCCTCATGTCTGGCACCGATTTAGGGAACACGGGGGGGGGGGGGGGGCGGGTATAGGAAGGATGAACAGAACCATCAAGCTGTCTGTCTGCCCTCCAGGCACTTACAATCGAGAGATAGTTAACGCAGCCAATAGAGCTAAATAATTAATTGATGGATTTATTTTATGACTTTCTGTGAACTGGGATGTGGCAGAGATGATCCTTGTGTTCATCGGCTCGGGCTGCCATCACAAAGCACCGCCGGCTTCGACAACAGGCATTTATTTTCTTAAGTTCCGGAGGCCAGAAGTCTGCGTCAAGGTGTTGGCAGGCTTGGCTCCTCCCGAGGTCTCAGTCCTTGGCTTGTAGACGGCCTTCTTCTCCTTGTGTCTTCCCCTTCGTGTGTGTCTGTGTCCCCGTCTCTTCTCATAAGAACCCCAGGCATTTCCTCCCAGAAGAACAAGGTGAGAAGAGTAACGGAATCAGAAGAGAGTGTGTGGGGGCAAGTGGAGGCCGCTGTCAGCCTGGGGTCCCAGGCTTGTCCTCACAGAGGTTATTGGAACCCACACTCTGGTCACAGGGTGCGCTGGTAAGAGGGGTCCTGGGCAGTAGCTCACTCTGTCACTGTGTCCCTCCCACAGGTTCCAGCACAGCAAGACCCCCTTCCTGCTCCTGGTCTTCCTGAAGGTGCCCTTGCTCCTGAGCATTCTTGGTGCCATTCTGTGGGTGAAACGGACTCAGCGGAGCTCAGGGGAGAGGCAGAGTCAGCCCCGCTCCGAGAACCAGTAACCAGTAGCTCCCATGTTCATTGATGTCATGTCTGAAAGTAAGAGACTCAAATGGAAGAAGGATTGTTTGATTGTGAAACTAGAGGCCCAGTGCGTGAAAATTCATGCACTGGATGGGGAGTCCCTCAGCCCGGCCTGTTCCGTCTCACAGTCTGGGAGTCCTCAGGTGTGGGAGGCGACCCGATGATCAGGGGAAGGTGATGCCCCATCACACCTCTGCTGCTGCCACTGCCGGCAGTGCAAGCTTCGCTGGCTCTGGTTACCTGAGCCTTGGGCCAGCCCTGGGCGGCTGGGGGGCTGAGGAGACTAGGGGACTCTGGAGGCAGGTGCACAGAGCGGCCGGGCCCAGCTCAGGGCGGGCCTGGCCTTGCCATGCACCTGCCACTCCAGCAGGGCTGAGGGGACTGGGCACCACCATCTTGTGGCTGTGGATGCCACTATCTTTGAAGGCATGATAGTCAATTAGCATATTCCCTCCTTATTGGCTGTGGGCACCTCCATCTTTGCAACAGCACAAGGGTCAATTAGCATATTCCCTCTTTATTAGGATGACGGTGGACAGCAGGGACCATGGCTCTAGAGGCAGCCTGGGCCCTGCCTCAGGGACAGTACCCTAATCCCTGGGAACCCACAGCTGTGATGCCTGGGCCTCTGAGGCCCCCCTCTGTGCACAGCCCCTGGTCTCCCCTTGTCCTGAGGCCCCCACAGAGCAGGAAATACAAACAGAAGTGCAGGAAGAGGCCTTTCGCCTGGGGCCCAAGTCCTTGCGGGCCTTTTCCGACCTCAAGCCCGTGAGCCACTGCCAGGGTCCTGGACTGATTTCTGCGTCCCATGTCCCCTGAGGTTTAGGGTGCCCGCCAATCCCGGGTTTCACAATTCTTGACCCATGAATAGAAAAAGCGAACTGTGCACCGACAGCACACCAACTGTGAGTGAAGACCCGATGCATGGGGAACAGAAGCTTCTGGAGTCCTTGCCCTGCTGTGTTTTTGTCATGTGTGGGGAAGGAAGCTCTGGTGCCAGCTCCATCCCTTGCCTCCTGCACGTCTGACGTTGAACTTGGCATCACAGCCTCTCATTGTCCCCGTCACCCTTCCTGGTAGGATACGTAAATGTTCTCACTTCTTTTGAGAGCATCCAGTGTGCCTACCAGGCTCATTCTGGCATCACAGGGAGATGCCCATGTATTTTGGGGACTGTGAGGGGACCCATCGGTCGGACTGTGAAGCCTGGAGCGGCCTTGCGGCTGGGAGCTAGGGCAGGCTGGGGAGGGAGGAGCCTGGAGCGGCTCCACATCCTTTCAAGAGCTGGACCCGGATTGCTCCCATTAGGATGTGAGCCTTCCGGGCCGTCAATTGTGGAGGAGGGACGAGGACACCAGGATGCTGCTGCTTCGGAAAGACAAAAAGATTCTTCCTCTCTGGCTCCTCCCTGGACTTGAACTTCTGGCAGCTTCAAGATTGAAAGGGGAGGCCACTAGCGCAAAGGGCAGAAGGAACAGCATGAGCCCAGGCCAGGAGGGACGGTGTAGGACATGGCCAGGGGAGGTCTCATCTGCAAGGGACCCTGCTCATCCCTCTGGGGCCAGCTTGCCCTCACCGGGTCACCCTCTGCACCACTGTGCTTGGGCCCTGAGACCCGCCATGAGCATTTTTTTTTTTTTTTTAAATCCTCACCCAAGGATATTTTTCCATTGATTTTTAGGGAGAGTGAGAGAGGGAAAAACAAGACAGAAACATCGATGTGAGAGAAGCACATCGACTGGTTGCCTCCTACACGAGTCCCGACCAGGGCCCGGGCTGGGGAGGAGCCTGCAATCAAGGTGCGTGCCCTTTGACAGGAATCGAACCTGGGACCCTTTGGTTCACAGGCCGATGCTCTATCTACTGAGCCAAACTGGCCAGGGCCTGAGCATCCTGTTTTTAACAGCGCACTTAGCTACCGATGGACTGTGCTGTACAGGTGAGGACTTTGGCATCGTACCCTTTGCCCACCTTCCCCTTCCCAGAACGGATATTGCTGGTGTCGTACTTTTTGCATGGATGGTATTTATATTCCCTTCTGTAAATATTTCCCATGGTGGTTTCGTCTTTTTTCCTATTTTTAAATATATTTCCTGTTCACTGTAGCTTCTTCTTCTTTTTTTTTTCCATTATTTGCTTTATTGCTCGGTTGGCACAATTTCATCATGATGTTCTTTTTCTATTTTCCAAGGACTCGTGGGTGCTGTATTTCATAAGTTCTTGTGCGTGTGAGAGTGTTTGTTGCCAAAAGCAACGATCCTGGGTAGAGAATTCCCAGAGGATCCTGTCTTTTCTGGGAACGTGTAGATTTTCCTTCACGTCCCCTGGGATGCCGTGCTGTGGTGACATCGGGGACCAGCCTCTTCCCTTCACATTCGCAACTTCCTCCCTCTGATACGGGGTCTTCTCTGATCGGAGCCCATGCGATTCTATCTTTGTCCAGGAAGCTCTGTAGCTTCAGAAGGTTCTAGGTGTGGGTCATTAGGAACCCCCACCCCCCTCCACTGGGACTCTGTGGATTTTCAGTTGCAGATGGAAGGGTTTCTTTATTTCAGGATCATTTTAAATTCAATTCAGTCATTTTTACTTGTGGCTTATTTTTCTCCTTCTTAGGGAGCATTTGTGGAATGTCCTTCCTCTGTCTCCTGTACCTGTGTCCGCCTCTCCAAACATTTTTATGTCGTGTGTATTTAAACTTCACTGTTGGGCCCTGACAGGTGTGGCTCCGTGGGTTGGACATCGCCCCGTGCACCGAAAGGTTGCTGGTTCGATGCACAGACAACGCACAGACCTGTAACCCGCTGTTTTACATACAGGAATTTATCCCACAGGCATATTCACAAATGCGTATCAAGCCACACATGCAAAGACATTCATTAAGGAATTGCCTGCAGTTACAAAGAGCTGAAAACAACTCAAGTGCCCACCAAGAGGGAAAGAATGAAACAAATCGCAATATGCAGACATCATGCGATACTATGCAGCCATTGAAAGCAAAGGTCTACAGGCAGCCCTAGCTGGTTTGGCTCAGTGGATAGAGCGTGGGCCTGCGGACTGAAGGGTCCTGGGTTCAATTCCAGTCAAGGGCACATGCCTGAATTGTGGGCTTGATCCCCGGTAGGGGACGTGCAGGAGGCAGCCAATCAATGATTCTCTCTCATCATTGATGTTTCTATTTCTCTCTCTCCCTTTCCCTTCCTCTCTGAAATCAATAAAAAATATATATATATATTAAAAAGTCTATAGGTATTGATATGGGGTGATTTTGAAAATACAGTAAGTTAAAATAGGCAAGCCGCAGACAACACCCTGAGGAGAGGAAAGACCACACACACACACACACACACATGCATAGAATTTCTTCAAAGGACACAGAGACACACAGGATAACCTACCGCCAATTGCACCCAGACCCGGTGAGCTGGGAAAGAGGGAGCTAATCTGAATCCTGAATTGATAGCGATCACGTGACTCACGGAGGGTCACAGCTGAAAACTTTCAGCGGCACCTCACAAATCACTTTTGGGGGCACCCTTTTCGTTTAAGGTCACACTGAAAGGAGAGTAAGTTTCCAAAAGGTGCCACAAAAAGTGCTGAAAAATGACAGAATATGGCCTGGGCCCTTGCGGCTGATTGGGCGACATCCCGTGCACCGACAGGTTGCTGGTTCGGTTCCCGGTCAGGGTACATGCCTGGGTTGCAGGTTTGCTCCCCGGTTGGGGCACATACGGAGGCAGCCGATCGATGTTTCTCTCTCTCCCTTTGTCACAGTCAATGAAAAGACAACACAGAATATGGATGGGAATTTTGGTACCTTCTCATGTTCTGAAGCCCTAAGGTTTACACTGGGGAGGCGGGGGGTGGGGTGGGCGGGGGCAGTCCAGCATAAGTAAACAGAAGCCAGTGGCCTGAAGAAGCCTCTGCTTCTAGCACACGTCCTTCTCCCTGGCCCTGCCAGCAAAGGGACATTGCTCAACGCGTTGTGCGGGAAGCCACCCCACATGGGAGGGGCGGGGGCGCGTGCACACACGCGAGCACACACAAAACCACGGAAAACATGAAGCTTCCTCAGCAAAAAAATGAACGAGCAAGAATTTCTATTTTTACTGCGACGGCCCGTTAAGAGAAGCTGTTTGACAGCGGAATCCCCGAATTGCAGAGCTTTCTCCGTACATGGACCTGAGCTCTCGGGTAGAGCGTTTCCCGCCTGCGTCTGCCTTTACTCGTCCCTGTGGCTGCCTCACGGAACTGGGTGTACTCCGGGCCAGGTACACCGGAGCTGCCTTCCCATTTACGGAAACATCTCTACCCAGGAGACGCTTCGCCTCCCATTCAACCACGCAGGTTCAAGGTGAGGCCTGAGGGTGGTTTCTCAAGTTCTCCTTGAAGCCAGAGCGATGGAGACCGGTCAGGAGCACGTGACCAAGACGAAACCACTCAAGGCTTCTGGGGTCTGAGGAGGGCAGACAAGAGCTGCGGGCTCAGAGGAGCAAAGCCCCCACGTGGACCTAGCCTCACCATCTGTCCCACCCAGAGGCAGGGCCGGCTTTCTGGGGGCACAGCGCCGTGCACTCCGGACCCTGCACGCAGCAGGGTCTCGCGCTTGGTGTAACTCTCATAGCCGCCATTCGAAATTCGTAATATTCTGGAACAAGGGCGTGCCCATTTGCCTGGGGCCCTGTACGTGGCTGGCCTTGTCCAGAGAAGGCCCAGTTATGTCTGTACCGCACGAGACTGCTTGTCTCGGCCACAGGAAATGAGCCCTCCGCGAAGGGCAGGGCTTGCTTGGGAAATGGGGATGGAAATGGACCCAGGCTGCTGGGGCGGGCCTGCGGGCTGGGCTGAGTGATGGATGGGAGGGGTGCTCTCGTGTTCAGGGAGAGAAACAGGAAGTGCAAGTTCAGATCAGCCCCGGGTTTCTCCGTCCATGTGATGCCCCGCTTCCTCCGCTGCTACGTTTTCTGACCTGCTCGGAGAACAGAAACAAGCAGAGATGGGCCAAGAGAAGCAGAGGAGGGGCCGGGAGAGCAGACCCTGGGCCAGGAGCGTTCAGCCCCCCGCCAGGCGCAGCCGGAGAGGCCAGCCCGAGGCCAGCCCGAGGGACGGGGCCATGTGGCTGCCATGGGCTCTGCTGCTTCTCTGTGTCCCAGGTGAGCGGGGCTGGGCCCGGACTCGGGAAATCTGCTCTGGCAGGTCAGGGTGAGCAAAGGGTGGTGATGGGCAGGGAAGGCAACAAACACACAAGCCACAAGGGATGCGGTGTGATTATAAAGACCCCAGCGCACCCTACTTCCTCCCTGGGATAGGATGAGGATTAAGTGGGAAATGCTCTCCACACTGTGAGCACAGATGGAGGGAGCCCCAAGGAAGCCTAGCCATTCTAATCATTAGTACCATCATTGTTAATGTCAGGAAGACGCCAGAGAGAAGAGGGAGGGCGGAGAGCTAGGACTACCGGGCTGATTGTGCGTTACCTGTCAAGGGCAGAGCGGACAGCAGCGGTTCCTTGCAACGAGAGGACTCCTCAGGTATCTAGAGCTCGTGTGACTCTCCAGGCAGGAAGCAGAGACTGTAGGGGCCTGGGGCCTCATCACTTGGAACTGGAGCGTTCAGAGAGACTGGAGAAGAAAGGGCAAGGCCAAAGCCTTAGAGGTGGCAAAGGACCTGAAGATAAGGCCCAGGGCATGGCAAGGCTGGCGGGGGCTGCCGAGGAGTAGGGGAGGGAAGGAACCACTGGTGGGTCTTCGCTGTGGAGCAGAGAGTCCCTAAAGATATTCAATAATGGCAAGTGTTGCTGCAGGCGTCTGTCCCAGGAGGGAGATCGAAGCCTTAATGTCCTTGAATCGTGGTCAAGAAGAGCCCCTTCGTAAATGGCCTCCTTATACCCTGGCCAATGATCATCTCCTGTGTGACTCAGACCTATGAGCAGGAGGCCCTACCTGTACAAGCAGGGATTATAATCTCGGGGTCCACAGTGAGCCCTGGGAACAGGGACATAGCCAGAAGCTGAAGGCTTCCTCTTAGTTCCCAACACTGGGCTTTATCTAACGTTTCCTGGTTCCCATTCTTATTTCCTGTTTTCTAGTTCATCTGTCCAACCCTCCACCCATCCCTCCCTTTATTCAGATCATGCTTAGTAGCTTTATTCCATTCTAAGTAATGGATGGGACCCAGAACCTGTCTAGCACCGCCAAAGTCTTCCTCTCCCCCTCACGTTGTGAGTTGGTTGAATTCACACAGGCCGGTCATGGCCTCTTGCGTCTCAGAATCTCACAGCAGGTGTCTGCTTAGATCTCCTCCTGTGTCTGCCTGTACCTTGCTGGTGCCTGCCCCCTCCTTCAGGCCTCAGGGTGACTTCCAAAAGACCTGACACCCAGGGCCCCTCTGGCCCAGGCTCTTCCAGGGGAAGACAAGATGCATTGTGTTTGCCAGGCTCTCTGTCTCTGAGCGGCCCCAATAATGTGACGGGCACCGTGGGAGGATCCCTGAGCGTGCAGTGTCGGTACAAGAAGGAATATGAGGCCTTTAACAAATACTGGTGCAGACAGCCGTGCTTGCCACTTTTCTCCGAGACTGTGACGACCAGCGCCTCCAGGAGAGAGGTGAGGAGAGGCCGAGTGTCCATCCTGGACCATCCTGGCAACCTCACCTTCACAGTGACCTTGAAGAACCTCACTGCAAGCGATGCAGGAAAATACAGGTGTGGGATTTCCACGCTACTGCTGGAAGAGGGGCTTCCTGGCTTTTTGCCTGAACCCTTTTTTCAGGTTCAAGTGTTTGTTTCCCCAGGTAAGGCCCTCCTTCCTCTGGAACCAGCGATGAAGGGGTCTGAGGGAATCTCTGAAGAGCATCCCAGGAAATTTCAACTCAGGAGAGGGAATGGGGCCTGGTGTTTGTGCACCAGAGATTCAGGACCAAGTGCGTTGTGTGCATGTGACTGTGTGTGTGAGTGTGTGAAAGCGTGAGGGTGTGTGTGAGGAAAACGTGTGAAAGTGTGGGTCAGTCGGAATGCCAGTGTGTGTGTCAGGTGTGTGAGAGGGTGAGCCTGGGTGCGTCACATCCAAGTTTCCTGCCACCAACCCAGGTCCTGACAATGTCTGTGGGTTGAGGTGGGAGGGCCCTGTGTCGTCGGATCCATCAGGACTGAGGGCGTCATGCTGCCTTCCTGACTTCACAGGGTGGAGTGTGTGTGTATAGGAAGGAGGTCACTCCAAAGGGACCCCCTTCACACTGTCCGTTGGCTTGAACTCTCAGGATTAAGAGCTCTCTACAACCCCAGGGCCCAGGGCCTCGCCCAGGGTCCGGACAGGAACCTTGAGATGGTCTAAGATCAGGACTTAGCCCAGACTGCCAACCTCATCCCTCTGACTGGGGAGCCCTGCGCCAGAAATCCAAGGCCAGCCCCAACTTTTACCCTGGCCTCCAGCTTCTGGGCCTTTCTGCAGCCTCTGGTATGTGTGCTGGCCCCAGGGAAAGACCATTTTCTGGAGGCCCTGGCCCCTAGGCTCCAGGTCAACGTGGTTTGTTGGTGGCTGTGGGGAAGGAGGGAGCCCTCAACCCTCTGTCTGGTCTCTGTCTGTCTGGCACCCTCCCCCTGTTTCTGCCTCTTCTCCCTCCGACTCACTTGACCAGGCAGGAGAGAGCCCAGTAAACCCCTGGGCCTGACAGGGCAGAAGAGAGATGGGGCACCTCTCACATATGTTTCTGTTCAGATTGTTTCTTGATCTTTCAGTAAGTCCTTTCACGTCTCTCTTTTTCTTTTTTTTTTTCTCTCTCTTCCTTTCTCTTCCTTTCTCTTCCTTCTCTTCCTTTCTCTTCTCTTCTTTCCTGAGAGCGGCATCTTCCCTTATCAATCTAAGGGTGTGCTCTTTTTCTTCTGCTTCCTGCATTGTCTCAGTTTCTTCTGACCCTTTTTCCTCATTGTGTTGGTTTCTCTCTTTCGTGTTGGAGGCTTTCCTCTGAAGGTTTTGTCTATGTGCACATAAGAATGCAGCCTTGAGGTGCTTTGTGGGGGCTGGAGGAGGAGCCTCACCTTTAGGTGACCTCCCAGAGATTCAGCTCTTTTCCTCCAAGTCCCTAAGTGTCTGAATCTGGAGGTTCTTCCTCCGGGTTGGCCCACTGAGCCAGTGAGACTGTCCAGTCTCCCGCCTGAGGGAGCACAGGTGAGGCTGCCAATGTCCGAGGAGCTGGGTGGGCTGAGGGGGCTGAGGGGTCCCACTTTCCAGAGTATAGATTCCAGAGTACAGATTCCATTTGGGGCTGGTAGCATTTTTCCAGCCATCAGCTGTGTGAGGTATCCCCACCTTCAGTCTTCCCTGAATCAACCTCTATAGTCTTCTGCCAGGGGGTGGGGGTGATAAGTGGGTGCACTGGCTGGGGGTGTGTGGAACCTGATGTCTAACTCTTTTTTTAAAAGTATATTTTATTGATTTTTTTTACAGAGAGGAAGGAAGAGGGATAGAGAGCTAGAAACATCGATGAGAGAGAAACATTGATCAGCTGCCTCCTGCACACCTCCTACTGGGGATGTGCCCGCAACCAAGGTACACGCCCTTGACCGGAATTGAACCCGGTACCCTTCAGTCCGCAGGCCGATGCTCTATCCGCTGAGCCAAACAGGTTTCGGCCTGAGGTCTAACTCTTGACCTGACCTTCAAGCACTCCTGTTTTCAGGGAGACGAGAAATGCCTAACTGCTTAATGGCAGAAGGTGATGCCTCTCTCATCCTGTTTATAGTGTTCACCTGGCTAAGAGCACATTGGGATGGGGTTGGAGAGGGATACTCCTCAACGTTGCTCAGGCCTGGGTCTGACTATGGTGAGAGGATGGTCTGAGAACATCTGTTCAGCCCCTTCCCTGAGTTCCCTCTGCTTTGTGAAGTTAGGACCGTGCAGGTGAGAGGTACCTGGGCGGGGGGAGTCCTGGGCGGGGCCCTAGGCCCTGTCTCTCACCCTCCACCTCCCCCACAGCCTCCAGCAGCAAGAGCTCTGCAAGGACGCCTGGACCTCCCAGCCGAGACCCAGGGTAAGGCACATGTGTCCCCGTGTCTGCTACCGTCTGCACAGCATCCTCCCGAGGGTAGGGCTTCCCAGACACAGGTTTCCTCAATGGGCCACTCAACAAATATTTCATTTACTTCTTAAGTGCCAGAAACTGATGCAAATGCTGGGGATATGACAGTGAACAGGCAAGGCTGTTCTCTCAAGGAAGTTTCTTTCAAATGGGCAGATTTAAACAACGACCAAATGGATGAGATAGGTAGGTAGGTAGGTAGATAGATAGATAGATAGATAGATAGATAGATAGACAGACATAGAGCAAATGTCATTAATGATCATTACTCTGGAGAAAAATTAAGCAGGTAGGTATTAAAGGACAGGGTGACGGGATGTATGTGGGGAAGATGATTGGGCATGATGAGATGCTCCATGAAAACAAGTAACAGAGACTTAGATTGGGTTTCCTCACAATTGGATCCCGAAACAAGAATTTAGGTGTAGTGAGTTTACAGAGAGGTGATCCCAGGAGGTCTAGTGAGGGAGCGGGAAGGAGGGAAAGACAAACGAAGTGCCCATTGCTGAGAGCATTCCCCCTGGAGCAACCGGGCTCAGTCCCCTGGGCTCCCTCAGAGAGGCTGTGCAGGACATTCCTCAGAGACCCCCCACGGAGCAGTGAGGAGGCCGGGGTGGGGATCCACACACGTCTGTCCTCCTGGCGGGGGCAGATGGCCGGCTGGGTAGTTTTATACAGCGTGATGAGCGAAGGCCTCTCAACTAGTGATATTTGAGGAGAGACCTGAAGGAAGTAGGAGAGTCAAGCAAGAAAGCATCTGGAGTAGGACTGGTCCAGGCAGAGGGTCACTCCTGGGGCCTGAATCAGGGGGATTTCTGGCCTGCTCTGCCCAGCAAGCCATGCCCACTCCTATGGCCAGAGAGAATCCACAGGCAAGAAGGGGTAGGGGCTTGAGGTGAGAAGCCATTGGCGGGTCTAAGACTGTCCACACCTACCAGAAGCTCAAGTGGGCAAACAGAGGGTACCAACAGGGGTTGCTACATCTGTGAGGAGCTGGAATGGGCAGTGTACTGGGACCCAGGAGGTGAGGGGATGGGCAAAGTCACTCCTTGGGGTAGAGGTCATTAGGTGGTTTAAGCAGACTAGCTGCTCCCATGATTGGATTCAAGGGTGAGCCAGGACTTGCATCTGTGTGGGGAGTGGTTATAAGGGGACATTCATCCTTACAGTTGGTCCCGGCAAGAGCTGGGGTCCTGTGAGTGTTGATGGCTGAGGGCTTTCTGAGTGCCAGGGTCTGCCCGGGATCCCACATCTGTCTTCCCTCCACTTCTCACACCACCTCCTCATGCACCTGCTGTGTCCTGACCTCGAAGTTCATTCTTGAACTAAACGAAGGACAGGCGTCTGTGGTCCTCAGCATGAGCTGTCTGGCCCTGGCACCAACCAGGTTTGACACAGATGCTGAGTTCTGAGGCCACAGGACCTGAACTCAAAGGAAGGTGGGGGAGAGGCGGAGCCTGGCCCCTCCCATTGACTGCTGGCCACTGTCCCTCCCACAGGTCCCTGATCAGCAGTGTCCACTTCCTGCTCCTCATATTCCTGAAGGTACCCCTGTTTCTGAGCATGCTCAGTGCTGTCCTCTGGGTGAACAGGCCTCAGCGGGCAACTTGTGAGGAAACACAGTTTGGCTAAGACAAACTGCCACTGTCCCCGCCCATCAATGTCCTGTCCAGAGACACAGCCACTCAACTAGAGAAGACAGAACCTCATCCCTGAACCTTACATCCCTTTTCAGCTTATGGCCAGAGACTTAAGAAAACATTTCAATGAATATATCACCAACACAAACGTGTGTATAGGAACAGTTGAAGGACTAAAAATAAACATCGGTGTACCCGCCATCCAGCCTAAGAAATCAAACATCATTGAGACATTTAAAGCCCCCACCTACTTCTCCCTGCCCTCAAGCCCCTCCTTCTCCTGCTGCCAGAGTCAACCACTCTCTGGATTAGTTTGTGCCAATCATTTCTATTACCCAACCTCATGGGTAAGAAGGAAGAGCACGCTTGTGGCAGTTCTTAAAGCCACCAAGAGATGGCGCCACAGGCAACTTGCAGAGCTTCACTATGGACCTCTCCATGGACTTTAAAATAATTCTTCTCTAAGAGGATTGCTTCTCAGCTGCTGGATCCCTCCCAGCTGATCCCCAAATCCAGACCCATTGTATCCTGCTGGCCATTCCTCCAGGCTGGGTCCACTCCCCGCCCCGTCCTGCTCAGCAGCCTAGGCTATCTGAGTAGGGACCCCCTTGTCTCCACTGGGGCCAACCAGATGTGGACTCAGGCATTCAGGGGGCCAGGGCCAAGGGCCACGGCTCAAGGTACAACCAGGGGTCTGGAGCCCAGTGCGCAGCTCAGACTGGAGTAGACTGAACCTAGGGGAGGGGATAGAGCCAAGCGTGAGAGACGAAGAAACACCCGATTCCAGGCCAAGGCTTTAGATTTCTTGAGAAGCAGCACCACGTGGATCTTCTGATTCCTCACTCCCTGGGAGAGGCAGAGAGACCCAGGGATCTCAGGGAACACGTTCAGCTAGCTTGGAACTTCAGGTGGTCACAGCTGTCACCACTTCCTATTCCTCAGGAACAAGGGAACTTGTGTCTAAAGGACTAACTATGACCAGTGCTAGGAAGCATCTAAGGAAGGGCAGCTGTGGGGATGAGAAACAAGAAGACAGGGGTGCAGGGGCGAAGAGAGATGGGAGGGAAGTTGGGAGGGGTGGCGGGGTCCATCTTGCATTGTCTTGGGAGAGTCTACAGTTGGGCCCTGGCCTGGCATCCCATGAACAGCCTCAAAATTAGTCTGTAACATGATCTCTACATTGAATGATCTATACAACCACAGGCTGTGTTGGTAGACGTGTTTATGCTATGTATTTATACATGTGTTTTATTCCTACTAAGCCACCAGAAAGTTAACATTTTAATGCAATCGTCATCTTCTCATTGTCTGATGGATTCTTCTCTGTGGTCATTGGTGTATCCAAAGTTGATTGGTGAACGTGACACATTTAAAATATGCCACCATTTTGGTAACCCTATTTTGACATCTTTTTTTTTTTTTCCAAGATGCCGAGAGCTTCAAATATAAAAGTGAACTATGTGTAAGGGGTCAGGTGGGAATAGACTTATCGGGGTGGTCACTTTGTAAGATATATGAGTGTCTGGGCCCTACGTGGGACACCTGAAACTGAGGCCTGGAGAGGGATGGACACTGTGACTAAAATATACGGTGACGGAGGAGAATCCAAGATGGCGGCGTAGGTAAACACCTAAACTGCTGCCTAGCGCAACAATTTCAAAAATACAACTAAAAGACAAAACGTCTATCACCCAGAACCATGGGAAAGCTGGCTGAGTGGAAGTTCTACAACTAGAAGGAAAGAGAAAAGAGCATTGAGATGTGCACAAGCGCTGAAAAGCTAAGGTACGGAGGCGCATGATCCGGGCTGGCGGTGGGCGTTGCTTTTTTCAACCCAAAGGGAGACAAGCCCCTGATTACTCTGAAATACAGTTTCTGGGGAGACGCGGGGGACCCAAACTCCTACGGGGAGAAGCTGGACTGTCTGCCAGTGAGGGTGGCTTGCTTGTACAGCTGCGCGCAGGAATAATTGTTTATGGCGCTAGGGCACGGGACGCCGTCGGGAAGCAGAGCCGGCTAACTAGCAGCCATTGCTGTTTGCCACGCCCTAGCCTAGTGAAACCCTGAGACCCCGCCCTGCACAACCTACAAACCCACCCAAGCTCCAAGCAGCGGATTTAGCATAAGAAAGCCCTGCTCTATCGCAGCTTAACCTAGCAAACTTGCAGCCCAGGTCAGACAGCTCCAAAACCTCCAAACCCCAAGCAAAGAGGAGAAAACTGTAGTTCTCGCTGTAGCTCCTGCTGGGTGGCCTCAGACAGTAGCTGACCTGCACCCCACTGGAGACCCAGAAGCCAGTGTACCTAGTGGTCAGTGTGAGACACCAGATTTCAACTCCTCACATCCATAAGTGACACATTCAAGAGGCAGACTCAGTGAGCACCAAAGCCTCAGTGAAACAAGTCCTGCCCCATAAGCGTGTCTTCAGCGCAGCAGTTCTTCCATTATAGACACAGTGAGTGCTCACAGCCTAATTGACCTGGAGGTCAATTCCTCCCAGGGTACCAACAGCAATTAAGGCTTAAGTACACCAAGACTTTGCACTCAACCCACAAAGGGGTGTACCAAGAGCATCCACCTCATGTGATTGAGGAGGCTGAGCTATTGCCCCCTATAGATCACCTACCACACAAAGCTACTCCATCAACACAGGGAATCAGCCAAAATGTGGAGACAAAGAAACATGTCACGAATGAGAGAAACGGAGGAAAGCAAACTACTGGATGACATAGAGTTCAGAACCACATTATAAGGTTACTCAAGAATCTTCTTAAAACTGCTGAGAAACTTGATGAGACCTTTAAGGATCTTAATGAGAATGCCAAAAAAAATGGAAAAGGATCAGTCAGAAATGAAGCATACACTGTCTAAAATAAAGAATATACAGAAACTCAACTGTAGATCAACGTACCCCAAGATTCAAACCAAAGATCTGAAATATGTGGAAACAAAAAACATCCAACCAGAAAAACAAAAAGAAAAAAGAATCCAAAAATATGAAGATAGTGTAAGGAGCCTCTGGGACAACTTTAAGCAAACCAACTTCCGAATTTTTCCGGTGCCAGAAAGGGAGAGCAAAATATTGAAAACCTATTAGAAGAAATAATGACAGAAAACTTTCCCTACCTGGTGAAAGAAATAGATGTACAAGTTCAGGAAGCGCACAGAACCCCATACAAGAGGAAGCCAAAGAGGACCACACCAAGACACATCATAATTAAAATGCCAAGGGCAAAAGACAAAGAGAGAATATTAAAAGCAGCAAGAGAAAAATAGTTAATTACCTACAAGGGAGTACCCATACGACTGTCAGCTGATTTCTCAACAGAAACTATGCAGGCCAGAAGGGAGTGGCAAGAAATATTCAAAGTGATGAACAGCAAGAACCTACAACCAAGATTACTCTACCCAGCAAAGCTATCATTCAGAGTTGAAGGTCAGATAAAGAGCTTCACAGACAAGAAAAAGCTAAAGGAGTTCATTGCCACCAAATGAGGATTACATGAAATGCTGAAGGGTATTCTTTAAGAAGAGGAAGAAGGAGAAAAAGGTAGAGATAAAAATTATGAACAACAAAATGACATCAAATACATACCTACCAACAAGTGAATCTAAAAATCAAGTGAATAAAAAATCTGAAGAACAGAATGGATTGGTGACTATAATAGAATCAGGGACATAGAAAGGGAGTGGACTGACGACTCTCAGGGGAAGCAGGTGTGAGGGGTGCGGGAAGAGATTGGACAAAAATCTTACTCCTATGGATGAAGACAGTGGCGGGGGGTAAGGGTATGGGGTGGGGTGGGGAATCAGGTGGAGGGGAGCTAAAGGGGAAAAAAAAGAGGAACACCTGTAATAATCTGAACAATAAAGATTTATTTAAAAAAAATAAAAATAAAAAATAAAATATACGGTGACTATGGGGCAAGGGGAGTGAGAGCCTTGTCAGGTCCACTCGAGTCGAGTAGGCCAAGCAAGGAGAGTTTGTTTTATTGGAAGAGCGTGCAGCGAGGAGTGATACTGACTGCTATTGATTTCTGTGACTCTTGCTGATGAGTAGAGAAGAAAGGGCAACAGAGGGATGTCACCGTAGTGGTGAGAGCACAGAGGATGCATAAGATCAGAGAAAAAGGAGGGGAAGGGACAGATTGGAGAGACTTGGAGTGAGGATGGATGGGGAGTGAGGAAGGAAGAGCCCATCTTATAGGAGTTGGGTTGCAGCCACTCTGGGGTTATTATTGCCTTTGGTTGTGGTAAGCTGGTGTAGAAGAGGAACAGATCTGGGGAGAGAGAGTTTGGGGGAAACGGATAGCCCTGGATTGTACGTGACAAAGTTGAGAAACCTGCGCAGCCCAGGAGACACCTTAAAATAGGCCCCACCTCTTGTTCTGCCCCCCTACCATTTCCAGGGCAAATTGGCCCTGGAGCCATCATATCCTGAGACTACCAAACCTGTCTGAGGTAGCACTGACCTGACCTGCCTCCCACCTCCTGGGAAGGCCCATCCCCATCTCTGCCCCTTGAAGAGGCCCCTGGTCATCCGTGTGAACCCCAAAGCGACACCAGCGGCCAGTGCCTTTGGGAAGACCGCCCTCTCTGTGCCATTGGAAGGAGAGGAGAGGCCCCGTCTAAGCTCCGTCCCCACTTTCCATCCTCTGAGCTCTGAGCTCCCCTTGTCCACTATCAGACCTCTGTGCTGAGTCTCACCGTGGAAAGACTTTCAGAAGAAGAAAGAGTAAAAAGTGAAGTCCTTAGAGGGTTGGTGAACAGGGAAACCCACAGGAGAGAGGACTCAGCGTTGGATGGGACCCCACATCCAAGATGGGACCTTTGAAGGCATCTGAAGTCGTACAAGGGTTGGGGGTCCACAGGGTCAGAGCTCCCTGTGGGGCCTGAGCTGCATGTTGGGGGTCATAACACCTCTGTGGTCACCGCCAAGGCCCGACGGGATGAAAAGGTCTGGCCAACAGCCCAGGACTCTCATTCTTGACTACAAGGAAGTGACATGGCAGAGGGTGGGGACACCCATCAAGGAGGAACTGTCCCAGCCTGGCTCTGCAGTGTGGAGACGTGTGTGGCCATCAGAGGAGCAATCATGCACTGTGAGAAGGGGCAGCATCCTCACTGTAGGCCATGTGTCCTGTCCTGTCATTGGGGTGAGAGCAGAAGCCCAGGGCGCCTAGAGCCGGGGGTCTGCAGCAGCCTGTGTGGCTCCTGACTCTAAGCTTCCTGCACCCTGACCATCCAGCATCGGACTCAAAACTGGGCTGGACACAGAAGCAGAGAGGCCCAGAAAAGCAGAAGTGGGCAGAGGGCAATCGAACCCTCAGCGAGGAGGCTTGACTGTGTCCGCACGTAGGGCCTGGCGCTGCTGCAGGCTGGGTCTGTGCGGAGAAATGACCCCGAGGAAGGGGGCCACATGGCTGCTTTCAGCTCTGTTTCTTCTCCAGGTCCCAGGTGAGCGGGGCTGGGCTGTGCGGGGAGCTGGGCCCCGAGGGGGAATGAGGAAGGACTGGGAGGGGAAGTGAAGGGTAAGGAGCAGCCCAGCAGGAGTGAGGGAGGACATGGGGGAAAGGAGAAAGAGGCAGAGAAGCTTCTAGGAATGGCCAGCACCTGCCTCAGCAGCAACCACAAGGATTCAGTGCACAAAGCAGGGGAGTCTCACCCACTGCGCTGACAGAGCTGGGCTGGGAGGCAGGGCCCGTGCTTACCACCTTATTGTCATAACCAGCGATGTGGGCCCTGGCTGGGGCCCTCAGTGGTTAGTGTGTTGGCCTGACACAGGTTGGATTCTGGGTCAAAGGCATGTACCTGGGCTCATGCAGGAGGCAACCAATCAATGTGTCTCACTCACATCAATGCTTTTCTCTCTGCCTCTCTACCTCCCTTCCACTCTCTCTAAAAAGCAACGGATAAAATATCCTTAAGTGACTAAAAAAAGTCAGAGATGTGGTCTTGGTGCATCACACATACTTATACACATATACATACCCATGTTCACACACACACACACACACACACACACACACACACACACACACGTGCACACCGTTTTTCCCAGGTGGCCCTTCTATCTCAATGAACACCCTCTCCCTGTGTCACCACGGGGAGGAGGGATATATGGCCCCTCGTTCCCTCACCTGGTCTGAGGGAAGGCATGGCCTCCAAACCCTGATAGCTCTTGAGGGACCTGCACCCCAGGGCGCCCTTGGCCCCTCTGGTACGAACCCGGGACTGGGCTGTGTCTTCCAGGCTGTTTGTCTCTGAGCTGCACCAGGCGCGTGGCGGGCACCGTGGGGGGATCGCTGAGCGTGCAGTGTCGGTACGAGAAGGAGTACAAGGAACATAACAAATACTGGTGCCAAGACTTGTGTTCGACACCACTGAGGATGAAGACTGTGGAGACCACGAAGTCAGAGAGAGAAGTGAGGCGCGGCCGCGTGTCCATCAGGGACCATCCAGCAAACCTCACCTTCACAGTGACCTTGGAGAACCTCACAGAGGGCGATGAAGGCAGATACTGGTGTGGGATCCATAGACCATGGACAGAAGTACGTAGGGATCTCACCTTCGAGGTTGTGGTGTCTGTGTCCGCAGGTGAGCCGCACACACCCTCCCCTTGCTCCAGCTCCAGACTGTCTGAACTCTACCTGGTCACCTGCTGGTCATGACAGACATGGAATTAAAGAGCTGGGTGAAGTGGGGGGTCAGTGATCAGGACACAGCATGTGTGGGTGATGTGTTATCTGGGCACAAGTGTGCCTTGCTAACACACACAACACACACACACACACAGTCTGTTCCAGACCCCTTCGGGGCCCAGGCCCTGACACAATCTCAGGCTCGATGGCTCCTGAAGCACCAGCCTCACAGCCGTAGTCCTGGGGGCCTGCAGGAGCCATGAGACAGGCCCAGAGGAGCCCAGGTCCCTGTGTGGGGCCCCTGTGATGTTTTGGGGGGCCACCCCCCGTCAGGCCAACCCTGTCCCTCCCCATTTTTCTCTGATGCCTTGTGGCCACAGGAGGGAACCCAGAGACACCCCTGAAAATAACTCCCTCAGGAAAGGAGAGGAAGGATGATCACGTGGCTCTCAGGTGCTATGGCCCCCACTTCTTGCCTGCTCTCAGAACAATTCTAACAGGTCGCTGTGCTTGTCTCCTAAGCGCTGAGTGAAGGCCACCTACCTAAGCCCACAGATCTTTCTGGTGCTCCTGCCAACCTTGCCTCTGGCTCCTCACTTCCTCCTTGTAGTTCTCAGTTTCTCACTCTCACATGGGAGGTTCCCTCACTGGCCTTTGTGTCTTCCTATTGAAGAGTGAGAAACTGGAACTCCACAGAACCTCTGGCTGGGGAGGGGGAGGGGTTTGTCCCCGGTGCCTTCAGGACAGGCCAAGTTCTATGGGGTACACCTGGTGTGTGTCTCTCTAGATCAGGGGTGAGGAATATCCGGCCCGAGGGCCGTAGAAGGCCCATGAAATCATTGGGTCTGGTTGTGCCAAGGCATTAGGGGTGAGAGAAAGAAATGCTTGGCCAATCATAGCAGGCTACTGTTTAAGCTGATGATTTTGAATGGCCTGAAAATGATGTTGTCAATATCCAAATGGCCCTTGGCAGAAAAAGGTCCCCCACCCCCGCTCTAGGTCGTTCCTTCTGCTCATTTCTTCCCCCAGAGAGGACTGACCAGTGGGCCTAAGGCCTGGCTGACAGTGCGGGGGACTGGTAGCTTAGAAACAGCTGGAAGCCCGAGATCAGGAGGCTGGCACATGGGCGAGGTCCTCCTTAAGGTGCAGACCTTTGTTGTATCCTCTGGGGTGGAGGGGCCTCCCTTATCCGGGCACTAATCCAATGGCTGAGGGCTCCACCCTCAACCCAATCACCTCTAATAGCCTGACCTCCTAATACCACACCATTGGGCATGGGGCTTTAAACAAAAGAATTTTGGAGATAGGAGCATTCAGACCAAGGCTTGTCTAAGGGACTGCGGGGTCCTGCCATGCCATCCAGTGCTGACTATGGCAGGTCTGTTTCCTGGGGCTCACTCGAGCCATCAGCCATGCCTGAGGGCCCTGACCACCCATCACTCTAGTCAAGGCTACAGAATAAATGTCACCCAGCCCCCTGCTGGTGGCCGTGGCGTGGCCTGAGCCAGGTGCTCTTCCCACACACTCTGAGATCCTCTGCTCTGTAGGAGGACTCTGCATCAGAACATGACCATCAGGCCCAGAGTTCCTAGAGAGGGGCCCCCGGAAGGGGGCCCAGGGGCCTGTCTGGCTTGGCTGTGGCCATGGAGGGGAAGGCCTGAGTGACCTTGACCTTGCGTCAGAGCCACACAACTGACAGAGTGGAAGACCCAGGGCCTGACATGTGCTTCTCCCACAGCAACCACCCTGAAGATCGTCACAAGCACCCTGGACCCTTCCTCCTCCCTGCCAGTGACCACCTGGCCAAGCATGACCAGCCAGGAGACGCCAGATGCCAGCCAACACCCTCGGTAAGGGGCCCGCATCCCAGGACTTTGACATCTGGTGGATTCTCCTCTAGCTCGGGGGCGGGGATGGTGAAGATGTGGCCCACTGTGCATCACCGTCACCGTGTCCCCCACAGGTCCCTGCTCAGCAGTGTCCACTTCCTGCTCCTGGTCTTCCTGAAGGTGCCCCTGCTCCTGAGCATGCTCAGTGCTATCCTCTGGGTGAACAGGCCTCAGCGGGCAACTTGTGGGGAAACACAGTTTGGCTAAGACCAGTGGTTGGCAAACTGCGGCTCAGGAGCCACATGCAGCTCGCTAGCAGAGGTTTGCCGCTCTGTTGACTAAGGAGTTTGCCAACATCTGGGATAGGAGCTTAACCACAAGGAACAACAACGTATCCAGAGTCTAGGTCAGTGGTCGGCAAACTCATTAGTCAACAAAGCCGCAAACCGCGGCTCGCGAGCCACATGCCAAACACTGGCTAACACAACCTGCCACTGTCCCCGCCCAGCAATGTCCTGTCCAGAGACACAGCCACTCAACTAGAGAAGACAGAACCTCATCCCTGAACCTTACATCCCTTTTCAGCTTATGGCCAGAGACTTAAGAAAACATTTCAATGAATATATCACCAACACAAACGTGTGTATATGAACAGTTGAAGGACTAAACATAAACATCTGTGTACCCGCCATCCAGCCGAAGAAATCAAACATCATTGAGACATTTAAAGTCCCCACCTACTTCTCCCTGCCCTCAAGCCCCTCCTTCTCCTGCTGCCAGAGTAACCACTCTCTGGATTAGTTTGTGCCAACCATTTCTATTACCCAACCTCATGGGTAAGAAGGAAGAGCATGCTTGTGGCAGTTCTTAAAGCCCCCAAGAGATGGTGCCAGAGGCAACTTGCAGAGCTTCACTATGGACCTCTCCATGGACTTGGAAATAATTCTTCTCTAAGAGGATTGCTTCTCAGCTGCTGGATCCCTCCCGACTGATCCCCAAATCCAGACCCATTGTATCCTGCTGGCCATTCCTCCAGGCTGGGTCCACTCCCCGCCCTATCCTACTCAGCAGCCTGGGCTATCTAGTAGGGACCCCCTTGTCTCCACTGGGGCCAACCAGATGTGGACTCAGGCATGCAGGGGGCCAGGGCCCAGGGGCCAGGGCTCAAGGTACAACCAGGGGTCTGGAGCCCAGTGGGCAGCTCAGACTGGAGTAGAATGAATCTAGGGAAGGGGATAGAGCCAAGCGTGAGAGACGAAGACACACCCAATTCCAGACCAAGGCTTCAGATTTCTTGAGAAGCAGCACTACGTGGATCTTCTGATTTCTCACTCCCTGGGAGAGGCATAGAGACCCAGGGCCCTCAGGGAACACGTTCAGCTAGCTTGGAACTTCAGGTGGTCACAGCTGTCACCACTTCCTATTCCTCAGGAACAAGGGAACTTGTGTCTAAGGACTAACTATGACCAGTGCCTGGAAGCGTCTAAGGAAGGGCAGCTATGGGGATGAGAAACAAGAAGACAGGGGTGCAGGGGGGAAGAGAGATGGGAGGGAAGTGGGGAGGGGTGGCGGGGTCCATCTTGCATTGTCCTGGGAGAGTCTACAGTTGGGCCCTGGCCTGCCATCCCATGAACAGCCTCAAATTAGTCTGTAACATGATCTCTACATTGAATGATCTATACAACCACAGGCTGTGTTGGTAGACGTGATTATGCTATGTATTTATACATGTCTTTTATTCCAACTAAGCCACCAGAAAGTTAACATTTTAATGCAATCGTCATCTTCTCATTGTCTGATGGATTCTTCTCTGTGGTCATTGGTGTATCCAAAGTTGATTAGTGAACGTGACACATTTAAAATATGCCACCATTTTTGTAACCCTATTTTGACATCTTTTTTTTTTTTTCAAGATGCCAAGAGCTTCAAAAATAAAAGTGAACTATGTGTAAGGGGTCAGGTGGGAATAGACTTATCAGGGTGGTCACTTTGTAAGATATATGAGTGTCTGGGCCCTATGTGGGACACCTGAAACTGAGGCCTGGAGAGGGATGCACACTGTGACTAAAACATAGGGTGACTATGGGGCAGCGGGAGTGAGACCCTTGTCAGGTCCACTCGGGTCCAGTAGGCCAAGCAAGGAGAGTTTGTTTTATTGGAAGAGCATGCGGCGAGGAGTGATACTGACTGCTATTGATTTCTGTGACTCTAGCTGATGAGTAGAGAAGAGAGAGAAATGCAACAGAGGGATGTCACCGTAGTGGTGAGAGCACAGAGGATGCATAAGATCAGAGAAAAAGGAGGGGAGGGGACAGATTGGAGAGCCTTGGAGTGAGGATGGATGAGGAGTGAGGAGGGAAGAGCCCATCTTAGAGGAGTTGGGTTGCAGCCCCTCTGGGGTTATTATTGCCTTTGGTTGTGGTAAGCTGGTGTAGAAGAGGAACAGATCTGGGGAGAGAGAGTTTGGGGGAAACGGATAGACCTGGATTGTTCATGACAAAGTTGAGAAACCTGCGCAGCCCAGGAGACACCTTAAAATAGGCCCCACCTCTTGTTCTGCCCCCCTACCATTTCCAGGGCAAATTGGCCCTGGAGCCATCATGTCCTGAGACTACCAAACCTGTCTGAGGTAGCACTGACCTGACCTGCCTCCCACCTCCTGGGAAGGCCCATCCCCATCTCTGCCCCTTGAAGAGGCCCCTGGTCATCCGTGTGAACCCCAAAGCGACACCAGCGGCCAGTGCCTTTGGGAAGACCGCCCTCTCTGTGCCATTGGAAGGAGAGGAAAGACTCTGTCTCAGCTGTGCAGGGTCCCCCACTTTCCATCCTCTGAGCTCTGAGCTCCCCTTGTCCAATGTCAGACCTCTGTGCTGAGTCTCACCGTGGAAAGACTTTCAGAAGAAGAAAGAGTAAAAAGTGAAGTCCTTAGAGGGGTGGTGAACAGGGAAACCCACAGGAGAGAGGACTCAGCCTTGGATGGGACCCCACAACCAAGATGGGACCTTTGAAGGCATCTGAAGTTGTAGAAGGGTTGGGAGTCCACAGGGTCAGAGCTCCCTGTGGGGCCTGCAGCTGCATGTTGGGGGTCATAACACCTTTGTGGTCACCGCCAAGGCCTGAGGGGATGAAAAGATCTGGCCTACAGCCCAGGACTCTCATCCTTGACTACAAGGAAGTGACATGGCAGAGGGTGGGGACACCCATGAAGGAGGAACTATCCCAGCCTGGCTCTGATGTGTGGAGACGTGTGTGGCCATCAGAGGAGCAATCGTGCGCTGTGAGAAGAGGCAGCATCCTCACTGTAGGCCACGTGTCCTGTCCTGTCATTGGGGTGAGAGCAGAAGACCAGGGCGCCAAGAGCCGGGGGTCTGCAGCAGCCTGTGTGGCTCCTGACTCTAAGCTTCCTGCACCCTGACCATCCAGCATCAGACTCAAAACTGGGCTGGACACAGAAGCAGAGAGGCCCAGAAAAGCAGAAGTGGGCAGAGGGCAATCGAACCCTCAGCGAGGAGGCTTGACCGTGTCCGCATGTAGGGCCTGGCGCTGCTGCAGGCTGGGTCTGTGCGGAGAAATGACCCCAAGGAAGGGGGCCACATGGCTGCTTTCAGCTCTGTTCCTTCTCCAGGTCCCAGGTGAGCGGGGCTGGGCTGTGCGGGGAGCTGGGCCCCGAGGGGGAATGAGGAAGGACTGGGAGGGGGAGTGGAGGGTAAGGAGCAGCCCAGCAGGAGTGAGGGAGGACATGGGGGAAAGGTGGAAGAGGCAGAGAAGCTTCTAGGTTGTGGCCAGCACCTGTCTCAGCAGCAACCACAAGGATTCAGTGCACAAAGCAAGGGAGTCTCACCCACTGCGCTGACAGAGCTGCGCTGGGAGGCAGGGCCTGTGCTTACCACCTTATTGTCATAACCAGGGATGTGGGCCCTGGCTGGGGCCCTCAGTGGTTAGAGCGTAGACCCACCGCGGGTTCCATTCTGGGTCAAAGGCATGTACCTGGGCTCATGCAGGAGGCAACCAATCAATGTGTCTCTCTCACATCAATGTTTCTCTCTTCCTCTGCCTCCCTACCTCCCTTCCACTCTCTCTAAAAAGCAATGGATAAAATATCCTTAAGTGATTAAAAAAGGTCAGAGATGTGGTTATGGTGCATCACACATACTTATACACATATACATACCCATGTGCACACACACATACACACATACCCATGTTCACACACACACACACACACACACACACACACACACACACGTGCACACCGTTTTCCCAGGTGGCCCTTCTATCTCAATGAACACCCTACCCTCTCCCTGTGTCACCACGGGGAGGAGGGATATATGGCCCCTTGTCCCCTCACCTGGTCTGAGGGAAGGCATGGCCTCCAAACCCTGATAGCTCTTGAGGGACCTGCACCCAAGGACACCCTTGGCCCCCCTGGTACGAACCCGGGACTGGGCTGTGTCTTCCAGGCTGTTTGTCTCTGAGCTGCACCAGGCGCCTGACGGGCACCGTGGGGGGATCGCTGAGCGTGCAGTGTCGGTACGAGAAGGAGTACAAGGAACATAACAAATACTGGTGCACAGACCTCTTCTGTTCAACACCACTGAGGAAGAAGATTGTGGAGACCACGAAGTCAGAGAGAGAAGTGAGGCGCGGCCGCGTGTCCATCAGGGACCATCCAGCAAACCTCACCTTCACAGTGACCTTGGAGAACCTCACAGAGGGCGATGAAGGCAGATACTGGTGTGGGATCTATAGACCATGGACAGAAATAAGTAGGGAGATCACCTTCGAGGTTGTGGTGTCTGTGTCCGCAGGTGAGCCGCACATACCCTCCCCTCGCCCCAGCTCCAGGCTGTCTGAACTCTACCTGGTCACCCACTGGTCAGGACAGACATGGAATTAAAGAGCTGGGTGAAGTGGGGGGTCAGTGATCAGGACACAGCATGTGTGTGTGTTGTGTTATCTGGGCACACGTGTGCCCTGCAAACACACACAACACACACACACAGTCTGTTCCAGACCCATCGGGGCCCAGGCCCTGACGCAATCTCAGGCTCGATGGCTCCTGAAGCACCAGCTTCACAGCCGTGGTCCTGGGGGCCTGCAGGAGCCATGAGACCGGCCCAGAGGAGCCCAGGTCCCTGTGTGGGGGCCCTGTGATGTTTTGGGGGGCCACCCCCCGTCAGGCCAACCCTGTCCCTCCCCGTTTTTCTCTGATGCCTTGTGGCCACAGGAGGGAACCCAGAGAAACCCCTGAAAATACCTCCCTCAGGAAAGGAGAGGAAGGATGATCACGTGGCTCTCAGGTGCTGTGGCCCCCACTTCTTGCCTGCTCTCAGAACAATTCTAACAGGTCGCTGCGCTTATCTCCTAAGCGCTGAGTGAAGGCCACCTACCTAAGCCCACAGATCTGCCTGGTGCTCCTGCCGACCCTGGCTCTGGCTCCTCACTTCCTCCTTGTAGTTCTCAGTTTCTCACTCTCACATGGGAGGTTCCCTCACTGGCCTTTGTGCTTCCTATTGAAGAGTAAGAAACTGGAACTCCACAGAACCTCTGGCTGGGGAGGGGGAGGGGTTTGTCCCCGTGCTTTCAGGACAGGCCACGTTCTATGGGGTCCACCTGGTGTGTGTCTCTCTAGATCAGTGGTGGGGAATATCCGGCCCGAGGGCCGTAGAAGGCCCGCCAAATCATTGGGTCTGGCTGTGCCAAGGCATTAGGGGTGAGAGAAAGAAATGCTTGGCCAATCATAGCAGGCTACTGTTTAAGCTGATGATTTTGAATGGCCTGCAAATGATGTTGTCAATATCCAAATGGCCCTTGGCAGAAAAAGGTCCCCCACCCCCGCTCTAGGTCTTTCCTTCTGCTCATTTCTTCCCCCAGAGAGGACTGCCAGCTGGTCCTCAGGCCTGGCTGACAGTGAAGGGGACTGGTAGCTTAGAAACAGCTGGAAGCCCGAGATCAGGAGGCTGGCACATGGGCGAGGCCCTCCTTTAGGTGCAGACCTTTGTTGTATCCTCTGGGGAGGAGGGGCCTCCCTTATCCGGGCATTAATCCCATGGCTGAGGGCTCCACCCTCAACCCAATCACCTCTAATAGCCTGACCTCCTAATACCACCTCACTGGGCATGGGGCTTTCCACAAAAGAATTTTGGAGATACGAGCATTCAGACCAAGGCTTGTCTAAGGGACTGCGGGGTCCTGCCATGCCATCCAGTGCTGACTATAGCAGGTCTGTTTCCTGGGGCTCACTCGAGCCATCAACCATGCCTGAGGGCCCTGGCCACCCATCACTCTAGTCAAGGCTACAAAATAAGTGTCACTCCACCCCCTGCTGCTGGCCGTGCATGACCTGAGCCAAGTGCTCTTCCCACACACTCTCATATCCTCATCTCTGTAGGAGGACTCTGCATCGGAACATGCCCATCAGGCCCAGAGTTCCTAGAGAGGGGCCCGGAAGGGGGCCCGGGGGCCGGTCTGGCTTGGCTGTGGCCATGGAGGGGAAGGCCTGAGTGACCTTGACCTTGCATCTGAGCCACACAACTGACAGAGTGGAAGACCCAGGGCCTGACATGTGCTTCTCCCTCAGCCCCCACCCTGAAGATCATCACAAGCACCCTGGACCGTCCCTCCTCCCTGCCAGTGACCACCGGGCCCAGCATGACCAGGCAGGAGACGCCAGATGCCAGCCAACACCCTCGGTAAGGGGCCCGCATCCCAGGACTTTGCCACCAGGTGGATTCTCCTCTAGATCGGGGGGGGGGGGGGGTCGGCAGGGATGGTGAAGATGTGGCCCACTGTGCATCACCGTCACTGTGTCCCCCACAGGTCCCTGCTCAGCAGTGTCCACTTCCTGCTCCTGGTCTTCCTGAAGGTGCCCCTGCTCCTGAGCATGCTCAGTGCTGTCCTCTGGGTGAACAGGCCTCAGCGGGCAACTTGTGAGGAAACACAGTTTGGCTAAGACCAGTGGTCGGCAAACTGCGGCTCACGAGCCACATGCCAACCACTGGCTAACACAACCTGCCACTGTCCCCGCCCAGCAATGTCCTGTCCAGAGACACAGCCACTCAACTAGAGAAGACAGAACCTCATCCCTGAACCTTACATCCCTTTTCAGCTTATGGCCAGAGACTTAAGAAAACATTTCAATGAATTTATCACCAACACAAACTTGTGTATATGAACAGTTGAAGGACTAAACATAAACATCTGTGTACCCGCCATCCAGCCTAAGAAATCAAACATCATTGAGACATTTAAAGCCCCCACCTACTTCTCCCTGCCCTCAAGCCCCTCCTTCTCCTGCTGCCAGATTCAACCACTCTCTGGATTAGTTTGTGCCAATCATTTCTATTACCCAACCTCATGGGTAAGAAGAGCACGCTTGTGGCAGTTCTTAAAGCCCCCAAGAGATGGCGCCAGAGGCAACTTGCAGAGCTTCACTATGGACCTGTCCATGGACTTGGAAATAATTTTTCTCTAAGAGGATTGCTTCTCAGCTGCTGGATCCCTCCCGGCTAATCCCCAAATCCAGACCCATTGTATCCTGCTGACCATTCCTCCAGGCTGGGTCCACTCCCCGCCCCATCCTACTCAGCAGCCTGGGCTATCTAGTAGGGACCCCCTTGTCTCCACTGGGGCCAACCAGATGTGGACTCAGGCATTCAGGGGGCCAGGGCCCAGGGGCCAGGGCTCAAGATACAACCAGGGGTCTGGAGCCCAGTGCGCAGCTCAGACTGGAGTAGACTGAACCTAGGGAAGGGAATGGAGCCAAGCGTGAGAGATGAAGACACACCCGATTCCAGGCCAAGGCTTCAGATTTCTTGGGAAGCAACACCATGTGGCTCTTATGATTCTTCCCTCCCTGGGAGAGGCAGAGAGACCCAGGGCCCTCAGGGAACACGTTCAGCTAGCTTGGAACTTCAGGTGGTCACAGCTGTCACCACTTCCTATTCCTCAGGAACAAGGGAACTTGTGTCTAAAGGACTAACTATGACCAGTGCCAGGAAGCGTCTAAGGAAGGGCAGCTGTGAGGATGAGAAACAAGAAGACAGGGTGCAGGGGCGAAGAGAGATGGGAGGGAAGTGGGGAGGAGTGGCGGGGTCCATCTTGCAGTGTCCTGGGAGAGTCTACAGTTGGGCCCTGGCCTGGCATCCCATGAACAGCCTCAAATTAGTCTGTAACATGATCTCTACATTGAATGAACTATACAACCACAGGCTGTGTTGGTAGACGTGTTTATGCTATGTATTTATACATGTGTTTTATTCCTACTAAGCCACCAGAAAGTTAACATTTTAATGCAATCGTCATCTTCTCATTGTCTGATGGATTCTTCTCTGTGGTCATTGGTGTATCCAAAGTTGATGGGTGAACGTGACACATTTAAAATATGCCACCATTTTGGTAACCCCATTTTGACATATTTTTTTCTAGACGCCGAGAGGTTCAAAAATAAAAGTGAACTATGTGTAAGGGGTCAGGTGGGAATAGACTTATCGGGGTGGTCACTTTGTAAGATATACGAGTGTCTGGGCCCTATGTGGGACACCTGAAACTGAGGCCTGGAGAGGGATGGACACTGTGACTAAAACATAGGGTGACTATGGGGCAGGGGGAGTGAGACCCTTGTCAGGTCCACTCGGGTCCAGTAGGCCAAGCAAGGAGAGTTTGTTTTATTGGAAGAGCATGCGGCGAGGAGTGATACTGACTGCTATTGATTTCTGTGACTCTAGCTGATGAGTAGAGAAGAGAGAGAAATGCAACAGAGGGATGTCACCGTAGTGGTGAGAGCACAGAGGATGCATAAGATCAGAGAAAAAGGAGGGGAAGGGACAGATTGGAGAGACTTGGAGTGAGGATGGATGGGGAGTGAGGAAGGAAGAGCCCATCTTATAGGAGTTGGGTTGCAGCCACTCTGGGGTTATTATTGCCTTTGGTTGTGGTAAGCTGGTGTAGAAGAGGAACAGATCTGGGGAGAGAGAGTTTGGGGGAAACGGATAGCCCTGGATTGTACGTGACAAAGTTGAGAAACCTGCGCAGCCCAGGAGACACCTTAAAATAGGCCCCACCTCTTGTTCTGCCCCCCTACCATTTCCAGGGCAAATTGGCCCTGGAGCCATCATATCCTGAGACTACCAAACCTGTCTGAGGTAGCACTGACCTGACCTGCCTCCCACCTCCTGGGAAGGCCCATCCCCATCTCTGCCCCTTGAAGAGGCCCCTGGTCATCCGTGTGAACCCCAAAGCGACACCAGCGGCCAGTGCCTTTGGGAAGACTGCCCTCTCTGTGCCATTGGAAGGAGAGGAGAGGCCCCGTCTAAGCTCCGTCCCCACTTTCCATCCTCTGAGCTCTGAGCTCCCCTTGTCCACTGTCAGACCTCTGTGCTGAGTCTCACCGTGGAAAGACTTTCAGAAGAAGAAAGAGTAAAAAGTGAAGTCCTTAGAGGGGTGGTGAATAGGGAAACCCACAGGAGAGAGGACTCAGCCTTGGATGGGACCCCACAACCAAGATGGGACCTTTGAAGGCATCTGAAGTTGTAGAAGGGTTGGGGGTCCACAGGGTCAGAGCTCCCTGTGAGGCCTGAGCTGCATGTTGGGGGTCATAACACCTCTCTGGTCACCACCAAGGACCGAGGGGATGAAAAGGTCTGGCCTACAGCCCAGGACTCTCATTCTTGACCACAAGGAAGTGACATGGCACAGGGTGGGGACACCCATGAAGGAGGAACTATCCCAGCCTGGCTCTGATGTGTGGAGACGTGTGTGGCCATCAGAGGAGCAATCGTGCGCTGTGAGAAGAGGCAGCATCCTCACTGTAGGCCACGTGTCCTGTCCTGTCATTGGGGTAAGAGCAGAAGACCAGGGCGCCATGAGCCGGGGGTCTGCAGCAGCCTGTGTGGCTCCTGACTCTAAGCTTCCTGCACCCTGACCATCCAGCATCGGACTCAAAACTGGGCTGGACACAGAAGCAGAGAGGCCCAGAAAAGCAGAAGTGGGCAGAGGGCAATCGAACCCTCAGCGAGGAGGCTTGACCGTGTCCGCATGTAGGGCCTGGCGCTGCTGCAGGCTGGGTCTGTGCGGAGAAATGACCCCAAGGAAGGGGGCCACATGGCTGCTTTCAGCTCTGTTCCTTCTCCAGGTCCCAGGTGAGCGGGGCTGGGCTGTGCGGGGAGCTGGGCCCCGAGGGGGAATGAGGAAGGACTGGGAGGGGGAGTGGAGTGTAAGGAGCAGCCCAGCAGGAGGGAGGGAGGACATGGGGGAAAGGTGGAAGAGGCAGAGAAGCTTCTAGGAATGGCCAGCACCTGCCTCAGCAGCAACCACAAGGATTCAGTGCACAAAGCAAGGGAGTCTCACCCACTGCGCTGACAGAGCTGCGCTGGGAGGCAGGGCCTGTGCTTACCACCTTATTGTCATAACCAGGGATGTGGGCCCTGGCTGGGGCCCTCAGTGGTTAGAGCGTAGACCCACCGCGGGTTCCATTCTGGGTCAAAGGCATGTACCTGGGCTCATGCAGGAGGCAACCAATCAATGTGTCTCTCTCACATCAATGTTTCTCTCTTCCTCTGCCTCCCTACCTCCCTTCCACTCTCTCTAAAAAGCAATGGATAAAATATCCTTAAGTGACTAAAAAAAGTCAGAGATGTGGTCTTGGTGCATCACACATACTTATACACATATACATACCCATGTGCACACATACATACACACATAGCCATGTACACACACACACACACACACACACACACACACACACACACACGTGCACACCGTTTTTCCCAGGTGGCCCTTCTATCTCAATGAACACCCTACCCTCTCCCTGTGTCACCACGGGGAGGAGGGATATGTGGCCCCTTGTCCCCTCACCTGGTCTGAGGGAAGGCATGGCCTCCAAACCCTGATAGCTCTTGAGGGACCTGCACCCCAGGACACCCTTGGCCCCTCTGGTACGAACCCGGGACTGGGCTGTGTCTTCCAGGCTGTTTGTCTCTGAGCTGCACCAGGCGCGTGACGGGCACCATGGGGGGATCGCTGAACGTGCAGTGTCGGTACGAGAAGGAGTACAAGGAACATAACAAATACTGGTGCACACACCTCTTCTGTTCGACACCACTGAGGAAGAAGATTGTGGAGACCACAGGGTCAGAGAGAGAAGTGAGGCGCGGCCGCGTGTCCATCAGGGACCATCCAGCAAACCTCACCTTCACAGTGACCTTGGAGAACCTCACAGAGGGCGATGAAGGCAGATACTGGTGTGGGATCTATAGACCATGGACAGAAATAAGTAGGGAGATCACCTTCGAGGTTCTGGTGTCTGTGTCCGCAGGTGAGCCGCACACACCCTCCCCTTGCCCCAGCTCCAGGCTGTCTGAACTGTACCTGGTCACCCGCTGGTCAGGACAGACATGGAATTAAAGAGCTGGGTGAAGTGGGGGGTCAGTGATCAGGACACAGCATGTGTGGGTGTTGTGTTATCTGGGCACACGTGTGCCCTGCAAACACACACAACAGACACACACAGTCTGTTCCAGTCCCATCGGGGCCCAGGCCCTGATGCAATCTCAGGCTCGATGGCTCCTGAAGCACCAGCCTCACAGCCGTGGTCCTGGGGGCCTGCAGGAGCCATGAGACAGGCCCAGAGGAGCCCAGGTCCCTGTGTGGGGCCCCTGTGATGTTTTGGGGGGCCACCCCCCCCGTCAGGCCAACCCTGTCCCTCCCCTTTTTTCTCTGATGCCTTGTGGCCACAGGAGGGAACCCAGAGACACCCCTGAAAATAACTCCCTCAGGAAAGGAGAGGAAGGATGATCACGTGGCTCTCAGGTGCTATGGCCCCCACTTCTTGCCTGCTCTCAGAACAATTCTAACAGGTCGCTGCGCTTGTCTCCTAAGCGCTGAGTGAAGGCCACCTACCTAAGCCCACAGATCTGCCTGGTGCTGCTGCCGACCTTGGCTCTGGCTCCTCACTTCCTCCTTGTAGTTCTCAGTTTCTCACTCTCACATGGGAGGTTCCCTCACTGGCCTTTGTGCCTTCCTATTGAAGAGTGAGAAACTGGAACTCCACAGAACCTCTGGCTGGGGAGGGGGAGGGGTTTGCCCCCGTGCCTTCAGGACAGGCCACGTTCTATGGGGTCCACCTGGTGTGTGTCTCTCTAGATCAGTGGTGGGGAATATCCGGCCCGAGGGCCGTAGAAGGCCCACCAAATCATTGCGCCTGGCTTTGCCAAGGCATTAGGGGTGAGAAAAAGAAATGCTTGGCCAATCATAGCAGGCTAATGTTTAAGCTGATGATTTTGAATGGCCTGCAAATGATGTTGTAAATATCCAAATGGCCCTTGGCAGAAAAAGGTCCCCCACCCCCGCTCTAGGTCTTTCCTTCTGCTCATTTCTTCCCCCAGAGAGGACTGCCCGTTGGGCCTAAGGCCTTGCTGACAGTGTGGGGGATTGGTAGCTTAGAAACAGCTGGAAGCCCGAGATCAGGAGGCTGGCACATGGGCGAGGCCCTCCTCCAGGCTCAGACCTTTGTTGTATCCTCTGGGGTGAAGGGGCCTCCCTTATCCGGGCACTAATCCCATGGCTGAGGGCTCCACCCTCAACCCAATCACCTCTAATAGCCTGACCTCCTAATACCACCCCACTGGGCATGGGGCTTTCCACAAAAGAATTTTGGAGATACGAGCATTCAGACCAAGGCTTGTCTAAGGGACTGCGGGGTCCTGCCATGCCATGCAGTGCTGACTATGGCAGGTCTGTTTCCTGGGGCACACTTGAGCCATCAACCATGCCTGAGGGCCCTGGCCACCCATCACTCTAGTCAAGGCTACAGTGACAATTACAGAATAAGTGTCACCCCGCCCCCTGCTGCTGGCCGTGGGTGACCTGAGCCAGGTGCTCTTCCCACACACTCTCAGATCCTCTGCTCTGTAGGAGGACTCTGCATTGGAACATGCCCATCAGGCCCAGAGTTCCTAGAGAGGGGCCCGGAAGGGGGCCCAGGGGCCGGTCTGGCTTGGCTGTGGCCATGGAAGGGAAGGCCTGAGTGACCTTGACCTTGCGTCAGAGCCACACAACTGACAGAGTGGAAGACCCAGGGCCTGACATGTGCTTCTCCCTCAGCCCCCACCCTGAAGATCATCACAAGCACCCTGGACCGTCCCTCCTCCCTGCCAGTGACCACCGGGCCCAGCATGACCAGCCAGGAGACGCAAGATGCCGGCCAACACCCTCGGTAAGGGGCCCGCATCCCAGGACTTTGACACCAGGTGGATTCTCCTCTAGATCGGGGGGGGGGGGGGGGGGGCGGGCGGCAGGGATGGTGAAGATGTGGCCCACTGTGCATCACCGTCACTGTGTCTCCCACAGGTCCCTGCTCAGGAGTGTCCACTTCCTGCTCCTGGTCTTCCTGAAGGTGCCCCTGCTCCTGAGCATGCTCAGTGCTGTCCTCTGGGTGAACAGGCCTCAGCGGGCAACTTGTGGGGAAACACAGTTTGGCTAAGACCAGTGGTCGGCAAACTGCGGCTCAGGAGCCACATGCAACTCGCGAGCAGAGGTTTGCCGCTCTGTTGACTGAGTTTGCCAACATCTGAGATAGGATCTTAACCACAAGGAACAACAACGAATCGAGAGTCTAGGTCAGTGGTCGGCAAACTCATTAGTCAACAAAGCGGCAAACTGCGGCTCGAGAGCCACATGCCAACCACTGGCTAACACAACCTGCCACTGTTCCCGCCCATCAATGTCCTGTCCAGAGACACAGCCACTCAACAAGACAACCTGCCACTGTCCCCGCCCACAGGACAACCTGCCACTGTCCCCGCCCATCAATGTCCTGTCCAGAGACACAGCCACTCAACTAGAGAAGACAGAACCTCATCCCTGAACCTTACATCCCTTTTCAGCTTATGGCCAGAGACTTAAGAAAACATTTCAATGAATATATCACCAACACAAACGTGTGTATAGGAACAGTTGAAGGACTAAACATAAACATCTGTGTACCCGCCATCCAGCCTAAGAAATCAAACATCATTGAGACATTTAAAGCCCCTACCTACTTCTCCCTGCCCTCAAGCCCCTCCTTCTCCTGCTGCCAGATTCAACCACTCTCTGGATTAGTTTGTGCCAATCATTTCTATTACCCAACCTCATGGGTAAGAAGAGCACGCTTGTGGCAGTTCTTAAAGCCCCCAAGAGATGGCGCCAGAGGCAACTTGCAGAGCTTCACTATGGACCTCTCCATGGACTTGGAAATAATTTTTCTCTAAGAGGATTGCTTCTCAGCTGCTGGATCCCTCCCGGCTGATCCCCAAATCCAGACCCATTGTATCCTGCTGGCCATTCCTATAGGCTGGGTCCACTCCCCACCCCATCCTACTCAGCAGCCTGGGCTATCTAGTAGGGACCCCCTTGTCTCCACTGGGGCCAACCAGATGTGGACTCAGGCATGCAGGGGGCCAGGGCCCAGGGGCCAGGGCTCAAGATACAACCAGGGGTCTGGAGCCCAGTGCGCAGCTCAGACTGGAGTAGACTGAACCTAGGGAAGGGAATGGAGCCAAGCGTGAGAGATGAAGACACACCCGATTCCAGGCCAAGGCTTCAGATTTCTTGAGAAGCAACACCATGTGGCTCTTCTGATTCCTCACTCCCTGGGAGAGGCAGAGAGACCCAGGGCCCTCAGGGAACACATCCAGCTAGCTTGGAACTTCAGGTGGTCAGAGCTGTCACCACTTCCTATTCCTCAGGAACAAGGGAACTTGTGTCTAAAGGACTAACTATGACCAGTGCCAGGAAGCGTCTAAGGAAGGGCAGCTGTGGGGATGAGAAAGAAGAAGACAGGGTGCAGGGCCGAAGAGAGATGGCAGGGAAGTGGGGAGGGGTGGCGGGGTCCATCTTGCAGTGTCCTGGGAGAGTCTACAGTTGGGCCCTGGCCTGGCATCCCATGAACAGCCTCAAATTAGTCTGTAACATGATCTCTACATTGAATGAACTATACAACCACAGGCTGTGTTGGTAGACGTGATTATGCTATGTATTTATACATGTCTTTTATTCCTACAAAGCCACCAGAAAGTTAACATTTTAATGCAATCGTCATCTTCTCATTGTCTGATGGATTCTTCTCTGTGGTCATTGGTGTATCCAAAGTTGATTGGTGAACGTGACACATTTAAAATATGCCACCATTTTAGTAACCCTATTTTGACATCTTTTTTTTTTTTTCAAGATGCCAAGAGCTTCAAAAATAAAAGTGAACTATGTATAAGGGGTCAGGTGGGAATAGACTTATCGGGGTGGTCACTTTGTAAGATATATGAGTGTCTGGACCCTATGTGGGACACCTGAAACTGAGGCCTGGAGAGGGATGCACACTGTGACTAAAACATAGGGTGACTATGGGGCAGGGGGAGTGAGACCCTTGTCAGGTCCACTCGGGTCCAGTAGGCCAAGCAAGGAGAGTTTGTTTTATTGGAAGAGCATGCGGCGAGGAGTGATACTGACTGCTTTTGATTTCTGTGACTCTAGCTGATGAGTAGAGAAGAGAGAGAAATGCAACAGAGGGATGTCACCGTAGTGGTGAGAGCACAGAGGATGTGTAAGATCAGAGAAAAAGGAGGGGAAGGGACAGATTGGAGAGCCTTGGAGTGAGGATGGATGAGGAGTGAGGAGGGAAGAGCCCATCTTAGAGGAGTTGGGTTGCAGCCCCTCTGGGGTTATTATTGCCTTTGGTTGTGGTAAGCTGGTGTAGAAGAGGAACAGATCTGGGGAGAGAGAGTTTGGGGGAAACGGATAGACCTGGATTGTTCATGACAAGGTTGAGAAACCTGCGTAGCCCAGGAGACACCTTAAAATAGGCCCCACCTCTTGTTCTGCCCCCCTACCATTTCCAGGGCAAATTGGCCCTGGAACCATCATGTCCTGAGACTACCAAACCTGTCTGAGGTAGCACTGACCTGACCTGCCTCCCACCTCCTGGGAAGGCCCATCCCCATCTCTGCCCCTTGAAGAGGCCCCTGGTCATCCGTGTGAACCCCAAAGCGACACCAGCGGCCAGTGCCTTTGGGAAGACCGCCCTCTCTGTGCCATTGGAAGGAGAGGAGAGGCCCCGTCTAAGCTCCGTCCCCACTTTCCATCCTCTGAGCTCTGAGCTCCCCTTGTCCACTGTCAGACCTCTGTGCTGAGTCTCACCGTGGAAAGACTTTCAGAAGAAGAAAGAGTAAAAAGTGAAGTCCTTAGAGGGGTGGTGAACAGGGAAACCCACAGGAGAGAGGACTCAGCCTTGGATGGGACCCCACAACCAAGATGGGACCTTTGAAGGCATCTGAAGTTGTAGAAGGGTTGGGGGTCCACAGGGTCAGAGCTCCCTGTGAGGCCTGAGCTGCATGTTGGGGGTCATAACACCTCTGTGGTCACCACCAAGGACCGAGAGGATG
The DNA here is from genome assembly GCA_026230045.1 of Corynorhinus townsendii. Taxonomy (NCBI): domain Eukaryota; kingdom Metazoa; phylum Chordata; class Mammalia; order Chiroptera; family Vespertilionidae; genus Corynorhinus; species Corynorhinus townsendii. The sequence goes on from JAPDVU010000009.1 coordinate 4,080,799, forward strand.
AAAAGGTCTGGCCTACAGCCCAGGACTCTCATTCTTGACCACAAGGAAGTGACATGGCAGAGGGTGGGGACACCCATGAAGGAGGAACTATCCCAGCCTGGCTCTGATGTGTGGAGACGTGTGTGGCCATCAGAGGAGCAATCGTGCGCTGTGAGAAGAGGCAGCATCCTCACTGTAGGCCACGTGTCCTGTCCTGTCACTGAGGTAAGAGCAGAAGACCAGGGCGCCATGAGCCGGGGGTCTGCAGCAGCCTGTGTGGCTCCTGACTCTAAGCTTCCTGCACCCTGACCATCCAGCTTGGGACTCAAAACTGGGCTGGACACAGAAGCAGAGAGGCCCAGAAAAGCAGAAGTGGGCAGAGGGCAATCGAACCCTCAGCGAGGAGGCTTGACTGTGTCCGCACGTAGGGCCTGGCGCTGCTGCAGGCTGGGTCTGTGCGGAGAAATGACCCCGAGGAAGGGGGCCACGTGGCTGCTTTCAGCTCTGTTTCTTCTCCAGGTCCCAGGTGAGCGGGGCTGGGCTGTGCAGGGAGCTGGGCCCCGAGGGGCAATGAGGAAGGACTGGGAGGGGAAGTGAAGGGTAAGGAGCAGCCCAGCAGGAGGGAGGGAGGACATGGGGGAAAGGTGGAAGAGGCAGAGAAGCTTCTAGGAATGGCCAGCACCTGCCTCAGCAGCAACCACAAGGATTCAGTGCACAAAGCAAGGGAGTCTCACCCACTGCGCTGACAGAGCTGCGCTGGGAGGCAGGGCCTGTGCTTACCACCTTATTGTCATAACCAGGGATGTGGGCCCTGGCTGGGGCCCTCAGTGGTTAGAGCGTAGACCCACCGCGGGTTCCATTCTGGGTCAAAGGCATGTACCTGGGCTCATGCAGGAGGCAACCAATCAATGTGTCTCTCTCACATCAATGTTTCTCTCTTCCTCTGCCTCCCTACCTCCCTTCCACTCTCTCTAAAAAGCAATGGATAAAATATCCTTAAGTGACTAAAAAAAGTCAGAGATGTGGTCTTGGTGCATCACACATACTTATACACATATACATACCCATGTGCACACATACATACACACATAGCCATGTTCACACACACACACACACACACACACACACACACACACACACACACGTGCACACCGTTTTTCCCAGGTGGCCCTTCTATCTCAATGAACACCCTACCCTCTCCCTGTGTCACCACGGGGAGGAGGGATATATGGCCCCTTGTCCCCTCACCTGGTCTGAGGGAAGGCATGGCCTCCAAACCCTGATAGCTCTTGAGGGACCTGCACCCCAGGACACCCTTGGCCCCTCTGGTACGAACCTGGGACTGGGCTGTGTCTTCCAGGCTGTTTGTCTCTGAGCTGCACCAGGCGCGTGACGGGCACCGTGGGGGGATCGCTGAGCGTGCAGTGTCGGTACGAGAAGGAGTACAAGGAACATAACAAATACTGGTGCACAGACCTCTTCTGTTCGACACCACTGAGGAAGAAGATTGTGGAGACCACGAAGTCAGAGAGAGAAGTGAGGCGCGGCCGCGTGTCCATCAGGGACCATCCAGCAAACCTCACCTTCACAGTGACCGTGGAGAACCTCACAGAGGGCGATGAAGGCAGATACTGGTGTGGGATCTATAGACCATGGACAAAAATAAGTAGGGAGATCACCTTCGAGGTTCTGGTGTCTGTGTCCGCAGGTGAGCCGCACACACCCTCCCCTTGCCCCAGCTCCAGGCTGTCTGAACTGTACCTGGTCACCCGCTGGTCAGGACAGACATGGAATTAAAGAGCTGGGTGAAGTGGGGGGTCAGTGATCAGGACACAGCATGTGTGGGTGTTGTGTTATCTGGGCACATGTGTGCCCTGCAAACACACACAACACACACACACAGTCTGTTCCAGACCCCTTCGGGGCCCAGGCCCTGACGCAATCTCAGGCTCGATGGCTCCTGAAGCACCAGCCTCACAGCCGTGGTCCTGGGGGCCTGCAGGAGCCATGAGACAGGCCCAGAGGAGCCCAGGTCCCTGTGTGGGGGCCCTGTGATGTTTTGGGGGGCCACCCCCCGTCAGGCCAACCCTGTCCCTCCCCGTTTTTTCTGATGCCTTGTGGCCACAGGAGGGAACCCAGAGACACCCCTGAAAATAACTCCCTCAGGAAAGGAGAGGAAGGATGATCACGTGGCTCTCAGGTGCTATGGCCCCCACTTCTTGCCTGCTCTCAGAACAATTCTAACAGGTCGCTGTGCTTGTCTCCTAAGCGCTGAGTGAAGGCCACCTACCTAAGCCCACAGATCTTTCTGGTGCTCCTGCCAACCTTGCCTCTGGCTCCTCACTTCCTCCTTGTAGTTCTCAGTTTCTCACTCTCACATGGGAGGTTCCCTCACTGGCCTTTGTGTCTTCCTATTGAAGAGTGAGAAACTGGAACTCCACAGAACCTCTGGCTGGGGAGGGAGAGGGGTTTGCCCCCGTGCCTTCAGGACAGGCCACGTTCTATGGGGTCCACCTGGTGTGTGTCTCTCTAGATCAGTGGTGGGGAATATCCGGCCCGAGGGCCGTAGAAGGCCCGCCAAATCATTGGGTCTGGCTGTGCCAAGGCATTAGGGGTGAGAGAAAGAAATGCTTGGCCAATCATAGCAGGCTAATGTTTAAGCTGATGATTTTGAATGGCCTGAAAATGATGTTGTAAATATCCAAATGGCCCTTGGCAGAAAAAGGTCCCCCACCCCCGCTCTAGGTCTTTCCTTCTGCTCATTTCTTCCCCCAGAGAGGACTGCCCGGTGGGCCTAAGGCCTTGCTGACAGTGTGGGGGATTGGTAGCTTAGAAACAGCTGGAAGCCCGAGTTCAGTAGGCTGGCACATGGGCGAGGCCCTCCTCCAGGCTCAGACCTTTGTTGTATCCTCTGGGGTGAAGGGGCCTCCCTTATCCGGGCACTAATCCCATGGCTGAGGGCTCCACCCTCAACCCAATCACCTCTAATAGCCTGACCTCCTAATACCACCCCACTGGGCATGGGGCTTTCCACAAAAGAATTTTGGAGATACGAGCATTCAGACCAAGGCTTGTCTAAGGGACTGCGGGGTCCTGCCATGCCATCCAGTGCTGACTATGGCAGGTCTCTTTCCTGGGGCACACTCGAGCCATCAACCATGCCTGAGGGCCCTGGCCACCCATCACTCTAGTCAAGACTACAGTGACACTTACAGAATAAGTGTCACCCCGCCTCCTGCTGCTGGCCGTGGGTGACCTGAGCCAGGTGCTCTTCCCACACACTCTCAGATCCTCTGCTCTGTAGGAGGACTCTGCATTGGAACATGCCCATCAGGCCCAGAGTTCCTAGAGAGGGGCCCGGAAGGGGGCCCAGGGGCCGGTCTGGCTTGGCTGTGGCCATGGAGGGGAAGGCCTGAGTGACCTTGACCTTGCGTCAGAGCCACACAACTGACAGAGTGGAAGACCCAGGGCCTGACATGTGCTTCTCCCTCAGCCCCCACCCTGAAGATCATCACAAGCACCCTGGACCGTCCCTCCTCCCTGCCAGTGACCACCTGGCCAAGCATGACCAGCCAGGAGACGCCAGATGCCAGCCAACACCCTCGGTAAGGGGCCCGCATCCCAGGACTTTGACACCAGGTGGATTCTCCTCTAGATCGAGGGGGCGGGGGGGCGGCAGGGATGGTGAAGATGTGGCCCACTGTGCATCACCGTCACCGTGTCCCCCACAGGTCCCTGCTCAGCAGTGTCCACTTCCTGCTCCTGGTCTTCCTGAAGGTGCCCCTGCTCCTGAGCATGCTCAGTGCTGTCCTCTGGGTGAACAGGCCTCAGCGGGCAACTTGTGGGGAAACACAGTTTGGCTAAGACCAGTGGTCGGCAAACTGCGGCTCAGGAGCCACATGCAGCTCGCTAGCAGAGGTTTGCCGCTCTCTTGACTAATGAGTTTGCCAACATCTGAGATAGGATCTTAACCACAAGGAACAACAACGAATCGAGAGTCTAGGTCAGTGGTCGGCAAACTCATTAGTCAACAAAGCGGCAAACTGCGGCTCGAGAGCCACATGCCAACCACTGGCTAACACAACCTGCCACTGTTCCCGCCCATCAAAGTCCTGTCCAGAGACACAGCCACTCAACAAGACAACCTGCCACTGTCCCCACCCACAGGACAACCTGCCACTGTCCCCGCCCATCAATGTCCTGTCCAGAGACACAGCCACTCAACTAGAGAAGACAGAACCTCATCCCTGAACCTTACATCCCTTTTCAGCTTATGGCCAGAGACTTAAGAAAACATTTCAATGAATATATCACCAACACAAACGTGTGTATAGGAACAGTTGAAGGACTAAACATAAACATCTGTGTACCCGCCATCCAGCCTAAGAAATCAAACATCATTGAGACATTTAAAGCCCCCACCTACTTCTCCCTGCCCTCAAGCCCCTCCTTCTCCTGCTGCCAGAGTCAACCACTCTCTGGATTAGTTTGTGCCAATCATTTCTATTACCCAACCTCATGGGTAAGAAGAGCATGCTTGTGGCAGTTCTTAAAGCCCCCAAGAGATGGCGCCAGAGGCAACTTGCAGAGCCTCACTATGGACCTCTCCATGGACTTGGAAATAATTCTTCTCTAAGAGGATTGCTTCTCAGCTGCTGGATCCCTCCCGGCTGATCCCCAAATCCAGACCCATTGTATCCTGCTGGCCATTCCTATAGGCTGGGTCCACTCCCCACCCCATCCTACTCAGCAGCCTGGGCTATCTAGTAGGGACCCCCTTGTCTCCACTGGGGCCAACCAGATGTGGACTCAGGCTTGCAGGGGGCCAGGGCCCAGGGGCCAGGGCTCAAGGTACAACCAGGGGTCTGGAGCCCAGTGCGCAGCTCAGACTGGAGTAGACTGAACCTAGGGAAGGGAATGGAGCCAAGCGTGAGAGATGAAGACACACCCGATTCCAGGCCAAGGCTTCAGATTTCTTGAGAAGCAACACCATGTGGCTCTTCTGATTCCTCACTCCCTGGGAGAGGCAGAGAGACCCAGGGCCCTCAGGGAACACATCCAGCTAGCTTGGAACTTCAGGTGGTCAGAGCTGTCACCACTTCCTATTCCTCAGGAACAAGGGAACTTGTGTCTAAAGGACTAACTATGACCAGTGCCAGGAAGCTTCTAAGGAAGGGCAGCTGTGGGGATGAGAAACAAGAAGACAGGGTGCAGGGCTGAAGAGAGATGGGAGGGAAGTGGGGAGGGGTGGCGGGGTCCATCTTGCAGTGTCCTGGGAGAGTCTACAGTTGGGCCCTGGCCTGGCATCCCATGAACAGCCTCAAATTAGTCTGTAACATGATCTCTACATTGAATGAACTATACAACCACAGGCTGTGTTGGTAGACGTGATTATGCTATGTATTTATACAGTCTTTTATTCCTACAAAGCCACCAGAAAGTTAACATTTTAATGCAATCGTCATCTTCTCATTGTCTGATGGATTCTTCTCTGTGGTCATTGGTGTATCCAAAGTTGATTAGTGAACGTGACACATTTAAAATATGCCACCATTTTTGTAACCCTATTTTGACATCTTTTTTTTTTTTTTCAAGATGCTAAGAGCTTCAAAAATAAAAGTGAACTATGTGTAAGGGGTCAGGTGGGAATAGACTTATCGGGGTGGTCACTTTGTAAGATATATGAGTGTCTGGACCCTATGTGGGACACCTGAAACTGAGGCCTGGAGAGGGATGCACACTGTGACTAAAACATAGGGTGACTATGGGGCAGGGGGAGTGAGACCCTTGTCAGGTCCACTCGGGTCCAGTAGACCAAGCAAGGAGAGTTTGTTTTATTGGAAGAGCATGCGGCGAGGAGTGATACTGACTGCTATTGATTTCTGTGACTCTAGCTGATGAGTAGAGAAGAGAGAGAAATGCAACAGAGGGATGTCACCGTAGTGGTGAGAGCACAGAGGATGTGTAAGATCAGAGAAAAAGGAGGGGAAGGGACAGATTGGAGAACCTTGGAGTGAGGATGGATGGGGAGTGAGGAAGGAAGAGCCCATCTTATAGGAGTTGGGTTGCAGCCACTCTGGGGTTATTATTGCCTTTGGTTGTGGTAAGCTGGTGTAGAGGAGGAACAGATCTGGGGAGAGAGAGTTTGGGGGAAACGGATAGACCTGGATTGCACATGACAAGGTTGAGAAACCTGCGTAGCCCAGGAGACACCTTAAAATAGGCCCCACCTCTTGTTCTGCCCCCCTACCATTTCCAGGGCAAATTGGCCCTGGAGCCATCATGTCCTGAGACTACCAAACCTGTCTGAGGTACCACTGACCTGACCTGCCTCCCACCTCCTGGGGAGGCCCATCCCCATCTCTGCCCCTTGAAGAGGCCCCTGGTCATCCGTGTGAACCCCAAAGCGACACCAACGGCCAGTGCCTTTGGGAAGACCGCCCTCTCTGTGCCATTGGAAGGAGAGGAAAGACTCTGTCTCAGCTGCACAGGGTCCCCCACTTTCCATCCTCTGAGCTCTGAGCTCCCCTTGTCCACTGTCAGACCTCTGTGCCGAGTCTCACCGTGGAACGACTTTCAGAAGAAGAAAGAGTAAAAAGTGAAGTCCTTAGAGGGGTGGTGAACAGGGAAACCCACAGGAGAGAGGACTCAGCCTTGGATGGGACCCCACAACCAAGATGGGACCTTTGAAGGCATCTGAAGTTGTAGAAGGGTTGGGAGTCCACAGGGTCAGAGCTCCCTGTGGGGCCTGAGCTGCATGTTGGGGGTCATAACACCTCTGTGGTCACCACCAAGGCCCGAGGGGATGAAAAGTTCTGGCCTACAGCCCAGGACTCTCATTCTTGACCACAAGGAAGTGACATGGCAGAGCATGGGGACATCCATCTAGGAGGAAATGTCCCAACGGAGTTCTGCTGTGTGGAGACATGTGTGGCCATCAGAGGAGCAACCGTGTGCTCTGAGAAGGGGCAGTATCCTCACAGTGGGCCACGGGTCCTCTCCTGTCATTGGGGTGAGAGCAGAAGCCCAGGGCGCCAAGAGCCGGGGGTCTGCAGCAACCTGTGTGGCTCCTGACCCTAAGCTTCCTGCACCCTGACCATCCAGCATTGGACTCAAAGCTGGGCTGGACACTGAAGCAGAGAGGCCAGAAAAGCAGAAATGGACACAGGCAATCGAACCCTCAGCGAGGAGGCTTGACCGTGTCCGCACGTAGGGCCTGGCGCTGCTGCAGGCTGGGTCTGTGCGGGGAAATGACCCCGAGGAAGGGGGCCACGTGGCTGCTTTCAGCTCTGTTTCTTCTCCAGGTCCCAGGTGAGCGGGGCTGGGCTGTGCAGGGAGCTGGGCCCCGAGTGGGACTGAGGAAGGACTGGGAGGGGGAGTGGAGGGTAAGGAGCAGCCCAGCAGGAGGGAGGGAGGACATGGGGGAGAGGTGGTGGAGGCAGAGAAGCTTCTAGGTTGTGGCCAGCACCTGCCTCAGCAGCAACCACAAGGATTCAGTGCACAAAGCAGGGGAGTCTCACCTACTGCGCTGACAGAGCTGCGCTGGGAGGCAAGGCCTGTGCTCACCACCTTATTGTCATAACCAGGGATGTGGGCCCTGGCTGTGGCCCTCAGTGGTTAAGTGTAGGCCCAGCGCAGGTTCGATTCTGGGTCAAAGGCATGTACCTGGGCTCATGCAGGAGGCAACCAATCAATGTGTCTCTCTCACATCAATGTTTCTCTCTTCCTCTGCCTCCCTACCTCCCTTCCACTCTCTCTAGAAAGCAACGGATAAAATATCCTTAAGTGATTAAAATCAAATCAGAGATGTGGTCTTGGTGCATCACACACACTTATACACGTACACATACCCATGTGCACACACACATACACACATATCCATGTTCACACACATACACACATACATGTGCACACACTGTTTTTCCCATCGTGGCCTTTTTGTCTCCATGGAGATCCTCTCCCTGTGTCACCATAGGGAGGAGGGAGCTACGGCCCCTCGTCCCCTTGCCTGGTCCGAGGGAAGGCATAGTCTGTAGACCCTGAAGGCATAGCCCAGCACCCATGGCGCCTGTAGCACATCTGGTAAGAACCTGGGACTGGGCTGTGTCTTCCAGGCTGTTTGTTTCTGAGCTGCCCCAGGTACGTGACGGGCACCGTGGGGGGATCGCTGAGCGTGCAGTGTCGGTACAAGAAGGAGTTCAAAGAACACAACAAATACTGGTGCCAAGACCCATGCTTGACGAAGATTGTGGAGACCACAGGGTCAGAGAGAGAAGTGAAGGACGGCCGCGTGTCCATCAGGGACCATCCAGCAAACCTCACCTTCACAGTGACCTTGGAGAGCCTCACAGAGGGCGATGAAGGCAAATATAGATGTGGGATCCGTGCACCATGGAGAGAAAAACTTATAGACCTCACCTTTGAGGTTGTGGTGTCTGTGTCCGCAGGTGAGCCGCACATACCCTGCCCTCGCCCCAGCTCCAGGCTGTCTGAACTGTACCTGGTCACCCCCTGGTCAGGACAGACATGGAATTAAAGAGCTGGGTGAAGTGGGGGGTCAGTGATCAGGACACAGCATGTGTGGGTGATGTGTTATCTGGGCACACGTGTGCCCTGCAAACACACACAACACACACACATAGTCTGTTCCAGACCCCTTCGGGACCCAGGCCTTGACGCAATCTCAGGCTCGATGGCTCCTGAAGCACCAGCCTCACAGCCGTGGTCCTGGGGGCCTGCAGGAGCCATGAGACAGGCCCAGAGGAGCCCAGGTCCCTGTGTGGGGCCCCTGTGATGTTTTGGGGGGCCACCCTCCCGTCAGGCCAACCCTGTCCCTCCCCGTTTTTCTCTGATGCCTTGTGGCCACAGGAGGGAACCCAGAGACACCCCTGAAAATACCTCCCTCAGGAAAGGGGAGGAAGAATGATCACGTGGCTCTCAGGTGCTATGGCCCCCACTTCTTGCCTGCTCTCAGAACAATTCTAACAGGTCGCTGTGCTTGTCTCCTAAGCGCTGAGTGAAGGCCACCTACCTAAGCCCACAGATCTGCCTGGTGCTCCTGCCGACCCTGGCTCTGGCTCCTCACTTCCTCCTTGTAGTTCTCAGTTTCTCACTCTCACATGGGAGGTTCCCTCACTGGCCTTTGTGCCTTCCTATTGAAGAGTGAGAAACTGGAACTCCACAGAACCTCTGGCTGGGGCGGGGGAGGGGTTTGCCCCCGTGCCTTCAGGACAGGCCACGTTCTATGGAGTCCACCTGGTGTGTGTCTCTCTAGATCAGGGGTGGGGAATATCCGGCCTGAGGGCTGTAGAAGGCCCATGAAATCATTGGGTCTGGCTGTGCCAAGGCATTAGGGGTGAGAGAAAGAAATGCTTGGCCAATCACAGCAGGCTAATGTTTAAGCTGATGATTTTGAATGGCCTGCAAATGATGTTGTAAATATCCAAATGGCCCTTAGCAGAAAAAGGTCCCCCACCCCCGCTCTAGGTCTTTCTTTCTGCTCATTTCTTACCTCAGAGAGGACTGCCCAGTGGGCCAAAGGCCTGGCTGACAGTGTGGGGGACTGGTAGCTTAGAAACAGCTGGAAGCCCAAGATCATGAGGCTGGCGCATTGGTGAGGCCCTCCTCCAGGCGCAGACCTTTGTTGTATCCTCTGGGGTGAAGGGGCCTCCCTTATCCAGGCACTAATCCCATTGATGAGGGGTCCACCCTCATGACCCAATCACCTCCAAATGCCTGACCTCCTAATACCACCCCACTGGGCTTGGGGCTTTCAACAAAAGAATTTTGGAGACACGAGCATTCAGACCATGGCGTGTCTAAGGGACTGCGGGGTCCCGCCATCCAGTGCCAACTCTGAGGCATGTCTGTTTCCTGGGGCTCACGGAAGCCATCAGCCACGCCTGAGGTCCCTGGCCACCCATCACTCTAGTCAAGGCTGCAGAATAAGTGTCACCCCTCCCCCTGTTGGCAGGATGAGGGGGAGAAGGGTGTGGCTGTGGTGGGGGTGAGGCCGGAGCCAGGTGCTCTTCCCACATCCTCTCAGATCCTCTGCTGAGCAGGACGACTCTGCATCCCTACATGCCCACTGGCCACGGAGTTCCTGGAGAGGGGCCAGAGCGGGGGCCCAAGTCTGGCCTGGCTGTGGCCATGGAGAGGATGCCCTGAGTGACCTTGACCCTGCGTCAGAGCCACACAGTAGACAGAGTGGAAGACCCAGGGCCTGACATGCGCTTCTCCCTCAGCCCCCACCCTGAAGATCGTCACAAGCACCCTGGGACCTCCAAGCATCTTCGGACCTCCAAGTACCCTGGGCCCTCCAAGCACCTTGGGTCCTCCAAGCACCCTGGGCCCTCCTTCCTCCCTGCCAATGACCACCGGGCCCAGTGTGACCAGCCAGGAGACGCATGATGCTAGCCAACACCCTTGGTAAGGGGCCTGCATCCCAGGACTTCCACACCTGGTGGATTCTCCTCTAGGTGTGTGTGTTTGGCGGAGGCCGGGGGGGGGGGGGGGGGGGAGGACGGGGATGGTGAAGATGTGGCTCACTGTGCATCACCGTCACCGTGTCCCCAACAGGTCCCTGCTCAGCAGTGTCCACTTCCTGCTGCTGGTCTTCCTAAAGGTGCCCCTGTTCCTGAGCATGCTCAGTGCTGTCCTGTGGGTGAACCGGCCTCAGCGGAGCTCTGGGGGGAGGCAGAGTCAGCCCTGCTCTGAGAACCAGTGACACTTGCCCCGCTGTGGATGGGAAGGACCTTCTGACCAATCAATCCAGTGTCATTGTCCTTGATTCTGTCGGAATAGTCTGAACTTACTAGAGAATTTTTTCTTTCAATGTATCAGATACACACACAAGATTCCTAATAAATGCATACTCATTAAGCCACTCATGTGCCCACCTTGTAGCTTAAGTAGCAAACACCATGAATACTTCTGTAGCTCTAAGCATCTTGCTGAGGAAATCAACTCTGAGTTTACATTCATCATCTCCTTATTTTCTTCATGGTTTTGCCATATATTCATATGTATTTCCAGAGTATATACATATATATATTTAAATATATTTTTATTGATTTTAGAGAGGAAGGGAGAGGGAGAGAGAGAGAGAAACATCAATGATGGGAGCGAATCACTGATCAGCTGCCTCCTGCACACTCCCTACTGGGATCAAGCCTGAAACTTGGGCACATGCCCTTGATTGGAATCAAACCTGGGACCCTTCAGGCCTCAGGCTGATGCTCTATTCACTGAGCTAAACGTGCTAGGGCAGTGGTCGGCAAACCACGGCTTGCGAGCCATATGCAGCTTGCGAGCCGCAGTTTGCCGCTCTGTTGACTAATGAGTTTGCCGACCACTGGGCTAGGGCTATACATATATTTTTAACAGTCCCCTAGGTTACTTTGTTTTTTTCCAGCTTTACTTAGATATAACTGACCTATAGCACTGTGTGATTTTAAGTGTACCGTGTTTTTATTTAGAACACTTATTGATTGTACATGCAAAATGATGAACACTATAGGGTGAGCTAACACCTCCATCACATCACAGAATTTCCCTTTCTTCTTCCTTTCTTTCTTCCTTCCTTCCTTTCTTTCTTTCTTTCTTTCTTTCTTTCTTTCTTTCTTTCTTTTTCTTCCTTCCTTCCTTCCTTCCTTCCTTCCTTCCTTCCTTCCTTCCTTCCTTCCTTTCTTTCTTTCTTTCTTTCTTTCTTTCTTTCTTTCTTTCTTTCTTTCTTTCTTTCTTTCTTTCTTTCTCCTTCCTTCCTTCCTTCCTTCCTTCCTTCCTTCCTTCCTTCCTTCCTTCCTTCCTTCCTTCCTTCCTTCCTTCCTTCCTTCCTTCCTTCCTTCGAAATCTTTATTGTTCAGATTATTACAGGTGTTCCTCTTTTTTTTTTTCCCATAGCTCCCCTCCACCTGATTCCCCACCCCACCCCATGCCCTTACCCCCCACCACTGTCTTCATCCATAGGAGTAAGATTTTTGTCCAATCTCTTCCCGCACCCCTCACACCCGCTTCCCTCCAAGAATTGTCAGTCCACTCCCTTTCTATGTCCCTGAGTCTATTATATTCACCAGTCCATTCTGTTCTTCAGATTTTTTATTCACTTGATTTTTAGATTCACTTGTTGGTAGGTATGTATTTGATGTCATTTTGTTGTTCATAATTTTTATCTTTACCTTTTTCTTCTTCTTCCTCTTCTTAAAGAATACCCTTCAGCATTTCATTTGGTGTGGATGAACTCCTTTAGCTTTTTCTTGTCTGTGAAGCTCTTTATCTGACCTTCAACTCTGAATGATAGCTTTGCTGGGTAGAGTAATCTTGGTTGTAGGTTCTTGCTGTTCATCACTTTGAATATTTCTTGCCACTCCGTTCTGGCCTGCATAGTTCCTGCTGAGAAACCAGCTGACAGTCGTATGGGTACTCCCTTGTAGGTAACTAACCATTTCTCTCTTGCTGCTTTCTAGATTCTCTCTTTGTCTTTTGCTCTTGGCATTTTAATTATGATGTGTCTTGGTGTGGTCCTCTTTGAATTCCCCTTGTATGGGGTTCTGTGCACTTTCTGAACTTGTAAGTCTATTTCTTTCACCAGGTAGGGAAAGTTTTCTGTCATTATTTCTTTTAATAGGTTTTCAATATTTTGCTCTCTCCCTTCTTCTGGCACCCCAAAAATTCGGATGTTGGTATGCTTAAAGTTGTCCCAGAGGTTCCTTACACTATCTTCATATTTTTGGATTTTTTTTTCTTTTTGTTTTTCTGGTTGGGTGTTTTTTGTTTCCTCATATTTCAGATCTTTGGTTTGATTCTTGGGGTACATTGATCTACAGCTGAGTTTCTGTATATTCTTTGTTTTAGATAGTGTATGCTTCATTTCTGACTGATCCTTTTCCATTTTTTTGGCATTCTCATTAAGACCCTTAAAGGTCTCATCAAGTTTCTCAGTGGTTTTTAGAAGATTCTTGAGTAAATGTGGTTCTGAACTCTATGTCATCCAGTAGTTTGCTTTCCTCTGTTTCTTTCATTCGTGACATGTTTCTTTGTCTCCACATTTTGGCTGCTTCCCTGTGTTGATAGAGTGGCTTTGTGTGGTAGGTGACCTATAGGGGGCAGTAGCTCAGCCTCACCAATCACCTGATGTGGACACTCTTGGTACACCCCTTTGTGGGCTGAGTGCAAAGTCTTGGTGTAGTTAAGCCTTAATTGCTGTTGGTACGCTGGGAGGAATTGACCTCCAGGCCAATTGGCTGTGAGGACTCACTGTGTCTATAATGGAAGAACTGCTGCGTTGGAGACACGCTTATGGGGCAGGACTTGTTTCAGTGGGGCTTTGGTGCTCACTGAGTCTGCCTCTTGAATGTGTCATTTATGGATGTGAGGAGTTGAAATCTGGTGTCTCACACTGACCACTAGGTACACTGACTTCTGGATCTCCAATGCAGTGCAGGTCAGCTACTGTCTGAGGCCACCTAGCAGGAGCTACAGTGAGAGCTACAGTTTCCTCCTCTTTGCTTGGGGTTTGGAGGTTTTGGAGCTGTCTGACCCGGCTGCAAGTTTGCTAGGTTAAGCTGCGATAGGGCAGGCCATTCTTATGCTAAAGCCGCTGCTTGGAGCTTGGGTGGGTTTGTAGGTTGTGTGGGGCGGGGTCTCAGGGCGTCACTAGGCTAGGGCATGGCAAACAGTGATGTCTGCCAGTTAGCAGGCTCTGCATCTCTGACCACATCCACATGTCCCACGCCCCAGTGCAGCAAACAATTATTCCTGCGCACAGCTCTGCAAGCAAGCCCCCTTCACTTTCTGACCCGATGTCAGACAGTCCAGCTTCTCCCGTAGGAGTTTGGGTCCCCCGCATCTCCCCAGAAACTGGATTTCAGAGTAATCGGGGGCTTGTCTCCCTTCGGGTTGAAAAAAGCAATGCCTGCCGCCAGCCCGGATCACGCGCCTCCGTACCTCAGCTTTTCAGCGCTTGTGCATGTCTCAGTGCTCTTTTCTCTTTCCTTCTAGTTGTAGAACTTCCACTCAGCCAGCTTTCCCGTGGTTCTGGGTGATGGACGTTTTGTCTTTTAGTTGTAGGTTTGAAATCGTTGTGTGAGGCAGCAGTTTAGGTGTTTACCTACGCCGCCATATTGGATTTCCAATCGTATCTCTTTCTCTTTCTTTCTTTCTTTCTTTCTTTCTTTCTTTCTTTCTTTCTTCCTTCCTTCCTTCCTTCCTTCCTCTTTTTTTTTTTTTTTTTTTGGTGGTGAAAACATTGAAGCTCTGTTCTCTTGGTGACTCTCAGGTATATAACAGAGTGTCAGTCGTTCCAGTCCCCCTGCTGCATATATCACATCCCTGGAGCTTAGCTGATAACCAGAAATCGGTGCCCTTTGACCAGCATCCCCCATTGCTCCTACCCCCCCACACACACTTCCGCACCTGGCTGTACCCCCCGAACAAGTGCATCTCGGGGATGCCCACATGCTCACCTCACTCCTGACTTGGTGGCAGCGGGGGGCGGGGAGCCCTGCTGCTGGGAAGAGCCATTTCTGGAGTTGGCATGCACCCCTGGAACCCGGCGCCCGAAGGGCCAGATGCCCCCTCCTTGACCCTCCTGCAGACATGCCTCCCCAGCCCTCCTCACCCTGCACAGCGCCTGGCTTCCTCTTTCCTACCTAGTGGGGACTCTAGTGTCCTTTGAGTCAGACTTACTAAGAAGCGACACTTCTTTTACTGAGTAATGAAAAGCAGGAAATGCTCTACAAAAGGAAGTGGACACATCAGAGAAACGCAAAGGCGGTCTGGACAGGCGGAAGGTGCAAGCGGGGCCCAGGCAGAGCTCCGGGTCCAGCGGGCATCGTGCGCTCGCCGGTGTAGGTCAGAGGGCCGAGCAGCCGGGGAGCAGGACCATGTGGCTGTCCCCAGCTCTACTCCTTCTCAGCCTCCCAGGTGAGTGCAGCTGGGGCCTTGGGGACTTAGGACTGCAGGGGTAGGACCGGGCACCAAAAGCAGCTGTCACGGGTACAACAGGAGAGGGTGGGGGGCAGCACGTCTGGGAAAATGAGAGGTGGCTTTGTTAGTTCATTGAGCAAGAGCGCACCGGGGTCCCACTTCGTGCCAGGCATGCATCAGACCCTGAGGACGTGAAGGGAAAGGAGACATAGGCCTGGTCGTTCAAGAGGGGACCCCAGAGGGCTCTGTGGGTGAGGCATACAGACGAGCAACAACTGTGGCAGGACAGAGTAAGGCATGATGGAGGTGTGCTCAGGGGACACCGAGGGACACATGCGCTCACACACGCTTGCACAGTCACACACATACCACGCAGTCTCCCTCATACGCACCCTCCCACACAAACACTTCTCCCCCAGACCAAGGCCGAGGTCCGCCATGGCTGACCTGTGGCTTGGGGACGGGACTGCGCCTTACCTTGGAAAGGGGGTGCCGTTAGGCAAGGATGAAAGAAAAGCCGCCTCCGGAGTTCTCACCTACAGACTGCCACTGGCCTCTGGGGGGCTATTTCTGTGAAATGCAGGAGGGGATCGTGGGTGAGGTCAGAAAGACCCAACTTCTGCCAGGAAACTGTCTTATCTGCTGTCTTATCTGCTCGGTTGCATAAGCCCCCGACGGCCCCGAGGCGAAGGCAGGGCGCTGGGTAGAGTGGTGCTAAGTGTCTGCAGGTGGAAACCCAGCCCCCCTTCTCCCCGTGACGGAAGTGGGGCCAGATGGCCAGGAGCGGGGACCTGTGCCCCAGAAGTGACTTCAGCGCTTGGGCTGGCAGGACGGCTCGGGGATGTCAGCTGAGACGCCTTGCCCAAGAGTGGCCTTGGGACAAGTGCCAGGCTGTCGCGCACCCCACGCTGAGCTCCCAGTGGCTGCCTTGGCCTTGTTTTGGGTGTCGTTTGTCACCTGCTACCAGCCCGGCCACAAGCTCAGTCGTTTCTCAATGTTGAAACAAGACTGTTCCCACGAGGATTTGGCACATGGAGCAAATTTTCCCGAGCGATGGACGCAGGAGGGAGTTTCCATCTCAGATTCACGAAAATGAACAATTAAAATGCACACGGCCAGATGCCCTGAAACCTGCCAGTCCTGTTCCCCGGCGCCCTGCTCCTGGCCGGCGGCGGCGGTCCTGTCCTCTCTCCCTCTCCCCCTCTGGACACACACGAGAGTTCACTCATGGACCCTCCCACCCATCAGAAGCTGCGTTTATGAGAACTTCCCACGTGTTTTTAAAAACATGAGCCCAATCTCGTTGTGAGTGCCTTACATGAGCCCCATCTCCAATTCGCGTCTGGTTCCCGCATTTGCTATCACATTAACACTGCAATCAGCCTCCTTAGGTTTGCTGCCCAGCGAGGTGGAGCTTGTATAGTTCATCTTAGAATCAAAACGATTCTGTCCGAGATCTTTTCAAAAACAATCATAAACTGGGTCGGGTTCCTACGAGGATCCCGACCCAGTGCAAGACACAGGGAAGGACTGGGGGTGGGAAGAGAGAGAGATCCTCGACCTTCCGGACGGAGCATCCCAGCAGGGGAGACACACAGAGATGACCAAATCCCACCGGCTGGCGCTCAGCTTCCTGTCAAGGCTGAGGGAGCAACAGGCAGAAGCGGTTGGGAAGGGGAATGAGACTTTGCAAAGAAGGCGTCGCCAAGGACGACGGGCAGGGGTTGGACAAGGTTTCCAGGGGGAAGAAGGACCAGAGCAATGACCCAGCCACCTGGGAGGACTCGGCAGAATCCGGGGGAAGCGGGGTGGGTCATAGGGGAGAGCGAGAGGCGAGACGGTGCAGGGCGTGGTGCTGGGCAGAGACCTGGGACGCAGGCTGCAGGAAGACACGTGCCGAGCTCCAGCGTTTGCGATTGTTCTGAGACCGTGGGGAGCGGCTGTGTCTAGGAGCCACACCCTTTCTATCTCTGGCCACTGAGGCTG
This sequence comes from Corynorhinus townsendii, assembly GCA_026230045.1. Classification (NCBI taxonomy): domain Eukaryota; kingdom Metazoa; phylum Chordata; class Mammalia; order Chiroptera; family Vespertilionidae; genus Corynorhinus; species Corynorhinus townsendii. The sequence continues at coordinate 4,097,689 of JAPDVU010000009.1, forward strand.
CTCCCTGAAGGATGCTCACGTGCTGGCAGTTGCAGACGAGGGCTAGGGAGGGACGGTTTCAGGGCGTGGCTCCGCCAGCCATCTTCGGAGGAGGTTGGAGGAGGGGAGCAGCAGGAGGAGGAGACCCGCTCCAGGTGCTACCACCAGGATCCACGCACCAGACGAGCACCTGGGTCCCCCACCACCACCCCCAGGGGCGGGGTGCTGGAGCTGCTCACACGGGTGCACAAGGACCGGCTCTGAACAGCTCTTCCCAACTCTGTGCCCACTGATCAGCCGCCACAGAAACTGTTAAGTGCTACAAACCGGAGATTCCCCCCGCCCCCCCCGCAACAGGGGGCTGGCTGTTCAATATTAACCTGCACCCACCGGTGGTGCTGATGTCAAGAGAGAGGGAGGGAAACCAGAGGGGGCCCCTGAGACAGAGTAGTCAGAGATCAGGCGAGAACGGCATTGCGAGGACTGTTAGGGACGGGTCAGAGGTCAGAGTGAGCACCCCTAGGAGATGAGGCCCAAAGAAGCCAATGGGGAAGCTGGATGGGGAGAAGGTAGAGGCGAGGGGCCAGCTAAGGGGTGGCTGGGAAGGCCACGGATGCTGGTCCCGGGCCTGGGCATCAGCCTGGAGCCCCTTGAGCCCAGGTCAGGCCTGGCTGGGGGGTGGGGACGGGGGAAGAGGGGCAGTATCTACATCCTGGGATTCTGTCTTCCAGGCTGTTTCTCCATCCAAGGCCCAAAGGTGATGAGAGGCCTTGAAGGGGGCTCACTGACCGTGGAGTGTCGCTATAAGCAAGGGTGGGAGACCAACAAGAAATGGTGGTGCCGGGGAGCAGACTGGCATGGTTGCCAGATCCTCATTCAAACCACGTCATGGATGCAAACAGTGCAGGGACCCCGGCTGTCCATCAGCGACAACCGGAGAGACCGCGTGATCTCGGTGACCATGAGGGACCTCCGGCGCGACGACCAGGACACCTACTGGTGTGGGATCAGCAGGGTTGGCACGGACCGTGGGGCACCAATTCAAGTGATCGTTGTTGACCCAGGTGAGAACTTGCTCATCGCTACTCGGAGGCCCTGGTGCTCGGGCTGCCAGAGCGGGGGCACCTGCCCCTCCTTCCAGGGGCAGCAGGGAAATGGCCGAGTTCCTGGGAACCCATGGGTGAGAGCAGGCAGACGGACAGACAGACAGACAGATGGGGAGGGAAGCGAGAGAAACTCAGGCCCAGTGGCCCACGGACTGTTAGGGTGGGGCCCGAGAAAGGCAGGGACTGCTGCTGGGTGGAGTGAGGCCCAGAGAGGACCGACCGAGCCAAGCGTCCCCGGGCTGCCCGGGAGGGACTCGAGATCTGCGGGGACACAAAGGGATTGACCAACACGTGAGCGGGGACCGGGCGGGCCGATGTGTGTCCATGTGCAGCTTTAGGGAGAAAGGTGTGTAGGGGTCTCGGGCACCAGCCTGTGAGGCAACCGTGGCCTCAGCCAGGAGCCACCCACCAAAGGTGGCCATAGGTGGGGCCTCACGGAGCAGAGTTTGCCAGGCCTGGGACTCAAAGGCAAGGCACACCAGGGACGCTGCTGCCGGCTGGTCTCGGGAAGCCAAGACCAAGCTGCTCGCCTGCAGCGTCTCACAGGCTGAGAGAGAGGTGTCATTCCCCGTAGACACTGTTCACCACTGAACCGAAATGCACCCTCTTATTCACCAGCATTCGGGGTGCTCCCTGCCCTTGTCACCCCTGGAACCGGGAGCCCCATTTCCAGAACCATTTGTCCCTGAGCCTGCTCAGGCCCTGCTTGAGCAAAAGGCCCAGGGCTTCCCCCCAAAACCAGCAGGCTTCCCCCCCAAACCAGCAGACTTCCCCCCCAAACCAGCAGTCCCCCTTGGAGGGGCTGCGAAGAGATGAGCTCTCTCCTCAGAATGAGCCCCAGAGCCTGCGCCCACGTAGCTTTTACTGCTTCTTGCCACCCCTGGAAGCGATGGAGGCGCTGACAGTGTGTTGGGTTCAGCTGGCGCAACAGAAAGGGGGAAGCCCCTTCTCTAGAGAGGACGCTTCCTGATTGAGGGGGGCAGAGAGGGGGGCCAGTGGGGGCTGGCAGGGTGGGTGGGGGGCACTGTGAGCCACGCACTAGCCCCGGTCTGTGTCAATAACCCTCCGCTGACTTTGTTGTGTCTAGAAAACCTGCCATCCCCGACGACCGCCAACAGCACAGGGGTGTCCTCTGGCTTCCGCATCCGGTGAGTGGCTTGGGCCCCTTCTCCTGCCCCTATCTGGGGCCTCTCCAGTGGGGTGGCCGAGCCTAGAACCCCACGGCCCCTGGGCGGTTGCCCATCATAACCAGCATCAGAGCCCAACATCCCCCCCGCCCTGCACCCCCCGCCGTCCCAGCCCTCACCCACCATGGCCTCAGCCCAGCACTCACCAGACCCCGCTGTGGGCTCCTCCGTAAGCATCATCACCCTGGTCGTTTGTCAACAAAAAAAGCCTCGTGACCTGGTGGGACCAAGGGGCGATCAGACACGAATCTCACGACCCAAGGCTTCAGGCCTCAAAGCAGAACCCAGGGGCTGGGGTTGCCTCTGAGGAGCCCTCCCGGTTGAGCCGCTGAGGAGGTTCATGGGGCCTTCAGCATGGGGCAGCCGGGCCGGGGTCGCAGGCTTGGCTGGGCAGATGGATGCCCCCCGTGTCAGGGCCCTGGGGGCAACGGGGCCTGGAGGGCCGGTGCTGACCGCTGTCCCCGTGACAGGAACTACTACCTTCTCCTGGTGTTCGTGAAGGTGCCCCTCTTACTCGTCGTGGTCGGCGCCATCCTCTGGCTGAAGGGGCCCCCGAGGGTCCCCGAGGAGCAATGGGAACAGCCCGTCTTCACCAACTTGTCCTACGATCTGGCCGGAGACGTCGCCCCGTAGACGGACGGAGGAGAGACACTTTGGGCGCTGGACCCCGTTCCCAGAGGAGACCTGGGCTGGGAGGCACGCTTCTGCGAGGGTCCCCCAGGTCCCTGCACGGCACAGCCCAGGGACACAGTCGGATTCCCTCCTGACTCGTCGGCGCTGCCTGGAGGGACACACCTGTTCCCGCTTCTCCGGGTAGAAAACAGCCCGGCCCGGCCCGGCCCAGCCCAGCCCAGCCCAGCAGGGTCGGGCTGATGGTCAGCAGCTGTGGGATGGAGCCCACGCTGGGACAGTGGTGTCCTCACTGGAGGACCTCGGCACAGAGCTGGGGAGCGAAGTGCAGAGAGAAGCGGCAGGAATGTGCCAGCAGGAGAGACAGGGCCAGGCCCCGGTTCCGGCCGGTCCTGAGGCCAGCTCAACACCGCCGTGCCCTCTGACATAAGTCTAGGGGTTTAACCTTTTCCTGTAGCTAATCAAGTTGGGTTTTGATGGCTCTTTCTATGAGCACACTGACTCACACACACACACACACACACACACACACACACACACACACAGGGACGGGGAGTCTGCGGGGTTCCTGGTCTGGGGCCTGAGAGACGGATGTCCCTGGGCCTGGGGAGGACACGGCTCCGAGTTCACGGGGCTGAGGAGGGTCGGAGAGCCCAGGGCTGGCCTTCCAGCCTCCTCCCCACCCTCCCCTCCGCAGCCGGGCTCTCAGCACAGCTGCTCGGCCTCCCTGGGCTGCAGCCTCGGAAGCTACCTCAGGCCCGGAGGGCAGCCGTGAAGCGGAGGGGACGGGTCTCTGCAGGAAAGCTGTGTAATAAGCTCCATTAAAACCGTCAGAGGGAGCTGACACTGCCTCTGCAAGCGCCTCCCTCCCAGAAACCACTGCCTTGGGCAGTGGTTCTCACACTGAGAGTGGTTCTCACACTGAGGGCCCGTCTCTGTGGGGGGCCCTCGGGGGGGGGGGGGAATCCTAGGGGCGTGCCCCCAGACAAACACGGGGCGCCGTGTAGAATCTGCCCCGTTGGCTCTTTCTTTGCCCAGCTTATTGGGATGTGCTTGACATACAAATTACATGCATGTGAGGCGTAAATGAGATTTTTAAAAAGTGCGAAATATGGTGGTGAAGGCAGGGAGTGGGGACGGGGTGGGCTAGAAGGAGTCAACGGGAGGGAAAAGGGGGACATGTAATACTTTCAACAATGAAGATTTTTTAGAAATAAATAAAACACAACAAGCGCAAAGTGGGGAGATTTCACTCTCATGACGTCGGGAAATAATGCCCACGGTCAGGCCGATACAACTGTCAGTTTGCTTAGTGGTCTTCACGGCTTGTTTCTTGGGTGAGAAGGTTCAGATCGACCCGCCCAGCGAGTCTGAAGTGTCCACCCCAGGCCGCTGACCACAGCCCCAGCTGGGCATTGGACCCCGAATGTGTTCCTCGCCTGCAGGGAGCGTGTGCTCTGACCAGCATGTCCCCGTGTCCCCACGCTCCCAGCCCGTGGTTCCCTGTGGAGCATTGCCCTTTGAACTCCCACGCGGGCGGGCGTGTCCACCCTGCCCTTGGCCCTCATAGGTGGGCCCTGGCTTTCAGCCTCGGGGCCCAGGAAGGTGCAGGGGATCTCCTGGTTCCATCACCGTGGCGGAGCCTTCCTCCCCGCTGGGTGCTGTAGTCCCTTCTCGCCCCCCTCCCGCTGCTGACAAATCCTCGCCCACCTACGCCTGGTTAAGGGTCTGAGAACTCCACGGTGCCCGGAAAGGACAGGGTGTGAGCCAGACCCAGACCTTTGAGCCACCCTGTTGGGGACCAAGGCCCAGAGTCCAGCGACTCCAGAGGCCCCCTCAGCGAATACTCCCCTGGACCCCGCCTCCCGAAGACCCGGCCAGACTCCGGTGACCTCTGCGGAAGGCAAAGCCAGTGCTCCGCTTGCCACCAGCTGGCTCATATGGGTGCGGGCCCACTAGCAGTTGCCAACCTAGTGCCCGTGCTTTTCCCCCCGTTTCTGACTGTTGATGTGCAAGGAACTCCCTCACCTCTCCGGAGATACTGCAGTTGGGTTGTTACTCTTGTAACGTCACCCGAGAGAATCCACTGGAGTGGATGTCTATTGTCTATATAGACGTGTCCCCACACACACCTGGAACCTGGCCCTGTCAAGCAAAGCTTGGCTAACATGCCCACTGTCCGGGTAGGGAGAAAGATGGGCATTGACTGAATTAGAGCTGGAATAGCATTTTCCTAGCCCGTGTGTCTCCATCCAGGAGCCTGGTGCCCTCATGCTCTTAAGCCGCTGTACACCAGGTCTTGGCGGGCTGAAGTTAGCATCCACTGCGGCCACAACTCAGTGGAGGTCGGGAAGCCGAGCGGGAGGTGCGGGTTGTCCCTTCCAGAGAAAGCATGGCTTCTGCTTCTCACGGGCCTGTCCTTCTGAGCAACTGTGTGACCACAGAGGAAGTTCACCAAGGACAGGGGAAGCTGGTCGGCGTGGGGCAGTGAGAAGGGACCCCTTATCAGGGCCTGGGATGCGGGCTTCTTTCTTTTTGAGGCTGGATACATCCCAAATGCTGTTTTTGTAATAATTGAGCTGAAGGAAATAAGTCTCCAGCACGTTCCTCACCTGTTCTCTGGAGCTTCTCTCTCCATGGCTTGCCTATCTGTCTGGCCTGGTTCCTCACGGCTGGGTCTGCTGATGCCCCTACTGTAGACCCCTGCCCCTGTGAGTCGGGGAGCCAAGTCTCCACCTAGAATGAGGGTCCAGATACAGCTCCAGTGGCTTCCCTGGGCTCCCCCAAACTCATGCTGTGAAGGTTACAGGGAGGGGGCCTGGGGCTCGCTCTGAGCACTACTGTCCCATCCCCTTGCTGGAAGGGCACCATCTGTGGCCCGGTGTCATCTCTATCCCAGCTCCTCACCTTTCCTCAAACCTCCACTGAGCTTAGGAGCCTGACATCCATGACCAGGCCTCTGACTACCTCCTACCATCCCCCAACCAGGCTCAGGAATCACCCTTGGCTGGGGCCACTCAGCATGGCCAGGACTGGATGTGTCCCGAGTACAGAGGTCAGCGTTCGTTCCCAACAGGTGAAGAGCTGTTCAGTGGAGAGCTCCCAGGATGACCTTGTGGGGAGTTAGCACTGAGGATGCTGTTCCCATCGAAAGCATGAGATCGGGGCCAGGTCAGATCCTTGTTGCTCATTCATTCATTCATTCATGCATGCATTCATTCAACAAATGTAACTAGTAAAGTACTCACTAGGTCAGGCACTGTTTCTGGTGCTCATTGACTGTTGTATGAATGAGGAGAGCCTCTTGCTGTCTCCTTCTATAAATCCGGCTTGAAATTCAAGAGCCTGTTCTCATTTTAACTGCCTCCTTTTATCACTGAAGGGAAGGTTGCGGCTGGGGAGGGGGATCACGGGCTCCCCTGTGGCAGCCGCCATTGGAGATGACTTAGACACCATAGTTGGGATTAAAACAACAAGGAGATACGACTTCACATCCAACCGGATGGCTTAAAACCCAAACCTCAATGTCTCTGAAATGGAGATGATCACGGGGATTAATGAAGACCCTGCTGGTCCATCCGCCCCTCAGAAGTGTGTGGTAACATCCATGTGGAGCTAGGATCTAACCTCGGAGCGTCCTCAGATGGCATCGGCCAAAACAACGGTGGGCATTGCTGGTGCAGGCCTGGGAGCAGGAAGACACAGAAGTTCTACAAGGTGCGGCTGCGGGCCCCAGCCTGTATGTGGCGGTGGAATCCAGCTGACCCTCTGATAGAGATGCCTAATTGAATCTCAGGGCATCACTGCTCATCCATTAGTGATCGCCCATTTATACAGAGTGGCCAGGATGGCACAGATGCCCTCCGACACCTGACTCTCAAGTTCATGCAGAAATTGGGGGACTTTGGATGTGTCTTCTGGTGTCTCATTTGGTGGTAGGGACCCGCTGTGGGCCCTATGATCTCCCACCCACACCACCTAGCATGGGAACCCCTCCCCCTGTAGGTGGTTTTATCAGGATAATAGAGAACTGAGGGCTGCTCTCCATCTTGGAGCTACAGACTCTTCCCCCAGCATGGGACCTGTCTCCACCCCCCAGCATGTGACATCACTGTTCCAAAGATAAGATGAGCACTGATTAAACTGGCCCTGATAGAGCAAAGATGGGGAGGGAAGAAATCCACCGCTAACATCCCCTAATCATCAAACAGGAAAGGCGGGCAGAATCTTCACCTCGAAGACTTGACCACAAAGAGATGGAATGAGAGCCTTGGAGGGCAGGGGGCTGGGGACGGGAGTCGGGAATGGGAGTGCGAGGTAGAGTACTGCCGCATTCTGTGGCTTTTACACCGGAACTTTGCCCGCCATTTGGTTTATTATGTTTCCAAGATCGAGCTCATGGTCAGGTTTACCACCGCTCTTTCAGCCCAGCTCTGGAAGTCTCCTGTCACGATTTCCTCTTTGAACATTTCTGCCACCGTTGCCTTTCTGATCCTTGAAAGTCAGACACCGCTGGAGGAGGTGCGAGAAGGCAGATGAAAGAGAAACACCAGGAGAGCTGGGCTGGAGATGTGGGGACCGGGTAACCAGCATCCTGATCAACACGGTAACCACAAGCCACACTGGCTACTGCGCAGCTGCGCTGTGGCTGGGCCGCGGTGACCTGTGTGTTAAGTGTCACATGCACACAAGGTGTTGACAAATGTTTATGAAAAAAAGAACTTAAAATATCTGCCATATCATTGAAATAATATTTTGAGTGTATTGGGTTAAATCAAATAGATGACTAAAATTAATTTCACAGAGGCAGGAGCTGGAGAGGGGCCCTCAGAGGCTGCCCCCCGACCCTGCTCCTTCTCAGCCTCCTGGCACTGAAGGGTGGGGCGGAGGGGCCTGTCCTGTTCCCGTGTTGAGGGAAATCCAGTCACGCACCCCTACGCAAACACATGCCAGTGTCTCCTGTGTGCCAGGCACCGAGCTGGGTGCTGGGGATGCCAGAATGAACAAAATGTCACTCCTGTACTCAAAGAGCTCCCACCCACAAACCGTCCCCCTCCAGAGACCAAGGCTGTAAGGGGTGAGGCACCAGATACCAGCCAAGGCTTCACAGAGGGTCTCACATTTCCCCTGGGAAGGACAATAGGGGTCTCCCAGGTGGAGAAGGAAGAGCCCTCTCCCCAACCCCACCCCCTGACCCCCGACAGAGGGAGAGCATAAAGACATGAAAGAGCTTGGGGACACGGACAGGAGCATTTCTCAGGATGTCAGGACGGGGCGGGGGTGGGGGCAGGAGGGTGGGGGAAGACACGAGGCCAGAGGACAGGTTTGAGTCATCAGCTAAGAAGACTGAGAACGTCTGTGAATAAAATCAGGATGGCTTTTCTAGTCTTCCCTCCCCTGGGTAACTCTCTTGAGTCCTTTAGACTTAAAAATAAACCCTTTTCAGGCTAAAATAAAACGGAAAAAGAACAACCTTGGGCTTGCCCATCATTGGATAAGGCTGGGTCCATCAGCACCGTGAGAAAACCCAGGGTTGACCACATGAGCCAGACCCAATCCTGAACAATGGGAGCAAAGGGCACCAGAGTGGGGTCGGGGCTTGTGGATTCGGTCCTTGCATTGCTGTGGCCTTCCCTGTGGTTTCCCTGCTCCTGTGGTCCGCGCAGCCTGCACACAGTGAGACCCGAGGCTTGAGGGACTTCATTTAAAATGCCTGGAGCGCTCGAGCCCTCGCTGCAGGTTTGCCGGTGGTGACGGTGAGCAAGAGGAAGAGGGAAGCTACGAAGCAGGAACCCTGCTTATCTTGTTGACATCCCCATCCCCTGGAACTTAGTAGACAGTTTCCAAATAGATGTCAACTAAGAGAATGAGGAAATGACAGAAAACGGGGTGGCTGCGAGTGTGAGAGTGGGGGGCTACCTCTGCAAGAAGGTCATGCAAATGGAAGTGTAGAAAGACACAGGGAATGTTTTCCAGACCCAACAGGCCAATGTCATGACTTGGCTTTCCCTTAAAAAGCCAAAGACACCCACAGGGGACACCTGGCAACAGCTGAGACAAGTTTGATTGTCACAGTTGGTGTTTGTTTGGGGGTGGCATCTGCTAGGTAGAGGTCACGGATTCTGCTAAACACCCTACAATGCACAGGACAGCTCTCCACAACAAAGAATGACCCCAGAATGTCAATTACCCAAGATGTCAATAGCTAAAGAAAATCAAACATTGAGTCACCACACGAGCCTGCACTGATACTCCTAGGGGTATACCCAAGAGAAATAAAAACGTATGTCTCGCCTGGCTGGCGTGGGCCAGTGGTTGAGCATTGACCTATGAGCCAGGAGGTCACAGTTTGATTCCCGGTGGAGGCACATGCCCGGGTTGTGGGCTCCATCCCCAGTGTGGGGCATGCAGGAGGCAGCCGATCAATGCTCTCTCTCATCATTGATGTTTCTATCTTTCTCTCCCTCTCCCTTCCTCTCGCTCTAAAAATAAAGAAAGAAATAAAAACATATTTTTAAAAATATGTAATAGTGCCAAGGTTGAGGAACTCTGTTCTGAGCAAAGAATGCGTTGCCAGAACGCAGGAAAGCAGGGAAGGCGAGGGGGCTGCTGGGTGGGCTGCTGCTGCCCCGACTCCATCCATCTCCAACGTCCTTGGGGGCTTGGTCCAGCCAGCCGACACCAGGGCCCAGGGCGCACCCGAGGGGACAGGTACGGCCAAGCATCGGGCCCGAGCCCCCCCTGCTGCTCACGCACATTCTCCTTTACCCACCCTCGGTGTCACCCCTACGTGACCTCGCGAAGTCACTGAAATTCACCAGAAAGAGACAAGCAGGTCAGAAAGAGCCAGCCACACTGTGGACGGCACCGGCAGCGAGGGAAGGGAACTTACATCACGGGTGACAGTAACATTGTGTAACGTGCGCACCCTGCTTCCGCAACGCCCATCCCACCGCCCTTCCAGCGGCTCTGGATGGTGGGCAAGGCCAGGCTCAAGCTCCCCTCCCGGGCGAAGGCATGCAGCTCAAGGCAGGTGCCGTGGCTCTGCAGAGCCTGGTCCAGAACCCCAGCTCTGTGCAAGCGGCCCCTTCCCCCCTGGGCCTCAGTGTTCCCATCTGTGACATGGGAGACGCATGGCCTCCTCAGGCTGACGCCTGACACCTGGTCCCTCTGGGCCAGGCCTCTCTCATCACGCACCAGGCTGTGCTGCTCCTAACAGAGAATTTGAACTTGGAGGACTTGTTGCCTCGGATATTTGTAGGTAGAGAGTGGTTTCTTCCGAAGTCAACCTCCTGATGCTCTGTCCCCAGGAAGAGAGATGCTGGCAATGACCGGCGGGGGGCAGGCGCTGTTCCCACAGCCAGAGCCCCGGGGAAGGCAGGACGCCCTGCGTGTGCACGCCGCCCGGGCCTGGTTTGGCAGGGAGCTCCGAGGTGTGCCGGTACTTTGTTCCCCGGGCGGATGGGCTGTGCTGCACTCTGCATGGGTGCTCCGGCAGCATTGTCCTGCAATGCCTGGAGTCCCGGGGAAAGCAGGAGTTCCGGGGTTAGAAGGTTCCGGGCTCTTGCCGCCTCCTTCTCTAGGTTCTGGGAGCATCCTGACTGCTACCTAGACCCCCCTCCCCCGGAGCCTTTCCTCCACCCCCGACGCCGGCTGCATGGGAGTAGCATGTGCCTGAGTGAGAAGCCATGTGCCCCGCCAAGAAGAAAGCCACCAAGAACCACTGAAGCCCAGGCGTGTTCCCCCCTCCCCCCAGCTGATCCGGGGTGCCCTGCCCCCCCCCCCCAATCCATATCCTTTGGATCAGCTGACGGCCCATGAGGTTGGTGATCTGACAAGTTTTACCTCTGACCCTCTCACCGACTGACCAACGTGTGAAATGCTCACAAGGTCCCAGGCTGGGAGGACAGTTCACTTCCGGGGAAGTGAAGAGGCGTTTGGCCAGCTGATATCCCGCAGGTGACCTTGATCTCGAATTCATTCACGGAGTGCCGGGTGGTCAGGCACCCTTGCCAGTCAAAGCTCCCTGCTCCTCTTCCGTAACCACCGTCCCTTCGGTTCTCTCGCCTCCTACTCCATCCGCCGCGCTCAGTGCCTGGAAGCCAGGGTCCTGCTCCGGCTGCTCAGCAGTTAGTGTCTGGCTGTGACCGGGCAACGCGTGTCGCAGCTTCATACACTGTGAGGTCATCGCAGCGACCTCCCCACTCCGCACTCCCCCAGCCTGCGCTGCTGGGTTTGCTAGCAGAGGGTGGCTAGGTGCGCTCCCTGCAGGTCTGCCTTTGACCTGGGTGACCCGGGGGTTAGAAGTATGTTGGGGGTCATTCCCCACCAGTGGCCCAGATTTGTAGCATTGTGGGGGCAGAGCGGGGAATCCAAAGGGTCAAATGCAAAGGACCCGGGAAGAGCGATAAGCCAGAGAGTTGGCAACCAAGAACTTGCGGGCGGTGAGAATCCAGGCAGGGAAGCCTCAGGGGCAACGAAACAGCCTGAGGGCGGGCGGGGTGGCGAGGGCCTTTATAAAGAACTTGCTTCTGGCCCAGCCGGTGTGGCTCAGTGGTTGAGCGCTGACCTGTGAACCAGAAGGTCACGGGTTCGATTCCCCGTCAGGGCACATGCCCAGGTTGTGGGCTCCATCCCCAGTGGGGGTATGCAGGAGGCAGCCAATCAACGATTCTCTCTCATCATTGATGTTCCTCTCTGAACTCAATAAAAAATATATATATATATATATATATATTTTTTTTTAAAAGAGCTTGCTTTTAATAGGACTAATCTCTCCTCACACACTTTTGTCATCCCATTTTTTCGTTTGGGATTTTCCTCTAGTAATAGGTTGATAGGTGTTCATAAAACGTTCTAAAGCATTTTCCCGAAAATAGGAATTTGCTTCTGAGCCTGGGGGGCGGGGAGAACGCACGGAAGGGCCACTGGCCACTGTTGGTCGTGGACGAGGAAACGCCTCCGACGGCCTCCAAGGAGCCGGTGGGCAGAGGCAGTTTCTGTGGGACCTGCCCTGTCTGAGCCCAGCTCCGTCCCCCAACCACAGGTGGGTGGCTGTGCTGAAGTCAGGGTGGGGCAATCCAGACGTCCTGAAGAGTAGTTGGGTACGAAATAAGGGAACTCAAGGTTGGGGAGAAATTGAGGTTTTTTGGTGTTTTTTTCTCGGCACAATGTCATTCAAGGGGTGGGTGGGGAGGGGCCTTGCAAAGCTGAGGAGGAGTTTGGGGGTCCTTCCCCCAGTTTCAGGCCGTCCCTTTAGCAGCTGCATTGACCTGGAGAAAACAATTCCTTCTGCATTGTTCCCGCAGCTGGAGCAAGTAAGACCAGCTGGGGGCCAGGAGTGTGATTCCAGACGTGGCCACAGGGGGGAGACACACGGTTGTCCAATCCCTACGTCTTGCTCCAAGGCTGAGCCCAAACAGGAGACTTGCTGGGGTGGGTGTACGGCTTAAAAAACCAGCAGACCTAGGCTTGAGGTCATTTCTACACCCTGGCTAAGTCAGTTCCGGTCATCTCCCGACAGGCCTTGGGCAAACTGAGAAGTAACTGCCACCTCCTTGGACCAGCTGAACAGACTGAGGATTAATCAACATCACTTCACCTGCAAGTATCTGCCACGCTGGCCCTCGGTGCCCAGCAGAGTGTGGGTTGTGGAGAGGAATCTGGATTCTAACACGAAGGCAACACACACAACCGACGGAGGACTCCATCGAGCACCAGCTCACACACCACGAGCCGGCCCTGGGGGTGGCAGCTTTCTCCCACGGGGACCCCGCAAGCAACCACTCACAGATGCTTCTGAGAAAAGCTTTTTATATAGAGAGATAGGTATAGGTATAGATGTAGATGTAGATATAGATAGAGGTATAGATGTAGATGTAGATGTAGATATAGATAGAGGTATAGATATAGATATAGATGATATAGATATAGGTATAGATATAGGTATAGGTATAGCGATAGAGATAGATATAGAGATAGACATAGACATAGACATAGGTATAGACATAGTATAGGTATAGATATACATATAGATATATAGATATAGGTATAGAGATAGATACAGATATAGATACAGATATATAGATACAGATATATATAGGTATGTAGATAGATGTAGATATAGATATGTGTATATGTATAGGTATAGATATAGGTATAGATACAGGTATAGATATGGGTATAGATATGGGTATAGATATAGGTATAGATATGGGTATAGATATAGATATGGGTACAGATATGGGTATAGATATAGGTATAGGTATAGATATAGGTATAGATATGGGTATAGATATAGGTATAGGTATAGATATAGGTATAGATATAGGTATAGATATGGGTATAGATATGGATATAGATATAGATATAGATATGGGTATAGATATAGGTATAGATATAGATATGGGTATAGATATAGATATAGATATGGGTATAGATATGGGTATAGATATAGGTATAGATATAGGTATAGATATGGGTATAGATATAGATATGGGTATAGATATGGGTATAGGTATAGATATAGGTATAGATATAGATATGGGTATAGATATAGGTATAGATATGGGTATAGATATGGGTATAGATATAGATATAGATATGGGTATATAGGTATAGGTATAGATATGGGTATAGATATAGGTATAGATATGGGTATAGATATAGATATGGGTATAGATATAGGTATAGATGTAGATATAGATATGGGTATAGATATAGGTATAGAGATAGGAGATATAGGTATAGACATGATATATAGATATAGAGAGCATAACAAAACCAATATGGGAAATGTTTTTAAAATTAGGTGAATCTGAATAATACCACCACACACCTTTGTCATCCCATTTTTTCTAACTCTAACCCTCTGGCTTCCCTCCCACAAAGCCCCTGGGGAATCCAGGATACCTCCTTCTGTGTGTGTGTGTGTGTGTGTGTGTGTGTGTGTGTGTGTGTGTCTGTGTGTGTGTTTCCCCTTTTGCATCTCAAACAGCAGTGAGGAGAGAGGACGCACCGGGATGACGCGCAGGCACAGATAACGGAAATCTGACGCCAGCAGATGTGTGGGTCCCGGCTCAGAGGAAAGTGCTCCAAAGGCTCAAGGTGGCTGTGATGGCGGCATTACCACGCCCGGTACCCCGGGGGTCAGGGGTCGGCCTCCCTTTGACTTCCGGGACATACACTCCTTGCTTTTAACGCTTACTCACTTAACATGGGCCACACAGAAGCCCTGAGACAGCACAGTGGAGCGGGGGAGGGTGGGGACTGCTGGCAGCAAGCCTGACCCCTGACCCCAAGCCTGGAGAGAATGAGCATGACTGTCCCTGTCCCGCCCAGCGCTGACCTCGGGGTGTCCCCACCCCTGGGGCCCCTCCAGCCTCCCTGTGCTGCTCTGGGATCGAGGGCAGGAGCTCTCTTCAATGCGGATCGCCGACGCCAGCAGGCACTGTGCCAATGACGCCTCTTCTCTCTCGAGATGGTGTCACCTTTATTGCTGTCTCTTGCATTCAGCTAAACCTCACTCAGAGTCCAGGGGAGCCCAGGACATGCCCGCTGCTGGGTCTGGGCCAGGGCAGCCGCTCCTCCAGCCTCCGCCTCCTCGCCTGGAGAAGAGGGGTCTGCTCTCAGCGCCGTGTTGGGAGCACGGCTCTCTGCCGGTGCTCCCTCCTGGGCACGGCCTTACGAAGCTCCTCGGAGGGAACAGTCTGTGTGCGCCTCCTTGTCCTGGATCCCCTGGGGCTGAGCGCCATCACACAGCTGGAGTGAGGCAGAGAAATAGAGGGAAGGTGTGACAGAGCCGGCCCATGGGAGGGTATCCCGCAGGTCCCAGCGCCAGAGGGGAGCCCAGCCGCCTTGTTGGAGGGGAGCAAGCTGAGGGGCACGTGGGGAAGGGGGGGCTGGCCCTGGGCTCCCCACAGAGACCTCCAGGCGGGGAGGCGGAGGCAGCTACGTCTTCCTAACCACGCTGTACTCTGGCTCCTGCCGCGGGGGCCTCTGGGAGGGCCTCTGGTCCTCGGGATCACAGTGCTGGGCGGTGAACAGCACCGTGGAGTAGTGCAGGTCTTCCCTGGGGGCCTGCTGCGGAGAGAGGCCAGGGCTCAGGGAGGCGGAACCACGGATGGGGATCAGGACACCCGAGGAGGCATGGAAGGCTCCACCGGGGCCTCAGCCTTCCCCACTGTCTTGCCTTCTTTCCCCTAAAAGGTCTTGGCTCCGAGATCCTGCCACCCCCGACCTCCACCCTCCCCCCCGCAAGCCAAGCACGAAGCCCAGGCTTCAGGGCCCACCCTGAGAGCATCAGACACCGAGTTAGGAAAACAGGGCGTTGTAGTCCTCGGGCCTAAATCTCCCCATCTTCCCCACCAAGGGGTCCTCTGCTTGACTTCTTCCACTAAAGGGGAGTCAGTTGCGGGGGGGGGCCCTGGGGGACCTCCTCCTCCAGTTCACATTACAGTGGCTCTGCCTAAGGATCGGCCTGCAGCGGGTCATTGATAAGAACTGAAAGCAGAGCTCATACCAAAGAGCTGATGGGACCAAAACAGGGAGAGACCACAGGCCTTAACACCTGGGTCCCTGGTACACAGCAGGTGCTTAATAAAAGCTGTACTTTATTCGCTATCAGGGCCTTAGTTCACTGGCCGTCCAAACAGCCCCTTCGGCTCCCAGCCCCCGCCCCCACGCCCAGCCCCAGGACGCCAAGCTCTGGCCAGGTCCACAGCGGCCCCATTTCCTGTGTGGCTCAGTCTTTTGTTGTTGGAGTGACTCCTCACGCGAGGATATTTTCCCATTGATGTTTAGGGAGAGGGAGAGACAGAGAGAAACATCGAAGTGGGAGAAGCACATCAATTGGTTGCCTTTTCCACGAGCCCCGACCAGGGCCTGGGTTGGGGAGGAGCCTGCAACCAAGGTACGTGCCCTTGGCCAGAATCGAACCCGGGGCCCTTCAGTCCACAGGCCGATCTCTATCGGCTGAGCCAAACCAGCCAGGGCTGTGTGGCTCCGTCTTAAAGAGACACGGGGTCACTGCCCTGTCTGCCTGCGGCCGCCCCCAGGTGGTGCCTCTGGCATAGCCCGGGTGCCCTGCCAGGAGCAGGGCCTGGTACTCACCACCGTGCTGTATTCCACCTCCTCCCGCCACGGGTGCTCGGGCTCTCCCTGGAGGGGCCTCGTCTGCAGCTCCAGGTTGGCATAGCAGGGCTCACTCTGCGGGGCGGCCTGGGGTGGGCAGAAGGTGCGGGGCTGGGCGGCTGGCCACGGAGCGCCCGGGGTCCATCCCAGAGAGGCCTCTGGGCCTGCTTCTCTGCAGACACCCCCACCCCTCATGCTCGGGGCCCACCTTCCTGCCCTGCCTCCCGCCCCCACGCGGGTCCTCTCTGGGCAATTGCTCCCCAGGTCGGCGGCCAGGCTGGCCGAGCCTCCCTCATTCTCTTTTCCCTGGAGTGGGGGGCAGACTGGCTAGGGTCTCAGGCATGGTTCTTGCTGCTCGGGGTGAGCACCCCACTCCTTGCATCGATGGTGCCCCCAGATCTCCACTCGCCAACGGGACGTCCAGCCCCCACACCCTGTGCGCCCCGCCACCCGCCACCCTCCTGGTGGCCTTCCTTCCTTTGTTGTTGTTAATCCTCACCCGAGGATATTTTCCATTGCTTTTTAGAGAGAGAGGAGGAGAGAGGAAAAGACAGAGAGAAACATCGATGTGAGAGAAACACATCGATTGGTTGGCTCCTGCACGCGGCCCTGCTCCCTGACCAGGGCCCTGACCGGGGAGGAGCCCCTAACTAAGGTACAAGGCCTTGACCAGAATCGAACCTGGGACCCTTTGGTCTGCAGGCCGACGCTCTATCCACTGAGCCATCCCAGCCTGGACCTGGTAGCCTTTCTTACCTGACAGAGGTTCTGGAGGGGCTCCGGATTCCCACCAGCTACAGAGACAAGGGGGAGGAGGAAGTTCGTCCCAGAACAAGGCAGGGACGGGGGCTCCCACAACCCAGCTGGAGAAAGGCCTTTGCCTGCAGACTTCAGCCCTGGGGACCCATCGCCTCCGATCTGCAGCGCGCCCGGACTCAAGGGTTTGGGGAGGGGGATGCAACTGAGGGGATGAGTGAATGAGTGCATGAACAAGCAGGTGTGAACACGTTCAGTTCAAGGTGCTGAGTGCAGGCTCTGTGCCACCCTCCCCCTCAGCGGGACCGCCTTCTGATGGGGGGCGGGGCGGGCGGGAAGAGACGGGAGCACCCCTGGGGACGGAAGGCCGCACGGAGGAAGCTTGGAGGTAACCCGCTGGATGTGGGGCCCACTCTACCCTCGTAACACAGTGACTCGGCACCCAGCACAGGGCCTGGCGCACAGTAGGTGCTCAGGACAGCTTTGCCATGTGCGAGTGTGTTACTGAGTGTGTGAGTGGGTGAGTGTATGAATGAGTGTGTGAGTATGTGAATTAGTGTGTCAGAGAGTGAGTGTGTGAATGAGAGTGAGTGAAAGTGTGTGAGAGTGAGTCTGTGTGTATGTGAATGAGTGTGTGAGTGTGTGTGAGAGAGTGTGAGTGTGTGTGTATGTGTGAGAGAGTGTGAATGTATGTGCATGTATGTGAGCGAGTCTGAATGAGTGAGTGTGTGTGTGTCAGAGAGTATGTGTGTGTGAATGAGTGAGTGAAAGAATGTGTGAGAGCGAGTCAGCGAGTCTGTGTGTATGTGAATGAGTGTGTGAGAGAGTGTGTGAATGTGTGAGTGTGTGTGAGAGTGTGTGAATGTGTGTGTGTGTGAGAGAGTGTGTGAATGTGTGTGCATGTGTGTGAGTGTGTGAATGTGTCAGAGAGTGAGTATGTGTGTGTGAGAGTGAGTGAAAGAGTGTGTGAGAGTGAGTCAGTGAGTCTGTGTGTATGTGAATGAGTGTATAAGAGAGTGTGTGAATGTATGTGCATGTGTGTGAGTGTGTGAATGTGTCAGAGAGTGAGTATGTGTGTGTGAGTGAGTGAAAGAGTGTGTGAGAGTGAGTCAGTGAGTCTGTGTGTATATGAATGAGTGTGTGAGAGAGTGTGTGAATGTGTGTGTGTGTGAGAGAGTGTGTGAATGTATGTGCATGTGTGTGAGTGAGTGTGTGAATGCACCAATGAATGAATGAGTGCAATAGGCTTAGAAGAGGAATAATGGTATGACACAACATTTTAAGAAACGTGTACAAATAGGCATCGAAAAGACTGGAAGGGCATACCCCAAATGTGGTGGTTTCTCTTCTCTGGGTGGTGGGAGTTTTGGTTTTTATTTCTGATGGGAACTTACTTCCTCCTCTGTGCTTTTACTTACTTTTGCATTTTCTACAACAATCACGGATCCTTTTTTTAAAAGAACTTTTCTAGGTCAAAGGGCATTGCTGGGGATCACTGACACCACAGATCTGAGACCATCCAGGCTGGGAACCCCGCTTCTCTCCCTCCCCCCACCCCCCTCCCCCACCCCCCCAGGGAAGAGGAAGTAGCTAACACCCATTCTATTCCTAAGGGCCCAGACTGCTGTGCTTCAGGGGAGGCTGGGCCCATGGGCGGGTGGACGGGCTGGAGGAGAGAAGGTAAGGCAGTGTCCCCCCAACCTGCCCCAGCATGTACCTGCTCCCAGTTAGCGCTGCAGCCGCGGAGAGAGCATCACCCTCCCCCACCCCCACACCTGACCTCAGGCAGATGTCTGCATCCTACAGCTGACTGTTGGCTGCCATCTCATTTAACTCACTCCCACGTGTTTATCGAGCGCTGCTGACTGAGTGCCAGGGTCGGGAGAGGCCTCCTCGGGGTCCGCCTCCCACAGCCTGCATGCACCACACCAGGGTCACCCGCTCTAGGGTCACCCGGATATGCAGTCTGAGGGCATACGCTCCATGCCCACCCTGGGCTGGGGGCACAGGGGCAGGGAGCCAACTCACCTTTGACCCGCCTCCGCACCATTCTCCAGGCCAGCAGTGAGGCCCCCACCAGAAGAAGCAGCAGAAGCGCTAACAAGATGAGCAGCACAGGGAGCCTGCAGGGGAGGCAAGGGCAGAGCCGTGGGGGGTGGGGATCTGGCCTCCCACCTTTGTTTCAATACATAGATAAGGTCACCGCCTGGCCCAGTGGTTGAGTGTCAACCTGTGAACCAGGAGGTTGTGGTTCAGTTCCCCGTCAGGGCACACGCCTGGGCTGTGGGCTCACTCCCCAGTGGGGGGCGTGCAGGAGGCAGCCAATGGATGGTTCTCTCTCATCCTTGACGTGTCTGTCTTTATCCCCCTCCCCTCATCTACCCAGTTCCCCCACCCCCACCCACTGTATACTTGAGAACCTTCCAGAGGCTCTTCATTCAGGTACAAGGAAACACGAATGTGTGTTATTTTCCTCCCTTTTTCACCCGCAGGAGGCACAGTGTAAACACTAGTTTAGACTTAACCAACCCATCTTGGACTCTGAGAGGGTGGAGGCGAAAAACAACCACAAACAAACAACCAAAGACAACCCATCTGGGAGTTCTTCCCGTGTCAGTGCAGACGAAAGGCCCTCCCCTTTTGCACAGCTGCATGGTATTCCGCCGCCCGGATGGACCGCCATTTAGCCAACGTGTCCCTCCCTCTTCACGGGCATTTCCCCAGCTTTTGCAATCACAAACATCACTGCAAAAAATCTCCTCGGAGCTCGGCCACGGCACACGCGCACAAACACACTTACTGACACGAGTTAGGGTTCGGCCCCTCACTGGCTTGGGCCCCCTCTTTCATCCCCCGTTGGCATTCGTAACGTTCTAGTCTTTTTCTTAAAGATGCACCTCCCTTCTCCCCAACTCGCCGAGGCTTCAAGCCCCACGGAACCTAGCCCTGCCCGCCCCCCCCCCCCCCCCCCCCCCCCCCGCAATGGGTGCATGTGCAGAGTCAGTTTCTGGAAGCGCTGTGTTTGGGACCGGAGTCCCACCTGCCTGGTGTTAAGATGGTCAGCGGGGTGGGCAGGAAGCTTGTGAGGCGCCAAACCCTCAGGATTTCTCTGGTTACCCACACACGCCTTGCATCACCCCCGAGATGATGCTAAGGGATGAGGTGACTCAGGATGGGAGCTGGTCACCCGAAGGAGCAACCACGTGATTAGAGATTTGGGGTTCTGAGCCGCCTGCCCTTCAGGGAGGCTGGGAATGAGGTCAGTCGCGTGGTGGGTGATTCAACCAATCGGTCTAGGAGATGAAACCCACATAAACACCCTGTGGCCAGCGCGCAGAGGAGCTTCCGGTCCTTAAACACATCGAGTTCCCGGAGGGGTGCAGGCCACGCCGCTGGGAGGGCGGGAAGCCCTGCATTTGGAGCCCTCCCAGGCCTCACCCCCCATATCTCTTCATTGGGCTGGTCCCCACCTTTACCCCTTAGGGTCAAACGGCTACCATAAGTATAGCGCTTTCTGGCATTCTGCCAGCGATCTACCCATGGTCAAAGTCAAGGGGTCATGGGAACCCCCACAGGTGTAGCCAGTGGGTCAGAGTGCGATGGCCTGGGGATCCCCCCAGCGCCCTGACACCTGAAGGCGGGCAGTCATATGGGACGGAGCCCCTGACCTGTGGGGTCTGCGCCAACGCGGGGGGGGGGGGGGGGGGAGGGGGGGGGGCGTCAGGGCCGGGACTGAATCACAGGGCACCAGGTGTCTGTGAGCCCCGGAAGTGGTTTAGGACAGCTAGCATTTTTCTGGAGAGTCTACATATGTTGTCAGATCCTCCTGGGGCACGTGACCCTCAGAGAGGTCATGGATCGCTGGTTTCGAAGGAAGAAGAGAACCCACGGGAAGGCTGTGCTGGAAGCCCGGCCTGCCTCCTGCAGCCAAGGACCCGGCACATGGCTTCACCTCTCCAGCCTCGGTTTGCTCATCTGCAAAGCGGGAGCGGTGATGGCGAGGTCATAGTGAGGAGCAGACAGAGCAGGACCCTCACGGAAGGTATCAGCCCGTGCGGGGCGATAACATCAGCTCTCATTCAACGTTACCTTCCTTCATCCGCCCTCCCCGCCCCCACTTCTCCCCCTCAAGCTTCGCTCACACCCCAAGGCGGGCCCAGCGTGGGCGCGGCAGCCCCAGCTTGGAGACACAGCCGGTGGCTCCCGGCCTGGGCCTGGCGCAGAGGGAGCCGGAGGTCCCCCCAGGAGGGGCGTGACCCCAACACACACACCCAGGGCCACACGCCGGGGAAGGGGGTGGCGCCCTGCGCTCCCCTGAGGAGACGGCCCCCCTCCCCGGACCCCAGGACTAGGGCGCCTTACCCGTGGTCCGGGCTCGGCTGGGCGCCGTCCTGGCTGTTCTTGCTGCGGGTGGCGTTCAGCGCCGGGGCTGCGGGCACAGCGGGAGTTCGGGCTGTGACGGTGGCGGTCGTGGCTGCAGTGGATCTTGCTCTTGTACGTGTAGTTGGCGTGGAGGTTGGCGCTCGAGCTGAAACACGAATCAGGCCCAGGGCTCTCCCCTGACCCCACCCCTGGCCGCGCCCTTTAGGCGGGACTTCACACCGCGTGTCCGTCCCCCCCATTCCCCCCACCCGCAAAGGCCCAAGCCTCCCCGGACCGTCCTCCCCGCGCAAGCCAGCATTCCTAACAGGACGCTGTACCCCCCCAACAGCCCCGGTTCCATCCTGCCCAGGAGGTCACAGTCCTCCAGAGGGGCCCTAAGTCACCCCACACCCTGTCTCGCCCCCTCGGCCACCGCCACGTGCTGCCCCCCAGGGCTGTCTGCGTCGCCGCGAGTCTGCCACACCACGTGTTGGAGCTCTGGCGCTCACACCTTCAGCCCCCAGCCTTCCCCCACGCAGGTCTGGGCTTCCGCAGGGCTGGCCCGGCGTCTCCTCTCCTCCCTCTCTCTCCGCTGCACACTCCGCTCTCTCTGCCTCCCCTTCGCTGACAAGCGCCTTCCCATCCCCCAGACTGAGCTCGGGCGGCAGCTCCTGCAGGAAGCCTCCCAGTCTCTCTCTCTTTACACTCACACACACACACTCACACTCACACACACAGTCTCTCTCTACACACACACACACTCACACACACTCACACACCCATACACACACTCACATACGCATCCACACTCACACACACATACACACACATTCACACACACACACTCACACACCCATACACACACTCACACCCACACTCACATACACACACACTCACACCCACACTCACACCCACACACACACCCATACACACATTCACACACACACACTCACACACCCATACACACACTCACACCCACACTCACATACACACACTCACACTCACATACACACACACACGCACACTCACACCCACACTCACACACCCATATACACACACCCACACTCACACACACTCACACACCCATACACACTCACACCCACACTCACATACACACACACTCACATACACACACACTCACACACCCATACACACTCACACCCACACTCACACACTCTCACACACACACACTCACACCCACACACTCACATACACACACATTCACACACACACACTCACACACCCATACCCACACTCACACCCACACTCACATACACACACACTCACACCCACACTCATACACCCATATACACACACCCACACTCACACACACACCCACACTCACACACACACTCACACTCACACACACACTCACTCACACACACACTCACTCACCCATACACATACACATACACACACCCATACACACACACCCACACTCACACACTCATACACACACTCTCACACACACACACTCACACCCACACACACACTCACATACACATACACACAGTCTCTCTACATATACACACATGCACACACACACACTCACACACATAAACACAGTCTCTCTCTACACACACAAACACACACACATACATGCACACACACTCACACACACATACACACACTCACCCATATACCCATACACACACTCACACATACATACACACACACCCATACACACACTCACACCCATATACACACACAGTCTCTCTACACATTCACACACACATACACACACACATACACTCATACACACACACTCACACACACACTCAGTCTCTCTCTCCACACACACACAAACCCATACACACACTCACTCAGTCTCTCTACACACACACACTCACACACACACACACTTATACACACACACTCACATACACTCAGTCTCTCTCTCCATACACACACACTCACACACCCATACACACACTCACATCCATATACACACACAGTCTCTCTCTACACACACATTCACATACATACAGACCCATACACACACACTCACACACACTCAGTCTCTCTGTACACACACACAAACCCATACACACACACTCAGTCTCTCTCTACACACACTCACACACACACACACACACCCATACACACACACACTCACATACACTCAGTTTCTCTCTCCATACACACACACTCACACACCCATACACACACTCACATCCATATACACACACAGTCTCTCTCTACACACACATTCACATACATACAGACCCATATACACACACTCACACACACTCAGTCTCTCTGTACACACACAAACCCATACACACACACTCAGTCTCTCTCTACACACACACACTCACACACAGTCTCTCTATACACACACACACAGTCTCTCTCTACACACACACACACGTATACAAACACCCATACACACACTCACACACACACAGAGTCCTCTCTCTCCACACACACTCACACACACATAGTCTCTCTCTCTACACACACACACACACAGTCTCTCTCTCTACACACACTCACACAGTCTCTCTTTCCACACACACACACACACACTCATACACATACACTCACACACACAGTATCTCTCTCCACACACACACACTCAGAGTCTCTCTCTACAGACACATACTCATACACAGAGTCACTCTCTCTGCACACACTCACACACACACACACACACTCACTTAAAGTTTGCTCTGAGTCTCTGATCTGATTCCTGCCTCTTCAGGCAGGACAAGGGGAGGGTGTGTGCGGCTCACCTGCGGACACAGACACCACAACCTCGAAGGTGATGTCCCTACGTACTTCTGTCCATGGTCTATGGATCCCACACCTGTATCTGCCTTCATCGCCCTCTGTGAGGTTCTCCAAGGTCACTGTGAAGGTGAGGTTTGCTGGATGGTCCCTGATGGACACGCGGCCGCGCCTCACTTCTCTCTCTGACTTCGTGGTCTCCACAATCTTTGTCCTCAGTGGTGTCGAACAGAAGAGGTCTGTGCACCAGTATTTGTTATGTTCCTTGTACTCCTTCTTGTACCGACACTGCACGCTCAGCAATCCCCCCACGGTGCCCGTCACGTGCCTGGTGCAGCTCAGAGACAAACAGCCTGGAAGACACAGCCCAGTCCCGGGTTCATACCAGATGGGGCCAGGGGCAGGGCGCCCTGGGTCACCTCATAGGTCTCCCGCTCCCATTAGCCAGATCACATCTTGAGGGTCCTCCTCTTTCTATCACCCCAATATTTTGATAACAGCAACCCTTTCCTCCAGACCCCAACCTCCTTTCTTGCTGCCCTGCCCCCCTCATTACTAGGGGCCTCCCACTTCCAAATTTGTCCATGAGAACCTGCCCCTCAAGTAATTTTTCAGCATGCGCCCCTCCCCCACCCCATCGTAGCTCCATCCGCGGTGCCCTGACCACAAGCTCCTGTCAGTCCCTCCCCGCATCGCCTGGGTGAGCTGGTGGCCTGCTGAGGCCTTCCCAAGTCATCACGGGGAGGGGGTCGGAACGCTTACTGAGATGCTTACTAATGATTGCGTGGGCGAAGTGAAAAGGGCGTCAGAATCATTGGGTCTATGTCTCAGCTCTATGACATGTCAGCTGTGTGTGCTGGGGCAAGTTCCTTAACCTCTCTGAGCTTCCGGCGCCTCCTCTGGGAGTGGTGACAGGTGTGAGGCCTCACGTTGCCCTGGGGCACTGAGTGAGAGAGTGGGTGTCATGTGCCTGGGAAATAATATTGGCTTGAACCATGTGAAACTGCTGATATCCAACTGTTTCTGACTCAGAAACCAGAAATTTCATATGATTCAGTCTAACAAAAACAGAGAACCCTCTTTCTGGCCGAATGAAGAGATGAAAAGAGAAAATGACCACAGATACAGAGAGAACGGAAAGAATGAAGATGGTGCATCGCAGAAATTCTTACAGACAAGTGTGCAACCTGGGTGGATATGTGATTTTCTAGAAAAACACAGATTACTAAAACTGACACAGACCAAGGGCCTCGTCACTGCAGGTCTGCTGCAGCCTTCCCCATCCTCCAGGACCACGCTCCTGCTCCCCCATCCCCCATCCTCCAGGACCACGCTCCTGCTCCCCCATCCCCTATCCTCCAGGACCAAGCTCTTGGTCCTTGCCTCCAGGCTCTAGTTCCTCCCCCTCCTCAGTAGTCCTCTCCCTGCCCTCTCTCTCTGCCTGGGTCCTGGCCCCCCTCTCTGATCTGGGTCACCCCAGCACCCTCACCCCAACACCCAACCTTGTCAGTCTGTCTGTCCTCTCCAGTGTCTGACTTCCCTTTGCGCTTGTTCTTATGTGTTCTCTCTCGCTCGCTCGCTCGCTCTAAAATCAATTTTTAAAATGTGTTTTTAAAAAAGGAGCAAACCCCACACAGTTTCCCAAGTTTCTTCTCTCGAGCTTCCCAGCAGCAGCCACTCGCACTGCGCTGGCGCCCTCACAGGGAGCACAGACACAGAAGACCACCCCGTCTTTCCGTGAGGTCAGCGTGGCACGTGGGGACTGACATGGGGCCAAATCTCCATGTGATGCGCCCCCTTCATCGTTCAAAGGAGAACAGTATAATCGTCTCCACAGATGAAGGAAAAGGTCCGCCTGTTGCTGTTGATTTTAAATGCTTCCTAGATAAACGCAAGCAGGCACCTTGTTCAGACGCAATGGGACACACTGGACGCCTGCGCTGGTCAGGGACGGCGTCCTGGCATCATGCTGGCAGCACCAGCTCCAAGAGTGAAAGCCAGGGAGGAGCCGGCGTCAGGGAGGAGCTGTGAGCTCTGGGTGCCAGCAGATCCATGGAAACACCAGGACCGGGGAGGCTCAGGAGACAGACGGCTTCCAAGTGAATTCACAGAAAGTCATCGCTTTCCGACAGACACTGCTTAGCAGACGGAATGCGGGAAAGCCTGCCGTTTAGAAGCAAAGCGGCCACAGAGACTGCAGCTATCCTAGGCTAAGCCTCACGGCTGCGGGCCTGACTGAGGGGCCCAGAAGGTAACGGTGGGTGGGGGGAGAAGGCCGGCCCTGCTCCCTGGAGAAGGTCTCCGCCTCCCAGCCTCCCCACAGCCTGGCCTCTCAGTCTCCCTCTCCCTGCCGGCCCTCAGGCCCTGTCCTCTCAGGGGGCCCTGCCTGCTCACCTCCACATCCCTGAGACCAGGCCTGCTCCTGCCAGCCCCCCTCCCCCCCCACTTCCTCTACACCCTGGAGCCCGGGAACCCAGCCCCTGGGATGCACAGGGAAACCACTGGGCCCCACCCCCACTGTGCCCTGCTTCTCAACCTCCCAAAAAGCTTCCCTCCGCACCCCCCTTGGCCCCATGCCCACCTAGGATGTCCAAGAGGTCAGACCAGGCGTGCGGTCCTTCCATCTGTCCATCTTACCGGTGGAGCGAGCGCGCCCATCCTGAGCTCAGGGAGCGGGCTGGGGGTGCTCAGAGCACACCTCCGCAGCCCTGTCCTCCTCCCTCCTCCCACCCACCCTGCTCCCAGCCCCTCACCTGGGACCCAGAGCAGCAGCAGGGCTGCGGGCAGCCTGGACGTCTGGCCCTGGAGGGTCATCTCTGCGCCTCTGAGGTCACGGGCACGGCACCCAGCCTGCTGGACCCACGGCTTCTGTCCTCCTCACAGGGAGGGCCAGGCCCCCAGCTCCCACTTCTGTTTTTCTCTGTGCGGCTGCTTCCTTGTTCAGCTTCTGTAGGTTTTGTTCCTAGAGCTGGTCAGGAAATGGAGGGCTCCGAGGGAGCAGAGGCTGGGCAGCTGGCTGAGACGCCCCAGACCCGGGCCCGGGCCTACCCCCACTTAATCGCAGAGCCGCAGGTTCTGTACACTCTTCCAGGGAGGACACCCCACCTTCCCCCGGCCCCCTTCACAGCTCACAGGCCTGCATCTCCCCTCTCACATCCCCCAAGACCACAGGGCCAGGTTTCCTCCTAGTGGGGCCCAGTAACTCCCCCAGCCCGTTTCCTGGTCATGTGGTCAGGGTGAGACGGGGGGAGGAGCCCTGGGCAGCACCCACAGTAAGGCCACCTGGGGAGCTCTCTATCTTTTTAAAAAAATATATATATATTAAATAAATAAATATTTTTTTATTGATTTCTGAGAAGAAGGGAAAGGGAGAGAGAGAAACATCAATGATGAGAGAGAATCAGCAATCGGCTGCCTCCTGCACGCCCCACACTGGAGACTGAGCCTGCAACCCAGGCAAGTGCCCTGACCGGGAATCGAACCGATTCCTCCTAGTTCATAGGTTGACGCTCAACCACTGAGCCAGGCCGGCTGGGCTGGGGAGCTCCCTTTCCATGAGCCTCCAGCTCCAGGCCCCAGGCCCTGACCCCCAAGTTGGCACAACGACCTCAGAGTCCCTGAATGAGGGGAGTCTAGTCTTGGAAACGCGGCCTCAACGTGACCGGCAGGTCCTCAGGCTGTGACCTTTCACCCTGCGCAGCCTCCGCTGGACCCAGCTCAGGGCAGGACACAGCGGGGACACAGCAAGCCCTTCTGGCCCCATCACCTTCCCCCGGGGGGGGGGGGGGGCGGGGTGCAAGGGAACCAAGGAGCCTCGCTGGCTCTCCTTCTGGAAGGTTCCGCGGACAGCCTGGTAGGAATCGGGAGGATTTCTAGAACGATGCAGGCACAGACCCGTGAACACGGCGAAGACCAGAGCTGGACGGGAAACAAAGAGGCGCTATCACCTCCGGTGCTTACTTGTCAAACATGCCCAAGTTTCCCCCAAAATGCGTATTTTGCAGTTCAACCACGGCAAGGCTTGGCGGCGGTGGTGAATGTCACGGTGAAAAGGGGGACGCCCAGGACTGAGAAGAAGGAGGCTGGGTTCTCCTGTGACTCATCCATCACCTCCGGGGTGACCTTCAACAAAATCCGTGGCTCCTGGAAGTGTCGATGGTGATCGCTAATCTGTGGGGATAAACAGTATAAAAATCACGAAAATACTCAGATGGGAGGTAAATGCGTGGGCATGTCCCAGGGAGTACATCTGTAATGAAAAGCCACAGGAAAACAGGATGCGATGGTGAGAAGTAGGCTCTACATGTCATCTATGGGATCCGAGTCGGAGGAGAGAAAGGGGCCGGGGGGCGTGGTCCCCGCCACACGCATCCTGCTCACCCCACCTGTCCACAAACCCTAAGGAAGAGATGAGATGATGTCAGGTTAGCACATGATGTCAGAAAAATAAGGAAGTGGCCCCCTTGCTGCTGCTCCCTACTTAACCACGGGCAGACATGAGCCCCGGGCCTGAGCCCCCTTTTTCGGGGGGAGGGGCGTCCCGCAACCACAAGGCCTCTCACTGGGTTGGGTCCTCTTCCCAGTAGTGTGGACCCAAGCCTTCGGGGTCCACTGGGGAGGGTGTTGCTGGCCGCGTGGGAGCTCTCGGGCTGACTTGCAGCCGCTTTGAGTCCTGCAAGATCTGGGGGTGACTGAGTTGTGGGACTTCTCAGCAGAACCTCGTTCTGCAGGGTAGCGCAGGTTAGAGCTGCCCTCTCTCCCGGGCAATCCCCAGCTCCCTATTCGCTCTGAGTGAGGGGCTCAAGTGGGACCTGAGGGTCGAGAGGATGTGCCCCGCCCCCAGCGAGGGGTGGGAGGGGCCCCTCTATGAGGCTGCTGTGAGAAGAGTTTGGCAGCTGCTTGAGCTGTTGCTGATGCCTCCCACCCCCCAAGTGCTTTGGTCGTGTTTGAATGGACAGGACTCGGGGATGAATGACTGTAAGATCCGTGAGGCAAATGGACGACAGCATGAGAAGCAGCAAGGGAGGGGCGGCAGGGAGGGGGACAGAGTACTGGTTTCCCATCCTCCAGGAGGGGAGCCTGGGTGAGACCAACATCGCCTTCCCTGCCTCATCGGGCCGGCCTGCCCCTCTGCTGCATGCTGGGACTGCCCAGGCCTCACCTTCCTGCCCACCTCTGGGGAAGCTGCCCCAGCATGGCCGCACCTGTAACGCCACAGTCCATAACCAGTTGGTGCCAATGGCCTGTGACACGCTATCCCTCCCGCTCCTGGGTGCGTTGTGGTGCAGATGGAGAGGAAGGGGAAGCTGTGGGTGAGCAGAGGGGCCGGCCCAGCCAGAGGCCCGGGGACCCCGCCATCCACAGAGCCAGCAGTCCCTGCAGGCCCTGTCTCACCTTGGACAGGGGACCAGGGATGGAGAGCTGCTCTGATGGAGGCCTGGGAGCTCAGCAGGCCACCCATGGGCACGGCACAGGAGGGGGGCAGCCAACCAGGTGTGGGCCTGTTCCTGGCTGTACCTGGAGAAACAGTCTTGGGGTTCCTCAATGTCACAGTCACAGGGATTGGGGCACCCACAGAGAGGGATGACCCTTCAAGCCATCTCCTCAGAAGATGCCCCTGGTTCTCCCGGCCCCTCTGAGCCCCCTCCCCTGCACCCCTATCCACATGGGGCCCCCATAGCCCCAGGATCACGTGCCCACTGCACTTCCTGGGGACAGGGAGCCAGAATTGGGGTTAGATACAGAGAAGGCCGGGCATGGAGGCCTCTGTCTCCTCTCGCCAAACCCCACCCCCAGGGAGAAGAAAGCGATAGAACTTAAAATGGCGAGGGCAGGTTGAAGCCCGCCCAGCTAAGCGATTCAGATTCCTGCCCTCCACCTGGGTGGCAACCAGGTTCCAGCACAGGCTGGAACCGAAAGCAGGGGCGGCATCACCCCGTCCCAGCTCCCGGGGGTGCCCAGAGACAGTGGCGTCTAAGGGGGCTGCCTCCCAAATCACAGGTAATACGCTGGAATCCCTCCAGGAAGCAGGACCAGGGTGGGAGGCAGGTGAGGGGAGGCCTGGGAGGACCCCTGACTGTGACAATGGAGAGAGCTGGAGGGGCAGGTCCTGCCCTGTGTGCTGGCCCTGAGCTGCATTCTAGGGCCTGTGCACCTTTGTCCAGGGAGTTTTCCCTTCTGTGAAATGGGGACATTGCTAAGCACCCTACCCACCTCATAGGAAGCCCGACCGTGAGAACAGAGACGTGAATTCATTTACGTCACGTGAGTGTGGTTTGCTGAACTGCCACCACCTGCGTGCCTCAATTTCTACTCCTCACAGCCCAGAGATGAGATGCCTCACCCGCCGGTCATGTTTAGCATGAGCGTCCCCATTAGCCCCCAGACTTCGGTCCACACTTCGTGCCTCTGTGGGGGTGGCTGCCCAGGGTGGGGGAGTGGCTCAGAGAGGCTGTGGAATGCGCCCCAAGTGCTGACCACGAGCTGAGGAGGAAAAGGATGTTGGGCAACTGGGGCCATGAGAACCAAAACTGACAGGCTTCCCAGGGGATCCCCGTCCCCCCGCCTCCCTGCCCCTCTGCTTCCTCCTCCTTCCTCACCTGGGACAGCCTGTGGGCTCTGGCTGCTGTGCTGGCCAAGGGCAGGGCCAACCAGCTAGCGGCCAGTTCAGAAACCTCTCGTGTTTGCCTTCGGGAGCCACGTTTGCCCTTGAGCTTGAAGACTTGAGTTTCTGACTTTCAGAGGATGACCCCAACGCCCAAGGCCTCAGCAAGGTCAGAAGCTTCCCTCGGCCCCTGCCACCCCTACAACCTTTGTGACCTCACTGCTCACGTGTCTTCAGGTGTCTTCTCACACACACCTCCAGAAGCCGGTGCGACGTGTGTGCTTCCAAGGGCTACTTCGGCCTGATTTGTATTCCCTGGTTCTGGCCACCTCTGGAACAAGGCGGAGCCTGCACCTTGGAGAGAAGCTGCTCTCCTGGGAACCCAGGTAGTCCAACTTGGCCAGCCACGAGCAGCGCCATCGCCACCTGCTGGTTATTGCCTGAACTGCCAGCTTTCTAGGGCAGGCAACCATTCCCACCTGCATGTCAGGAAGGGGAGGGGCTCCTGTGGGGAGTGGGAGGGAGGGTGTGTGTGTCTGTGTGTGTGTGTCTGTGACCTCCATCCAGGGCTCAGACCTACATCCGGGTCTAAGACAGTCATGCTGGGACTCAGGGCTTTATCCCAGTATTCAGTCCATGATCGGGGTCCAGACGGCCACAGCAGTCCAGACCACCATTCCATGACCCAGAAGTTTACCCCTGACCCAGACACCCACCAGGGGCCCAGCCTGCCTCCAGTGGCCAAACCTCCGTCCCAGGACCCAGACCTCCATCAGGGGCTCAGACCTACATCTGGGTCCCTGACAGTCATACCGAGGCCCAGGCCTCGAACCCAGATTCCAGTCTGTGATCAGGGTCCAGACCACTACAGTAGTCCAGACCACCATTCCATGACCCAGAGGTCAAATCCCCGACCCAGACGCCCACATGGGACCCAGCCCACCCTCTAGTGCCCAGACCTCCGTCCCAGAACCCCGACCTCGATCCGGGGCTCAGACCTACATCCGGGTCCCAGACCTTCATGCCAGGGCCCAGAAGGCCATCCTGGGGCCTGGATCTCAAAAACAGAATCCAGTGTTGTATCAGGGGCCAGATCACCATCCATAGTCCAGAGCACCATTCCATAACCCAGAGGTCCTGCCCAGGAGCCAGAGCTCCCCCTGGGGCCCAATCTGCCCTCCCAAGACCCAGACCTCCATCGGGGGCTCAGACCTCCATCCGGGTGCCAGACAGTCATTCTGGGGCCCAGGCCTTGAACCCAGTATCCAGTCGTTGATCAGGGTCCAGACCACCACAGTAATCCAGACCACCATTCCATGACCCAGAGGTCCTGCCCAGGTGTCCAAGCTCCCCCCCGGGTCCAGACCTCCCCCCAGGGCCCAAACCACCCTCCCAGGACCCAGACCTCCATCCCGGGCTCAGATCTACATCCGGGTTCCTGACAGCCATGTCGGGGCTCAGTTTTCAAAGCCAGTATCCAGTCCGTGATCAGGGTCCAGACCACCACAGTGGTCCAGACCACCATTCCATGACCCAGAGGTCCAGCCCCTGACCCAGACCTCCACCGGGGCCTGGCTGATCCTTCCAGACCCCTCAACCAGTAGACCAGGGACAAGGGGAGGGCTCCAGCCCCTGGGAAGGGTGTCTGGCACTTCAGAGAGGCAGGCTGTGGAGGTGGAAACGTGAAGGACGTGGTGGGAGTGATGGAGAAGGAAGCAGGACAGTGCCCAGCCCTCAGACCAGGTCACCCAGGAGGGATGCGGGAGCTCAGGCTTCGTTGTGTCTTAGGTGTATTGGCAGCCAATGAGAGCCAGTGGGTGTTCAGATGCCCAAGTGGACCACTGGCCCTGAGGCCAGCCTGGGGCTGCCCAGCTGCCCCATTAGGGTGAATAGGCTGGCGCTGCACTCCTGCCTGCCTGGGAAGAGGACTGTCCTAGAAGGGGAATGACACTGAGGCTGCGGGGTGGGGGAGGGGGCAGGGTGAGAGGGCAGCAGCCTCCACTTGGGGACGGAGAAGCCAGAGACAGGAACCGTGTCTCACACCTCCCAGCCCTGCCCCCCTGTTCAGTTCTCCACCCTCAGGCTCTGCACTGGAGGCTGCACCTCCTGTGGCTCTCGCTGACATGCGTTCTGGCCACAGAGAAAGGGACTCAAGAATGAGATCTTCAGCCCTGCAGGGTGCCCAGCGCTAGAGAATCGGAGGCTCAACTTGGTCCTGGGCAGTTTTGGAGGTCAGGTGCATGTGGGGAGTCGGGGGGCAGGGCCCATGGGATGAAGCAGAGAGTGGCTTAGTCTGATAGCTTCCCCATCCCGCTGGCCTCCTTTGCTTACCCAGAAGCCTTCAGGGGCTCCCAACGCTGCATGCATATTCGACTCTCTTAGGGGGCTTTTTTTTTTTTTTTAATTCCCATGCCTGAGCCTCCTCCCCGGCCTCCTCCCCTTTTCCTACCCAACTGGCCCTGAGATTCTGACTCAGCCTGTTGGGTGGAGCCCACACCATGAGGAAGAGGGAGGGTAGAGAATGCTTCAGGAGCAGAAATGAGATTTCAGACCCTGGACACACCCAGGAGCAGGTGGAGGAAACACAGAAGTCAGAATTTATTTTAGTCCCAAACCCTGGACACCAAAACTCTCCCCAGAGAAGGAGCGGGCTCCTCTAGGGGGACTGGACCCCAACCCTTCCACAGGGTCAGATCCATAAGGTTGGCCCTGGAAATGAATGAATGAATGACAGCGATTAAGAGCGTGGACTCTGGGTCTCATTGCCCATCTTTGAATTGCAGCCCTCACTCAGCCCTCACTGGTCTGTGTGCCAGCCCAGACTTCTTTCAACTCTTCCCTCTTCTTTCTCCCGTGCCTTGGGTGCCCCTTTCCCACCTGCCCCTCATTACCCTACGACCGTGTCGGCAAACTGCGGCTCATGGCTCTCTGGCCCCTTGAGTGTGGCTCTTCCACAAAAGACCACGGCCTGGGCGAGTCTATTTTGAAGAAGTGGCGTTAGAAGAAGTTTAAGTTTTAAAAATGTGGCTCTCAAAAGAAATTTCAATCATTGTACTATTGATATTTGGCTCTGTCGACTAATGAGTTTGCCGACCCCTGCCCTACGACAACCATATCTTTCAAAGGCCTAGCCTGTCCCTACCCACAAGACTTTGTCCATGGACCCTTGTGCTTACCCCTGACCCACGTGACCTCACACTTGGACCCGCTGCCCAGAACCAGAGGGCCAGGACACCTCCCTCCCCTTCAACTGCTCCAGCCGAAATCTAAGACACTGCCATACTCTCTGGCTCCACCAGGGGGCACTCTATGCCCGGGTGCCATTTATTTGTTGATTTGACAACTATCGAATGGCTGCCTATGTTGTGCCAAGCATTGGGCCCAGAGATGGAGACATGAAGGTTAAAAATAAAACAATTCTCCTCTCCAGGAGTTTGTGGTTTCGTGGGAAACATGTAAAAACAAAGACGGGAAAACAGAATTGCCTTAAAAGGTAGCCACGGTACTCAGGTCAAGGCAGGCATCCCGGGGGCCTGGGTGAGAGAGGCCCCCCTCTTCATCAGACACAGGAAATGGCACAGACAAGTGACCCCAGGTCCTGGACCCCAGCCCCGGGCCCCTCCCCCATCTCAGTCCCTCCTCCTTCGAAGATGATGGTCTTGGGCTCAGGGCTGCTCACCCCTGGGAGTGGCCAACACTTGCACCGTGGGCCTCTGCCACCCACAGGAGGGCGACGCCCGCTGACATCCCATCAGAGTTTCTGATCGTGCTTGGGGTGCTGTGCTGAGCGGCAGTCCCTGTTCTGTTCTTTCACCGAAACATGAGCGACGAGGAAGCCTGCTTTCTAAGCACTGGGTGCACTCTCCGTGCCCGCTCACCGCCAGCCCAGGTCTGGGACGGGCACACGGGTCTCGTGTTAAGGGTCTCCATTATTAATGCCATCTGCTTTCCTAGAGGAGGGAAAACTGCAGACACGTTTGCAAGACCGCGCTTCCGAAGGATGCACAATGCGCCCTCTTCCTCCAGCGGCCTCCGTTACTTCCTTCGCCGCTGGGGCCCACCTCGTCCCCTGGTGCCCTTCAGCCT
The DNA here is from genome assembly GCA_026230045.1 of Corynorhinus townsendii. Classification (NCBI taxonomy): domain Eukaryota; kingdom Metazoa; phylum Chordata; class Mammalia; order Chiroptera; family Vespertilionidae; genus Corynorhinus; species Corynorhinus townsendii. Next base: position 4,132,260 of record JAPDVU010000009.1, read on the forward strand.
CGTCCAGCCCAGCCTGGTGTTATGGGGTGGATTCACACACACGCCGAATTCATATGGTGAAGCCCTAGTGCCCCAGAATGTGACTTGATGGGCCCTGGCCAGTTTGGCTCAGTGGATAGAGCATCAGCCTGTGAACTGAAAGGTCCCGGGTTCGATTCTGGTCAAGGGCACATGCCCGGGTTGTCGGCTCGATCCCCGGTGGGGGACTTGCAGGAGGCAGCCGATCCATGATTCTCTATCATCATGGATGTTTCCATCTCTCTCTCCCCGTCTTCCTTCCTCTCTGAAATCAATAAAAACAAAAAAAATAGAAAATAAAAGAATGAGACTTGATTGGAAGGTAGGGTATTTACAGGGCACTCAACTTAAAATGAGGTCATTAGGGTGACCCGTAATCCAGAGCGACGGGTGTCCTTGTCAAAAGGGGAGACATGGACAGAGACCCGTGTAGAGGGAAGACGGTGTGAAGGGACACAGGGAGAAGACAGCCACCTCCAAGCCAAGGAGCGGGGCCGGGACAGATCACAGCCTCAGGAGGAACCTACCCTGCGGGCACCTGGAGTTAGGGGTTCCCGCCTCCGGGACTGTGAGCTGGTACATTCCTGTTGGTTAAGCCCCCAAGTCTGAGGCCCTTTGTCAGGCAAACCCCAGCAAGCTAACACACCAGGTCCCTCCTCACTGGTACCGTAGAGAATGGACCTTGTCATGACTTGGAAGCTCCCCTCTTGACCTTCCTGAGTATGACCAATGGGGAGACGCTCCATCCCAGCTCAGAGCGCCCCCTTCGCCTCTACTTTCCAACTTGCCACGACCTCTCCCAGGTAAGCCCTTTGCCCCCCAACACAGGTCCACGGACACACACACACAGAGGGCGTACCCCAGCTTGGTCCTGCGTTCACTGATATGGTCAAGTAGTTGCAGAATTCATGCAGATGGTAGGCTAGGTGGCTCCTCCCAGGGACGCCCGACTGCCCGCTGAGCTGATGGGGGAGACGGGGTTCAGGGATTTGAGGGGGCAGAATCGTATGCCAGATGATGGACTTGGGCGCCAGGAGAGCGTTCCGGGTGAGAACTGACGCCAGTCGGGATGGTGGCAGGCAACAGCCTTAATAAATATTGATGAAGAACCGATGAATGAAATGGATTAATGCGCCAAGTGTCACTCCCAGGCCTGTGTTGTCTGCCCTGCGGGACACAGCACGTTTGTAATGAGCTACACAGAGAGACCAGACGGCACGTGGCGGCAGCTCGCGACCTGCTCCACGAATGCCGACCTAATTCAGTCTTTGCAGAAGGCGATTATTTCGCAAGGCTGGGGTGCGGGCGGCGGGCATGCACCTACATGCAAGGAATACACTGCCTTCCCCAGGTCCCCCGGGAGGAGAAGGCACTGGAAAAGCTAGGCAGGGCGGGCGAGGGGTGAGAAGTGGCCCAGGAGCGCTGTGAGGCTGGCTTGTGAAGGCTGGGACAGTGGCAACAGGCTGATGGGGCGGGTGGCGGGGAGGCTGTTTTTCATGGAAAAGGAAAGCATGAAAGAAAGGAAGGGGGGAGAGAGAAAACAGTAAAAAGTCTCCCCTGTCCCCCACCTGCCAGGTCCCAGGTCCCAGGGACACCCCCTCCACTTTAACCTCTGTGATGGTGCCTTTGCCTCTATGCAAATACAGGCAAATACGACTGTGGGGCAGTCACATTTATCTTAAGGACTAGAGGCCCAGTGCACGAAATTCGTGCATGCGTAGGGTCCCTAGCGGCTGCCAGCCGCCTGGCTGCTGGTCAGGGCTTCTCTTCCCCCAGTCACTTGTCACCGCTGCTGGCTGGGGCTGGGCCGGCCGGGGGGAGGGGCTGCAGGCAGTTGGCTGGCCGGCCCCTCCCCTTGATCAAACTCCCAATGGAACTCCAGGTCAAGGGGACAATTTGCATATTCAGCTTTTATTATATGGGATGGGAGTGAACCCTTTTGGAAATTCTACTTTGCATGTGGGGTGGCAGTCGAGGGAGGGGTACCCACCCCCACCCTCTCTGTGCCCTTCGTGGCTCTGATGAGCACCCCCACATCAGCTGCCTCCTGCGTGCTCCCTACTGGGGAGGAGCCTGAAACCCAGCAACCTCTTGGTTCATGGGTTGATGCCTGACTGCTAAGCCACACCCACCAGGCTCAATTCATTTGATTTGCATGCACGTGCGTGTGCATGTGTGTGTGTGATGTCTGGACAGCTCCAAGGACTGGGGTCCACAATTTAGCCCCTGCTGACCAGGATGTTCCCCTGACCCTCAATCCTGACAGCCTCAGTCGGTGGCCTCAGCCCACTGCACCTCCCCCAGCTCCTCTCCTGGAACCCCAAGGCTACCTGAGGGGCACACCATGTGACTCTCCTGGTGCCCCACTCTGACTCCTAGTGACAGGAAGACACCCCGGTCCCCTGCACCCGTCCCAGGGCCCGCTCAGCACCTCATCGGGCAGGAGCTGAAAAGGTGTGTGTCCAGTAAGAGGGGCAGCTGGTCACATGCTGTCCAGATGTTGACAGGGAAAGGGTCACAGTCCCTGAGTTACCCTCAGGCCTAAGGAGGGCACCCAGGAATACCCTCAACCCCTCCCAGGCTGGGGGACCCTAGAGGCGTGGTTCTCACCCAGGAGAGTTTGCCCTCGGGGGTGTTGGCAGTTTTAGCATCTAGGGTGCTGCTCAGAATCTTACAGCTCCCAGGACAGGCCCCTCCACAAAGAATGACCAGGCCCCACAGGTCATCAGGGCCAGGCTGAGAACCCCTAGACCCTGACCCTGGGCACCAGGACCCATGGCACCCACCCGTGGAACGTGGTGAGCCCAAAGGGCCTCCCAGGAGGCTCCTCTCCCGGGACCTGGGACCTGGTATGTGCCGGGCCCAGAGACACAGGATGAAGGTTGTAGGGTCAGCCTGCTCGGGGCTCTGAGGGGAGAGGGAAAAGGCCACAAAGGACTGCAATCCTGGAGGGGAGGCTGAGGGCAAGAGCGGGTCATGGGGGTGGGGAGGGGCACCGCGACTCCCCTTCTCCAGGCAGGGTGGGGGGACCCGGGCAGCCCCCAGCCAGTGGTGGAGCGGAGACAGCCGGTCCCAGCCAGCTGTCCCAGCGCGGCCACGGGGACCGGGTTGCAGGGGTGTCGGGCGGGGTCTGGGGTGGGGAGCGGGGAGGCGGCCTCGGGTTGGCTGGGGAAAGGGGGCGGGCCCTCACTGGACGGTGACGTCAGAGCGCCCGAGGTAGGGTCCCCACCCCCACCTGCCACCACCCCAGGTTACAGTGTGCTGTCTGCGGGTGCAGCCAAAGGGATTCGGGAGCCTGGGCCCTCCCGGGGAGTCTGCGCCCTCCCGCCGCCCGCTCAGGGCAGGGCCGCCGCTGGAATGCTCACTCGCTCGGTTAAGAAACAGTAAAACCTGCCGTAGGCGGGAGCCCCACTGGCCCTCTGGTTCCCTCCGACGGAAGGAGCAGCTGATGCCCGTGTGTGTCCACCCTGGGCTGTCCAGTCCATAGAGCCCCCCCGACCCCGCTCCCTTGGAGAGACCTGGGGGAGGAAGGGGAGCCTGTCCCAGGCACAGCCAGATGGTGGCCTGCTCCGCCCAGCTCAGTTCCAGACCTGCCTTTTGGGGCACCTCCCAACTGCTGGGGACCCGAACACCAGGGCTGAGGCAGAGCTGGAAGCTCAGGTCCATTTCACTGGTGAGGAAGCGGAGGCCGGGTGGGGCTGCCCCAGGTCAGGGCGAGTAAGAACCAGGTCTCACGGGAGCCTGCCCAGTGCCTCCCCTCCATCCCGCCATCCCACCCGCTCAGGGCCTGGCGCGTGAGGGGCCGGACAGCACAGGGAAGATGGCAGAAACGGGTGCGATCTGGCCTGGAGGCCAGTGTGTCTGGCAGGAAACCCAGGGCAGCCAGCTCCCGATGCCCCCCCCACCCCCACCCCCGTGGCCATGACTTTTGGGAGTGACCTTGAGGGGCCAGAACACTCCCTATGACCTCAGGGTGCAGCACATCCATTGCGCAGATGCCAAGACTGAGGGTCCAGAGAGCTGCCCCAGGTCACAGAGCCGGAGCGAAGCTGAGAGCTGCATCACAGCCGGCTGACCGGCTGACCGCTGAGCCCGTTCTCTCCCCTGCAGAGCTGCCTCCCGTCACAAAGGCAGCGGGGTCTCCGCCCCCCACCTCTCCTGAGAGTGCTGGCGTCCCCTCCTCCATCGCCCACACCCCGCACCCCACAGCGGGATCTTCAGCCCCACGGGCCCGGCAGCATCCTCTCAAGGAAACAGAGGTCAGAGGCGCCCGGAGTCCAAGGAGGATGAGGTCAGACCATTACCGGCGGGTGCAGATGCTCAATAATTCATGGGCTGCTGTGAGCCAGCGCTGCACCTTCTGGCGGGCCCTGGTGCAGACAGCAGACAGGAAACCTTCCGGTCGCCAGCACTTGGGGGACCCAGCACATCCTGTCCCCCAGGGCTAGGCTAAGTGATCAGGCTTGGTGAGAGGGGGTTGAGGGCGGATGGACCCTTACTAGCTGCATGACCACAGGCCAGTCACTTAACCCATCAATTTCAGGCTCTTCTATGGGCTGGGAAGGTCCCAGAACTGAGTGTGGGAGCCACGTGGCTAACCAAATCCTGGGAGCGGCACTCGCAGCTCCTCCTGATCCAGGGGAGGTTACCTCTGGCCCCAGGATGCCTTCCCAGGAGCCAGTATTTCACCCAGCAGTGCCCCCCCCCCCCAGCATGCCAGGCCGCAGCAGGACTAAGATAAAGCCCCCCGCCCCCTTTGTGTCCCATCCCTACATTCCCAGGCCTTGTGTGTTGGGTGGGTGAGGGGACACCCGTCTGGGGCCGGGCGGGTTTGGGAGACCTGGTTTCCCCTCTTAGAATAAATTCCCAAGCAAGAAAAAAGTTACTTGGAATCAAACATCCTTTCTTGGTCTAGGAGGCAAGGAGAAAGCTAAAAATGTATATTGTTTAAGAAAGCCCAGAACAGTTCTTAAGGAACACACAGGGATTGCTGGTAGCAATTCCTCACAAACCCAGAGGAGTAAGGTCATTTGCGAAGTCCACATGACTCCGCTTTGAGCTGGGGTTTGACAGTGGCTGTGAGATTCCCCCCCCCCCCCGCCCCGTGCCAGCCTGCAGTGGGTTGGGGCCTATGCTGGCGTCCTTCCCTCCCAGGCTTGTTTGCGATGCAGCTGGACCGCTTAGCTATCTTCTCCGCTCGGCCAGGGGTGTGCCTGAGGCTGGCCAGGCTGCACCCCTCCTCCCCGCAGGCCTCTAGGGGATGTGGACTGAGAACAAACCCACATTCACTGCAGGCTGCTACCCCTGGCCGCCTGGCACAGCTAAGGGCTCACGTGATACCATCACCTCAAAAAGCAGGACCGTCCCTTTGTTCACTGTAAGGGATCCTGGGGCCGCTAACCTAGATCAGGAGAAGTCCGAAGTACAGAGCTCCCCTTCTCTTCCCTCAAGAGGGAAGCTATACTCCATTCTTGGAACTGACAGCCCCGTACAACGGATGGTAAATGGTGGTGGTGGTGGGGGTGTTATCACACTTGGGGGACAGCTCTACTCTCATCTACTGGGCCTGCTCCCCCGATGCCTCTCTGGAGAGACTCCGGGGACAAGGCACAGGTGCAGGCAGCAGGGGGCAGCACTGGCGCCATGGGCCTGACTGCAGGGCGAGGTTGTGCACAACCCGACTCACCTCGGCTGCTCTGGTCCTCGCCCTCACATGGCCCCAGAGGTGACGCTGCGGTGAGAACTGCACCTGGGGCACACCTGGGGAGGCCCCTCTTGGACGAGCCTGCTGCCTGGTACCAGAGAGCAGGCCAAGGCCAGGGAGACGATGCTCCAGAGGCCCCCACAAATCTGGAGCCATGCACCTCTTGTCCTTGGTGCCAGCATCATGCAGGCCCCACAGAGGTCCCCACTTCCCCGGGTGGCGTCAGGACCCTCTGGGCATCCTGGGTGAGGAGTGCAGCACCAGCACACGGAGGTGCCCGGGGTGAGGTGGGCACCTTTCCCCTGCCCATCAGGAAATGGCAGTGTTCAGCCCCAGATGCCACTTATCTGAGGGGCCTCCCCCAGTCCTGCAGGTCTGTCCTGGAAGAGCCCTAGACCCCCGTCCGCGCAGCCCAGGACTGTCAGCTCGTCCCCGAGAATGCAGCCCCAGCCCCATCTTGTGTCTCCGTGGGACCCGGTTCATCGAAGGTGAGGAAGGTGGGTCGCGTGCAGAGGGGCGCGGAGTGAAGCACCACCGCCCGCCGCGGCTCAGGTCCAGGGCCCTCAGGCCACGAAGAGGCGCAGCTGTCCAGGCCTGGAACGAGCCCTGCCCCAGCTCGCTGCTTCCATGGTTCCCTCGGTGATGGCCCCGGTGAGAAAGGCCAGGGGCAGCTCCCGCCAGGGTGTGGCTCCAAAGACTCACCGAGCTCCGCCTCGATTCACCGGGGTGCAGAGGGACAAGCTGGACACCAGCGAGATGGCCAGGGAGGCCCACAGTGTGCAGATGGGGGCATGTGAGGGTGGCCCTGCAGAGCCACCGCATGGGGACACGGGCTGTGATGTGGGGAGGGTGTCACAAGGGGGATGGAGGCAGGCTGGTCTGCAGACAGCTCCTTGTGGCCTCAGTCACTTGGGGACCAGGAGAGGCTGGGCACGGCAGGTAGGGGGTGGCCCTCGAGCCCCAGCCCTAAGCCTCAGGTTTCACAGCCTCCCCACACCGCCCCCCCCCCACACACACACACTTGGTCCACTGCTCCAGATCAGAGGCCTCCGGGCCCTCCCAGCTCCAGTGACAAGGGTGGGAAAGGTGCAGGGCCCTGCCAGCCAGGTCAGAGGACTGAGGACATGAGGACGGCGTGCAGTCCAGGCCACAGGGCAGCTACCATCTCGTTTTACTTTGCGGGGACTGAGCCTAAAGTAACCAGAAAGAACAACCGTCAAAGGGGCCCCACAGCTCGGGGCCCAAGTGCTGGTTTGTACTAAAGAAAGCGCTGGGCGTCCCCCGGGGGGCTGGTGCAGGCTGACACAGGAGAGGCTCGGGCGAAGGTCCGTTCCTCTCTTCCGGCCACCTTTCCCCCGCTCCCCGAAGGACATTTTTTTCCTACAACCGGTGTCAGAAAATAGCTTCTGGCTCATCGGGGAGAGACATTCCCAGGCCCGGGAGGGGCGGGCTTGGCAGCCCCCTCGCGAGGCCGTGACCCGTGTCCAAGGGTCAGGATACTGCTGCTTGTCTGTGCCCTGGCCTCTGGGCCGGCTGGCTGTCCCAGGGGCACTGGACGTCAGGCTCCCGAGAAAGCCTGCCTGGTCCTGGGGAGGCCGTGTCCTGGGGAGGCTGTGCAGGCTCTCGGGGTCAGTGTGCTGACCTCAGTAGGGGGCAGGACAGCTAACCCCCAACTTTCTCCTACGGCCCCCGTCAAACCCTAAAAAGGTAACAGTTCTGGGATTTGGACTCTGGAAAGGAGAATGCCCTTTGGGGGCAGCCACGGGGGTGCCAGGGAGCTGGTGCGGAGGGCTTTACCGTAGAGGCCTGAGCAAACTGGCGCTTGAATAATTCCTGCCCAGGAGTGAAACCAATCAGAACGTGGCCCCACCCTTTCCACCTTTGTGAACCCAGCTGGTCAAGTGGCCTAAGAGCACGGAGCAGAGTGAGGCGCCACCTGTGCCCTAAAGGATCAGAAGCAGATGCCGAAGGCCTGCGGGCCACACTGAGAATCACCCTGACCCCACTGAGCGGCTGAGGGTAGCCCGTCTCCCCTGGCATGCACCTCCCTTACAAGCACCCTCTGTGGGGTGCCTGCTGGTGGGCCCACGTCCCTGCTCGGTCCCCACGTACGGCCAGTGGAGGGGGACCCGGAGGAAAGCTGTCTGATTCCAGACAGAGGATGGACTGGCCCCCAGTTCATTGAGAGCCCCCACGGCAGGGACTCAGGCTCAGCGGGCGGATCCTTCCCTGCGAGGAGGTGTCAGCTACAGACCACGGCAGCTGTCACGTGAGCTGGGTTTGGAGGGAGGAGGAGGAAGGAGCCGCCCGGGGGCCGAGGGGGAGCGGTTCATCGGGAACCCAGAGCTGGGTCAGAAACGACATTCCCAGAGGAAGCGTTAACAAAGCAGAAAGAACGTGTTTATTTATTAGGCACCTTGTTCCTCACGGAGGAGCAAGGCCCAGGGCAGAGCCTGTGACATCTCTCGAGGTTGCAGGAATCTCTCCAAGGACTCCGGAGAATGCAGGTGCTACGAGGCCACCCCCCAAGAAGAACACTATTTGGCTGGAGCGTGACCCCTGCAGGGGACCCTGGCATGAAGCCGGGGGCGGCTCCTCGACTCCACAAACACTGAGGAGTGGGCAGGGGCACCTGGGACACCGCGAAACCCTGGCCACCAGGCAGGGCCTCCCAGCTGAGGCCCAAGCTGCCCTGAGCCATCGAGGGGCGTGGGGAGCAGGAGGGCCCAGGGCCCCCGGGCAGTCCCTGGCCCAGGCCAGGTCCCCAGGGCCCTCCCCACATTGGCCCGCCGCCTCCTGGCGCCGAATCAGTCCCACACGTAGGGGTTTCTAAAGACCTGAGAGTTCTTGTCATCTTTCAGGGCCGTGGCTGCCTGGTGGCTCTGAGCCGCGTACATGTCTTCAGCCCGCAGGGTGGAGTTGGCACTGCCCATCACCTGGCTGTTGGCGGTGGCCCGTGGCAGGATGACGTCGTAGGGTCCCTCGGCCTGGAAGGAAGAGCAGGTGGTCGCACAAACACACTGCTTCCTGCAGGCGGGGCCTGCCGGCTCCCCTTCCCCACCCCCAGTCAGGCCCCAGCGGCAGCCTGGAGGGGCCGACCTCTGACCTCCAGCCCCTTATCTCACCCTGCAGAGGGCCCAGCCTCTGGGCCAGGGATGGAGGCCCCAAGGGTGCTCCCAGGGCTCCGCTCGGCTGCCCCTTCAGAAGGAGCCTCTTCCCACGCTGGGCGGCCGTCACCTATCTGGAGCTCCCAGCCTCCCTTCCTCCAAGACTCTTACCCACGTCCCCCCATTGGCCCTCCAACCCTCAAAAGCATTATAGTTGCTGGTGTGCCAGGCCCTGGCTGTGCCCACCTAGTTCTCCTCTAGAAGTCTGGGCTGGCCTGCCTGATTGGAGGCTTAAATCCCGAATGCTTTTGGGTGTGAGTATTTTAAGTTTTGGAGACCTCAGACCCAAATGAGCTGCCTGGAACCCGGATCAAGCTGCAGCAGTCCTGTCCTTGTGTGGGAGAGACCCGGCTGAGGGGTGCAGAGGGTCCTGAGCGCCCCGAGTTGCCCACCTGGTGGTCTCCAGCTTCCCATCCCCTAGCAGCTCCTGAAATAGCTCCATGGGTGCCCTCAAACCTGGGTGAGCATCAGAATCACCTGGGCAGTTTAAACCTCACCCACACCTGGTGGTGGGTGGGTGGCTGGCAAATGTTTAACAGTGGGGGTGGGCGGGAAGGGAGGAAGCCCGGATGAGTAGGGTTTGCAGATTTCTACAGGTGGTGACTCCCATCATGCATCAGGGTGACGTCACTGAGGAGACGCTAACCATTGGATTCATCACAGCACTGGCCCCACCCAATTTGCATTTTTAGCAAGATCCCAGGTGCTGGTGATGCCGAAGGCCTGCGGGCCACACTGAGAATCACCTGTCAGTCCAGATTCCACCCCCCTCGGCAAGGAGGGTGGCAAGCATGGGCACCCTGGAGCCCAGCAGACTCTGCTCGTGTTTGGAAACTCCTTTGCCCGTCGGGGCTCCCGGCGGCCACAGGGTCAGGCTTAGGAGACCGAAGGGCTGGGTTGGGAGTTTCAGAGCTAGCTTCACCCAGGCTCCCGGCGGGAGGGGTGAGAACGCCACCCTGCTGACCTCCCTTCCTTCCTGTTCCCAGCCTCCTGCCAAGGCGGGTCGCCGACCTCTCCCGCCGCGTCTGCCAGCCGGGAGCAGGAACATGGATGGAGCGAGTGAATCTGACCCACCGCCTTCCTGTTCCCACCCCCCCTCCCAGGGCTCAGGGAGCATCTGTTCCAGAGCCCAGGGGAGGTGTGAGGCTGAGAGCGGCTGCCTGCCGGCGGGGGAGGGGCCTCTCCAGAGACAGCTGTGGTGGGAGTGTAAACACCTCCCCAGACTTGGTCCCCAAGAATGACCCCTGGCTGGCCGAGGCCCTCCTCGGTCCCTCCCGAAGCTTCTGAGGGTGAAGCTGGCAGCTCCCACCCACCAGCTCAGAGAGCCTGCGCCGCGTTCTCCACAGCCCGCAGCCCCAGTTCAGTGTGTGACACCCCCATGCCACGGGCCAGGCAGGTCCCATCGCAATGAAACTGAAGGCGGTGGATGCACTGACTCCAGGAAAAGGCACCAGGAGCCGGGCCTCTGGGCTCCCCGAGGCTGAGGCACCTGCCTCCTCCCTACCCCCTGCACCTCACCCGGCACGGCCACACGGCCCTCCACCCGCCCACAGAGGCTGGGCTCTGTGGCTTTCCGCAGGGTCATAGGGACTCGGGGACCCCACTCACCGGGCCTTTGTGCATCAGGGCCATCTCGGTGGGCTGGTACACACTGGTCAGCAGCTGCCCGTTGTACCCACTGTACGGCGACACTGGTCTCTTGGCTGCGAGGAAACAGGAGAGGTTTGAAGGCTGGGCTCTCCGCTCCCTTTCCCAACCGAGAGCAAGGCCCGGGGACGGAGAGAGGGGCTAGGCTTCCCGGGGGTAACATCTAACTCAGGAGGGAGCCTGGCTGGGGGTGGCCAGCTTGGGGGTGAGACTGTAGGTGTGGGGGCCCCTCCGGAACCCAACACCCCTTTGTTCGGATGCACGGGAGCCATGAGGCTGCTGGCCTTCCCCTCGGCCTTTCCTGCAGGGTGGGGACGCCCCCTTCCCGGTCAGTTCCGAAAACAGCTCCCGTCAGCAACCTTTACATCGCCATCTGCCTCCAGGGCAGCGGCCACGAGGGCACACGGGCCTCGGCCACCTTCCGAGATGGCCAGCCTCCAGCGGGGGCCTCCGTGGCAGCCGGCCAGCTGCCAGGCGCCGGGGTAAATACGGCAGAGACCCCGCAGCCGCAGACTCCAGAGCTGGGAACAGACTCCCCTCGACCCACAGCCCAGAGCCCCCCAGGGGCACTGCACGCACATCCTGTCCCTCGGCCCCTGGGCCCGACTCCAGGACTATTTTCAGCGGCAGGAACCCTTCCCCGAGCCTCAAGCCTCCCGTGGGGAGCTGGCTTCCCGACCTGTTCCACCCGCTGGGCGCCATCAGGTGTCTCAGGAAACCTGCTGACCAGCCGGGGCCCAAGACGGGCTGGGCCCCGGAGGCAGGCCCGGCGGCGGAGGTCTGTCTGTCTGCGGCAGGCCGATGGCCCCCGCAGCTCGGAGGGACCACAGCCACAGAGCGCTTCTAAGTGCCGGGCTCCCGCGATGATTGATTTTTCCATTTGGAGGGAAAAATAAATAAATAAAGGGGAAGAAACCCTCACCGCCCCAGAAACGTTTGCCCTGAGAGGACAAAGGCTGGGAGCGTTGGGCCCCGATAAACACACGGGCTGAGAAAGCGCGCGCGAGGTGCACGCCTCGGACACATGGAGAAAGGCGCAGGCCTGGCACACAGCAGGTGCTCCACGACGGCTGGTGGTCCTCCCCGGGTACAAATGCCAGAGAGGACTCCTTACGGGAGCTGGGAGCTCCTCTGGCCAAGTCTCCCCGAGAAGGGCCCTCCCACTCCTGCTTCCCAAGCTGCTCCCAGGGAGAGGATGCACAGGTTCCAAAGCTTCACTCCCCTACCTGCCTCTTCTACCGCCGGGCACCCGGACCACCCAGAGCTGGGCTCTGCCAGGAAAGCCTGTCCCATTAGCAGAGCCTGGGCAGGAGCTCGGGGAGCAGCTGCGGGACAGTGGGTGCTGCCATGGGGTGTGAGTGCTTTTATTAAAAAGGAAAAAAAATCAACAGACAAGACTTTTAAAGGAAACCAGGATGACCGGGGGGAGGTACAGAATAGGAAAAACAAGTTCCGGAGGAATAATGATGAGAATAAAGTAACAGGAACACGCCCTGCTGATGGCTAGCGCTCCCGGCGCCCCTCCGAGCACCAGGCCCGCGCATCAATGAGTTCTCATCAGAATCCTCTGGAGCACGATCTCCCATCATCCCCATGTCACAGGTGAGACACTGAGGCACGTGCCGCTAACATACCAATCAACAGTCAGCTCTGGGGATGAACAGGAAGGGATGGGGGAAACAGTTGGGAGAAATTTTGTTTCTCTGTAATGTTTGAGATTTTACAGTGAAAACATAGTCATGAGTTACATTGACTGTAGTAAAAAAAAAATTTTTTTTTCAAGAAATGGAACTAAGGGAGTTTTAAGGGCAGAACAGCACGGATACGCCTCAGGGCCCTGGCTCCAGCCCAGCCCCCTGTCCTGCAGGAAACCCCGTGGAAGAAAAAGGGCCGGGAGGGTCCCGGGACCTACCCGAGGCTGGCTCGTCCATGGAAAACGCCTTGTTCTCCACGAACATGCTCTGGCCCTTCTGCTCTTTCAGGATGGTCTCGTAGCCCACGCCCCGGGTGGGGTACAGGTCTCCCTGGTAGCTCTGCTCCGGGCTGGCCTTGGTCACCTGGGACACCTCTGGGATGACGTAGAAGAGGACAAAGGCCCAGGCGTTGGCGGCGAGGGCGATGGCCAGCGTGGGGTCGTCCCAGGCCGGTCTGTTGCGCTGCCGGTTGCCATAGGTGTACATGACGATCCACACCACCCAGATGGCGATGGAGGTGGCGGTGGTGAGCAGCACGAAGACCCCGTGCTTCCGCCAGCGCTTGAAGCGGCCGCACAGGGCAGGCCAGGCCCCCGTGAAGGCGCCCAGCAGCAGCAGCATGACGTAGATGAGCGCCATGACGAAGTCCATGTTGGCGATGTCGCAGGGGGAGGCGGCGGCCCCGCCCGCGCTGCCGTTGCCCAGGGCGCCGTCCTCGCCCACGGCCCGGACCAGCGTAATGATCAGCCATTCGGTGTTGATGATCACCTCCACCAGGGTGAGCAGCAGAGCCACGGCGAAGACCACCCAGCCCCGCGGCCCGTGGTTCTTCCGGGCCAGGAAGTTGAGGGCGAACACGTGGGCCACCAGGCAGGAGAAGCAGATGGCGAACAGGACCCCGAAGAGGAACCGCCGAGAGGCGCAGGTGGAGAAGTCGGGCTTCACCACGCAGGCGAACACGAGGCAGAAGAGGCCCAGGGTCCCCAGCAGGAAGAACACCTGGGTCCCCAAAAGGCCGCGCTTCTTGACGTCCTGCACGAAGGGCAGGCTGGCCACAAGGACGATGGTGAGGACAAAGGTGGTGACCACGCCCGCCCCAGCCACGGCCTCCAGGATGATGCCCCACGCCCCGGAGCGGTCACACAGGTTGTAGTAGAGGGGGTTGAGGTCCGGGCTGCAGCCGGGCGGGGCTCGGGCCCGCGCCCCTGGCAACAGGAAGAGCAGCAGTCCCAGGCATGTCAGCAAGGCTCTGTGGACGGCCATCCTGGCTCCCAGGCCAGGCTCCCGCGGGGTCCCTAAAGACAGAGGGAGAAAAGGCACAATCAGTCCTCCCCCAAAGTCAGCCGCCGACATGGGTGCCGCTTCCCGGAGCCTGAACCAGGGCAGACAGTGCACGTTTGATCAGGAGAGTGTCCCCCTGGGCTTCAGAATCCTTCTTAACACAGAACTCCTGGAAGGTATGCCAACTGACCAGAGACGCAAACGCGATGAAGCCCGTCTGTCATTCCTACTCAGGGAAGAGGAAGGAATTGTCATTGCATTTTCAGGTCCTACCCCCCATAAGGTGGATCTAAATATTCCCTGAGTTCTTGCAGCTTGGGCGGGGGAGGGGGGGGTGGGGGGGAGGGGCTTATGAGCAAGTCAAAACCAAGCATGCCACCCATTCAGCAGGCCAGATACCACGCCCCTGAACTCTATGGGATGCCAGAGTCCATGGCGAATCAGCCCTAAGTTCACTGAGTCCATCGTTCATTCATTCAACAAGTATTTCATAAGCCCCTGTGACGGGTATAACTTGCAGCCAGAAAAAGGGAAGAGAAAAAAAAAGTGAAGAGAGTTAAAAAGTTGTATTTATCAGCACTTCCCCCTGATCTCTCCCTCCCACTTCCCTTTTCTGCCCTTCACTCTCCCTCTTTTAGTGCCAAAGCCTCTCTTCAGAATCCCAAGTTCTTTGTGTAGCTCAAGTGCGTAAGCGTCAGGATAAAGTAATTTCCCAGCTAGGGAGGTAATGACTTAATGCACAACTTCTCCTGTGAGGCGCTAACATTTTCAAAGCAAGAGACCAGGCAAGAGCAATGTAAAACCCAAAGGAATGAATCTATAATGGAAAACTCTACAACACTGCAGCTAAAAGCAAAAAAAAAAAATGTCTTTTATTCACACCAGGAAGCGAACTTATTATCCTAGCCGCTCATTCGGCCATTCTGGGCTGCAGCTTTACCCAAGGAAGCCAAGCTCCTGCTCTCAATGGCAATTGGATTTTTCCTGTGTGAAGTGGAAGTACAGAATGTGGAGGTTAAGAGAAATTAAAGACCCAATCAATGAGTTTTCCCATCCAAGCCTTCACATGTACTTAGAGAACAGAAAATGTAAACGCTCTAAAATGTGTTATAAATTCCTAAGTTCTATGAAACGCAGGTGCTCCACATTGAAAGGTATTCTGTGTGCAAGTACCAGTGATAACCCTGCCTCTTCCTCGCACCCAGGAACTCTCCAGAAAGACAGCAACCGAGCTTTCCTGGGCTGACAGTGACCACTAGTGGCTGGCAAGGGAATGGCATGATCCAACTCTATCCTCCCCACCACCTCTCTTCCCATTTTGGGGGGGGGGGGGGAGGAGAGGGGAGGGGGTGCGAGGTTTACACTCACATTTTCACCATTCCTGGTTCCTTAATTTCTAAAAGGAAACAAAAGAGCCTAAATCTCAGACAATATAAATTGTCTCTCCGAAATTAAGTGGAAGGACACTGCTACTGTCCGGGAAAAGAAAATTCATAAATTAAGTGAAACTGACATAATCGAGATCATCCATTTTCAACACCCTTAAGCTATCCCACGTGCCCCTTAAAGATATTTTAGGCATCTCCGCCTTCTCAGCTACCTCCTCATCGTTCAGTTAAGCTTGCTTTTCCCATTACCTCTTCTTTAATTAAATTACTTTTCAATTACAGTTGACATACATTATGTTAGTTCCAGGTGTATTAAGAAGTGACCGCCCCGCCACTCTTAATAAAGTAACATAAATTCTGTGTGAATTTTTCTATCTTTTTTTTCCCCCTAAATAACTGGCACTTCTCCTGGCTTCCAATGTAAAAGCAGGCTTCCGCTACGTCGTGACTTCATCTTTTGCCGGAGACTGTGTGTAATCTTAGATCAAGAAAGCACACAGTGTATTTACAAGCATGGGAACGAGAAGGACGTCAGGAAGGGCTGAGGGGTAAGGAGAAATGCTGAACCGCTCCAGGAGGTACTTCGCGGTGTCACGCTACACTACAGGATCCTCAGCACTCGGCCCCATCTTGGGCATCTCTGGCTCACAGCAAGGCAGCCCGAACTTGGGGTAAAGTTGGGAGATGAACGGCACCCTGGGAATGGCCACCCAGACTTAGCCTCCCGGCATCTGCCCATCTTCAAGGGCTTCTCATTCATCCCACCCACCTCTTCCCACCCGGGTTTAGGACAGACAATGATTCCAGGCTGCAAATATGGACCACACACCTAGGGCAGTGGTCGGCAAACTGCGGCTCGCGAGCCACATGCAGCTCGCGAGCTGTGGTTTGCCGCTCTGTTGACTAACGAGTGTGCCGACCACTGACCTAGGGGACAGGGCCCAGTTGTTCTGGAAGCTTTGGGAAGTGCAAAGAGGAGCAAACACAGTCCCGGACTTGGTGGCGTTTAAAGATCTAATAGGAGACAGCATTTGAGATCAGTTTGGCTCAAATAAACTCTTATAAAAATGAAAAAAAAATCTAACAGGAGAGATAAAGACAGGTCTACAAGAAAATTACACAGTGAAGAATAAGGTTAAGTGCCACACAAAGGCTGTTACCTCTGGGGGGAGAGAAAGGCACTACAGAAACCCCGAGAAGGAAGCTCTTCCAGCCGAGGGGCCAGAAAAGGCGGAATGGAGACCTTCCACCAAGCTCACCACGCGTGAGCTAAGTTGCTGGCGGAAGTCAGAGGAGAAATGCTACAGGGAAGGGGTTTGGAGCATTATTCGAACGGCAAGCGGGAGCCGCTGAAGGCAGTTCGGTTGCAGGATGGGGGCGTAACCAGGGTTGTGCTTTAAGCGTTGAGTCGGGCACACAGCACAATCAATTTGCTGAGGACACATTCATCCGGTTGAAAGATCAAGACCCAAGGTAAGCCGGCATGGGCAGATCCAAGAGATCCTTTCCAAAATAAGATCTAAGGCCTGGTTGCATGTGGGAAGAAGGATGCTAAGCCTATGCTACAAGTTCAAGTCTGACAACAGCCACATCTTTATACCACCACCACACCAAGTCTCATTTAGCCCTGGGACCCTTCTAGGCCACTCCTTCTCGATCCATCCTGCTCTTAGATCCACACTGCCTGTACCCCAGGGCCAGGGCCATACCCTGCCAAGTCTAGCCTCGACCAACAGGGGAATTTCCAGGGAAGGAAACAGGAATGCGCCCCTCCTCCGCCATCCAGGTAACATGCTGCCTTGAAACTTACCAACCCCAGAGGGAACTAATCTCCCTAATAGGTCTCACTTCTCCGACTCCCTGGCAAATGGGAGGGCGAGCGGGGAGACAAGAATGCACTGACTCCGGTGGGGAAATTGGGGCAGGTGGACCCGGCTCTTGTCCACAGCCCAGGACAGCGACCCCTGCAAGCCAGCAGGAGACTTGGTAAAGGTAACTCAGAAAAGTCTGACCTCCAGATTCAGCCAGTCAGCGGGTGCCACCCTTAAGATGATGAAGGGGGAACGGACTTCAATGTAACGGACCCAGCTCTCCCTCCCACCGGTCCCTGGGGCCTGCTCTGCGAGGCTGAGTCTTCTGAGACCCGAGTGTTAGAATGGTGTGTGCACACGTCTCCCCTACCAGTCTCCAAGGTCTGAGGGTAGCGAGCAAGACACAAGGAACACCAGGCACTTAAACATCACTCACTGGACGGACTCTACCCACTTCCCTCGCAGCCCTGCCTCCTTCCTCTCGGGGTCACATCCGCTTCGAGGTTCTCAGTGGGACCCAGGAGCTGACCCTCCCTCTACCCGGCCCGTCTCAGCTTCTTTTCTAGGCCAAAGGGCCCCTTTGCTTCCTGAGCTCCCTGCAATCAGCCATACAAATAAATACCTTTAATCACCTCTGAAACCAGCCTCTCCCCAAGGCACAGCCACTCCGCCCAACCCCGTTCCAGAATCCCCTTCAGCCCGCTTTCCCTCTTGGGGAGCAGAGTGCCTCCGGAGGGCCAGTGGGTTCAGGGCCCAGCCAGCCCCGACTGGCTTCGCCCAGCAAGGCTGCGGTGCCTTCCCACTTTTCCAAGCAACCAACTTCCTCCCCTTTGCCCTCAATTCACATAAAGGCCTGAGAGCCACCCCCAAAAGAGCACCCCATGCTTCACATCCCCCGCCCCATGGGTCTCCCAGGCTCAGGAGTACACAGAGATACAGACCTCGGCCAGGTTTCCTCCCAAGAGGGCCGTGACCCTTAGAGCACCCTCCCAGAGACACCTAGGTTCGCCCGGGAGTGCCCTGAGCATCCTCCTTCCTCCCCTAGCCTGCCGCCACTCAGCAGCAGTCAGGAGAGATGGATGGACCCACTGACAGCCCTCCCACCTCCTCCCCTTCTCCCATCCACCCTCCTTCCTCTCCGGGTGCCTGTGAGGAGCTACCTCGGTGTCCAGGTGTGTGAGTGTGTGTGTGTGGGGGGGGAGGATTTGGGGGGATTTCCTGGGACCCCAGCCTAGACCTCCACACGGGTGTACATTTGGGTCAAAATTCCAGAGCGTTCTGAAACGTGCAAGTCCCCAATCCAAAGGTCTGTTCTGGAAATGTCACTCTGGAATGTGCCCCACCCCCAATAGCACTCCCACCCACCCCCAGCCCCACCCCCAGCCCTACACTAAGGCTCAAGGGGGTGGGGGATGGCCTCCAGGAGCAAACACCCTGCTTTAGGGTCAGCACTGTGGAATTCTTAAGTGACGGGGCTTTCCTGGGTGTAAACCTGCCGGCCTGGGGATGGAGGGGCGCTCCTCAGCCTCGGAGACTGGAAAGGGCCCTGAAAAAGCCATTGAGGGGGCGGGCGGGGGGTGGGGGGGGGAGGGGGGGAAGGGATCTGGAAGCCAGGCTGCCAGAAGTAGAGGCGCTTGGGTCGTCTGAAACCCCAAACTTCGCGCAGCAAGACTGAATGCTCCCCTCTTCACTCCCTCCCCGCCATGGGGTCCGCAGCGACGCTCCCCTGAACCTCGGAGCAGAAGGAGCAGGGCAGCCGGGCTCTCCCCATTTCCTCTGGCCTCAGAAACCTGCCCTCCCGTGCGCCGGAGCGGGCAGCGGAAAGGACACCCGCCCACAAGTCGCTGTGGACTGTAGACTCGAAGAGAGGGAGTGGGGCTGGAGGGGGGCACACCTTGGAGACCCTAACTGGGGAGTTCTCCCCGCCGCCTCCCGCTCGGAGCCGCCGCGCCGGGGTTCCCCCACCCCCCAGGCCCTAGCAGGTTTGGAAAGTTTCTGCGACCCAGCGGGGTTGGAGCGGCGTCCTCCGCCCCCGGGTCCTCTGCCCCCGTCCACTCCCCGCCGGCCCAAACCAACTCTTCCGGGCGGCCGAGGGGAGGGCAGAGCGAAGGCAGCAGCCCTTACCTGGGACGCGCCGCCGGCCCGGCTCCGGCGCGGGGTTTGGGGCCAACTCCAGCCCCAGGCAAGGCGCGGGCGGAGGTGGGAGGGACGCGGTGCAGGGCGCGGGGCCAGGCCCAGCCCTGGCTGAGGGTGCCTGGGCCGGGGCGGGAGCTCGGGGGCCTGCCTCTCCCCGGACGGGGGCTGTGTTGGCCAAGCTTGGTCGCTCGCTCTCACGCTGGCCTCTCCCCAGGCTCGGCTCCTTTCTCTCGGCGAGGGTGGGCCGGCGCCTGCATTACCGTGACATCATCTCCATTCAGGCGCTTATCGGGCGAGCGCAGCCCCAGGTATGTGCAATCGGTTTACACTGTAACAAAGCCCGCCCAGCCCTCCCCCAGCGACTCACCTCCAGGCTCCGGCGAGTCGCACTTTCCGGCCCGGGAGGGAGGTCGGAGTTTCTGGCTGAGCCTGCCAGTGGGTTGTTGCTGTTTACCGCCACGCCCCCCGCACGCGGGCGCGCGCACACTCACGCGCTCTCGGTTTCTGGACTCGGCGCTGTCTCTCCAGAAAGCGATTTGGGGTGTAGCCCAGCGCACCTCGCGAGTGGGCTCTCCCTCCCCGCAGTATCAGAGCGCGTTCCCAGACACGTCCTGGGGCCACCCTGGTGCGTCTCTCTGTAGTGGACACCTAGCCTTTGTCGCCTTCGTCCTGGGTCTCCCGTGAGACACTCACCAGACACAGCTCGCCGCTCCGGGCTGGAGCGAGCCGCACACTCAGACACAAAGTCCGCCTTTGTCACGCCTTCTGTGCCCCCTCCCCTCCCCGAGCTTGCACACGTGGACGCACCACACCGAGTGTCCGCCTCTTGCGTACTCGGTTCTTCCCCAACACCTGGGCCACCAAGTGTGCGTGGGAACACCACTGTGCGCGCCCCTAATGGGGGGGGGGGGGCGAGCTCAGAACCACTCGGGACCGTGAGCAAACTTTGCCCCAAACCCCAACTAACCCGCGCCTGGGTTTCCAGGGACCAGCCCAGACTCGGGCCAACTCTGAGCGCGCGCTCCTCTCCCCGCGTCCCCGTTCCCTGTGCCGACTTGTCCTAATTAGCCTCCTGCTTCTGTTCCCCCTAGGTGCAGTGTTTAACCTGGCCCGGGAGGACTCGGCGCTGCGCGCGCGTCGGCCCTCCGAGTCCTGCCCTTCCTAGCGCCCAGGGACTTGTCCACGAGTTCGGGTACCCTCGGCCCTCTCCACGCCCTACCTCCACTCCCTGCTCCGGGGTGGATCAGCGGGCGGCCACCCTTTCCCCTTCAGGAACCCGCAGAAAGGGAACCGCAGAATTGAGGAAGCGAATCCAGGCTGGGACCTCCCCGGCCCAGTAAACAAGAGATTTTCCGGCTGCCTGCCTTCCCCCGAGGCTGCGGGCTCCGCGCGAGGTGGGCTGAGCTGTCCCGGGCGCCCAGCGGGGCCTAGTTAGCGCGCGCGCGGGAGGCCGCGGCGCACCGGGAACGGAGAGGTGGTTGGGCCTGGCCGGGGCCCAGGGGACACTGAGGGAGGGCAGGGCGCTGGGTCTCCCGGGTGCTGAGTCTCGTGACGCTAGTTGCCTGGGGGATTGCCCGAGGCGCGCGGTCGGAGCCTGCGGGTGGCGGGGCGTGTTTGCTCAGCCTGGAGCGCCCCGGGAGGGGGGAGGAAAGGGGGGGGGAATGGGCGCAGCGGGGAGGAGGGGTGGCAGCTGGTCTCAGGCTAGGGGGTGGCCAGGTGGGGGAGGGGAACCTCCCAGACTGTTTGTTTGCGAGCCTCAATCTATGACAACCAGGAGTCTAACTCCGTGAATCACCCCGAGCTGCCCGAGCGATAAACCTCCGGCCGCGCCTCCCCCTCGCACGCGCACCGCCGATTCGGACTCAGGGAGGGAGTGTTTGCTTAGCGGCAGGGGCTGTCGGTGGGGCCCAGGTTTCCTAGAGCCCTGTCTGCCTTCCTGTGCCTTGTCCTCGCAGGCTGGGCTGGGAGATGATGGAATTCTTTCAGTTCTTTGAAATATGAAGCAGATGAGCGCAGTTCCTCCGTGCCTTAACTTCACCCCCGCCCCACATAAGGCCCAGGCAGCTGGGTGCCCACCATGAAACGGGGAGCAGCCAGTCTGACGGAGGAGCCACTCTGGCCCAGGGCTGCAGCTTCTGTAACAAGGCTACTGGTGCCCAAATCAGTTTGCTGGGAGGGGTCGCTCATTAGCACAGGTGACCAGCCAATTCAGAGAGGCGGGAAGGGTGTGGGGGAAGGGAGATGGGGAGATGGGGAGAGGTCTGAGAGACCTCAGGGAGACTCGGGTGAATTGTGGCTGCCTCTCAATGTGCTCTCGGACTTTGGGAAGGAACCCCTTCACCCCACAGAGACCTCTCCCAAGAAGCAAGTTGCCCCTACACTCTAGGCCCAGGCAGGGGGAAGGCTGGGGTACTGGGTGCCTGGCCACTCGCTGGGAGTCATCTGGACAGAGGCCTGACCACAGCCGCTGAGCTGTCCACAGCCAGCCTGTGCCACCCCGGTGACAGCGGTGGAAATGGAGGGCAGTTTTCTGAGAATTGTTTGCTTGTTTCCTTTTCTCGGCCTCACCCCGGAACAGGACCTGCCTTCAAAACAAAGCAAGGCTCTCCGGGCAGATGGCCTGGGCCCCGGGTCCCTGGTGCCCTGTGCTAGGAGAGGTGGGGAGCCTGGAGGTGGAGGTGTGGGGAGCCTCACCCCACCCCACCCCAACCCTGTGAGTCAGAGGCCGTGGGTGCTGCTAGCCACTGGGGGCCTGGAGTGGCTAAAAGGGACGATGTGTGGGAGGTGCTCTTGCTTTCTAAGGCTCCAACTACAGGGTCATCTGCGCCCCCAAATGCCCTTCACCCAATATAACAATCCATGGGCATATAGAAGCTTTATAAACTCCCATTTTCACTAAAAATGACACTTTGAAGAGTGGTCCCATAGGGCTGCTACCCACTCACTGTTCAGAGGGTCCCGGATGAATGAACTGTAGAGGGGTGTCAGGCTCCCTCCTGCCCTAACGTGGTGCTGGAGTTCCCACGGGCCCATTGAAACCACCCTCTTCCTCAGACCTGGAACAGTAAGGTCCTGACCAGGCCCGGGGTGCAAGGGCGGCTCTGCCATCTGCCAGCTGTGGGACCTGGGCCACTCACTTTGTCTCTCTGAGCCCCACTTTCCCCCTACTGGAACACTGGTCTGACACCACCTCCACATCTTGCTGGGAAACCCACATGGAGCTGTGTCTAGAACGTTCCTCGCACAGCCAGCCAGGCACTTACAGATGCTCCGTGGTCAGCCTCTGTTCGTAGTCCGTCCCCTCAGAGCCTTAGTCGTGTCGGTTGTAGAAGCTGCTTCTGCAACATTCTTCTGGTTCTGTCGGACTGATACCACGATAGCCTTGTCATCATGCTCTGGGCCTTCGCCTGTGCTGATCCTTCTACCTCCAACATCCTTTCCCTCCCACCCCCCAAAATTTCTTTTTAAAATATGTCCTGTCTCCAAGCTCAGCCTCAGTGGCCCTCCTCTGCGAAGCTGCCTTCCCCTTCCCCAGAAAGAACCATCTGGGCTGCCCTGTTGCCCAGGGCCTGTTACGTTTGTTTATTGATCATTGATCCTAGTGTATCTCCATTATTATTATTATTATTATTATTATTATTGATTTTAGAGAGAGAGGAAGGGAGAGGGAGAGAGAAAAACATCAATGTGAAAAAGAAACACCTATCTGTTGCCTCCTGTATCTCCTGTCCATGCCCCGACCCGGGATCGAACCCGAAGCCTGGGTATGTGCCCTGAGCCGGAATCAAACTCCCGAACCTTTGGTGCACAAGACGCTACTCCAACCAACTGAGCTTCAGCGGCCCGGGCATCCTAGTGTATCTTCCATCAGCCTTCTAAATGATTGGCTCCCCAAGTAGACGGTGCCCTGCTCAAGAGCAGGGACATGCCTCACATCTTGTGCCTGGCATCTGGCCCAGAGCCTGGCACGTGGCAGACCTCTTACTCTATGGTCCAAACAATGGCAGCAAGAGGTGCGACAGCCCCAGAGACGCTGACCTCCCCCTCACACCAGGGGCCTTGCACACAGTGCCGCACCTGCCTGCACCTGCCCTGCCCAGCGCTGCCAGGCCTTCCTGGGACGCAGACAAGCCCCAGTGCCTGCTGCTGGAGGAGCTGGCCTCCCAGCGCCCGCAGAGCCCCGCACCCGGTCCAGAGTCGGGGCCTTGCTTGGCGCCCTGGAGGAGCCTGCCTGGAGTGCGGTTGGCTCCCTAGAGGGACTTCCCTTTTGCCTGGGTGGCAGGAGTCCTGGAGTGCAGTTCCAGCTGGCAGACCTGTCAGGAGCCATTTCCTCCCCCGGGGAGCAGGAGGCCCACTTCCCAGGGGTGGCGCGCCCCGCCCCGGGCTTGCATTCTGGGCCCGGTGGAGTGAAAATAGTTCCCTGCTGAGCGGGGGGCGGGGCTTGGCTCCCTGACCCGTAGGTGCCTGGAACCCTGTGTGGTAAACAGAGTTTGCATCTGCCCTTTGCTTGCCCCGGCGCTGGGATTAACTGGTTACTGCCCAGGTTGCCGGGTCTGGCCGTGTGTCCCTTCTCTTGGGCTCATGGGACTGCCTCCTTGGAGCAGCAGGTGCTGCCTGGTTTTTTGAGAGGACCCAGGTACCCTGGTGGCCCCTTAAGAGGCAGGAAGCCAAGAGGCAGGGGCCAGGTGAGTGAAACACTCATTCACACAGCTGGCTGCCCATGGCCGGTCCTCTGGAAATGTACCCGGAAGTGGGCCTGAGGTGGAGCCTGCTGGAATGTCACCTGATACTGAGCCCATCCACCCCCCCCCCCGCCCCGCCCATCCATGGCTCAGTGGCCACTGACCAACCTCCTGTGGAAGAAGAGGCTGGGCCTCCTGAGCTGCCCAGGTCTGGAGCGCCTCCACCCACAGATGGAGTGAGTCTAGGAACCAGGGTCAAAGCTGAGGGTCCAGGATTTGGGCCTCTCAACTCCTTCATCCCTTTCCCCCAAACATGCCAACAGTGCTGCCGGTCGGCCCCCTGCCTTCAGTGTTACCCCAGATCTGAGAACGTTTCAGGGTGGGTTTGCCTTCTACCTCACCTCCAGTCACCCTGCGAACCCCCACGCCTTGTGGGCCATTTCTGACTTCCCCCGGCTCTCTGCTCACCACACCTTCACTGGCTCCCACTGCCTGTAACTGAGGAGGCCAAACTCCCTGGCCCCTGGCCCGGCATTCACGGCCTCTGCATCCTCCACTCCACCTGCGCTCCAGCCGCATCTCTCTCCTCTTCCCCACAGGAAGTGGCCCCCCAGCCCCGGGTCAGCTCTGAGTCAGGCCTCCGCACTGGCCTTCCTGTGGCCTCACTCATGTCGCCCCACTCTTCATCCAGGATGCCCCCTCTTTCAGCCTCTTGTAATCAGTCCCCCCTTAAAACCCTTTGCTCTTCCCAGAAGCTTTTGCTGGTGACCCCACCCCACAGCCCTCCGTCTCCCTCTGCTCTCCCGGAGCCCGCGCCCCGCACTGCTTCGCACACGGATATCTGCCTCCTCACCTCTGCGGCAGGCTCCGTGGAGAACAGGCGGGATGGTATGCCTACCCTTCCTGGCAGCCCATACGGTAGTGCCGTATGCAAGGAGAGTGGGCCGCCCGGCCGGTGTGGCTCGGTGGTTGAGCGCTGACCTCGGAACCAAGAGCTCTCAGTTCGATTCCCGGTCAGGGCACGTGTCCGAGTGGCGGGCTCAGTCCCGAGAAAGGTGCTTGTGGGAGGCAGCCGCTCGATGAAGTTCCTCTCTCATCAATGTGTCTGTCTCTCTCTCCTTCTCCCTCTCTCTCAAAAAATCAATGAAGACCTATTTTTGAAAAATGGGCAGTCCCTGTCAGTGGGATGATTGGCCGAGAACTGAGAGAGGCCCTCAACTTCTCGAGGGGGGAGGGTCTAGGCTGGGCCCTGCTGCTGCCCTGAACCCTGGGCTCCCTCCAGCTCCCTCCAGAACCCCGGGCCAAGAAGCTCAGAGCAGCGCTGGTGAGTCTGCACATGCCGCACACAACAGCGTACCTCTGCAGAGCACTGCTCCGTGTCCAAGTGTCTTTTCTCTACGTTTGATCTTTACAGCCCCGTGAGTTCAATAAGGCACATACCGTCTCCCATTTCATCGATTTCAAAACAGAGGCTGAGTGACGCGGCACGGGTCAGAGCCCATTTGTTTGAACGCTGTTGGGCTTGCGCTGTGCTCCGGCCCAAGCTTTGCTCGCCTCTGGTCGAGCTCTCCCCTTTCCTGCCTCCGTGTTCGTGTAGGCACGGGTCTTAAGTCCCCAAAAGCTCTTGGAGGGGAAGGTCGGGCCCTGACCCACCTCTGTGTTCTCGGAGTGCCTTGCCTGTAGTAGGGCCTCCATAAATGTTAGCGAGGGGATACACAGATGGAGGGAGGACCTGCTCAGGCGTGGGCCACAGAGCAGGTGTCAAGCAGGCAGGTGCCCTTCTCAGCGGCCGTCCCTGCTCCCAGCAAGCCCTTCAGCTCCAGGAGCCAGCCCCAAGGCAGTGCCACGCCGGGCAGTGGCCCAACCGGTGGCGGAGCTGTGCTTCCCACCCCCACCCCCACCCCCGCCTCGCCCCTTCCTCCTCCTCCAGCTGCTGGCCCCGTGGTCATGTGCTCTCTGCACACGCAGCACCCTGCCCTGCCTCCGGGACACAGCCCTCCACCTGCCTCACCAGACACCAACAGAGCTCACCGCACAGCATCCAGGAGCCCCACGCCCCACCTGGGTTTGAGGGTGCCCCTGACTCCCGAACTCATCCAGGCCCCCCGAGGTGATGGGAGGGAGCCAGGGTGCCACGAGCAAGTCGGACAGGCCCACACTCACCAGGGATGGCGCCTCCAGCAGGGCAGAGCCAGCCAGCTGGCTTCTGGGCGGTGTCCAGGCCCAGCTGTTGCGTGCATCCCCCCTCCCCGCCCCCAAGCCCAGCTGCAGAGCCACCAAGGCTGCCGGGAACTTTGTGCTATTCTGGGAGCGTGCTGCCGCGGCCGCTGAAACTTTAGCCCCTTCAGTCTGCACACTGCTCCGCGCCCCTCTGATGATAAGGCGGAGGCCAGCCACCACGCTGACTTCAGAACCACCGCTGGTGTGCGTGACGGTGGTCATGGCAGCTGTGGTTGTGCTAACGTGGGACGTGGCCACAGGCAGCCTTTACTCCCTTCTTGCTGTCACTCATGTGGTCGCTTCCCTTCAGTTTTGGGTTCGCCCCCATACCCGCCCTGCTGCATTAACCCCTTCGCAGGCTGTCCCGCCATCGGCCCCCGCAGTTAAATCCAGGGCTGGGTTTCCGCTCAGGGCCTTTCTGCTTCCTGGGTTTCTTCGGTTTGTTTGTTTGTTTTTATTGATTTCCGAGAGGAAGGGAAAGGGAGAGAGAGAGAGAGCCATGGGAGAGAATCATGGATCGGCTGCCTGCTGCACACCCCACACTGGGGATCGAGCCCACAACCCAGGCATGTGCCCTGACCAGGAATTGAACTGTGACCTCCTGGTGCACAGATGGATGCTCAGCCACTGAGCCACATGGGCTGGGCATGCTTTCTGTTTTGAGACTGCGTGATCTGATTCTGCGATGTAAGTAATCAAGTGTCAGGGCTGAGTTTAGGTCACAAAAGATGAGAGTCGGAGTCAAACCCACCTTATAACCTAGCGAAGCCCGTGACTTGCGTGTCTTCTGACATCCTCAGAGAAGCCCGGGGTGATGAGGTCGGCTTTGTTTATCCCAGGGGGGGAACCGGAGGCCAGGGTGGGAAGAGAGCCTACCCAAGGTCGCTCGGGTTGGCCATCAAGGTTAGGCCTGGTGTCCTGATGGGCGGTCATGGACCTGTAGTCTCAGAGCTGGAAGGAGCAGCCGAGTTGTCCGAAGGGCACAGAACTTGCTTATCTGTAAAATGGGGTCATGACCTTGGCCACAGGTGATTCCTGTGGAGATGACCTGAAACCACAGATCTCAGAGCCCCTGGCCTGGGGGCCCGGGGATTCGGGATCCTCTGGCCCTAGACTCACGCCCCTCTGCTGCCCGGCGTGTGTAGGGCCCAAGCAGCTGACAAAGGAGGCGGGGAGACTGGTCCTCGGGTGTCCTCAGGCCTTGGTGCGCAGCTTGGAATTGAGTGAGTCATTTGTGTTTTTTTTTTAAAAAAATGGTATGAATTGATTTTAGAGAGAGAGAGAGAGATCAACTTGTTGTCCCACTTATTTATGCATCCATTGGGCGGGGGGTGGGGGTGGGGGGTCCTGGGATGTGCCCTGACCAGGGATCGAACCTGCAACCTTAGCATGTCAATCGGGATGACGCTCTGACCAACTGAGCCACCTGGCCAGGGCTGAGTCGCTTGTTTAAGAGCAGATTTCTGGGTCCCCTTGCAGACTGCTGAACCCGAGCCTCTAGCCAAGAAGCCCAAGAGCCTGTTTTACAAAATCGACGCCGTCCCCCGCTGCCGCCCCCCCCTCCCCCCCCCCCCCCCGCCCCGCTCACCTTGAGGACCAGTGAGGCAAGGTGAAACCAAGAATTGTTCAAGTCCGCTCGGAGGAAAGGGAGGAGAAACAGAGGCAGCGCGCTAACAACGGGCGTGGTGCCCGTAAAGAACTCCGCCCTCACAGCGGGCGGGCAGGTCCCCTGCTTCTGGGGAACGGAGGGCTTTGGGGGATGGGCGAAACGGGGAGCCTGGGTGAGGACACACAGGGAAAGTGCACCCCGCCCCCGGTGTGGAAGGGATGCGAGGGTCACAGAGTGATGAGGAGGCGTCTCCTCCTTTGTCTTGCCCTCCTGCCCCTTCCCAGTCAGGACAGACAGGGTTCAGGGCTCACCACCATTTTAATACAAGCAGATGCTTCGCAGGAGGGGACTGTGATGGGCAGAACTGTGGGCTAGGGAGGTCCCAGAGCCCTGGGATTCCATGGATGCCCTCCTGGGAGCGCACGGCGGGGTGGGGGGCGGGGTGGAGGGGAAGGGGGAGACCAGACAAGAGGAAACAGTGCGGAGGCCTCGGGGTGGGCGCACGCCGTGAGCGCGGCGGCTGGGCCTGTTGGAGGCGAGAAGGGCCCGGGGGTGGTTAGACCTCGGAGTCACACTGGACCTGGGTTCAGCAGCCTCGGTGCTGGCGTTGGGGCTAAGCCAGAATTCACTCAAACTGCAAGAGGAAGTGTATCTGGAAAGCCTCAGGGCCCAAGGAGTGAGCCGAAGGAGAAATGGACTGGGGAAACCAGTCACAGAGGCACAAGAAGGGCCCGGAGCTGAGGAGAGAAAAAGGTGGCAGTAACCCTGGGGGTGGGGGAAGGGGGGGAGGGGCAGGGCACAGGTGTGCCCCAGGAGGGAGAGCCGGCTGGAGGGCTTTTCCGGTGGGGGTGGGGGGTTAGGGAAGGTCCCAGGGGAGGGTCCCAGTAGCATCTTCATCAGCCCTCCCGGTGTGCACTTTCAGGTGGCCGTCTCACTGATTGGCCGGCGCCAGGGCCGGGAGTCATTGGTCAGCGCAGCTGGTCCTGATGTTGGACGTGGCTTCGCTTGCCTGGTCTTTCTCCTTTTCCGGGCCCTGGAGCTGAAACGCCTCGGAGCCCAGATGTCAGCCCTGGGGTTGATGCTGGAAGGCGGGGTTGTGCAAGGGCCTCATGGGAGTCGCGTGAGGTCACTCTTGGGCCCTTGTTCCTCCTCCAAGGGGTCTGTCTACCCATGAGTAGCGCCATGCCAGCAGGGGGAAAGGTCAGGGGGGGAAAGGTCAGGGGAGGAAAGGTCAGGGGAGGAAAGGTCAGGGGAGGAAAGGTCAGGGGGTCTAAGCCACATGACCAGCGAGATGCTAGGGCAGGAAAGGTCACCTGGGGGCGAGGTCCTTGCTTTCCCAGGTTTGCCTCTTGCTAGGCCCTGGGCTTCCCGCCCTGGTGACCTTCTGTGCCTGGCCCATCGTCCTTCCCCGCTCGGGTCTGTCTAACTGCCCTCCACAGACCACAGGGTTCCAAGGCCCTGGATCCTTGCCTGTTGGAAGGCGAGACTCTGGGGAAGAGGGAAGGGGCAGAGTCCAGAAGAAAATGTGACCGAGCCTCAGAAACGTGTCCTCGGGCAGACCCCTTGTAGAGTCCCTCTTCCTGGAGGTCAGAGGTCAGAGGAAGTCCCTGCGTTATTTCCGGCTGCTGTCCTGTCTTGCCCCTTTATACCCAGACTCCTTTTTTTGGACATGGTAACGCTCCAGAGAAAATCTCAGCAGACTGTGACGTAAGAGCCTTGGATGCCTGGATTGGGCATTTTAGGTCAAAGTGATGGGGGCGGGGGAGGGGGAGGGGGTGGGGAGGGGGCGGAGAATAAGGTCTCCGCTACCCTTCTAAGTGCTCTGCTGGCAACTCTAACAAAAGATACATTAACAAGAGAAAACAAACACGTTTGTTAACATGTACGCTTTCTGTCTCCACGAGAGACACGTTTGTTAACATGTGCGCTTTCTGTCTCCACGAGAGACACGTTCGTTAACATGTGCGCTGTCTGTCTCCACGAGAGACACGTTCGTTAACATGTGCGCTGTCTGTCTCCACGAGAGACACGTTCGTTAACATGTACGCTGTCTGTCTCCACGAGAGACACGTTCGTTAACATGTACGCTGTCTGTCTCCACGAGAGACACGTTCGTTAACATGTACGCTGTCTGTCTCCACGAGAGACACGTTCGTTAACATGTACGCTGTCTGTCTCCACGAGAGACACGTTCGTTAACATGTACGCTGTCTGTCTCCACGAGAGACACGTTCGTTAACATGTACGCTGTCTGTCTCCACGAGAGACACGTTCGTTAACATGTACGCTGTCTGTCTCCACGAGAGACACGTTCGTTAACATGTACGCTGTCTCCACGAGAGACACGTTCGTTAACATGTACGCTTTCTGTCTCCACGAGAGACACGTTCGTTAACATGTACGCTGTCTGTCTCCACAAGAGACACGTTTGTTAACATGTACGCTGTCTGTCTCCACGAGAGACACGCGCGGGAAAGTGAGGAGCTCAAAGAGGTGGCTTAGAGTTCAGACTTGGATCCCATCCTCCGCTGAAGACAACAGAAGGAAGGTGTGTGTGGGGGGGGGTGGTGGGAGAGGGGGTGGGTGGAGGTGGGAGAGGGGGTGGGTGGAGGTGGGAGAGGGGGTGGGGGAGGTGGGAGAGGGGGTGGGGGGTGGTGGGAGAGGGGGTGGGGGGAGGTGGGAGAGGGGGTGGGGGGAGGTGGGAGAGGGGGTGGGGGAGGTGGGAGAGGGGGTGGGGGAGGTGGGAGAGGGGGTGGGGGAGGGGGGAGGTGGGAGAGGGGGTGGGTGGAGGTGGGAGAGGGGGTGGGGGGAGGTGGGAGAGGGGGTGGGTGGAGGTGGGAGAGGGGGTGGGTGGAGGTGGGAGAGGGGGTGGGGGGAGGTGGGAGAGGGGGTGGGTGGAGGTGGGAGAGGGCATAGAGGGGATAAACGATGATGGAAGAAAGAAAAAGAGAATCGACCGACGAATATGCATAAACAAGTGAGAAACACATCAGTGTGTCTCCTTTCCTCTCTTTTAAATCAGTCCATCGGCCCAGCCGGGGTGGCTCAGTGGTTGAGTGTCCGTCTAGGAACTAAGAGGTCATGATTCGATTCCAGGTCAGGGCACAGGCCTGGGGTGTGAGGAGGGGCATGCAGGAGGCAGCCGACGGTTGATGTTTCTATCTCACTATCCCTCTCCCTTCCTCTCTCTCTCTCTGAAATAAATAAAAACATATTTAAAAAAATAAAATCCATCAAGTGAAAATGTATTAAAAAACACACACCAGAGGTAAAGTTCAAAGGCCACGGCGTTCCTTACTCCTGCGCTTTTCCTGTGGCCTCATTCCCTGTCTCCCTTCGCTGCCTCCTGCCGTCGAACGTGGGGCCTGTGCCCAGACTCAGAGAAAGGCTCTCTGAGGGCACCCGTGGCTCCCGGGCCTCTGCTGGCCCAAGGTCATTTTGATCTGTTTGAACGAAAGCCGCCCGTGCAGAGGCGACTGACTCCCGACACCCCTTTCGCCCTAATACCGGATTGCGTTTCAGAGCAGCTGTCCTGCTCTCCTCCTGGCCGTTTCCTACCAGGGCTGGGACGGCTCGGTCCCTGTCCTTGGACCCGCTCTGACAATGAAATGTGATCCACAGAGGTCCCCTCAGGGGTGCCCAGCCTGCTGCTGGCTGCTCGTCATGCCTGTCCGACTTCCCTCCTGCAGGGGCTGGGGAGTTCTCCTCCGGGCAAGGGCCGCAGTCTGACTCCCACCCCTCCCCCCAGCACAGTGTGCACAGCCAGCTGTTGGCAGTGCTTGCAGCTAAACATCTGGGCTGGGATGGTGGGCTGGGAAGCTACACCAGGAGCACTGGGCAGGGAGGCAGGAGACCTGGGTTCAGCACTCAGCCTAGCTGCCGAGTAGCTGGCGGTGTAGCCATGGGGATCTCTCCTCACTTCTCTCGGGCTGTTTTCTCTCCCATATAATAATAACAAGTGTTTACCATGGGCCAGGGACTGTGTATGTTATGTATTAACTCCTTTGCTCCTCCCAGTAGTCTGTAAGGTGGATATAGCGATCCTTAAATAAATAGGGATAAACGAGGGAACTCAGAGAGGCTGAAAGAACTTGTCCAAGGTCATGAGCTAGTCAGTGATAGTTGACCCCAGCACTTGCACTTTTAACTAGGCTGCCTCTGTTGGGATAGGGAAAAGTGCATTGGCTAGCTAATGCTGTGTAACACATTACCATGCCATTTAGCGGTGCAAAGCAACCAACATGATGGCATATAGTGTCTATGGGTCAGGAATCAGGGAGTGGATGAACGTGGGGTACTGGCTTGGCGTCTGTCATGAGGCTGCAGCCATGATGTGGGCCAGGGCTGTGGTCATCCGAAGGCCAAGCTAGGGCTGGAGGGTCTGCTTCTAGATGGTGCCTTCAGAGGGAGCTGGTGGTTGGCTGGAGGCCTCGGTTCCTCACCACGTGGACTCTCCACAGGCCGTTGGAGTGGCCTCGAGATGTGGTTGTGGGTTTTCCCCTGGGAACGTGTTCTGAGAGAGGACAAGGCAGAACTGAAACACAGTGACTAAGCCACGGATGGCACACGCTGTTTTTTCCACGCTATCTTGTTGGTGACAGGTCAGCCATATTCATGAAGGGAACTCCAGGAGGTGGGATCATAGAGGCCACCTTGGAGGCTGGGCCATCACAAGTGGTAACAGAGAGCCACTAACAGGTAGTTGGGAGGATCACGTCAAAGAAGAGAGGGAAGCATGCTGTAGGCATTTGCGAGAGCTACTGCACCACAAAGTGGGGGCACTGACAGCAACAGAAATGGATTCTCTCACAGTTCTGGAGGCTGGAAAGTCCCAAGTCAAGGTGTCCGCAGGGTCACGCTCCCTCAGAGTTCAAGGGGGAGAATCCTTCCTTGCTTTTTATAGCTTCTGGTAGCTCCAGGCATTCCTGGGCTTGCGGCCTCCTATCACTCCATCTCTGCCTTCGACTTGGCTTGGCGCTTTTCTCTGTACCTGTGTCTTCTTTTCTGGCTCTTGGGAGGACACTTGTCATCGGATGTAGGGCCCACCTTCATCCAAGGTGATCTCCTCTCAAAAAACCCTTCTCTTCAGTACATCTGCAGAAGCCCTGATAGCAAACAAGGTCACATTCTGGGATTCCAGGTGACCGTATCTTTTCTTAGGGGGTGGGGAAGAGAAGCACCATTGAACCCACTAAACCTCCCAACCAACTCTGTTCCAGTTACCTGTTGCTGTACAATAAATGAGCCCCAGACTTAGTGACCTCAAACAGCAACCGCTGGTTTCTTGGAGTGAGGAATCTGGGGAGGGCCTGGCTGGGTGGTCCTGGCTTCTGATGACAGTGGAGGGTGCTGGAACAGTCTGGGGCTGAGGCAGCCAGGGACTAGGCAAACATCTTTCTCTCTTCCTGTGGTCTTGGGACCTCTCTGTGTGGCCTCCCTATGTGGCTAGTTGGGCTTCCTCACAGCATGGCAGCCTGGGGGAGGTCAGACCACTTCCTGGAGAGCAAGGCATTCAGAATCACTGAGGGTCACCTCCACGGTGCTCTGCCATTCAAGACAGCCCCCAAAGCACTCCCCCCTCCCCCCAGATTCATGACAGCTCTCAGCAATAGCGCACCCCCCTTTACAGATGCAGAGACTGAGGCTCAGGGCCGAGCCATGCCCGAACCCAGGAAGGTGACTCCAGGGCCCATAACTACAGCACGCACTTCGCCCCTATGTATGGAGGCTTTCTCTTCTCCAATCATCTGTTCCTTCAACCTGGGAAAATGGGCCCGATCAAGTCCCAGGCTGCTTGGGGACAATAGGGATAGTGTGAGCGTGAAGGAGGCCTTGTAGACGGGTCGCCAGGTGCCCGGGCTTCCAGCCCTGCTCGGCCACGCCTGTCGGTGCTGTCTTGGGCAGTTTCCTGTTCTGTCACAGAAGGAACCAGGCCTGCCCCGCTGCCTTTCATGGCTGTCACGGCTGACAGGAGGTTCAACATGCTGGAGTGCTTGCTAAGCTGTTTAACGCTGTTCAAATAAAAGGCATCGCATGTCTCTTTGAGTTGCTCCGAGTGCCACGCGCATCTGGCTGCTTTGCAGATATTGGTTGATTTTCACTTAAAGGTTTCCCACCAACCCCAGAAGGAGCAGCAGGTCCCGGCAACTATGCTCTGCAACCAAGGATGGTTACCCAGGAGACCCTGGGGTTAAGTCATCAACGAGGGACTGTGCTACTTTGGAGCTTGCAGAGCCTTGTTGCCCCAGAGTAGCCAGTGAATAAGGCTGGGGAAGGGATGACTCTTTCAGAGGATTTGTGTCACGGAGGGCTGTGTACACAAAGGACCCCAAATGTAGTGCTTAACCTGGTGATTCTTTTTTTTTCCCAATTGTTTTTTTACAGAGAGGGAGAGGGATAGAGAGTTAGAAACATCCATAAGAGAGAATCATCGATCAGCTGCCTCTTGCATACCCCCGACTGGAGATGTGCCCGCAACCAAGGTACATGCCCTTGACCGGAATCGAACCTGGGACCCCTCAGTCCACAGGCCGACGCTCTATCCACTGAGCCACACTGGTTAGGGCCTGGTGATTCATTTTTATCTGTCGTGGTTGTGTAGGTTGACAGGGCTCAGCTGACCAGTTCTTCCTCAGCGAATGGGGTGAGGTCTCTATACATTTGCAAAGAGAGAGCAGCTGAGTCTGCGGTCATCTGAAGGCCCGAATGGGCTGGGTGTCCAAGATGGCGGCTCAGGGCTCTCCCACGCAGCTTCTCTCTCCAGCGGTGTGGCCCCAGATACTTAAGTGGCAGTTTTTGACTCCAACAGCCCGTAGAAATGGCCAGTCTCTCAAGGGCCGGGTGCAGATAAGGGTTGGCATCACTTTGGCCGTATTCTGTTGGTCAAAGAGTCACAGAGCAGCCAGATCCTAGGATGTGGAGGAATGGACTCACCCTCTCAGTGGGGGCATGGGGTGTCCACCCAACGGTCTCCAAAGAACCTTTGCACCCCTAACAGTCAGCTTTCCTGGTAGAGACTGGCAGGTGTACGAG
Organism: Corynorhinus townsendii; assembly: GCA_026230045.1. Classification (NCBI taxonomy): domain Eukaryota; kingdom Metazoa; phylum Chordata; class Mammalia; order Chiroptera; family Vespertilionidae; genus Corynorhinus; species Corynorhinus townsendii. The sequence continues at coordinate 4,166,649 of JAPDVU010000009.1, forward strand.
TACAAGAGACGGCCCCCGGCTGAGCTCATGGTGGCTCAGGTAGCCGAGCTCCTCCTCTCCAGAAAGGAAAAGCCATTCCAGTGGCTTGCCTCCCTGCCCTGTCATCTGTCTGTGGGGTTTCCCAAGCTTCCTCGCCCAATCCCATTCTCCCCTTCTTGTGCATCTTGTCAATTGACTCTTCTCGCTCCCTTTTGACAAAAGCAAATCTGCGTGCCCTGGGGCAGGTGATGGCTTTGTTGAGCCTGGTTCCCCCCCACCCCCCTAACTTGGGGTACCGCCTAGGGTTCCTATGAGTATCGTAGAAGGTTTAACTGTGCAGTTCCTAGCACAGGCCTGACCCAGGGAAGGTGCCGGGTGAGTAAACCAACAGTCCCAGCCACAGGTCTGGTCTTGCCCAGTGTATCAGGTCTGTGTTAAATGCTTTCCATAGGTTATCTGGTCTAAATCTTCATGCTCCAGGAACTAAGTACTATTTTTATCTCTGTTTTATAAAACAAGGAAGCTAAAGCTCGGAGAGGGTATGGAACTTGCTCAGGGCCCTTCGGTTAGTAATTGGCAGCGGCTCTGAGACTTGAACCTTGAGGTGTTTCCCACTGTAGCCCATCCTACACCCCCGGTGATGTAAGAATAAAAACATCTCTGCTCTTGGCCCCTCCCCAGGCTTCCAAACTGTTCTCTAGACTCACATACCCTCTGGGACATAGCTGGTTCCCTGTTCATCTCTAAGTGGCTACAGACATGTGTTCACGGGGAGAAATCTGTTCAGGCTTAAATACACTCGCCAGAGGTGGAGTGACTTGCTGGGGTGGGGTGCCGGTGCTCCGTGCAAGCAAATATCTGCTTCTTTTCCCACCACAGAAACTCTCCTCCTCTCTGCAGTGGTGGACAGCCAGGCTCTTGGGGAGCCTGGGATGGCTACAGCAGGTCCTCGGGAGTTTAGCGAGGATGGGCAATTCTCAGGGATGCTCCGATCTGCCCTGGCAGGGCCAGCAAACTCCACTCCGCAGGCCACACCTGGCCCACCGATTGTTTTTATAAATAAAGTTTTATTAGAACACAGCCACGCCCGTTTTCTGACTGTTGTCCGTCCGCTTTCATGCTACAAGGGCAGAGTTGAGTAGCTGTGATGGAGCCCACAGGCAGGAGGTTGACTGTCTTTGCTGTCTGGCCCTTTGCAGAAACTGCTAACCCTGAATTAGGGGCCTCACCCAGGCTGGTCTCTGCCACCTGATTCCGCAGGGCCGACACAGGAGGGAAGAGGTTTGTGCTTTGAGTAAGAGGCAGGGGCTGTGTTGGTGTCTCTCCCAACCTGGCGGCCGGACTTGTTCACGATGAGGCCGGGTTAGGGTCGGAAGTGGTGTTGGGTCAGGGCACCTGGAGCCGCAGCAGGGAACACTTTCCCTCTGTCCCCCGGGTGCCCAGGTCCCAGCGGCTCAGGACAGGATAGAACCGATTCCCGGTGCTTGAGGCATCCCCTACACACCCCCAAAGGTGCCTGTGGAGCCCGGCCGGGCCAGGAGGTAGATTCCTGCCGTGAGCTCAGCTGCTACAGTGACGTGGTCTCTATGGCTAGCGGGGGCCTGGGGTCCCAGCCGCCTCTGCCTCTCTCCCCTGGGTACCCTGGGTTCTCCATGGACCCCCCCCCCCCCAGCCCCTTTCCCTGACCTGGGAGGGGCTGGGAGGACTGGTCCTGGGCAGACTCCAGCCGCGCGGGGGGGAGATCTGCATCCAATCCCACGTGAGAGGCGTTTCAACAGCAAACAAACAAGCACCATTGCACACGGCCCCGTGCCTCCCCGCTGTGGCGAAGGTGTGCCAGCCCGGCTGTGCCCTTGGGCACTGAATACAGTTGGCCCAGGCTGGCCTCAGCGCCGGCTGAGCCGTTGGCACCCCCAGCTGCACGCCGGCTCCTTGGGAGGGAGGCCTCGCTGCCCACCCCCTTGCTCGTCTGGGTGGCTGCCCCCGTGATTTCGTTTCCTCCCAAAGATTGATTTCACTTTATTTTATTTTTATTTTTTCCCAATGATTGATTTTTTAAAAGGTGCTCTGTGCTGACTCCATTCTGTTCTGCAGAGTCCCTGCCGCCAACTCCGTGGCTCCGGCCCGCGGCCTGGTCTGCCAGGTAGCCAGGGAGACACATATGTCGCAGACCTGGTGGCTTGGAGAAAGGAGGGAGGAGCCATGGTCACAGCCAATGTGGAGTCCGCCTTCCCTTCCCCCCACCTCTCCTGGAACCCAGTCCCATCAGCGCTGATCTCATGGCCATCCTCAGACTAAGAGTGTCCTCACCACCCCAAGTGGCCTACATGCAGGCCTGGGAGAGGGGCCTGCAGCTTAGCAGGGCTGGATGCTTCTTAAAGACCACAAAAGACACTATTCCAGTAACACATGTGGTCACGGGGAACAGTCACAATTTTTTAAAAAAAATCACAAAAGGAATTTATACTTATTGAAAATTTTGAAACAGCTGGGCCGGCGTGGCTCAGTGGTTGAGCATCCACCTAAGAACCAGGAGGTCACGGTTCGATCCCCGTTCAGGGCACATGCCCGGGTTGTGGGCTTGATCCCCAGGAGGGGGCATGGGGGAGACAGCCGATCAGTGATTCTCTCTCATCATTGATGTTCCTATCTCTCTCTCCCTCTCTGAAATCAATAAAATATATGTGTATATGTGATTATTATAATTATTTTTTGAAGGCACTTTGGGCTGTAAAACTGTAAAGGTGCCGCGACAGGCTGGCCGGGAGTCGGTTCCAGCCGGCACTGAGGATCCTGGGAGAAGGGCGGGGCAGGGCCACACTGGCTCTCTAAAGACAGTGGCCCCCCAAACCCTGACAACACGACCTCGCACCTGCAGACCACAGTCTGAGAGAGGAAGAAACTTTTATTTTTAAAAAAAGGATGCTATGTAGGGGAAGGCTTAGTATTCAAACCTATTTAGTGGGAAAGGAAAGAGGAAAAACAGCCAACTATTCGCCTTTCCCCTCTGATGTCTGCGTCTGGTTGGCTGTCATTTCCAAGGAAAAGCAGTCGCGGGGCTTTGAGCGGAGAAGCGGGGAGGGCGGGAAGGACAGGACAGAACGGGCTCCTGCTGGGAGAGGCACCTACGCGTCTCCTTCCTCTGCCCCGCCGGCCTGGATCGCGCTGCAGAGCCTCGGTCTCCTTGCTGCGGCTGCTGAGAGCCGGTGCAGAGCGGGAAGGAGAAGCAGCAGGACCGAGAGAGGGAGGAGAAAGGAACGTCAGGATGAGTACAAAGCACTCTTCTTTCGGGTCTGTGCACGCCCCTGGGATGCAGGCCGCCTTCCGGGGGGCAGCGCAGGGCAGTGGCAGCCGCGCCTGATTGCTCTTCTGGGCCACCCGTCCTTGCTGCTCAGCTCCCTGAAGCCCCAGGTCAGCCCTCTGCTGTGGGTGGTGTTATTAACTTTTTTTTTTTTTAAAGGGTTGGAACATAAGATTTTTATTTTTTATTATTTTTAAAATATTATTTTTTATTGATTTCAGAGAGGAAAGAAGAGGGAGAGAGAGAGAAACAGCAATGATGGGAGAGAATCATTGATGGCTGCCTCTTACACGCCTTCCCTCCCCCCACCCCCCCCACCCCCCACTGGGGATCAAGCCCGAAACCCCGGCATGTGCCCTGACCGGGAATGGAATGCAACCACTGAGCCACACCGGCCGGGCTATTACTACTTGTGCTTTATAGGCGAAGCGACTGAGCAGGCCCAATAAGCAACTCGCCCAAAGTCACGCGGGTAGGACGTAGCTGATCCAGAATTTGATGCCGCGCTGACATCACAGCCTGTGCCCGACCCACTGTGCCCTGTGGCCTGGCTCGTGCTGTAGGTGGCGATGAGGGCATCCGTGACCCCGGCCCCCAGGTCTCCCCAGCCACAGGCTGAGGCAGCAAAGGGATGTGAGGATGCAAATCCCGGCTCAGCCACGCGCTGTGTGACCTCCGAGAAATGACCCCACCTTCCCGGGCCTCCATTTCTTTATCTGAAAAGGGGGGGGTCTGTCCTGAGCACTGACTGTGGTGGCACAAGGGAAGTGCTTTGCAGAAGGTAACAAGGCAAAAACGGTGCCTAATGAGAAGGCTTGCTCCTGTGTAACCGACGAAGCCAGCTCGCGGGTCTCCAGAGGCAGCCTTCAGCACACAGCAGCAGACAGCACACGCATGTTTTCCTCTTCCCCTCTTCCCCAGATAGGGGCGTGCTGGTCCAGTCATTCGTGGAGAACTGAAACCAGCCGGCCGCCCAGCTGCTCCGCTCCTGCTTTGCACGTCCTTCTGTTTTTCCACTTGGCAATGCGTCTGGGGCCTATTTCCACCGCCGTACCTCTCTGGTCCTAACTCCTTGTTCCTGCCACCGGCCGTCCCGTAAACGTGGCGCCAGTCCCCGAGGGCGGGCGCCCGCATGGCCTTGCCAATCTCCTAAGCCCCTGGTCGGCAAACTGCGGCTCGAGAGCCACATACGGCTCTTTGGCCCCTGGAGTGTGGCTCTTCCACAAAATACCACGGCCTGGGCGAGTCTGTGTTGAAGGAGTGGCGTTAGAAGACGTTTAAGTTTAAAAAAATGTGGCTCTCCAAAGAAATTTCCATCGTCGTCCTGTTGACATTTGGCTCTGTTGGCTAATGAGTTTGCCGACCACTGTCCCAAGCAACGCCACCCAGGTCATGTCCAAATGTGCCTGCACAGCTGGACGGGACTTCCTAGAAGTGGAACCGCTGGGCCGAAGAATTTGTGCATTTAGCAGATACAGCCAAATGGCCGTCCCCGAGGCTGTGTGGGTTTGCAGTTCTGCTTGCAAAGCGTGACAGGGCCTTCCCCCCGCCCCCCCTTGGCAGCTTAGGCAGCTGTCAAACCTTTGATTCTTGCCGATCTGCTCGGTGGAAAATGCATCCAAGTGTACTTTTTTTTTCCTTTTAAAAATATTTTTATTGATTTCAGAGAGGGAGAGGGAGAGATAGAAACATCAATGATGAGAGAGAATCATTGATCGCCTTCCTCTTGCATACCCCCTGCTGGGGATCGACCCTACAACCCGGGCCTGTGCCCTTGACCAGAATCGAACCCGGAACCCTTCAGACCGGGCAGGCTGACGCCCTATCCACTGAGCCAAACCAGTCAGGGCTGGGTATACTTTTCATTTGACTTCTCTTATTCTGGGTGAGGTTGAGCATCTTTTCATTCGTGCCCAGCCCCGTGGCTAGCCTGTTTCTGTCTGTACACAGACGGAAGCCGTGACCTTGCCTGCGACCCGCTCTGCAAGATCCAGGTCGAGATCTGTGTCGCTCTCCGCCAGCTTCTTGCTGAGTCACACGCAGGAAGGAAAGGGCAGCAGGCTCGGGTTAGCTCTGCCCGGGGGGCCATTTGAGCTGCCAGTCCTGGGGAGACCTTGGTCTCTGGCATTTCCTGTGGGCACTGGGTCACCACACCTGTCAAGCCCCAGAGAAATGGGGGCTTGCAAGAAGGGATCGGGCCAGACCAGTTTGCAAACGAGGCATGGCAAGGACTCAGCTGCATTTGGAGAGCGAACACTTGCAAGGAACTAGTGAGCGAAGTGGTAGATAAGTGACAAGGAGAGGAAGCAGGCCCCGCTCGGAGGAGGAGGGTCTAAGCTGTTGGAAGGCACTTGGTCTGGGAGGGGAGTGAGCCACCGTGAAGGGGCTGGGGCAGTGGGGAAAGCATTCGCAGCGGAAATATCTAAACGCATCTTGCACGAGCTGCTCCTCGCTCGTGGCTCCTCGCTCACCTGGTTGGTGCTGAGGGCAGCCGGCAGAGCAAGTGGAGACGCCCCTTCACTGCCCAGGGAGGGTTCAGGCCACTCACACACGCACGACCAGCGAGAGGTGTGGAGAGGCCCAGTGACCCTCGCTGACCTCTCCGAGTGGGGTCGTGGCATCGGAGTGGGGACTGGTGGTCCGTGAGGTCCGAAAGGTTGGTGACCGCTGAGGGGGCAGCTGGGCAGGCCGCTGTGTTTGGCCTCGGTGCTGCCCTGTGCATCTGGCTGCGTCTTGCTCCGGGAGAGAAAGCAGGAGCCAGTGGCTGCATTCCTGGGCCCTGGGGAGTCTGCGCTGTTATTTCCAGACTCAAACGAAAAAGTCAATTTGCCCTGGAAATTGCTGAGGCAGAGTCATCCTGGAGCCCTTAGCGGCACGGATGCCATGTCATGTTATGACCTCCGGGCATCTGACCTCAGGGGCAGCCGGGGCCGCGGCTTCCGGGAGCTACGGTGGAGCCTGGCCTGGCCTGGGCTGGGCATGTCCTAGGCTGTACCATCGTCCACTCTGGCCTCTCCCTCTGCTGGGCTGGGGTCCGGAGCTGTTCTCCGCAGTGGCCAGTGGGGAGGGGCTCCCTTGTATCTTGGGCCCCACCATGTCCGTTCCTGGGCTCCCCATGCTGCTGCTGCTGCCAGATGGGGCTGCCTCCCGGCTGTGAGCGTCTCAACGCAGCCGCCATGGATGCCCTCCCTCCTCCCCCACGCCTCAGCCTCCCTGGGCACAAGGACAAGAAAGAAGTTGAGGTTGTCCCTGAGGCCACCAAGAGAAGCTTAATTGCTTTCTGAGAGAATTGTCACTCCTTCTGGTCTCCCTCCCTTCTCCCTCACCCCCCACCCCCGCCACCCCTCTTCCCCAACCCCTGGAGGCTCTTGCTTAGAGAGCTGGGGCTAAAGACCTGTGTTCCCTGGCTGTGCCCCAACGTAAGCAGGAGCTGTGTGCTGAATAGCAGCTCGCTTCTCCAAATATATTGCTGGACCGCCTTTGCTGAAGAAAAGAACCCTATGTTTGGGGGGAATAAATGTGCGTTTTTCTGTGAGCCAGGTGCTCACTGACAGCAGATGGATGGTGGCCCGGGCCAGCTGAGTCAGCCTGACTGCGGAGCAAGCGGACAGTGTGAACCAGGCAGGGCGGGAGCCAGCAGGGAGTGAAACACAGGCCTCAGCCCAGATCCGTCAGCACCTTGCGCAACTCGGGGTCTGGTTGATGGCCAAGTGGAGGTGGGGGTGGGGGCGGTGTTATAAAGGGGAGGCTAAGAAGCAGCAACACGCAGACCCCCAAGTGCGGAATGGTCCCGATGCCTTAGAAACGGATTTCTGACTCAGATAACACTCCAGCGCAGGCGTTCTTGATGGGTCGGTGGCGCTCCTCCACACGGTGACTCAGGGACTCAGGCTCCGTGGACCTCACGACTCTGCCATTCCCAGGGTCTCCTGGTCACCTAAACCCAGGGCGCAGAAGAGGAAGGGAACTGTGGGGGAGGCACAGGCCCTGGCTGCTCTCGCTCCCCAACACCCCCACCCTTGTTCTCAGGTCTCACGCCCTGGAGGGAGCTCCAGAGGTCCCCAGCCTCCTCAGCTTCTTGCCTCTCCCCACTTCACACCCCCTCGCAGGGAAGGGCAGGCCTGGGCACAGTGATTTCAGCACTTGGCGGCTCCCCAGGCATTCCATGGCTCACCTCCTGGCCACCCAGACCGTGCCAGCCCAGAGAGGTGGCCCCGGGTTCGTCCCCCACAGATGGCCCACCACTGGGGAGGGCAGGGGGGTGGGGAGGAGTGGAGGCTCTGCCCACTGTGCCTCCTGCAATCGCCTCTGGCCTGGCCTCGCCTCCGCACCTCCTCACCGCAGCCTCGGCCTGCCTGTTGGCTCCTGGTTTCTAGAAGCACCGTCTGCCCTTAACATGCTCCCAGCACTTTCTCTCATGTGTCTAACTCCTTTCAAAGCCTGTTCCCTGCGGCAAGGCCAGGTGGGGCGCCCCCCACCCTGCCCCTGCACCTGGGGCCGTCTCCCCTTCAGTGACTCAGGAATGCAGGTGCCCGCAGCAGAAACCACTAAAAATGTTTTCTTAGCTGCAGGCCTCTGCCCTGGGCTCCTCGGAGCACATCTACCCTTTGTGCACCCTCTCCGCCCCCCCCCCGCCCCCCCTCCCCCCCACTGGCCCCACCTCGGCCTCTGGTCTCCCGCTTGTCTGGGCAGTTGAACAGCTCAATCCAAAGCTCCTTTGTAAAGCCATCTGCAGGCCCTGTGGCCTTTCCTTTCCTCCAGGACCCCACGGAAGGCTACACATGGGGTCCTCTGCCGGCAACAGGGGTGCGGGTGGGAAGGGCCCAGGCAGCCCTCCATTCCTGGGGCCCAGAGGAGCCTGCCGAGCCGCTGCCTGGGACCCGCACAGCAGGGGCCTGGTCGGTGTGCGTGGACGGGATGTCGGCCCTGCTCGGAGCTCCTTAGCCGAGAGGGAAGTCTCTCATGGGCCAGACGGCTCGTCTATACGTGCACCCGGAACACATTTCCCGGGGCCTGGCAGAAACGGCCATTTGTCAGGCCCTGAGCAGGTGCTGGGAATCCGACGGCCCCCTGACAGCTTGGCCGGAGCAGGGTCGGGGGTGACATGGGGAAAGCCAGGGCTGGGGGGACGGGAGCCACGGCCGTGAGGGCCGCCATGTGGAGGAGTCAGGACTTCATCCTGGGGCGGGGGGACGCCCCTGGGTGGCTTCATGCAGGAACAGGGTCGGGGCTGTGTCAGAGAGGAGGGGACAAGCCTGGAGGAGAGAGGCGGTAGGGTGGGGTGGGGTGGGGGCGGGACCTGCTGCTGGAATCCTGGACCAGGGCTCCCTCCTCCTAATCAACCACAATCGAGTCCATGAGGAGAACTAAGTGTGCCCTTTGCCTATCTGATCTGGCGCCCGAGGCTCTGCCGAAGGACAGGCTGCCTTACGAGACCTGTTTCCTCTGCGTGTTCTCATCCTGACTCCTCTCCACCCTCTGGCTTCTGAATAGGCCGCTGCCCCCCTTTCTCCCGGAGCCCTTCCTCCTAGCACCCCCCAGCCCCTGCTGTCTCTCTCCTGCTCCTCTGTCCGCCCAGCCACACTACGCTTCTTGTTCCTTGGCTTTTTCCAAGGACCAAGCCCTCCTCTGGACACCTTTTGGAAGAAAAGAAGGAAGAGAGGAGGCAAGGGATGGAGACTCAAAATGCCTGAAGCCACTTGGAGGCCCTGCCCACGCCCCTCCCTGCAGTGCGCCTTGGCCAGGTCTGTGACGGGGGTGGGAGTGGGGGTGGGAGTGTTGGGGGGGGCAGACATGGGCCGTCACCTCCCTGGGGCTCAGACTCCCCAGGCCCAGCCTGTGTGATGTGAGCGGGTGGACTCCATGGTCCCCGGCTCTGGGTGCGAGAGGTGTCTATCAGGTTGTGATCACGCCTCTCCTTCCTGACCCCTGGAGGTGTTTACTCAGCAGGAGGCAGGACCAAGCCCTTGGAAAGATCAACAGTTACTGGGTGGCTCCCCCCACCCCCACCCCCAATCAATCCTTTTCCTTCTCAGGGTGACCCTGCCGCCTGAGGTCAGAGGGGACTGACTCGGCACCCGCTGTCTGAAATGATTTCTCCCGTTTCTTTCCCCAGAGCAGGAGCACCTACACCCACCTGAGCGGGTAACCCAGGGGACCGGCCTGAATCCTGGCCGCTCCTGGGCGCGCAGGAATGCGGACACAATAGGGCGCGTTGGGTTACGGGCCAGGGCCTCACGTCACCATCGCCGTCACCATCGCCGTCACCATCACCGCAGGGCCCTGGGGCCAGTACAGGACGCACCTGCAGCCAGCTCATCAGACCCCTCCCTGCGGGCGGTTCTCCCCGCACAGAAAATCCCTCTTCCTGCATAATGGGACCTGAGCACGGACTTACTCGTGAGGACAGGGATGGGGGTCATGGGGCCACCTTAGAATCCTGCCTTCCTCCCCCTCGGCTGCACCCCAGGCCAGCTCCTGGGCGGAGGCGTCCTCTGCCCTTGGCTGCCCTCTGACTCAACGAGGCTGGACCAGAATACCCAATCCCTTGATTATACCAGCAAGTGAACTGGGGTAGATAAACCCTCGTGCAGATTGCTCTTCCCTCGTGGTGGTGGGGGGGGAGGGGCAGTTCCCTCCCGGCCCCACTGGCCCAGACCCAGACAGTCTCAGCCGGTGGTCTCAGCTTTCAACCAGGGAGTACAGAGGTGGTGGCAGGGAGGAGGGAGGAGGGAGCACAGAGGTGGTGGCAGGGAGGAGGGAGCACAGAGGTGGTGGCGGGGAGGAGGGAGGAGGGAGCATAGAGGTGGTGGCAGGGAAGAGGGAGCACAGAGGTGGTGGCGGGGAGGAGGGAGGAGGGAGCACAGAGGTGGTGGCAGGGAGGAGGGAGCATAGAGGTGGTGGCAGGGAGGAGGGAGAAGGGAGCACAGAGGTGGTGGCAGGGAGGAGGGAGGAGGGAGCATAGAGGTGGTGGCAGGGAAGAGGGAGCACAGAGGTGGTGGCAGGGAGGAGGGAGGAGGGAGCACAGAGGTCGTGGGAGGGATCCTGCACTCACTTTTTGCATTTCCACCTGGTTCCCCTCACGGTGATCATAAACACTAACACTCATTCATTTAATAAAGATTTCTTGACAGCAGGAGCTGGGGGCATGGGGTGCGGGGCAGGAGCCTCGCCTTCAAAAGGTGTGTGTGTGGGGGGGGGGCGCGGGCGTCGTGCGCAAGCCCAGTGGCTCGCTCTGTGACTTAGCTCAGTGGGCAACCTCTCGGGTTCCTGGTCTGCTTGCCTGGATACTGGATGGCGCACAGGTCGCTGCGAGAGGCTGAACGCACAGGGGGGTGACAGCCGAGCTCTGCCGCGTCACCTGCAGAAGCCGGCCCGGGAAGCGCCTGTTATCTGTGACTCCGACAGGTCGGAGGTCAGACCTCTGTGGTGAACACCTGGCCCAGGAGGCCCAGATAGCCCCGGAAGCAATTGACCCCAGGTGGCCAGGCTTGATCGTGATGACAGCCTCCCTAATCTTTAGCATTGCTTCCAGCCTGGGGTGAGGCAGGGAAGGCCACGTACGCTCCTCTGACCCATCGAACCAGTCCCATAGGACGCCCCAAACCTGGTTGCCCCCCCTCCCCCCACAGGCTCCCTGGGCGGACAGCCTCACCTGGGCCCCACCTGAGGCCTTCCCTTTGTCCTTCTAGAAAGTTCCGGCTCCAGCCAGTGCCAGTGATGGTGGCTGACCCCTGGCTCAGCAAGCCTGGCGCCAAGAGCGGCGCTTGTCCTCACTTGGGCGGCCTTTGCTTATCCCCACCCTGGGCTCCCGGGGCCAGGCAGCGGAGGAGCCGGCTAAGAGGAGAGCCCAGAGCGCAGGCAGCAGTGTGAGGGAGGAGGATTCGGGGTGCAAGGCCCGTGGCCCAGGGGGAGCAGCGGAGCCATTCCCACAGGGGGTGGCAGGCTGTGCCCCATGCCGACCCTGGCGAACCCCGTGCCCAGCGCTGCTCTCCACAAACCCACGCACGTCCCTGGAAGACTGGGGCACTCGGTCCTTCTCCACTCCGGGCCTCCCAGTCCTCTCTGGAACCTCAGCCTTCCTTAGAGCCAACTCACACATGCCCTCCTCTTCCCTGAGCGCTATCCTCTCCCAGCATCCCACCCCTTCGGGGCCCCGCCCCTGCCTCCATCCCCACCCCGCCCGCCCCACCCTCCTTCCAGAGGCGTGGCCATCAGAGGCTCTGTGCCAGGCATCTTGGCATTCCTCTCCTCTGCCGTGCCCTGCCTGCTAAATATACATCCAGGAAGAGACGCCACAGACTTCCTTAACTCCTTCCCCTCCGGCAGCCAGAGGACAGGCTGGAGGGCGGAGGCTGGCATCGGAGCCCCTGCCAGCCCCAGCTCCTCATGCCGGGCCGGGAGGATGGGGTTCTGGGGTTCCCGTGGGCGGGGGGGGGGGCGAGGGAGGGTCAGTGGGGAGACCGCCTGTCCCCTCCCCACTCCTGCCCAGGAGGAGGAAGCACAGGGAGAGGCGGACAGGTGGGCTCTGTTGGTCCAATCTCGGGCCAGCCATAGGCTAGGCGAGGCCCTAACCCGGTTTCTCCAGGAGGAACTGAAGGGAGTGAGGGAGTGCCGGCAGGTGGCCCACCTCCTCCCAGGGGGATCCCCCTTCCAGCTCCCTTAGTAGTAAACAGCGGTGTGAAGGCCAGAGCGGGCCTGAGACGGAGGAGGTGGGAGTCTCTGTGAACAGCACTGCACCTTCCCTTCTTCTCCCCCACAATGGCCAGGACTAGGCCCGCCATCCCTTCCCCAGGCTCTAGGCTGCAAGCTGGCAAGGTCAGGGGAGAGCCATCTGGGATCGGGGGTGGGGGAGACAAAGGGGGGGGGGCAGGCAAAAGGCTGTCCCTCTTGTGACCAGAGGGAGGAGCTCCGGGGCAGTGGCAGGCGTGGGTGACCCTGGCCCCGGGTCCCCGCTCTGCCCGTGACTCACTGGGGTTTGCAGTCTCCCTCCCTCCCTCACCTTCCTGGCCCCGTTCCCTCCATCCCTGTTGTGCGGGCCGCTGCCAAAGCTCTGGCTCCCTCGGAGGGCAGGATGCCCAGGTGGCTGCCATGACCAGGACCCGCTGGCCAGGGGCTGGGTCAGGTGGAACTGGGCTGGAGTGGGCGAGTGGGACCCCGAGGCACTCGCTCCAGGGGCTCTGAGACCAGAGGGGCCAAGCTCCCTCAGCAGAGCCCGAGGCCAGGGGAGGGGCGGCTGGACCTGCCTGGGAGGGAAGAGGGAGGAGGGCAGAGGGCGGAGGGAGGGGGGAGGGGGAAGGAGGGCCATGAAAGGGCCCTTCACACTGTGCCACGCTCTCAGGGAAACCTTTCCAACCGCCAGCATGATCTGCAAACTACAGCTGCAGCCTGGCAGATGGACATGGCTTCGTGGCTTCAGGGTGGAGGAGGGTGATAAGGGGGACAGCTGAGCCCTCCCACCCGGCTGCTCCCCGCTGGCCATGGGCCCCAGGGCAGACAGTTTCTTTGCAGTGACTTGGAGCTTCCCAGTCCCGTCTGTCCATCCTGCAGCGCCCCCTGCTGCCTGAGGCGGTAGCGACAGGCAAAAGGCAGAGTCTGCCTCACTGAGCGGCTCCAGCTGCCCTGCTACAAAGGAGGGAAGGCTGGGTGTGCGGGGAGGTTGGGGGGGGGAGCCAAGATTCCCTAGACACCCCCATGTCAGAGGCTGCCCCGTATCGCTCCCAGCACATCTATAACCTGGCCCACCAACGGGCTCGATGTTTAATTCAGAAAGTGTGGACCCGCCCTCTGGGTGACCCCAGCAGATTCGCTAGAGGTCTATCACATCTTCTCCCCCCGCACCCCCAGAGGCCTGTCTATCTCATCTTCTCCCCCTCCCCCCGCCACCACCACCCCCTCCCCCCACTCCTTCCCCGGTGCGCAGGAAGAGGTGAACAGCTATGGACCCTTTTACCCAACCAGCCTGCCTCTTCTTTTGGACAAAAAGAAAAAGGGAAAATCCAGTGAAGCCCCTCAAGGGAGAAACACTGGTGGGGCGGGGGGCGGTGAGGACAAGAAGAAAGGAGAGACCACATTTAAAAACACAAGACTGCCCAGCTGACCGTGGCTCAGGGGTTGAGCGTCCACCTATGAACCAGGAAGTCCCAGTTTGATTCCCCATCAGGGCGGGTGCCCGGGGTTGTGGGCTTGATCCCTAGTGTGGGGCGTGCAGGAGGCAGCCGATCAATGATTCTCATCATTGATGCTCCTTCTCTCTTCCTCTCTACAATCAATTTTAAACAATGTGTGTGTGTGTGTGTGTGTGTGTGTGTAGCTATATATATAAAAGCCTAAGTGACCGTTTGACTGGTCGCTATAACATGACAGGATTCATGCACCAGTGGGGTCCCTTGGCCTGGCCTGTGGGGTTGGGGCCAAATCCATGCACCGAGCCCCTGACATCCCCTGAGGGGTCCCGGATTGTGAGAGGGCACAGACCAGGCTGAGAGACCCCACCGGTGCACAAGTCTATGCACCGGGCTTCTAGTATGTATATGTGTGTGTGTGTGTGTGTGTGTGTGTGTGTGTGTGTGTATGAACTTAAAAATACACACAAAAAACTAAAGACACAAGACTGACTCTAAATCTTGCCACACCCACTACAAAGAAGAGAAAGGTGAGCCCTGGTCCGTGCAGCTCACGTGGTTGGGCATCGTCCTGTGTGCTGACAGTTTGCTGGTTTGATTCCCAGTCAGGGCATGTACCAGGGTTGGGCTTGATCCCAGGTGGGAGGCATACAGGAAGCAGCCGATTGATGTTTCTTTCTCTCCCTCTCCCTTCCTCTCTCTCGTAAAAAAAAAAAAAAAATCAGTAACAGCATATTTTTAAAAATAAACAATAAATGAAAACACATTTTAAAAAATACCCACACAGATATAGAGACCAGTAAACAACTTGCCAACTACCTTCCCAACCAGCAAACACCGTATCTACACTCGGGAAGACACGAAAGACGCTTGAACAGTAACTGCTCTCCGATGTTCACCAAGACTGAGTGATGGAACAGCCCAGCCACTGACAGATTGGACAGCGCCTGACAGATTGGATTGGCCCGCGGGTGGGGGTCTGTGAGAAAGAAGAACTTCAGGAAGGATTTCTGTTAGCCAAGTATTTCAGCAGATGGGTTGGAGGAGAGGAGGGGGACCCGGAGCCTCCTTTGCTGAAGCCATTGGGAGTTGAATGATAAAAACGCACAGAGGAACAAGAGCAGTTTTCATAATACTTTTCATTTACGTACATGCCGGGGACACACTTACCACAGCGATGATCTCTTCAGTTCACTAAAGGGCTTTCCAAAATGTTACAAGGGAACGGTTACCTGATGCAACTTATTAGGAAAGTAGGTTATCGGTTTCCCAATCTGACAGGCCCAAGACTGATGTCTGTAAAAACGGTTACGACACTCAGGTAACAAGTGAGGTCGCTTTAATATTAACACCGGGTTCTCGCGGCTCAAAGCCCCACCTGTGCAGAACTCCACCTGCTCCATGGAGCCTCCCCGTCTGTCCCGGGAAGTCCCTGGTTTCACCAGGAACCAGTGTGTGGATCTCCGTCTCCTTGAGGACAGCTCACCTGCCTGTTGAGAGGCACCCGTCATTGTCCCATCGGTAGCTGCCTTCCGTGACGAGGGTCTTCCCTGATCTGGGCGCCTCTCCTTCATGGTCCTGTGGATCCTATACAGGGTGGGAAGACGGTCCCTCCCCAGCTGTGTTCCATCTGGTTCTGCACCAAAAGGCACCTTCCTTCCCAGAGCCTCCTCCTGTAGGGCTGGACCCTGGGGCGAGGCTTCGGGGTGGACATCCCCGTCTCCCTCAGGGGTGCCTGCGCGAGCACCTCTTCCTCCTTAAGCGAGAATGAAGCCCTCGTGCGTCAACTCTGCCCACTGCACATCTGTATGCCCAGGGGGGCCCTCTTGCCCTCAGTCTATTCGGGGTCAGCCAAGACCATGCGGTGGCGGAAATGGGGGACTTACAGGTCCCCAACGCTCCTCTGAACGCCTGGGACCAGATGTGTCTCAGAACTGGGAGTTTTTCAGGGCAGAGACAGGGCCGGTGTGGCTACTCCGGGCGTGAGGTCTGGCTCCCAGCGGCCGATCATCGCCTCCTGTCAGGCCAGGTGGGTTTTGCCACTGGACGTGTCAGGGGCAAACTGGGGAAAAGCGCTCTGGTTTCCAGAGCATGCTGGGATGTAGAATTGTGGCTGAAGGGCTGGGGCCTGCTTTTCCTCCTTCTGGGAGTGGTGCAAGTCCTTTCCTGGTGGGTCCTGCTCCGGGTGGAAGGAGAGGAGAAGGGGGGAAAGCCGAGCATCGACTGTGCACTGGCTGTAGGCCCGGCGTACATCTGGCTCTCTCGCCTATGTGACCCCATTAAGGCGTTGGGTGCTGGTGGGGGCCTGGCCTGCACCTCCTGTGCAGGGGAAAGGTCAGCTCAGCCTGACCGGGAAGCAGAAAGCAGCCGCCTAATGTGTTTACCCAGCGCAGGAGCAGGTGGGAGGTCCATCTGCCAGTCTCTCCCAGCTGCGGCTCCAGGAGAGGGGGCCCTGGAGAGGCAGGCAGGGCCCCCTGAGCCCCTCAGGGTCAGTCTCCGGTTTGAGGAGCCACCTCCTTCCTCCCTGCGGTGGAGAAAGGCCTTTTCTCTAAGTGGAGTAGGCCCGAGGGCGGGGAGTCCTCCCTTCCTGCTGTCCCTCCCCGGCCCCGGGGCTGAGAGGGTATTTCCTTCTCCCATAGTCGTGGCAACAATGCCACCGGCCCCCCCAGGAAGCCCGCGCTGCTCCGGGGAGGGAGTGAAGTGGAATCAAACCAGAATGGCTGGAGCCCACGGGGTTGCATCTCCTTACAGCTGGGGCATCTGCTTTAAGGCACCCCCTTTCCCCCAGCCCCTCCTGGTGCTCCACCTGCACATTCAGTTCCTCCAGCCCAGGAATCCTGGAGGTACCTTTCCTTTCCCTGACGCCACAGAAGTGGCCCATTTAGGGAATTAGAGGCGGGCCCCAGGAAATTAGGTGGGAGCCCAGCTGGCGTGGCTCAGTGGTTGAGCATCGACCTATGAACCAGGAGGTCACGGTTTGATTCTCGGTCAGGGCACATGCCCGGGTTGTGGGCTCGATCCCCAGTGTAGGGCGTGCAGGAGGCAGCCGATCAATGATTCTCTCTCATCACCGATGTTTCTGTCCCTCTCTCCCTGCCTCTCTGAGATTAAATAAATGGGGTGGGCTGGAAACAAGTCATATTCATCCATCCATCCATCCCCCATCCATCTAGCATTTCATTCATTCATTCATTCATTCACTCACTCACTCACTCACTCATTCATCCAGCATTACTGATGCCTTCCTAATGTGCCAGGTGAAATGTCCCTCATCATGGAATGCCCACAGCAGCTGGCATTGTTAGCCTGTGCCTGGCAGAGCCCTCCCCTTGTTTCAGGAAATGGGAATTGCTGGAAAAGCAATGCCAGAGTTGGGTAAACTGTCCTCCCCTCTACTTGGGGGGCTGTCCCCAAAGGAAGAACCCCCACTGCCCCCAGATTGCAAGGCAGGGCGTTGATAAAGTTTTGTGGGCACAACCACAAAGGCCCAGTGTACACTGGCCCCGAGGCCCCCCACTCCCCGCCCCAAGCTCGCTGGCTGGGCCCCCCTCTACAATCCTGCCCCTTCGGGGAGTCCCAGAGGCTTTAGCACAGGCTCCGCCACCGTGCCCTCTGGCTGTGGCCCCAGGATGCAGGGCAGGTGGGCATCGTGAATGACCTCTCGGATGGTGGCCCGGAAGGTCTTGCTGACAAAGCAGTAGAGGCCAAAGTTGACCACCGTGTGGAGCATGGCCACCATGTTGGCCACGTCCAAGGCCAGGTGGACCCGCCAGTCCCGGTGCACCGGGGCCACGTACAGGTGGTAGAGCATGACGAAGATGCGGGGCGCCCAGAGGCAAGTGAAGAGCGTGGTGAGGCCCAGCAGGATGGCGGTGCTCTTGCCCACGCGGGGCCGCCGCCCGCTCCCGCCCCGCCTCCGCAGGCGGCAGATGATGGCCGAGTTGGTGACCAGGAAGATGCCGCCGGGGATGAAATAGACGGTGAGGCAGTGAGCCCACTTGAGGGCCTCGTCCAGCGTGCTGGGGGGGTCCGGGTCCCTCCACACATCCAGCCACCAGTAGAAGGGGATGCCAGTCAGCAGGGCAGCCCCCAGGACGATGGAGATGTCCCGGCGGGCCCGGCCGGGGGATGAGGCCGCACGGTGGTGCAGGGGGTGGCACAGGGCGCTGTACCGGTCGAACGTGAGCAGGACAGCGATCCAGACCGAGGCGTGGATGGCGGCAAACTCGAGGATGTTCACGGTGCGCACCACCGCCCGGGGCACCTCCCGGGCCAGCACGGCGCCCTGCAGGAGGAAGCCCACGAACACGATGACCACCTGGGTGACGATGTCCGAGGCCGTGAGCGCCAGCAGGTAGTAGTAAGCCGGCTTCCTGGTCCTGGCGGCGAGGCGGGCCAGGGCCACTGTGGTCAGGAGGTTGACTGATGGCAGCCGCGGTCACAGAGGGGAGAGGTCAGAGGCGTTAGAAGGGCCGCTGGGACCTGGCTTTCCCAGGTGCTGTCACTGTGCCTCCCCACCTGCTTGTTCTGGCTTCTTTTCCTCTTTCCAGACTCTTCTGAAAACTCGTTTTCTCAGGAGGCTGGCCAGGTCAGCCCTGCCTGTCCGCCCACACTGTCCCCCCGGCCACTGACTTCACCCTGGACAGGCAGGGACGGGTAATTCCCAAGGCCTGGACCACCTGTCCCTTCCTGCATCCGCCCAGCCCTGCTCTCTGCAAGCGGTGGGCGGGACCGGGAGCTTTTGCCGAATCCGGCAAGGACTCAGTTGTCCTAGGAGTGTGCTCACTGCTGGGGTGGGTGGGGGCTGTCTGCTCTGGTGACTCCTGGGGTTTTAGCTTGAGTACCCCAACTTCTGGCCCCTCACTTTTACTCCCCACTAAGCTTTGCTCCCCAGGGACCCAGATCACCACCCCCTAAAGACAAGGGGAGCCTCGGGGGTCTATGATCCTGGGTTTCAGGGGTCAGCATAGAGGGCTGGCTGCTGTCAAAGGAGCACCCCAATTTCTGGGCACCCCCAGGACCCCAGCTCCCCACTCACCAGGCAGCCCCAGGCTCAGCAGGACACTGTAGTAGATCACAGGGATGACACCAGCCACACACGGGGACCTCTCCAGGGTCTCTGGCCAATGGCCTTCAAGCTCTGGGCTCGGCCCACTGCCATTGGGTGTGGGCAGCATGGCCACTCGTGGCTGGCCGGCTAGGAAGGGCGGAAGGGCGTGGGGTTAGAGCACTTGATGTCTTTCCAGCCTGGCCTGGTAGCAGCCTCACCCTGACCCTGACCCTGAGGTCTCTATTCGCCCCTGCTTTGTGCAGACCCTCAGATCAGGCCCAGCCAAAGGACAGTCTTCATTGCCAAGCCCACATGCCCTTCTGGCCTGGCTTCCCCATTGAGGGGAGGAAACCCTCGGTGGCATGTCTGGCTGCCATGGAGACCATTTCTCCACCACGTTGCTCCTGGTGGGTCCTCAGCCTGGGAAGCAGGAGGGGGTACGCGTGAACATGCACATTCCCCTGCCTTGCTCCGGGCAGGCTGAGCTGGAGGGTCCCCCGAGGGCCTGGAGTGGCTGTGATGTTCCTAAGTGTCCCGGCGACCGTGACCGAGGGTGACCCACAGCAGCCTGCCTGGCTCCACTCAACAGCCACCCCTCTCCAAGGAGAGATACTACCAGGCTCTCCTCTCTCTACGCTCAAGAACAACCTTCTTCCTGGTGAGCATCTGGGAGCTGGAGTGGCTTTCCCCTGGCTTTCCGATGGGGAAACTGAGTCCAGAAGGTAAGGTGACCGCCCTGCACCCCTCAGCCCCCACTTTCGGTCTTTAGTCTTCACCTTCTAGTTACGACTTCCTGCCCCTCCCCCAGCCCCCGCTAAACCTGGTTCCCTGCCCACCGCCCACGCGTTATTCCCTTCCAGCTCCCCAGCCCCGGCCTCCGGATTCGGTACCTACCCTTCCACCCGCCTCTCCCCTCCCACCCAGGTCTGGACGCTTTACCTGTCTGGTGCCCCTTGAGCCTCAGGCTCCTGGGTCCTGAATTCGAGGTCGCCCTGTGGCTTTCCCCGAGTGGCCCTGCAGGCCCCTCCCAGCATCGCCAGCTCTCCAAGCAGCTGTTTGCCCTGTGATTTTTCCAGCCGCACTGAGCCCTCCCGGCAGAGGTAGGACTGTGGGGAGGAGGGAGGAGGAGGAAGGAAAGGGTGGGGCTGAGCCTCGGGGGGAAGAAGCCTATATAGCAAGTGTGGCCTGGAGCAAACCTGAATCCCAAGGGCGCCGAGGCAGGGCCCTGCACAGCTGGGAGGGAGACCTTGGGGAGAGGGCAGGGGCGCACCTGCCTGGGCTCAGCAGGGGGGGCTGGCACACCCTGTGGGGCAGACTTTGGGGAAAGGCAGAAGGGTTTGGGGAACTGACTCTACCAGCATGCAAGAGTGGAGGGCAGGTCTGCAGAGAGGGCTGAGGGAGCCAGTGCTGGGAGGGAGAGGTGAGGTCACCGTGGGCCCGGCCCAGATCTGGAGAGAAGCCTTGGGCTTGGAGGAGTCGGTCCTGCAGCTGCTGCGGGCGGTGGGACCAGGAGGCGGCCACAGGGCTGCAGGCCGGGAGTGTCCGGAGGCCTGTGCCCACTGAGAGGAGTCAGCAGAGAGCAGGCTGCCAGCGGCGCTGGGAAACCGGGACCCAGTGGACCCTGACAAGCTGTTGTTTTCCTGGGCCCGGTGAAATGGACCGTCCCTCACGGAGTAGCAGTCACTGGCAAATAAACACCAGCCGGTGTGTGAGCGCTCAGAGCGGCTGGACTCCACGCCTGGCCAGGCCCCACCCCCACCCCGGGGAGAGTGACCAGTGCAGCCCCGAGTGGGCACCCA
This sequence comes from Corynorhinus townsendii, assembly GCA_026230045.1. Taxonomy (NCBI): domain Eukaryota; kingdom Metazoa; phylum Chordata; class Mammalia; order Chiroptera; family Vespertilionidae; genus Corynorhinus; species Corynorhinus townsendii. Next base: position 4,186,902 of record JAPDVU010000009.1, read on the forward strand.
GGACCACACGGGGTGACCTGAAGGAGAGCCGAGGCCCAGTCTGCCATTGCTTCTCAAGCTTGCCTCCCCGCCCCGGAACATAGCAGCCTGGCTTCCAGGTTCCCTAAGTTAGATCCTTCCTCTGGGGCTGGAGCTACCTTGACACCCCCGCCCACCCCTCGCCCACTCCCACCTCCAGGGCCACCCCTGCAGCAATCACATGTGTCTTACTGCCCCCTGGTGGCCAAGTCCTGACACTGCAGGCCTCCGAGAAGCCACCAGCTTTGGCCAGGTCCGGTGGATGGCGTAGCAGTGATGGGCAAACTCAGTCTAACAGAGCCAAATATGAACAGTACAACGATTGAAATTTCTTTTGAGAGCCACATTTTTTAAACTTAAACTTCTTCTAACGCCACTTCTTCAAAATAGACTCGCCCAGGCCGTGGTATTTTGTGGAAGAGCCACACTCAAGGGGCCAAAGAGCCGCATGTGGCTCTCGAGCCGCAGTTTGCCGACCACTGGTGTAGGGGGACTGGGGTAGAAACTACCCACTCAGGTCCCCAGGACAAGCGTCCAGCACAGAGCATTCCCCAGGCCGCCACCCCCGCACCACGAGGCTCGGGGTGAGCAGGAGCTACATACAGTCGAGTCAGAAAGGCCAGCTGTGTGCGGGCTCCGCCATTCCCCGAGCACCCACTCTATCCCTACACCTGCCACACACCTGGCAGCCCCCCCCGACGCCAACTCTGGCATCTCCATTTCACACAGGAGGGCGCCAAGGCTCAGAGAAGCTCAGGAACCAAGTTAAGGCCGCTGCACTCAGATAGGGAAGGGCGTTCAAGTCGGGGGAACAGCACAACGGGGGTGCAGAGGCAGTAAACCGGACACCCTGGCTTCAGGGGAAGCGTTCAACGGTGTGTGCGTGACGTCAGGGGAAGATTCCTCCTTGTGCATTGTTAGTGCCGCCCCCTGAGTACACGGGGCCCGGAACCTCAACTCGCGACTCCCTGTTCCCCAAGCTCAGTGTCTGAGGAGACCCCAGCTCAGGAAGGGAGACGGCGCACACGGAAGGGAGGCTGCGGTCTGGGCAGGGCTGGCTGGAGCCCACCCTCCGAGGGGGGTGTCACTGCAGCCCAGCGTCTGATCCCCCCCACCCACCCACCCACCCACTCAGTAGGTTCAGAAACTCTCTCCCTCCCCAAGCTCTAAAGCGTGCAGTTGCTTTTACGCACGACGGGGCCATTTGCGGCAACTGCCGCGGCTTCCCAGAACGGACGGTAGGGGCTGCGGGAAGAAAGGTCGGGCAAAAAAGCAGCAGCGGCGTTTGCGTCCTGGCTCTGCCTGTTCCTGGCCGGGAGACCAAGTCGCTGAGGTTATAAACAGTCTGTCCTGGGCAGGAAGGAGCCGTCTGGGCAGGAATTGTTCTAGCTTGAGAGCTCCTCGGACTTGCTCTCAAGGAATCGTGGAGTTCCCAGGTGCTCAGGCCAAACAAAGGGAGCATTTCCAGCCCTCCATCTCCAGGACCCTGCAGGGCAAACGCCCTCTTTCCTCTCTGCTCCGAGATGCTTGCACACACGCACATGCACACGCACACATGCATGCGTATATGCGCGCGTGCGCGCGCGCGCACACACACACACACACACACACACACACACACACACTCCAGCAACCCTCAGATTGATAAAACCGAGAACAGAGTGCCTGCCTATTCCTAGAAAGCCAGTTTCTAAGTCATCAGAGGAGCTCCATGGATGACGGGAGTTAGAGACGGTAGGAGGTGGGGCCTCCAGGGATGGGAATGAGAGAGGACCCTCCCAGTCTCCTTGGTATCCCAGGGCCTCTCCAATCCTTGCGCAGGTGAAATGCCAACCATCCAACTCGAGCTGTACCTGGGGTGCACCTGCCACCGTGCAGGAGGCTTCAAAAGCAGCGGTGCAGGTGGGCTGCCCGGAAGAGCCCACTTCTAGGAAGACTGCTGGAGTTACGAGGCATGCACGCCAAAGCACCATTTTCTGAGGTTATTTCATCACTGTCTCTTTCTCATCAGTAACATGCCCATTGAAAAGTATTTCTCATGGAAACTGGACGCCCCCCGCGGCCTGGACCCCCACCACACCGAGCTCGGTGGTACAGCCCACAGGAAGGCAGGGGCAGCCAGGGACAGGATGGTGGAGTCCACCAGGGGAACCAGGCGTGAAGGTCAGGGCAGCCGGAAGGGGTCTCCACTGGCTGGACAGCTCCATCTCTGCCAACCCGGACGAGGCAGGTGCCAGGCCGAATTCCTGCCCTGCCTGAGGCCCCGGAGGGGGTGGAGCTGTTGGGTCTCTGTGCCAGCCACGGGCGGAAATCGATGCATCCAGCATCTCCAGGCCCCACGCCCAGGCGGGCACACAGGATAGAGTGCACCTGCCTTAGGCCCAGCCCTGCCATCTTGACTCATCTTGACTTTTTGGGGGGATGACGGTCACAGCCTGCCACCCTCCCTAGAGTATGCCAGGAACATTCTTCCACAAAAAAACAAAACAGGAAATGACACCAGTTACCTATGAGCCCGTATTTACACCCTTGCCATCCTTGCGGGAAAGCTGACGCACCCCAGAATGGGAGAGGGGTGAGGGGAGGGTGGGAGCCTGAGCCGCCTAGTCCCTCCCCTCTCCCAGGCGCTTCCTCTGCTGCCTGCTCACCATGGTACCCCGGCCAGGATGCTGCCAAGGGCTCTGTGCCAGTGCAGAGGCTGCGCCTGGGGCTTGAGGGAGGGCTGGGGACCCTCTGGGCCAGCGCTGTCTGTTAGCCTGGAGCCCCTTGCCTGCTCTTGGAGAGCCCAACCCTCCCGGGAGAGGAAGGACTAGCTCTGCTGGGTGGGAGATGTGGGGGAGGGCGCCGGATCTGCCCCGCTCAGGGGCCCAGGGCAGCACAATAGCCCCTGGGCTGCCACTCTCTGGCTTAAGAGGTTGCCTGGGCAACAGCTGGGGCCACTCTCCACCAATCCATGGCAGAGTCAGGGTGGGGGAGGGAGGCTGGTCCGGAAGGGGGTGCCATCCCCTTGTACTCCGTCCTATATAAGGAGGAGGGGTGTGAGAGGAGTGGTCTGGCTTCGCTGTCCCTCCAGTGCCCGTGGGGGAGGGGCACAAAGATGCTGAGGCTGGGCTGCACCACGTCTGGGTCCTGGGGCAGCTTCTGGGCCATCCTGACCTTGGTGGGCCTGGCCACTCGTGCAGGTGAGTGGGCAGGGGGTGGGGCGGGGGGGGGACAGGGAGGAAGGCAGGACCTTCAGCCCTAGCTGCAAGTGGCAGGAGGGGGTGGGGTCCAGCCCACCAGGAGGAGCACAGAGTCCATTCCGTCTGGGGGGAGGCCAGCCTGCCTCAGAGGGGAGGAGGGGCTGGCCAATGGGCGGGGTCCGAACACAAGTAGCCCCTTCCACTGCCCATTGTCCCAGGCAGCTGGCCCAGTCAGAGGCCCATGGGATGCCATCAGCATTCAAGTCCTTCAAAGTGACAGCTTGGGAGGTGGGGCTGGGAAACGAACCCACTTCCCCCTCCCCTCCCCCCCCCCCCCCCCCCCCGTCACCTTCCCGTTCTCCCTCAGTCTCCCCTTCCTGACACACTCTCTCGTGTGAGCCTTCTCTCCGATTTCACACAGGCTGCGGGCCTGTGTGTGTGTGTGGGGGGGGGGAGGGCAGGTGCCCATCTACTGCAGTCGGATGCCCTCCTTGCCTCCCAAGAAGGCCCCTCACACCCCCCTCGGCTTGGGGAAGCTGCTGGCAGCATTATCTGTTGCTGAGTTTCCTGTAAATGAGTGCATGTCCCCATCTGACCCTCATGGCTTCCCTGGAAACACGACAGTAGGGCCCAGCCTGGAAGGGGGATGCCAGCCCCCACCCGCAGGTGCCAGCACCGGCTCAGTCTCTGCCCCGTCTCTGGTCCCCGACAGGCCAGCCCCTGAGCATGGACTCTGTCTCACAGAGGGGGACCCAAGGGGGTAACTGGGCCTGGAAATAGCACCCTCCATGCCCTGACTCACGCTCTGCTCCAGTCCTCCCACCGCCTCCAGCCCCCTGGCCCCCTGGCCCCCAGCACTGCAAGCCCACCCTTGTCAGCAGGGCTGGCTCTCAGCCTCATGCTCATCCTCCAATTGGCTCCTGGAGCTAAAGCAGCCCCACCCCCACGACTCTCACTTCCCTTGTTGATCACAATCGAAAACTAGAGCGCTGGCCTGTGCACTTACTGTGAACTCTGAGAGGACATGGCTTGATCACAGCCATAGTCCAAGCTTCCCAGAGAGTGTCTGACACACAGTAGGTGCTCAATACATATTTGTTGGTGAATGTATCACTTCTGCTAACTCCTCAGGAAGTGAGGGGTTCCTCAACCCTTGCCTAGGGGACTGGCATCATGAAGATCCGTTCTGGGCATTCTGTCCCCCCCTGGTTCCTGCCCTCTCTCCTCCTCTGCCAGGAATCCCCTGAGGGTCTGCTCAGGGTCAGGTTCACGACTTTCCCCACCAGGATGTGCTGTGTGCACACATAGGAATCCATGCACCTCGTGGGCACACACAAGTGTGCGCACAGCCTCCCCAGGCCCCCCCCCCGCCTCTGCCCATACTCAGGCACCCCCATCTCCAGGTGGTCCCGCTGCATGCCTGGGCCACGCTCCCAGGCCCAGGTGCCCTCGCAGACTGCGCTGTGTTCCTTCCCGCTGCAGCCCAGAGAGCCGATGTCGGGGGCGAGGCCGCGGGCACCTCCATCAACCACTCGCAGGTGCTGCTCCAGCGCCTGCAGGAGCTCCTGCGGCAGGGCAACGCCAGCGACGTGGTGCTGCGGGTGCAGGCTGCGGGCACCGACGAGGTCCGTGTCTTCCACGCCCACCGCCTGCTGCTGGGCCTGCACAGCGAGCGGTTCCGGGAGCTGCTGAGCAACCAGAGCGAGGTGCTGCTGCTGGAGCCCGGGGACTGCGCCGCTGTCTTTGACAAGTTCATCAGGTGGGGAGGGGACGGCTGTGGGGGCCCTTCATCCCTTCCCAAGCTCTAGGCTCCCCCACTCGGGGAGTCCCGGAGGCCCTGGCCGCTTCGGTCCGTCTCCCGGATGTCATTGGTGAGGATGCTATCACCTCGTGCATCCTCCCTCCTTCTGCCCTCTTTCCTGCGAGTGCAGCGTGACCCCCGGCCCCTGCCCGCAGGCGCGGGCGGCTTGATGTCCGTTACCAAAGGCCCTCAGAGCTGCTTCCAAACCTGCCGGGAGAGCTTTGGAAAACCAAGGTTCCTGGGCTCCACCTGGATCGTTGGCTTCGGGTCTGGGGCTGAGCCGTCATTTAAAAAAAAAAAAAAAATTAAAGCCTTTGTACGGTTTGCTGTCTAGCCAGGTTTGGAACCACCACAGGGCGAGGGAGCTGAGAAAGCTTAGCCAGCTCTCTCCCCCGCCTGCCTCCTGCCCATGCACAGCCCAAGGGGTGCCACTCACACTCTAGTCTGAGGAAGTGACCCTGTGTTAATGGCTTAGACAAGATGGTTGCCAGGATGCCAGCCATCACGGCCAAGATCTAGGCAACAGGAAGGGGGTAACACAGAAGGGCAAAACGTTCTTCCCTCCTCTCCCTCCGGCTGGTTCCACTTAACCAGCCTTCCCCTCAATCCCATCCTGCACCGCTGCTGACATCTCACTGGCTAGAATTTAGTCACATGGTCACCCTCCCTACGAGGAAGCCTGGGAAACCCCCTTTCTTCCCAGCGGCAAACACGCAGAGCTGAAATGCTGGGAGAGGGGAGGCGTGGGTGTTGGGGACACTGGGTCTGTGCCAGTGGGGACTGGCAGGAAGGGCGAGCGGGGGGCTGGCAGTAGGTGGAGAGAGAATGAGTGAGCAAGAGTGAGAACAAGAATGGAATTAACCTGTGTGACCACCTGCCTTGTAGCAAGCATCACTCTCTCCAGTGGTCACAATAACCCTGAGGGGTGTATGTTATCCCTCCCTTTCCTAGGAGTTTGACATAAGGTTGAGTGGTGAGTGAAGTTAAAGGACGCGTCCACTCATAGCTAATAGCTGACAGGACCTTGGATCTGCACCCACAATGGAGCATAGAGCTCGGCATCTAGTAGGTGCTCAATAAATACACGCTATTCCTATGTCCCCACGAGAAATGGAAAGAGGAGGCTGGGCAGTAGAATGGGTGTGAGAGGAAAGGACAGGAAGCCTCAGAACCCCCCCGCTCGGTTTGTGCCTCTGATCACGGAGCTCTCCACCCTGGCCAGGTCCCCTCTGGATTCAGAAAGCGCAGCGGGCTGGCCCGGCTCCGACCCCACCCCGTATCTGCCCTCTTCCGCAGGTACCTCTACTGCGGCGAGCTGGTGGTGCTGCTGGCCCAGGCCATCCCCTTGCACAGACTGGCCGCCAAGTACGGCGTGGCGTCCCTGCAGCGGGGCGTGGCCGACTACATGCGCGCGCACCTGGCGGGAGGCGCGGGCCCGGCGGTGGGCTGGTACCACTACGCCGTGAGCACCGGCGACGAGGCGCTGCGCCAGAGCTGCCTGCAGTTCCTGGCCTGGAACCTGTCGGCGGTGGCGGGGGGCGCTGAGTGGGGCGCCGTGAGCCCCGAGCTGCTGGCGCAGCTCCTGCCGCGCTCGGACCTGGTGCTGCAGGACGAGCTGGAGCTGTTCCACGCGCTGGAGGCGTGGCTGGGCCGCGCGCGGCCGCCCTCCGCGGTGGCTGAGCGGGCGCTGCGCGCCATCCGCTACCCCATGATCCCGCCGGCGCAGCTGTTCCAGCTGCAGGCGCGCTCGGCCGCCCTGGCGCGCCACGGCCCCGCGGTGGCCGACCTGCTGCTGCAGGCCTACCAGTTCCACGCCGCCTCGCCCCTGCACTACGCCAAGTTCTTCGACGTCAACAGCAGCGCCTTCCTGCCCCGAAACTACCTCGCGCCCGCCTGGGGCGCCCCGTGGGTCATCAACAACCCGGCCCGCGACGACCGCAGCACCAGCTTCCAGACGCAGCTGGGCCCCAGCGGCCACGACGCCGGCCGCCGCGTCACGTGGAACGTGCTCTTTTCGCCGCGCTGGCTGCCCGTCAGCCTGCGGCCCGTCTACGCCGACGCCCCGGGCACCGCGCTGCCCGCCGCGCGCCCCGAGGACGGCCGGCCGCGGCTGGTGGTCACGCCGGCCAGCAGCGGCGGCGACGCGGCGGGCGTGAGCTTCCAGAAGACGGTGCTGGTGGGGGCGCGCCTGCACGGCCGCCTGCTGGTGCGCCACGCCTACAGCTTCCACCAGAGCAGCGAGGAGGCGGGCGACTTCCTGGCGCACGCGGACCTGCAGCGGCGCAACTCTGAGTACCTGGTGGAGAACGCGCTGCACCTCCACCTCATCGTCAAGCCCGTGTACCACACTCTCATCCGGACCCCCAAGTAGCCAAGGGGCGGGGCCGGGAACCTGGCGTCCCAGCCGCTTCGGGGCTGGGAAATAAAGGCCTGGCATCTATGGCCAGGAGGGACTGGCACGGGCGCTGCAAGGGATGGTGCCTCCACTGCCCCCTGAATAACCAGGTGCTGGTGACGTCGGGTGGAGCCCAGGTGAGGAGTGGTAGACCAGATGCCTGGTTTCAGAAGCTGATTCCGCAACTGACTTGAAGATGATACTTTCGGTTGAATAAACAGATGCTCAGAGAAGCGAGGGATGATTGAAACACCCAAACCCGGGGAAAAAGCCCAAGAGAGGGGGTTCCCTGTCTTTCATTAGCTTTTCACAGGCTCCCCACCCCCACATGGAACAGGGTAGATAAGAGCATCTGAATAGTCAGGGCTATGGGTCAGCTGGACTAGCTGGAGCTGTTCCACGCGCTGGAGGCGTGGCTGGGCGGCGCGTGAGAGGGGGGCGACTCCATTCCCAGTTTTCACAACTTGAAGCTGAGGGCTTTAGCTCGGCAATTTCTGAGCCTGGACTTCCCGGGGAAACCATTTCATTTGTGAAAGCCTCAAGTTGTGAGGCTTTCTGTGGTCCGGGCCACCCCAATCTCCGACCTCTCCTGGGAGGAAGCCTGGGTAGGTGTGATGGGGCATGACACCTGGGAGGGGCTCCCGGTCTAGAGAAACACCCTTTCCCCCAGGGTTTGCAGGTTGGTGCCATGCCCCAGCCAGGGTTGGATGGGGTGTGGGGGTAGGGAGGGGCACCCGGTTTCCGACGAGGTCTAGTTTCCAATACAACTGTCAAGACCCAAATGGGATTTTACTGTTAAAAAGGAAGCCACTGCCAAGTAAGGAAACCAGACTCCCCCCCTCCCCCCATAGTATGAGAACCATCTGCTGGCCCTTCCCGCCAGCCAGGAGGCCCTTGGCCCCAGGTGTGGGCCCAGGAGCCCTGTCCCACTAACAACTCCCTCCCCCCATTTCCGAGGCCGAGTCTGGCCACAGGTCTGTGCAGAGCTTTGGCAACAGCGTTCCATCCAAGGCTGGGAGGCCACGGAGCCCTGTCATCCTGGCCTGCCTCCTGGGCTCACCTCCCTGCCCCGGTGGCACTGCACACATGGAAGGGTTGGGCAGACACCCTCATAATTCCTGGGTCTTGGGAGCCCCGGCCTTCTGAGATCCTGAGCTCCTGCCTCCAGGTCACCCCCACCTGCCCAGCCTCCATCTCCCATTTCCCACTACACCCCATTCAGTCTTTGGGGCAGGAGGGCCGGTTCCAGACAGGGCCCCTCAGTTATGCCGGAAGCGTCCGTCTTTGCCATGGGTGCTTGTGCCGTGGGGCAGGCGGGGCCCACGGGTAGCCCGTCGGGAAACACCAGCCGGATTGGAGGGAACCACGAGGGGGGAGGAAACCCCAGGGCCTGAAACGGGGGAAGGGCCAGAAGCAGGGGTTAGGAATGCTTCCCCTTCCCCTCTCTCATCTCCCAGTGGCCTTGAACTCGCCAGGGCACAACCCCAAGATGCCAGTCCCAAGCACAGTATTCTGCAAGAACCCTGTTTCCAGCCAGGGGCGGCCATGGAGGCAGACAGCTCAACATGCCTCCTCTCTGGGCAGGCCACGGGCTCCCCTTCCCCACCCCTTCTTGCTGGTACTGACCTGTGTTCTGCCTCGGAGGGAGTTTGACCTTGGACAAAGGCAGCGCGACCTTTCCCAGATGCCGGATCCCAGGGGCTGGGTGCCCGCACACTGGCATCCTGTGGTCCGAGATGCTCTCCAGGGGGCGGGGCCCCAGGAGGTGTGTCTTGGGGCAGGAGAGCTGTGTTGGTGGGAGAACAGTAAGGCCTGAGCTGCCGGGATGTGCTACAGGGATCTGTCCCCAGCTATGGGCCAGCCTGGGGGACAGAGGCGTGGAGGGTGGTGCAGCTGCTCTGAGCCTCTGGAGGAACCCAGCTCACAAGGAAGGGGCCCAGACACCCCATCCCTAGCCTCACCCTTTGCCCGGTGACCTCAAAAGACCGGGACCTCCGCTTCCTCCTCTTTGCCTCCAGCGACTCCTCCTGTTTCTTGCCCAGGCTTTTCTTCTGACCCCGCAGCCAGGGCCCGGGGCCATCATCTCGATGTCCGACCACCTGGGGTGGGGCCTCGCCCGTGCTGCTGGACAGGTTGTCCTCGCTGGCAGCGTGCTGCAGTGTGGGGCTGGGAGGCCGCTTGCAGGCCAGTGGGCCTGGCGGCGGAGAATCGTCCGCCTCGCTCAGCGAGTGCAGGGACAGGGTGCTGCGCTCCATGGCTGGTGCCAGCAGGTGGCGCCCCTCCGTTCCCAGGGCCCTCGAACGCCTCCGGGCAGCCTTCACAGAGATGCACTTGGTGCTGGTCAGAATCTCCTTCCTCTCTGCAGCGGACAGAGGGAGAGCCCACCCCGGAATCAAGGCCTCATATTCCGTTCCCTTCTGCACCTCCAACACCCCCGCCCCCCCTCCAACTGCAGCAATGGGTAGGAGCCAGGATGTCTGGGTTTCATTCCCAGCACCCCCACTTGCTTGCCATTTAAGAAGCCTGGGGCACATTTCTGACACTTTCATCTCTAAACTGGAGGTGGTAAAACGAACCCCCATAGGGTGATGGTTAGCATTAACTGAGACAATGGGCTTAGCCTATGGCAATGGGCATGGATTCCATCTGTATTTGCTGCTGCAGTTATTACTGAGTGGGAAGGGGTGGGGGACGTGATCCCAAGGGCCGTATGTTTCCCATTCTGACTTCTGACTGTGCCCCCAGCTCTGTGTGTCCTTGGCGGTTAACCCTCTGGGGCATTGATGCCTCCTTCCTGGAATGGGCAGCTTCAGCAGAGCAGAGGGCAGGCAAGGGGGCTCCGCTGGGCGAGCTGAGCAGTGGAGGTGATGCCAGGCTCAGCTGGGGGCACACCTTTGTGGGACAAGGGGATCTCCGACAGGTTCTCGCTGCTGTCAGGGGAGGAGTTGATGCGGCTGCTCAGGCTGACCAGGCTGTCCTGCGTGGGGGCCTGCGGACAAGGTGATGGGGGGGGGGACAAAGGCATTGAACCCAGCGGTGACCCCATGCCCCACTCAGCAGACAGCGGGGCCTCAGGGCTGGTGGCCGCTTCGGGAGGGCTCCATCCCAACCGCTGGGCGCCCACCCTTGTGCCCCACCCTCAGCGAGGGCCCATGGGGCCGAGGGTGCTCAGTGCTCACCTCCTGGGTCACCAGGTGGCCCATCTGGATGGGGGGTGGGGTGGGCACAGAGGAGCTTTTCACCTGCCACGCCCGGGGACTGGTCTTGCACGCGTGGTTGGCTTCACTGAGGTTGGCGGAAGAGGATGGGCATCTGATGACCAAGCTGGTCCCACAGAGGGCCCACCCCCGTGCCAGGGGAGAGCTGTTTGCATGAAGGGAGAGAGAACCCAGGAGCCCTCGCTCCAGACCTGCGCCACCTCCTCCCCGTTGCTCCTGCCCCATCTCCCCCAAGCAGCCCCACTCCAGGAGGGTGGCCGGCAGGCAGAGCAGCTGGGACGTGTCCCTGGGCTCACCTCTCGGTGCTGAGGGGAGGGAGGATGCTGTGCTGCAGGCGCTGGGCTTCAGAGCTCAGTGTCTTCACGCTCTCCAGGTCAGCCTCGGGCGTCGGCGTGGTTCCTGCTGGGATAATTTTGGGCAAGGAGCTGTCCTGGGGAGGGGGCAGGGGTGGACAGTCAGAAGACGTGGCCTTGGACCAGATAATAGCACAGAGGCACACAGGAAGACCAGGGCTGGAATGCGGGCTGGGAGCCCCCAAGGGCAGTGTTCTGGGCCCTAAGGGGTAAGCTGCGGCTGTTGGGCATCCCCAGTGGCAAGGCTTTGGGTGGGATAAGAAGGAAAAGGGGGGCAGCTTCCTGGGGTGTCAGCCAGCCTGGTCCCCGCCCGCATTGCCTTGGGCATCGGCCCCTCCCCCAGAACATGCCCAGGCGCCCACCTGCAGGGCCCTGGAGGCCACGCGGTCCATGATGGTGGCCCGCTCCAGGCCGCCCTCCTCCAGCTCCCGCAGGTACAACTCATAGAGCTCCTCCAGGTGCTGGGGGACCGCTATGTTGTAATCTACCGGCGGAGGGAGGAGGGGCAGGGCTCAGGCGTGTCTTTGGACCCTTCCCCCTTGGGGGGCGGCTGGGCGAATGCACCTCAGAGGCGGGACCTACCGTCGATGATCTGCCGCTGGCCCTGGATGATCTCATCGCAGAGGGAGCGGTGCTGCTCCAGGCGGCGCAGGGCCTCGCAGCGGTGGCGGAGCGCGCCCTCGCGGAGCAGCGCGTGCGACTGCATCGCCGTGTTCTCCACCTCGAGCTCGTGCACACGGCACAGCAGGCTGAGCACCTCGCGCTGCTCCTCGGAGCCAATGCGCCCGGGCAGTGTCTCCTCCAGGCGGCGGCCCCGCGCGCTCAGCTCCCGGCAGCGCTGCTCCAGGGCCAGCTGGGGGCGGCAGGGGTCAGCGCCGGGCAGCGGGCCAGGACCACCCCCTGTGGCCCGGCCTGTCCCCGGACTCCCCAGGGCTCCGTTCCGAGGTCCCCGCCCTCGAAGCTGTATCCTGGGCCTCGCAACCAGGGGCTGCTCCCACGGGGCCCCTCTGGGCCGCCTCTGGCTGCTCTGAGCACCTCTCCCCCGCAGCCCCTCTGCTGCCCTCAGGGCTCACGGTGCCTGGAAGCCCTGGGTTTGGGTCTTCTCCGAACAGAAGGCAAAGAGCCGCCGTCGGGGAACCCTGATGAAATACTCGCTGCCATTTTTGGAATCCCCGGTATGTGACAGGCACGCATGTCATCTCCTCTACAACCCTACTAGGGCTGCACCGTGAGCCCTCTCATTTTACAGGCGAGGAGCTTGAGGGGCAGAGGTCACTAAGGAACTACCCCCCAGCCCTGCCCCTCCCCCTCGGGCTCCTCCCCCCCCCCACCCCGCTCTCCCTGCCCCCAAACCCTGGCACCTTCTGTTTGCGCAGCCTCTTCTGCTCGCCCACCAGGGCGGCGATGCTCTCCCGGGCGGAGGCCACTTCCGGTGGCTCCACGATGTCGGGCTGGTCTTCGCCGGGGTCGGAGTCCTTCTCGCTGTCGTCCTTGGTGTAGGATTCCTTCCGCTGCTCCTCCCGCCATTTGAGCGCCCTGCGTGACTTCTCCTGCTCCCAGCTGCCGCGGCCCGATCCCCATGGGGAGCCGTGGATCCGGGTCACGGGGAACAGGGTACAGTGAGCAGCTACAGCTCTGAGTCCCGCTGTCCCTGGCCCGAGGGTGTGGGACGGGAGGGTGGGGGGGGGGTGCTTACCCGGCGATGGTGAGCAGGTGGCGGGAGGTGTCGATCTGGACCTCCATGGCGTGGTTCTCCAGCTCCAGCAGGCGCCTGCGCACGTCCATCTGCTCCTGGAAAGCGCCGATGAGCTGCTCCCGCAGCTGCCCCATGTCGGCCTGCTCCTCCTGCCCGCGGTGCTGCTGGACCTCAGCTGCCCATCGGATGGGTGTGGGGAGCTCGGTGAAGAGAGAGGCTTCGGGCCAGGCAAGTTGAGGCCCCTCTGGGGCCCTCCACGCCCTTTCTTCCCAAACCACTTTCAGTCCAACCACCGCCTCTAGAAAGACCTCCTATTGCTACCCGCTCCCGCACTGCACTTCCACATTGAGTCTTTAGGCTGTGGCCCAAAGGTGACCCCAGCCCCTCTGTATGAACCAGGCTTCCGCTAGCCCTTACGGCACCTTTGTGTCAGCGATTAAAAGGTGCCCTTTAGCCCTGACCGGTTTGGCTCAGTGGATAGAGCGTCAGCCTGTGGACTGAAGGGTCCCAGGTTCGATTCCGATCAAGGGCATGTACCTTGGTTGTGGGCTCATCCTCAGTAGGGGGTGTGCAGGAGGCAGCTGATTGATGTTTCTCTCTCATCCATGTTCCTAACTCTCTTATCTCTCTCCCTTCCTCTCTGTAAAAAATCAATAAAATATATATATTTTTAAAAAAGTGCCCTTTAGCCCAGCCTGTGTTGATCAGTGGTTGAGCATCGACCTATGAACCAGGAGGTCACGGTTCTCTTCCCTATCAGGGCACATGCCTGGGTTGTGGGCTCGATCCCCAATAGGGGGCATGCAGGAGACAGCCGATCCATGATTCTCTCTCATCATTGATGTTTCTATCTCTCTCTCCCTCTCCCTTCCTCTCGGAAACCGATTTTTTAAAAGTGCCCCTTAGACACGATACTGCCGCCACTTGGCAAACCATCATGGCAAACTCAAGTCTACAAGAGAATGTAGGACGTGCCCCTTCTGGCGATGCCGGGCATGGCCTTGCAGCCCTACCCTGCAGCGTGGAGGGCGGGATCCTACTACGCAGCTCAACGCTCCTGTGTCCCTCACTTGTGTGATCCCACCTAATCTTCAGCGATCAGGATTCCGTTTTACAGCGAAGGCTCAGGGCGGTGGAGTGACCAGCCACGGCTACCCAGCCAGAGTCTGACCCCCGCACTGCCTGACCCCAGAGCAATCTGAGACGGGCTCCCACTAACATAGACACCCCCAGCGCCCCCCCCCCCCACACACACACACTCACTCACCTTGGATGTGGCGAATGTCACTCCGCTCCAGCCGTCCCCGGGCCTGGCCTCGCCCTCCCTGCTCATCAATCTTGCACTTGAGCCGCTGGATCTCGCCCCGCAGGTCGGCGATGATGCTGGTGTACTGAGCAATGTGGTAGGAGACGCTGAGCAGGTTCTGCTTCACCTGCGGGGAACATGGGACAGGGCGGAGCAGGTAGTCACCCCAGGGGCCAGGGCCGGCTGCGGGTCTTCCTTTCTCTTCCTCCCCGACCCCCAGGGCTTCCGGGTGACAGCAGTGACCTTGCCTCCAACCCCACAGCCTGTCACACTACATGCCTCTGAGAGAGCCGCACTCCTCCCCTGCGGAACCTTCACTGGCTCCCTACTGTCTGGGGGGCGCCCTTGCTCCTTCACCTGGTGTTGACGGCCCACCACTGTCTGTCTGGACTTCCCTGTTCTTTCTTTTTTATTTAAAAAAAATATTTTTATTCATTTCAGAGAGGAAAGGAGAGGGGGAGATAGAAATATTAATGATGAGAGAGAATCATGGATCGGCTGCCTCCTGCACGCCTCCTACTGGGGACGGAGCCCGCAACCCGGGCCTGTGCCCTGACCGGGAATCGAACCGTGACCTCCCGGTTCATAGGTCAACGCTCAACCATCTGAGCCCCACCAGCCGGGCCGCCTGGATTTCCTTCTGACTCGCTGCTTTGGCGTGAACGTTCTGTGATAGCTGAGGAACCATCCAGCTCTCCCCATCCCCCCAGACACCATCTCCTTCCTGCTTTTGGAACCTCTACCCTTGCTGCTCCCCACTTCCGGAATGTCCTCCCATCCTTCCGAGTCTCACTCGCGGTCTCCAAAGAGCTCCGTGGAATCCCACCGGCCTGCCACCTGTTGGCATCATTGACCTGCTGAGCTATCAACTGTTTCAGGACATGTCTCCTCCCCGGTTAGGTTCCCTGAGGGTTGGGAGGGAACGGCGGCTGGAAAATTGCAGTGTCGGGAGAATAAGCCTATCTGATGTCCATCCATCTGCCCCTTCACACACGCATCGAAATAGACTCCCTCCTAGACAGCGGGGACAGTCTCAGTGCCGTCCCTGCCCAGCGGGGACATCCCCTCACTTCTTCCGGCCTCATTTTCCTAAACTGTGAAACGTGACTGGTAACTCCGGCCTCGAGTGGGAAGCATATGAGGCGGACGGCAAAGGGCTCAGCGTACATGGCTGTTACGATGAGGTGCTTTGAAATGTAACGGTCTGAATGAGCATCTGAAGATGCAAAGGGGAAGAGGGCGGGGCTGGGCCAGGGGAGCTCAGACCTTGAACATGAAGGAGGGGACCCCTGGGGAGCTGCGGGCTTCCTGGCAAGCATGCAGGTGTTGGAGGTGCAGGCAGGGGGCACGGGGGTAACATTCCGAGGGGGAGCGGGGCCAGTGCGATGGTGGCCGGCTGCAGAGAGTGCGGGAGGGGTGGCAGAGTCCGGGATCCGTCCAGAGACTCAGTGGGGCCCTCACCCTTGTCTTGATGTTCTTGGCCCGGCCTGCGTAGGTCAGCGTGTTCCGGGACTCCTCGAAGGCGCTGCTCGCGGGGCTGATGTGGGCGATCATCACGGTGCGGCTGTTCCCCCCCAGGGAGTCCTAGATGCGAGGAGGGTTAGGGAGGAGGGCCTGTGGTCAGCCAGGCTGTCCAGGTTCCCCTGCGGTCGGTCTCTCTCTCTCTCTCTCTCCCCCCGCCCCCCCCCCCTCACTCCCTGGTGCTGAGCAGCACATGGTCCCCCTCAGTCCAGATTTCCCCTCCCCCCCATCCTCCACTTCCCACTTCCACTGTGTTCTCCCAAGTTCTCATTTGGACATTTCGAGTATCCCGTGCAGGGCCTCCGGACCCTCCTTCTCTCCCCTCACACAGAGGAGCCCAGGAGGGCGCAGCTGGCTGGGGGCCCGAGGGGCCCTCCCTCCTCTCTCCTCCACTTCTGGCTGCCCAGGGCCCTCCTTTCCCGACTGCTGATGGCACTGTGATTTGGGCCAGCGTGAGGAATGGGGATCGTCGTACGAAGATTGGATTTGGTGAGAGTCGCCAGATAAAATACAAATGCAGTACCTGGGATGTGCTTATGCTAAGTAAGCACAATTCGTTGACTGTGTGAAACTCCAACGTGGCTGGGCACCCTGTGTATCACTGGCTAACCCTGGCAGCCTCCCCCGGTGCCCGGCGCCTGGGCCGGGCTAGCGCTGGTACCTTCAGGAGCCGGGTGAGCTTGCTGTCGCGATAGTTGATGTACTTGTTGCTGCTCCTGTCGCTCAGGGCATTGATGCAGTTGCCCAGGGCCAGTAGGGAGCGGTTGATGTGGGCCCCCTCTTTCATGCGCTGCCCACGGTTCTGTGTCTGGGGGCGAGCAGGGGGGAGAGCTGTGGCCTTCTGGGGCAGGGGCCAGGCCTCACCCCCAACGCCTGGGGATCCTGGGTTATGAGTCTCTCTCCCTCTCCCCCGGGGGGCTCTGAAAGGTCAAGATGACCAACCAGGCCTTGCCCTGCCCCCCTCCCGAGGGCAGGTTCCAAGGGGAGAGAAGGCGGCCTCTGAGTGAGAGTGAGGGACTGGCGGCTCGCTCCTCGCTCGGGGGGGGGGGGGGGGGGGGGCTGAGAGAGCCACCCTCTGTCTCCCCCGGGCAGGCCCCCTGCACAGCTTGGTGCTGTGCTGACCAGGAGGTGGAGGGAGGTGGTGGCCCCAGCTCAGAGCCAGGAGAACCACGGGCACAGGGCCCTAGAGGGCGCCCCAGGCTCCAGGACACGTGTGTGTGCGTGTGTGCGTGTGTGTGTGTGTGTGTGTGTGTGTGTGTGTGTGTGTTGGAGGGTGGGTTTCTCTCCTTTGGTCTGAACTGGGAGGCTGGCATCCTTGCCCTCTGCTCCCCCCTACCACCCCCTCCCCCCCAAAAAAACCTTCTCCCCAGTCCTGGGGGAGCTGACCTCATCCGGGAGGCCGCAGTCGCGCCCCGCCGGCCCCCCAGCCTCCGGGGGAGCTCCCTCACCTGGGATGCGCGCTCGGAGCCGGCCAGGTCGATCATGAACAGGCGGCCCTGCCGCACCTCCTGCAGGATGTTCTTGACCCGGCTGCGCTGGCGCACAGACACCTGCAGCACCGCGTGGGAGCGGGAGGACGCCCGGTTGGCGGCCGTGGGCTCCTGGGTCCTCTGCCGGTTCCCCTTCATCAGCAGCTGCATGATCTGGGTGGGCAGGAGGGAGGCCGCTCTTGGGGACCAGTGGGGGTGCTCCCACCAATCGGGGAAAGGACCAGGAGGTGGTGGGCTGGCCCCTGTGTGTGGAGGGGTCTGTGGAGGGCAGGGGCTGTGCTCACACGAGGAGGCTGGCTGTCTGGTCAGTCCTCTGCCCCTCCTGCCCCTCAGGGGTCACTGTTTGGCCCCTGCCCTGCTGGCTGCGTTAGACTTGCCTCTTTGGCATTGATGGTGGAGACCTCGGTGATACCCGCCACCTGGATCACCCCCTTGGAGTCCTCCCTCAGCTCCAAGTACCCCAGGGCGGGGTTCAGCAGGTCCCGGATCATCTCATTGTAGATCTGATGGGACAGGTGGGTGACAGGTATTCACGGGAGACCAGGGCCCAGGTTCCCCATCCCTCCTGAGCGAGAATGGACAGGAGCTCACCGGCTCCTTTCTTTCTATGGGGTGGGGGACTTCAGCAGCCACCAGAGCCAAGGATAGAGGGACCCCCTTTGTGGGCAGGCTGGGCACGGGGCAGAGAATGGGGACCTGACTGATGGCCTGCCCTGCTTGTTGCTAAGTAACCCTTACACCACTCTCCCGACCCCCACACCCAGGGTGCCTCGCTGGCGGAGTCCACGCCATGCTGGTGGGAGAGCTGCAGGCGGTGATGCATCGCTGCTCCGCCCGAACTGTCACCCGGGAGATTATCAGCTCCTGGAGGAGCCTCACGGCCGGGAGCCAGATGGAGGCTGGCCCACTGGCTCTCTCGCCTCGTCTGGCCTCTGCAGGCTCCCACTCCCACTGCCCCCGCCCTGACGGTGCTGGCACTCCCACAGGTGGGTGCTGGGGGCTGGGGGCTGGGGGCTGTGGCTAGGCAGCAGAGGCCGGCAGGTTCAAGCCTGTCCATGTATGTATGATGCTCAGCCGCCCCTCCCCCCTTCCCCCCCCCCCCCCCCCCCCGGACACCGAGCGCCAGGAGGTAGCCTGGCAGGGCAGATAGGGTCAGCCTTAAGAAATGGTCACGGAGGCCGTCGCTGGTTTGGCTCAGTGGATGGAGCATCAGCCTGCAGACCGATGGGTCCCAGGTTCGATTCCGGTCAGGGGCAGCTACCTTGGTTGCAGGCTCGTCCCCAGCCTGGGCCCTTGTTGGGGCGCGTGCAGGAGGCAACCAATCGCTGTGTCTCTCTCTCATATCGATGTTTCTCTCTGTCTTTCCCTCTCTAAAAATCAATGGAAAAATATCCTCTGGTGAGGATTTAAAAAAAGAAGAAGAAATAAAGAAATGGAGCCCTATCCGGTTTGGCTCGGTGGATAGAGCGTCGGCCTGCGGACTGAAGGGTCCCAGGTTCGATTCCAGTCAAGGGCATGTATCTTGGTTGCGGGCACATCCCCAGTAGGGGGTGTGCAGGAGGCAGCTGATCGATGTTTCTCTCTCATTGATGTTTCTAACTTTCTATCCCTCTCCCTTCCTCTCTGTGAAAAATCAATAAAATATATTTAAAAAAAATAAAAAATAAAATGGACCCCAAGGATGGAGGGCGCCGAGCCTGCGCTCAGCAGAAGGCTGTTTTGGAGTGTGGGCCAGTGAGCAGGGCTCCTGAGTTTAAATCCTTGCTCCCTCTCTTCACTGTGTGACGTTGGCCTAGTTGCCTCACATCTCTGAGCCTCCCATTTCTGTAAAGCGGGGCCAACAGCATATGCGGGAGAGCTGCTGTGGGGAGCAGCCCGGGAAACTGCCTGGTGATGGCCCCAGGCAGGTGGCCAGCACTGTCCCATGGGCCCCTTGCCTAAGCCGGCGTGGGGGGAGGCTCACCTCCAGGTAGGACATGGACACCTCGTATTCCATGTCATTGCTGGTCTCCTCAATGGCGCGGAAGAGATCATTGAGGGTCCGGGCATAGATGCCTGGCTCGTGGTCCGTGCCCAGCATGGTGTATGTTTTCCCACAGCCTGGGCACAGCACGGCGGTGGGTGAGCAGGGTGGGTTGGGAGTGCCACCTTGCCGGGCAGGGTGTCCTGGCCAACCTGGGTGTGTCCTCAAGGCTGGGACCCCCAGATGGCAGGGCGGTGAGGATGGCGTCTTGCTGGGGATGGGGCCGCTGGGGCCTGAGGGCCCTGTGAGGGGGTGGGCCAGCTACCTCCTTGAGTCCTGCCCCAGCTGGGGCCAGACTGGCTCTCTGACACAGGGCGAGGGGGCTTGCTCCTCAAGGGGGACAAGCATCCGGGCCCCCCCACTGCATGGGCTCCCCCTCACCTGTGGGGCCGTAGGCAAAGACAGTGGCATTGTAGCCTGAGATGACGCCTTTGATGAGGCTCTTGGTGGTGGCCTGGTACACCATCTCCTGCAGGGAAGGGAAGCGGACAGCCGCCAGGGGCCTGGGTATGGGCGGGGCACACTGCCCACGGGCACCCTCCCGCTGCTCCCAACAGCGGCGCTTTCTGTCCCTTGGCCCCAGAGAAGTGGGGGTGGGCATGGAGGGACTTTCACCCCATGGGGGGACGCCCGCCTGAAAGAGCGCTCAGGACACCTGAGATGCCTCCCCCACAGCTGGCGGCTGGCCCCCGGCCTCGGGGACGCGTCGCATCTGCTGCCGGGAGTCCCACAGATGGGCAAGACGGGGGTCCCAGGCGGGTGTCAGCTTCCCCAGGACTCTTCCTCACACCAGATGGGCTTCCAGAGCCTCCCTCCAGCTCCCGGGGGGCCACCTGCCGGGGGTGCCGTGTGGGTACCCGTGGAGGGAGGCCGTGCACATGCCATGCAGGCGAGCACACGCTTGCACGCACGGAGCCACAGGAGGGGGGAGTCAGGGAGCAAGTGGCGGGGGGCAGGCTGAGGGCTGCTGGCAGGTCCTCTGAGGGCCCCTCACACGTGGGGCAGAGGGCGCCCCCGGGCCCAGCCCTCTCACTTGTGTGGCAGTGAAGTCAAAGGCCACGTCGAACAGGTAGGACTTCTCTCGGGACCGGTGTGCCCGCAGGATGTCGTCGGGGTCCTCCATCGGGTCCATGAGAACCACCATCTGCAAAGGGCCCAGGGCAGCCCCAGTCACCAGAGCCCCGGCCACACTCTTGGCACTGACCTCACCCCTCCTCACTCAGGGTGTGGGCCAGGGGTGGGGGACCACCAGGGGACCACAGTCAGGTCCAGCAGGCGGTCCCAGAGCTGGGCGGCCCTGGGCCCCTACGCCCCCGGCCCAGCCCTGCCCCCATCAGTGCCCGTGTGCCCCATCTGGGCACTTGGCCCTGGATGCCCAAAGGATCCCCAAGTGCCATGTGCCCTAGACCACCAAGCTCTGGACCCCCTTCCTCTGCCTGCACCTCGCCCTGTGCTTGTCCCCAACGGAGAAGCAACAGTAACACGGGCTGGGGGTCATCCGGCGTGTATTTGTGTGAGGACGTGTTTTGAGCACTTCCCGGACACTGGTCCCGTTAGTCTCACATGGGCCAGGCGGCGAGGCCACTGCCATTCCCACTTCACAGAGGAGGAGACGGGCCCGGAGCAGTGACCTGTCCAAGCTCACACACTAGCCGGTGGGAGAACCGACTTGAACCTGGGGCTCCAAACCTGCAGACCCTTCGTCTCACTGCAGCCGTGAGGCACCTAGGACCTTGCACCCCAGCCTCATCCCTGCCTCACCCCTGCACCCCTGCCTCAGCCCCCACACTCCCTCTCACCCACTGGCAGGCCCAGGGGTGGGGCAAAGAGACACTGGTGCTCAGTGACTGGAGGGAGGAAGCAGGAGGCCCAGACCTGGGAGGGCCACAGCCTGGGACTCCACCAGACTCTCCAGCATTCTCTGTGTGCCCTGACATCAGCCCCCCTTCACCACCGGCCCCCTGCTGGAGGTGCACACCTGGGCTCCCTGCACCTACACTGGCCTAAGACCCCGAGGGCCCAGCACAGCCTCCTTGTGGGATTCTCAGCGGAGGAGGGAGGAGAGAGGTGTGAGGAGGGAGGAGGGAGGAGAGAGGGAAGGCAGCTCCCCAGGAGGCCCGGCCTCAGGAGTCTCACCCACCTGTCAGATGGGGTTCAGGTGAGCCAGCTGGAGGCGCCTCCAGACAGGCTGGGCTGGGCTGTGCGGGAAAGACTGAGGCCCTGACTCAGGCCCCTCACAGCTGGCCAAGGGTCGGGGGACACCTTGAGCTGAGCGCAGGTCAGGTCGTCCGGCTGCACTGCCCCTCGGGGTGCCCCCCTGGTCCAGCCACCTCCTCAGGGCTTCTGCCCACTGCCCCGTAAGCCTCGTCCAGGATCCAGTTCCTTCTCAGCCCTAACACCGGCAGCAGGAGCCCGATCAAGTTTCAGCCCAACTGAAGATAAACGCAGCGACAAGGGCCGGGCGTGGGTCCCAGTGGGCCGCGCGGGAACCTGACCAGCGGTACCAGTTCTCACCTCTCTAGTGCCAGTGTGGACACAGGCAGGGCCTGAGGGGTGCCCTCAGGAGGGGCTTTGGTGCAGGGGGGAGAGCGGGAGAGGGTCATTCACTGATGCCCATATCCCACCGATGACCTCCAAACGACCTCCGGGCACTGCCAAGTTCATGGCTTCTGGGCATTTGGTTCCTTCGATCCGCAGGCTCCTGAATCAGTGCATTGTCAGCAGGGCAGCCATGATCCCCTTAAAGAGGGCTTTGTCTGGGTCTTCATCTGTCTGGGTCCCAGCCCGCACCCCGCCCTCCGGAGCATCGCCCCTTCCCTGGCCACTCGGGCATACAAAGGAACCCTTGAGCCCTTGCTTAGGTGAGCTGGAGCTGAGCCACAGAGGGCAGCACGGGCAGTCGGGCCCCAGTGAACATGCTTTCTGGGCACCTTCTATGGACCAGGCTTTAAGCAAGGGTGGGAGAGAGAGTATGGTTTCCTGCCTCTGACACTTCAGTCGAGGGGGAACAGGTCATTTTAATAACAAGTGCTGCCTGCCCGGTGTGGCTCAGTGGTTGAGCGTCAACCTCTGAACCAGGAGGTCATGGTTCGGTGCCCAATCAGGGTTGTGGGTTCGATCCCCAGTGTGGGGCATGCAGGAGGCAGCCGATCAATGATTCTCTCTCATCATTGGTGTTTCTATCTCCCTCTCCCTTCCTCTCTGAAATCAATTAAAAAATATACTAAAAAGGAAGGAATGAAGTTCTGACACGTGCTACAATGTGGATGAGCCTTGAAAACATTACGATCAGTGATAGGAGCCAGACGCGAAGACAACACACTGTGTGCTTCCATCCATATGAAATAGTCAGTCTATGGAATTGGAAGTAGGTCAGTGGTTGCCTGCGGCTGGGGAGATAGGGGGTGATGGCTAGAGGGGTGAGGGCTAAGGGGAGGTGTTGGCTAAGGGGGGGTGATGGCTAAGGAGGGGTATTGCCTAAGGGGGGTGATGCCTAAGCGGGGGTGACAACTAAGGGGCAGGGTGAAGAATCCTCCCAGTCTCCCCCAGTCATTCCCCACCAGGCTCAGCTCTGTGGGGCAAAGGGGCACGAAGCATCCAGATGGTGGGTGTGGAGGGAGCCGGGCAGGAAAGGGGGCTAATAGGCTGCCCCTCCCAGCACTCCATCCCCCAACACTTGGCATCTGTCACCTGATACTTTATTTATCTTTCACAACAGCCTCCCAATTGTGTGGCTGTGGCTCCCCTGTACCAGACCTCCCCTAATCCTCTCAGAGCCCTCCGCACGGCTGGGCTGGGCGGAGCAGGTTACTGTCCCAGCTTCTGATGGGGAAACGGAGGCCCCGCCAGGACTCAGGGCCCTTGCCTGGCTCCTCAGACAAGGACCCCAGGAGCACAGGGGTGACAGTTGGGCTTTGAGCAGATAAAGGCTAATTATGGGACAACCCATAGTGTCAGGTGACTTCAATTCTGTAGGTAAAGAGCTGGGCGGGGGTCTGCAGGCTGTGGGCTGTGTGTGTGTGTGTGTGTGTGTGTGTGTGTGTGTGTGTGGTGGGGAGACAGAGGGGAAGGGGGCTGGTGTAAAGTTTCTGCTTCCACCCTGGAAGCCCTGGGCCCCCCAGACCACTCAGGCTGCCCACCCCCCACTGTGTGGCCATGGATGGCACCCCTGAAGGGTCTGGTGTCAGGGTCTAGTCCTGCCCCTGATGCTACTAGGAGACTGAGCTCCTACCACACTCTGTTGATGTTGATTTCAGAGAGGAAGGGAGAGGGAGAGAAAGAGAAACATCCATGATGAGAGAGAACCATTGATCAGCTGCCCCCTGCACACCCTACACTGGGGGATCGAGCCCGCAACCCGGGCATGTGCCCTGACCGGGAGTTGAAGTGTGACCTTCTGAGTCATAGGTCAACACTCAACCACTGAGCCATGCTGGCGGGGCTACCACACTCTTCTAGGAGCACAGATGTGTGGAGGTGAACATGGGGGACCCCTGGCCTGAGAGCTCTAGCACAGGCAATGGGAAGGCAAGAGGTGGGCTCAGTTTTACCTCTGGGGTCCCAAACCATCCCGTTCCAGCTCTTAAAGAGACCAACACCTGTTAACCCCACTGTGTGCCAGGCACAGGGGTAGGGGTGGGGGAGTGGGATGGGGGGAGGGGAGGGGAGCTCTTGCGCATATTGGCCCCGCAGGCGGCTAAAGAAGGCAGTGTGGCTCCTGTCCCGAACTGCACGGGGGCTCCAGGGGACCTGGGGAGGTCCCTGAACCCCTTTTATAAATCCGAACCCTAACTGCCACTTCCCCAGAACCCGGCCTCTTGTCCCCAAAGGACTTGTCCTGTGAGAGGGCCGCTCTGCACAGCCTCGTTGCTGAAACCTCCCTTGTCCCCAGGAGAGCAATGCCTAACTCTAAGGAAGGCTGCGCTAAGAACACCCCAGACTCGCCCCAGCAGCCCACTGGGCTCCAGACCTCAGAGCGGGGGACAGAACTATGACTGGCCACCTGGCCCATGACCACGGCTGCCCAAGCCTGCACCCCAAGCCTCCCTCTGGGCCAGGGCCACAGACCAGCTGCGGGGGTCGCTGGAGAGAGACAGAGGTCCAGGGTGGGGCTGGTCGGAGTGGCAGGCAAGGGGACTCCAGTCTTTGCCTCCTGCTCACCAGGGCCTTGCTGTCTGAGGAATGGCGCTGGTGGGGGGCAGCGGGGCTTTTTGGGGGTCCCCAGCCTGCCGTTGGCTGTGGCTAATCTCCAACAGCAGGCCAGGCAGCGCATCTGTGGGGACAAAAGGAGCCCGGGGCCAGCGGCCTCTGGCTGTCCCTGCAGGGCCCAGAGTCCATGCTGAGAGCCCCGAGCCCACGCTGCTCAGGCACCCCTCCTGCTGACAAAGGACCAGGCGGGGAGGGAACGCCCAGCCCGGGCCCTTCTTGGAGGCGCAGCTCGGCCGGGTCAGGCCGGACCCCCGCGCCACTGGCAGGGACAGAAAGGAGCCAGTGTCTGCCGTGTGTGGGCATACAATGGGCTATGCCCAGACCGGAGCGTTTCCATCAGCATCAGTTCATATCTATCAGCCTCCGTGCCGGCCAGAAGCCAGGCGCAGCCGAGAGAGAGAGCCATGATTGTCCCAGCTGAGGACCTGATACCCTTGGGGACAAGTTGGACAAACAGGGAGCGGCCTAGCCTGGAAGGAGGGTTCTCCTCCCGTGTTCTCTGGCTCTGCACGCTGCCCCTCAGCAGCCCCGGGGACTCTCCGTCTCTAATAGAGGCGGGTGGCACATCCATTAGACTCCTACTGTGTGCCAGGCACTGGGAAGCACAGTGTGTCCATCAGCCCCCAGAGCCCCCTGCGGAGGCAGCCTAATCACTGTCCTGGCTTGCAGAAGAGGCAACTGGGGGTCTCGGAAGCAGCCCACCCGGGGCCGCCCAGCTGGCCAATGGCAGAACTCCCCTATGTGGCTGTCCCGCATGTTCCTCCCACTCCTGCTGCCCGAACCGGTGTAGAAGGGGTCTTCCCAGCCATCCCTGCTTTCCCCGAGGCCTCTGAGGAAGGCTGCTCCTTGAAAGAGGGAGCAGAGGAGAAGCCAGGAGGCTGGGACCACCCAGCTCCGCATGCCCACAGCTCCTCCACTGTCGGGGCTGAAGGAATAGGCTGGATGGGCACCTCCCCTCGGGGAGCCCAGCGGCTGGCAGGCATTGCAGGCTGAGCTGTCCGCCTCCAGTTTGCTTCCCATGGCCCTTGGGCGTCCTGAGTCTAGCCTGCCATGCCCAAGGCCAGCACGTGCCCACTTGTGCCTTGCTCTGCATGGCATCATGCCACCCCAACTTCCCTGACCTAGCAGCACACCCCGCTGCACTCAGGAGACGCGAGCATGGGCACTCAGGAGACGCAAGTTCAGCGGCCACTGAGCAGAGGCAAGTGATCATTCTCGGGTCGCCGTAGGCCATGCCACCGGGATGCTCCTACCTGGGCACAAACCTGCTGCTGGTGGCCGTACCACTGTGCCCACTCCTACCCCAGCGCCTGAGTCCTCAACTGCCTACCCAAGCACACATCCTGGCCATGACCTACAGAGTGTGTGGGCTGGCCCTGCCCTCATCTCCAGCCTCAGCTCACACCTCCAGCCTGCTCTCTGCATCTCTCTCCTGCTTGGGCCCCATCAGCTTTTTCTTTTTTTAAATGTATTTTTATTGATTTCTGAGAGGAAGGGAGAGGGGGAGAGAGAGAGAGAGAAACATCAATGATGAGAGAGAATCATTGATTGGCTGCCTCCTGTACGCCTCCTACTGGGGATCAGGCCCGCAACCTGGGCATGTGCCCTTGACTGGAACTGAACCTGGGACCCTTCAGTCCACAGGCCGATGCTCTATCCACTGAGCCAAACCGGCCAGGGCATTTTTTTCTCAGTTACCCAAGCCCATCACAGTCTCTCTCATCACTGGGCCTTTGCACATGCCTGTCCCTGTGGTTGAGATTTCTCCCTCCCGGCACAGTCCTCGTGAATCTACTTCATCCCTCCTGCTTCAGTGCAGGCACCATTTCTCCCTGAGCTGCGGGACCAGGCCAAGTCCCCCTCGTACTTCCTATGCATTTCTTTGTAGGCCCTGTGGGCCGCTAACCAACCCCCTCCTCCCCCCGGTTTGTGATGCAATGCTGTGATTAATGTCTTATCCGCCCACACTGGGCTCTAAGGTAACGAAGGGAGGACAGGGTCTTTTCTCTTCACCATAGCACTGTCACAGCGTGTTGTGGGCACTTGGTGAATACTGATTGCCGCCTGTGTAAACAGAGGCGGGACTTGCCCTGCTCACCTCATCATGGTGGCATGAGGATCAAGAGAGCAAACAGACATCCCAGGACTTTGCCAAACATGAATACTCCGGAGGCAGGCTTTCGCTCTAGAGACCGTGTAAATGCGTGCTCTATGCGTAGCAGACATATTAAAACGGGAAAGTCATGTCATGGGCACATGGAAGTGGACGTTTTAGAACTGGACTAGGGATCAGGACCCACCCAGCCTAGGGAAGCTTTCAGCTCTCCTTGGATCAATCTAGGAAGGCTTCCTGGAAAAAGAACCCTCGTTTCCTCGATGATGTCGCCCATTCACTGTTAGCCAAGAGTTCAGTGGGTAGAAGAAGGATGGTGCAGCGAGCCACAGGGGCCCTTCCTGTCACTACCAGGTGAGCAGGTACCTGCCCCCATGAGGTATGAACAGACCTGTGCCCTGGCCTGCAGTTCCCAGCCACAACCCCTCGTACCTGCTCGTCCACTTTATGGGCGATGAGGGTGGCTCCCTCCTCCAGTTCCGACACGCTGATGGGCCGAACCCGGAGCGCCACCTGGGAGGGAAGGCCAGACCCCTGAGATTAGATGTAAAGTGCTGTGCTGGGCCCCAGAGAGAAGGATGCAAGGACCCTGGGATTCCGGGAGGGCAAGCCCCAGGGCTCTCCTCTGTCCAGCCATCTCAGGCCTCCTCGTGGTATGGAAACCACCTGGGTAAGGGCGGGAGGTCCAGAGAAAGGGGGCTGGGTCTGAGTCTGTGCATTGCCCCAGGAGCCCGTGGCTCAGGGCAATCCCCGTGGCAGAGCACTGCCTGCTCCTTCAGGCTGCATCCGGGCTGCCTCAGTCCCATGCCCACGTTAAGCAGCTGCAGCTCCCTTGGGCTTTGAACTTGGAGCCCTTGGCCCTGGAGTAGGCTGTCTGTGCCCTTTGAATAAAGAACTACAACCCAAGGGGCAGCACTGAGCACAGCAGGATGGGGCTGGGGGCGGGGGAACTTCTCCTCCTCCGCCTCGACCTGGGTCCACATTCCTACCCAAGGACAGCTCCACGGGGCCCCTACTCTCTCTGTTCTCCAGACACTGGGAGACAGTGCGTCTTCTCTCCGCATGAGCCCTGCCCAAAGAATGGGGGCATGCCTAGCCGGTTTGGCTCAGTGGATAGGACATCGGCCCTCAGGCTGAGGGGTCCTGGGTTCAATTCCGGTCAAGAGCACAAACCTCAGTTGCAGGCTCGATTCCCCCGGCCTGGTCAGGGTAGGTGCAAAAGGCAACTAATCTACGTGTTTCTCTCACATCGATGTTTCTCTCTGTCTCTCCCCCTCCATTCTACTCTCTCTAAAAATCAATGGGAAAATATCCTCAGGTGAGGATTAACAAAAAAAGGAAACAAGAAAACTCAGAATTAAAAAAGAAAAAAAAGGAATGGAGGCCGGTGTGTTTCTGCTGACCAAGGGGAAATGCCTGCCAGGTGTGGGGGTTTAAGTCCACGCTCAGAGCTTCTCAGCTGACGCCTCAGCCAAACTCCCCTGCTGGGAGGGGAGGACCCTCCGGCCCTGGCGAGTGGGCACACCACACATGCTAATCAAGCCGCTTTCAAAGAGACCCTTCCCACCAGCCAGAGAGGATGGATGTTCTAGAGCCACGGCTTGCTGGAGGGCTGGGGCCCAGGCTCCAGTTTGGAGCAGCTAGCTCGCCCTGCAGAGGCGGGGTGTCTGAGGGCAGCATCCTCCTCCCGTGACATCACCGCCCACCTGCTGGTGATGGAGGCTCGTTCCCAGATCTCAAAGTTAGGGAGGGGGCGTGGCCCTGGGGTCACTGAGCCTTCCCCCCATTACTCTAACCCAGCACCACTGAGAATCAGGAGTCTGCCTTCAGTCTCTACCTGAGGCCTTCCCCACCCCCCCCAACCCCCCCCACCCCCCGCCCACTCACACACACACTCACACCTCTTCATCTGCCCTGACCCCAGGGCTGGGCTGGGGGCCCCCTCAGCGGCTCCCAGCATCCTCTGAACCATTTAGTCCTCACTTGGACGGCATCTTCCTTGCAACCCAATCACCAGCCACCTCAGCTCCATGCCAGCTCCCCTGGCACCCGGAGGCTCCCGTCTGTCTACCTGTGATCCCCAGCTCCTTTAATTCACTCCCGACTCCACTGGGTTGGGGTACCCCTTGGTTCCCTCCTTCCTCTTCTCGGAGGAGGGCCAAGCCTGCCCTGGTGTTTCTGGATGGGGGAGCAGTCTTGTCCCAGAGACCCATGGGCACAGGCTTGGGGACTGGGGGCCCCTGGTGGGAAGGTGTAGAGGGAGGGGCGGAGCTGGGCTAACTTCAGGCTCAGCAGGACGCCCTCCTTCCTGACACCAGGACTTGGGGAAAGTTCTCTGACAGTCGCCTTGCCTGCTCCCGAGGGTCCTTTTGTGGGGGCGGGGGGCGAGGGGAAAGGCCCGCTCTGTCTGTGGGAGGTGGAATCTGAGTCTGGGCCACAGATCGGGCCCTTGATGGGCGTCTCACCGTGAGCTGCTGGTCCTTGGAGTCCCCACTGTCCTTCATGCTTGCGGGGATGGAGGGGCTCAGGCCGCGACAGCGGGCATGGCCGAGCCGCACCCCCACCGTCACCGGGTCCCCCGCAGCCTCACCCGTGCTGCTGCTGCCTGACAACCCGAAACCAACAACGCGCCCGCGGCCAAGGGCGCTGACCGGGAGGCGGGGCGAGGGGAGGGCCCCGACGGCGCCTCCCGCCCCCTGCGCCCCCGCCCCTCCCGTGCTGCGGCTCGGAGTGGGCCGCCTCCGCCGGGGAGGCGCTCGAGCCTGAGCCGCTTTCTCAGCGAGTGCCCGCCTGTGCGTCCCTCCGGCCCTCGGCGAGGCCCTGCGTCCGCCCGGCGCCGCCGCCGTGTCGGTTTGGCCGCTCTCGGCGCCTCCCCGTGCCCCCTCGCTCGCGGCCGGGCCCTCTCCCACTGCCCTCCAGGGGGCGCCCTGCGGGCTCGCCGCTCGCTGGACCGCGGTGCTCCCTGCCCCTCGCGCGGCGGCGGCGGCGGCGGCGGCTGTCGGCCTGACTGCCTGTCTTTCTGTCTGTCTGTCTGTCTCTTGGCGTCTCCAGGGCGGTGGCTGGCTGCCCCGTGTTCCCATGGGCGCTGCGTGCATCGTGGCTGTGGCTGGTGTCTAATCCCTGTCTCCAATGACAGAGGGGTAAACAGTTGGCGCTTTGCCCAGGCTGCCCACCCGCGGGGTGGAGGGGGGCACCTGTATTACTATGTCACACAAGAGCCCGCCTCCATGCACCCCACTGGCAAACAGGGCCCTATCGGGAAACCCAGAATCTAGGTCAAGCCGGTAGGGTCTGTGTGCCCCCTGGCCCCGCCCGCGGGAAGAGACACACAATGCTGTGCAAGAGCGTGGCTCAGACGCATGTGGTGAGCGAAACAGCGATTCCACTGCCAGGAGCCCAGTGCAAAGACGCCCGCCTCAGGCGGCCCGGAGACCAGGATTCTGGTCCCAGCTCTGCATCCAACTCGCCAAACCACCAGGAGCCAGTGTTCCTGCCCCCCCCCCCCCGCCCCGCCCTAGTTTCCTGATGATGGTGTGTCTGAAGGCTCATCTTCCTTGTCTTCTCCTGCCCCCCACCTGAGCTGAGCCGGCAGCCTCCCAGGGCGAGGGGACCCATGGACTCAGCGGGGAACAGAGCGCTCCTCCCTCCCCACCCCCCCACCCCCACTCCTGTCCCCCCCCCCCCCCCCCCGGGGCTACCACAGACAGCCTGGCGGGCATCCAGAGGCGGAGCACGCTGCCAGCGTGTGCCCTGGGGCTGGCTTCCCCGGCTGCCCCAGGAGCTTGTGTGTTAGAGTTATTAATAAGCAATGCAGAGAGCCACCTGTGGCCTTGAATTTGGAAAATAGATAAAGCGGGGGAAGCTTGGTGGAAACCGCTCCTTGGTGGGGGGGAAGGGGGAGGACCCGGGGGTTGTCCCAAGGTTTTGTCCTGCTCTCTGGCCCAGGCTGCCCCGAGCCTGCGCACCGAGGCTGGCGGGTTTGCAAACGGGCGTTCTGCCTTGAGCACCCGGCAAGTTGGAAGACGTGTCGTTGGGCAGAAGACACCCTCCCGGCTTACACTGCAGACCCCAGTCTCTCCTTTCTGTCCCTCCAGTGCATAAGCCCCTCCCACGGGGGTGAGGGCACAAGAAGCTTTAGGCCGGAGGTCCCATCCATCTTACATGGAGCCTCATCGTGGAGTCACCTCATTCTCGAACCCTTCCCTCTGCTCGACTTCTGTGCTTCGGTCAGCGACACCCCCGTCCTCGCTGGTCCCAGGTCTCTGCGTCATTTTTGACTTCCTCTTTCCTCTCATCCTCTACCTGCGAATCCCGGAGGTTCTACCTCTGCAGGTGTTTCTCCTCCTCGTCATCTCCCGGCCACTCCCCCAGGCTCCATCATCGTCACCTGGGCCATGTCATGGCCACCTCCTGCTGTCTCCCACTTTCCGAAGGTGCGGCTGTAACACGAAAGCACAAGCAGGCGCCTTGCCTCGCTCCCCGCACCCTCCGGCCCCCTCCTCTCCACCATTCTGCTCTGTGGACTTAGGCTCGACCCATCTTGACCAACTGTCCAAGATACACGGTGGTGCCGGGTCCTGCTTTCAGGCCTTGTCTCACGCGGGTGCCTCCGCCCGATACACCCCTTTTAACTTGTCAAATGTAGGTAACAGAGGTGCAGACAGGTACGTGACTAGCCATCACTCCACCCAAGCCACCATCTTCTCTCAGCATCTCCTCCCGACCGGCCTCAGGGCCTCCTCTCTCCAGGCCATCATCCGTGACCAGCCCAGGGATTTTGTAAAATAAAATAAAATAAAATAAAAATATATATGCAAATCTGACCACACCTCTCCCCTGCTTCTCCGTGATCTTAGGAGAAAGGCGGAAATGCTTACCGGGACCTGCAAGGCCCTGCCTGCCTGGCCCCTTCGTGTTCTCCAGGTCGGTTCCAGGCCCTGGTGACTGCGCTTCAGCCACGTGGACGCCTCCCTTTCAGTCCATAGAGCAGCAGCAGCCACTGCCTTCTCTCTGCTGCCTGGAACGCCCCTCCGTGTGCACCCCTATAATCACATACGTGCACACATGTGCCGGCACCTGCACACACACCTGCACACGCACCTGGGGCAGGACTGTGGGCTGAAGTCCAGGTCTGCCCCTCGCTCCCGTGGGACTCGGGCCACGTGCTCCCGCCCTGTGTGTCTCCCTGGGCACATCCGTGGCTCAGGGATGGACGAGGCTGATGGCACTCTGTTTTGAAGCTCAAGGGCCCGGTAAGTGTGACCTGCGAAGATTATTTTTCAAGGTCTAGCCACGGTGCACATTCAATGTTGTTGGTTTTTCTTTTGGGCACAAGAGCAGCGGGTATCTCCCCAATAAGATTCTTAGCACAGGCATTTTTTTTTTCAATTTTAATTTTATTTTTTTAAATATATTTTACTGATTTTTTACAGAGAGGAAGGGAGAGGGAGAGAGCGTTAGAAGCATCCATGAGAGAGAAACATCAATCAGCTGCCTCCTGCACACCCCCTACTGGGGATGTGCCCACAACCAAGGTCCCTGCCCTTGACCAGAATGGAACCTGGGACCCTTCAGTCCACAGGCCGACGCTCTATCCATGGAGCCAAACTGGTCAGGGCCACGGGCATTTTTAAAAGGGACCACCTGACACCCACAGAGTGAATGGTGGTCGGGGACTTCTCCTGGGACAAGGCTGGCTCTGAAGTGTCCTCTTGCCTGTGATATTTCTGGTGACCTATGACATTTCTGGGGACCTGTGACATTTCTGATGACGGTTGCTGAATGCTCGGCTGTGCCACGGTTTCAGGGCGGCCCAGTGCCTTGGCCCACAGGTGGTTGGGACGGAGCTGCCTGGCCTCCTATCCGTCTGCCGCTCACTCACTCTGTCACCTGGCCAAGTCTGCCGCTCACTCTCTCTGTCACCTGGCCAAGGCCCCCGCCCCGACCCTGCTCTTCCCCTGCAGAGGAAGGATAATCAAGTACAAACCTGCTCCCGGTGCAGGCTGCGTAACAAGCACTGCTAGTAAGTGTGAGCACTGTGATCATTACTTTAATTATAATTTAATTTCATTAAGACCACAGGAAGCTTGCAGAGCCCAAGAATAACCAAGCTGATTCTGATCGGCTCCGACCCTCCTGGAGGTAGCACGCCCGGGCTGTCGCTCGGGGAGGCCTTGCAGAGTGGAACTCCTTCTGTCCCGGGTTGTACGCGGCTACGGACGGGGAGGGTCAGGGAGGCGGTCCCCAGGCACAGGTCCATCCAAGGCCCTGCCTGGGCCGTGAGGAGCCCGTGGAGGCTTTGCCAGCTTGTGAAGGAAAGTGATGGCCGGGAAAGCCCTGGAGAAGCTGAAGGGGACGCGCAGGGCCAGGCTGTGTGAGGCCCGAAGTGGGGTTGGCTGTGGCGGCTGGGACAGGGGCTCCCATCTTAGGGGTGAGTGTGTCCCCTCCTCCCTCCAAGGGGTCACTGGGGACCGGGCTCAGTGAGTCAGCGTGGACCAGCGATTTGTGAGGTGTGGGGACTGGGCTTAGGGTCCCTTTGCTCCCCCATCCTTCCCCCCCAGTGACACTTTAAGGAAGGAGATCAGCCCCCCACTAATAAAGCCAGGGCAGTGCCAAGAGGCAGGAGATGGAGGCGCCTGTGGGGGAGGGGGCTGCAGGGGCCTGACCTTTTAGTTTGGAGTCTCCTCAGGGTCTTCTTCTTTCTCCACCTCTTCCTCACCCTCTCCCGCAACCTCCACCTCCTCCTCGGCCTCCTCCGGACTTCGTTTCTGCCAAAGAAAGACAGCACAGAATCATGGGGGGGGGGGGGCAGGCCTCCCCTTACCCTGGGAGAGTTAACCCTGAGGCCAAAAGCAGCCACCTGGCCGAGGTGAGGGTGCCAGCACCGTGGCCATGAGGGCCTGGTGGCCGCTCAGAGCCAGTGGGTGGGAACGATGGGGACAGTGGGGGCGGTGGGGGTGTCCCACAGGCTCAGGTAGGAGCCCTGCTCTGCTGCTTGCTGCCTGGGTGACCCGGCGGGTCCTCCTGAGCGTCCTTGGTCCCCTCCCCATCTTCCTCCCATGGCTGCGGCTGGGATTGGAAATAATGGCGGTGAGGACCCGGGAGGGCCTTCTAAGCTCCAGCCCCAGAAATGCTGGCCAAGTGCAGAGACTGAGAGAGACTAAAGGAGGGGATGGGGAGGGGAAGGGCAGGGGAGGGGGAGGGGGAGGGGAGGGAGGGGCCGAGTTCTAGGAACCCTCGGGAGGCCCAGCTGCTGTGTCCGGTGCTCACGCTGCGGCTGCTGCTGTGGGGAGCCCGTCTGGGGCCTCTCCCACCAGGAGGGGGTGTGAGCCGTACCGCCCTGGTGAGGTGGCCAATGTGGGCATCGCTTTTGGAGGGCTGGGAGCCCAGAGGTGGCGGGTGGGGAGTCTGGGGCTATGGGTCCAATCTCACTTCCACCACACATGGAGGGAGTGCCCTGCCCACCGGTATACACGGGCAGGGTGGGAACAAAGCCGCTCGGACCCAAGGCCTTCCAGACAAAATGCGCCTTCGAACCACACCTCCCCCAGACCCTGAGAGGGAGGCGGAGCGGGAGAAGCCAGAGATGGAAGCCGTTTTCTCTCCGTGTGCTCACCAGCCTCATCACTCCGGCGATGCATTAGCGCCCAAGAGCCTGCCACACAGTCTTCAAGCAGGGCCGGCTTTCTGGGCGGGCATCCTGGGTGGGCACCATGTGCAGGCACCGTGTGCGGGCACCATGTGTGGGCACCCTGTGAGGGCACCGTGTACAGGCACCCTGTGCGGGCACCGTGTGTGGGCACCATGTGTGGGCACCCTGTGAGGGCACCGTGTGAGGGTACCGTGTGCGGGCATCCTGTGCGGGCACCATGTGCAGGTATCCTGTGCGGGCACCGTGTGCGGGCACCCTGTGCGGGCACCCTGTGTGGGCACCCTGTGCAGACACACGAGGCTGTGCTGGCAAGGGCTCCACACTTGCTTTCATGTTCTGCTGTCATTGTCTTGAAATTCTCAAGACTTTTGGAGCAAGGGCTCCCCATTTTCACTTTGCACTGGGCCACGCCCCCAAACGATGCTGCTGGGCTCACCCACAAGGGTGGACACAGACATGCGCTCCCCGGTTCTTGCGCTTCCCTGCTGCCCGTTTGCACTTGCCCATCTTGGGATTTGATATGTGGGTCTCTCAAGGCGATGACCCACACGGACAATGCCCTTCTCTCCTGTCCCTGCTGTGAAAGAGGGCCTTGGAGGGGACCAGACACTCTCTTTGGAGCTAATCTCCTTGTGTTCTGCGTGAAAAGGACAGGACCGAGAAGGGAAGTGGCCAGCCTAGTTTGTACCGCTCGAGGGTGCTTGAGAGCCAGGCCAAAGGTACACAAG
Source organism: Corynorhinus townsendii (assembly GCA_026230045.1). Lineage (NCBI taxonomy): Eukaryota > Metazoa > Chordata > Mammalia > Chiroptera > Vespertilionidae > Corynorhinus > Corynorhinus townsendii. Next base: position 4,221,605 of record JAPDVU010000009.1, read on the forward strand.
TTCAGCTCAGGTCACACCCCTGACACCAGAATGCCCTCCAGACCATGGATGTCACAGCCCCTTCATGGGCCTCGGGCTCACTCTTACCTGACACCTCCCTTAGCCCCCGACCCTCATTCAGCTGGTCACGTGGGTGCTCCAGGCGCCCCCAAGGGTGGGTGAGGAGGATTCCCACAAGCACGGAGCACGGCTCCTGCCCTCGGGAGACCGCGTCCACCTGGGGGATTGGATTCCTCTGGAGGAAGGTAGTCATGCCTCCCACTTGCCAGATGGACAAACTGAGGTCCACCTGATAAGGTGACTTGCTTGAGGTCACCCAGGAGGTCAGCAGAGAGGCAGAACCCCTGTGCCAATGCCTCCCACCCGCCCACGTGGGCCCCACCCGAAGCCCTTACGTCCAGGGGCTCCTTCTTCAAGGCTTCCGTCTCCTTCCTCTTCAGCTCCGAATAGATGACGTCGAAGAACTCCTCCTCGGCCTTGGCGACCAGCTCCTCCAGGTTAATGGCGTCCTCCTCCTCCCGTGGCTCCTCATCCCTGCCTTCCACCTTGCCTTTCTCCTTCAGCCGCATCTCCCGGTGCCTGGCCTCCAGGATCTTCTCCCGCCGGGTCTCCCGCTCAAATATCTGGGCCCAACAGAGGTGGAGAGGCCCGTGGGAAGGGGGGTGGCAGCTGGGGCTCCTGGCACAGGGGCCAGACAGGTCCTTCTCGCTCTACTCACAACAGCCCCCAAAGAGGCCTGCACTCGGGGCTAACAGCAGGAACAGAGGGCGAGCCTGGCCGGCGTGGCTCAGTGGTTGAGCCTTGATCTGGGAACCAGGAGGTCTCGGTTCAATTCCAGGTCAGGGCACATGCCCAGGTTGCGGGCTCGATCCCCAGTGTGGGGCGTGCAGGAGGCAGCCGATCCATGATTCTCTCTCATCATTGATGTTTCTCTCTCTCCCCCTCCCTTCCTCTTTAAAATCAATTTAAAAAATAATAATAAAGAACAGAGGGCTAAATATTGGGGTTGGAGGTGGGAGCTGGACGGTGAGGTCCTCAATTCTAAGGGGTCCTAAGGACAGAGATGGCAGTGTGAAGAGAGCCCCCTGGATTTGTATAATATGGCGGCCCTGGGCCCACGAAGGACCAGCTCCAAGGTGGAGCCCCAGGCTCAGGCACAGCCAGGAGGCCCTCCCAGGTCTCAGCACCAGGGGTTTGCAGCATCGTGTGCCTCCAGGGCCACCTGCCAGGGGAAGGCCCAGTGACAGAGCTCAGCCCCCAGCGCCCCCAGTGCTCATTTCCAGCTCTCATTTCCGGATACCACACGGCCTCCCCAGAATGTCCCCCATTTCCCAGGAGGTGAGAGGGAGCGGCCCTTCGTGTCCCTCGGACTGGTCTGCCCTGCAGGGCCCCGGTGGGAGGTGAGCTGGAGGGCACCTCGGCCCTGGCACCGGGCACTCACAGAAGAAGCCATGTTCTTCTCATTCCTCTGGAGGTTGCACAGCCCGTGCGAGACCTCCAGCAGGGTGGTCGTCCCCAGCTGGGAGCCACAGGCGATGAAACCCCCGTTGTCCTGCACCCGGAGGCAGAAGAGGGCCTCGTCACACACCTGCAGGGAGGGCCAGGCAGGCCCACGTGGAGGCAGAGAGAGGAGCCAGTGAGCCTCAGGCTGACTCCCTGGCTCCCAGGAGGCTGGCCAATTGGCCCCATTCACACACCCTCGGAGACTCCCGACCCCCAGGAGGAAGTGCACACCCGGAAACTGGCTGTCAGGGCCCTTTGTCACTCCCTCCCAAACCTCATCTCCACCTTGTCACCCCCACACACACTCCTCCCCTCCTTCAGCCTCACATTCATCCATGCCACCAGGGCCTGAGGGCCTAGGTCGGGGGTGGGGGGCGTCCGGCTGCAGGCTGAATGAGGCCCACAGAATCATTTGGTCTGGCCCTGCCAAGGCCTTAGGGGTGCCTTCGTGAAATGTTTGACCACATAGAGCAGGCTAACTGTTAAGCTGATGATTCTGGCCCGTGAACGAGGTTATCAATATTCAAATGGCCCTTGGCAGAAAAAAGGTTCCCCACCCCTGACCTGGGTGCCTGGGGAGCGGGTGTGCGTGACCTTCAGGCTGAGGGCGGGGTCACACTGCTTGAACACAAAGTCCCAGATGTCCAGCGTCCCGTCCATCTTGGTGGTGAAGAAAACCGCCGGCCTCACCGGGCTCCAGGCGCCATCCGTGAGATACGCCATGTGATACCTGTGGGCAGCCGGGGCCACCGTCAGGGGCCACTGTGATTGACAGGGATGGTGAGGCTCCTGAGCCTCAGTTCTGCTCACCTGGCCCCTCCCGGGCTGCAGGGTCTCATTGTTGGCCAGGAAGTTCTTCCTTGTGTCTGACTTCTAGCCATGCCGACCTCGCCCACCCACAGCTCACAGGTCCTTCCCACGGGCTGGCCGCTGGCCTTTCTCCAGAGCCAACTGCAGGGGGCAGGCGTGCGGTGCTGGACCTGGCGCAGGTCCCCCCCCCCCCCCACCCCCACCCCTACCCCCACCCCTGTCCCAGGACTTGCTGAAGGAGTTAGAGGGAGGATGTGCCCAGAGAACTCCTCACACTAAATCAGGAGGGTGGTACACGCCTCCGCGGTTTGATCTAGAGTCAGTAGTTCTCAACCTTTCTAATGCCGCGACCCTTTAATACAGCTCCTCATGTGGTGGTGACCCCCAACCGTAAAATTATTTTCGTTGCTACTTTATAACTGCGATTTTGCTACTGTTAATGAATCGTAATGTAAATATCTGTGTTTTCCGATGGTCTTGGGCTAGCAAACCGGACCCTTACCCGACGCCATGCACAGAAACCAACTCCAAGTGGACTGAAGACTTAAATGTATGACCTGAAACCATAAAACGGCCGGAAGAAAACACAGGGGAACGTTCCCTGGCATGGGTCTTGGCAGTGAGTTTTTGGGTGTGACCCCAAAAGCACAAACATAAACAAGGGGACCACATCACACTAAAGGGCCTCTGCCCAGCAAAGGACATAGCAAAACACAAAGATAACCCATGGCCTGGCCGGCGTGGCTCAGTGGCTGAGCGTCGACCTCTGAACCAGGAGGTCACGGTTCAGTTGCGGGTCAGGGCACAGGCCCGGGTGGTGGGCTCCATCCCCAGTGGGGGGCGTGCAGGAGGCAGCCGGTCCATGCTTCTCTCTCATCATTGATGTTCCTATCTCTCTGTCTCTCCCTCTCTCTTCTTCTCTGAAATCAATAAATATATATATATATTTTAAAAAAGGACAACCTACAAAATGGGAGAAAACATTTGCAAACCATATATCTAATACGTGGTTAATATCTAAAATACATAAGGAACTCATACAACCCAATAGCAAAAAATAAAATAACCCCATCACCCGATTACAAAATGGGCAAAGGACCCGCGCAGACATTTCTCCAAAGGAAAGCTCTACCAATGGCCAGCAGGCACATGAAAAGGTGCTCAACACCACGAATCAGCAGGGAAATGCAAATCAGAACCACGAGGCGACAGTGCCTTGCCGGGCGAAAAGCTAAGAGCTGGCCAGGACGCGGAGAAAAGGGCGCCCTCTGTCGCTGTGGTTGGGGATGTCAACGGGTGCAGCCGCTGCGGGGAAACAGCGTGTCCCCTTAGCGTGCTGCCAGCAAGCTCCGGAATGTGTTCACAGATAAAGGAAATGATTGAATGAATAACGTCAAACATGGGTCTAGGAGAGTTCCCCCCTCCACCCCCCACCTCCAGCTGCTCCCTGCAAAACTGGCCTACGCTGGCCACCCGAGTTCACAGCCTCTTTATTCACAGCAGCTGAGAGGCGAAAGCAGCCCGTGTCCATCGGCCTATATGTGGATAAACCAAGTGTGGGGGCAGGAGCCCGCGGCTTCGGCTCTCTGGAGCTTTGGCTCCCTCACACCTGCAATTAGGGGACTGGAGAACAAGGCTACCTGCTCCTGGGGTGGTCTTGAGGGTCAGCAAAGTGAACCCATGGCCGTGATTACTACTCATCTGGGTGCTTTGAAGTGTACGGTATTCCTCCCTCAAGCCACTTCCTAGCGTAAGCTCAGGGGCTTGTGGAGGGGTGTGTGTGGGCACACAAAGGCTCAGGCCGCTCCTGGGCTGGGCGGGGCTGGGGTGGGGCCCCCTCCGTCCCCTCCACCCTCCTGCATCCCCCTTACTTGGTCCACATGATGGACGACTCGCGGCTCTCCTCCGACCAGATGCGGGCGGTCCAGTCGCCCACGGTCAGGAAGTTCTTGGGGTAGAAGGGGTTCCTCTGGAGGGCGTAGACGGGGCCGTGGTGGCCAGGGAAGGTGCACACGATCTTCTCCGCCGACGTCTTGGCCTTGCGGTTGCAGGAGATGACGATGCCTTGCTCGGTGCCCACCATGAACTTGGTCGGCTGCGGAGGGGGGTGACACAGGAGTGGACGGCTCCGTGAAACATCAGCTTGGGGTTCAGCTGGCATGGCCAGCAGCCTTCTGGGGTTTAAGTCTCTGCTCGGGCTGTGTCCCAGCTGCCCCTAGGGGGGCTGCCCCCACTCTTCCCATCTTCATCGGACCCCACCCTTCTCGAGAACCTGCTCGAGGGCCCCGTGCTTGAGGGAGGCCCCCTGACTGTCCTAGCTCCAGAGTCTCTCATCACCAGCCCTCTCCATGCAGCACCCTTGTGTCCGCAAGGCATTCAGTCATAAAGATCCTGAATGTCTGTTTACCAAGTAACGGATTCAGTGAATAATATGAAACCCGAGTCTCGCGGCTCCCTGCAAAATGGGCTACACTGTCCACCCGAGTTCTTGGCAGCATCATTCACAGCAGCTCAGAGGCGAAGCCACCCAGGGTCCATCGACGGAAGATGCATAAACAAAATGTGGTCCACCCACACAATGGAATATCATTCAGCCTTAAAGAGGAAGGGAATTCTGACACAGGCAACCGCGTGGCTGAACCTGGAGGACATGACGCTAAGTGAAACAAGCCCGTTGCGAAGGGACAAACACCGTAAGAGTCCGCTTAAAGGAGATGCCTGGGGAGTCAGATCCATAGAGACAGGAAGGAGAAGGGGCTGGGGCAGGGGCGGCGAGGAGGTTTAACAGGTTCAGTATGAGTTTCAGTTCTGCAAGATGAAGAAGTTCTGGAGACCCCTTGCACATCGCGAATGTACTTAACACTACTGGATTGTACACTTAAAAATGGCTAACACGGTGAATTTTATGTTAGTTTTTTTTTATAAAGATTTTTTTTTTTATTGATTTCAGAGAGGAAGGGAGAGGGGGAGAGGATAGAAACATCAATGATGAGAGTCATTGATCGGCTGCCTCCTGCACGCCCCCTACTGGGGAATTGAGCCCGCAACCCGGGCATGTGCCCTCACTGGGAATGGAACCTTGACCTCCTGGTTCAGCGGTTGATGCTCAGCCCCTGAGCCACACCAGCTGGGCCACCTTTGATATATTTTTACGGTGCCTTCCCAGTTAAATCCCATAATTACGCCGGTGCTGTGGTTTTCCTAGGAGCCTCCTCTGGCCTCACTTCCTTCTCCAACACCTCCTCCTTCCCTACAGGAAGTGAAGTGACCCTCCCAGGGTCCCACGCGAGGCTGAAGCAGAGTGGGCGCTACTGGACTCTGGTCTGAAGCTTGCCTTCATTTCCCACCCGCCACCAGCCGGTGACTTCTCGGGAAGGAGCAGGGCTTCCTTCCTCAAGAAGCTCTGCTGCCCCCTGCTGGAATGCCGTTGTAAAGACCACCAGGTCTGGGAGGATGCTCCCTGGGGCTGTGCAGGGCACAAGGTCAGCAGCAGCCGGGGCTCCACAAGCATCTGATACACCAGCCACGGACCCGCTCTTGGCTTCAGCTCTCCCGGCGATAGGAACAGGGGAAGGGAGAGGAAGGGACCCTCACCAAGGTAGACTCGAACTCCAGGGAGATGGCCCCCAAGGCATTTTCCAACTGCTCCTTCCTGGTGATGTCCATGATCACCACCTCTGTGGGCTCACTCAGCTTCCGTATGTCCCACCACATGACCTGGTGGGAGGAGGGGCAGCGTGAGACCCGAGGCCCTGCGAATCTCCTGGCCTACGTCCCCCTCACCTCCTCCAGCTCCCTGGCGTCAGTCACTCTGGTCAACAAAAGGGGGTGAGACAGCGACCCCCACAGACAACCATGCTTTGAGAGTGACTGCTGGCCATCAGAGTCATGGGCAAGCGTCATGAAATGCAGATGCTGGGGCTGCACCCCATACCCACTGCATCGAAATCGCCAGCTGTGGGTCCCAGCATCCCTCTTCTTACAGGCTCCCCACCCTGTGGCACGTTATAGCAATGTCATACATGCACATACACTCTGACCCAGAAAGCCCACTGCCAGGGACGCATGCCGTCGATGTACCTGCCCATGTGTGCAACCATGTGTGTGCAAATACACTCTTTGCTACATTTTTTTTTTGGTAACAATAAAATATTAAAATCCTCTGCAATAAATGATGCCATACCCGATGCTCTCCTTAACAGGCACAAGGCAATGCTTATGAACTCTGAAACCATCTCCAAGCTACACGGAGTGAACATCAAGCGCGGGTGCCCGTGGAGGGTGCGCAAACAGAGGCGAAGAAGACAGATGCCTCTGTGCTCAGACACTACCCCTGGCGGGAGAGCGTGGTGTGGGCGGTGCCTCCTGGGACGGCGGCTGCCCTCTTGTGCCTGCTGCGTTTTGTTCTGTGTGCACGTGTTACGTATTTTTCAATTTAATGGCAAGATGCAAAGAAAACGTTCCCTGGTGATTCCAAGGGGGAACCAGGAAACCGTTACTGCTCCCCACCCCCTTCCCCTGCAGCGCCTGGCCTGCGGGTACCTGCCCGCCTGCGGGTACCTGCCCGCCGGTGGGTACCTGCCCGTCTGTGGATGCCGAGAAACACTCGGTGCCCGTCTTCGACTGCAGCCAGATGGTGCCATATACAGGGTCTCGGTGGCTGAACTCAATGGTGGACAGCTCTGCCACCAGGCTGCCCTTCCGGGTGTCCCAACAGGCTGGTGGGAGGAAAATGAGGGGCCGGTGAATGGGGCAAGGCTTCCTTTCCTGTGGGGGAGCAGGGGGCAGGGGTGCTGCTCCTCTTGGTTTGGCTGGGACATGGTTTCTTAGAATCAGGGCTGGGTTCACACCAGCCTGAGTTTCCTGCCAGCCCCTGAAGCCCCCACACAATCTTCCTGGAGTGACTCCCAGGCTGCACGCTTCAGTCACTCATGCTGCCGAGCCCCTGCCACATGCTGAGCACCCCTCGCAGCCCCCTCCCTTTGGGCCCTGGGGAGGCCGCTGAGAAAAGAACAGACACTGTCCCTGAGAGGCAGGAAGGGGACCTGCAAATACAGCCTGGGATGTGATTTCTCTGGCGGGGGTCCCACATTGGGTAGTCAAGGAGGGCTTCCTGGAGGAGGAGAGAGGGAACTGAGACTGAGGATGAGCCTGGGATGGAGTGAGCCCGGCAGGGAGAGAGGAGGCCTGCACCCCGGGGACAAGCTCCCGGGGGAGGAGCATGCAGGTGAGCCTCTCCTGCTGCATAAACTTCTTCCCCTTTATCCTCCAGCCGTTGCTGCCTCTGACGGAAGCATAGCTCACAGAGGGAGCTTGGCCCTTCCCTCCCACCCGTTAGGGCTTCACCTCTTCTGCTTTACTGAGAAGGACCCGAAGCTTAACTCCTTCTTTCCTAATTGATTTTGTTATGAGCAGTGAGGATCCCCCTTCTCCTCCCCTCCCCCCCCCCCACTCGGAGCCATTTCTAGGAAAGCTGACTTTGTAAAACCCAAGTCCTTGACACTTAAGTGCTGACTGATGGAGTCCACGTCTAAAGCATTTGCCCCACACCGGCCAAGCTTGCCCTGCTGGGGCGAAGCAGCGCTCACAGGAGGGGGGGCGCGCGGGGGCACACAAGGTCCCGAGGTGGCAGTCCCTATGGGCAGCAGAGCCCCAGGGCCTGAGCTGGGGGAGCAGCACGAAAGCCACCAGGAGGGGTGATGAATAATGAGTGAGGCAGGGCTCCTGAATAAAACATGGCAGAGCGGCTCTGCTTTAGTCGGCTGGCCTGGCCCCCAGGCGACGGGGCAGGGAGACCCGTGGGAGCCACCTCTGGTCCCTAACCCGGCGGCTTCCCTGGGAAGGAGGCGGCAGGCCTGAGAGGGAGACCGGGGGACTGAGAGCGCCAGGCCACAGCCTGGCCACAGCGCCTTTCTGAGAATTTCCCCAGCCAGTCTGGCTCCTGCTCCTGGAGGAAGAAGGGAGGGTAAGAGCCTGTGAAGGTAGGAGGGCGGGGAACCCTTTCCGTGCTTGGGGAGTCCGGCCTGGGGTGCAGACAGGCTGCCCCAGGGCCTGAGGTGGAGGGCGGGCAGGGACCTTCAGAGCCCATGTGGGCAGGGTTTGTCCGATCTCATTAGTAATAAAAAGAGTCAGTTTCACTCGGCTGGTGTGGTTCAGGGGTTGAGCATTGACCTATGAACCAGGAGGTCAAGGTTCAATTCCTGGTCAGGGCACAAGCCCGGGTTGCGGGATAGATCCCCAGTCGGGGGTGTGCAAGAGGCAGCCGCTGCATGATTCTCTCTCATCGATGTTTCTATCTCACTCCCTCTCCCTTCCTCACTCTGCAATCAATAAAAACTTTTTTTTTTTTTTAAAGAATCATTTTCTGGATGTGTGATCAGCAAGGACCTCTGAAGATGGACCTCCCTCCATGAAAGCTGAGGAAACTAGCAAAACTGTCACACGCAACGTTTTCAGAACTCCAAAACCTAGGCGAAGGCTTGCCGCCACCAGAGAGTGTTGATTCAAACACAGCTCGCTCCTGTAGGAACAGGGGTCTTGTCGCAAAGGAAGTCGCCCTACTGACGACCTGCACTCCCCATCCCGTGGCTGCCCTGAGAGACACACCCCCTTTCCCGGTGAAACTGGCCGCCTGGCCGCCCCGGAGGCCGCGCAGTGGGGCTGGAGCTCCGTGGATCTCTGTCCCAGGAACCGTCTGATGGCTCCCGAGAACCCCCGCCCCTCCCCGGGCAAGGCTGCTCATCTCTGATTGACTCAGAGCTTGTCCAGGGCAAAAGGTCTTTTCATCCGGGCGGCCACTGGTTAAGCGCCGGGACCCCTCTTACCGATCTGCCCGTTGTAGCAGCCTCCCAGCAGCACGTGCGAGTCTTTGGGGTTGTACTCCAAGGTGACGAGAGGAGAGGATGGCTTCAGGATGGTCTCGGGCCTATTGGGGCTTTCTAAAAAGCAGGGAGAGGGGGGATATATATATATATATATATATATATATATATATATATATATATATATATATATATATAACATGTGTATATACTAGAGGCCTGATGCACGAAATTCATGCAAGAGTGGACCTTCCTTCCCCTGGCTGCTGGCACCGGCTTCCCTCTGGCACCTGGGACCCAGGCTTCCCTCGCAGGCCCGGCTTTATCCAGAAGGACATCCCGTCTAATTAGCATATTACACTTTTATTTTATATATCTGTGTGTGTGTGTGTGTGTGTGTGTGTGTGTGTGTGTGTGTGTGTTGGTATACAGACACTGAGTGGCTAGATTATTATGCGTTCAGAGATCGTTTGAGAGGATCTCTGATGAAGGTCTGCAGTCATCTGATGCACCGTTGTCCTTCTGTTGTCTTTTACCAGTCTTGCCACTCTCCGTTCTGCCCTAACGTTGACTAGCAGCTGGCGGCCACAATTCACACGTTCAGACCCAGATTTTCGGCTGACAGTCCCGTCTTTAAACACGTTAGCAACAGCTGCTCTTGAACATTTAACGAATTCAGCTGTTTTGCTGATCCTCACTCCATGGCTCCGAGCGCCAACCACCATCCCATGTTCAAAGGCTGTTAAATTGTGTTGTTTACCCATATCTTCAGGAAAAAAAAAAAAAATCACTTCTACTGTCGTGGGAAACAACCTGCTTCCCTATTTATAATGGTCTGGCCTTCTAGCAACTTCAGTGCGAAATTATAGCGAATTTGCCTACAAATGTCAGGTGGTCATAATAATCTGGCCACTCAGTGTATATCCCACCAGGCCTGGAAAGGAAAGGACGGAGCCAAACAGTTCAACCCCGTCTACAGGAGGGGGAGCCCCAGCCTTTCTCCAGGCTGCACCCTCTTGGGGGGAAGGGGTGGCGGGGGGGGGGGGAGACAGAATATCTGGCCCTAGGCACTCTCCTAATGGCTTTGTTTTGGGGAATTAGAATTGTGTGTCTGTGATTATAAAGAGTCCATTTCCCAGGTTTGGAATGGAACGAAGGTTTACCCCAGGGGTCCTCAAACTTTTTAAACAGGGGGCCAGTTCACTGTCCCTCAGACCGTTGGAGGGCCGGACTATAGTTTAAAAAAAACTATGAACAAATTCCTATGCGCACTGCGGGCCCGGGATGAGTCGGCTGCTAAGCAGGACAGGCAGCGGCACCCGGCGGGCCGGATAAATGTCCTCGGCGGGCCGCATGTGGCCCGCGGGCCGTAGTTTGAGGACCCCTGGTTTACCCTAAGGTTTTTACGGAAGCCAAGGCACCCCCGGCTTCTGCAGTTTCCTGGTCGGTAGTCTGGGGATGATGGGGCCCACCCCGCAGCGCGCTGCCCTGCTCCAGAGGGTAGCGTGCTCAGGTCCGTGCTCGGCACCTGCCCCTACTAACCACGGCCTACGCTTATTTTCGGTGACAGCAAAGAAGGGCGTCTGCGAGCCTGATGCCCACCTGCCAGGCTCTGCCCTTGGAGTGCTCCCCAGGGGGACACCCTGCCCCCGCTGGCCAGGCATTGAGGACAAGCACCCAGAGAGCTGGGCAGAGGGGAGGCCCCGCCCCGCGCCTGGGCCCTTCTCAGGCTGCTGGGATTCTATCTGACCCGCTCTCCAGGGGCCCACAATTGGGACTTTGTGGGGTCTGGTCTTGAATGCCCTGATTACAGATCTGGAAATAAAGCGAGTCTCCTGCTCCCCGGGTTTGACTGCGAGGCTTCGCCTGAACCCCAGTCAGGGGTGCAGTGAGAGGCTTCCTCCCGGTCCCGGTCCCTCCCTGCGAGAGCCCCCTGCCGAGTCCTCCCCTCATCCTTCCCCGCCCCTCACCCAGGTCCCAGATATATGAGTCGTGGCTCATGCCCTCAGGTGCCCGTTGAAAATTCAAGCAAGAATACGCCACCGCCAGCTTCCTGTTGCCGTCCGGGTGCCAGGACAGGTGTGTGGCCGACCGCTTGATCTCCTGGGGGTCCCTTTAGGGGGGCAGCAAAGGGCAGAAAGCTGGAGTGCCAGGCTCCCCAAATGTCTTCTTTACTAAAGGTTTTCTTTAAAAGACTCAAACATGTTGAAGCATAAACATCCACTCAGAGACATTTATTTAAAACCAAACGTAAAGGACTCCCTTAATGGAAACACCAGTCCCAACAGCCACAAATAAAAGCTAACCAATGAAAACAATGGAAACAGAGGATGCAATTCCGGTCTGCCTTTTTCCCTTGCTGAAGGTTCGCAGCCTGAGGCTTGCTAGCCCATTCGTATTAAAATAAAAGGAAGCATGGAGAATTCAGCAATCACGCTCTCTGGTATTCGCCCAAATGAGTCCAAAACGTACGTTCCCCACAAAACCTGCACATGGACGTTTCCAGCAGCTTTATTGAGAAGAGACAGAAACACCAATGATGAGAGGGAATCCTAGATCGGCTGCCTCCTGCACGCCCCACACTGGGGATGGAGCCTGCGACCCGGGCATGTGCCCTGACCGGGAATCGAACCGTGACCTTCTGGTTCATAGGTCGACGCTCAACCACTGAGCCATGCTGACCGAGCTATTCTTAATTCTTAAAACTTGGAACCAAGCAAAATGTCCTTTAGTAGGTGGATGGATAAATTGTGATCCATTCATACATTGGAATATTATTCAGAATTCAAAAGAAATGATGCCGATCTGCTAAGGCTGCATACTGTATGCCAGAGGCCATGGCATTCTGGGAAAGGTAAAAACCATGGAGACTGGACAAGAAATTAGTTGTCGCCAAACGTTTGGGGGCGAAAGGGATAAGTAGGTGAGACACGGGTGATTTTTAGGGCAGTGCAGCTATTGTGCATGATGATTGTGTCAAAACTCATGGAATGGACAGCTCAGAGTGCGTTTTAAACTACGGACTTGGGGTGTGCTATAGGCTGAAGGTATGTGTGGCCCCGTCCCCGCCCCAAATTCCTCTGCTGAGACCTAATCTCCAGTGTTGATGGTATTAAGGTGGGGGCCTTGAGGAGTGATTAGGTCAGGAGGATGGGGCCCTCGTGATGCGATTAGTGCAATTTTAAATGGGGCTCCAGGGAGCAGCCTCACCCCAGAGCGAGGAGGTGGGTGTCCGTGAGTTAGGAAGTGGGTCCTCCCCCGACACAGAACCCAACCTAACGCCCGGCCTCAAAACAGTGACAAATAGACTTCTCTAGTTCCTAAGCTACCTAGTTTTTTATGATATTTTTTTTAATGGTCTTTTGCAACCGCAGCCTGGGACAGATTCAGACAGGGTGATTGATGGTGATGTGTCCAAGTTGGCTCATCACTGTGACAAATGTACCTGCCCCTCTGGGGCTGATGATGACAGTGGGGGAGGCTGTGTGGGTGGGTGGGGGGAGGGGTGTGTATGGAAACTCTGTTCTTTCTGATCATTTTTGCTGTGGACTTAAAATGGCTCTAAAAATAAAAAAAAATGAAAAGTTCTTCATTTAAAGAGCAAGTCGGGAGGAGGGAGCATGAGAAAGAGTTAAGTATTAAAGACAAGGTGTGAGACTGTTTCCTTGAAGAGTACAGGAGGAATGAACAGACTAGCTGTCTCCGTGTGTGCTTCTGTCCCTCCTCCCCGGAGGAATCAGGAGACCAGGGTTCCAGCCTTGGCTGGGTCCCCCACCCACCGTGTGCTCCGAGCACTTCCCCTCCCCGGGGTCAGTTTCCTCCTCTGGGGTTGGATGGGATGATTTTGTGATGCGTCATTCCACCAAGGTCAGACACCCCTCCACCGCCCCCCCCCCCCCCCCGCCACCCAGGAGTTCTGGTCACAAAAGAAATCTCCCAGGGGTTGGCCTTTGCGGCCAGACACTTTCAAAATCCCAGGCATTCTCTGCATATGCAAGCACATACACACATGTACACGCATACATGTATCCATGCCCATAGGCGCAGACACCCAGGCGTGTTTCAAACGAAGCAGTGCTCTCTCTCTGCACACTGCTCTGCACTTTGTTTTGGTCTCACGGGTTTAAGCCTTGGAAACAGGCCCGATGGTCACATTAGGAACACCCGCCCACAGAGGGGACCAAGATTGGCCGGCACCTGCCTAACTATAGAAATACCTGAAGCCCAGCCGGCCTGGTTCTGGGGTTGAATGTCAACCTCTGAACCAGAAGGTCACTGGTTCGATTCCCCGTCAGGGTACACCGCCAGATTGTGGGCTCGATCCCCAGGAGGGGGCGTGCAGGAGGCAGCTGATCAATGATTCTCTCTCATTGTTGATGTTTTTCTCTCTCTCTCTCCCTCTCCTTTCCTCCCTGACATCAATTTTTAAAAAAATACCTGAAAACATTGATGGTCTTAGCGGAAGGGGCCTCTTCTGTCACTTCCACCGCGTCCTCGTCATCGAAATACTCCTGGTAGATGTCGATGGCGTTGTTCTGCCTGATGCAGTGCTCCATGATCTGAGGGGGACACACGGGAGTTCTCAGCGGGAAAGGGGGTCCCTGCTGTCTGACCAGGGCTGAGACATAGCGAGTGGTCCTTTCCCGCCCTTCAGCCCGTGCATTCTCAATGAGGCAGCATGGCCCCCAACAGGGCGAAAACTGGTTCTTAGTGGTAAATAACACTTGCTCTTTCTATACAAAGCACAGGTAGACGTACGTGCAGCACATAAACAGATGTACGGCGTACCTGCGGCACTGACATTTCATGGGGGGGGCAATTAGGAAAAGAATATCTAAAAAAGACTCCTTGGGGACAAAAGTGAAAAGAAAAAGAAAAACTGGTGACAAAACACTGCTCCTGGCAAACAGAAGTATCCATGACTCCCTATACAGCACCCATCTCCAGGTCCTTCACCCCGAAAGCCCTCCCCATTCTTCCAAATGTCCATCATGGAAAAGCCCAGGCTCAAGTGCCACCTCTTCCAGGAAGCCCTCCGTGATCCCCCTTCAGCAGGAAATGGACTCTCTCTCCCCTAATGGGGCAAAATGGCAAGCCAGCCATCCTCTAACGTCATTTATTTCTACGTGGCGTGGTGATGATATCTCTGTATTTGTCTTTGCCCTCTGTTGGATCATAAACTCTTTGGAGCAGGATGCACGTGAATTTCATTTTTGCAATCTCTACTGTGCTTGGCAGAGACCAGAAGCGTGGTCCAAATGTGCTGAATGGAAGAAGGTTCCCTAGCGGTGGGAAGCTGGCGGGTGGGGCTCTTTGGGGTTCTCGGCCCTTGCACCTCCCGGCCTTCCCCTCTGGTCTGCTGTGGTGGATGTGCCTGCTCCCTGAGAGAAGGCTCCTTACGGCAGCTGCTGTTCTTCCCCTGAGTAGCCCCGGGAGCCGAGCACAGGGCCAGGCACATCTAGGCTCGACATGCTGTTGGGGAACCTGAGCGATGGCCGTGGCTCTGAGCGCTGGGGCGGAAAGAAGCCTTACCAAGCCCAGCTGCATGATGGTGTTGATGTAGTTCTCGTCTTTCTCCACCTTCTTCCGGAAGCGGATGGTCTGCTCCAGCTCTAGGGGGTTCACATCCTTGGGCCAACCCCCCTCCACGTGGTTGACACCCCGCGTCTCCATCTCGAATCGCTCTGTGTTGGCCTGGAGAGAGAGAGAGAGCCCCGAGTGAGAACCCCCAGCCCTGGTGTGAGCATTCAGCCACTTGACCCGAGCCCTAAGCGCTCAGGATGCACCGAGGCGGTATCTGGCCAAAGCCACACGATTTTCAGGTACCGGGAAGGCGGTCCCTGGTCCTCAGGGGCTCACAGGCAGCCATGGAAGTGCCCCTGTGTGGAGCCAGCATCTTTGCAGCTGATGCCAGAGGCCAAGGAAAAGCCCCTTCCGAGTTGCACCCACCTGCTCCGTAAGAGCCCGAAGGAAAGGAGGTGAGCCCGCCTCCCCGCCCTCCACGTGCAATGTCACAGGAACCGGCGAGGCGTGTGGGTGGGCTTCGCCCATTCCGTGTGGCAGGGAGGAGGGGACGGAGGTAGTTTTACACTTTGTCACCTTTCCATTTGCCCCATTTTTAAAATTGTGGTAAACGACACATAGCATCGATTTTACCCTTTTAAACAGTTCACGTGCACGAGTCAGTGGCGTTAGGGCATGCAGAGGCTGTGCCGCCGCCACCACATCTGGTCCCAGGACCTTTGCATCGCCCCCGGTGGAGACCCCATTCTCATTAAGCAGTCACTTGCTTCTCCTTTGCATTTTTAAAAAATATGTTTGTATTGATTAGAGAGAGAGAGGGAGGGAGAGGGAGAGAGAGAAGCATTGATCGGCTGCCTCCTGCACACCCCCTCCTGGGGACTGAGCCCACACCCCAGGCATGTGCTGAGATTGGGAATCGAACCAGTGACGTCTTGGTTCATGGGTTGATGCTCAAACGCTGAGCCGTACTGGCCGGGCTCCTTTGCATTTTTAAAAATATATTTTATGATTTTTTACAGAGAGGAAGGGAGAGAGATAGTTAGAAACATCCATGAGAAACATCGATCAGCTGCCTCCTGCACGCCCCCTACTGGGGATGTGCCCGCAACCAAGGTCCATACCTTTGACCGGAATTGAACCTGGGACCCTTCGGTCCGCAGGCCGACGCTCTATCCACTGAGCCGAACCGGGGAGGGCTCCTTTGCATTTTTTTAAGTGCTCCCTCAAGTTCGAAGTCTTCCAGGCACAGCTGCTGACAGCAGTCCCTAACGTGGTGCTAGGGCCGCCATCTCTGTGACATGGACAAAGCTGGCCTGGCCCCGTGACAGCAGCTGGCCCCGGGACACGAGCAACACTGTTCGTGTGACTATGAGTTCCCAGGACCACCACCGCGTGTTTTGATGAATCAAACGTGATGTCCGCCAGTCAGTCTGGGACGTGATAAATGGGTTCTCTCCGTCCATCTGATTTCCTCCATCCAGCAGCTCCCGACGCGATCAGGAGCTGACCCCCTGGCTCAGACAGGCGGGGGTGGGGGGCTGGCTGGCGTATGAACAGCACCATGACCCAGTTCTCTGATCTCGGAGCCCCTCTCCCCGGAACGTTCTAGGGCAATCCTGACTTTTCCTATCTTTTCTTTTTTTAAAATATATTTTTATTGATTTCAGAGAGGAAGGGAAAGGGAGAGAAAGATAGAAACAGCAATGATGAGAGAGAATCATTGATTGGCTGCCTCCTGCACGCCCCCCACTGGGGATGGAGCCCGCAACCCAGGCAGGTGCCCTTGACCAGAATCGAACCCAGGACCCTGCAGTCTGCAGGCCGACGTTCTATCCACTGAGCCACACCAGGTAGGGTGCAACCCTGATTTTTCACAGCTGGGCAGTTGCCGGTGGATATAATACTCTGCCCCCTCAGAATACCTCGTCCCCTGTCCCAAATGCCTAAAAGGACTCTAGAAAGAATTTGAGAGGTGAGGCCAGAGCCACTGGGAGAGAGAATGTCTTGATTGACATTCCCTTGGCCCTTGGGGCTGCTCCATGCAGGGTCTCCCCTCCCACTCCCCGGCCCCGAGCATCGTGGTGGGGCTCTGTGCCCTCCTGCCCTCACGCTCCGGCATCCGCACTGGGCCCCTCTAACTGGCTTCCAGGTGGATGGAGCTACCTAGGCCACACACCCACCTCGTGCTCCGACATGCTGGTGGAGCACTGGATGCCCGTGTCCACGGGGTTCCGCTCCATGAACTGCTCCGCCAGCTCGGGGTTGGGCGGGATGTCGATGTGCAGCTGTGCCTGGCGGTCCGAGAAGTTGCATTGCTTCCCGAACTCGCTGCGCTTCTTGACGTACACGTACACGATCTCCATGGTGCCGGCAGCTGCAGCGGCAGAGGGGGGCTGTTTGGTGAGGGACCCCCGCCTGGCTGCTTCCTGTCCCCCTGGGCCTCACTGGGCCCGGCTCCAGGTTCCCAATCTGGTGGAGGGCAGGGGTCCCAGGGATTTGTCCAGAGGCTGAGTCTGCCTTTTAAAACATCACGTACCGAGTAACGACCGCGAGCTGAGCGTTATCTTGCTCAGTCCTGGCCCTGGCCCTCCGAAGCGGACCGAACCACCTCCATTTTACTTTGGAGGACTCCGATGCTCATGGGCGCCTCGAGGGCCTTGTCCGATCACGCAGCTAGAATGTGGTAAGGCTGGTACGGTTTTCACGGAGCCACTATGTCTGCTGCGAGGCAGGAGGCAGCGCTGATGGCGATTATGTCGGGCGGGGTTCCCTGCCTGTCACTGGACCGACCACACAGCACACTGATCTGAGAGTCTAGGCCTCAGCCGCCCAATTGTCCAAAGGCTCACCCCTTCCTGAGTTCTAGGTTCTGGGACTCTACCTGCCACCACTCTCTGGGGACCCCAACTGGAAACTCGTCCCTCCACGGCACTCCCCCCAGGACAGGGCTGGGAGTCCACCTGAGGAGGCCAGGAGGCTGGACCTCAGCAGGCAGAATAGGTAGGCCTTGGAGAAACTCTGTGATTTGTTCCTTGAAAGGCACAGTGTGGAGCTGGAAAGAGGGATTGGGCTGGGTTCGGACTTCAGGTTCTGGCCTTGACGCTCCCCCGAGACTTGACCTTGGTCATTCTGAGACCAGACACTTTTGGGAGAGTGGGCGACACAAGCACTCCAATGCAAGGCGAGGGCGTGTTTTCTCACGGGCGCTAACTGGAAGTCTTAGAAATGCCGTGGGCAGGCCCACAAATTGCTCTTCGCTCACCCCCGAAAGAGACCTGGACCCCTCTGATCCCTGTCACAGCAATAGTCTGTGGGGTGTGGATGCTGCTCAGTGGCCTAAATGGCTGGTCATCTGATGGGGCCTGTCAGCTGTGGAGCTGAGCGGAGCTGCCACCTGCTGGCCACTCCTAACGCTCAGGAAGTGTGCCTGTGAGGCTGCTGGGCCTGCGTGGAGGCCTAGGGAGCAAGCTGTTGGAGGCGTGGGGAAGGTTAACTTTACAAGAGCCTCGCCATGGTAGGACTCACCTCCGAAGGCCTTTCACCTCCCAAGAGTTTAGAGCCCTGGTCGGCAAACTGTGGCTCACGAGCCACAGGCGGCTCTTTGGCCCCTTGAGTGTGGCTCTTTCCACAAAATACCACGGCCTGGGCGAGTCTATTTTGAAGAAGTGGCGTTAGAAGAAGTTAAATTTTAAAAATGTGGCTCTCCAAAGAAATTTCAGTCGTCGTCCTGTTGATATTTGGCTCTGTTGACTAATGCGTTTGCCGAACACTGGTTTAGGGTCTTACCTATGAGCAGGTGTTGCTAATCTTTGAATGATAAGGGGACCTGGTAAGAAAATGCTTGGAGGACATGGCCCCTGATTTAAGTAAAAACAAATATTTAAACTTAAGGAACAGATGAAAAAATGCAACAGAAATGCACGAGTAGTAATTCACTTTCCCAAGCAACTTTGTACCATAGTTTGTGCCCACAAATGCTTTCTGGGGCACCCACAATGAGTCTATTTTTTAAAAAATTTAATTATATAGATTTTTCTAGCAATTTGCAGGTTGTATGAGTGCCAACTGTATGCTTTATACTTGTTTTGATTATAGTTTCACTTATTCAGCAAACATTATTGAAACGCTGACTAATCAAGACAGTGTTGTACTAGCATAAGGACAGATATATATGTATATCAAATAGAGGTCCAGTGCATGAATTCATGCACGGGTGGGATCCTTTGGCCTGGCTGGCCATCGGGGCCGATCAGGGCCAGCCGGCAGGGGGAGTGGGAGGGGAGGGACCACGGGAAGTTGGCCAGCCATGGGCGTTGGTTGGCTGTGGGAGCGCACTGACCACCAGGAGGCAGCTTCTGCGTTGAGCGTCTGCACCCTGGTGGTCAGTATGCATCATAGCGACCAGTGAACCGGACGTAATGGTCACTTAGGCTTATATAGATAGATAGATAGAATGAAATTGAGAACTCAGAAATAAAAACCTTTCTATTTATGGTCAACTCATTTTTGGTAAAATTACCAACGCACCTCCTAAGCTATCAGGACACAAGAATGGAGCTTGGATAACTGGGCCTTGACCTGCAAAGAATGATTACAGACCCCAACCTCACACCACACTCAACAATGACCTCCAAAGGGGTCACAGGCATAAATGAGAGAGCAAAAACTGCATCACCACAGTGGGAGAGCACAGAGGGAAATCATCCTGACCCTGATTAAGATAAGCTTTTTTGGATAAGCTTTCTTAACTATGGCATCAAAAGCACGGTCCATAAAAGAAAAAAACCCAATAACTTGGACTTCACTAGGAATGAAAACTTTCGCACTTCGAACGACAACACGAAGATAAGACACGGACTTGAAGAAAGTCCTTGCAAATCACACACCTGATAAAGGGCTTGGATCCCGAATCTATAAAGACCGACTGGGTCCCAGGCACTGCGAACCCCCACCACAGCCCCCAAAACAGTCACCACAATTCTCATTCTACAGGTGAGGAAGCTGATGCCGGGAGAAGTTAAGTACCTGGTCAAAGGTCACAGGACTTCAGTCCAGACAGACAGAGCCAGACCAGGACCCGGCTCTAAAGCAGCGAGTAGCTGAAATGCGTGTTTACAGCCCCTGCCACCCAGCAGGTGCTCAGTCACTGTCCCTCCCCTCCATTCTCATCCGCAAGCTCTCCTCTTCGCCTGCCCGTCCTCCTGCCACCCCAGCCCAGGCTGTATTTCCCCTCCATTCAGCTTAAACCCTTTGGTCTCCCATCCCCCCCACACACCCCATACTCCCCCCCTCCCCCCAGCAGGCAGAAGGTATCAGGGCCAGCTGACTGGGAGTAGAGGGTACAGGAGGCAAGGTGTTTAGAACTTGCAGGGCCCTGTGACTCGGAGGTATTGAGGGCAGCGAGGACCAAGGGAGTGGGCACCCTCAGAGCGCTATTCCTGGCAGAGCTACCCCAGAGGGACGCCCCCCCCAGGAGTCCCTTGCCCTATCGGAGATTATTATCTTGGGTGGGGGCGGGCCTCCCGCCTTCACTCTCCACTCCCCTCCACAGCCGCGGACGTCCCCCCCCACCACCCACCCCCGCCCTTACCCTGGGTCCGCTCCTCCTGCCCCGGGGAAGCTGGGGAAGCGCCGTAGTCGCGGTGCCCGCTCCAGCGCCTCTCAAACGGCTCCCAGCCGCGGAGTTTACTCGTTGCCTGGCAACCCTGGCCGGGCTGGGGGCGCGGGACCGCGCGGAGGCGAACGGGAGCGTGTAACCTTCCCGTTCTGACCAGTGGGAGGCGCAGCGGATCCCTGCTCCCTATTCTGGAGGTCTGTAGGGTTAGGAGGGAAATAACCAACAAGTTAGCCAAACACCGGTTACATAGACGTTTGCAGGGGCTGGCCAAGGCGCTGATCCAAGTTTACCAAGATGCCCTGGGCAGGATCCGAAGAAAACGCCCATGTCCTGAGAGCCCTGGTTGGGGAGGCCCGGCTCTGCTGTTCATTTGCTTGTGATCTGGCAGGTCATCGCTCAGTGTCCTCATCCACTCAGTGCGAATTATAACCCCAGCCTCCCCTCTTCTGCCAGCCCCCGCCCCCATACCTCATGGTGTAAGAATCCTCAGTCTGACCCAAACCAGACACAATGGAAAGTAGGGGCTGGAGAGAAGGAGGGGCTAAGCAGGCACTGCGTATTCACTGAACGAATGAATCGATGCAATGACATTTCTTCCGGGGTAAAGGTAATCCAGTGAGATCATATAAAACTTGGGGCTAGAAGGCATGAGTTTGAATCCCAGCTCAACCGTTTACTAACCGCATGACCTTGGGCAAGTTACTTTCCTTTTCTAAGACGCAACCTTCCTCTTCTGCAAAGTAGGGGGACAGTAATTCCTTAGGGCCGTGGTCGGCAAACTGCGGCTCGCGAGCCACATGCAGCTCTTTGGCCCCTTGAGTGTGGCTCTTCCACAAAATACCACGGCCTGGGCGAGTCTATTTTGAAGAAGTGGCGTTAGAAGTTGAAGTTTAAAAAATGTGGCTCTCCAAAGAAATGTCAATCGTTGTCCTGTTGATAACTGGCTCTGTGGACTGATGAGTTTGCCGACCACTGCCTTAGGGTAACTGGGAGGGTCAACTGAGATGATGCACGCGTGCCCAGCCCCGTGCTGATGGCAGAGCTGGTGCCTGCCCAATGCCAGCTCTGTACTTCCCACCGCGGGGGACCGGGCTGACCTGAATTCAGGGTAGGCGCTAGAGATCTGGGCGCAGGCGGACAAGGGATGTGGCATCCAAGAAGTGGGATTTGGGGCGGGAACCGGGCCTTGAACAGTGGTTGTGAGTTGCAGGGAAAAGGAGAACATTCCAGATGGAGGGAGGGAGCATGGTGTGAGCAAGTGAGGGGTGGTGGTGGTGGTGGTGGAAGAAAGGCATTTGGGGGGATGGAGGGTGCATCAGTCGGGCTCCCCCCTTCCCAGCTCCCCAACTTCTCCACGTATGTCTTCACCACTACCCACCTGCCTTGAACTGGGCTGGGCAACACAATTCCCAACGAGATGGCACTTTGCCCAACCACACTAACCAAAGACAAGCCCCTGATATTCCACCGGCTTCTCTGAGCGCCTTGGGGTGGGTGCTCAGGGGGTGCTGGGCGCTGGGTGGAGGAGCATCTGAAAGCCCCACTGAGGTGGTTTTGTGTTGTCAGAGGCAAAGAGATTCCAGACAAAGCACCCGGGAGTGAGCAGCAGATCACTTCCGGAGTGGACTGCCAACACTGATCACTGACACCCTCCTCCCCCCACCCCAGCCCTGAGACGCTGAGGCCCTCTGCACCGCATTATTCCGCAGGTGGGGAAGTGCCCGGAAGGTACGAAAGGGGGAAAGAGGAAAGTTGGAAGGCAAGCTGTAGCCACCTTCCTCATATTATTGCAATGATTTATCACAGGCTCCCCACCCCCACTGTCACTCAGGCCTCCCTGCTGCCAACTGCTGAAGGCCGCTCTGTTCCCTGGCAAAACAGCCATCACCCCTTGTCAGGCCCAGGTCCCTCTGAACTCAGCCCAGCGCACAAGCAGCTCCCCCAGCTGCCCAGGGGAGAGGGCACGTGATCTGGCCAGAGTAGGCACCTAAACAAGGGGGCGAGGCCAACTGATCAGCCTGCAAGCCTGCAGTGGGCAGGTGAAGGGGGGCGGGGCCAAGTGATTGGCCCGAACTGGGGCAGGTGAAGTGGGGTGGCGGGGGGGGGGGGGGCACAGGGACAAGTGATAGGCCAGAGGTGGGGCAGGTGAAGTCGGGGGGGGGGGGGGGAAATGGGGCCAAGTGATTGGCTGGAAGTGGGTCAGGTGAACAAGTGGGGGGGCCAGGGGACGAGTCCTGGGAGTCTCGGGAGGTCACAAGAGAAGCCACGTGAAGATTGAAGGGATGCGGCCAGGAGCCCCCCCCCCCCCCCCCGAAAGCGAATAGGCAGGAAGGACCCTCCCCTGGAGGCCTTCCAGGGACCACAGCCCCCGACACCCTGATTTCACATTCTGGCCCCAGAACAGGGAGAGCCCATGGTCCGGTTTGTTCTGGGCAGTCTGCCGTCATCGGAGCAGCAGCTTCAGGAGATAGACCCCACCTTGCTCCTTCTTTTGGGGCTTTGACGGGGTCTGGGAACAGCTGAGCCCTGACCCCCAGCACAGGAGACCCTCTAGACCTCTCAGTGCAGGGGCTCACAGGGAGATTCATCCCTGTGTCTGTGCCCCGGCGGCTCCTGGGCAGTGACAGTGTAGTGGGCACACCAGGGCAGGCCGCTTGGTGGGAAGTGCAGGCTTCGAGGCTCAGGGACACCTCGCCGAGCACTCAGCAACAGGATGATGCAGGGTACCCCACATCCCTGCCCTTACCTCCCAGGCCTTCCCACCAATGAGTGCTGCCTGGGCCTCCGCTTCCTGGAGCACCTGGGTTGACAGGAGCTGGCCACTGGGCCGTTGTGCCCATAGTCTAGAGGCCCAAACTGAGGCTCAGAGAGGGGGGAGCAGAGGTCCCTACCCTGGGAAGCCAGCATTGAGGTCATATAATTTGGAATTTGCACAGGGGTCAAGTTCAGAAAAGCTGCATTCTCTCAGATCTCTGCCCACTCACGGCGAACTGGAGACTGAATCTGTTTGCTGTGCGTAGCCGCTGGCCTCCCCCATCATCCCCAGGGCAGTCCACAGTTCTCTGCCGTCCACCTCCTTTTCCTTCTTCCCAGTGTTTTGTGCAGGTACCATTGTAAAGAGAACGCCAACAAGTTCCTTTTCAGGGAGCTCATTGTTGAAAAGCAAGTGTCGTTTTTGTGTTCACCTTGTATGCAGCTACTCTGCCGATTCGTTTCCTAGTTGGAACCATTGTTGGTGGAATGTGAGCGTTTCACGCAGGTAAAATGACATCTTCCACGAACACACATGCTCCTAGCGTTGCACGGAGGCCCCCAGCTTGGCTTCTGGGTTGGCCCTCGCGCCCAGTTACCCTCTCTGGGCCTCTGTTGGTCTGTTCGCAAAATGAGTGACCCATAGGGTTATTGTGAGGTCTGACCAGCGATGAGCAGAAACACGTGGGATAGTCCCTGGTGCCTTGCAGGCGTGTGACACATGCTCCTCGCTATTAGCAACAGTGAGAGCGAGGCCCTGTCCGGGGAATGCTGGAGAAGGGGGCGGCAGACACGAGGTCTGAGTGTAAGGGTAGCGAGGGGCCACGCGAGAGGCCCCGTGACATTCACTCAAGGAGCCCCATCTTTCAACCCTCAGACTGACGTGGCCGCTGAAATCTCCTCGGAGGCCCTCCAGCCACATAACGCAGGCAGAAGGGCCCCGTCAGTCCCCTCCTTCCTCCGCAGATAAGGAAGTCACACACTGAGTACAGACATTCTAGTACAAGCGGTTTACTTGCCCCCCAGGAGGGTGCACATGTACCAGGCAGAGGTCTGCCCCCCCAGCCCCGCCAGGAACCACCCAGTGTAGTCTACAGGCATTAGCAACAGCTCCAGGCGCCAACGATGGCACGGTGAGCAGCACCAGCCTGACGTCGCCGTTTCTATCCGCACAGGACGCGGCCGTCCAAGGTGTGTCTCTGGTGCGCGGCTCGCAGAGGTTAATGCCGTGAGTCCCGGCTGCCCTGTGGCCCCACTCTGTCCTGGGGGCCTGGCTGGGGCTGAGAACCACTCTGCTGTCCGTGTTTGATGAGAAGGTGGCTTCTCCAAAACGCAACTAGAGCCTTGTCCCAAGCCGTGCCACCCACGTCTCTGCTTTGGCGCGCGTGTGAGGCTGTGGGGGCTTTAGCGCTGGGCACTGCGAGTTGGCAGGACGTTGGCGGCATCCAAGACCCTAACCCTGGCTCCTCCGCGGGCAGAACCCTGGGCCGTTTTCTCCTGGTTAATAGTGCCTCTCAGCTAGCAGGGAGCGTGGGGCCTGGGACGGGGGCGGGGGGAGACAGGGTGGTGGGGGCGGCAGGGAAGAGGACACACTTGTCCAGCTTTGCTAAAACCTTTACTGACAAACTTGCCTGAAGACAAGAGGGAGAGGAACGCTGGCCCGAGCCGGCCATTCCCCTGGGTGGACTCCGTTCATGCTGTTTGTCCTTCCTTCCCCCCTTAAAGGGCCATCAAACAGCAGCTTAGGACAGGAGGTCTCACTGATCTTTATTTTGTTTAAAAATCCGCCCCCCCCCCCCCAACAAGGTCCTTAATGGCCTGACAGTGTCAGCAAGACCCGAAAAGGAATAAGATCCAAACCAGGGGTAAGGAACAAGCTGAATCTACTGTAAAAACTGTGCCCTGAGGCTCAATTCTTTGGCTAATCCAAGTATTTGAAACTCTGGGGAAAGAAGAGTTCATCTCTTTCAAAGTGTCCGCGAATTCCTGAGACTGCCCCTGTCGGCCTTGGACACCCCCCCAGCATCGAGATGGAAAGGAGGTGAGGCGACGGAGGATTGCAGAAAGGCCGGGGGACGGAGCGGGCTGTCACCCACATTCCTACCTGGGGTCACTGCAGAAGCTGCCAGGCGCGAGGCAGCGGTCCTCCTAGGCAGGGCTCTCCAGCACGTTCCCTGCAGCCCAGGAAGAGGCCACCAGGCCCTGGGAGACTGATTCGGACAGTCTCTGGTCTCACTGGGGACATGGCCTTCCTAAAAGCATCTCCTGATCAGCCCTTCCACCTTGGCCTGCAGGAAAACGCTCGCAGGAGGCAATGGGACCCTCGGGCCTGAGCCGGCCCCTCCTCGCTGCCATTCCCCACCTGGCGAGGGCAGGATGTAGGAGTGAGCGGATCCAGGCTCCCGGTGTAGGGGCAGCCGAGCAGCTGCGGGACACTTCTGGTGTGGAGAGGAGGCCAGCGGAGGGAGAGGCTGGTCCAGGTGGTGGGTCCAGGTGGTGGGCCCTCCGTCTGCCTGCAGCTTTGGTCAGCGTCCCAGCCAGGCCCAGGCGCCGTCCAGCCCTGCCATCCCGCAGGTGGTTCCCAGAGGCCTTTGGCTTCTATTGATGACACGCAGCTTTCACGCGAACGAGTCACAAACCAAGCCGGACGGAGGCGGCAGGCGCCTCTGGGAGAGTTAGGCTGGAAACTCATTCCCGTAGTGCCGCAGGTGCTGGTCCCCGACGGACAGGTAGGTGGCCCGCATGCTGGGCGAGTACTGCGGGGGAGAGAGGGGAGAGGGGACAGCAGCACAGGGTCAGACATGTCACCAACTAAACCGGACACTGTCCTCGCGAAGGGGCCGGGAATTTCTGAGGGAGAGGGAGCCGGGCCAGCCAGCTGTGTGGTCGCTACTTGGGGTGCTTGCCCACGCCTCCATGCTGTGGGCTCCTGGGTCTCTTCATGACCTGGCAATGGTAGGCAGGGGTGGGGGTGTCTCCCCCCAAAGTAATGAGGGTTTCTGAGCAGGTCTCCATTCTAGGGCGGACGGCTGATTCTGTCCTTGAGCCCGGCAAATAAGGCCGGTCCTTGACTGTCTTAATGGCAGGGAGAGTGGCCTGGCTCTTTCCAAGCAGAAAGTAATCCGAAAACCCTTTTTATCTGGCATCCCGGGGCTTCGAGTAATTCATTCTCCCAGCAGCAGACCTCCCCTAACTGTCTGTGCTCAGTGCTCAGATTGATACTACAGTCAATTTACCGCCCCGGGGCCACAGCAGCTGGTGGCGAGGACAAGGAACCCACGGGGCTTCCTGTTAGAGAGAAGCCGGGCGAGGTTTAAAAGGCACCGACTCTGGGCACGGCCGGCGCGGCTCAGTGGTTGAGTGGCAACCTATGAACCAGGAGGTCACGGTTTGATCCCGGTCAGGGCACACACCTGGGTTGTGGGCTCGATCCCCAGTGGGGGGCATGCAGGAGGCAGCTGATCAGTGATTCCCTCTCATCATTGATGTTTCTATCTCTCCCTCTCCCTTCCTCTCTGAAATCAATAAAAATCGCCCTAGCCGGTTTGGCTCAGTGGATAGAGCGTCGGCCTGCGGGCTGAAGGGTCCCAGGTTCGATTCTGGGCAAAGGCATGTACCTTGGTTGCGGGCACATCCCCGGTAGGGGGTGTGCAGGAGGCAGCTGATCGATGTTTCTCTCTCATTGATGTTTCTAACTCTCTATCCCTCTCCCTTCCTCTCTGTAAAAAATCAATAAAATATATTTAAAAAAATATATATATATACTTAAAAACATAAAGTAAAAGGCGCTGAGTCTGAAAGCAGGCCTCCTCCCACCCGTCTCCTGGCACCAGGCCTTGGATCCAGTGCTCTTTATCAAAAGACAGTGGGGAGGCGCTCTGGGCAAAACCCAGCAAGGAGGGGTCCGGGCCGGGAGAGTCAGATGGTGGGTCAGAGCAGATTCTCAACCACAGCCCTCGGGACCCTGGGGCCGGTCATTCTTTGAGGTGAGGGCCGTGCTGGGTGCTGAGCAGCATCCCTGGTAGATGCCAGCGGCAACTACCCCCAGATGTGACAACCAAAAATGCCAACGGGCGTGGCCAAGCGTCCGCTGGGGGCCTACTCGCCCAGGGCGAGACCCGCTACTCTGAGGTATGGCTCATGCCATCCACTCTCCACAGGACCTCTCCAGGCCTACAGAGCAGTGGGGCCAGTTCCTCCCTGCAGGTCCCTAAGTATCCAGGGCACTTCCTGCCGCAGCGTCCCCAAGGGCCCCTGCAGGGGACACACTTCCTGAGGACCCGGCTGGGCACCCCTGAGCATCCTGGTCTCAGGGCCAGGCCTACTCCATGAATCCCAGGTCCTGGGTCACCAGGGCTCCTAGTTTACCTACTGGACGGGGCAGGTGCAGCCCTAACCCGACAGACACCTGGCCCGGAGCCCTCTGCACCCCTGCCCCGGGAGCCCGGTTACCGTGGGCGGAGGCGAGCCTCTCCCGATGAGCGGCGTGTTCTCGTAGCGGGGGTTCCCACCGAACAGCATAGCTTGGTTCCTGCAGGGCCGAGAGGAGAGCTCAGCGGGGAGGGCGTGGGGAAGGGGGGTCCCATGGGCGTGCCTACAGTAGGCAGGGGGTGGAAACGGACTATGGAGAGAGTGATGGAGTGTGGGCAGGAAGCTAAGTGTGGAGGGGCCCGGGGAAGAGGCCTCGGTGAGCGGCAGGGCCCAGGGGCAGCGTGGTCTGGAGAGATGCAGATTCGCAGCCCGAGACCCACCCGGCCGGCTCAGGGAGGCCAGGCATCTACAGTGGGTTCTTCCCTCCGTACACGTGGCTATGCCGGGATCATGTGACTAACTGCTCCTGGGGGCCTTCCTGCCAGCACCCCATGGCTCCAGGGAGGGGATCACTTGGCCCTTTGGACCTGCAGACCTATCTCCCTGTGGGTGAGGTGGCCCAGGGGGGCGCAGGAGCCCTGCCGTACATGTACTCCGAGACTGGGGCGTTGGAGACGGTCTGGGCCGGCGGCTGCAGGCTGGGCTGGCTGTCCAGGCTGCCGCTGTAGCTGCAGAAGCTGGGAAGCCGCCCCCGCGAGGGGATGTAGGCGGCGATGCGCCGGGCCTGGGGATTGAAGGGGTCGTCGTCATCGATGTCGTTGTAGTCTCTGTCCCTAGAATGACATAGGATGCGGCCCACCGTGAGGGGCGAGGGAGGCTCCAAGGCCGCGGGATCCTGGCCTGCTTCCCCATCTTTCCTCCCAGGACTCTCCCTCTGGCCACAGCTGTGTCCTTGACTTTCCTCTAAAACACGCTCCTCAGCCCTGACTCCCACGGATCCCTCAACCCTGATCCCAACTTCACAGCCACTGCCTCCAGGCAGCCCACCATGCTGACCACGGAACCTCTTTAAGCTGCTTCCTCTTGTCCGACCTCCCATCTCTTCTCTGTCTACCTCCTCAAGATTCTGTAGGTGCCTGGGTAACAGTGCTGCTACCATCTATGCTTCCTGGGGCACCCCTCCCAGCAGTGAAAACTCCCCTCATTTATGTCACACCACAGAGTCCTGCGGAGGAAGAGAGGACCAGCAAGGGATGCCAGGTGGTGGTCTGATACTGTCACCATCCTCAGACCCACTCCTGCTCCGGCTCCTTCTGCAGAAACCCAGGACCCTGCTGGGGGGTGAGTGCCTGCACCCTCCGCCACTCTTGTCCGTCCCGGGTTGTCAGCTCTTGGCTCCTTCAGAGCAGAGCCTGCCCCCTGCTCCCCCAGGAAGCCCCCTCCAGGCAGCCCACCTGGCGGTAAAGCGCTTCCAGGCCGGCGGCCCTGCGCGGATCATGGTGGAGAAGGCCAGGGCAGTCAGGAGGGAGAAGAGGCCCAGGTAGAGCAGGCCCTCGATGCCATCGTAGCAGATGCCGGTGAGGGCGTCCAGGTAGTCCTGCAGGAGAGGGACACGCAGCTGGACGGGAGTGGGCACGGCCTGGGGGCTGGGCTTGTCCCTGGAAGCCCCTCTCCCTCGGCCTTGATGACTGTTTGCTCTCCATCCAGCCGGGATGTGAAAGCTGTTGGTACAATCCCAGTGTGTTCCCTGCCTCAGTGTCTGATAGTTCAGATTCCTGGAGCTGACCCTGGCCAGGAGACTGGGATGTCCACTTGCAACCCAGGGAGATGGATGGGATGACCAAGTGGCCGGGAGTGTGGACAGTGGGGAGAGCAGCTGCCCTCACCGAGGTCAGGGTCCCCAGTATCCTAGAGGTGACCTGTCCCAGTGCTGCCACCTCACCCCCTGGTACTTTCACCGAGTCTCCCTGTCTCAGCTGCTGGAGAGAACCAAGCAGCCAGGCACCCCTTCCACCTTCCCATTGCCCAGCTTCCTCCCCATCCCCCAGGCCTGCAGGACACCTGGGCAATCTCTCTTCTAAGCCTCTCCTGGCTGCTCTGGGAAAATGTCACTAGGGGGTGTCCCCACCCCCCGCACGCCCCCCAGGGCCAGCCCAGCACCTTGTGCAGCCCTCGGCAATCCAACAAAGCCGTCAGCTGGTGGAGGCTGGACTCCGAGGAGTTTAGCAGGAGCTGGATGCTGAGCAGATCCTCCTGAAGACAGACGGACAGACAGAGAGGCAGAGACTGAGCGGTGGGGGCAGGGCTTGTGGCTAAGACCACACCCAGCAGCCTGTGCACAGAGGCCTCTAAAGCCAAAGGAGCCAGACTACCAGAGGGAACCTCTCCACAGCCCGGCTCCCTGAAGCGCTGGCCCCGGGCTCCCCCTCCTCTGCGTGGATCCTGGGGAGACCACCTCACCTCTGCCGTGGGGAACACGGGCACAGCGAAGTGCAGCAGTCCCGCCACCTGGATCTGCATGGCAGCCAGCGAGCGCTGGAAGGCGGTCAGTGCCTGCACCAGGAGAGACCCGGCCCCACTGTGAGGTTTCATTCCCCAGGACCCCCTGCTGTGGAGGGCTGTTCCCCTGGGGCGCCCCTCCCCCGGCTGCCTCTGCACTCACATCCCTGACTATGGCCCTTCCTGCCTGCAGGAACCTTCCCCTCATCCCCAGGCTCCTTGGGAGCTGCAAGGTCCTCTTGCTTCTTGCTACTCAAAGTGTGGTCCTCGGACCAGCAGCACTGGCCTGGCCTGGGAGCCTGGGAGAAATGCAGACTCTTGGGCCCCACCCGGACCCACTTCACAGCATCTGCATGCCAACCACACCCACCCTGGGTCATGGGCACCATACACGCCGACGTGTGACCTGGAAGATGCTGTCCCCTTCAGAGGACCACAGCGAAGCAAAGGACACCCAGCCGCCTCCACCTGTCCGGTCAGTGCTGGGGCTGGGGGCCCAGGAGGGGGGCGTGCTGACGCAGGGGACTGTGGGCAGGGTGAGGGCTGCGCGGGTGCTGTACCTGCTGGAAGGGGCTGCTGATGCTCTGATTGCAATACAGGTAGTAACGGGTCACCTCTGCAAGGCAAAGACCAGGTCAGGCAGGAAAGGGACCAGGCCCTCGTCCATCCTCAGTGGCGAAGCCACCCCCAAGCTCCCCAAGGAGGCAGGTTCTAAGAAACGGCCCACCCAGCTCAGCTGGTGTTGCTCAGTGGTTGAGCATCCATCTGTGAACCAGGAGGTCACAGTTTGATTTCTAGTCGGGGCACAGGATGGGACCCCGGGCTCAATGTCGGGTGGGGGGCGTGCAGGAGGCAGCCGATCAATGATTCTTTCTCATCACTGATGTTTCTATCTCTCCCTCCCTCTCCGAAATCAGTAGAAATAAATAACAATAATAACAAAAATAAATGACCCAGAGGTCTAGCTGGTGCTGGAAGTGTGGGGTTTGGGAGAGACTGGGGACTACAGGGCTGAAACGGGTAAGTAGAGGCACAATCTGGCTGACCAAGCAGCTCTGACCACGGAGGCCCACAAGCTGGTTACCTGTGCTGAGATGGCTCTCCGTGTTGTTCAGGATGAAGGTGTCAGGAGCCGCGCAGAAGTCACTGGTGCCCTAAGCCAGGGAGAATGGGAGGGGCGGGGCAAAGTCACGACTCTAGGGCCCGGGGAGGAGCCCCGTGCCCCCGCCCCCAGCCACTGGTGCCCTCAGCTCAGTCCTGGGTAGCCAAGAACAGCCAGGAACCAGGCTCCTGGGTTTGAGGCCTGGCTCTGCCCTTCCTAGCTCTGTTGCAGGTGCCCTGCCTATAATATTCCCTTTATGGATTAATGTCCATCAAGCCTCCCATGTTCCCGGTGCCTCCTCTGGGATGGACGCTGGCGAGCTTGGGCCACGGGCGGCTGCCGATTGGGTTATTTGCGCCAGGGCCTCGCTTACTCATCTGTGTCACTGTTTGTCTTGCTGTTATCAAGTCCCACACACTCCAGGGCGTCAATCCGGGAAGCCTTCCCTGGACTCTCTAAAGAACAATGTTGGTGCTGAGTCCATCTTTGCGCTTTTGGGCGCAGGCCCTGCTCAGGAAGACTTGGGGGGCTGGGAAGAGCGCGGGGCTGGGAGTCAGAGGACATGAGCTCCAGGCTCTGCCACTGATGACCCACAGCATGGCCTGGCTGGTGACCAGCAAGGCCCAGGAGCACCCCACGCTGTCACTGGAGGGGCAGAAGGAGGGGAGCCAGCCTGAGTGGGTGGGTGGGGAGAGAGCGAGGCCACCATCTTTGTCTGGGTCACCCCCGAGAAGTTTGAGATCCAAAGACAGGCAGGAGGCCCTGTCAGAAGCTCTGCCAGGGATGTGGCCTCCTCGTCCCCGCCTCCCCCGCTTCGGCCAGGAGGACTCCCCTTGCCTGTCCACCAGGACACGGGCCTGTGTGTGCACTGTCCACGCAGTGGGGACGGGGATGGGGAGGGGAGAGAAAGGGGGCCAAGCACAGCTGGGGCAGATGGAGAAGCCACCCAGTGCCTAGCTGGTGGCTGAGCCTGCAGGCAGCTCCCAACTCGGAAGGAGTCAGCCTGGGACCCTCACATGACAACAACGGTGGTAACCAGTGGTAGCTGCTGTTTAGTGAGCATGTACTATATGCCCCTCCCCCTCTCCCCCCATGGATTAACCACCCATCTCATCCCACCATCAAACCATCCTCTAAGGCAAGGGCTATGATTCTCCCCATTTTACAGAGGAGAAGGCCGAGGCCTGGAGAACCCCAGTGACCTTCTCAGGGGCCCACTGTGGGGAAGGAGTGCCCGGATTCCTGGGGAGCTCCCCTCAAATGCCCCTTGCCTCCTTGGGGAGGTCCTTTCTGGGGGACAGAAAAGGCAGGGGGTGGGTGACAGGGCGGCACAGTGTCAGTTCTCTGACCCCACTGCTCTAAAAGAAACGCACAAACAAAAGCCAGGCCTCAGAGCGCAGGGGCAGGGAGTCCACACAAAAGCTGCCCACAGTAGCCTTGGACGGCCTGCTTCCCCCTCCCGGCTCCTCCTCTCCCCGCTTCTGTTTAAAATGCAGCAGGATCTGCGGCAAATCAAAGACTCATTCACAGGCTCTGGCACCCGGGGGCCTGGCTACACCAGTCAGGGAAACGGCCTTTCTCTCGGCTCCCCTGCATTCCAGAGCACCCGTCGGGAGATTATAAATCACCGCTGGGTTCCTTGGATGCTGTAGCCAGGGCAGAAGGAACCAGGAGGAGGCTGCCTCCCATAGGGCAGCTTCAGGGGGCAAGCTGGCTGCTGCTGCTCCCAGGGGCAGAGGCTGCCCGGGGGCAGGAGGAGGTCCCAGCGACACACAGCACGTGTGAGCTTCCCTGTGCTCACACTTGTCCCGAGGAGAGGCCGCGGTGCGCGTTGCCCTGGCCAGCAGCCACTCCCCTGACTACGCACAGCCCTCCCATCTCCCGATGGCGTCAGGATGCCTTTGAGCAGGACGTGTGCACCATCTGACCTGCCTGCCCTTCCTTGTAGCGGAAGGGGCCCCCCACCTTGGGACACATGCTCACGCCTGTCCAGTTCTCCTTCTGGGGGAACAAAACCGAACAGGAGCTGCCCGCCTCCTCTCCCTTCCGGCCAGCTCTGCCAAAAGTTGCATGAGCCAAGCAGCACCTGGGCTGTTCATTCTCTGGGGCCTGTGCGCGCACGGCCGGCCCCTGAGGCCACTGGGCATTCTTTTCTCTCTAGGTCGCTGGGGCCCTTGAATCAGCTAGGGGCTCCCTGAAACCCCCCTGGTAAATCCTGGGCTCCCGCCACACACACAGCATGCACCCATTCACATGGGGTTGCAAACATGCCCGCCAGTCTTTCTCCTGCCCCTTAGTGGAGAACAAACATGAGCACCCG
Organism: Corynorhinus townsendii; assembly: GCA_026230045.1. NCBI lineage: Eukaryota > Metazoa > Chordata > Mammalia > Chiroptera > Vespertilionidae > Corynorhinus > Corynorhinus townsendii. The sequence continues at coordinate 4,254,862 of JAPDVU010000009.1, forward strand.
GCACCACTGGCTGCCACAGAGCCACCCAACAGCCGAATGAACGAATGAAGGACGCACGCACGCACGCAGCTTAACTCCGACACCCGGTCTTCCTATCTACACAGGAAGCTCCCCCACCCTGTGTTTTTATGTTTTAGTTTCTAACATTTTGAGGCACCACTTCCATACACGTGCATCGCTGTGAGTCAGACTGGGTGGGAGGGAAGGGGACAGAGGCAAGCTCAAGGCCACGTCCCAGGGCCCAAGGGTGTGCCGCTGAAGCCAGAGGGCTCCTCCAGCCGAGGGCCAGACCCCACCCGTCCCGGTCACTTCTTCAAGCCCTGAGAGCCGTCACCTCATCACCCCTGCACGTCCTCACAAGCAGTAAGCCGGTGGCTAGGCCCGGGCTGGGTGGGGGCAAAGGACAGGCTTCAGCTGTCTTATTATCTTGGCCAAACGCCTCATGATCTCGGGGAAGCCTCTTCCTTTTTCTGGGCCTGTGTCCCCCTCTGAAGCGTGAGGGGGGCAGGCCCTTCAGCTCTGAGATTCTGGGGTTCTAGCTTAGGGAGAGAATGGAAGCAGACCTGCCCTGGGGGCTCTGGGTGGGACACACTGATGTACCACCCCGGTCAGCTGGTCCTGGTTAGACACCCCCCCACCCCCCACTCACCCCCACTTACCACGGCTGCAGCGGCGTCGGCGGCCAGGGACGTCCAGCTGAGGATCACGGCCAGCAGCCCACAGCACAGCAGCCTGGGAGAGAGGCACAGCTGTGGGGTCCAGGCGAAGGCTGGCAGGCAGGGGACCCCATGACAGCTGTCACCCCACCAACCTCAGCGCCCTTCCTCTTGGCATGAACTTGCCCTCCCTGACCCCTGAGTTTTGGTCCCTGCCCTAACATCGGCCCTGCTGACTGCCGGGACAGGGAGAAGGGCCCAACCCTGAGACATAGGTCGCTGTGCCGGAGACAGCGGAGGGGGTGCTGGCTAGGGAGGTGCTGGTGGGAGGCTAATGCCTGGGCAGGCCCAGGAGGGGGACACAGAGAGGAAAGCCCAGCCCTTGCTTGGGGTCCAGATAACGAGGTGGTGGCTGCTGCCCCCTCCTGGCTGGGCGCTGAGCAGGGGCGGAAGGCGGCTGCAGGCTGTTGCTCCCACCACCTCCTTCCAGCCTGACCGGGTCCCTTCCTCTCTGCTGGTGGTCCGGTCACCCCACCTGCTTGCCCAGATCTTTGTTCCAGGCCCACAGGCCGAGCTACTCACAAGGCCAGGAGACACCTGGAGCGCTTGGCTAGTCCCACGCAGGCAAAGAGGCAGATGGCCAAGTCCAGGATGAAGAGCAGGAGGTAGGAAAGCCACCTGGGGGAGTGGGGAAGGGTGCGAGGGATGGTCAGGGGGAGCAGGGCACAACTCCCCACTCAGGGGGCCTGATCAGCAGCCCCCAGGCCCACTGACCCTTCGTTGTACCACTGCCCAGGGGGGCCTTCTCCTAGTGCCCGCAAGGGAAGCTTCCTGCTCATTTTTTTTCTTGATGTCGGAGCCAAATAAATTCAGTGACCCCTCCTCTCCAGCGCTGGTTTCCTGCTTCACGGACACCCAATGAGGGTGAGAGGTCTGGCATGTGGGTAGGAAGTGGGACGGGGCTGGGAGAAAGTGACAAGAGGGTTCCGAGGGGGAGGGAGCTCGCTGGAGGTCTGGCAGCCAAGTGTGGTTCTTTCTGCCTTTGTGAACGGAGGCCCCCAAAGCGCCTGATGGAAACACGCCCTGCACCCAGTGGGGCAGACCGGCAGGTGCCTGTGGTGCCCAGAAATGGAGGTGGGGGCTCTGGGGAGATTGCAGGGCCCACCCTCCCACCCTCCCCTGGGGACGAGGACATCAAGGAGCCAGTTTTCTCAGAATCAGAGTCACAGCCGGAAGGACCTGGGGACCATCTGGTGTTAGGATCCCCATTCACAGATTGGGAAACTGAGGCCGGCAGCAGGGGGGCCTGGCCCAGGAGTTTCCCAACTCTCCAGCCTTCCTACAAGAGACAAGGCCATGTCCGGATGGTGTGGCTCAGTGGTTGAGCATCGACCCATGAACCAGGAGGTCACGGTTGGATTCCCGGTCAGGGCACATGCCCGGGATGCAGGCTCCATCCCCAGTGGGGGGCGTGCAGGAGGCAGCTGATCCATGCTTCTCTCATCATTGATGTTTCTATTCCTTTCTCCCTTCTCTCAGAAATCAATACACACACACATACACACATATATATGTATATATATAAAGAGAGAAAGAGAGAGAGAGAGAGAAAGAGAGAGAGAGAGAGAGAGAGACAAGGCCAGCCACCAGGCCCCTCTCAAAGTCCTGGTTTCATGTTTCAAACCAATAGGTTTCTTGTGGCTTCTCTCCCCATCAGCAGGAAATCAAGTCAGGCTTGCTTCTAGCTCACTCTCCAGGACGGAGCCTCAACCCCTCGTTCTGCAGCCACGCCTCATGCCGCACACGGTTCCAGGAAACAGCTCTGCCAGGCGGATGCATTTTCTCAGAGGAGCTGGGGGATGGCCTGGGTTTGCATTTCCAACGGAAAACGCGGCTCGTGGCTCTCCACGAAGCTGCCAGCCCTTACTCTCATGGCCCTTCCCACATCCGGCCTCCCCTGGTTCACTCCTGGGCTCGCTCCGTCACAAGGTCGTCTGTGCAGGCTTTTCATGCCTCCGATGCTTAGGCAGGCCTGCGTGAAGTGCTGAGAAATGTCTGCTGAGCTGGGTGGCCATGCTCTACACCATACGGAAAGCAGAGCTGGGGAGGCTGTCTGGAGGGATAGACAAAGTGTGCCCAGAGTTCTAGGGGTCCCTGTCAATCACCCAGATTGAAATAGCTTCTGGGCAGTTGGCACCACCCTCCTCTCCCACTTCTAATAAAATTACCTTAAAAATAAGCTCCTTTAGATATGTAAATTCTGACCCACGTCAGGCCCTCGGAGTGCATGAGGGCCTCAGCTAGGTCTTCTCAGAGAAGGCAGGTCACAATGGATGGCTGCGCCCTACCTCCCCTGACCCCGCGTGACAAAAAAGACTGTGAAGGCTCAGGCAATGAATGTCTCTCACGTCCCAGGACTAACCAGAGGCCACTGTTTGGGGTCACGGGTCACAGCCAGTCCTCAGAGTTGGCAGTCTCTTTCTGTCACCAGGGAGAAAGGCACCGTTGCACATGATCACCCATCTAGTGCAGGAGCTGGACGGCTGCAAGGGAAGGGTCTGGGGGGGGGGGGGGGGGGTGGGCGGGGAGGCTATCTGGAGCCAAGACCTCACGTGTTGCCTCTCAGCAGGGCCTTACCCTGGGGAGGCTAGAGTCCAGGACAGGAAGGTCTCCGCTTCGTTCAGCCTGGGTGGGGCTTTCCCATAAAGGGGAAATGAATCCAGAAAGCCAGAGTAAATTGTGCAACGTTGAGCTAAAGGCTCTGACCTTTGCAAATGGCTTGAAAAGGAACCAACGGATTTGGGGGGAGGGGGTCCAAAGAGCTGACAACTCTTGGTCAGGATTCATTTATCTCCAGCCTCCTCCGTGCCGGGCCTGGGTGCAGTGACTTCATGAGTGGGTGCCGCCTTCAGCCGGGAGACACCCAGCCAGACGGCTGCCGCCCTCCCTGGCTCTCCCAGAGTGACCTTCACTAGACCCCTCGGCTGACCAGTGAGTGCCCAGCGTCTTCCCTTGGGACGGGGTCTGAGGAGTGGGGAGGCAGGGGAGACATCATCGGGCCCCCAAAGAACAGGTGACGTAGGGCTGAGTTTACACTGAGTATAGCAAAGAGGGGTGGTGGTGTCCCCCAGCCCCCATCACTCCAGCTGGGGGCATCTCTGGGCTTGCCAAGACATTGCTATCAGGGGAGGCTCCATGCAGGCAGAGAGACCCCCATGTCCCTGGCCGCCTGCCCCACACACCGTGGCAGTTGAGGAACTGTCAACCACTTGCACTTGACCCAGCAGCAGCCAGGGAGCATGCTGGTCCCGGGAGCCCCGTGCTGGGGTCCTAGCTTAGCACTGCCCCTCACGGGCCTCGCGCCTGCCTGTCTCAGGAGGCTGGTCTGAGGGCCAGCACTCACCCCGCGAGCTCTCGTGTTCTCCCATTTCAGCTAATGGCTTATGAAGACCTTGGGGCACCTCCCTGCCAGGGCCCAGGACGCCCCGCTCTGCCCCCGCGGGCCCCTCACCTGTAGTACTCCACGTAGCCGGTCTGGTCGGCCAGCTGGGTCAGCTGGGCTGTGACCTCCGTCCACACGGGCACCCCTGACAGCTGCTCGATGACGCTGGTGGCCCTCTGCTGCAGGAACCGCAGGGTCTGGAGGTAATCGCTCCGGGCGGCGAAGATCTCACTGAGCCGGGCCAGGTGCCGCGCTAGGTCCACCTCCATCTTCTGGGTGGTTCCGGACACCTGGGGAGAGGCTGGGGTGGGAATCTGGCCCGGGGGCAGGAGGAAGCCAGAGGGTGTGGCTCTGGACCCCGACTCTGATTCCGGAGAAGTGCTTCGAGGAGCGGAGGACAGCGCTTGGGCTCAAGTGAGCGCCGATCGCACACACGCACGCCCACCCCAGCCTCCTGCCCCTGGCCCTGCAGGGCTCCGGAGGTGGCTGCTCAGATGGAGAACAGAAGACAGAGGCTCCCATTACCCACCCAGCCCTCTGGTCCCTCCCTCCAGGGGACAGGCCCCACGATCCAGCACCTTACTCTGAAGAGACCCAACACACGATGCCCCTGTTGCTTCCTTGTGATTCTCCTAAAACTCTCAACACTTCGGATTACGGATTCTTTCTTAGGGCGAGGAATCACCTGTCTGAGCCCAGAGTTCCTCTTGCCGCCTGACCGTGTGTCCCCGCAACAGGATGGAAAGGCTTCGTGCGAGAGACGCCCGTCGTCCAGCCAGCGGCAGCTGCCAGCTCGTGTGAAGGCAGACAAGGGAGCTTTGCACGAACGGACCCCATTCTACCCCCTGGACACCTGACGGGAGGAAACCCACGCCTTCTCTGTCTGCACGTCTGTCCCGCAGGCGGAAGGACAGGCTCCAGTCCCCTGGCTGAGCCTCAAGAAGCGGGAGTTGAGCGGACCCTGAAGGAAGCAACTTGCTATTCGAAGGTCGAGAGGGAGGGGCGATGGCAGGGACTGTCCATGGCTTGACGATAAGGAACTCAGACCTAGGGTCCCTGTGGGACCCAGGGACACAGCCCCGGAGCCCAGCGCATCCCTGCCTCCCTGCGGGCCTGCTCTGGCGGGTGTGCTGGCCGTGAGGGGAAGCAGAGCGGGGCTGTTCTGAGGTTGTCAGACTAACCCAACCAGCAGGACTGGCTGGAAGGAGGAGGGTGTGAAACCCAGGCCTGGAAGGAAGATAAAGATGACCCAGAAGAAGGGGCAGGCGCTTCCCACAGCAGGAGCTCAGCAGGAGAGGCAGATGACGCCCCTGATTAGGGGGGGCGGCCTTCACATCTGCACCGCTCTGTGCTCTGCGAGTTCCTGGTTCCAGAAAGGAGAAAGGCCCTCTTTGTTTCGTTTAGTTTTGTTTTTCAGTGTCCGAGGCTTGTTCGTTCCCTGCTAGTTCCCGGTTCTCACACCCTGGCTGAGGAGTAGGCGGGGCGGAGTGCAGAGATGCACACCCCTTAGGGCTTCGGAAGCTTTTGGCCTCACACGGGGCGAAAACCACGTGGACGTAAACACAGCAACTAAACGTCACCCCGAAAAACTGTCCTTTTTAATTCCACAAGATTGACGTAGTGAGTCAGGCACGTTATTAAAAGCAACGGGAGACACAAACCGTGAACTCGGTGGCACTTTCACGTTCCTGTTATAAATGTGATAGCCAAGGGCTGTGAACGTGACCTGTCAACTTCAGCTGTGAGGCCACTTCCCCTCCACAGGGCCACGTTTTTAACGGTCTCTATTTTCTTAAATCCCGCCTCGAAAAGACAAATGCCGGGACCTAGCTGCCTCTCTTTCCTCTTGTTTTCTCGTAGGAAACAGAACAATGCAAAAGTAAAGACCCCAGCGCCCACCTGCTGCAGCACCCCTTCTCCACGCCACCCCAGTCCTTAGAGGTTCCGGACAGAGCTCCCGGCAGGGAGGCAGAGGGGGGGTGCTCCAGAGTTAAAATCCTCCCCCCTGCCCCCGCCAGGGGGCAGAGGCAGCTCAGCACCCCAGGCTGGGGCGGGGTTACAGGACAGTTAGCAGGTGGTGGAAGCTGTGGTCCCATAGGATATAGGATGGAGCTGTGTTCCCATAGGACATAGGATGGAGCTGTGGTCCCATAGGACATAGGATGGAGCTGTGATCCCATAGGACATAGGATGGAGCTGTGGTCCCATAGGATATAGGATGGAGCTGTGATCCCATAGGATACAGGATGGAGCTGTGTTCCCATAGGATATAGGATGGAGCTGTGTTCCCATAGGACATAGGATGGAGCTGTGGTCCCATAGGATATAGGATGGAGCTGTGATCCCATAGGATACAGGATGGAGCTGTGGTCCCATAGGATATAGGATGGAGCTGTGTTCCCATAGGATATAGTATGGAGCTGTGGTCCCATAGTTTATAGTATGGAGCTGTGGTCCCATAGTTTATAGGATGGAGCTGTGGTCCCATAGGATATAGGATGCAGCAGCAGCAGCAGCGTGAGCAGCTGGGAACTCATTAGAAGCGCAAATTCTCAGCCCCACCCAGACCTACAGAATCAGACATGGGTGGGGCCAGCGCTCCAGGCCATCAAGCTCCCCAGGGGATTCTGGGCAACCTCTGGGAGGGAGGAAGCTTTTCTCCTTAAGAGTTTTTCTGGAAGGGCAGATCCTAGGAGTCGAAGGGGAGGAGCCTCACTCGGCAGGTTCAGGGGGAGGAGCCCCATCTCAGATCCTCGGAGGGGAGGGTGAGGACCAGACACCAGGGTTCTAGTTCTTGCTCTGAAAGTGCTAGCTTCCAACCTGGGACAGGAACGCGGCCTCCCTGGCCCAGTGTCCCCACCCGGGGCTGCCCACAGGCTGCTGCAGCATAGGTGAGAGTGGGAGGAAGCACCCTGACCCCGACAAGCCTCAGGGAGGTAGAGCCCAAGGCCCTTACTTTAAGCTGAGCCTCTGAGGGGTGAGAGGTGTGCCTGGTCCCTGGGTAACTGGAGCCTTGGCCCCCTTCATTGGGGCACAGATGGGGGCACTAGATCCAGAGGAAGGACCCCCTGGCACTCCCAAATGACCCTGGATGACCCCCCACATCAGCGTGTTAGCTGATCCAGAACCCGCTAGGCCAGCCTGAGCCTTGAGCCTCGGCTCCTCCCGCCTCCCTCCCGCCAAGGCACCAGTGTGGGGCTCTGGCCCAGGAAAGGGAGCCCGGGAGGGTCCACCTGGCTCTGGCTCCTTTCCCAGTCACTTGACCTGTTCCTCAAGTCCCGCCTCCCCCAATTCAAGCCTCCTCTCCCCTTTAAGCTGATTATAGCAATATGCATAATGACATCAGTTATAATAATGGCACTCATTACCATATGCACTCCGATTTGGAGGGCGCTTTGTAGGTTACCAGGTCTTTCATGGACAGCATCTCACCACCTGTCTGATGTGTGGCCCTCACCCCTTGGATCTGGGAGACCTTGGAGACCTGCTGCCTCCCCTGGAGTCCCTGGGACCGGGAGTGTTGGGGGCTTCCCCCTCCCTCAAGGCCCAAACCAGCCCTGCAGGCCCGGAGCCTGGCCCCCGGGGAGCTCTGGTCACCCAGAGGCAGGAGGGGGTTGTCCTCAGGATGGAAGCAGCTCCGCTGGCTGGGCGGCAAAGCCTGGGGTTCCTGTCCTCACTGTTCAGGACGAGGACAGAATTCAAGCATCCCCGTGGGGACGGCTCTGGGCCCTTCTCCTTTCCTCCACCCCCGGGAGACAAGGCCATTCCTCACAGTCACCATCAGCGAGTGAAGGTCGCGGCTCTGGGCCTTCCCTGGCCGGGGATTCTCCTTTTGGGGCTGCGTTCCTCCTCCAGGGTCGATGCGGTTGTATGAAGGGGGTTGCGGGGGGAAAGGCAAGGAAGAACCCAGAGGCAGAGACATGGGACCACCAGGCAGAGGCCAGCTCCCTGCAGCCGGGTCGTGCCCAGGCTTCCTCGTGCAGGTCACGCTGCGTTCGGCCACGAGGCTGCCCAGCTGCCCCTGCCAGTGCTTCTCCCTCACCCCAGAGCTGCCCAAACCAGTGTTCAGAGCTCTCAGTCCCCGGGGGTGGGGCCCCGTGGGCACAGGTGTGCACGGACAGGCTCTGCAGGGGAGCTGGGTCCTGGTGACCCTCAGCTCCCTAGAAAGTTCTCTGGGGCCTGAGCCACGGCCCCTGCCATGCTGGGCACTAAAGAGAGCTCCGCTGTCTCTTTAAGGCGAGGCCTGGAAGGGCTGAGGGATGAAGGCCATAGAGGAGCTTCAGGGAGAAGGAGGGCACGGGGGTATGGGGGGGTGAGTCCTCCTCAGCTTCCTCTTGCAGGAGCACCAGGACAATGGCCCAGGCTGCGGTTGGGGCCGCCTTTCCTGGCGAGGCTCTGACACGAATGGGCCACCCGGGAGGTCACCTCCTGCTGGGCCAGAGGGGTCTAGAACGGCGTGACATCCGAGGACCGGTTTCCCTGAGAACTGCCCTGGAGCCTGCCTGCCTCGGGCACGGGGCTGCCATGGGGCGGCCTGAAAGATCAGCCCTTGTCGAGGACCGGTTTCCCTGAGAACTGCCCTGGAGCCTGCCTGCCTCGGGCACGGGGCTGCCATGGGGCGGCCTGAAAGATCAGCCCTTGTGACTTGGCCTTGCCAGTGAAGGGGGGCACACTTGGGGGCCAGGGTCTACATTTGAGAAACCCAGACTCCCCACCCTCCTCCTGTCGCTGTCTCTCAGGCCAAAGGCTCAGCAGAGCAGCTCCTTCGTTCCCTAAAAGTCCGACAACTCTGGCCACCCCAGCACGATCCTTCAGCCTGAGGCCCCAGCCGGAACCACGGCGCTCAGGAGCCAGAGCCGAGGACACCTTGCCGGGCTCCGGGCCGTCTCACCACCCCACCGGGCGTGCCTTTCATGGTTGACTTGCTTTTGAAGTTTTCCCCTTGATACCTCCTGGACCCCAGGATACGCTACGTGTGAACATCGGAACACCGTGGGGCTCATGTTCACGTTCAGGGTCTCCCCGGCCCAGGGGGAAGGTGTCCAGCTCTCCTGAAGATGAATGGGATCCGGCTCCATCCTGTCCCCGCACCCCACAGGGCCCAGCAGCCTTTCTCCTTCGGTCCTCACTTCCCTGGCACCCCGCCCGCCCGGGAAGCAGCAATTGCCTGTTCACTCCTGGCAGGACCAACTGCAGCCCCGAAAGGAGTCCAACACCCCCTCCTCCCCAGGAGCCGAGCGGGCGGGATCTGACTGGGCCCTTGTTCTGACCGCACTGATCTCACCCGCTGTGCCCGGCCCGGCCCGGCCCGCTGCCCAGAGCCTTACCAGCGCATCGATCCCGGAGAAGGTGTGGTTCGCGTTGTCCAAGGAGTAGATCAGCTGGTACACCCCATCGTTGGTCTTGCTGTTTCCATAGAAACCAACGCCCACCGCGGCACTATGGGCAAGACCCCAATGAAGTTAGAGGCGGCACCAGAGACCTTTTTTAATGTACTATTTTAGAGTAGTTTTAGGCTCATAGCAAAACTGAGTGGAAAGTTCAGCATTACACGTATACCTCCTGCCTCCCCTTCCAGATTCCCTTCCTGTCGACAGCCCCCACCAGAGCGGGCCATTGGTTGTAACTGGTGAACCTACATGGACACATCGTGTCACCCAAAGTCCATACGTGCATTAGGTTCCCTCTCGGTGTGGAACATGCTACGGGTTTGGACAAGCGTATGATGGCATGCGTCCTCCATTAAGTACCACACAGAGCATTTTCCTTGCCCTAGACACCCTCTGTTCAATCTAGTCACCCCCACCCCCAGCCCCTGGCATCCCCTGGTATTTCACTGTCTCCATAGTTTTGCCTTTTCCAGAATGTCATGTGGCGGGAACCACACAGCACGTGGCCTCTTCGGATCCGCTTCCTTCACTGACTAGCATGCATTTCCCTTCCTCCGTGGCTTGTCATGGCTGGATGGCTCATTTCTTTTTAAATATGTTTTTATTGATTTCAGAGAGGAAGGGAGAGGGAGAGAGCTAGAAACATCAATGATGAGAACCATCGATCGGCTGCCTCCTGCACACCCCACACTGGGGATCGAGCCCACAACCCAGGCACGTGCCCTGATGGGGAATGGAACCATGGCCTCCTGGTTCACAGGTCAACGCTTAACCACTGAGCCACGCCGGCCGGGTGGCTCATTTTCTATCGGCGCTGAGTACTATTCCATGGTCTGGATGGACCACAGCTTATCTATCCATCACCCACTAAAGGAAGTCTTGGTTGCTTATGAACAGAGCTGGTCTCTTCAGGGAGAGAGAGTGGGTTTTTGACTTTAGCTGAGGTGCTCTCTCTGGGGATGGCTTCAGGGCAAACCAGTCCCAGCCTGGCTGCCTCGCTCCACAGCACAGGGCAGCGAGGCAGTAGGAAACCCTCCTGCTCTGGCTCTGTGACTCCAGCTGTAGAAAGTCCCTTCTTACACTGAGCCAGAGCCCACTTCCTTGAGTCAGGCTCCCGCTGGCTCTCGGGTGTCCTCTAGGTCCCCTGGAATAAGCCTCCAATTCTGCAGACACCCTGTCGGACACATAAGGTCAGACACCTGTCCTATAGACCCTTGTCTACATTCTTTTCTTAAAAAATATATTTTATTGATTTTTTACAGAGAGGAAGGGAGAGGGACAGAGAGTTAGAAACATCGATGAGAGAGAAACATCGATCAGCTGCCTCTTGCACGCCCCTTACTGGGGATGTGCCTGCAACCAAGGTACATGCCCTTGACCGGAATCGAACTTGGGACCCTTCAGTCCGCAGGCCGACGCTCTATCCACTGAGCCAAACCGGTTAGGGCCTTGTCTACATTCTTACTGTCTTCTAGGCTCCACGCTAACTGGTCAGTGCTGCCCCTAAACATGGCCTGAGTGAGGTGCCCAGGCTGTCCATCCAGCTCTGAGCACGGGACGGGGGGCAAGCAGGGGGGACGCTGATGTCCTGAGATCCCCTCTCCCCACCGCGACCTGGTGCTCCACAAGCACCGGATTTCTCCACAGGATCTGCCCTGAAGCCCCGTCTCCCCTCCCTTCCGCAGCATTAAATGGGTGTTTGTTTTGTTTTAACCAATAGTAGAGCTTTGGCTCTATCTCTGTGAAATTTCATCTGGTGGGATTTAGTCCAGCATTCCAGATGGAACAAATCATCTCAGATCCCGCCTCTGTCACCCACGGCGTTTTTCTCACCCACACCCCTGGGGGCCATGAGCGGCCTCCTGAAGCGGCCTCCTGAGTGTTCATTCAAAACAGTAATCCTGGGGGTGGGGGTGACGAATACGCACATGCATACGTGTGTGCGGTTTCTTCTTTCTTTACACATGACCAGAGCTAGGATGGGATCCTGGGAGACTGTGACAGGAACCTTCCAGGTGCCTTGACCCTAGCTCAGTGTTCCCATTAAACGTGCAGGTCAGGCCCTGGCTTGTTTGGCTCAGTGGATAGAGAGTTGGCCTGGGGACTGAAGAGTCGCAGGTTCAATTCCGGACAAGGGCACACGCCTGGGTTGCGGGCTCCCAGTGGAGGACGTGCAGGAGGCAGCCAATCAATGATTCTCTCTCATCATTGATGTTTCTATCTCTCTCTCCTTCTCCCTTCCTCTCTGAAATCAATAAAAATACGTTAAAAAATAAAAAAGTGCAGGTCAGGGTGCCCGCCCTGTGCCCATGTGTCAGTGTGGGCTGTGCGAGGCCCTCCCCGGTACAGTGCCGTCTTTCTCACCACTGGCTCCCTCTTGCCCAGCACAAATACTGTGCAGAACACGCTAAGCGCACTGCACGCTCCTGTGTAGTTTCCCTTCAACGGCAGGTAGTGATTACTTAGGAGATCTGACCCTCCGGAGTCATTTTTACCGTTCCATAGTGATCTTCTGTCCTATGTTGTGTTTTTAAAAAGTCAGGGCCCCCTGTGCGTCAGCACTTCCTTTGTCTGTCTGTCTGTCTCACGTCCCGGCTCTCCCATGCACGTTCGTGGGCTCAGTCCCAGGAGCAGCTTTCCGATGCCAAGGTTATTTTGAAGGAGCTCCTCTCTGCAGGGACCCCCAGGAGTCTGCCAACTCCAGACCTGGGCCTGGACTCTCCTTTCCGTCTAGGATTTGGCCGCCTGTCTCCCACAGCCCAGGTCCCGTCCATGTGCTCAGCGCTTCGTCACCCCTGCGTCCTGCAGGCAGGACTGGACGATGAACGTGCCCTGACAGGTGAGCCTCCTGGCGTGAGAACCGACATCCTCGCTCCCAGGCTCACGGTGTCCCCTCTGTGTCCCCTCCTGCCGGAATCACTCCGTTATGGGCTCCTGGATGCAGGGGACACGAGGCACTAAGGGACTCTACCCCCTTAGGGTGGCCACCCAGGAGGTCTCAGGGTAGACCTGAGGCTGTGGGGAAAACCTCTGGAGATTGAAAACAAGAGTAACGCAACCAGCCACACAGGGGAGCGCGTAGACACAGCCCGGGCAGCCCGGGCTCTGGCCTGAAGTAGACACCTTCACTTCTGCATCCCAAAGAAGAGTCTTTGGGGCGCTAAGAGCTATTGATCCCGTGAGAAGGTGGATTGATCTGGGCTGTAGTCAGACTTTCTCTAACCTCAGATTCAAGGCAGCGAGCGGCTGCCAGGGGACAGGGACTCAGAGAGCAGATGTCCTCTGCTTACGTGTGCTGGGTAGGCTCACAGCCGGGCAGGGAAAGGGGCACAGCAGAGGCCCCATCACCTCTCCAGGCATCTGATTCCCACGGCTTGGCAAGAAAAGGGACAACACTCACCCCAGGGACAGGCTCCCCACGAGGTACCCAGAGCTCCGTCAGGAGGACGTGGCCAGAGAGCTGATGAACCAACCGCTTGGGGATTGTTGGAGGGCTGATGGGGGAGGGCGAGGAAGGGGTGCCACAGTCATGGGCTAACCATGGGCAAGACGCGGTGGGCAGGCCCGCTTTCCATCCACCGCGTCCCCTCGCGCTCTTGCACACTGACCCCGAGCCACGCACGTGGGCCAGCGCGGAGGAACACTCACCAGCAGACAAGCCCGGCCACCACGGCCGACCAGGTGACGCAGCAGGACTGGCGCGGCTTGGCCTGTCTGCAGCAGCACGCACACACCAGGTAAGCCGCGAGGAAGAGGAGGTTCAGGCCCAGGCAGATGGCGGCCACCAGCCCCAGGAACAGCAGCGACTGCAGAGGGAGAGGTGTGGAGTCAGCGCTGGCCCTATTGGGGGTCTGGGAAGAGCCCTGCGCTCAGGCCTGGAGTGCCCACAGGGCTGTGGGTGTAGGAACCAGGCCCAGTAGTGCGTCTGCAGACACGGGTGCTGGGGGGTCAGGGAGGACCAGCGGAGGGGGAGGTGTGGGACGGAGGCAGCTGCAAGGCCAGCCCCAGGTGTGTGGCTGACATGCCTGGATGGACATGGGTAAGATGCTCAGAACCCCACATGGCAGGAGGTATCTGCTGGCAGGGAGGGCTGAGGGTGACAAGTGACTGAGGGAACAGGCAGGGAGGGGGACACTTCAGGAGCTCAGTGGGACCTGGGCCAGGCCCAGGAAGGGATGTCCTGGTGGATCTGCTTCCTCTGAGTCTTGTCCTAGATGTCGGGTCCATCCAGAGAAGCCAGAAGCCAGCACTGTGCTAGGGGAGGGGAGATGTCGGGATGGACCCCCTGGGGTCCCTCTCGCTGCGTCTGCGTCCTTGAACGGGACAGCGATACCACATGCCTATGGTGGCAGCAAAGCCCAGAATTCTGACGGAGTAGGAGGTGCTGACTCAGGCCCAGCGAGGACCTCAGGTCCCGTAAAGGGAGCTGCTGTCTGCCAGGAGGCCTGTGCCCACTCCATGCCCTCTGATCTCTTGATGCAGCCAGATGGCACCAGGATTGGTGGCCGCCAGCCAGCGCTGGACCTGGCTGTCAGTCAGGCTCCTGAGGGGATAGCCTCACCCAGCTTCCCACATGCCCCCAAGTGGGTCCTGGTCCAGAATCCCTAGCACTCCAGTCTGGGCTGTCTGGGAGGGAGCCTGTTTTGGGGACCCCGTGCTGGTGGCGGCAATCAGCAGGGAGGGGGAGATACCGGGACCCTTCAGGTCCAAGGGGGAGTAATTCTGAAAATCAGAGGCTGGGGCTGCAGGCTTGGGCCCGGGGCCTCTCTGAGCTGGGCATCTGGTCACAATGAGGTCACAGATAATGCAGTCAGCCCAGGGGAGGAGGGTGAGGGTGGGGATGGGGGTGGGGGTTGGGCCGGAAGGCTGTGCTGGGAAGCCCAAACTCGGAGGGTGGGCATTGTTAGTGGTTTACTGCTGGCCTGGGAGGACAGGGGGGATGGGGCAGAGAGGGCTGGGAGAGAAGGGGGTGGGAAGGGAAGAGAAGAGGAAGGGAGGAAAGTGGGGGAGGAGGAGGAGGGAAGTGGAGGGCTAACCAGCAGGACGGTTCCCTCCCCACCTCCGTGTCCCTGCCGCCCTCTCACAGGGGATGGTAGTCCTGCTTCTGAGCAGCACGGCAGGTCCCCGTGTGCAGGGGGTGAGGGAGGATGGAAGAGGGAGACAACAGCCCAGAGGGAGGGAGCCAGGAGCTCGGCTCACACACCGTCCTGCTCTGACAGCCTGGACAGGACCATTTCCCATGTCACCTGCCCTCCCAGTGCCCTGCAGCCACCACCTCCCATCCCACCCCAACATCTTGCCCACAGCCCCCCAGTCCCAGCCTCTCCTCGTTGAAGTGACTTCGGTGAGTTCTGGTTTGAGAAACCGAGAGCAGAAATCTAGGCCCCAAGCTGGGGGCAGCAGTGACCCACTTGCATTCTGGGAAGGCTAGGACTGGACCCCAAGGGGCTTCTGCACTCAGTGGGGGCAGGGGAACAGCCTGAGCCCCCTTTCCCCGAAGCCATAGGAGACAGAGTGAGCCAGCCTAGCGGGGAGGCCGGGGCAGCTGGAGCCCACAGGTTGGGAAGGGTTAAGCACCCCCAGCCTGCCCTCCCACCCTCTCTGGGTGCAGTAGGGGTGGTGGGGGTGTAGCGTGATTGTCCGATGACCATGACTCAACGTTTAGGCTGGATGAATGGTGCTTCCTCATCCCAACCTTGGCTCGCCCAAACCCTTCCTGGGGGGCTCCCTGCCTGGCCGCTCCCCCTGAGACCTGCCCCTAAGTCGAAGAGGGGGTGAGTGGGGTGAGCCTGTAATTCTGGGTCTAGCCCCCACTCTGTCCCCTCCCTGGCCAGGGCACACACATTGGCACCCTCTGGGGAGTCTATAAACAGAAGCACCCAAAGTTAAGACATGAAAGTACATGCCAAAACACAAAAATATCACTGCTGCTTCACGCATGCCCCGAATATACGGTTACAAGCACCGCTGCTTCTTCACGCGTGTCCCGAAAGGCTGGTCTACTGATGCAGCAGAGGGGACAGGAAGCGCACTTGGCGCTCACACGGTGACTGTAGCAACAGCAAGCATTGCACAGCACCGCGGAGCTTGTTAAGACACCAGTATATTTCAAGTACATTAGCTCACCTGTGTCTGGGGTCCTACTATGTGCTATGGGACCCTCTAAGTACTAAGCATGTTGCATGGGACATCTGGCCTAATATGTGCTGGTGAGACATGCGAGGCTCAGAGAGGTACAGTCACCTGCCATGGTCACACAGTAAGCGACAGAGCAGGGATTCCAACCCAGACAGTGGCATGGCGGGGCCCCGGCCCTGGCTGCCTTGGTCATCCCACCACTGGGGTCTGGCAGAGAGCTTGTTTCGGATCAAGTTTGCTGAGCGCCGAGATGACTGGCGGCAGAAGGTGCCCAGTCCAGGGTGCTCCCGCCTGCTGCCTGACTCTGGCTGTGACTGCCTCTCAGGAGAAAGGGGATCTCTGGGAGAGACGGGGGTCAGACAACAGGAGAACTTACCAAATAGGACCCACCTTCCATAACAGCCAGAGCCACTTCCCACCCTGGCCTCGCTCATCCAACTCATCTCCCACTCAGTGTCCTCGGGAGGCCTGACTGGGACAAGGAGCATGGGGGTGGGGCCGTGTGTCCAGCTGCTAGGAGCAATGGCCCAGGGGAAGGGGGATGCCCTCTGGAGTCACTTGACACCCAGCACAGTGTGCCAGGTCCAAACCCTGGGAGGAGAGGGGCAGGGCTGTGAGTGGCTCAGATGCCACCTCTCCGTGGGACTAAGGGGCGGTGGGGCAGGCTCAGGCCGTGCTAGCCGGGGCTGCTGGACACACAGGTGCTGTGTCTGGGAGCCTGTGGGGTAAGGGAGTGCCCCCCCACCCCCCACCCCGCCCCGGGTCTGGTCGATCCAGAGAGGAGTGTAGATCTCTGGCCCGGAGGAGAGCTCAGGTGCAGGATCTGGGACGAAGGGTTTGGGACAAATACACAGCGCAACACAGCTGTCTCTGAAATCATATCCGCCTCTCTCTGGCATTCAGTGGGAGCGGAAGATCCCCCAGGGCTGCCCCAGGCAAAGGCTTTCTCAGGGACTCTGACTTCCACGGGTGGGCGGGGCTCTCGGAGAGGGAGGGACACGCGCAGATTAGGAGGGGAGGGAGCCAGGCAGGAAGGTTCCTGATTCTCCCCGGTTCTGGGAGGAGGGGGAAGGGTGGGGGAGCCATAGGGGTTATTATTAGACTCCCAGTCCACTTGCACTGCACACCCCACCCGGTGGGGATCCCCATTCCCAGGCCTGCAGGAGAAAGGCCTGGCGGGCAGGAGGGGAACAGCCGGCTCCAGGCTCAGCGTCCTGCAGGCCTGACTGGCCCCACACCGGGTACGGTGCCCGTGAACCTGACTGCATGCAGAGGCCGCGGGGGTCAAAGTCCCGAAATGGGCCCATAGGGCTGAACAAATAGGCCCCGCCAGGGCTGCAGCCCGATCTGTGACCCAGCAGAGAACTGACTTGGCCCAGGCCAGACCTGAGAAGGTGAGGGAGCGGCTGTAGCTCAGCCTGGGCAAGGAAGTCTGGGGGAGTACCCCACTCGCTGTGGGGCACAGAGACCGCAGGGCGAAGGACCAGCACAACAGAGAAATGGCAGAAGTGCAAGGATAAGGGAGGTGGCTGGCTAAGACCCCGAAACCCAGGGTACAGAACAGTGTTTGTACCGGAGGCTGACGCTGGCGAGATGGGGCCGACCCTGCCCACCGTCCTTCCCCCAAACATCCACGCGCCTGTGGGGACCCTCGCCCCCGCCCCCAGCCCTGCAGCCTCCCAGGATGGCCCAGGAAGAGGTGTTGGCCGCCACTCCCACCCTGTGGGCAGGGGCTGGGAGGAGGGGTGCTGCGGGCCCAACTTGGGAGACTCCGGTTAGTTTCAGCCCAAACTTCTCCCAGGTCGCCCAGCCCCAGAAAGAGAGCGCTTTTCTTGAAGCCCCGGAAGGAAAACTCCGGGAGTCCCTCGCTGGCACGGAGGAGTTACCCGGGTTCAGGCACAAAGGTCCCCACCCCGCCCCTTGCGGCCCTCCCCCTCCGCGCTCAGCTCCACCCCCGCAGGCAGCCTCCGCACCCCTCCTCCCCTTCCCACCACTGATTGAACTCCGAATTTCCAGTTTTCCCGGCCCACGAGGTTCCCGGACGGGAGCGCCGAGGGCTGAGCGTGACCCGGGGAAAGGGGAAGAGGGTGGAGGGAAGGGGCTGCGGTGGAGGGGGGAAGTCTGGGAGGCTGGCAGAGTGGTAGGCTGGGGAGAGGGCCCGGGTCTGGGGCGGCGCAGACTCACCTCCTGGTAATCCCCATCGCGGGGGTTGAAGGTACTGTTCACCCACTGCAGGCGTAGGCTGAGGTGTGGGACCCTGTGCAGCCACACCACCCACCAGGGCGCGAGGTACTCCACGCGTGCGGCCGGCATGGCCCAGCCGGAGAGCCAGCTCGCTCTGCCGCTGCTGCAGCCCGCCGCCACCCGGCCCAGGACGCGCGCCCGCCCCAGACCCCGCCCCGCCCCGCCCCGCCCTGGACCCGCCCCAGGCTTCGCCCCGCCCAGATCCCTGCCCCGCCCCAGCCTTGGCTCCGCCCCCTGGGCGTCCACTTTTCTGCAGGGATCTGGGATCTGGGATCTGGGATCTGTCCTGGCCTAGGCGGAAGAAGTGAAAACAGCCCCCAAACGCTCCTAAATCTGTTTCTTCATAGTTACTCTCTAAGTCCCCGGTTTCTCATTACTTATTCTATCAAATCTAGAGTATAAGGTGGCAATGGGTGCAGCTAGCAGTCGTGGCACTGGAGGCGAGGTTGGCCGTCCTTAGGGCTTTTATTTAGGGGGTGGTGAACTGACAGATTGGGGACAGAAGGGGGCAACATTTAGTAGTTGTCCCCTGGGGGGGCACTAGGGACTGAGGAAAGCCTCGTAATTCTTCCGGGCAGGCGGGACTGGGCGGGCCTCCTGGAGGGAGGGCCTGCCCGGAAGGGAGGGACGCCGGGCCATCAACTGCACAAGTTTGCTGAGCACCTACTGTGTGCCAGCACTCTTCTGTCGTGAGCAAAGCAGACAGAACCCCCTCTCGGAGGGCAGCACATCTCAGTGGGCCGATGGCAACAGTCCACGCGCAAAGACGCACGGAGCGACGTTAGGGGTGCTTTGGAGAAAAGCAAAGGCGCAGCAGGGTCAGCTGATAGGACGGTGGGGGCAGCCGCCCGCCGATCTGATAGCCTTAGAGGCGCTTCCTTGGAGCTGAGGGTCAACAGAGGCCCCAGGCGGCAGAGGGCCATGGTTCCGCATCTGAAAACAGCGTGGCGTGACCGGAGGACGCTGGGCCGGCAGGTCGAGGGCAGGGCAAAGGGCAGGCCGGGGTTGGGGAGATGGGAGTGGAGGTAAGGGGTCCTGAAGGGATGAGGCTTGGGCCTTGGCAGCCAGCCTAAGGGGTAGTAGCGACTGGGGCAAACCCCCAGGTTCCTGGCTCCAGGAACTAGGTGGATGCGGGAGTCCGCAAACGCCTACAAACACCCGTGGACAGCCCACAGCAGCCCCAAGCCGCGCAGACACAGAGGCCAGGGGAAGGAGTCCTGTGTCCCGGCCTCTCCTCCTGGTTGTCTGTCTGGGTCAGTTTTCCCGGAGCGTGACTGCGCCATCTCATCTGCGCATGCCCAGAACTGGGGCACAGAAGGTCCGAGACCAAGCTTCTCTCACAGGGGTTTTCCTTCATTCAGGAAATGTGGATGGAGCGCCCTCTGTTCTAGGGGACACAGCGATAAATAAAACACAGGTTCCTGTCTGCATGGGGTCTGAATCTAATAGGTGAGTGGGCAGCTTTTGATCCCACCTAGGTCCCTGTTGTAAGAGGGGGATGGAGTCTGGGGGGAGGGAGGGTGGTCCAGGGATGTTTCCTGGAGAATGAGATGAGGTGAGAGCTGAAGAATGACGAAGAGGCAACTCAGGGAGGATTCTGAGCAGAGGGCAGTGACTATGATAGGAGATCAGGGACCACACCACGCTGGGCAAGTGCAAACCCGAGTCAGGGGAGGGACAAGGAGGAAAGACTGGAACAGGTCAGCGGCTGGGGTGCAAGAGGCCCTTAGGGGGGACAGAAACACTCGATTGCAGTGGCAGTTACCCAGCTGTAAATGTCAAAATTCACACAACTGCTCACCAAAAAGGGTGAATGTCACTGTAAATCACACCCAATAAGCCTTACTTTAAAATAAGTGCCTTTACAAGAATAAAGACCTTTATGTATTTTTATTTTTTTTATTGATTGATTCTAGAGAGAGGGAGAGAACCATCAAGTTGTTCTTCCACCTTCATTGGTTGCTTCTTGTATGTGCCCTGACCAGGGATCGAACCCGCAACCCTGGCATGTCAGGCAACGCTCTAACCAACTCAGCTACCTGGCCAGGGCCTGCATTCTTAAATATAGATAGGCAAGAGCCAGAGCACCCATGGTAAGGGTTTTGGTCTTTGAAGGAGCCACTGCTGGCTGCAGAGGTAGATGGGCTTGGAGCAATTACGTAGGGCCTCAGGGGGCATCGCTAACAGGCGGGACCACGCGGCCGCAGCCTATGGTGTCCCTGGAACCTGTGACGGGCACAGCCTGGTTCCCCTTCCTCCATGTCAACAGCACAGAAGGCGACAGCTGCAGCATTCCTTCAGGAGGATTAGTCACAACTGGGAGCTGGCGGTCCTTCAGGAGGGAAAGGACAAGGGACCCCAGGTGGGAGGGGTCTGTCTCCTGGGGAGTGGCAGGGTGTCTTGCCTTTAGGATTGACCTTGAACTGGTGTAGGGCAGCCTTTCCAGAGCTGGGATTGGGCCCGAGGGAGTGGGTGGGGGAAGGCCTGCTCACCCACTAAAGACAGCAACTGCAAAAGCTCCCTCACATGTGACAGACCCAAACCTGCTTGGCCGGTCTGCACCCAGACAGTATTCTGGCTGCATCCCCGGAGACAGGTGAGCCAGTGAAGCAGAAGCTGAACACACAGGCCTCCTGGGGAGATGAAGTGAGAACGGGCCCCGTGGCCTGCCCGGCACAGCCAGAACAAGCCCTCCCAAGCTGACAGCTGACTTCAGCAGGGTGGCAGCTGGCACCAGCCACTGGAAGGCTTAACACACACCTGTGCCTCAAACGGGCTCTGCAATCAGCTGCAACCAGCTCTGCAATCAGCTGGGCCAGTAACAGCAAGGCACAAACCAGAGCCGAGAACTTTGCATGAAAGGCTGTCTTCTTTGGCCCCGGAGGGCTTGTCTCCTAGGAGCTGGGGCTAGTCCCTGGACAATGTGCTGGACACAGGGATCCAGTGGTACACCCTCCCTCCTGGGCGCCGGATGTTAAAAGAATGGGGAGGACTGAAGTCACTGAAAGTGGCCTGGGGCTACTGGTCACCAAGCACCCGTAAGAAACAATTCAAACACCCTTAAAACTTAACAGAAAGATCAGGCCTCAGGCTCTTAGCTACTTGGTAAACCATTTCCCGACTGGCCTGGTCCAGGGCTTATCTGTTGGAGTATGTCTCCACCTTGTGGTCAATGCTGACATGACCACCACCTCCATCTTCCAAATTTGCCAAGAGCACTTCTAAATCTTCACCAGTACCCAGTTTAAACCTTACCATAAACCACTGGGAAGTCTAGTATGGTCATTTGCCATAACAATTTGGAAAGTGAAGCAATGATGGGACACTTCTCTGCCAAGGGTCTAGGAGCCCCCAGCCTGTGCTGGCCTGTCACCTCTTGGAGTAGCAGCTTCGCTCCAAGCCGTGAGCGCTCTTCAGGGTGTAGAGGGGTCAAGCAGCAGAACCAGGATTTAATCCCGACTCAGGCCTGGCTGGACCTAAACTGCCACTCATGCTGGGTTTTGGCCCATCCACACACCCACCAGCCCAGTGAACTCCATCTCTGCCCCACTGCCTGGAGGCCTAGGGCAGACCTCTGGAAGGAAGCCCGGCTCCAAATGGCCCTGCATTCACCTCCTGCAGTGCACTACTCCTGAGATCCTCGTGAGCAGCACTGGAGGGGCGGGGACACACGGCTGGGACAGTTTCTCAGTATGACACTTCCCTCCTGCCACAGGCGGGGAGAGGGTTGGGGGTGATGATGGGCTGAGGACATGGACATGAAAGCGAGGCTACCTCCCAAGGACAAAGGCTTAGCTTGCAGCCATTACCAAGGCTAATCAACTCCTTTTAACCAGCCTCTTCATTATCAGGGCTTTTACCTAAGTGACTTTAAATCTTGAGTGCATGCTGGCTCATTTCCACAAACATCCGGCTCTTTTGCCTACTGCCATCTACTGATGTTCAAACTTAGGCGCAAATAAAACAGCTTTCTCTGTCCATTGGGACCAAAGCCCCAGATTAGGGATGCAAGGAGGCTCCCACCAGGACCCCCGTCCCATCCCCACCCGAGTCTAGCAACCCCTACCATTTCCCCTCCAGCCTTCAAAGACAAGACACATGAAAAGAATTTTCAACGTTTTAATACAGATCAGCATGTCGGGTTCATTTCAGCTCCTTCACCGCCAAACCTAGAGCAAGGGAGGCAAACGTGAGGCATCAGAAGACAGTCACTGCTGCTTGTCTGGGTTTTGTTCTTAAGCTAAGAAGGCTCACAAAGCTCAGACATGAAGCCCACCAGGGAGTTTCGCATAAAATATTTAGTGTTTGATAAAAACACAAAAAACCAAACCAAACACCTGTCAGCCTTTATAAAGGGGCCCAGCGGGCTCTCACACGCGAGCAGTACCCGCTGACTTTCACGGTGGACAGGCGGCTTCCTCCACCCCAGGATGGACCTTTGCTTATTAATCCATGCTCAGGGCCTACGGTACTTAACCAGTTTTCCAGCCTGTAAAAATGGGGACCCTCAAAACCAGCACCTGCCTGGTGGGATGAAAGGAGGTACAGAGTAAGTGTGAGCTGTTACTATTCCGCACCAGGAAAGCATGAACGAGGGGAACAAATTCGCCTTGGCCATGTCGGAGATCCCCACGCTCGCTCGACAATGGCAAGAACAGATGCTTAGACCCCAGAATGGACCCACCTCTGCTTGGGCACAACTCAAGAGCAGGATGGTGACACGTGCACCGCCCACAGCCTGCGCACCTGCCCAGGAATCCCGCTCACTCACCCGGGGGCAGTGACTGCTTCAGCTTCTCGGCCTTCTCTTTGTCCGTGATGACCAAGGTGTACAGGTATCTGCTGCATCGGACTTTGAACTTCACATTATCCTTATTTTTCTTGATCTTGACAGCTACCAAACGGACCAGAAAAAATAACTTAAACGCACCAGACATCACGTGATTCACTTGCTTTATACAAACGCAGAAAGTGGTACGTATGACCGCAACCACGGCCACAGCTGTGCTTGACCCCTGTTCTGTCCCTCTGTTGAGACAGAAAACAAGCTTCCCTCTATGACCCCAATATTCAAAAACCGCCAGAAGTCTGGAATCCCGGTTATTAACACTCAAGAACCTGGGGCTTCATCTTCACGGCTTGTTTAAGTATCTGTCCGCTGAACACACCCTAGCACACTGTCCCCGTCTTATGTTCTGAAGGGAAGGGGGCAGCTTATAAAGCAAGGAGACGGCTATCTGCGGGGACCAGAACTCGCCGCTCCCCTTCTGGAAACCGGTCTCTGTGGATGACACGCCACTTGGGGGCGATGGGAAAGAACAGTGAGTGTGCGCTCACACTTTTCCTAAAGCGGACACGGAGCCCATTCCTGGGCTCTTCACTGCCGCCAAGTTCTATTTCGGGACCACCACTCAGGCGGCGAGGAGCCCCAACTGCAGCCCACTCCCCCAGAGTGCAGGGTGCGAGACCTGGGGAGTCTGGTCAGGGATAAGCATCAATGCGTTGCAGCTCCTCCAGCTACTGGGAGACAACCGCTTCCCCAAGGGCCAGTCATTTCAGGGCCCACCAACCCCACATCCCAACTTCTTTAGAGACAGGCAGGCGCTTGCTGCAGGATGTGTTAACAGGAAGGCCAATCAAGAGGCCGGCGGTAAGGACCGGGCTCCCGTGCTCAGCCCCCGCACCTGACCAGACCTCCGCACAGATCAACTGGTACCCACACCCCCGATGCTGCCACCAGCTGCTAAAGGGACAGGGCACGAAGCAGGAAACTGAAGCACGGCGGCTCAGCCGGCACCCGGCACTGGCCGCCTCCGCTCAAGTAGCTGCGTCGGCCCTAGCGCCTGCTGTACACCGATATGCACTTGTAAGGTATAGGAGCTCTTAAGAGATGTGTTCTACATCATCACATGATGCATGAATTCCAGTTACAGGTGTATACCCCACCCCAAGCACCGAGAGACAAGAGACACCTGCACGTCACTGTTCAGAGCAACATTATTCATAACAGCCCAAAGGGGGGGAGCCCCCATGTCCGCAGCAGGATGCACAGATAGACAGCGTGGTCTAGCCATACCACGGGGACTCAGCCTCGAGCACAGGATGCTAAACGAGAAAGCCAGTCACAAAGAACACGGTCTGATCTCATTTAAGAGGTCCCTGGGTCAGTCAAACCGATTTAGTGGCCTGTATAGTTTCAGTCTGCAAGATGGAGAGTTTTGGGGATGCAGTGGGACTGTACTTCACAGCAGCGAAACGTACACTTAAAATTGGTAAATTTGTATCATGTACATTTTAGAATTAAAGAATGCCCTATTCTGCCCAGGGGACCATGACCCGTCTTCACAGGACCAACGGTCTAGAATCAGGCCTCCCAACAGAATTAAAATGCAAACAAATCAATGGATTTAGTGTCATTTCTCCAACGCATTAAGGTCTCTCATGGATCATCCTACCACTGTCACCCCTCAACACAAGGAAATGGTGTCCCGCTTACCTTTGCGACAGCTATTGCTAGAGCTGGGAATGAACCAGGCAGTGACCCCCAACTCCCTGGTGGGAACTAAAACTGACACGAAGGTCATCCCGTCTTTATCGCAGGGCAGCAGACCAACACGGCCACCCTGGCACCCGTGAGTCTACACAACCATCCGGCAGGGCAGGCATTCCCACCAGCCCCCGCTCACAGGTGATCACCATCTCATTCAAGTTACCCGATGGTCCAAGGCAGCAGCCTGCTTCAGGTCCCAGGGACACAAACAAGACCCTCGCCTTCCCGAGAACCCACTGACAGTCGACACCACGCTGTCCCTTGGGGACCAGGGAACATTAGGGAGGACCGGCTCAGCCCGGCATGGCCCCCACCTCCACAAAAGGGCTTTCCCTTTGGAGAACCCTCAGGGCGAGAGGAAGCTCTTATGGAGAAGAAAGACGACTCTGGGTTAACCCCGCCCACGAATCCAAGCTCTATCTTGCACTGAGCACAAGCCCCCGGCCCTCCTTCAACTACAATGAAGGGGTAAGAGCAGGACCCCTATGCCTGGTGTAGGAATGAGAAGACCCACCCGGGCACCAGGGGCAGCCCAAAGCAAGCAGAGGCTCGCCTCGGATGCTTCCGATGCATCGCTCCCTTTTCCCTTTATACAGCTCGAGAAACGAAGACCCCTTAGGGGTGAAATTACTTAGTAAATAAAGTTCCCGCAAGCAGGGCCTGCACTCAGCCCAGAACCGAACCTGCAAGCGCTAATCCCGGGTTTTCAGGACACCCACTTGCAGACGTTCGCCCAGTAAGGCTTCCATTCAGAGCCCCAAACCCAAGCCACAAGGGACCGGCTTTGTACAATGTTCACGATCAATCGGCCTTCCGCCTGACATCGGGGAAGATGCTCCCGGGGCAGCACCGGGGTGGGGGCCGCTCCACGTCAACGCGATCCTTACCTTCTCCTCACCCGCACCCCAGAGCGACCACTTACATTTGGCGTCCTTCCGCCTGGCTGTGAGCAAGAAGTCCTTGATCTCCTCAATTTTGCGAGGCTGCGATACAGAGAAAACGGGGAATAAGCTGCAGGCCAGACATCTCTGGCGATGGTTGAGTCCCCGGCCCCTCTCGGGCCACCGGAGACCCTCGCCCCGGGGAGAACTCAGGCAGGGGGCGTACTCACCATGGCTGCGAGGCACGGAGCGTGCGGCCGGCGCCTGCGGGGAAGACAGACATTAGGGTGAACAGGGCGCGGGGACCAACAGGGACCCCCGCTTTCCCTCCCCGAGCTCCCGAAATGCTGGCCCCACTGCACTCCATCCTCTTTCCTCGCACCCTTGACCCAGGCCGGGGGTCCACAAGTTTCACTCGGCCGTGGATTACCTCGGATTATCCCCACTATTCCCCGTGTACCGCCAAAGAGGTACTTACAACAAGTGGCCAGAGGCGAAGAGAGTGAAAAAAGAACGAAACTTCCGTTTCCGGGCAATTAAACCCTCCCCCGGAAGAAACTGGGTACGGTGTCTGCAAAGGGTCAAGAATTACCAGTATGAAAGCGTTCGCCCTTCCCATTGCAGCACCTCTGCCCCCTGCAGGCCTAGATTAAAAGTGCAGCTCCACGCATGAACCGGGCCGCCTTCTTCCTCCACTCCCTTCCTTTTTCTACCCCCACCCCTTGGCTTTGCTAGGTTTTATTTTAGACGCAGTTTAAAGACCTAAATCTTATATCTACCACTGTCATTAGACCTGTGCGTTGGGCATCTATCTACACGGAGATTTTTCTCATTTGAATGAAGGGACCTTTTTTTAAAAAAATGTGTTTTTTTCTTGATTTTTACAGAGAGAGGACGGGAGAGGGCTAGAGAGATGGAAACATAGATGAGAGAGAAACATTGATCGGCTGCTTCCTGCATGCACCCCTACTGGGGATGGAGCCTGCAACCCAGACACGTTCCCTGACCAGGAATCTAACGGTGACCTCTTGGGTCCTAGGTCAACGCTCAACCACGGAGGCACACCAGCGGGGCGGGATCTTTTTATGTATATTTTAGAGTCTCTTTCTAGGCATCCCTCGCATTTCCTTCTGGAAATAATTCCAATAGCCAAGTTTTTGTCCTTACCCGCGGGGACAACCGTGAAGGGTTGTCGGAGCCGGGAGAGAAGTCAGGGCTTGAACCCAGGCTGTTCGGATCCCCGAGGACAGGCTGCCGAGTACTTTCAAGGCTGCACCTAAAACCGGCGGGCAGTCGGGGAGGGCAGCGCTTCCTTGGCTGCCTCCGGCCCACGCAGGTGTTATTTTCGTGGCACACAATTACTCTCAACTCTCAGGTAGCCTCTCTTCAGGCGGCTCCGGGAGACCCGTGGTTATCGACTTTATTTTTATCCTCCGCTTTTATTTTATTTTTAACCTCTCTACCAGTGTCTACGTTTTATTATATTTGTTTCTCAAAAATTTAATAACTGCACAACAGAATGTAATTGCCTTGTGTGTTTATTACACTTGAAGCGAGAGTACTTTACCATGAACTTCACTTTGAACTTGCCCATCTCTCTCCGGTTAGATGAGCCCAGGCTGAGCATATTTCCAGGGGGCTGGGCCAAAGGGAAGAATAAACCAACAGGGAGACCCCAAAATTCCTCTAATTGTACTAGAGAGCCTTTTAGAAGAAGCCAAACCCTGTTTCTCTAACGGCGGACGCCTCTGGGTGTCAGCAGTGGGAAAAGCCCACTGGGAGGGGCGATGTTTTAGATAGTCTGAAGGTTGGGGTTCAGCCTGAGAGGGATGGGTGCCTCCCTCCCGAGCTGAGAAGGGCGTTCCCAGACCCTTCGCCTGGCTGGGCCGGCCTCCTCCACCTGGGGCTGATGCCTTTCTGGTCTTTTCTATTCCACCTGCTCCACCACAGGTGATCGCCCTCCGGGCCCGAACGACTGGCCTCTTTAAAAAAAAAAAAAAAATATATATATATATATATATATATGTTTTTATTGATTTCAGAGAGGAAAGGAGAGAGAGATAGAAACATCAATGATGACAGAGAATCATTGATTGGCTGCCTCCTGCATGCCCCCCGCTGGGGATCGAGCCCACAACCCGGGCGTGTGCCCTTGACTGGAATCGAACCCGGGACCCTTCAGTCCACAGGCTGACGCTCTATCCCCTGAGCCAAACCAGCCAGGGCACGACTGGACTCTTAACGCGCTGGGCACTGACCCCAGGCTGAGCCTGCGCTGTCCCTCCATAACGAGCCCTGCTCACCTCCAGGGCTCAGCTCCCACCTCCCCTTCAGGCACGGCCCTTCGCCTCCGACTCCAGACACACACCTCTTGTAGACCGTGCGGCAGCCCTCAACCTTTCATACATTTGTACTGATTCCTCTGAAGGCGAGAAAGGGGCTCCACCTTCTGTGCACAGCTCCTGAAATGCAGTCTTCACCCATGTATACAGGCAGTGCTCAACACGGACACCGCCGGGTTCTCAAGCTGGATGCAGCTTCTGAGCTCACTCCCTCTGTGCAGGATGGGTCCATAGATGTAGGGATGGAGGAATGAATGAATGAATGAAGGGATGGAGAAATGGGGAGGGAGGGAGGAATGCAGGGTTAAATTGGACCAGGCCGTGCCGGGCACATAGTAGGTCCACATAAATATTTGTTGAGTGCATGCCTGGTGCTTCTGCCCACTGCAGGGCCTACGGGACAGGGACAGGGACAGTGGGAGGGGCTGTGCCTCCCTTTTGGCAGAGATCCCAGAGAGACAGATGCTCGCCCTCTTGCATTGTATAATAAGCGAACATAGACGAGCAGTAACAACACACAGAGGCAAATTTGTTCAAGTACCTAAGTTTTCCTCCAGGGCGGATGAATGGCGACATAAACGCAGCTACTGAAAGGAGAAGCCAGGAGCCTGGATGGGGCACCTCCCACGCTTCAGGGGAGGGTGAGCCCAAAGGTCACGGTGTGGCCGTGACTGCGGTAACCAAGGGGCCCAAGCCCTGACCCCTCTGAGAGGAGCCAGGACGCCACGTTTGACAGAAGCGCCCCGGTGAAGACACGTGGAGAAGTCTACAGGGGCCCAGGGTGCACCCTGCAGGACATGAAGGCCCGGGGCGGGTGGAGGGGTGGGGAGGAGCACCCTAAGCGGCCTCCCCCACTTTCCGCTGCTCTGGTGGGTCTGCCTGGGCGCCCTGGGCTGGCCCACCGCCGGGCTCACCACACAGTAGCCCATGGCCCGGTCCAGTCTCGCCTCTGTCACATGCTGGCTTCTGAAGCGAGGCGTGTGGGGGTCCGCTCTATCCCCTGAGCGGATATCCTCTCCTCCCTGCAGGGCTGCTGTGAAACCTCAGTGTGATCATTTAAAAAGCCAGGCAGTGCCATCCGGGCTTCCTTCAGGTCTGGAAGTCACCCCCTGCCCTGGGTGTGGTGTCCCAACGTGGCCACGCGGGCACCGAGGCCGAGGCCGGAAAAGGAAAGCAAGCGGCCCGGTCTGCCTTGAATTCTAACATGCAGGCCGTGACTGCTGATATAAATGAGAAGTCATGTTTGTATAGCATTTCATACCTGACGGCTGCTTTCACATCTACCATCTCATTTAATCTCCAAGCGGCCCCCGAGGGGCCCATGCATCTGGCGGCGGCGAGCTGGCCTTCCATCATCTCGGAAGGGAGTTGTTTATTAAATCCGGAACGTTCCGGCGGGAGAGTCTGGCATCCTGGCCGAGCTGGGCTCCCTGGGAGAGGGCGGGAGGAAGGGAAGAAGGCAGGTGCGGGCCTGGGGGCTGGTGCTTTTGGGGGAACCCAAAAGCTTCTCACTGTGGGACCAGATGAGTGCCTTGGGGGACCGATTGGGCTGGGCCCAGGGAGACCCTTCAGGAGCAAGTAACAGTGGTGGTGCCGGTCCACATGGGGAGAACCCACCCAACACACGCACAGCAGCCTGCCTGACTGTGCAACCCCTCGCCGAGTGTATGTTCTGGGGAGGGGGGGCCATAATGAAGAAGCAACCAACACCAATCCTGGAGGTCTTCCTGGAGAAGGCGGCATGATGCTAAGATGAGAAGAAAACTGTCCCTGAAGACAGTCAGTCTTGGAGTCAAACCCTGTGTCTGGCTGGGAGACCCCGACAGAGCCTCCCGGCATCTCCAAACCTCAGTCTTTGTTGAGGAGAGGTACGAATCCCTCCTTCCCAACCTTCTGTGCCAGCTGTGGGCAGCTGCACCACCGTCTGCGGCTGCCCTGCTTTTGAGAAGCCAGGAGACACGAGGCGCAGAAAGTGCTTAGCCAGCAGCTGGCTCGGTGGCTGCTCCCTGAACGCGGGTCCAAGGTGGACTTGGAGAACTTCCACCTGGAGAAAGGAGGCGGGCTGGAGTCGCCCACATCCCCTCCCCCAGAGCTCAGGGACAAAGGCAGTGGGGACCCCTCAGAGAGCCTTGGTCTTCTTGGGGGGGGGGCGGGGGGCAGAGCACAGTCGGTTTTGACAGATGACACCTCCTCAAACCCCCTGCTTCCCTCCATGGCCCCTCTCACCCCATCAGTGGCTGCTGGATGCCCGAGCTGCTACCTGCCCATGAGATGGTGTCCACAGAACGAGCACACACGGGGCAGGCAGAGGGGAACCCATCCCGTGCCAGAAACACACGCCCCTCCTCCGCATCAGCGCATGCCAGGGTGAGGGGACATTCGCGTGAGAAAGGGAAAGGGCACGGTCCCTCAGCGCAGGGGACGGGGCCAGCCTATCAGCTTGTACAGATCATGCATATGCGGCGGCGGAGAGGAAATCAATAGAGCTGTCAGCGGCTTAATGCATTCCCGCTGCAGCCGGCCTGCTCAGGATGCGCCAGAAGGATGCTTCAAATTAAAAACCAGGGGCGGGGCGGGCTGAGGGGTGCGAGATAAACACCCTGACAGACCAGAGGGAAGGAAGGGACACGGCGGAGGCTCCAGGAAAATTAAAGTCCATAAATCACGAGGCTCCGAGAGCACCCTGGCTGTGATGAGTGACAGGAGACCCCTATGGGCAGCGGTGTCCCGGGGCCTGGCTCCCCCTGCTGGGCAGGAGTAGGGAGGGAGGGAAGAGAGTGGGCAGGCCTCTTGTATTAACAGTGTTAATGCCCAGTGGGGGTGAGGGTGGGGCTGGACGGGTGAGAGGTGGGGGAGCAAGATGAAATGAATGACAGCCTCAGAGCCTTCGATATGTGGGTGGGGGGGGGCTTTGGGGGGGACGGGGGCGGGTGCCAGGCACTTTGCTCCCTTTTAACTACTTCCTCCCATGGGGCAGACAAAGCAGGACCAGGTGACCGGAGGACAAGTGAATAAAGAGACGGATTGTGAAGGTGCAGGCAGGTGCATGCAGGCAGGAGGGAGACCAGCCACTGGACCTGACCTGGGGCAGCTGGGCTGTGTGGAGGGCGGGGCCTCTGGACCTCCACAGAGAGGTGAACCTACATGCCAAGGTCACACCACCCTGAGACCTTCAGCCAAAGGACAAGCTCAGACTGGCAATCTCTCAGGGTGAGAGCTGGGACCCGGTATCTCAAGCTCACTGTCTCCCTCCCTCAGTCCCTCCATCCCTCAGTCCCTCTGTCCCTCCCTCCCTCCCTCGCTCCCTCCCTCCCTCCCTCCCTCCCTCTGATCTGTCTCCTGCTGGGCATCCCCCTGGCTGAGCCCAACAGGTGCAGGATGGTCCCTGCTGGGGCACGGAGCAGGGAGGGGGTCGCACTCAGAGGCAGTGGAAGATACTCCATCCACCCACTCCTCCTCTTGGACAGCCACCTCCACCGTGTGTGTGTGTGTGTGTGTGTGTGTGTGTGTGTGTGTGTGTGTGTGGCCTTGTGACCTCCGGTGACCTTGTGACCTTGGGTGGCCTTGTGACCTCCGGTGGCCGGGTCCCTGGGTCACTGTCTCCTTAGTGGGTCTAAGGCAGAGACGTCCCCCAGGGTCCAGCAGGCTCTCTTGTGTCCTGTCCATCCCCCAAGGGTCCCGCACACTCCCTGATCCCCAAACCCAGGCACTGTCTTTGGGCTCATGTGCCGTTAATGGGGGAGGATGGGCTCTGGCTGGCCAGAATCCTGTGCATAGTGAGCCTGCGCACAGGTGAGCCTGGGGCACGTACTTCCAGAGACACAGGGAGGCCAGGGGTGGCTTCATTCTGTTGCATCGCCCAGGACAAGTTCTACCAATTAAGTTGGCGACCGCGCTTCCAGAAGCAATTCTCGATGCTGCAGTGGCTCCCGAGGTGAGGAGATTAAAGAGAAGCTGGTGACTGCTGTGCAGCCGGAAGCAGGTGCTGTGGGGTGCCAGCGTGGGAGGCACCGCGTGCATGCGTGGACCTGCTCTGGGCACGTGCGTGCTCCGGGAGGGAGAAGGAGAGGGTCCCTGGTGGAGGCGGGGGGCATGCAGCCCCAGTTCCCATGTCCTTCCTGTTTCCTTGCCTAGTGCCAGCAGAGAGAAACAATTTGTACCCATCTAGACTCGTCCCGGCGGGGGGGGGGGGGGGCGGGGGGGGCGGACAGGGAGGCGGCTGCCTGCTTGTAAATAAAGATGAGCCAACAGCAGGGGTCCCAATGCTGAGAAACCTGTGCCACAGCCTCCCGCAAAGACTCATGGGCAGCTGCACTGCTTCCTGTCTGGAAGTCCCAGTGTCTTTGGAGATGGAGGGATGGAGGCAGAGTGGCCCCGGCCAGCCTCCTGCCTGGCTGAGTCTCAGGGATGGGGCTCTTCCTGGGGGAGGGGTCTGGCTGCTCCCCACAGTCCGCTCCGCCAGGGAAGGCTTCCCCTCAACCCCACTGCTCTCAGGAGCACCTGGCAGGGTGACATGGGCTGTCCCTTCTCCGCTTAGAGGTGTCCCGTGGCCTCTGTAGTCCTTGGCAGGGCCTGAGGGACAGGAAGCAAAAAAAGGTGGGAGGGAGGTGGTGGGCAGGCTGGACTCCGGCTGGGTCATGCCAGGCTCCTGTCCACTTCCTCCTCACCTTCCCGATCAGCACTTCCCTCTCACCCCTGCCTGACGGGCTGCTCTGCGGTTAATGGAGCAAGACTGATGCAGTTGGCCTGTTAATTACAGCAGATGAAGTCTTCAGCTCAGACGTCCCTGAGGATGAGGGCAGGGAGGAGGGGCTACCGTCATTGTCAGCAGGCCCTACCCTGGGAGGTAACCCTCAGAGCAGGCGCCCGTGGGATTGCAAGAGCATCATTGTGTGTGGCTGACCCGAGTCACATCAGACCCGGGGAGGAAGCCGCTGAGCAGAGGGACCCTGTTCTGTGGCTTCAGGATAGAGCGGGGACAAGAGCTCCCCCTGTGCCCACTGCCTGCTCTGTGTCAGGCGCCACGCCAGCTGTTCCATGAAGATCATCTGCTGTCCTCCTCACAGCAACTCTAAATCAGGCGAGATCACAAGCTCCATCTTACTGATGAGGCCTCCACAGCACAGCGAGGTTGATCCACTTGCCCGAGGTCACACAGCGAGTAACGGGAGGAAAAGGATGCCTTCCTCCTTAGGCACGAAGTGCTTCCTCCCGGACTTCCTCACAGCCCTTGGCCTCCCTCTTCAGGGACCAGCTGTTTCACAGGCTGCTGAGAGGAGGGCCCCACCTGTGAGGTGACTCATGGCATCTGCAAACACTTATTGAGCATCTCCTCTGTGCTAGGACTGGGGGTCCTCACGGAGCTTGCCCTCCAGCCTGGGAGGTGGGCCAGCTCTCCCCACCTCTCTCTCCAGCGTCAGTCCCATGGCATCTGCGAAGGAGGCAGTGGCTGTGCCCCCCTCCCCCCTCCTTCTATGACCTGTGACCACACCCCGTGGCCTCAGAGGATTGGACTAACCTGAAACAACCCTATTCTGTGGCTAACGGGGCCGGGATTTCATGCAAACTGGGGGCCAAGGGCACCTCTCCGAGGGAAGCCACATGGGTGTGTGCACGCAGAGGGCAGGGCCGAGGTGGCTCCGAAGAAGAGCAGCGGTTGGACAACTTCCTGGTGCCCGTGGCAGCAGCTAAGCCTTGTCCCTGGGTACTGTGAGGTGCTCTGTCCCCCAGGTTTCTGCCTTTCCCTGTAGATGGATTGAACGGGTTTCCATTTTTAGAAGCTGAATGACCCCTAAGGTAGACGTCTGACGGGCGCATCTGATTCCCACAGTGCAGGACACAGAAGAGGGGCCTGGACTCCTTCCCGGGGCCTCAGTGAGTGACTGGGATTCCACCAGGCAGAGAACAGAGGCAGAGGAGGCCCTTCAGGGGACGGGAGGAGAACCTGTCAGAGAGAACAGCACATTCAAAGATGGGGAGCTACCCGAGGGCGTGACATTGTCAGGGACCTTCAGACAGGGCTGTGCTGGTACGTGTCTACAATTTGGTTTCCTGACAGAAAAAAAAAAATAAAATTCTTACTTTGGAGCGTTTGCCAGTTCCTGTGGTGTAAATACCCCCACCATGGCCAAGTTCAGGCTGCCCGTGTGGTGCCAGCTTTTGACTGTGTAACAAGCAGCTCTCTGGAGCTGGCACGAGAGCCAGTTCCAGCAGGCCACACATCAGGCCATCTGCCGCTGCCTCCCTGTGCCCTCCCTGCAGGGCACATGTGGGGAGGGGGCTGGAGAGGTGGACTGGGGCCTGGCTGGGCAGGGTTTTGAATGTCACATTCAGAGTTTGGGCTTCAGTGTGAAGTGGTGGAAGCCTAGGCCCTGATAGGGTGACTTTGGAGGGTGTGTGTGAATCCTCAGCTGTATCCTATTTGTTGTCTACTATGGTCTGGCCTCCCCTTAAGCTGGACCCCTGAATAACTCCCGGGGGTCTATTGGAGCCTCATATTAGACCTGGAGAGGAGTGCACGGAATGGGAGCTGCATTGTTTTCTAATTAAGAGAGAGAAAAGGAGTTCTAACTCACCCCCGGCCAGCTGCATCTTGGGGCCATCCCTCATCTTAATGAGCCCATCCAAATCTCATTTGCTAATGAGGAGTTTAATGGTCATAGACTGACAAGCAAGACTGAGAGGGGAGATGGGAAGGTCGTTACGAAAATGAAGTGTGTGGTTAAATGCCACACCATGCCATTCCACCTGCCCACCCAGAGTGCCAGCCCTGAGTGGGTGAGAGGTGGGACCAGGGCCGGTGGGTCAGCACCATGGACAGGGGATAGCCTTGCTCTCCATTCCCACAGCCTGGAAAGTCCTCTCTGTGCCTTTTGCTCCCTGTAAAGTTTGTTTTTCCAAGACTCAGATGGGATGTCACCTCCCCCTGGGAACCTTGCATGCAGTGCCGGATGGGTTAGGGCCCACGGTGTCTTGGGGCGGGGGGGCAACCTTTGCACATTCTCAGAGCACCTACGTCCGGGCGCTAAAATGCTATGTTTCCTTGGCTGTTTTCCCTGCCAGTTTATAAGCAACTTGAGTGCAGGGTCTGCATGATCTTCTCCATGCCCTGAACGCAAGGCATGGGGATAGAATTTGTTGGGAAATGAATGAATACGTGAATGAATGAACCAGTGAGTACATGAGTAGACAGAGGAGCGAGGGAAGAAATCCCTGAATAATAAATAATGTGTTTGATGAAACGATGAGGGACAGAGAATCATGGCCAGGCTATTGAAAGGGTGGGTAAGGATTTGATACAAAGGGACAATCCCATCTCTTAGGCTGCATGCACATGGCAGGGAAGTGAGAGCAGAGATTTCCCAAAATCCCTACATCTAGTCTCCCAGCATTCCTTGCAGTTATCTGTGGCCACGTGACTAACGTATAGCCAATGGGGTGTAAGGAGAAGTGGTGTAAAGAGAGGGGGGCAGCCCTTCTCCTTCACTCCCTCCTTCCTGTTGGCTGAAAGGTGGGTGTGATGGCTGGAGCTGAGGCAGCCATCTTAGGCTTGGAAGCCAGCAGTCTAACGCGACAGGACCGAAAAAGAGCGAGACTTCGGAGGACGGTGCAGAACAGAGCTTCTAGACCAGCCCTGGACTGCTAACATCCAGACTGCAGTGAGAGAGAGAAATTAACCTCGAACCTTTTTTTTTTCTCATGTTATTTTAGGTCTTTTAAAAATATATACTTTTATTGATCTCAGAGAGGAAGGGAGAGGGAGAGAGAGAGAGAAACATCAATGATGAGAGAGAATCATTGATTGGCTGCCTCCTGCATACCTCACATGGGGGATTGAGCCCACAACCAGGGCATGTGCCCTGACTGGGAGTTGAACCATAACTTCCTGGTTCCTAGGTCGACACTCAACCACTGAGCCACTCTGGCCGGGCCCTAAGTCCTTCCTGAACTCACTTCTTTTTGTAGGACAGAAAGACGATCAGTAGCCACAGGTGAGAGATTTGGAATCCATGCCCTTGGGTGACCCCCCCCATCCCCTCTCCTTCCTCCCCCCCCCCCCCCCCCGCCCACACACACAGCCCTTCCCCCACCTCTGCCTTCACTCCTGCTCATCCGACAGGATTTTGTTCGGATCGGGCCTCTTCCCGGAGTCTTCTCCATGCCCCGGGCTGTGGGACACGTCCCTGCAGGCTCCTGCCTGCATACGGCCCCCTTCGCATTTGTCACCCCTGATAAAATCCAGCTGTTCCGGCAGAACGTGGTGACGGAGGCCCGGGCAGTGGTCACCTTTGGGAAGGGTGGTGACAGGCAAGGACGAAAAGGGGTTCCCGGGGGGCTGGTCACGGTACTGTCCACTCTGTGAACGTGTGCTGTGGGCATGTTGTATAACGCGACCAAATGCACACTTAAAAACGGCCTGGTTGGAGTCTGGCCCACCCCGCCCTGGACCGCAACCTCCTCCGGGTAGAGACTGCGTCTCATCGATCCCTCTGTCTTCTGTGCCTTCCAGCTGAATTCTTTGGCCCCTCGGAGCCACGGCGCCTTTCTTGGTAGGGGTACTAATGTGCTGCGTACAGCGTGGACACGTTCTCTGTATTCGACAATGGCTGCCTTTGCTTAGCACAGGGCCTGGCACACGGTGCTCAGCCTCAGTGCTACCAGCTGCCTGGCTAGGGTTTGCTGGATGACCCAGCAATAAATGGCTTCGGGGCCCAGGTTCCCCAGGATACTCTCATCAGAGCTCGGCCCCGGTGTGGGCTGCCCTGTGTCTCTCCCTCCTTCCTTCCCTCCTTCCTCCTCCACCCTTGGTCCCAGCGACCCTGCCTCTCCTTAACCCAGGAACGTGGGGGCCCTGGCTTTACAGACTCGGCTTCTCATCGCTCTTTTCTCCAGGTGTCAGCAGGGACCCCTGACCCCCTGGCTGACGCGCCTTTGGCTTCCGGGAAGGCCGCTCCATGCATTCATTTCACCGGCGGGCAGGGAGTGCTCGCCTGGCGGGTGCTGGGGCGCAGAGACAACTCGGGTCCAGTAGACCGTCTGAGGCCCTAACGTGCGGATCCACTCAGCCCCGTGCTCGCCGGGGCTCCAGAAACTGGATTATGGTGGTTGGAAACCGGCGTCAGCACCCCAGCCCAAAGCTACTGTGCAGAGGAGACTCGAGGAAGGTCACGAGGAAGGTCATGTGCCCAGCAGGGGGGCTTGGTGGGACTGCCCCGGAGGGTGACACACGCCACACTTAGAGATGGTGCCAGGAGCACAGTCCTCAGCAGGCCAACCTGAGGGAGGCCACCGATGGCTCCACCCCTCTCTCCAGTGCCCCCCCCCCCCCCATTTCTCATCTCCCTGTGTCCTTTCCAAGGCCCCCCTGTGAGGCAGGGGGAGGCTGGGATGGGGAGGGTCGTCCAGGACGTTGCATCGTCATTTAACTTTCATCTGGGACTCGAGGCATCACTCACTCCAGTGCAGATCATAAACATTACAATTGATGTTTCAATTAGTTATAATTTACAGAGCGATTACGTTTAATTTCTCTTTTATTATATTTTAATGGCTTCAGATTCCTTGTTGATGAGATGCAGCCCCATACTTGGAAGCCAGGGCCAGAGGGTGGGGAGGGGGCTTGGGTTCTTAATGGGGCAGGTGGGTGGGTTATCTCTCAGGGCCCCTGGCTGCCTGGGGTATCCCCCTGGCTGGCCCAGAAGTCCCACACCCGCCCTTTTGGTCTGGGGTGCGCCCTTGCGGTCTGGGGTTTGGAGCAGGGAGTGGGGAGGAGTAAAAACTGCAGGGAGCAGGGGTGGGGTGGGGGAGGAGGTTTGGGGCCCCTGC